>CAKXYN010000022.1:26052500-27252500 GCA_935064755.1 Tragelaphus eurycerus | reverse complement strand
GGGAGCCACTCTGCGGCCTTCAGGCAACACAACCCCACAGGCTGCCTGTCGCCAGCCCGGGGCCTGGGGTGCACTCACTGTGCATCAGGTCCTATCAGTGGGCGGGCGAGCTACGTGTGCATGCGTTTTTGGGAGCCCATCTGCCTGCGGTTCTTTGGGTGCACACCTGTGCCCCAGGCTGCCAGGCCACTAGCAAGGATGCCTGGGTGGGCCCATCTCAGCCGTGCAGCTCGAAAAGTAGACTGCAGCAGGCGCCCTGCACGCAGTATTGGGCCTGCACCAACCTGCTTGGGCAGTGGCCAGGGAGCGCGCAGGGAGCCCAGGGGGACTCTGGCGGGGTGGGCTCGGCCCTGCAGGGTGGGCTCCGCGCTGCTGGGGGGCGTTGCCCTGCAGGGTGGGCTTGGCGCTGCTGGGGGGCGGGCCTGCAGACCCAGCAGAGGACAGATCACAGTCATCCCGGCTCTTGGGAGAGCCTTCCTGTCCTGCCCAGACTGATGTCCTGGCTCTCAGGGTCCTTCTTAACTGGGACTGTCCTCTTGCTTCTTGAGCCCAGCACCTGAGGGGGCCTTGGAGGACAGAGCCCCTGAGAGCTCCTGGACAGCCTCGGGCCTGGAACGTTTCAGCTGCTCCCTGGGCAGTGGACATGTGGATCGCTTTTCTTTTTAAACCTACTTTTGCGGTGTGTGTGTCTTTCTCCCCATTACCAGCCCTTTTCATTTAAAATGTTATCTCCCCCCAACCCTGTCCTTTGTGGCCCCCCGGGGGAGCGCCCAGGAGAAGCCCAGCCCTCACCCCAGTGTAGTCAAGGTTATGGTGATAAATCCTGGGGCATTGTCACTTCTATTCGGAGTAAATTGGCTGGCCGCTTTCGGGCTGAAGGAAAGATAATTTGCTGTAGTATTTCAAATGGATTAGAAATGGATTTGAAGGGAAAGTTCATGCCTCCCATTACAAAGGCGAGAAAGAGGACTATCTTAAGGCACGGTTCCCTCCCTGGCCTTCATTATCCACGCTTAATACCTTTCCTATTTTCCAGCGTTAATGAAATTTCCTGGCGGCGTGGGCCTGCCGGACGGATGGGAGAAGGCTTTAGGTCTGAGGCTCCTGTTGTAGAAAAGGAATTACAGGCCCTTGCCGCGAGGGCAGGAGCGCTCCCCGGGTCCTTGGCCCTGCTATTATCTCATTAATTTTATCCCCTCTTCTCAATACAGCTCGTTTCCAAAGGCTGTCCTCTCCATTAGGGTAACAATTTACTGGAGTATCGTGACACCCACAGCAGTGAAAGGCTACGAGGCGTTTGGGGTGAGCACCCCCAGCCCAGTGTTCCAGCCCCCGCCTGCCCCGGTGTCTGCTGGCCGCAGGCCCAGAGTCAGCGGGCCCAGTGGGTGAGGGCAGGCAGAGGGGGCCGTGCAGCTGCCAGCTGGGCCGGGGCCCATGGGTGCAGGGCCCTCCCCAAGTTCTTGGGGGTGCCCACCTCCCCCGGTGGTCCCAGGGCGCCATCTGGGGATGCGGCTCCTTCCAGCCTGGCTCCCAGGCTCCAGCCCTGCTGCAGCCCTGCACCCGGGCACGTGGGTCCTCGGGCCCAGGTGTGCACATGGGCCGTGAACACAGAGAGGAGGCCTGCTGTGCCCCTGCCCTGCCCCGAGGCCTGTGGCAGAGCCCAGGAGCAGGTCTTCTCTCTAGAAAAGAGGCTGGGTTGGTTGGTCATGCTCATCCATAAGAACAGTCATCCGCAGGCCCTCCAGCCTGCACCTGCTGGCCTGCCAGGGCTGGGCCGCCGTGTGCCACTGGGATCCATAGCTTCGCCTGCATGGCTGCCTCTGGGGGTGATATCCTGTCCAGCCTTAGCCCGGAGCGTGTGCCCAAGTAGGGGTTGCTTCCTCACCCCCTGGAGGGCTGGTCTCAGGGCTCTGTGGCCCTGTTTCCTCCCCTCACTGTCTCAGGGGCGTCATGCAGCCTGTGTCTCTCATTTCATGGGGGCCAGCGCCGTGGATGGAGGGAAGGTGAGGGAGGGGTGCCCCAGCGAGGCGAGGACGGCTGAGAGGGCTGTGTTCCGGCAAGTACGTCCTGGCATCTGAGAGCACAGCCTGTTGGGGGGCGCTGGGGGTGGTGCCCTGATGGTGACCCCCCATGCTGCCCCCCGCCCAGGGCACATTGATGGAAGGGCAGCTTCCTTGTGGGCAGGAGACCCCTGAGGGCTCCGGGCAGTGCAGGGCTGGGGCTGCGGGCACCTCTCGGCCTTGAGCTGGGGGCTATGGTGACCAGTGGCTGGACTCCACTCACGGTGGGGGTCGGGACTCAGGCCAGGCTGAGCCTTTGAGCAGTGTCCAGGATGCCTGCAGGGGCTCCAGAGCTCCCAAGGCTGATGAGCTTCTTTAGTGAGGGTGGGACCCCCAGCCCCACCCCTCCTCAGTCCCTCCCCGTCTTGGAGGAGCCCAGGAGACACATCAGGCGCCCACTGGGCACGCAGATGCCCCAAGCCCAAGGTGCGAGACCTGGGTCCCGGGGTCTGGGAAGGGCCTGGGGTCTGGCTATCTCCCCAGCGCTCGGCTGGGCCAGGGAGCAGGCAGTGGGACTCCCTCTGGTGCAGCCAGGGTGGGCAGGGCTGCCAAGGACCATTGGTGGGGGTCACTCCCTCCAAGATTGGTGTTTGTGAACTTGAATTTTAATTAAGGGAAACTGGGTCAAGTGCTCGGCGCTTCCCGCCTGATGCTGCAGCTTCAGGTCCCAGCGCGCCCGGCTGCTCAGAGCAGCCCGCAGCCTGCAGGTGGGGAGTCAGGCCAGCGGTGGGCCACCTGTGGGGCCTACTCTGCACTCCAGACCCAGGTCAGGGCCTCCCCGCCGTGTGGTCCCTGGTTTGCCAGAAGAACGTGTTCTGCCACCCCAGTGGACTGGGGTTCGTAGGCTCCTGGGGAAGGGGTTTCAGGGCATGGGAGCCTCAGCAGGAGGTGCTGGGGAGCTCAGGACTCCCAGACGGCCCGGAGCTGCGGCTCGTGGCCCTGCCTGCTGGTGGCTGCCCTCCTCACACCCTGCCCCGCTGCGGCAGAGGCAGCGCTCTTGGACCGCGCTCCCCTGCCCAGCTCTGCCAGCAGCCCAGGTGTGCCCTGAGCTGAGAGAGAACTGAGTTCAGTTTGCATAAGTAGGTTTCTGCTAAGACACGCGGAAGGTCAAGGCCAAGTTGCTCTGGAGCCCTGATCCCCTCCTGTGGCAGCTCAAGGAGCAGCCCAGCAGGGCAGCTGCAGGCCCACCTCTGTGGGACCTGAGTTGGGGGGTGTGGCCCCTGTCTGCTGCAGCCAGGGGGTCTGTAGGGGACTTCTGACCCATCTGCCCTTGGGTTGGCCTGGGCCTGCACTCAGGTGACCCAACAGGCAGCCCAGGCCTTTACCAGCCCTTGACTTTGAGGGGACTCCAGTTTTGCCCCCAGATAGCTTCCCTGGGTGGGGGTCCATGAGGCTGTCCCTTCCCGGTCGCGATGCCAGGCGCTCTGTGCAAAGGAGCGGAGGGCGGGCAGAGGCCCTTGCTGACCGCACAGCATGGCCGTCCCAGAGCCAGGGTGCACCACGGGATGGCGTCCAGGAGGCGTCCCGGATACCGGTGACCCTCAGGGCCGCCTTAGTGCTGGCACTGAGGGCTTTCCCCCGACAAAGGCTCCCCAGCCTCAGAGGTGGGGTTAAGGGTACCACCTCCTGGGCCTGCAGACGGTGGGGGACAGAGGTCTTCCGACCACCCCAGGGCTGAGCTGATGGTCCTTCCTGTCTCTGCAGGTCCCTGGAGCTGAACACCCTGCGTCCCGCCGCGGGTGGGAGAGCCCAGACCGGCTCCCCTCGGTGGCGGAGCAAAGGCTACCGTTGCATCGGGGGTGTCCTCTACAAGGTGTCGGCCAACAAGCTCTCCAAGACCTGCAGCCGGCCCAGCGGGGACAGGGGCAGCAGGCCCCTGCTGCGCACAGGTGAGGCCCTGCTCGTGCGAGGGCGCCCCGGTGTCCTGGAACTGCCCCTGCTGAGGCAGCAGCGGCAGGGAGGCCCCCAGGGCGGGCAGGCTGCACCCACCTCGCCTCGGCTGAGCCTCCTGCGATTTTCCATATTTTGCTCCCAGACAAAGGAGATGAGCCAGGTATGGTGAACATGGCCCAGCGAGTGAACACCTGGGGCCCCGGTGCCTAATCGCATTGGCGACGCCTCCCAACTGTGTCCCGAGGCGCTGCCACCCCCACAGGCACCCCCGCGGCCCGGGGAGACAGGCCTCGGAGAAGGAAATGCTTCAGATTCGCTTATTGTACAAATTAACTAGAAAAGTATTTTGGTTTCAGTCCAATTTTACTCCTTTCCTTTTCTGTCAAAAAAACGGTTGGGTTTGCAGGGGCTGTGGGGATTGCACAGGCCCAGCTACTCCCAGTCCTTAGCCTTACCACCCCAGAAGGGCAGAAGGGAGAAGAGCCCAGCTCAGGAAGTAGGTGGGGCACAGGGCCAGCTGGCGCAAGAGACAGTGGAGGACTCCCCGGAACTTCCTCTCTGCCAGGACAGGCGCAGGGGGCTGGGGCCCAGGGCTCTGCTCCCCCACGCACCCCTGCCCCCACCCTCTGCCCAGTGGAGCCACAGGTGCAGGCCCGCCTCTGATGCCCTCGCTGGCGCATGTGGTCTGTGAGCCCCACATACAACTCTGGATGTCTCAGAGCCCTCCTCTGTCCTCCCTGAACCTGGGGCCCGCACAGGGCTCAGCCAGGCGGTGTGCCCAGGGGCCTTCCACACGACCCCACGAGGGCCGTGGAGCGACCAGGCCTCTCTATGGGCCTTGCTCTCTGCCCCCTCGGGCTGGGCGCTGGGGGCTGTCCTGACTCTTGATAGAATCCCACGCTGCACGCGAGGCTGATCCTGAATGGACTGGTGGGCTGTGGGGGACACCCGTGACCTGGGCTGCTCCGCGCCCCAGGGCACCTGCCAGCGGGAGGAAGACGCGGGTTTGCCCCCTCACAGTCCAGCAGCCCTGTCAGGGCCATTCGCCAGGTGCGGGGCCTGAGTCTGAGGCTGCTGCCGCCTTGGGGTATGGTCAGGGCAGGCGGGGGACTGCCTTCGGGGCGTGAGGGTACATCCCCCTCCCCTGGGGGCCCCTCCGCCTGGGCTGGCAGCAGCTGGAGGAGTGGCCACACTTCTTTCTGGGGGTCTCCACGCTGAGTGCTGAGCTCTGCACAACCTGCCTCCCCTGCAAAGCTGCGGGGGGGTCCTGGCCTTCCCCACCCTTCTTCCCCAGCACCCCAGCCGCTGGGACTATGGTGAGGACAGAGGCTGCCTCCCTCCCCACCTGCCCCTGCGGGCCACCACTGACCACACCCTGCTGACCAGTTGGCTGGGGCAGACCCCCACCTCTGCGCGGGGGCATGGAGGTGGGGTTTGGTGCACAGACCACAGGGCAGCCTGTCCCGGGGACACAAGGCCGGCCAGACAGCACCAGCCGCCTGGACCCCCGCCCGGTGGCCAGCTCCTGGCTGTAAGGAGAGTAGATTGCTCCCAGCTGTGGGAATGCCCATAGACTAGCAGCTCACTTAGATGAGTAATAATTAAAGAAATAAATTTTCTCCTCTAGTGTCAACACAATTGTGACTTCAGCAAGAAAGTGCAGCCCTCCTTGGGGGGCGCGGGGGCTCCAGCCCACCTCCTGGCTGCAGGCCTCTCAGCACAGCCTCAGCCCCGTTGGGGTGCCCGCCATCCCAGGCTTTGTGGGGAAGAGCCCTGCCTTGCCCGTCTCTCAGCTCCAGGGGCAGGGCCTTCTAGTAGGCACACCTCACTTCCCCAGAACCGAAACCAAGCACTTCATCCTGGTCTAAGTCTGCCTGCCCGCAGGACCCAGCCCTGGGGCCCATCCCCACAGGCTTCGGCCCGAATGGGTCAGCCCTGAGAGCCTTCAATGCCCTGCAGTAGAGCAGACCCGAATCTCCCTGCCCCAGCCCCCTTACTCAGCCTGTGCCGCAGGACTGGCTCCCAGGCTTGTTCTGAGCCCCAGGCCCCAGGCGTAGGCTGTGGGGAGCAGTTTCTCTGCCACCAGCCTGCCACTGCGGGCCCTGGGCAAGCAGGGGGTCTCTGCACCTCACCTGTAACCTGTAACCTGTGACCTGTCGCCTCCTCCCTGGGTGCTGCAGGGTCACGCAGAGCTGCATATGAGAGAGGGTCCCCCCGGATGGTCAGTGTACCCCTATGCATCCAAGGCCCTGCCCCACGGCTTCTGCCGTTCCTGGACGCCTCTTCCCCGGGGTGGCACGTTCCAGGGCAGCGTGGCCAGGCGGGGCCTGTGGGAGCTGGCGGTGCTTGCCCCTCTGTGCCCTCAGACCCCAGGGCCCTCAACTGGGCGGGTGAGCCCCTGCCTGGGCGGGAGCGGATGGGCGGCCTTGCTGCTCTATTTTGGGAAGACCCCTAGGAAGTGCGAGTTCTCCTGAAGGCTTAGCCCTCCTGTTTCGAGGTTGCCAGGGTTTTCAGCTGAACTTTTTAGCGCCTCTCAAGCCAGCTACTTTATGTGCATTTTTTAACACTGCAAAGCATTTGAAAAGGTGCCTCCTCCTGTTCCTGTAAAAATTCCTACCGAGGCCTACACTGGCATTTTTTTAAGAGCCACAGTGGAAAGAGGACTAAACCTAAGCACCCCCCAGAGGCCAGACCTGGGGCTGTTCCTACGGTGGACTCTGACGACAGCGTCCCTGGGGGGCAGGTGCTGCCCCAGCGTCACTGGCAGCCTGGCTGATGGCCGGGAAGCCGTGCTCACTGACCGCTATCAGACTGCGCTGTCACCCTCGGGCTAGCAGGTGGGGGCCACCACGTGCCGTCTGGACTGACCTCCGCTGCCAATGGACGATGGGTGTCCCCTGCCTGAAAACCAGATTCCAGTGCGGCCTGGAGCTGCCCCAAGAACCCTCCCCGCCGGCCTCCCAGCTCTGGGCCCCCTTCTCCTTTCCCCGTGTTGTGCCCCTCCATTCAACCCTGTAACTCAGCCTTCCAGGCCTGGACCCCTGCAGGAGCAGCCTCCGTCCCAGGGGTTCCGCTGGAGGAGACTGGGGCTCAGAGGAGCGCCCCAGTGCGGCAATGCAGGCACTGCCCAGAGGGCTCGGCCGGCGCATGCCTGGGGTGGCGCTGGGCGCCCTGCAGCAAGCCAGGAGGAGGGCCCTCCAGGTGGCGAGGGGGCCGCCTGCCCCACAGCCGCCTCCAGGCCAGGCATCTTGGGGACATCCCTTTTTAAACCAGGAATGCTTTGTCATCGCCTCAGGTCCCTAGAATTTCTGAGTGATGTCACTTGCGCCTCCTGCTGCGACTCCATTTCAGCAGCCGCCTGTGGGAAACTTGATCTGGTCTGGGGAGGGTCACGTGTGTGTTGAGGAACTGTGGCTGTGCTGAGCGGCTCTCACTGCCCGGGTATGTAAATGCAGGCAGGAGCTGCGTGTCAGGCTGGACACCCCCTCTGCAGGCGAGCATGGCCATGTGTCCACCTGCTTTCCTGTCACCACGGACTCCCCTTCGGGCCACAGTCAGTGACCTCAGAGAGGCCCTGCTTGGTCTGCGCACTTGGGGTTTTGAGGAGTGTCTTACAGGATGCCTCCACAGTTTTAGGAGCTGGGTGCCTGCCAGGGCCTTGGAGCCACATGAGGCAGGCCAGCCCGCAGCCTGCTCCTCAGGCCATCTGGGAGTCTGGTTTCCAGGCGGGGGATACCCATCTTCTGGTGGGTTTCAGCATTTGTGGAGGATTTCAGCTTTTGTGGCCATACACTTCTCAGCTTCTATTTTACAGTGCTTTAAACAAGCCGTTCTTAGCTGCTGCAAAACCGAGTGGCATTCCCAGACCCTACTCAGGTCCCATGTCCCTGGGCTCTGCTCCAAGCAGAGGGAGGTGGCAGGGAGGCCCCGCCACCCCTTTCCTGTGAACACCCGCTTTGATGCAGGACCACTGGCCAGACACCAGGGTGGCCTCTGCCGGCTCCCCTTGGCTTCCACCCTGCCCTGGCCGGGGTGGCCTGGCTGGTGAGCAGGGGGAGGGCAGAGCCCCGGTGGGCGGTGGGCCTGGCGTGACCCGGTCCCTCCTCCCACAGGCCGCTTGGACCCTGCCGGAAGCTGCAGCCGCTCCCTGGCCAGGTATGTGCCTTGGGGTTGGGGGGCTCCCCAGCCTCGGCCTCCCTGCCTGCGGGGCTCACGGCTCTCTCCCTGCCCCCAGCCGGGCCGTGCAGCGCAGCCTGGCCATCGTGCGGCAGGCGCGGCAGCGGCGGCGGCGGCGTAAGGAGGAGTACTGCATGTACTACAACCGCTTCGGCCGGTGCAACCGCGGTGAGCACTGCCCCTACGTCCACGACCCCGAGAAGGTGGCCGTGTGCACCAGGTGCGTCCCCCACCCCCCAGGTGGGGAGGGGCCACGGCTGCCCTGGGCTCCCGCCCCTCAGACCCGCCCTGTGTGTGCAGGTTTGTCCGGGGCACCTGCAAGAAGACGGACGGGACCTGCCCCTTCTCCCACCATGTCTCCAAGGAGAAGGTGAGCGTCCCCCGCGCCTGCGGGCCGGAGCAGCCCCAAGGCTCCGCCCCTCCACCCTGCTAGGCCCACCTGGGCCCCTCCCCCACACGCTCAGTGCTGGTCCCTGGTGCGCCAGTCGGGGGAGCCAGCGGTGGGAGAGGGAGGCGCACAGCTGGGCTTCCCCCAGCGCGGGCAGCTGAGGTCAGGGGTCCGTGCTGGCTGCGGGTGTCCTGCCGGCCCCAAGGGGGGTCGCTGCGGGCCCGGGGAGGGCGCTGCTGCTGCTACAGCTTTTCCCCTTGAGGAACTTGGGAAGAATCAGCATTTTTCTCCCTAATAGAGCTTTGAAACTCTGTTGTGAGCAATTTGGAAATTCACGTCGAGTTTCGGGTTCATTAGCTCCAGCTTTGGAGCCGGCACAGGCTCTGAGCTGTCTGAGGCGGACACCCCACACCAGCGCCCTGAATTAATGTTATTGTTATTTGTGTGGACGTGCTGGGTGCAAACAAGGTTAATTGAAATGAGAATGCAGTTTCCTCTTGATAGCGGCGCTGACAGCTAGGAGGAGTTCCGTTTGGTGCAAGAGTTGGCTTTATTATCCCTTTTTATTAGCGCTAATTTGGGCCCTGTATCAAAACGCACATTAAGGGAATTGTCTGCAGCCGCAGCTCCGCCAGCCCCAGGCCGGCCGCTCCCCTCTGCGCTGCAGTTAAAAGACAATTAAAAATAAACTCTACTCGCTAAATCACCCTTTGTTTCTCTGCTTCCTCCCTCCTTCCCTCCTCGGCTACAGTCATACCCCCCACCCCCCAACCCCCTCCACACGCCCCACCTCCTGCCAGAAAAGTGAAGCCCCTGTGTGTCCTCTGGAGGCAGGAGAGCACTCGGTGGGTGCAGTGGGCACCACATGGACAGGGCAGGCAGGGCTGACAGCGCAGGGAGAGCCCAGGAGAAGCAGGCGGCGTGAGACCCGCAGGGCCACAGCTGTGTGAGCTCCTGGCAGGGTTCCCCCCCAGGAGGCTGGCCTGCAGGGGCCAGGGCTCACCCCAAGGGCCCCAACTGCAGAGGTTGGTGTGGGCAAGAGACACAACCTCCCCTCTCCGCCTCCACTAGCCCTCAGGCCTCGCTTCCCCGCTGCCCACCTGTGTCCCTCACCAGGTCTCCCCTGGGCCGGCCTGCCCTCTGCCAGGCCCCTACGGTGCCCACCCACAGTCAGTGCCAGCAGAGCCCCTGCAAGGGCTGCTCCAAGTCAGGTCTCCAGCTCACGGACGCTGCCGGTGCCCATGCACCGGGCAGCTGGAAAGCCTGCTGGGTGTCAGGCCCTGTAGGCCATCACCCCACTGGGGCACCCGCACGCTGCCCCCTCCTCCGCTGCCCTGCTTTTCTAGGTGCCAGCACCTCCAGGCTCCCCCCCGCCCCAAGTCCCACAGCCCAGACCAGGCATGCTCGGGGCAGGTGGCGGACTTGGGGGCAGCACATCTGGGCCTGAGCTGTCCTCCTGGCTGAGTCCCCATCTCAGTCCTCACGTGGTCGCAGGCCTGGGCGGCATTGCCCCCGGGGAGGCTGGGGGTCTCATTTTGGGGTGAGCCAGTCTCTCTGTGGCTCATGCCTGGTGATGGAGCCCTGGGTGGGCCCCTGGGGTCCTGGTGCCCCTGCCTGTGAGGTGGGGCAAGGAGGGAGGCTGGGGGAGCTGCCCTGGGCCTCACTGCCTCCCGCCCTGCAGATGCCTGTCTGCTCCTACTTCCTGAAGGGCATCTGCAGCAACAGCAGCTGCCCTTACAGCCACGTGTACGTGTCCCGCAAGGCGGAGGTCTGCACCGACTTCCTGAAAGGCTACTGCCCTCTGGGCGCCAAGGTAAGGGGCATGGGGTGGAGGGGCACTGGGGGTGAGGAGCTGGCCCGGGGCCAGGCCCACCCTGCTTTGCGGGCCTGTCCTCCCCACCTGCCCATCGACAGCTGACAGCTGACACCCCTGTGGGCCTGGGTGGGGCCCCTGGGCAGCGGGTCCCGGTGCCCTAGAGGGAGCGTCCTCACCAGCCCAGGGGCCTCAGCAAGGCCCGCTGCCTCGTCTGCAGATGCTCGTGAGTGATCACCCTGCCTCGGGGCTGTGGGCTGCCCTGGGGGAGCAGGGATGGCCCTGAGCCCGGGGCGCGCGTGTCTCTGCAGGCCAGCTCCCTATTCCGGGCTGGGCTTCACCCTGTGGGGAGCACGGTGGGAGCACAGCCGCTCCCCTGCTGGCCTGTGCACAGCACTCGGGGCCCCCGCGGAGGCCCCTCCTGCAGAGGTGGGGCCCGGCTGGTGGCTCCAGAGCAGCCCAGGTGGGGGCGTAGGACCCCCATGGAGGCTGTGGGTGATTATTGTAAAAGATTCCAATGTAAATGAAAATATCAAGGCGATATTTAAGTTCTGCTTCTATTAGTGGAAGTGCTTACTGCGTGCCTTTCAGCGTGTGGGCGCTGCGTGGCTGCCACATGATGGATAGCGGCTTGTAATTATAGATGGGAAAAGCGCTGAGCAGGCCGGATCCAGCGGGGGTGGAGGCAGCAGCCTGGGCCGGCAAGGGTTAATTTTATTCTCTAAATAATATAAAAAGTGCTGAGTCGTCACCTTGCTCCTGAAGTGGAAGTCCTCAGATGGGCCCCAGAGAGTTTATAATATTCCACTGAATCAAGTGGAATTGTTAACCTTGCTTCATAAAGCGCTGGCTTGTTAAAGACACACGTCCCCTTTTCTTGTGAATAATTTAAGCTGGGGTAGATCCGTGTCCTTCACCGTTTCAGGGCCACGTGCTGCTCCTGGGTCTGAGGCTCACTGGTCAGCCTCTCTAATCTCCTCAGTTTGTCCCTCCGGACTCTCAGGACACTCGGGGACACGGCCAGCCTCCGTGAGCCGCCGGATGTCACAGCGACCGCCTCACGCTTGCTCCGCCACTCCTGGTGCTGGTGGTGGGCTCCCCTGATGGCTTGCTGTTGAAGCCGCGCGCGTGTCGGGGAGACACCGAGGGCAGGTGTTCCAGTGCTCCCTCCACCCCGACCAGCCTGCTTGGGTGTCCGTGGCGCTGTCACCCGGCACGCCCACCAGACTCATGCTGCTCACACATCCCCAGGGTGCTTTCTGGCCAGAAGTCCAGCCCTGCCTGGGCCTGGAGCACCGCGCCTCCAGCCCCTCCTGGCGCAGAGCAGACCCAAGCATGGGTATCATCTGCAGCCACCTCTGTAGCGACAGCGACTCCCCCGCCCTTATGGTGCCTGGCCCGCTCTCCATGACTTCCTTATCTCTCTGTCCTACAACCTTGTCAGCGGCCCACCCCCGCCGCCTCCTGCCCCGCAGAAGCTCCTTGTCTTCTGGACGTCTTTCTTGGAAATCACAGACAGTGTCTCCGTATCAGTTCAGTTCAGTCGCTGAATTGTGTCTGACTCTTTGCGACCCTGTGGAATGCAGCATGCCAGGCTTCCCTGCCCATCACCAACTCCTGGAGCTTACTCAGACTACGTCCATCAAGTCGGTGATGCCATCCAACCATCTCATCCTCTGTCGTCATCCCCTTCTCCCCCTGCCTTCAATTTTTCCCAGCATCAGAGTCTTCTCTAATCTTCACAGCTTTACTGAGATAGAACTCCTATCCCATACAAATCACCCATTTAAGTGCATAGTACTGTGGGTTTTGGTGCATTACAGTTTTAATTTTTTAATTTTAGCAGAATTTGCCATTTTTAAGTGTATAGTTCAGTGGTATCAATTACATTGACAATATTATACAACCACCACTATCTGTTTCCAAAACTTTTTCATGGCCCCAAATAGAATGTCTAAACAGTTGGCAGTGACTCCCTGTTCCCCCTCTCCACCTCCTGGCAGCCACAAATCAACATTTTGTCTCCATGAATGTGCCTATTCTAGGTATTTAACACAGGTGGAATCTTATAGCTATTTGCCCAAATCTTTTTTGTATCAGTTGAGATAATCATGTGGGTTTTTTCCCCTTCATTCTATTAAGCTAGTCAATCAGACATACTGACCACATCGATCAATCACAAATATATTGATTGATTTTTGGATGTTGAACCATCTTTGCATTCTGAGAATAAATCCCACTGGATCATAGTCTATAATCTTTTTAATATGCCACTTGTCCAGTTTTGTAGTATTTTGTTGAGGATTTTGACATCTCTATCCATAATAATATTGATCTGTAGTGTCCTTTTCTTGTAGTATCTCTGTATGCTTTTGGAACCACAGTAAGGCTAGCCTTGTAGATTGTTTTGGCTGTTGTGTGTTAGGAAGTATTCTCTCATCTTCTGTGTTTTTGGAGGAATTTGAAAAGAATAGGTGTTAATTCTTTACATGTTTAGTAGGATTCACCTGTTGAAACCATCTAGTCTTGGGCTTTTCTTGATTGGGAGGTTTTATGATTACCTGATTCAATCTCTGTACTATACAGCTGACTCTTGAATACCACCCCACCCCCAACACAGTAAAAAATCTGCCTGTAACTTTACAGTCAGCCCACCACATACATTGTTCACATGCCAGCAGCTCTTGGTATGCAGTCAGTGCCTGTTGCAACCTGGATTCTGGGCTGTCACACTAGTCTAGGTCTTGTTTAGTCCCAGGTTGTTGTTGTTCACTTGTTCAGTAGCTCAGTCATGTCTGACTCTCTGCGACCCCGTGGACTACAGCACGCCAGGCTTCCCTGTCCATCACCATCTCCTGGAGCTTGTTCACATTGTTGTGTGTTGAGTCAGTGACACCATCCAACTAACGCATCCTCTGTCACCTCCTTCTCCTCCTGCCTTCAGTCTTTCCCGGCATCAGGGCCTTTTCCAATGAGTCGGCTCTTGGCATCAGGTGGCCTAAGTACTGGAGCTTCAGTTTCAACATGAGTCCTTCCAGTGAATATTCAGGCTTGATTTTCTTTATTATTGATTGGTTTGATCGCCCTGCAGTCCAAGGGGCTCTCAAGAGTCTTTTCCAGCACCACAGTTCAAAAGCATCAGTTCTTCAGTACTCAGCCTCGTGGTCCAACTCTCACATCCATACATGACTCTTGGAAAAACCACAGCTTCGACTACAGGGACCTTTGTAGGTTATTTGAGCTTTGGGATAAGTCATAACAAGGAAGCAGGGTCCTTCACCTTTTTTTTTTCCTTGTAGCTATTTTAGCTGTTCTTGCCCCTTTATCCTTCCGGAAGTGTATTTTAAATTCCAGGTAAGGTCTTAGAGTTGGAATTTGGATTTGGGTGGACTTGATCTGTGCCTTAGTTTGGTGAGAACTGGTCTCACCAGTCTCTACAGTGAATCTCGTGTGTATGATCAAGGCGCTGTCTCTAGGGACACAGACTCTTCTTTGATGTCATTTGATAAAATTCTTGCTTGTCTTATCTCTATTAAGTTTATTTCTCTCACATTTATTATTATTATAAAGAGCTTGTTTTTAAATGTTATTTTCTTACTGTTCATTGATTACGGACATACGATTTTTAATACTGATTTTGTTTCCAGCAGTCTTGCTAAATTATATTAGTAATTGTAATAATTCATCCATGGGACTTAGTCTTTTGGGTTTTTCTACATAAACAATGACATCTTTTGCAAATAATGACCATATTTTACTCCTTTGAGTTTAAATGCCTTTTCTTTTTCTGCCCTGCCTATAAGCCCAATGAGATAGTAACTCATGGCTGTGGGCTTCCAGGTGCACCCCTTGGTGAGTGATGATGATGGTTTCCTGAAGGTTCTATATTAAGCTAAGGAAGCTCCCTTCTATTGCTAATCTGCTAAACTTTGAGTTAATTCTGACTTCCATGACGCTCTTCTTTCTCGCCTCTCGAGGCGATCACGTGGTTCCTTTCTCTTAGGTTGCTAATGTGCTGATTTCTTTTCCCTGATTTTCTAACGTTAAACTAACCTTGCATTCCTGAGATAAACTCAGCTTGGTCCTAACATGGTCTTTTTACACATTTCAGGACTCATTTTTTACACATTTCAGTTTATGATCTGTGTAGAACGTCCTTGTTCATGCAGTTGGCCTAAAGGTTGTTTGATCATCTGACTGCGGTCAGGTTCCAGGTTTAAGACCCCTCTGGCCATGTAGACTGAGCTGAGTGTTCCCTGCCGTCCTGTTCTGTGGGCTGGTTCATGGGAGGTTGGGTAGTGCATTCTTGAATATCTGGTAGAACCGCCGTGAAACCCTGGGCTGGCGCTTGCCTTATTTAACTACTGATTCAAATTCCTTTATGGTCATGGGAATATTCATTCAGATTTAATGTCAGATTTCGGCAGTTTTTCTAGAATTTGTAGATTTTGTCTGTGTTTTCAAATTTATTGGCATAAAATTGTTCATTGTGTCCTCCTCTGCAGCACCAGCAGTTAACGGCACTTTTGTCATTCCTAATGTTGTTTATCGGGGAAGGCAATGGCACCCCACCCCAGTACTTTTGCCTGGAAAATCCCATGGATGGAGGATCCTGGTAGGCTCCAGTCCATGGGGTCGCTAAGAGTCGGACACGACTGAGCGACTTCCCTTTCACTTTTCACTTTCATGCATTGGAGAAGGAAATGGCAACCCACTCCAGTGTTCTTGCCTGGAGAATCCCAGAGACGGGGGAGCCTGGTGAGCTTCTGTCTATGGGGTCGCACAGAGTCGGACACGACTGAAGCGACTTAGCAGCAGTAGCAGCAGCAATGTTGTTTATATGTTCCTTTTCTCTCTATGTCCTTCTCTCTGCTTTCTTTCTTTTTCTGTTTTCCTCTGGCTTGGAGGTGTTTCCTCTTTGCTAATGTAGGACTCTGAGGCTGAGGGCTTTGCTCCAAGCACTCCTTTAGCTCCAGTCCATCAACTTTGATGAGTTGTTTTAGTGCTGTCGTTTGGTTTTAAGTATCACCTAGTTTCTGCTGCTTCTTGACTGACTGACGCATTATTTAGCAGTGACTTCATTTCCAGCCTTCCCTGGTAGCTCAGAGGGTAGAGCATCTGCCTGTAATGCAGGAGACCTGGGTTCGGTCCCTGTGTCGAGAAGATACCCTGGGGAAGGAAATGGCAATCCACTCCAGTGTTCTTGCCTGGGGAATTCCATGAACAGAGGAGCCTGGCAGTCTATAATCCCAGGAATTTTCCTTACTTCCAGCTCTGCGGGGCACGTGGGGCAGGGACAGGGGTGTTGGGTTTGCTTTTTCCTCGGCAACCTTGCTCTAAGGACGGCAGGGGGCCCTGAGGCCTGAGACCAGCCCTGCGCCAGTAGATTTTCCTCCATCATTTCACCTGCTCAGTAGTTCTTGGATGATTTCAGAAGGTTCTTTACGTTTGAGCCTAGATTGGGGCTCTGGGAGGACGGTCAGTTCAAACCAGCCATCTCTAGTCCTACAGTCAACTGGATGTGAACTGCATGTGGGATTTCACAGTTTCTAGTGCCGCCCTAAGAAAGTGAGACAGAAACAGCTGGAACGAGTGTATGTGACTCAGATGTCAGCGTGCAGTCCCGGAGGAAACTGAGGTGCTGCCTTTGACCGGGTCCCTCTGTGCTGGGTCCTGCCTCCCGTGTGTCGCTCCTATTGAGCTGCCTGGGCTCAGGGCAACGGCGGGGCTCATGGCCACCACGGGACGGCACGGAGCACCCCCTGGCCACCTCTTTGCACCCAGCCCAGGGTGGGCTCTCCACCCAGAGGGCCTGCCCATCCCTCTGCCTGCTCATTAGAGCCCGCTGCAGCATGTGCCACCGAGGGGACCACTGGGATTCAGGGCAGAGGGCCCTTGACTCGGGCTGGGGCAGCAGGTGCTGGGGGGCAGGGCTGGGTCTCCCCAGCACAGGGAGGGGTAGCCGCCCAGGTGCAGGGGTGCTACCTGCCTGTCTTCACACCAGCCCCGGGCACCAGTGTGAAGGGCCTCTAGTTCCTGGGTGGCAGCCGAGGGCCAGGTGTGGGGACAAGAATGGGGTCAGTGCCCAGATCTTGCTCACAGAATGGGCACAGGCTCCGTGGGGTCCTCGGCCAGCCTTGTCCTGGGTGCTGGGAGCCAGGCCGACATCGGGCTCTTGAGGACATATGCCCAGTGGGGGTGACGAGTGGGAAGTTGTCTCAAGGCTGTTACACTTCCAGTGGCTGTGCCAGGGGGCACCCTCGAGCTGCTCAGGCACCAGGGCTGGTTTTAAACTTGAGAATCCCATGGACGGAGGAGCCTGGTGCGCTGCAGTCCATGGGGTCACGAAGAGTTGGACACACAACTGAGCGACTTCCCTTTCACTTTTCACTTTCACGCATTGGAGAAGGAAATGGCAACTCACTCCAGTGTTCTTGCCTGGAGAATCCCAGGGACGGGGGAGCCTCAGAGCCTCAGCCTCAGAGGCTGCCGTCTCTGGGGTTGCACAGGGTTGGACATGACTGAAGCGACTTAACAGCAGCAGCAGTTGGGTATTCTTGCCTGGAGATCCCATGGACAGAGGAGCCTGGTGGGCTACAGTCCATGGGCTCGCACAGAGTCAGACACGATGGAGCTGACCGAGTGCACACGGGGTGGTTTTGGGTGGTTTGGGGGCTCTGCTTCTAGGGGTTTCCATCTGGGTCTCTTTCCAGCATGTCACCTGTTACCTGGTCAGCATGAGGGTGGCTTCCTCCTCCTGGGTGGTGCCCGCTGAGCCAGCTCTTGGGGGTGGGAGAAAAGGCCCCCTCCTCTAAGAGGACCAGGCAAGAAGCAGGCACACGGCAGGCCTACATTTCCTGCCTGGGGGCAGGGGGGCCACGGAGAGGCGGGCCTTGAGTCCAGGCTCTGTGTTCCCTGTGGGCCTGGTGGGCAGAACTGAGGCCATCTGTTGCCCCGATCTGCCTGACAGTGCACCCTCCGTGGGGTGCCCCCCACCCTGGTCCTCTGCCAGGACAGGTGGGCTGCAGTCAGGAGGAGGAGGTAGCTCCCTGGGAATCTCCACCCCAGCCTCAGTCCAGGCCCAGGGCCAGGCTGGGTGGTGCTGGTACAACCAGAGAAGTGCCCTTGACCCTCAGATTGACCCTACCCATCTTTGAGATGGTAGGGGTGAGCGCCCTGGGGCCTCTCTGGCCTGAGGACCTCAGACCCCCAACAGGAACCCTTCCGCATGAGCCCCACTGGGCGGAGCAGGCAGGACCCCCACGTGGTGCCACGGTCTCCACCGGCTCACCCAGCCGTGCCCCTTCTCCCGCAGTGCAAGAAGAAGCACACGCTACTGTGCCCTGACTTCTCCCGCCGGGGCGTGTGCCCCCGCGGTGCCCAGTGCCAGCTGCTCCACCGCAACCCGAAGCGCCTGGGCCGGCGAGCAGCCACTGCCACGGCTCCGGAGCCCAGCAACACGCCCCCCAGGAGCAGGGCTTCCACCAGCCACGGGCCCAGGTGACGGGGACTGTGGGTGCGGCGTGTGTAAGCTCGGGGTGGGGGCAGGAGGGAGCCCTGCACCCTTGCCTAGCTCTGGGGGCTTCACACCCCCCAAAAAACCTCTGTCCAAAGTTGGTGAAGTGACCTCCAGAGGTGCCCCACCCCTAGTCCTCAGGCTGGACGAGTGGAGAGCATCCCTGACTCACCCCACTCTCCAGGGGCAGGGGAGGTCCTAAGTGATGCTTGTGGCTGGGCCCCACGGTGTGCTCTCCTGCCTGCGCATGTGGGAGCCCGTGTGGACGGGGAAGGCTCCAGGAGGTGAGGACAGCATCAGCGTGCAGCTGCTGGAGGCCCTGAAGTGTCACCAGCCTGTCCTTGGGCCCACAGGCCCGCCTTGAACCTGCTCCTTGGGCCTACAGGCCCGCCTTGAACCTGCGTGGCAATGCCTGATAGCTGCTGGGCAGGGATGGGTTGGGGTGGACGGGTGGTGTACAGGTGGTGGGCCAGCACCCTCTGGACCCCGCCTGTCCCACGCTGCCCGCCTCACACCCCACTCCCCTCCCGTTCCTGCAGGAAGCCCTCAGCCACCCTGCGCACCCCCAGACGGATGTCCAGCCCCCCCAGCTCCATGGCTGCTGGCTCGACCTCACCCCCTTCCTCCCCACGGGTGTTAGCTGCAGCCTCCCCTTCTCCCTCCTCCCCCTCCCCCTCACCCTCCTCTCCCCGCTCTCCCTCCCGCTCCTCTCCCTGTCCCCCCTCCGCCTCCCTGTCCTTGGAGCCAGAGGAGCTGTGTCTGCAGGCATCCGCAGCCTCAGCGGGAGCTGGCTCCAGCGGCCTCTCCAAGCTGCCCTCCTTCATCGCCCTGCAGTCCTCGCCCAGCCCTGGAGGCCAGCCCAGGGCCCGGGCCCCCAGGAGCGCCTCTTCCAAGGACTCAGGTAGGCAGCCCGGCTCTGGCCGCGCGCACCTCAGGCCTGCGGGTCAGCCTGGGGGGCCTGCTGGTCCCAGGGAGCCAGCGGTGTGGTCTCTGGCACGGCAGGTGCGCGCCTGCAGGCCCACAGGGCGGGCGCAAGGTGTAGACACAGAGCACCGCTCACAGACCGCCCAGCCGAGGGCTGATTTAATTAGAAAGCACCCATTTCTGTTAATTTGTTCTGGAAGATCACTGCACACTCCTGGAGAGAACAGATGTTTCCTCTCCCCCGATGAACATTTGGGGCTTGGTAAATGGCTCCACTCAGCCTTGTTTAGGAGAGAAAAGAGGATTTTATGGCTGCAAACGACCCTTTCTGTAAACATTTTACAGCTCTCTGCGCGTTTGAGTGACGATAAAACCCCACGCAGCTCGGCGGGCTGCAAATTTGCGACCATACGGCTATCATTTTATTGTCATATTTCACGGTCGTAACGTTAATGGGAGATGCTTGCAGCAGCCTCCTCTCCCAGCTCTGCTGAGCGAGCTCGCACGCTGCCTGCTCAGCCCCCGAGCCAGGAGCGCCAAGCTGCGGCCAGGCCCTCCATGGGCAGGACGCCCTGAGGGCGGGAGGAAGGAGCAGATAGCCCCAAGCCACCAGTGTTTTAATTTTTGTTTTTTAATTATGATGAGAAACCCTGCAACCAGCCCTAGAATCAGAGGAAGCAGGGGCGGGGGAGGGGGTGACTGTCGCCCTCCACAGACGGAGCCCAGCAGCCGTCCTTCCCTGCTCAGGCCTTGCCGGCTTCCTCTGGGCCTGAGGGCCCCGGGGCTCTGGCTGGCTGAGCAGGTGACTGGGGTCCTCAGACCTGCATTGGGGTCCCAGGAGGAGTCGCGAGCTTGCAGGGGGCACGTAGACAGTGCTGGCCTGTGGGCAACTGGTTTGCCGGCCTATGAGGCCACCAGGAGCGTCCTTGGAGAGGAGAGGCACCGGCGTGCCCAGTGGGGGTGGGTCCCAGGGTGGCAGCCTCTCCCACCCCGGCCCTGCAGCCCTGGCTGGTCCCCGGGGCCCCCAGCAGCTGCTCGCACACACCCTGACTTTCCGTGTGGAAGGCGCCGTCTGGCAGCGCCAGACACCTGTCCTTGGTGAGCCCGAGCGGTGTGTGCGAGCCGCTGGCACCCGGTCCTCAGGGCTCAGCTGCAGGCTGCGGGGCTCCCGCGGGGCCCCCCCACCACCCAGGGCCAGGCCTGGGCCTGCTCCCTGCGGGGCCACCCACCACCCAGGGCCAGGCCTGGACCTGCTCAGCCCCACGGGGCCACCCAGGGCCAGGGCCAGGCCTGGACCTGCTCCACGCAGGGCCGCCCACCGCCCAGGGCCAGGCCTGGACCTGCTCAGCCCTGTGGGGCCGCCCAGGGCCAGGGCCAGGCCTGGACCTGCTCCAGACGGGGCCGCCCACCACCCAGGGCCAGGCCTGGACCTGCTCAGCCCCGTGGGGCCACCCACCGCCCAGGGCCAGGCCTGGGCCTGCTCCACGCGGGACCCCAGGCCGTTGGTGGTGTCCCAGCCCCCTCCCAGTTTCGAGCAACCCCTCACCCAGAAGCCTTGAGGGGGCCCTCCTGTGCTTGACCTTTGGCCTTCTTGGAACAGGGAAGTCGCTGCACATCAAGCCGCGTCTGTGAGGGTCCAGGGGCCAGCCCGCGCCTACCTCAGCCCCGTCCCGAAAGGAAGGAGGCTCCGCCTGCCACCGCCCCAGACGAGGGGCTGCCTGCCACGGAGCGCCCCCAGGGGTGGCAGGGCTGTCTCCCTGCCCTCCTGGCTCTCAGCCCTGTGTGACCAGTGCCCACACCTGGCCCCCCTCAGGCTGGGCCCTACCACTTCCCCACCCCCTGGGCCTTCAGCCTTGCCCTGAGGGGTGCCTGGCAGGGCTCCCCCGTGCGATGCTTGCCCTGTCCTCCCTCAGGCCTCCTGCTGCAGGAGAGACTGCCGGGCGGGCCTCCTTGGCGGGTACTTTGTGTTCAGCAATAAAGGTTCTGTCCTGTGTCTGCTTGGTTGTCCCGACCGTCGCTGCTGCTGCCTGGCCTGCTGAGCACAGCACAGGTGGACACACAGGGCCCAGGGTCCCAGAGCCTCCCCCGGGATGCGACTCCAGGGGGACCTGGAGGCCTGAGGTTGAGGGGAAGGTGAAGGGTACACACCAGAGCCTCCTCCAGGGCCCCCCCAACCTGCTCACCTGGCTAGGCCTCTGGGTAGGGATGTGGGCCCCTTCCCTGCTGCCCCAGCGTGGCTCAGGGCTGAGGCCGCCTGTCCCCCATGGCCAGGCCAGTGTGCTTTATGGTTGGGAGAGGCCCAGGCGGGCCCTGGGGACTGGAGGCAACAGGCTGGGGCCAGAGGGCCTCCCCCAAGCAAAACTCTCCTCCAGAGCCCCTTCCCCGGGCCTTTCAGGAGAGCAGCTGGGCCAGAGTAGGGCCAGGGGATGGGCCAGGGCTGCCAGACAGAGGGGACAGCTCATCGCCCCCTGAGCTATCTCTAGTCCCAGGGCACCGGGTCAAGCTGGCTAAGAGTGATGACCTCAGCCCGGGGCCCTGACAGGATGCAGCCCTGGCTGGTAGACCCCCACTGCCAAGGCCTGGAGCGGAGCCAGGCTGCTCAGGGTATCCGCCCCTCACCCCCAAGCAAGTGAGGTGTGCTCCCCTCGAGCACCAGCCCACAGCCACGCTCCTAGGGTGCCCCTGCCCCTGCCTGCCTCCATCCCTGCCAGTCAGTTGGCTGCCGCAGGGACCTGTGCCACAAACCACCCTATGGGCAGGGTGCCCTCGGGCTCCCCTGCCTGCAGCCCCACATGACTCCTGCAGTTGACCACAGGGGAGTCGGCTGCCTGGCCGCTGGTCGTCCCGCTGCTTCTTCTGGCCCCGGTGGGAAGAGTGCTGTCCAGCACTGGCTGACAGGCAGCCCGGGCCTCTGCACACACTGTCTCCTTGAGGGTCCCTCTGACCAAAGAAGGCCCCTTGGCCCTCCCTGGCTCGGGACGAGGCGAGGTCCCACAGATGACGAGAGCCAGGCGGGGCTGTGGAGAGGGGCCCGCCTGGCCTCAGCGTGCAGGGGCCTCCTGTCCAGCAGAGCAGGGCTCCTGCCGTCCTGTGCCGATCGCTGGCACCTCCGCCCAGGGCCCCAAGCCCTGTCTCTGGGGCCTGATCTGTGCTAGTTCAGCAGGCTGCTGGACACTGGACTCAGATCTGACTGCGAAGAATGGGCCCGCAGCCTGGCAGGGAGCTGAGTGCTGACCATGAGGAACCTGCAGAGCAGGGGCAGCAGCCTGCCTGGCCAGGTGCCCTGGGCCAGGGCTGAGCCCCCTGCCCAGCTCCTCCTCCTAGCTTAGGCTGGCAGGAGGAGCAGGCACCAGGGCGCAGCCTGGGGGCCACCAAGGCCTCCCCCACCTCCTGCCTAGGTTGTCCTTGATGCCCACGGTCGGCTCCACCACAGAGGGGCAGAAGGACCTCTGACGACGGGAGGACCGAGGTTCGAGTCTCCCTCCCCTGCCTGGAGAGACAGGAGACTGAGGGAGACTCGGGTATTTGTTCCTCCCATCTGATTGACCTCCCTGCTCTTCCCTCCATAGTAAAGGAGGGGACCCCAAACTGCGAGGCAGACACCAGCTGGACAGGAGGTGGGCAGGTGTATCCATTGCGTGAGGCGCTCCCAACAGATCAGTGGGTGCTGGGCCCCTCCTGTTGGCTGCCCACCACCTGGCCGGGACCAGCGCTGTGCTCCAGGGCCTCCCCGTCTGCTCGGCTGCTCCGCCTCCTCAGGTGTACTTCCTGTACCCAGGCCCACTGCACACGGCACAGCCCACCACCCTGAGGCAGCTGGCCTGACAGCTGCAGGCCCGTAGGGAAAGCTTAGGAAGGGCTGGGTGCCCCAGGGTGCGGGGGAGCCCTGCCAACAGCTGCCCTGTGCTCCTGGGCCCCTGCCCTGCGGGCCCGCACCCCATGACCCCCTGAGGACGGGTCAGCCTCTGGCTCAGCCTGGTCAGACTCCCTGCTCCTAGCAGGGGAGGGGGTCGCCGTCACTCTGGGCTCCCTGTTTTAAGGGCAGATCAGCTGGGCCCCCGGGAAGAAGGGCCCGTTGTCCCCACCACCCCCGACTGCATGAGGGCCGTGGAGTCCAAGCAGGCCCTGTACCTTTGCCCCCTTCACAGGGGCCTGCTGCCGCCCCAGGCCTGTGCCCCCGTGGACTGCCCTTCGCCCTGGTGCAGCCTCTCAGGTGATGGCCCCAAGGACAGGGAGCCTCCTGTGAGGGCTGCGGGGTGCGCACAGTGACAGTGAAGCGCCCCTCCTGCGGGCAGGGCAGGCCCTCAGGTGAGCCCCGAGGTTGTGTGGCCAGCAGGGCCTCGGGATCTGGGCTGCTGGGCTCGGGGGAGGCATCTGACATGGGGGTCCGAAAGTGCCCCCGTGTGGGGTCTTGAGGAGGGGCCTGCCTCTCCTGGCTCCTCTGCAGCCTGACTGACCGTGGTGGGCGGGGAAGGCACCCACCCCTCACTGTCTGAGCCCAGGAAGGAGCTCCTGGCAGGACAGTGGGGCTGCCAGGTCTAGAGCTGGGCCGGGCCCCAGCCTGTGTAGCGCCTCTGAGCCCCACCTGGAGAGCAGGGGCCTCCGTTTCTGACAGGGACTCCTGTGGCCTCGCCTTGTGGCTCCCATGAGGCTGGGCGGCTGGGTGACCACTGGGCCTGGGCAGACCCTGCAGCGCAGCGCTGTGATGGCACGTGCACCCTGCAGCTGGACTTGCCGAGAGCCTAGGGCACTGAGCTGGGACCTTGGCACCGCACTGCCCGAGGGTGGTCCCGGGCTCCCCAGAGGGGCCGCTCCCCAAGGCCCCGATCCACCCCCATCAGGCCAGGCCCCTCGGCCTTTCCCGTCTCCCATTCTGTAGGGCCCCCTCCATCTGCCTGGATTCTCTAGGGCAGTCATCAGATGCGGGAAGCCAGGGTGGCCTCCAACCCCCTGAGCCTGGGGTCTTGGCTCCTCAGACGCCAAGAAATGGTTCCGACAACCTGAGAGAGCTTGGGAGCATCTTCCCCAGAGGAGCCTCCAGACAACAGCGCTGCCCCCCGCCCCCCGCCACGACCTTGAGACCGTACCCTACAGGACTCCGGACGACAACACTGCTTGCAGACGCTGGACTTATGCTGACTTCCTGCACAGACGTGCTATGTAGTTCACTTTCTATTTTATGGTTTACTTCCTGCTCTCTCACTCCCTCTCGGGGGGTGATGCTGTGACTGTGTAGTTTTTCCTACAGACTCCATGGGGGATGGTGTCTGTGCCCCTTGGATATGAGCACTGCCACCCCTCACGAAAATGCCAGGCATATCTGCCTGACTCCTTTGGATGCTCACACTGAGAACCAGCCACCACGCTGCGAGGAAGCCCAACCAGTTAGCCGCCGTGTGCGGATGCTGGTCCGGCTACAGCCCCATAGTCTGCCGGCCACCAGTCCCTCAGCCTTCAAGTCCTCCCAGCCGCCACAGTCCAGCTGCACCCAGGACAACCTGTCCACTGCAGAGCGCATGAGCGCCTGTTTCCTACCAGGGACCCCTGGGCCACCTCCCTGGTGGAAGGTGCTGGAAACTGCCCCTGGACAGGCCGCCTCGCACACAGAACTGCTCAGTGAAGACGTGGGTGTATTTACTGAGGAGCCTCCACGCGGTCCCTCTGGCTCCCTGGGTCCAAGCGCTGGTTGTTGGCTGGGCTGGGCTGGGGGGAGGTCCCCAGAGGCCAAGGGAGAAAGGGAGCCTTTTCTGGGCCACATGGAATCGGCGCATCCTCTGCCGGCTCCACTGCTGGTCAAGGGAGCCGAAAGGGAGCCACGGCTGGGCCTGCAGCACTCCTGAGTGCTGTCTCTGGGGCCTGCGAGCCTTTCATGGCATAGAGGAGGTGGCTCTGGGCTCTCATGGCCTCTGCCTCTGAGACCCAGCTGAGAGCCCCTCCTTGAACTTGCTGGGTCCCAGGCCAGCAAGTGGCGAAGAGGCGGTTTCTGAAGAGAAAGGAGTGAGCCTGGGCTGGGAGATCCCGTCTCGCCTGTAGTGTGGGGCTCCGGGGGGGGTGGGGGGTCGGGGCCTGTGTACGGGGGCGCTCAGCCCCTTTCCCAGCCCCCTGGCAGTGACTCAGGACAGAGGAGGGCTCAGCTGCCACCACAAGAAGCCAGGGAGCAGACTCAGGGCCCCTCCACCCTCCAGGGCTCCTGCTCCCAAGAGCTTAGCCCAGGCCTGCAGGCCCAGACACCTTCTGGGAAGCCAGTCTGACCCGAGGTCAAGCCCAGGACCCTCGGAGAACTTACCGAGGGCCCGAGGCAGTCAGGGACATGGGTGCCTTGCTTGGTCTCAGGCTGCCTGAAAGCCCCTGTGCCTGTTCCCAGTTCTGAGTGCAGTCTCCACAGCCAGCCCTGCACTGGGTCCCTCTCCCCTGGGGACAGACAATGAAAGGCCTGTGAGTGTGACTGGGCAAGGGGCTGGCTGGCTCTGGCCCAGCACCCTTGAGCACCACATTTTGGGGCCAGGTGTGGGGCAGCTGTCCCTGACTTAGTGTGGCTGAGAGCAGGCCTCGAGGAGGTTTGAGGTGGGGAGTGGCTGTTCTGCAAGGCCTCCCTGGCTTTAGCAGCCCTACTGTACCTCTCAGGACAAGGCGTGGTGACTGGGTGGGACTGGGGGTGCCACAGAACTCAGGAATGGCTGCAGTCGGTGGCCCTTGGCCTGGGGCCAGGAGCTGTGAGGAGGACCCCCACCTGCACCAGCCTGCCTCCACCCAGCACCTTCCCAAGCTTGGGACCACACTCTTGCCTGGTCCAGTAGCCTGGCTGAAGCCACGCCATGAGGAGCAGAGGCCAGGAGGCCAATGCAAGGGCTCGCTCCATCTCAGATGGGCAGATGGACCACCAGCTTGCCATCAGTGTCTCCCCTCTGAGCTGTGGCTTCCCTCTGAACACCAAGTGCTTTCAGTTCAGTTCAGTTGCTCACTCGTGTCCGACTCTGCAACCCCATGAACAGCAGCATGCCAGGCCTCCCTGTCCATCACCAACTCCCAGAGTCCACCCAAACTCATGTCCATTGAGTCAGTGATGCCATCCAACCATCTCATCCTGTTATCCCCTTCTGCCCTCAATCTTTCCCAGCATCAGAGTCTTTTCAAATGAGTGAGCTCTTTGCATCAGGTGGCCAAAGTATTGGAGTTTCAGCTTCAACATCAGTCCTTCCAATGAACACCCAGGACTGATCTCCTTTAGGATGGACTGGTTGGATCTCCTTGCAGTCCAAGGAACTCTCAAGAGTCTTCTCCAACACCACAGTTCAAAAGCATCAATTCTTCGGCACTCAGCTTTCTTTATAATCCAACTCTTACATCCATACATGACACTGGAAAAACCATAGCTTTGACTAGACGGACCTTTGTTGACAAAGTAATGTCTCTGCTTTTTAATATGCTGTCTAGGTTGGTCATAACTTTCCTTCCAAGGAGCAAGCGTCTTTTAATTTCATGGCTGCAATCACCATCTGCAGTGATTTTGGAGCCCAGAAAAATAAAGTCAGCTACTGTTTCCACTGTTTCCCCATCTATTTGCCATGATGTGATGGGACCGGATGCCATGATCTTAGCTTTCTGAATGTTGAGTTTTAAGTCAACTTTTTAACTCTCCCCTTTCACTTTCATCAAGAGGCTCTTTAGTTCTTCTTCACTTTCTGCTATAAGGGTGGTGTCATCTGCATATCTGAGGCTATTGATATCTCTCCCAGCAATCTTGATTCCAGCTTGTGCTTCATCCAGCCCAGCGTTTCTCATGATGTACTCTGCATATAAGTTAAATAAGTAGGATGACAATATACAGCCTTGACGTACTCCTTTTCCTATTTGGAATCAGTCTGTTGTTCCATGACCAGTTCTAACTGTTGCTTCCTGACCTGCATACAGGTTTCTGAAGAGGCAGATCAGATGGTCTGGTATTCCCATCTCTTTCAAGAGGGCTTTAAAGGGAGCCCCAAACCTGGCAACACATGTCCCTGAGCACCCAGGCCAGGGCCACCCGTGTGGGAGGGGAGAGGAGAGAGGAGCCGGGTCACCCCCATGGTACATTAAAAAGTGAGGTTTCACTTGCTATTGTGACAGTTTTCTTCTTATAAAATACTAGACACTTGTGAGGAACTGGGTAGAAGCCCTGATAGATAAATGCCCCCAGCACATGGCTAGGCTGCCCCTGGTGATGTCCTACCCGTAGTCTCTCCAGACTTTTCCTTCTGTGCATAGATGGTTGGTTGCATTTAAGAATGAGTTAAACTGTAGAAATCATATAATAGTACAGAGAATGGGGGGAGGGCTCTCTGGGTCATGGGCCCCATCTCAGTTGACCCTAGACTAGGACCTCTGCTCTGGGCACACCCGCGACTCCACAGATTACTACCCAGTCACCAAGCCTTGGGTAACCGGCCACCTGTGGTCCCCGAGTCTGGCTCTCAAGGTTTCTGGCGCTGGAGGCCTCCCACCTCCGCCCGCCCCCCGTCCCCGCCCCCACCTAGCTCTGAGCCCCATTCTCCGCCAGGAGGCCAGATCTGGGCGGATGGGCAGCTGGGGGGCGGATTCCTAACGTGGTGTTCGCCTGGCAGCCCTCCGGCCCTGGGACAGCCCCCGCGCCCCGCCGGTGCCGGGTCGGTCCAGCCCCTGAGCCTCAAGTCCCAACAAACGCGCAGGTTCCGGCCCCCACGCTCGGGTCCCTGACCCCACCTTCGCTGCTCCGTGCGCGACTCCCTCTGCACCTGCACCGCATAGCGGGGGCACCGGGCGCCCGGCGGTAAATCCCGCCGCACCGACGTGCCAGCAACTTTGTTGACTAAATTCCTGAACCCGCCTGAACCGCGAAGCTAAAAATAACCAGCGCTCCCGCGCAGCGCCCGGCCAGGCCGCGCAGCGTCACCCGTGTCGAGAGGCCGGAATGTCCCGGCGCCACTACGCTAGCAGGCTGAACGCGGGATCCCCGATGGACCAACGGAAAAACTCTTGGGAAGGGGCTGCGGGGTCATGGCCAGCCGGCGGCGAGGGAACGAGGTCACCAAGGAGCACCCCCCCCCCCCCCCCGATCCCCGAGGCTCTGGCCACTCCGTAGAAGACGCGAGGCCTCGCAGGCCGCAGTCTTGGCCCCGCGCCCCCCGCGCGCCCCCGGCGCCCCAGGCTCTGCCCGTGCAGCCCCCGAGGCGGCCACCAGAGGGCCCTACCCCTCCTCTCCCAGGCAGAGGGTCACCACCCCCTTCCCACAGCTGTTCCCTGCAGGAGACTGACAGCTGGGCTCCTGGTTGCCATGGGGATATGCAAATGAGAGCGACGGGTCTGGGGCTCTTATTGGCCCGGAGGTGCGTACTCCTCCCAGAGAGGCGGGCCCAGGCGCCCGGCCCTATAAAGGGGAGCGCGCGGCGAGGAGCTTGGCCGTAGAGGCGGGGCCGGCCGTGCGCGGGCTGAGCGCGGGGAACGGGAGCAGCCCGAGGCGGTGGCTGCACCGCCGCCCGCCCGGCCATCGCCGGGCCGCTGGCGAGGGGGGGGGGACAGGGGACCGCGGCCAGCCTGCATCCGCTGGGGAGCGACCCAGGGTTGCGCGAGAGGCCCTACCGGCGGCGTCCCCATTGGCCACCCCAGAGTTGGCTGAGTGAAACTTTTCCCTTCGCGCTTCGTCTCCGAGCCCCAGCCTCTCGCTGCCCCCGGACCCACCGCCCGTGGGAAGCCAAGGGGGGGCGGGGACAGGCCCGCGGCTCGCCCCCCTCCCGGCCCCGCCTCCAGTCGGGGCTCAGCCGGGCGAGGCGGCGGGGCCCCCCAGGCGATGGCCGCGGAGCTGGCGATGGGCGCCGAGCTGCCCAGCAGCCCGCTGGCCATCGAGTACGTGAACGATTTCGACCTGATGAAGTTCGAGGTGAAGAAGGAGCCGCCTGAGGCCGAGCGCTTTTGCCACCGACTGCCACCCGGCTCGCTGTCCTCGACGCCGCTCAGCACGCCGTGTTCCTCCGTGCCCTCTTCGCCCAGCTTCTGCGCGCCCAGCCCCGGCACCAGCGGCGGCGCGGGGGGCGGCGCGGCGCAGGCCGGGGCCACCCCGGGGCAGGCGAGTGGGGGCCCCGGCGCTGTCGGGGGCGCCTCGGGGAAGCCGGCGCTGGAGGATCTGTACTGGATGAGTGGCTATCAGCACCACCTTAACCCCGAGGCCCTCAACCTGACGCCCGAGGACGCGGTGGAGGCGCTCATCGGAAGCGGCCACCACGCTGGGCACCACGGCGCGCACCACCCAGCAGCCGCTGCGGCCTACGAGGCCTTCCGGGGCCAGGGCTTCGCGGGCGTCGGCGGCGCGGACGACTTGGGCGCCGGCCACCACCACGGCACCCACCACGCCGCCCACCACCACCACCACGCGCCCCACCACCATCACCACCACCACCACGGCAGCGCGGGCCACGGCGGCGGCGGCACGACCCACCACGTGCGCTTGGAGGAGCGCTTCTCCGACGACCAGCTGGTGTCCATGTCCGTGCGCGAGCTGAACAGGCAGCTCCGCGGCTTCAGCAAGGAGGAGGTCATCCGGCTGAAGCAGAAGAGGCGCACGCTTAAGAACCGCGGCTACGCGCAGTCGTGCCGCTTCAAGCGGGTGCAGCAGCGGCACATTCTGGAGAGCGAGAAGTGCCAGCTCCAGAGCCAGGTGGAGCAGCTGAAGCTGGAGGTGGGGCGCCTGGCCAAGGAGCGGGACCTGTACAAGGAGAAATACGAGAAGCTGGCCGGCCGGGGCGGCCCCGGGGGCGCGGGCGGGGCCGGGTTCCCGCGAGAGTCCTCGGCGCCGCAGGCCGGGCCCGGCGGGGCCAAGGGCGCGCCCGACTTCTTCCTGTGAGCGCGGGGCCCAGAGCCCGCGCCACCAGCCGAGTAGAGGCTCGCGCGGGCGGCCGGGGGCCTGGACTTGGACACCGCAGCTCAGGGCGTGGACGCACGGCCGCGCCGAGCCTCCCCAGTGCGCCGGCCCCCGCGTGAGTGCCACCGCCTCCGGCCGGGCCGGCCCCGCGCGCCTTGTCTGAAGGCGCCGGACAGAGAGGCCGGTCCCTCGGCGCGGTCTCCTCGCTCCCGGCCTGCGCACCTTCCCGGGTCGCCATCCCGACGCTGCTCCAACTCCTCTGCTCGGAGCACGACGACTCCCAGGAAGCTGGGAGTCCTTCCTGGCGTCCGCTTGTACATACGTGGAGCGCGGTTGTGCGCCCGAACTCACCCGGACCGCCGCGGGCAGCCGGCGCCGCCCTGCACCCTTGGTCTCCTTTCTTTTGGCCTCCCTACCCAGGCCTTTTGTACTCCTTTTTGAAGCGGTACTTATTTTCGAAGTATTTATATTTATTTTGCTCGGTGATCAGAAAAGGAAACCCCGGAGAAAGCTCCCTTCTTCCCGCCGGGGTTGCCCTCGGATGTCCGCTTGTCCCAGCATGTGTCGCTAGCTCGGAGGGTCCTGGCCCCTGCTTGCTCGCTTGCCCGCCTGCCCCCCACCCTGCCACTGGCGTCCCCTAGAGATTGACGTGGAGGAGCATTATCTATGCTGTGTTCAGTCCTGCTGCCCTACTGTACTCCATGGGGAGGAGGGAGGAGGGTGGAAGCTGGCCGGGACTTCCGTGCTGCTATTTCTCTATGCACCAGATCGTATTTATGGCTCCTGGGGAAATATATCTTATTTTAACCCTCAAGAGAAGTGAAAAAAAAAAAAAGTAATGCACAGTATTTCTAGCAGAAAAAAAATTTTTTTTGAGAGGAGGTTTCGCCTGAATCTCCTGGCATGGAGTCCGGTGGAGAAAGTGTAATTTCATTTTAATTTAAAATGTGTTTCGTTTTGTTTGTGGATTCTTTTTTAAACAACCTGATCACTTTTGGAGTGGCCGGAAGAGAGGGAGGGGAGGCCGAGCTCCGGCCCCTGAAAGCCCCCAGCCCCGGACTGCACCCTGCACCCTGGCCTGGGCTCCTTCCGCGCCTGCTCGTGGGGGGCCCCGGAGATACCAATTCCTTGCAAGTTTTGTTGTGCTGTGGGGTTTCGTTGGGTTCTTTTTTCATTTGCTACGAAACTGAGGAAAGAAAAACACACACACAATAAATTCATTTAGATCCAAAAGTTATTGGAGCCTGGCTGGTTTTTCTGTGGTTTTCATTTCTGCCGTATTTCTTCTTCCTGAATAGAAAGAAAAGGAGTTTCCCAAACTAAGCCCTGCCTTAGCTCCAGGTGACCCACCCCCGTTGAATGGGGGAGTGGCCGGAGTTGTTTAAAAAGGCTGCTGCCAGGGCCCAACCGGTAGGAACCTGCCCCCAGCTGCCCTGTGGGGAGGAGGCCAAACAGTGAGGCCCTGACCCCCACGACAGCCCAACGCAACCTCGGGCTCAAGGCCACCCTTGGTAGCACGATGTGTCCTGGGCAGGGCAAGCGCTGTCCTCAGCTCTTCTGAGCCTGCAGTCTCCCACCTGCAGGACCAAGGCCTGGACTGCGGGAGGAACGGGCAGGGCAGCACCCTGGAAACTTCGCCCTAGGGGGCTGGAGTCAGTGCAGGGGCCTGGGGTCAGCGCAGGATGCTTGGCCAGTACCTCGGTTCGCACTGGGATGGGGGCAGGGTCTGATGAACCCTGTGGTTTGCACGTTTGAAGGTTTGAAGCCCGTCGGCCTCGGCAGAGCACCCCACTATTCTCTCTGGGGGTACCAGCTCCTCCTCTGGGCTGAGAGAGCTGCAGTTCCCGAGAGGACATCACCTGAGTTGGTCTCAGAGTCTCAATCCAAGAGGCAGAGCAAAACCAAGGGCCGCCCCCTCCCTCTTTGCTTCAGAATGAAACTTAGAACCAGGAGGCTGGGTCTCCGGGAGGAATGGAGCAAAATCCCCAAACAGGCTGAGCACCCTAACCGCCCGGGAGGGAGCAGGCTTCTCTCGGTGGGCAAAACTGCTGCTGCAGAGAGAAGTAGAAATGCAGGGATGGGGATGAATTAAGGGTAGCTGGGGAGGCTGCAGCACAGCCAGGGGGTGCCAGGAGGGTCCCTGCCGGCCTGGCCAAGGAGGAGACCAGAGTCTGCGTGCTTGGGAGGGCCGGCCGCTGCTGGTGTGGGTGAGGGCACCGTAGTTTTCACTGCTGTCGCCTAAGGAACCACTGGGGAGCCCTTCTGGCAGAGAAAGCAGGTTGAGGGCCGCGGGCCTAACAGTGTTCTTTAGGGGGAGGGGGCCAGGCTCCCTCCAGCACCCCAGGCCTCCCAGAGCCCAGTTCTCGGGGGCTGGATCCAGCGTGGGGGCTGGGGAGGCCTGGGAAAGGGGCCACCCCCACCGCAAAGCGAGCGCAGCTTGGGCTCCAGCTCAGGCTCGTCTGCCGGCCGCAGAGCCGAGCCGGGCTGCAAGCCGGGCTGGTTTCACTTTCCTCTTCTGTTTCCTTTCCCTCCTTCCTTCCCTTTCCTTCCTCCCCACCCCCTTCTTTCCTCCAGTTTTCCCTCTAAGATAAAATGGAGAAGACAAATGAACCTACAAGACCTGGAAATTATTCGGGGAGACAGGAGGAGCGCTCATGTGTGAGTTTAGAAACAAATCTTTTCCTGAAAGCTTCTGAGGGGATGCAGACCTCCTGCAGGAAAGCAGGCAGCCTGTGGAGAGAAGAGCAGAGGCCCCCATGTGCCCCCTCAGGGTACCCCCTTCTAGCGGGGTGCCGCCCCCATAGGTGCTGGGGGCTGAAACTCTGCCCTCCCCGGAAGGTTCGCTGCAGCCCGTGGGGGCCCAGGAGGGAGATGCCGGGTGGAGGGCCGCCACCTCACCACACCCGGGGACCTCGGGCACGCTCAGTGCTCCAGGTGTCTGTGCCCATGTGTGGGCCTGTGATGCGACTCGCGTCCTGTAGGTGTGAGGGGCAGTAACTGCACCGAGACCATGGAGCCACTTGGACCAGGCTGAGAGGGACCTGGTGGGGCAGCAAGGGCCCCAGCCTGGGGTGGAGGGCGCAGCCCATCCAGACTGCACTGCACGGCCAGGTCTCTGGGCTGTCATGCCCACCGGATGTTCAGGGGCCATGGTGGCCCCTCACCTCCTAGCTCAGCCTAACCCAGCGCCTCAGGTGGGGCAGCGATGCCAGCTCACACCGCCACCCTCTACACTCTGGGAGGAGGCTCCCTGAACCATCCTGCAGACAGAAGCTGCACCTCCGCAGCCTTGGGCCCACCCCCGACCCCCAACCCTGCCCCCGCCTCTGGGGGGATTCGTTTTTCACTCCTTTGTGACTTCATTCAGTGTGAATCCCAACTCTGCCTCATCCACTGGAGACCAGAGGCCAGACCAAGATGACAACCCTGCCCAGAGTGGGGAGAGACAGCTGAGCGCCTGGAGGAAAGGAGGGGCGGCAATTCCGGGGTGGGGGGGGCTGGGACGCTAGAGCAGATCTGGGGCAGCCTGGAGGGCGGCGTGCAGTCAGTGTTCCCAGGGGCCAGAGTCGCCCTCCTGAGACCTGGGGGCCAAGAGTGCGTGCGACCCTGGAGAGGACAGGGAGGCACACTCAAACAAACACAGTGGACACGATACGTGTCAACTCATTACACACGCGACACATACGATCCACACGTAGAGAGCCGCACACCTGTGGCCCGCACACAGCCCCCCTAGGCTGCCCCCCTGCAGGGAGTCCCTCCCTGCCCGCTGGGATCCCCAGGGCTACCTGCCCCAACAGCCCCAGCTCCCAGCCCAGGGAGGCTGCCTGAGATGAGAACCGGTCACCCCCACCCCACCCCAGCCGGCCTACCCTCTGGGGGTGGCAGCATTTCAGGCCCCGCCCCATATGCAGAGCACCCGGCTAGGCCTCCCCCTCCACTGGTGCAGGGGTCCCTACACCCCAAACACACATTCACACACGCCACAGCTGCCCGCCCTCTGCAGCTGATTAAGGGCTCCAGCAAAAACCCTGAGCTGGGATTCCAAGAGACTGACAGAGGCTCTGGCCCCCTTCCCCAGCTGCTGGCCCTACAGAGGGGCTCTATACTGGGGGCACCCCAATTCCATTTGTAGCCCCCCCCACCCCTCTCCATTTCCACAGCTGCCCTGCCCTCTGGAGGGGACTGTCTGCAGGCCCCTCCCTGGCCTCCTATTTATAGCTGCTCGGGGTGGGGTCAGCCAAGGCCAAGGTGTCCTCCTCCCTGGCCTCCCCCTCCCCAGGATGGGTCCCAGGACTCAGCTACACGGGCCTGGGTCTCCTCACCTCTAGCTGCTCCAGGGAGCAGACAAGCTGGAGGTTTGAGCTGGCCACAGTGATGACAAGCTGCATCGTCCCCAGCACTTAGAGGGGACAGTTGAGGGACAGGGAAGGGCCACCAGTCAGTCCTGCGGGAGTCCAAAGCTCATCCTTTCGGGAGTCCAAAGCCGAGCACCTCACCCTGCCTGCGGCTCTGAGCACAGGACCAGCCCACTCACCTCCCTGGCCCCTCCCTGGGTCAGCAGTTCCCCAGGCCAGAGTCACCCCCACCCGCTCCCTGGGGAGGCCTTGTTAGGGTGCTAGGAACTTGGCTTTGGCCCTGCCCGCCCGCCCGCCCAGATACAAGCCCAGCCCACCTCGCCACCAGGGGACACTGGCCCCAGTGGAGAAGGGCCAGCCTAGAAAAGAAGGCCTCCTTTTCTCCAGGGGAGGGGGCTCATTCATTCACTCGGAACTATCCACTAGGCACTACTGCCTGCCAGGCCTATTCTTGGAGGTGAGGTCAGACCTGGGAGCAGGGAGCCCACCGCCTTGTCCTATTCTGGTGCGAGGCCGCCCTCCAGCCCCGGGGGGTGCAGACCAGCTGTAGGGACTGGCACCGGGCGGGGGGAGCCAGCAGAAACCCACCGCTACCTGGGGCCCCAAGACCTGGGATAGAACTTTCCTGGCAGAGGGATCTGGGGGAGGAAAATGTAGCCGGAAAGGGTAAGGGTGAGGCGTGCAGGTGAGAGGAGCTCTTTGAGGGTGTGGCTGCCTGAGAGGACCTCCAGGAGGGGGCGCTGCGTAGGGAGCGGAGGGTGTTGGTCCCTCGGGTCGGGGGTGGGGGGCCGGGCCCAGGTTGCAGCGTCCCCATGCGGCAGAGTTTAGAGCCGGAGACCCCACCCCTAGAGGGCCCAGAGGACACTTCGCTGGAGGCCAGCCGGGGAGGGCCGGGGAGCCAGGGTCTGAACTGGGCAAGTACGGGGTGGAGGAGCGCAGAGGCCGCCGGCGCTAGCTCCTGGTCGCCGGCAGAGGAATGCCGGCCCGAGAGGCGGAGGCGCGCTCCCATCCCTGCGGGCCAAGTTCGGAAGGAGCAGATCAGCGGAGGTAGGCGAGGACCGGTGGTGGGGGCCGGGCTGCGGTGGGCGCCGGCAAGGCTAGGGGCGGCAGAAAGGCTGGGGCTGCCGTTCTGGGAGGGGGTGGGCTGCGGGGACGGCCGGGAACGGGGGGCCGCGGGGCGCACCCCACACACACACCCTCATTCGGACCGAGCCCACGGCACACGTGCCCTGGGCTGTTCACGAGGCTGTCGCCGCCGGCGCCGCAGCGACGAGTAATTTGCGGTTGGCGGGCTCAGCGCCTGCTAATGTGCGGTGACACCGCTCAGCTGCGGAGGGCTCGAGCTGTCACAGCCGATTACCGGCGACCCGGCAGGAAAGGAGGCTGGGGGCGGGGGCGGGGGACAGGATGAGGCGGCCACCGCCGGCGCGGGGCCAGCCAGGGGCCGGCTAGGGGCACCGAGCGGGGGCGGGGCCTCCCCGGCTCCTCTTCATCCCCTCCTCCTTAAGGAAGCTTCCAGGTGGACCCTGCGTCCTCGCAGAGGGAGGAGAACCAGGTCGGAACATTCTCACGACTTGGCTAGAACCCTGCTAAAATGCAGGTGCCTGACTTGCATTTTTAGGGTGCTCAGACTGAAGTCACAGAGCAGGCAGCAGAGACCAGGTTTTCTTTGGGGCCCGAGTTGGTCGCAGGAGGAGGCAAGTGTGGGGGGTAGAGAGGCCTGCAGGGAGACCCCCAAAAGTCAGGGGGTGGTGCTGAAAGAAGCAGGCAGTGGGTGTGGGATGTCAGCCCAGTGCTGGCAGGAGCCAAGGGGAGGGGGTGCTCCAGTTGCCAGCTGTAGCAGCCCTCCACCTGTCTCTCTTGGCCTTGCACTCCCGTGAGCCTCACCACGCCCTCCACGCTGGCCTCCCTGACTCTGGAGTCCTTGCTAGCTGACACCCCAGGGAGGTGGCTGAGGCCAGCTGGGATCAGCCATGCCAGGCTCAAAGGCCCCTGCCTTCCCAGACCACTGCCCTCAGCCCCATCCCATCCCACTCCATCTCCTTTCCTCTCACCTCGCCTCTTGAGCCTCCACCTGGACACTTGCATTGCTCTAGTCTGGTCCCAGCCCCCCAGGGGACCGGCCTCCCTTCTTTCCCATGGCCCTTCTCTGATGGCCCTCTGTCCCGCCCTGTCCTCAGAGAGGGTCCAGGAATGTCGTGGAGTGTCTCAGCATGCACCAGACTCCAGATCTCCTGATGGCCTCCTGGGAATGGTCCCGGGGTGGCAATGGCCTGTTATGCAGATGAGGGGCTGGGGGTGGGGGCTGGGCGTGGGGGAGGAGGGACTGTCCTTGAGGAGGCTCAGCGGGGCTCAGCGGGGCCCCAGAGGCCAGCCTATGATGCCCAGGTGCCCAGTTGTTCTACTAAGGATGGTCCCGCTGCCCCTTCTTCCTCAGTGACAGACCTGGGGGAGTGGCGGGGACACCTCACGGCTCCCTCTCTGCAGGGCACAGGTGCCCCAGGGAGCACTGAGGACACAGCAGGAGCAGTATGCCCCCTGCTCCCCTGAGACAGAAGGGGTTTTAAACAACTGGCCGAGGTTAGGGCCCACCCAGAGCCTGACCCCAGCTTTCCCTCCTGCTTCTGGTCTCTCCTCTTCAGCTCCAGGCAGGAGCTGCCTGTGGCTCCCCAGTGCCCTCACCCCCAGCTCCAGAGGGTCTGACCCTGGGGTGTTAGGGCTCTCTGATTCCTCTCCCAGGCGGCTCTTCCTTCTTGTCGCCTCAGTTGACTCCAATCCTTTCCTAGTATCCCCTTTGCTGACCCCTACAGTCCCCTGCTAATCGACCCCAGACACAGACTGGGGGTGGAGGGCTTTTCGCCCTGCCATGAGCAGTGAAGGCCCTGCCATGTAGCCAGCAGATCAGCCCAGTTCCACTGCCTTTGGCTGGGGCTGCAACACAGCTGACCCCTCCCCATGCCAGGGCACCCCCAGAGTGTGGAGCTGGGGAAGGGTGGTGGGGGATGGTCCCTGGCCCGCACCCCTGGGCCGGAGGAGGCTTTCCTCCAGCTCTGACGGCAGAGGTGAGGAGGGCCGCCGTTCCTTCTCAGGCTGGGACACGTGACTGCGGGTGTGAGTGGCAGAGGGTGTTGAGGTGGCACTTCCAGATGTGTGTCTCAGTGTGTGAGACGTTCTGGCTGGGTCGCCGCGGGACACGCGTGGAAGCACCGCGCCGAGACCTGTTACTCCGGGGCGGTCGGGTGTGAGCACAGCTCAGGAACGGAGGGGCCGCGCTGAAGCGCTGGAGGGGCTGCGCTGGGGGGTGGGGTCGGGCTCTGCTCGATTAGGAAGAAGCCCGTCAGCAAGTTAAGTAAATGATAGAGTAAGTCAGAGTGAGGTGAGCACCGCCTGCAGTAAGATGGATGGGGCAGCGGCAGGGAGAAGGGGCGAGGAAGGGGCGGGGAGGGTGTGGGGATAGGGGAAGGGTGGGGAGGGGAGAGGAGAAGAGCCACCAGGGACAGGGGTGCCCAGCCAGGCCTGAGCCAGAGGTGGGGCCCACCCCATGCGGCTGTAGTGGAGGAGGGGCTGCGGTGAGGGTAACTCTGGCCCCAGAGCCTCCGCCCCAACAGTGGTCAGAGCCGGTCCCTCCATCCCACCAGCCCTCCAGGAGAGCCAGGGTCAGAGTCTGGTCTGGGTGCCCCCAAAGGGCAGCCCCTCAGGCACTTTGTGGGTGCTGGCAGACATGCCACCAGCACCCTGACACCTCACGAGTCCAGGAAGCACAGGGTGGTGTGGAGGGTTCCAACTGGAGCCAGGCAAGGCCCCTTCCCTGGAGCAGAGTGGGGCTGCCCGTGCCTGGGCACTGGGTCATGGGAGTCTGGGTGGGCAGAGGCCAGGCCTAGGGGCCGGGTCAGGTTGGGGAGACACCTCTGCTGGCTCCCCAGGCACCTGAAACCCAATCACCACCCCACCCATACCAAGGCCAGCGTCAGATCTGATTCTGTTCCCAGTCTGCTCCTCACCAGCTGGAAGTAGGAGGAGTGACTTCTGTGGGCTCAATCACCTTGTTGGTGAAAAGGACACTGAGCTCCCCTTGTCCACACCCGTGTCCACCAGGGTCCTTGTGAGGGGTAAAGGAGAAAAGGTAAGTCCTCTGTCAGTCTGGGAAGGCTTCCTGGAAGAGGAGGCTCTATACAGAGGGGAGCAGGACATGTCTCTCCAAGTGCACTGGGGCAGGGTTTGCAAAAGGGGTTGCAAACCATGACCACATTTGTGGAAGCCACCACCTGCAGGAGCCTCATGTCAGGCTCCTGGCCCCAGTGGGAGGCGGGCAGGGAAGGAAGAAGTGCAGGAGGGGCACACGGCTGCCCAGCTCCCCACTCCTCAGAGTTCCTCCACCTCCAGTCTGGGGCTGTGCCTGCACTGCCTTTGCCTAGACCTGTGCACCAGGGGTTATTCTTGGGGGCTGGTCCCGTCCCCCGGAGAAGGCAATGGCACCCCACTCCAGTACTCTTGCCTGGAAAATCCCATGGACGGAGGAGCCTGGTAGGCTGCAGTCCATGGGGTCGCTAGAGTCGGACACAACTGAGCGACTTCACTTTCACTTTTCCCTTTCATGCATTGGAGAAGGAAATGGCAACCCACTCCAGTGTTCTTGCCTGGAGAATCCCAGGGACGGGGGAGCCTGGTGAGCTGCCGTCTATGGGGTCGCACAGTTGGACACGACTGAAGTGACTTAGCAGCAGCACCAGCAGCAGTTGCGTCCCCATCACTCAGCAAATACTACTGAGTTTGGGAAGCTGAATTAAGCTGAATTCAGAACTTCTGAGGCGTGGACAGGGCATTTAGGGTCATGTCGAGATTATGATCCAGGAAAGCATGACTTACAGCCCCAGGCAGCTGGCCCCCAATCTAGGGGCCAGATCCAGACCCCAAGACTCCTACTCCCACAGTCCAGACCACTAATAGGGTAGCAGCTGCAACCTGGGCAGGACTGGCCATGTGGAGTGAAAAGACACTTGATACATATGAGCTGGCTGGCTAGCTGGATGGATGGATGGACAAACAGAAAACTGGATGGATGACTAGGAAGATGGAGGGCTAGGACAGGTGGGAAGACAGGAGGGTGGTGGCTGGATAGAAGGATGTATGGATGGTTGATGGATGGAGGTATTTGGATGGGTGGGTGGATGATGGATGGATGAGTGGGTGGGTAAGTTGGTGGGTGGGCAGGTAAGTGGATGCTGCAAAAAGCTGTGGAGCAACTCCAAAACTATTATTCTCCTATCAGAACCTGCTCACCTCTGTCCCCTTCTCCCCTCTTTTTCAGAAACCTCCTCAATCTTGCACTTGCAGATTCGAGAAGCCTGTGTCACCACTGGGGCCCCCATTGCTCCCCTCTCCTCAGCCAGCCTTGCTTCTTTCTCGGCTATTATTACTTCTAATACACCTTACTTCTTCACTCACTTGTCTCCCCTCACCACAATGTCAGCTCCAGGAGGGCAGCCTCTGCGTGACTTCACCGTTGGTTTCCTAGAGCTTACTACAGTGCCTGGCAGACTACGCACTTAAAAAATAGTTGTTGAAAGAGGAAAACAGGAAAAGGGGGTGGAGAGATGGACTGACTCTGTGAGGGCTCCCTTCCACTGGCTCGCCCCTTCCTAGAGCGCCCACCTTTCCCGTGCATGGTTGCCCCCTAGCCAGTCTCTGGCTTCCGCTCCACTCCAGCTTGCCTGGGTTGCTTAAGAAGTACTGAGGCCCTTGTCTCCATCTGCACCCTCAGCTGAGCAGGGAGGGCTCCCTGAAGCCCCCACCTGTGGCGCTCTCTCCTCAAGGCTGAAATTTGGGCTCCACTTGCTACCACCAGAGACAGTCCAGATGGGGGGCCTGGCACACAAGTGGGGCGGGGGGCACAGGGCAGGGTCAGGCAACCCCCCGGCTCTCTGCTCTGTCCTACTTTGGGGTCCTTCGTCCTGAAAGTACCTTCTGGGTATAAGTAGCCTCCTGACCATCAGTCACCAAGACAGGTCCCCGAGTGCTCTGGGGACAGAGAGCTGCTCTCGCCATATGCCCCCCTCCCCGATCCTGCGCTAGGCCAGCTTCCTCTGAGGCAGACCTCCCCTGCAGGACAGGCTCTGCCAGCAGACCCTCCGCCTGCCCGCAGGGTCCTCCTGCGCCCTCAGCATCCTTTCTCCGGCTCTTGGTCCTACCGACCATCTCTCTCTCTCTGCTTCTCTGTCATGCTGGCCGTTATTTTGGAGACTCCAGGAAGTGACACCCGTACCCCCGCCACCACGTCTAACAGAAGTCTGGGCTCCTGGGACTTGAGGGGTGTTCCCACGCTGAGCCAGGACGGGCAGAGCTCAGACCTCTCCTATCGCCTGGCTTTTCCCAAGAGCCCGGGGCGGGAGGCCCCAGCCAGAAGGCGGGGTGGCCAGTGGAGGCCAGCCTGAGCCGGCCGGGGCCCCCAGAGCTGGGTTTGCGAGGGGCAGGGTGGAGGGCCGTGCCAGTCCAGGCCGTGGCCCTTGGGCCTGCAGGCCCTTCAGGGATGCAGGCAGTGAGGAGGGGGTCAGGTCAGCGAGCGAGGTGGCACTGCCTCTCCAGCCCGTGTCCCCATTAAGGGGACAATGGAAGAATAAGCACTTTTCTTTCTTCATTTCCCCGCTGTCTGCTAATATCATATTGATGGTAATTTCTCTTTAATGGGCTATTTGCGGTAATTATGATGCACGGAGTGAGTAATTGTATCTGACTCCCAGCGCCCACCAGGGCCGCAGAGGTGGGGGGTACCAGTCCTTGGCCCTCTCAGCTGGGTCAGCTCCACCCTCTCCCCGGACCGACCTCCAGTCCGTGGCCCCTGGGACAGGGGTCCTCTTTGGCCTCGCTGTCTGGGGAAGGCTAGGCTCTCAGCTTCTCAGAGCTGATGGGAGTCCGTCCCAGGCCTGCGCAGGGGCCCAGGGCACCCCCACCAGAGCCAGGACAGGGCTGCGTGCCTTTCTCCCTCCCCAGGAAGCTTTAGGCTCCCTCTGGGTCTGGCCTGGACTCCTTGCTCCTGCCATGTCTCTACTGAGACACCACTTCCGGCAGGGACTGCCTGGGGGCGCAGGCACACAGTGGGGGAGTCTCAGTCACTGTAGGTTGGTGCTGGGAAGACCCCTGTAGACTCCGGCCTCGCATCCCACATTAGGGAGCTGCCTTCAGCCCCTCAGCCCCACCTCAGAGGCCCTGTGCCCCACCCCGCCCCAGTCTCTCTCTTCTTTCATGCTTGTCCCTCTGGGTCCCCGTCACCTCCGAGGCCCAGCTGGGCAGAGGGCACTGGGGTCCTCAAATAGTGTGGCCTTACTGTGTGCCTGGGACAGGCTGTCTGGGACAGAGGTTAAAGGTCAGGCGGAGGTCTACTCTGGGTTTCCCCACATGGACAGTGAGGTCAGGAGCCAGAAGCAGCCCAGAGCCCACCAAACAACCACCCAGGTCCCTGGGGCCCACACCCTGCTCTTTTTCCTAGACAAGGGCACCTTCCTTCAGCCTGCTGTGTTCAAGACACGTGTCACTCAAGCCTGTAAGAAGTATCCCAAGGCAGGGCCCCTCACCTCACCATCCCCTCTACCATGACCATCACCACCATCACCGCCATCACCAATATCACCACCATGACCATGACCATCACCACCAGCACCATCGCCACCATCACCACCACCACCACCATGACCATGACCATCATCGCCACCATCACCATGACTATGACCATCATCACTACCAGCACCATCACCACCATCACCAGTATCACCACAATGACCATGACCATCACCACCACCACCATGACCATGACCATCATCGCCACCATCACCACTGCATCATGTAATATCAGTGTCTACTGTGGACCTTGCTAGATTCGTGATCATCTAGTTGGGAGATAAGACACAACCTCTTGTCATTTCTGAGGAAAACTAATGCCAAATTGACTGTTGTTGCCCACAGAACAGTAGTCTCTAGGCTGGGCTTGTCTGGGAGGGCCATGAGCCTTGCCACTGTGGTTGGTGGTCCATCATAAATTGAACAGCTTGGCAGACAGATTGGGGGTGAGCATGCCAGGTGACCTGGCTGGCATGGGCACACACCTGCTCCAGGTCCCAAGAGAAGAGGGCTGGGCATGGGTGTGGCCTCCACTCTAGGAACTCCAGGCCACACATCCACCCTGCCTGAGATGACATCAGGTAGAAACTCAGGGACTAGAGGTGTGGAAAGGGTCACCCAGGGACCTGGGTGGGAACTGGGCTAAGGACATGGGACTGCCCCCCACACACAGGGCTGAGGGGCCCCTGCCTGCCTCCCCTACCCCTCCACTCACCCGGCAACCCCCTGCTGCCAGGGTCTCCTCATATGTCTTTTCTGGTCAATAAACCTCGGCTCCTGGGGGGCCCAGGCTGATGACGCTGCCCCACCCCCGCCAGGCACTCTGTCATAATTAAGCACGCACAGCCTAATTAATTGAGTGGTCAGGATGCTAATTAGCAGCTTGATTGAGCCTGGAGGAGGGTGAAGGGCAACCTTGGCAGTGGGCGCTCCTCCTCGCTGGGCTGCTCTCTGGCTCTCCCAGGCTGGCCCCACCCTCAGGTCAGCCCTAGTCTTCAGGTCCTGTCCTTAGCACTCTGCTCCCTGCATCTCCTGGGTCTGGCCCTGGCCTTGGGCTTCTCTTGTCCTCTCCAACCACCGCGAACAGATCGGCCCCCCTGCCACTCTCCACCTTAGCACCCCTGCCCAAAGGACTTGAGTTCACCCAGTGGCAGGGAGTCCCTCTCTCTGGAGACAGCTCTCCCAGGGAACACGTGTCCTCGGGCTCCTGGCCACAGCCCTGACCATAGCTCTTGGCCGTGAGGGCAGCATGCCCACACCGCATGGCAGGGCCCTTGCCCTCTCTAGGGTCCTGACCCATCTGTGACCCCTGGGCTCCTCTGCCCTCCAGCTCTCCCTTCCCTCACTCCAAGCAGCCACAAACCTACAGGGACTGGGACCTAGTGGCCTACCTAACAGGCAGGTGACTTTGGCCAGACGCCCACACCTTTGCAGCCCATCTCCTCTGAGTGGCCACTTCCCCACAAGGTCATCAGGTTGAATGGACCCGGGGTGGGGAGTGGGAAGACTGATGAAATCAGAAGAGGGACTTCCCAGTGGTCCAGTGATAAGACTCTGAGCTCCCAATGCAGGGGCCCTAGGTTTGATCCCTGATTGGGGAACTGGAGCCCACATGCTGCAACTAAGAGGTCACACACACTGCAGTGATGATCAAAGACCCTGCAGCCTGCAAATAAGGCCTGGCACAACCAAATAAGATAAAAAAGAAAAAAAAAATGAAATGGGGAGGGGGCAGGGAGAGGGGAGAAGAAAGGCTGGAGGTGGGGCACGGAGCCCAAGGATCGGGTCTCTCTGAGAGATCTCCTGCGGCCCTCCTCCAGCCCACAGTGCTTGCCCTGCACTGTCAGGCCTGGGGGATTCCCCGTCCCACTGGCCCTAGGCAGGAGGACCATACCCGCCCTCTCCCTGAAGGAGCCAATGGGCAGGTGCAGAGGGTGGGACGGCCAGAGGATGGTCACACCCCCTCGAAGCCTCTGCGGCCTCATCTGTAAATAAAGTGGAGGGTGATGGGGAGCCTCCCTCTAGGGATAGTGGGGCCAGACCCCCTCGTGGCTTTTTGCTGCTCAGCCCGGTTCCAAGGCAAGGAGAGGCGTCATGGCCCCGCGGGCCAGGGGGTACCCCGCTAGCGGTCCTGAGTAGAGGCCACGCAGAGTAAACCAGCGGCGAAGTCCCCCCAGGCTCCTCGCGGCTCCCGGGCTGCGGAGATCGGAGGTCGCTTACTAGAAGTGAAGGGCATTCAGGGTCCAACCCAAGGAGCCTGGAGGGAGTGCTTGGAGAGTTGGAGCCGGCAGCACGCGGGCCTGGGGGCCGTGGGGGCAGGACTCGGGGCACACTGAGGGCTACAGCAGGCAGGCGTGTTTGAACCCGAGGAGGCCCCAAAGCGGAGTCCTGAGAAGGAGGGTTCCAGGGCCTCCTCTTCCGGCTCCGCAGAGGTTCGTACACCGCAGCTCCTACACCCTCCCTGCCCTGCTTCGCACTAGCCTCAGGGGCGTCACCCGGGAAGAGCCGGGGGGCCGGGGACGGCTGGCCATGAGGAGCGGCCGGGGCGCCCTCTCGGACCTGGCCCCTGGCCTAGCTCGGCTCCACCGCAGACAGATGGCGGCGCGCAGGGTGGGGCGGATGGATGGAGGGGGCGTCAGATGGCGCTGCTCCGGGCGGACCCCCGCCTCCGTCGTGGACGCCCCGGGCCCCGCGCATCTGGAGGGCCCGCGTGCCCGCTGCGCTGCGCGGGTGGCAAGGGAGGTGACACGCCGAGCTGCCACCGCCGGTGCCCGCGGCTGTCCCGACGCGCCCGGGCGCGGCGAGGTGGGAACACGCGGGAGGGCGCAGCTGTCAAGTCGCAGCTGCGCAGCACCCGGCCGGGCCGCCAGTGCGCACGCGCGGCCCGGCCTCCCAGGGCGGCCGAGGACCTGCCCGCGGGACCCCTCCCTCGAGCCCTCCCTGTCCCTCGCCTTCTCCAGCAAGCTCTCCCTGCTCCTCGCATAACCCCACGGGCTCTGCCTGCCTCTGCGTCATGGCACCTGCCCCGGGGTTGCCCCTGCGGCCCAGGTGAGCTGTTCTCTTCTTACCCCTGCTCTGGGTGGCAGGGCGTGGGGCCGGATGATGATTTGAGGTGATGTACACTACATCCCTGGTGGCTCAGACGGTAAAGAATCTGCCCGCAATTCGGGAGACCTGGGTTTGATCCCTGGGTCGGAAAGACTCCCTGGAGAAGGAAAAGACAACCCACTCCAGTGTTCTTGCCTGGAGAATCCCATGGACAGAGGAGCCTGGTGGGCCACACAGTCCATGGGGTCGCCAGGAGCACACACACAGGACATCCAAAGATTAGGTAGAAAACAGAGGTTTAAAGACAGAAGAAGAGATACAGCAACAAAGAGTTCTCTGAGGCCCAGCTGAACTGTCACCCCCAGCACCCTTGTCTCCTTGTCAGAAGGTGAAAAACACCCCTGTTTTCCTGGGGGCTGCCCCATGGGGACCCCTACACCAAGGACCAGCTAAAAGGGCACCCACCCTCAGGGCATGGACGGTGGGCCATCTTAGCTGCTTCCAGGCTGGCTGCCCCAGATGAGGATGCGGGGTATGGGGCGGCGGGGGTGGGCACACAGCCTCAAAACACAGGACAGGGCGTGGGTCCTAGGGCACTGGCCTTGCCCCTATGGGCTGTCTCTAAGGGTCCAGGGGAGGCAGGTTCCCTGACTCTTGCGGCCAGTTGAGCACTTGTCTTAAGCACAGTCTGAGCACAGACTTGTAGTCTGTGAGCCCCTGTGAGGCCCCCAGTTGGGTTGGGAGGGGGGCACTGGAGACCAAAAAGGAGGTTATGGCTCCTGGGGGCAGGCAGCAGGCAGGGCAGAGCAAGGGCTGGAGCCCTGGAGCCTAGGTCTGCTCTAAGCAGCCTTGCCTCCTGCCCTCTCCCCTGGGGATGAGGGGTGGGCTGGGAAGGCTTTCTGGAAGGAGGTGGCGGTCCCCAGAATTGGCTGGCTTGTGGATAATTGAAGCTGCCCTGGGGTGGAGGCAGGAGGTGTGTGAGGGGCTGCTGGGAGAGGCTACCCAGGCCAGCCGACTGGGTCCCTGCTCTGAAGGGGGCACCCTGGCCTCCTGGCTGCCCTGGATGGGCTCAGTGCTGAGTGTGGTGGGCCAGACTCAGGGGTGGGGGTGGCCACACATTAGGGGTGGGCGGTGGGAGGAGATCCGCAGAGGGCCAGGTGCTCCGGGCACTGGAGGAAACCCTGCTGTGGTCGTCGGGGAGAATGGGGCAGGCAGGGTGGAGACTGAAGGACAGGCGTGGGCGTGCTGCAGCCCAGAGACCACTGTGCACAGTGGGCGAGGTCCCTGGGTTCAGACTGTGGAAGGTTCTGGAGGGTTTGAGAGTGGCGGTCGGAGGTGGGATGCCTGCCCTGAAGGCAGATGGCTGGTGTGGGGACCTGGGAGGGGCTGTAGGGTGTGGCCTTCTTTTAAAAACCACCAGGCCTGATGCACTTTTATTAAAATAAATAGAATTTCTTTCTGGCCTGCATTTGCTTTATTTTCTCAAAGCAATGAAATTCAGCTCAGTGTTTTCCTAATTAGATCTATTTGACCAAATGAAGTATATAATATTTATCACAACGTGTTGGTGGGAGGGAGGCGCTGAAAGGCTGAGAAGGGCCACAGGCTCCTGTCCCCCAGAAGCTTTGTTCTGTAGGGGCCCCAGACCCTGTGTGGTTAAGGGGGGCCCCCAGCACCAGGTGTCTTGGGGACCCCAAGGGGCCAAGGACCTGCCCAGAATTTGCCTTCAGGGTTTGGGGCCGAACTCACAGGGGCCAGATTCACATGGCTGGATCACAGGGACTGTGGACGGTAGAGGGACAGTGTCGGAGAGGGCTTCCTGGGGAGGTGACATGGAGGTGACCTCGCAGGTGACATGTAGCCAGGGCAGAGAGGCAAGGGAATGGGGAGGACAGGGCCTGGGCACGTTCTTGTGGGCAACACCCACAGCCACCCCTGCTCTCGCCCTTGCTCTGGCCAGTGATGGCGCCCCTGTGGGCCAGTCCTCCTGGCCCTCCTGCCAGGCCCTGGGCTCTGCAGAGGGAACTGGAGCCGTGGGCTTGGGTTTCAGGTCACTCCGCCGTGACATGAATAATGCAGCTGGCTGAGATTGGAAGGTGACCTCAGCCCGGGGGTGGGGGCATCTCCTCAGCCTCCAGCCTGCCCTAGCCTCCCCCTTGCCAAGCAGGACATTGGGTTCCCAGCCCCTGCCCTGCCTGGGCATCCGGTTGGCTGCCCACCTATTCCTCGGTCTCCCTCGGCCCCCTCTGTGCGGCCAAGGCGGTGGGGGCAGGCGGGGGGCATGGTTGCATGGGGAGGGGGCACCCTCTTATGTCCTGAGAGGTGGGATCCTTGCAGGGGTCCCATGCTGCCCGTCAGGGCTCGTGGGCGATGAGACGTCTCACTCCTGGACCATGACATCCTGTGGAAAGAGGCCAAGCATCAGTCTGAACTCCCCAACCCTAGGACAAAGAGAACATCGGAAGAGATCAGGGCAGGGGTGGCCCAGGTCACAGGCAACGAAGGAAATCAGAAGGGGAGGAGCCAGAAGACAGAGCATCCCCCAGAGCTGGCTTCCAGCCAGAGTGTGGGTTGGCTGCTCTGCACAGTGGGGTGTAGAATCAGGACAATTTAAGGTGTGCCAAGTCCCCAGAGGTTTGCCTTTCAGGGTACTTCCTGGGGAAGTGAGCAGACAGCAGCTGTGAGAGAAAACCAGTGAGGAGGAAGACTGGGTCCCCAGAGAAGGGCATCTGGCACAGGAGAGAGGCCCAGGGGGCAGCCACAGGAGCAGCAAGGTCATCCCGGGACGAGGGACGCCCTGCAGACAGAAGGTCCAGAATTGGCCTGTGGGAGGCCGTGGGAGCGTCACATTGCTGAGAGTCGCCGAGGGCACGGAGCCCTGGTGGGGGGATCTGGCTCCAGGAAGCTGGGGGGCTCATAGTGTCACCTGTGGACAGGTCTACACTGCTGCAGTAAGGACCCGCCAGAGAGCGCTGTAACCACAGCTGGCACTGTTGAGGACGTGGGCAGAGCAGGATAAGGGCCTGGAGACCTCCCCCCCATTCTGAGGAGGAAGGCTGTCCAGGAGGACTAACGCTGGAAAATCAAGAAAGCCACGTTCACGGATTATTTGGAAATAGAGGAAACCCGACCACGGGGACCCGCGTGGAGCAATGGCGCCCCCATCCATTGCTGGGGGTGATGCAGAGTGGTGCAACCGCTTTAGAAGCAGCTTCGTGGTGTCTCACAAAATTAATATACCCTTACCACAGCATCCAGGGATCCTGCTCCTTGGTCTTTACCCAAAATGAGCTGGAAACTTACATCTGCACAAAACCTGCACCTTCATAACTGCCAAAACTTGAAAGTAATCAAGCGGTCCTCTAGCAGGTGAGTGGGGAAGCTGTAGTCCATTCAGGCAATGGAGTATTAATGGCAAAAGAAATGAGTAGGGATAAATTAGGAGGTTGAGATTAACATACACATCCTGCTGTATATAAAATAGATAACCAGCAAGGACCTACTGTATAGCATGGCGAACTGTGCTCAGTATTGTGTGCTTCATTTCCTATAAGGGGAATGAATCTGAAAAAGTATATATAAAATAGAATCACTTTGCTTACATGTACCTGAAACTAACCTGCTATTGTAAATCAGCTACACTTTGATTTAAAAAAGACAGATTTCTTCAAGGATACAAACAAGAAAGAAAGAAAAGAACTGTCAGCCGTGAAAAGACATGGAGGGACCCTAAACACGTGTCCCTAAACGAGAGAGTTGATCTAGTTATGTACAGTGTGATTCAGTCTCTGACTGTTTTGGAAAAGGCAAAACTACAGAGATAGTGAAAGGATCCGTGTTTGCCAGGAGAGTGGTGGGGAGGGATGAGGGGGTACACAGAAACTCTACTTCCTGCTCATTTTCCCATAAATATAAAAATGCTCAAAGCGACTTCCCTGGTGGTCCAGTGGTTAAGAATCTGCCTTGCATGCAGAGGGCACGGGCTTGATCCCTGGTGGAGGAACTAGGGTCCTACATGCTGTGCGATGCAGCCAAAAAAAAAAAAAAAAAAAAGCTCAAAAGCGGTCTGTTAATTCTGTGTGTGTGAGAGCTTAGTTTCCCATCCAGGGGTTGAATCCAGACCACAGCAGGGAAAGCACCAACTCGTAACCACTGAATTCCCTCCAAACTCTATTAATTTTATTTCTACATTTACACCTGTCTAGCTAGCTAGCTGGAGAAGGCAATGGCACCCCACTCCAGTATTCTTGCCTAGAAAATCCCATGGACGGAGGAGCCTGGTAGGCTGCAGTCCATGGGGTTGTTAGAGTCAGACACGACTAAGCGACTTCACTTTCACTTTTCACTTTTATGCATTGGAGAAGGAAATGGCAACCCACTCCAGTGTTCTTGCCTGGAGAATCCCAGGGATGGGAAGCCTGGTGGGCTGCCGTCTACGGGGTCACACCGAGTCGGACACAACTAAAGTGACGTAGCAGCAGCAGCTAGCTAGCTATAAAAGGAGAAAGCAAAATGATGTGGGGCCTGGCGTGAAGGCATGGAGGGCTGGGGTCTCTGAGGGGTTGGGGCCCACCTGCCCCAAGGGGACCCAAACATCCTCCCAGCCCCTGTCTCTCCCCACCTCTAGGCCCTGCTCCCCGGACGAGCTGATCATCCCTGTCCCCCCGGGAGGCTCTAACTCAGGGAGGCATCTTGGTCAGCACCACGTTGTCCCAGACCCACCGACCACCTTCTGCCCACAAGTGAGCCCTTGGCATCACAGTGCAGGGCGGGGGTGGGGGGACCTGGGAGGGGCTCAGGGCGGGGTGGGCCTCCAGCAGAAGCAGCTCCCCAACAACTCTGCTCCCCACCAGCCACCAGACCCCTCCTCTCTCAAGTCTTCCTTCAGAAGACACCAGAACCGCCTGCGACTCACCCCACCCCTGCTGACCCTGACCTGGGCAGCCTCCCCCGCTGGCCCCTGGCCTCGGCCTGTTGCCCACTTCTGCTCAGGACCCTGGTGCTGGCAGCTTCCCAGACTGGAAGACTCCCGTCTGTAAGCCTCATAGGAGCCTACAGAGAGGAGGACAAGCGCCCACCCTGACCCCCAGGACCAGGGCAAGCCTGGAATGTGGGGAAGCTCAGGGCTCCTGGGGGCCTGGTCTCGCCTTCAGCCAGCAATGGGCACGGCCTGCACACGCCCCAGTCATCACAGGACCTCCATGCTGACACAGGGATCCTCACCAGTCGTCTACACAACCCAGCTGTCTACATGACCCTGTAACTCGGGTGTCAGGGATGTCAGGGCGGGGCCAGTTCTCAGGCACCTCTGGCGTCTCTGCTTCCTCCCTGCCCTGGCCGCCCCACCCCGCTGCACAGGCTCCGCCTCGAGCTGCCACATGTGACTGTGCACTGAGGCCTTCAGCCGTCTCCTGCCCAACTCCTCAGCACCCGGCAGGTGCCCAGTGGGCTTGTCCCCCATCTTCTTGAGCTTCTGACCTCCCCCTGCCTGGGTCCCAGCCGCGGCCTGTTGGCAGTTCCACCACCGCCCAGGAGGAAAGGTTTGACTGCTGAAGGGGCCGCAACGATAGTGGGGTCTAGGGGTGCTCTCCTCTGGTTCTGCAGCCTCTCCCGGGAGACCCTAAGCCCCCAGCAGAGATGGGCAGGCCCAAGGTCGGCCGTCTGCATATCAACAGCGTCTGTCCACCCAGGGCTGGGGGAGGGGCGTACACGGCTCAATAAGGCCCATCTTGTGAGACAATAAATTTGGCTATTGACCTAGCAAGCAGACATCGATAAATGAACAGTTAATATAAACATTATCCTTCCCAAATTAATCCAGGCACGGTGTGTGGGGGGGCGGGCACAGGGCAAATGGGAGGCTGAAATGTGAGGAGGAGGCAGGCAGGGCAGGTCTGGCCCGGCAGCCCTGGGGCCCTTCTGCCGCCCTTCTGCAGGGTGGGGCTGCTTCTCCCCTCAGGGTGTCTGGGCAGCTGCCGTCCGGTGTTTGGAGGGCAGCCAGATTCAGCAAATAAAATCCCAAGAGGCCTGGCCATAGTCAGATTTCAGATCAACAACTTCATTTGAGTATAAGTATATCCTTTCCTGATTTGGGAAATACTTATACCAAAAAGTAGTCATAGCCTCTGTAAAGTGTGTATGCTGGTGGGGTCCTGTGCTTTACCTGAAGACCCTGGAGGGAATGGGAGCCCCTGGACAGGCAGGAGGGAAGTCTTGTGACCGCAGGGCCTGGCAGGGTCCAGGCCGCCCCACCCCCCAGGCCCACTCATCTCCACCAGCCTCCTGCAGTCATGACCAGGAGGGCACCCAGCAGCTGCCAGCGGTCAGGGCGTGATGCTCCAGAAACGCGGCACTGGGGGGCCGCTGTCATCGTCGTGGCCCAACACCCCTCAGCAACTCTCACCCTACTTCCCCATCCACTTGAAGACCGCTTCCTGGTGGGGGATGGACATCGGTCAGCTTTGCGGTGGGCCCTCTGCAGCCGGGCCTTGAGGAACTTGGGGCTCAGGGCCTTGCAGCCACCGGGAGCTCCCAGTCCACGGCTGGGCACCGCCCAGGGGGAGCCCTATAAATAAATAAACCTCATCATATAAATAAACCACAGCCTGCCGGGCAGGCCCGAACTGGAGGCAGCTGCTGGGCCGACCAGGCCATCACCCGCACCCAAGCCCGCACCCAGACTCCGCAGGGGGAGCCAGTGGCCAGACGTTTCCGGTGGCTCTTTGCTCCCGCGGCGTCCACGCCCAGCCTGTCAGCCCAACAGGACCCGCGGCTGCACCCTCCTGGGCTCTGACTGGCTCCCATGCACCCTCTAGCCCAGGTGATGGGCAAAAACAGGCCTGGAGACACAGCAGGGTCAGCCTCGGGCCCCCTCCAGAGGGTGGGCCATGAGGGGTGGGGTTGCGGCCAGCCTGACCCTGGCTCCCCAAGGGCGGGGCATGTGCTCTGTCCACCAGCCAGCACGGGGCTGAGGGGCGGGGGCGGCCATTGATGCTGCGCCTCCCAGCTTTGGAGTGGCCGCCTCTGCACAAGCTGCCCTGTCCTTCCCGGACGAACAGTCCTATTGAGGGCCCTCGGCCGAGGCAGTGGGGGCTGCAGACCCCAGGGTCAGTGATTGATGGGGGTTTGGGGGCCTCGGCCCCGCCCCTAGACGGGCAGCCGGGGAAGCGGCTGTCAGCAGCTAATGGGCCCCTTGACAAATACGATTGAGGAGGCTGCGGGAGCTTCCGATCTGGCCCTGCCTCCCAGCAGGGCCCCCAAGGGCCAGGCAGTTCCGGCCTGGCAGGCAAGCCTGGGAAACGGTGTCTGAAGACCCACAGGACAGGCCTCACTAGTCTCTGACAGCTCTTCCGGTGGCCCTGGGGGGAAGGAGGGGGGTGGGTGCTGCGGCTGACCGAGGGCTTCAGGGACAGTAAAAGCCCTCTGGGCCTCCGGCTGCCTGGAGACACCAGTTTGCTGCTGCACTGTAGTTACCGCGCCGCCTCCATGGAAGCCTCCACCCAAGGGGTCCCCCTGGCTTTCCATACCCTCCCAGGGTGAGGCCTGCCCCTCACTGGGCAGCATTCTGGCCCCTGCGTGGCCTTTTAGGCAGGGAGAGTCTCGGTTTGGGAAGGTGAGAAAGTTCTGGAGCCGGATGGTGGTACAGACTGTACAAGGTAGATGTGCTTAATAACCACTGAACTGTGCTCGTAAAAATGGCTCAGATTGAGAAATTTATGTGAAATATATTTTAATGTGATTTGAAAAAATCGAAGTGCACCGTGTCCCATGCCCTCAACACCCACGCCCAGAACCTGGCCACAGAGTCTGTACTAAGGGGTCTATGCGCCTCACCTCTTCCTTCTATTCCTGGGCCCAGCAGGCCCTCCTCTGAGGATGTCCTGGGTGGGGTGGCAGTAGCCAAGGGAGCCTGGGGGATACACGTGGGGTGGGGGAGAGGGAGGGGGTGATGTTCCAGGCCAGTCTGGGAGTGCAGCTCCCGCAGGACAGGCCCCGGCATAGGAGACTACCCGCTGTCCCCGTGGTGGAGGCTGAGACCCATGCTGGGGCTGCAGGAAGCAGGGCTGGGGGTGGGGGCAGAGGAGGGTCTGCTGGGGGACGGGCATTTTCTTGTTGACACTGGTTACTGCAGTCATGATAAAAGGGCCATTTAAAAGGCCAACTTTTAGATGGTCGTTGGTGATGGACTTGGCGTGCTGCAGTCCGTTGGGTCGCAAAGAGTCAGACATGACTGAGCAACTGAACTAAACTGGAGTTTTTCAACTCTGCAGTTAACCCACCCCCTTCTGACCTGGGCAGACAGGCAGCTCCCCCAGGCATGAGACCACCTGGATGCCTGGCGGGGGCCGGGCAGGCCCGACCCCTGAGGTGCTCCTCACTGGATCCCTGTGTCACCCGCAGGCTTGTGTCCACAGGGCAGGTGGGGGTCCTCAGGCCGGGGGAGAGGGGGCGCTTGAGACTGGCCATCTCAGGGGTCACGGCTGTTGCCCTGCCAAGCAGCGGGAGGCGGGGGCTGCTGACCTGGCAGTGTGGGGGTCCCATGGGGAGGGGGCCAGCTGCCTGCGAGGCCGCCAGCCCAGAGAGGATTTAGATGGTGCTCGCTCAGCAATCGATCCACCCCGGCGTCTCTTCCGAGGTGTAGAAAACTGCATGTTCTCCCAGTTAGAGAAATGGCCACGTTCCGAGGATAATTGATGGACCTTCCGCTTCAGGAATATCCATAAACTCCGGTTCCAAGAACAGGTAAACCCAAGTCCCCATGCCAAGTCAGCCACGGGGGGCCGTTGGGTGCGGCCCCCACACAACCTCCCTCCAGGGCAGAGAGCGAAGGGGCCTTGTCCTGCCTCCTCCCACCTCCACTCTGCACTGAGGTGGGGGTTGCCCACGGCAGGGGGTATGGTGGCAGACATAAGGTGGGCCTGCCCTTTGGGGCTCCCAGTCAGACCCTAACCAGCTGCCTGAACAGGCCCCAGAGGTGAGTGTCTAGGTCCACTGACTGCCCAAATGCTGTGTGACACTGGACAGGTCTCGGAACCTCTCTGGGCACTAAAACAGAAGCTCAGGCTCAGCCCCACGAACCTGAACACCTGTGTCGGGGTCCAGGGCTTGGAGGGCCAGCGCTGCAGTGAAAAGGTCACTAGGCCACCTGGTGCACTGTGGATCAAAGGGCCGAAGGCGGTGGTCCTGCTGGTTGAGGGCCCCGGGCTGCTGTCCGAGGTTGCCCACCCCCACACAGCCTCTGACCGACCACCCCACGGCCCCAGTCCTCACCGGCTGGCAGCCCCTTGATGGTCCAGGCTTGCCCCTAAACTGGCTAATCTCCTCCCGGAGCCCCTGTTCTAAGGGCAGGAAGCTCCGCCTGATGGGCGAGCTGCTCACGGAAGTGCAGGACGTGGTGTGCGAGCCGTGTGGGGAGCTCAGGCCTGATCTCGGGGACAGAGGAGGCGGCCGTCTGAGCAGGCAGGGCCCCAGCTGTGTGCCGGGGGCCGCTCACTGGCCCTGTCGTGAGCAGCTCGGTGACAGGGACTCGTCCTTCTACGGTCCCCACCCCTGAGACAGCTGTGTCTCCTAGGAGCTCCTCTAGGACTTCGCTGGTGGTCCAGTGGTTGAGACGCCACCCTTCCAATGCAGGGGGCGTGAGTTGGATCTTCGGTCCCACATGCCACGTGGTCCGGCTAAAAATAAGAAAGCTCTTTAAACTGAGTGGTCTGGCCCAGGAATTCCTCCCAGTGCCCTGGTGGGAGTTTAAGTTCTTGTCAGGCTCTTCTCCCCACAAGGCAATGCCTCAGAGGTGGGAGGTCAGCCTTGCAGGAGGCCTGGGGGCAAGGCCTGGCAGAGAACCCCAGGTGGCTTGAGGGGGCCACCCTGTTGGGCCCTGGAGGCCACCAGGAGACGGGTGGGGTGGAGAGGTCCTGCAGCTGACAGCCCGCCCAACCACCTGGCTCCTAGGACCTGCCTGCTGTGGCTGTAGTCCTGGCTGGCATCCTGCTGAGGGTCTCTGAGTGGGTGCTGGGGTGCTGAGAGCAGCGCAGCACAGGATGTTCCGCTATTGACTGATTGGACAGGACGGGGCCGGCCGGCCTGGGTCAGCAGATCCAGCCCCAGCTTGGGATATCAGGTCCTGCCTGGCCATTGATCAGAGGATGCTGGCTGGGCCGGGCCCTGGGGAGGTGTGGCTGGGTGCAGGGTTATGGAGGGCATGCAGGTGCAGACTCACCGCCTGCCTCGTGCCCACCACACTCTGCTGGGTCCACCCCGAGGCCGGGGCATCCTTGAGGCTGGGACATCCTTGAGGCTGCCTTGGCATCATACTAATGGGCAGAGCTGAGACCTGGCCAGTGAGCTGACCCTGGCGGGGGTACAAGACACTCCTGATACTGGGCCAAGTGGAAACTCGGCTGTGACCTCTGAACCCTAGCAGGCACACTGCCAGCCTGTTCCGCGGGGCCCTGTGACCTGGGGGGCCTGGCCCCCTCCTGCATTGGCTGGTTCTGGGCCTCCAGACCTGCCCAGGTATGAGAAGGCACAGGCCTGAGAACTGATGGTGCCCCACTGGCGAGGGAGGGGTGTGATCGCAAGAACCAGAGCAGGAGGTGGCACCCGAGGGACTGGAGGTGGGGGAGGGGGTGAAAAGGGGAGCAGAGCTCCCCCCAGCCAGGACACCCAAGACAGAGAGGGAGCTGTAGGACAGAGCACCCGGCCCCCGCCGCCCCTCATGCCCCGCAGAGGCCACGCCAGGCTCAAGTCACCTTGGGCCGCCCGCGGTCTGAGGGATTCATGTTGGCAAGCGCCACCCCCGATTGATTATTAGGAGCAGGCTCCCTTGATGGGGTCTGGGAGCCTCTGGAGCCAGGCGGCCAGGCCACCTGGAAAACCGCAGACGTGGTCTCGGCCCCCTGCCCACACCAGCCCACCCGCTCGGATCTGGACCGCTAATGAATTGGGATTTGATCCACGAGACCACAGCCCGTCACTGCCGGTCTGACTGGCTCCAGCCAGTGGGTGAGGGGCTGGGGTGCCGCTGGGCTAGGGGACTGGTGCTGCCCACCGCCCCCTCTGCTCAGGTCCCAGGGCGGTCACCCCCGCTGGGCTGGGGCTCCCCAGGTGGGAGGACCCCTGAGTGTTACCCATTCCGGCAGCGAGCAGCAGGGGGTGGGTGCAGGGCCCAAAGGGTTTTTCCAGCTGCCCCTACCCTGGGCTCCCCTTGCCCGGCTGACCACACGCCATTCTCCTCCATACCCGCTGTGAGGCCCGGCCAGCACCACTTCTGCCCCAGACCCTCCTGGTGGCCAAACCCCTCTGTCCCCCCCAGCTTGGCCTCCTGCCCCACCCCGTGGGCCCTCTGCTTACCTGCCTGGCCTCCCCACTCACCCCTCGGGGGCAGGGACCAGGCCTGAGCCCCATCTGGGTAGCGGGGACTGGCAGGGTGAGCCCCCAGGATGGTCAAGAGCATGCGAATGAATGGATGGTGAACAAGTGAGGTGAGCAGAGCCCCAGGAGGATGCAGGAGGGTGACAGCTCAGAGTTGAGGCTCCAGCAAAGACTGTAAGACACGATCTGGGTGGGGCGGGGGGCAGAGTCGGGGAGCACAGAGCAGGGGGGTGTGGCCATCACTAGAGCACTTGGGCGGGGGCCCCGAGGGAAAAGGACCAGGGGAGGGGGTTGTCCTCTGGGCCCTGGCTTTCCCAGGGGTCCTGCCTGACTGAGGTCAGGCCTGAGGGCGCCCCTCCAGGGACACGGTGAAAGGGGGTGCTGACTGCGCCTCCTGGGAGGGTCAGAGGGAGCCGGGCTGCTGACGGATGCAGCTGTCAGACCAGCGGCGTTTCAAGGCAGGGCTCCAGGAGAGAGGGGAGAAATTGAGAGAGATTTGCCAATTTAATGGAAAGTCAATCAATCTGGCCTCCTGGCCCAGTGCAGGCCCCTGGTGGGCATGGCGGACCTCCCACCACTGGCCACCTTCTCTTGCTGGGGAAGGAGGCCCCTTGGTCACACCTGGGTCTGGGGTCAGCCAGAAGCCTCCTGCTGCCCCCAAGCCCTGGGCCCTGTGGCCTCCATGCAGTGACAGAGCCCACTGAGGGAGGAGGGTCCAGGCATGCCACCTGCCTCTGTAGCAGGCAGCTCCCAGGAGCGGGCCCACCCTGTCCTCCTGGGCCCAGAATGCCCACCCCAGGGCTCAGCAGTTAGCGCAGTGCGTGGGCTGGCGGGGCCTCCTCACCCTCACAGCACCAGCCCGTCTCGGCAGCCGGCAACACCGTCGCGGGTGACACTGACCCTCACAGCCACACGCGCTGAGCCCTGGCCCACCACAGCCTGCCTTCTGCCCGTGCGGTCTGTTGTGTGGACAGTGACGTCACCCACACCCCCAGCCAGCCTCCCCCATCCCGTCTGCCCCCTCTTCACCATACTGCCACCTCGCTCAGTCCCCGGGGAGCCCTGGGTCTTGTTGGGGGACCCCCTGGGCCTGCCCAGTTGGACAGTGGTCCAGGGTGCGGGCCTCCGAGGGGCTCTAGGTGGGAGCCATGGACTGGCCGAGGCTGGATGCCCTGGGGGGCGGGGCTGCAGGTGTCATTCTCAGAAGTAAGCACCGAGGGGTGATGAGTGGGGGAGGGGGCTGCTATCGGATTGTGCGGCTCCGCTTGTAACCGGCGCATTATGAAGGCTAATGGATTTTTGAGGCCAGATTGATTTTTCATTAATTTGGTAAAAATCTTTTTCCTCTCCCCTATAATTCTGTCTTAAAACGCTCCCACTGACAGCTCGATAAGTCACTCTTGTCTTAATGCACGTCTGGCTCACCCGTCCAGGGGCAGAGGGGGAGGGGAGCGTGGAGCCTGGGGGCGGTAAATACTGCATTAGGCCTGGGCCCAGGGAGGCACCCTGCGGGGGCCTCCTACACGGGTGGGCGTCGGCCTCAGGCCCCGCTCCCCCACCCGCAGGCCCCAGGCTGCGGAGGAGAGAGCAGAGGCGGTGTGTGAGAGACGGGGCAGCAAGGCAGGAGGCCTGCTCCCAGAAGGGAGGCCCACAGAGGCCTTCCTCCTGGTCAAGGCAAGACTAGACCTCTGACCCCCAGGGGCTGACCTCGAGTGCGTCCTGCCCAGGCCTCTGTCCATTCTCTTCCTTCCCCGGCCTGGGAAGGGCCGCCCCCCAGCCTGGTCTGTGCTGCTGACCAGCAGGGGCCCTGCCCTTCCTGGACTCATCCCAGTTCCATCCTCCAGAGACCTCAGGGTCCGCAGGGCCTGCAGCAGCAGCCACCCAGCCTGAGCAGGGCTGGCCTGGTGGGGGAAGAGCTGACCCCTCTCTTCCTCCCCGGCTCAGCCGCTCTTCTCTCTGCTCCCTGACAGTGCTCTGGGCTCCCCTCCCTCCTCCTCCTTGAGATTCTCCCCCTTGCATCTTCTTGTGGGGTCTCCAAGCTGTCCCGCACCCCTCCCGCCCAAGCACCCTCTGCCAGGCTTCAGGTAGCCCTCTCGGGCCTGCCCACAGCCCTCCCCTTCAGCCCCAGACCATGCCCAGCCTCCAGGGACACGCCCCCCATTCCCCCGACAGCCCAAGCCCAGTGGGTTTCCTTGAGCCGACCTACCCGGACCTGCTTGCCTCCTGGAGTCCCACCCCACCACATCCATCTCCGAAGGCCTCATAGATGTCCTCCAGGAATTGTAAATCCTAGTCCTCAGGGTCTGGGTCTCCAGGGGCCTTCCAAGAGCAGGGTGCAGCCCTGAGGTCGTGCCCTTCCCCAGTGGGGGCCCAGCTCGTGGAATGAGTCCCAGTCCCCCACTGCCCCCAGTCCAGGCCCCCGGCCCCCCTGGCTCCATGCTGCCTTTCTTTGCTGCCTCCCACCCCCTCTAGGTTCTCCTCAACCCCCATCCCTGGAGGGACAGACTTGAAACTAGGCAGGGGGTCGAGACCCCTTGGGCTCCCAGATCTCCCTATGTTCTTTCCGCTACTGCCCTGAGATGCCTGTCTCAGCCTCCCAGTTGGTCAGAGCCCTAGGCGGAGGCCCAGCTTGACCTCTTAGTACCCAGAGCCCAGCTCAGCGAGGCTAGCTGAGCGGGGCCCTGGTGGCTGCCTCTGGTCCCCATCTCCGTCACCCCAACATCAGCCGGCCCCAGCCTGGGGTCTCCTCAGGAAGGGAGGGGAGCAGCGGCAGGTGGCAGAGGCTTCTGAGAGCCCAGGAGCTTGGAGGGGGTTCCCGGAGTGAGGAGGACCCTCCTGCACTTCTGGGGTGACCGCACCCTCCAGGCCCGGTGCGTCCTCCTGTGCTCCCTGTGGGTCTGGACCCAGCCTGGGGTCCACAGGTCCTGGCAGGGGGTGGCTGTGTGTGTGAGCACCTGCTGGCCTGCTGACACAATCAACGTCCTGAGCAGAGAGGTCGCAGTGGGCGTGTCTCCTCCAGGACTGAGGCTGGACCCCCAGCCCCTTGCAGCAGGGCTCTGAGCTCACAGGTAGGGAAGCGGAGGCCCAGCGACACTTTACAGGCGGGGGCGCACTGCCCGGGGAAGCCCTCACCCCCTGGGGCTGGGAGACAGAGGCTCGTGGGGGTGAGTGGGGGAGTGTCCCTGCTAGAGCCACACGGACCCTGGCCCGGGTCTGCACTCTGACTCCTCGGACGTCACCAGTGAGGACTCCCAAGTTCACCTGCAGTGACCGCACCTGGGTGCACCGTCCCCACAGGAGCTCGGTGAGGTGGACTCACCCACAGGACACCTGAATGCACAGACCCCGGTGCAGGGCAGAGCTTGCTAGGCTGCCTGGTCAGGGTATGTAGGGGGTGGGGCTGCTGGCCAAGCCTGGGAGTCCCCCAGGCCTCAGCCCCCCAACACACACAGCCAGGGGCTCGGCCACTGCTCCACGCAGGCTCTGAGCCACCCCATGGTCCTGGGGCCTCAGCTCACTGGCCACAGCTAGAATGGCCTACCCTCCGCCTGGGGCTAAGCCCACAGCCCATCTGAGAGATAGTGAGACACCCCGAAGGCACACAGCCCCTGGGGGCCAGCACAGAAGGCTCTGCACCCCCAGGACGCCGAGGCCTGGGGAGAGGGGCAGGATCGGGGGTGTCTGGCTCATTGAGTTGGTCAATCTCTGGCTGGAAGTCTGGAAATGCACGTGTTCAGGCCGTTGTGGCTGAGTGCCCCAGCCACACACTTCAGAATCTGGGGGTGAGGTGGGCTTTCCCGAACAGGGTGGAGGGTTGTTTCTCATGAACGACAGAGCTGAGCTCACCACTCTAAACCAGCTCCTGAGCCCTGTAGGGTCACGTCTGCTATGGAAGGATAAACTGAGGTCCAGAAACTCGGGGACTTGAGGAAGTCTGGCTTATTGTATTTCCATGAACTTGGAGGCTTCAAGTGCTAGAAACTTGTTCTTTCCCAGGTCTGGAGGCCAAAAGTCTTTCTACTGAAGGATTGGCAGAGCAGCAGGGCCGTGCTTGCTCAGAGGCCAGAGAGGACCATTTGTGGTCCCTTTCACCTTCTGGTGTCTCCAGGTGTCCTTGGCTAGCAGCCTCACCACTCCAGTCACTGGCCCGTCCTCACATAACCTCGCCCCTTCTGTCTCTTACTGCGAATTGCATTGGTGGATTTAGGGCCCATCCCAGCAGTCAGGATGGTCTTATCCCAAGACCGTTAAGTGGTCACATCAGCAAATGTCCTTTTCCTAAACCGGGGCCTATTCACAGTCCTGGGTGGCTGCATGTCTGGGGCCACCGCTGAGGCCCCTGCAGCCGGGCAGCAAGTTCAGCCTCTCCAGCAAAGGCTCCGGCTTGGGGTGCTGGCAACACAATGTGCCCCAGGCGTCCTGGGCTTGGGATGCCCCAGCGCTCCAGCCCTACCTCCTGGCCTCCACGACCAGCAGACCTGTAACCCCCAGCCTCCTCCACAGGGCCTTGGGGGCTGAGCCCCACCAGGAGCTCAGGGGCGGAAGTGCTGCTTCTCCCACTGTGTGCCTCCCACACCCCACTTCCGGATCCCCGGGCCCTGGCCCGTCCTGCCCGCCCCCGCCGGTGACTGTGTTTGTGAGCTTGGGTGACACTCAGCACCTCTCAGACTGGCCCTGGATCCCTGAGTGCTGTCTCCTGCGGCTCAACCCAGGGGCCGGTGTCCAGTGGGGTGAAGGGCGCAAACCCCCAGGTGGCCACGGTTAGCGTGGTTCTGGCTGGTGTGTGGCACTGATCTGGGCCCTGTTTTGGAGGGGGATCAGGGGCAGGTGGAAGCTGAGGCAGGAGCCCAGGGAGAGTGAACCTGCCGGGGAGATGGAAGCCAGGAAGGGCTCCAAGCCGTGGTCCGCCGCCTGGCCCCGCCTCTGATCCCTGCCCCTCCCCCTCCCTCGCTGCTGCCTCCGCCTTGGGGCTCCCGTCCATCCGCCTGCCTCTCCGCGCATTAATCTGTGCTGGCTCACTGCTGACCCAAGCGAAACGGAGTTTGCCTTTTCCCCTCTTGGCGGTTTTCTGTTGGCAAAGCAAAATGATCGCGGCGCACGCTCACCTCGACCTCCCCGCGCAGGGGAGGACCGCCCTGGAAAGTGAGACGTCCCTGCCGGGCCGGGCAGAGGAGGGGGCCCTGTCGCGGGCACAGGACACACAGGGGACATCCGTGTGCTCACTGCCCAGCCCCTCCCTCAGCCCCAGCTCTCCATGTCCTCCGTGGGCCCTCTCTGCGCTGGGCACGGGGACAGGGCTGTGTCCTGCTGCCGCTGGCGTGGAGGAGCGGGCATGGTGCTCATCCGTGGCCCACGGCCCATCTGGGGCACAGCGACAACCATGATGTGGCTGGACCAGAGAGTGGGGGCTAACGCCGGGCCCTGAGACGTGGCCACGTCTGAGGAAGGCTGAGTGCATCCCAGCCCAGAATAGAGGAGGCAGAGAGAACAGGCCAAGTGCAGAGTGAGGCTGGTGGGGGCAGGTGGATAGGAAGAAACCGCACCCTGGACACATCAGAGCAGAGTGGACAGTCAGGCAGGCACATGCCTCCTAACACACTCGTGTGTGGACCCCACAAGCCAGCCCATCAGGGTAGAGGACCCGGGGGCTCTCAGGGCACAGCCTGGACAGCCCCCAACACGCTCGGAGAAGCCCCTTGGCCACGGGCTTCTCTCCTGGGCCAGGCCAGGCATTGACATGACCCCAGGCTGCTGTCCGAAAGGCAGGCGTGTGGTGATGCTCACCCTTGGGTGCCAGGCTAGCCTTTTGTTCTGAGTCCTGGCCCCAAGGGGGTGCAAAATTGCCCTCTGGGTGGGAGTCGGCCCACAGCTGACCACTGAGGGCTTTGCCAGGCCTAGAGTTGTGTCCATGACCTCATCCCCGAGGCCTCCTGGAGCCAGCCCAGGACTCCACCAGCTGCTGGTTCAGCCGTCTGGGGACACCAGGGAGGTGCCAGGGAGACCAGATGGGCCGGGCCACCCCAGGGTGCTGCGTGAGGGTGGACACAGGATTCTGGAAGGGCGAGGGCAGAGCCCCCACCTTCCTTGGGGGTATCGTCTGGTTTGTTCCCCTCGCTCAACGCCTACTTTCCTATCTGGAAAGAGACTTCCTTGCTTCCTGGAGAGGTCGATGCCCAGCTACCCCTGACCCAGGGGAGCAAAGGCCCTGACTTGCCTGAGGGCCTGGAGCCAGGCTGCCTGGGAAGCCTGGGAGGGTGTGGGCCTTGGGATGGGCCCTCCCCACCAGCCTCGGGGAGAAGCAGGTGGCGGCTCTCTCCCGGCCCCAGCCCCTCCTGGGTCCAGGTCGGCTGCTGGAAGTGGGGACGCTGCTGAGTTCTGGACAGGACCTGCCAGTCCTGTCGTCCCTGATTAGCGTGTAATGGCTTCCTTGATGCACAGTTTTATTAATCAAATTAATACGAGCTGAGGTGACCTTGGCAGGTTCTGCTGAGAGGGGCATTCTCCTGGGAGGGGCAGGTGGTCAAGGAGGGACGCACCTGGATGTCCTGTCCGCCGGCTCGAGCAGCTGGGGGGAGCCCTGCCCTCCCACTCCAAACACTGTGCACCCTCATCACACTCACCCTCACACACTCACCCCTGCCAATGGCCCCCACTCACCCCCCAGCCCCAGTAACGCTGATGAAGGTGGGAGAGAGCAGGGGACAGGTCCCTAAGGGCTGCTCCTGCTTGGGGACCCCACGGAGGAGACAGGCCTGACATGCTGAGAGGGGCTGGACCTTGGTCTGCAGGGGAGCTTCCTTCTCTCCAGGGTCTGCTGCCCGCCCCTCCCTAACCCTGCACGGCCCAGAGACCCCGCCTCCTGTAGTCTCGTGAGCGGGCTGTGGCTGCCCCCTGGTGGCCACAGGACCCCCTGACCCTATCCTCGCAAGAACTGCAGACAGCCACCTCTCCCACCTTTCACCCCTTCCTTTGGGGCCAGGCCCTGAGCCACACCACTGGGGGGCCTGGGGCAGTGTGGCCATCGTGGCGTCTGGGGCTGTTCCCAGTATGCGTGGCTGGGAGGGCGGGTGGTCCCTGAAGGTTCACGGTCCGAGAAGCTCAGTTTGGTGTTGAAGGGGCTGGGGAGAAGTACAAGGGAGCAAGGGTGGGCTGGGGGTACCCCTCTGTGCTGGGCCTGGGAGCAAGGAGGCTGAGACGGCCTCATAGACTCCCCTTGAGCCTGGCCTCGCACGCTCAGGCTTGACTGCAGGGCGGGGGCAGGGGGAGAGGAGCCTGGAGGGATGGGGTGGGGCGGAGACAAGGCAGGGCGGGGACAGAGCTTGGCCGGAGGGGACGTGGGGGTCGGGCCTGGCCTGCAACGTGGCAGGCAGCTCTGGAGAGGACTGGACTGCAGGAACCAGGCTGGGGTCAGAGGCCCTCGATGCACACGGGGTCGGGAGAGGGGATAGGAGGTACGGAAGCAGGGAGGGAGTCCCGCTCTTTGCATGGAGGGACAGCAAAAGGCATGCAGTGGTTGGCCTCTGCGGGGACACCACTCGGGTGGGAGGCGTGCTGTGGACACCTGTGGCCTCTGCTGGGACACCACTCGGGTGGGGGGCGTGCTGTGGACACCTGGGCTGCTTGTGGAGGGAGGGGCAGGGCAGGAGGGAAGCTGGTCCTTCTCCAGCCTGTGGGGCGCCAGGTGGACCAGTGGGGGGGTGCCCGGCAGGGGTCACTGCGGGCCAAAGAGAAGCTGGGCTTGGGGCCACGGTCCTGAGGGCCGGTGTGGACAGGGGGTGGCATGCTGGGTGGAAGGGGACAGGAGAGCTCAGCCAGGGGCCTCAGGAGCCCAGCACAGGGGCAGCGGGCATCTGAGCTGCAGGGGCCGCTGCCACACATCCCCCTAGCCTGCCCCCTTCTCCCGTGACAGCTCCTTCCCATCCGAGAGGAGTCCATGGACACCTCTTCCCCAGGCAGCTGCCCTCTAGTGGGCAGTCGGGACACAGGAGAACAGGGCAGCTCAGAGACAGGCTCCTGGCATGTGGGACTCAGTACTCAGAGTAACTGTGACACTTCTTGTGCGGGTGCTGCACCTGGCCCCCGGCACTGGGCTCAGACACATCTCATCAGACATCGTCTTTAATGGGCAACTCTGGGCACTGGGTGGGGCAGCAGACAGGCTGAAGCTCCTAGGTCCTGGATCAGGAAGGTCTGCACGGGGTCCTCGCTCCCAGCCAGCTTGGAGCCTGCACTGGGGCCCTTGTGTGGGGGGAGCCGGCCCCTCACCACCACCCTGGGCAACCCAGAGGATAAGGGCAGCAAGCAGCTCAGGGCTGTGGGGCTGGGGACAGCCTCCTTCCAGTCTTGCCCCTGTTGGCCTTGCGGTTCCAGCCGAGGAGGGGCCTGGGCCTCGGGCTGCCTCGTGAGGGCACTGGTGTCTCCTGGCCACACTCCTTCTGGCTCCTCAGAAGCCCCCCAAGGGCTGGCCGGTGGTCCCCCTGTGTTCACCATGGAAACGGATGTGGGTCAGCTCCCCTGGCCTGGCCTGCTTGTGGCCAGCTGGTGAGTGTCAGGGGACAAAATGGTGGGGATTCAGGGGGTGGGGGGTCCATGTGAGGATGGCCATGGAGCAGGGCCCCCATGGGTTTGCCCTGCTGGGGGGGCAGCGCTCCAGAGGCAGCTTCTGCCCGGAGCAGCTGAGGGGCGGGCTGGGCCTCGTGGAGGACCGTCCCAGCACCCTCATAGCATCCGTGGGTATTTGGGGCCTGGCCAAGGCCGGGGCGGGACAAGGAGTTAGGGACACCCTCCAAGGCCCTAGGGCTCACCAAGACGGGCAGCTCGGCAGCCGGCAGCAGCGTGACCACCTGCAGGCTCACGCCCTCGTCGCCCACGCCCTTCAGCTGGGCCACCACCTCCGCGTGCTTCCACCACCTGCACGGCTGCCCGTTCACCGACACGATGTAGTCACCCTCCTTCAGGCCGGCCTCCTGCAGCAGACGGGGAGAGTCCCGCAGCACCCCTCCACCTCTGGGTGGTCCCACCTTCCCTGCCTCCCAGTGAGGGGGCCTTACCGCAGCCCGGCCCCCCGGAACGACGGCAGCAATGAGAACAGGCGAGTCTCCCCGCAGCGTGAAGCCGAAGCCTCCCTCTCCTCGAGACAGGTGAACAGGCCCCACCAGCCGCCAGTGGTTCTTGGCTGAGAACACGGACAGGGGCCCCTGGGGGTGGTCAGAGGTCAGAGGCCGGGCTGGGCTGCTGCACTTGGAGGAGCCCCCGGCCTGGAGCACCCTTGCTCTCATCTCTCCATTCGGTGACAGAGACCGGTGGGTCAGCAGTGGGGCTGGGCAGGGTGGGACCCCCTCGAGGACCTGCCTGAGTGCCAGGAGAGAGCTGAGGAGGGGGAGGCCTGGGAGGGTGCTCACCAGCCGGTGGAAGATATCAGCTACCTTCACCTGGGAGAAGCTGGGTGTCCTGCCCTCTGGCCTCTGCTGCGTCTTAGCTGAAAGGATGAAGGTGAAGGGAGGCAGGGCTGAGTCCAAGGCTCAGGGTCCCAGGGTGGTGGCCTGAAGTACAGCCGTGCACTCCGGCCCCTCTGGGCACCACCAGCAGGAGGAGCCTGGTGGTTCTGGCGTCTGACGTCCCTGGGGGGACGGGGCAGGCACGGAGCAGCGAGGAGCCACCATAGCGGCTCGGCTCCTCCTCTGAGGGCTCTCTATGTGGCACAGAGAGCTTGATCGCAGGGGCCTCTGCCTGGCACCTACTCTGGGGCCAAGACACACCCACCCCGGGGCCCGGTGCTCACGCTGGACGTCAGGTGCCTCGGTGGCCTCGTGGAAGTCGTCCTCCAGGTCGAGCTCCGAGTACTTGGCTAGAGAGCGCCGCAGTGCCCGGGCGAGCACGGCCTGCAGCAGGTCCTCCCGGCGCAGGGCCCGGCACACGGCATGCAGCTGCAGCGCCGCCTCCTGCCCCAGAAGGGCCCGCCTCAAGTGGGCCTTGCCTGTGGGACCGAGCTGTCTCATGCTGCTGGGGCCCCTCCAGGCCCCCACCCCACATGCAGCTGGAGGAGGGCAGGTCAGGGCTTCCGGGTTCATCCTGGGTCCGCCAGAGAACAGCTGCCTCCCATGGGTGCCTGCCCTGCCCAGGAAGCCGCCAGCACTGTTGGGGCCCCATGGGGAATGGGCTGGAGTGGGGCGCTCACACCAGCAGGGGCCTAGGGCCTCACCCAGCTTGCTGCGTTCCTCGCGCTCCTGGGGCAGTGCCGGGCCCTGGGCCTCAGCTGAGGCCAGGAACACCTTCTCGAGGATGGGGAGCTCCGACTCGGCCACTGCTGGAGGTCAGAGAGGGCGGTGAGCTGCCGCAGGGGCCCCTGGAGGCACAGCACATGGGCACGCGGGCGGGGCACTCACGGTCGCCATCACACAGGCCCAGGGCTGCGTGGTAGTGGGCCAGGGCGTGGAAGTGCTCGGCCTTCACGTGCACCAGGGTGGTCCAGGGGAAGGGCACATAGTCCCGGACGGGCGGCTGAGCCATGGTCCGATGCACCAGCCGGTACTCGGCCGCCACCTGCTGGCACACAGGAGGACGGAGGGGACTGTCGCAAGCCCAGCGGCCTGGGCCCCGGCCTCTGCCCACCCTGGGGCCCAGCCTCCACCCCATGTTGAGACGAGGTTAGGGGTTGGGGTCCCCAGTCCCTGCCCTGATTGGCATTTCCCCAGACGTGGGGACTCAGGACCCCTGGCCAGAGCCTACGAGGACAGCTGGCCTGCAGAGACGCCGCAGCCCCCCTCCCAGCCCGCCCTGCCCCGCCCCTCAGCTCAGCGGGCACCCGAGAGTGGCAGCCTGGCCCGTCCCCCGGGACAGCCCTCCTCCCCCCTCACCTGGGCTGCCTCCTGGGCGAGGCGCAGCTGGGCCAGGCAGTTGTGGGCAGCCCCGGGGGCCTGCAGCAAGAGGCCCTCAAAGACACACTCCTGGGCCTGGGCGCGCATGAGCTGCTCCAGCATGGAGAGTGAGGCGGGGCTCATGTCCGGGCTGGGCGCGTGGGAGAAGTTCTCCCTCAGGAGGCTGAAGGCCCCTGCGGGAGAGACGGGGCTCAGCGGGGCTGCCAGCCCTCGCCCTAAGCCCCTCACAGAGGGCCTGTGTGTGCCGAGCCCCTTGGGCTAGAGGGCCACCACACCTGTCCCCCCTACCCCGACTCTGGCCCTCGAGCCTGGAAGTAAGGACCGCGCACGCACAGCTGTGAAGTCTGGCGACCTCACCGGCAGCCCTCTGAAAGGCCTCCACAGCACGGCCGATGCCCTCGGGGCAGGAGCGGTTCTGGCGAGCCCCGATCTGGGTGTGCAGGGCGCCGATGTTGAACAGCACGCTTCCCTTCTCGAAGGCCAGGGCCCGCTGCTGGGCTGGAAGCCCTGTCAGTGAGTCGTACCTGCAGGGTTGGGTCAGGCTGGGAAGAGTTCCCACAGAAAGCTGGAGGTCTCAGGAACGGCCCCGGGGCTCCTGCCCACCCCAGCCCCTACCAGTGGAAGAGCAGCCCGAGGCTCTGGGCAGGGGGTGACAAAGCGTGCCTCCAGGAAGCACAGCTGGTTGTAATAGGCTGTGAGCAGCTCCAGGCCGGCCTTGCTCCGGCTGGGGGTCCGCGTGGCCTGCCAGATGAAAGTCAGCTGAGTCCTACCGCCCGCCCCAAGGCACACATGGCAGCCCCTGGGATGTCACAGCTCCAGGGGGCACCCCAGGGTCTAGGGGTGAACATAGTCACACGTGCCCTCCCAGGAGTTGCTGGGGACCACACGTGCCACTCCAGGGGACTGCAGGGCGCTGGTGTGGGAGGCTGGGCAGGGTCCCTGGGGCGGGCACGGGCACAGAGCAGCCATTCCCAAAGGCCAGCAGTCTTCTCACGTGGGGGCTCGGGGGGCTGACACCCACCTGCCGCAGGTCCTCCAGCTCCCTGATCTCAGCCTCGTAGGAAGCTCCATCCTCCCCAAAGTGCCTGCAGATCAGCTCCTGAGGTGGCGGGGGGGAGGGTGGGCGCGGGACTTCCCTGGAGCCTCCCAGCCCGACATGGTTGAAGCCCCATAGTGAGGGGACCCGCATCACAGATGCTCAGCCCAGGACTCAGGGATGTCTCTACTGGAACCCCTTACCCTTATTAACTCCCATGAGCCAAGTGCCACCTGCCACCTGCCAGTGGACACCCGAGGCCGAGGCTGAGGTACCTTCCTGCTGGCCTGGCTGCAGGGGCTTGGGAGCCCCCACAAGGTCCCCCGGAACCTGCAGGTTTTCTCAGCACAGGCTCTGACTAGAGGGGGCAGCCCCCAGCCAGCAGAACCCTCAGAGCAGGAGTCAGGGACCAAGCAGCCATCCTGGGACCTCCAATTTTGCCGCCATCCGTCCCAGGGTGCGTTCTCCTGCAAAGCCCACCCGATCAAAATCCCCTCTGGCTGTGGAGGCCAGGTGGCTCCGGGTCAGACCCTTCTTCCCTTTGAGTCCTCACCTCAGTGAGACTGCTGACCAGGAAGCCTCTGAGAGCTGAGCACAGGCTGCCACTCACCTTCAGGGGGGCGCCCAGTCCAGGGGCTTGGTCTCCTTCAGCCCCAGGGGGATCATGGGGGCAGTGACGCCTTTGCTAGAACCAGAAGCAACGAGTCCAGACCCTAGGGCTGGACTCCGCTGTCCTCGGTGGCCCTGGGGTCACCCACTACCACGCCTGCTACACTGGACACACTCCCCCCGATTCTGGAATGCCATGCCACATCCCTCAGGCCCTGCCTGGATGCCAGCCCTGCACACACAGGTGTGGTGGTGGTGTTCTCCTTCACACTGACACGCACACGTGCCTCTGGGGCCAGTCCGTGTCCCCACACACACTCGCATGCACACACACCCTTGGGGCCAGTCTGTGTCCCCACACACACTCATATGCACACACACCTTCGGGGCTAGTCTGTGTCCCCACGCACACTCACATGCACACGTGCCTCTGGGGCCAGTCCACGTCCTTGCACACACTCACACACACACCTCTCAGGCTGGCCTGTGTCCCCACTGCTGTCGAGCCCCGCCAGCTCCTCCTTCAGCAGCTGCAGGCTGGAGTTGACGTCGCTCAGTTCCAGGGCCACAGTCTCCCTGACTCGGGCGTTGCTGGTGGCTCTGGAGGAGAGAGGCTGAGGTGAAGCCCTAGCGCTGCCAGGGGACCCACACCCCAGGCCTTCCTCACAGCCCAAGCTCTGGAGCCCATTCCACAGTGAAGTGCCAAGCGGCCCAGCCACCCTGGGGGGCAGTGGTGGGGTCCAGGGCCCACCAGATGACCCCCTCCTCTCCGAAGCTCCCTGTGGGCCATGCAGTTTCCTGTCCGTATATGTGTCATGACTCTGGCCCGAGTACATGTGCTCGGACCCAGAACTTCCAGGGTGTGAGTCCCCCCACCACCTCTCACTCCCCCAGGACACAGCTCATGCCTGTACTCTGGAGACTGGAAGGCAACTTCCCTGGAGAGATGGGGCTGGACTCCCTCTGTGCCTGCCAGAGGGACCGGCGGCTGCCCAGGAAGGCATGGGGTGGATAGGGAGGCAGGGCTGCTAAGGAAAAGGAGGGCCTGGCAGAGCCCCGGCCTGCAGCTGGCTTTGCGCTCACTGGTGGTGGTTCGGGCAGGCAGGGCCCCCTCCCCGGGCCTCAGATCAGCACCCAGAGAACAGGTGGGTGTGAAGGTCTGAGCACACAGGCTCCAGGGTAGAGATGAATTCCTGTCTCCAGGACTCATTCTCAGGTCCTCAACCTCGGGACACCTGTCACTTGCCACAGCTCAGCCTAAAAAGTGCAGCTTATGCCCATCCGGGTGGGGATATCCTCTCCAGCCTAGCACAGAACCCGGCTGGCCCTGAGCTGACCCTGCCAGTGAGGGCCACCAAGGTGGGGGCCTGAGCCACCTGTGAGCGTCCCAGCTGGGCACCATGGCTACCCCAGACCCTGGTGCGAAGTCCAGCCCTGCCTCTCGGGAGCCTGAACAGGAGGTCTGGTCATGGACTCACACGTGGACCAAAAGACCAGGCACCCGCCGTGTCACTGCCCTACCCTGGATGAGCCTGCCTCACGGGGGCCTCTGGGAACATGGCCCTGTTTTCCTGGGGTTCCAGCCGTGGGCGGGTGTCCTGGGCAGCCAGCGCCCACCTGTACAGGTTCTCGGCGCCTGTCCGCATCCTTAGCTCCCTGTCGATCTGCTGGTGGATCCGGGCCCTGCGGCTCTGCAGGCGGCCATGCAGCGAATCTGTCGAGAGGTCACAGCCCTGCAGAGAGGCCACAGGTCACCGGGGCCAGGCCAGCAAGGACGTGGCGGGCGGGGACAGGGCTGGACTGCCCTGGGAAGACACTGGGCCCATTGGGTGCCTCTCTGGGGCTCAGCAGCCCGGCTGGAGCCCCGCCGGGAGATGGCCAATTGCTCCCTGCATCCTCCTGCACTTCTGAATTCCTTCTGTAACCCCCACGACCTGTCCCGCCCTCACAAACGCCAGACTGCGCACGTTCAGGTGGAGGGGATGCCCAGCCAGCTCCTGCCAGGGCACTGATGGAGAGCAGCCTGCCTGCAGGGCGCTGGGTCTCCTCTGGGCCACACTCACTGTGGCTGGGCTCCATCCCAGTTGGCCGCTTATTGCGGCAGATGCCCAAACCACAGGCCGCAAGGGTCACTCCGCTCACAGGCAGCGGGCCAGGCCTTCTGACAGCCCCATCTGAGGTGTCTCAGTGCGGTTCTGCCCTGCACACGGGCCCCAGGCAGAGAGCCCTGCGGCAGGTTCAGAGGGTGAGAGGTTTCCTCTGTCAGGGGAGGGGCTTTCAGAGCCCCAGTGGGACTGGTGCAGCTGTGGCCATTTAGGGACCTCCCGGCCTGGTCGGTCACCAGCCCGAGAGTTGGGAAGGACTTCTCAGAATGTTCATCCTTGGACCATGTCCTCAGGCTCAAGTGGTCTCCTGGCCCTGGAACAGAACAGGGAAGAGGACACAGTGCCTCCCAGGACCCCACCCTGAAGGCACAGACGTGCAGGGCTAATGCAGCCTCCTGCAGTGGCCGCTGCTGCTCTAAGTCCGTCAGTCATGTCTGACTCTGTGTGACCCCATGCGGCAGCCCACCGGCTCCCCCCCCGGTCTCCGGCAGAACACTGGAGTGGGTTGCCATCCTTCTCCAATGTATGGCGAGTGAAAGTGGTCGCTCGTCATGTCTGACTCTAGCGACCCCATGGACTGCAGCCTATCAGGCTCCTCCATCCATGGGATTTTCCAGGCAAGAGTACTGGTGGTGTGCATTGCCTTCTCCAGCAGTGGCCGCTGTCTTGTACAAATCTGAGGAAGTATGTCCCCACTGCCACACACAGAGCAGTCCCCGCCTTCTGGGGGCTATAGCTTATCCCAGCCCCATGCAGGAGGCACCCTAAAGAAGGCCTTACTCTCTTGCACAGACAAGACTCATGGCACATGGCCACCTTGGATTATGGCCCAACATTTCTTCCACATTCCAGTGTTCTCAGGAGAGATCAATCAGGGAAGACTTCCTGCAGGAGGAAGCATTCTTCTGGGACTTCCAAGTGGTCCTGAGGTAACTGGGGAGAGGGGAATTGTCCCCACTGAACAATGGGAGAGAGAGAGCAACCACCTTGGATGACTGCCTGCTGGGGGACTCTGGGCAGGTCCTCGTCTGTAGATGGAAAGGGGGCTGGTGTCAAGGTGGCACCAGGCAGGAAGAAGACAAAACACAGCTCCCCTCTCTCCGCTCTGCTGGTTGAGTGTCTGTCTTCCCACTGGCTTCATCTCTTCCTCATGGTACCTCCCATACCCACTTGGTGCAGAAGGGAATGAGAAAAGGACACGGGCAGTCTCCCTTCCAGGAGGCCTGAGAATCCAGAGCAGCTGGCAGGCCACAGCCGAAGCTCTACTCCTCTCCCTCTGAAGGTCCAGCTGCACAGCTCCAGCCTAAGATTCTGAGTGAGCAGCAAGGCTATCTGCCTGGGGAGGGGCGCTCCATGTACTGGGGAGAGGCTGCCAGCACCGTGGGACTGTCCTGTCAACATAGCTTATCGGGTGTCTGATGTCAAGTGCCCCCCGAGAAATGTGCTTGAAGGCAGGAGACCATAGTCCCCTCTGAGGGCTGCAGCCAGCACCCCTCATGGCCTCGTGACCCCAACGCATCCTCCAGGACACAGGTTGGCTGCATGACTTGGTGGGAAATGTGACTGTGGCCCAATTTGTATTGCTGGGTGGTGCTCATCCCCATTTCCACACCTGGTGGTGAAGGGGTCTGCCAGCTAGCGCATGTGTGGAAGAACCCCCACCTGATGGAGAAGAGCAGCGAGCCTCTCCCATGCCCTCCCTGCTGCAGCCCTGGCAGCACCGGTCCAATGGATGCCCCAGAAGCCCAGGAGGAAATGGCAGGGGCAGTGGCCAGAACTGGCTAAGTGTACAGGCAACTAGGCCAGCGCAGGTCTGGTAACAGACTGCAAGATGGTTGGTGGGGCCAGGCCTCACACCCTCCCTGGTGCAGGTGCCGCTATGCTTGGTGGTACCGGACTGAAAACTCTTGTGTATGTGGATGCCCAAGTCCTGGCATAAACACTGGGAAGCCTTTCAGTGACTCCCAGGGTGTCACTGACCAGGCTCCCAGGCTGCAAGGTGAGGCAGCCAGAGCACGTCTCCTCCTCTGACACAGACTCAAATGTCTCCACCCTCCTCCCTTGTACAGCTTTGCAGTCCTACTGGAAATAGTTCACAGTCCACAGCCCCCGCGGGATCAGGGGTTTCAGGAGGGGGCAGAGGTGTGGGGAAGTGAGGAGGGACGAACCACCCTGCTGGGAAATCCTCCAGCCATTTCCTGTACCCGGTGCATCAGCCACCTGTTGCTAAAAGTTCCATCAAACACAAAGCTGGGTGGCCAGGGCACAGATAAACAGCCCTAGGAGAGAGGGAACAGCTAGGAAAGGGGAATGACGGATGCCAGGAACAAACACGAAGGCCACGGGCTGTCACTGACTAGATCCCAGTACTTGCCAGAGAAGGGGGTCCTGGAGTGTTGGAGAAAACCACGAGCTGGATTTGCGCTCCGACCTGTTCCGGTCGACGCAGGAGGGGTCCCCCAAACGCACTAGACAGGAGCCCAGCGGCCGGGCTCTGGCTCCGCACGGGTCCCCAGTTCCTCAGCGTTAAGCCCACCTTGCCTCTGAGGGGCGTGCGATACGCGACGTTTCGCCCCGGAGTCCAGCGGCGCGCTCGCACGGGAGAAACCAGCGCCGATCCCGCAGCCCAGCGCTCGCCGGCGGCAGTGGGCAACAGGAGCGGCCGGGTCTGGGAACCCACCTCCCAGCGCCCCCCGGCCGCCGGGCACTCCCACCTTGTGGACGGTGCCGGCCGTTTGCAGCCGGGCGCTCTCCTCGCCGGCTCCGGGGCCGTCCGATCTGTCCTCGGGGACCATCGCCGCCCGCCGCTCGGGCCGCGCCCGCCTGAAGGCCGCTGCCAGCGCAGGGACCCGGGGTGCTCCGGACCCTCACTGCCCTCTCCTGGGGGTGGCGGCCCCGCCGGCAGGAGGGGCGGGGCGCAGGCCGCCGAGCGTGCGAAACTTCCCGCTGCCCAATCGGCGGCCGCGGCGACTCCGACGGACAGCAGCGCTGGCCAACCAGAGTGTGAGGGAGGTGGTTCTCGAAGCCAGGCCCTGCCCACTCGCGCCTGCGGAGCCCCCGGGGAATGCGGTCGCCCCTGGCAACCGCCCGCCGGCGGAAAAGGGAAAAACAAGGAGCAGCGCAGGGCCCAGAGGTGGCCCGGGTTCCACCCGCCGAGCAGCGAGGCAATCCTCAGGGCTAATCCGAAAACACCCGCGATAGCTTGTTAACGATTTTCCTGGCATGAGCGCTCGTGCAGCCTTTAAGTTCCGCTTTTCTGTCTCCACTCAGGGATCCAGGCTCTGGCCTGGTGGCCCCAGTGCGGTGCCGTCCATTGTCACACTTCCAGAACCCGCTTCCAGAACATTCCTCGGGAACCCGCCTCTGGAGTCCACACTCCAGAACCCCCTCGGCAACCTGCTTCCAGAATCATCTTACTTTCACCACTTACATCTAGAACTGACTTACCTCCTGGGACGGGCCTGCCTCCAGAACCAAACTCTCCCTAACCTGCTCTCCCTGCAGGGTTACCCCAGGCCCTTCATAATTTCTCTAGTTATGGCAGGGAGAAGGTGATGGCACCCCACTCCAGTACTCTTGCCTGGAAAATCCCATGGGTGGAAGAGCCTGGTGGGCTGCAGTCTATGGGGTCCTGAAGAGTCGGACACGACTGAGCAACTTCACGTTCACTTTTCACTTCCATGCATTGGAGAAGGAAATGGCAACCCACTCCAGTGTTCTTGCCTGGAGAATCCCAGGGACGGGGGAGCCTGGTGGGCTGCCGTCTATGGGGTCGCACAGAGTCGGACACGACTGAAGCGACTTAGCAGCAGCAGTTATGGCAACTCTGAAACGCACTCAGATTTCTTGTGGGGTTCACCTCACCAAAGAGCAGGGGCAGGAACGCCAGAGCATAAGCAGTAGCCATAGCAAATCTTCATCAGGTTCTGATAAAATTCCAGCCTTGTCCCTCGTAACCATCTCCCCACCATCCCTGCCATACCTTGGTGCAGAGCCCTGGGCCCCTCCCCAGATGGCCAAGCCAGATCCTGTCTTTCCCCAGAGCTAAATCTGGTAAGCTAAGCTTCTTGGCCAACCCTGGCCATCTGAAACAATAGTAACAACAAAATAAGGTAATTGTTAACTCCGAGGAAAATAAAATGTAACACAGGATATGACCTGACTTAGCTGTGTATTTCAGGTTGTCCTGGCAGCTTGACCACAGGACCACCATAAGGAGTTTCTGTTAGGAGGAGGGGAGAAGGGAAGGGTGAAGAAGTGGGTGAGAGAAGCTGAAGCTTCATCCTGCTGAGGGGGAAGTCAGTAGATAAGGCCTCAGTTAGAAAACAGAGTTCCAGATGCAGAAGCATGTGGTCCGGGACTTCCCTGTTGGTGCAGTGGATAGGAACCCGTCTGCCTGTGCGGAGGACACAGGTTTGATCCCTGATCCAGGAAGATTCCACATACCATGAAGCAACTAAGCACCACAACTACTGAAGCCCATGTGATCCAGAGCCTGTGTTCCATTACAAGAAAAGTCACTTCAAGGAGAAACATGTGTACGGTAAGGAAGAATAACCCCCACTAGCACAACATTCAGAAAACGAAGATCTGAATGCCAGATCACAATGCCATAACTGCTGCTGCTAAGTCCCATGACTTCATGGGGAATAGATGGGGAAACAGTGGAAGCAGCGTCAGACTTTATTTTTCTGCGCTCCAAAATCACTGCAGATGGTGACTGCAGCCATGAAATTAAATGACGCTTACTCCTTGGAAGGAAAGTTATGACCAACCTAGATAGCATATTCAAAAGCAGAGACATTACTTTGCCAACAAAGGTTCGTCTAGTCAAGGCTATGGTTTTTCCTGTGCTCATGTATGGGTGTGAGAGTTGGACTGTGAAGAAGGCTGAGTGCCCAAGAATTGATGCTTTTGAACTGTGGTATTGGAGAAGACTCTTGAGAGTCCCTTGGACTGCCAGGAGATCCAACCAGTCCATTCTGAAGGAGATCAGCCCTGGGATTTCTTTGGAAGGAATGATGCTAAAGCTGAAACTCCAGTACTTTGGCCACCTCATGCGAAGAGTTGACTCACTGGAGAAGACTCTGATGCTGGGAGGGATTGAGGGCAGGAGGAGAAGGGGACGACAGAGGATGAGATGGCTGGATGGCATCACTGACTCGAGGACGTGAGTCTGGGTGAACTCCGGAAGTTAGTGATGGACAGGGAGGCCTGGTGTGCTGCGATTCATGGGGTCGCAAGAGTTGGACACGACTGAGCGACTGAACTGAACTGAGCACAGCTAGCGAAAGCCTGCACAAAGCAACGGAGACCAAGCATGCTGCTGCTGCTGCTAAGTCACTTCAGTCGTGTCCGACTCTGCGTGACCCCATAGACGTCAGCCCACCAGGCTCTCCTGCCCCTGGGATTCTCCAGGCAAGAAAACTGGAGTGGGTTGCCATTTCCTTCTCCAATGCATGAAAGTGAAAAAGTGAAAGTGAAGTCGCTCAGTCGTGTACGACTCTTAGCGACCCCATGGACTGCAGCCCACCAGGCTCCTCCATCCATGGGATTTTCCAGGCAAGAGTACTGGAGTGGGGTGCCATTGCCTTCTCCGAGACCAAGCATAGCCAAAAATAAATAAATAGATAAATAAATAAAAACCTCTAGTTGCAGATGCATGTTCTTCGGAATTGTGGGATTCAACACCAAATCTGCAGCTCAGAGTTACAAGAGGTCACCCCTGGGGAGGCAGTGGGGCGCCGGAGGAGGTTCCTTCTTGGTTCAGCAGGTCTTAGAGACCTGAGGCTGGTAAAGCTCCAAACCTTCTATAACAAAGTAACCCCAAAACTTGTGTTTTGGAGAATGGATGTCTAGTGCTGCTGCTGCTGGTAGGTCGCTTCAGTCGTGTCCGACTCTGTGCGACCCCATAGACGGCAGCTCACCAGGCTCCCCCGTCCCTGGGATTCTCCAGGCAAGAATACTGGAGTGGGTTGCCATTTCCTTCTCCAATGCAGGAAAGTGAAAAGTGAAAGTGAAGTCGCTCAGTCGTGTCTGACTCTTAGTGACCCCATGGACTGCAGCCTACCAGGCTCCTCTGTCCATGGGATTTTCCAGGCAAAAGTACTGGGGTGGGGTGCCATTGCCTTCCCCTGGATGTCTAGTAATTGACAATAAAAACCATCCAAATTAAAAGGAAACCATTGAAAATGAAGAGATACTTCCAAATACGGTGTGAATTAGAAGAAAGAACACAAACTGCATGTTACCTAAAAAATAACTAGAAACTAAATAATATTATATAAAATTTATAGAACAAAAGGAAATTCTGTAACTTTACATGACTTTATTACTATATAGGTATCATATGTGAAATAAATTAACCAAATTAAAAATAAAGGAGGAGGAAATAGCAAAACATTTAAAGCTGACATCAGTTACATAGCAAAAAAATGGGACCAGATGCCATGATCTTAGTTTTCTGAATGTTGAGTTTTAAGCCAACTTTTTCACTCTCCTCTTTCACTCTCATCAAGAGGCTCTTTAGTTCTTTTCACTTTCTGCCATAAGGGTGGTGTCATCTGCATATCTGAGATTATTGATATTTCTCCAGCAATCTTGATTCCAGCTTGTGCTTCATCCAGCCCAGCATTTCTCATGATGAACTCTGCATATAAGTTAAATAAGCAGGGTGACAATATACAGCCTTGACATACTCCTTTTCCTGTTTGGAACCAGTCTGTTTTTCCCTGTCCAGTTCTAACTGTTGATTCCTGACCTGCACATAGGTTTCTCAAGAGGCAGGTCAGGTGGTCTGGTATTCCCATCTCTTTCAGAATTTTCCACAGTTTATTGTGATTACATAGTCAAATGCTTTGGCATAGTCAATAAAGCAGAAATAGATGTTTTTCTGGAACTCTCTTGCTTTTTCCATGATCCAGCGGATGTTGGCAATTTGATCTCTGGTTCCTCTGCCTTTTCTAAAACCAGCTTGAACATCTGGAAGTTCATGGTTCACGTATTGCTGAAGCCTGGCTTGGAGAATTTTAAGCATCACTTTGGGGCTTCCCTGGTGGCTTAGAGGGTAAAGCGTCAGCCTGCAATGCAGGAGACCCGGGTTCAATCCCTGAGTCGGGAAGATCCCCTGGAGAAGGAAATGGCAACCCACTCCAGTACTCTTGCCTGGAAAATCCCATGGATGGAGGAGCCTGGGAAGCTGCAATCCATGGGGTTGCAAAGAGTCAGACATGACTGAGAGACTTCACTTCACTTCACTTCACTTACTAGCATGTGAGATGTGGTAGCAATTGTGTGGTAATTTGAGCATTCTTTGGCATTGCCTTTCTTTGGGATTGGAATGAAAACTGACCTTTTCCAGTCCTGTGGCCACTGCTGAGTTTTCCAAATTTGCTGGCATATTGAGTGCAGCACTTTCACAGCATCCTCTTATAGGATTTGAAATAGCTCCACTGGAATTCCATCACCTCCACCACCTTTGTTAGTAGTGATGCTTCCTAAGGCCAGTTGACTTCACATTCCAGGATGTCTGGCACTAGTTGAGTGATCATACCATTGTGATTATCTGGGTCATGAAGATCTTTTTTTGTACAGTTCTTCTATGTATTCTTGCCACCTCTTCTTAATATCTTTTGCTTCTGTTAAGTTCAGTTCAGTTCAGTCACTCAGACCTGTCCGACTCTTGCGACCCCATGAATCGCAGCATGCCAGGCCTCCCTGTCCATCACCAACTCCCGGAATTCACTCAGACTCACATCCATTGAGTCAGTGATGCCATCCAGCCATCTCATCCTCTGTCGTCCCCTTCTCCTCTTGCCCTCAATCCCTCCCAGCATCAGAGTCTTCTCCAATGAGTCAACTCTTCGCATGAGGTGGCCAAAGTACTGGAGTTTCAGCTTTAGCATCATTCCTTCCAAGGAAATCCCAGGGCTGATCTCCTTCAGAATGGACTGGTTGGATCTCCTGGCAGTCCAAGGGACTCTCAAGAGTCTTCTCCAATACCACAGTTCAAAAGCATCAATTCTTGGGCACTCAGCCTTCTTCACAGTCCAGCTCTCACATCCATACATGACCACAGGAAAAAACATAGCCTTGACTAGACGAAACTTTGTTGGCAAAGTAATGTCTCTGCTTTTGAATATGTTATCTAGGTTGGTCATAACTTTCCTTCCAAGGAGTAAATGTCTTTTAATTTCATGGCTGCACTTACCATCTGCAGTGATTTTGGAGCGCAGAAAAATAAAGTCTGACACTGTTTCCAGTGTTTCCCCATCTATTTCCCATGAAGTGATGGGGCCAGATGCCATGATCTTTGTTTTCTGAATGTTGAGCTTTAAGCCAACTTTTTCACTCTCCACTTTCACTTTCATCAAGAGGCTTTTTAGTTCCTCTTCACTTTCTGCCAGAAGGGTGGTGTCATCTGCATATCTGAGGTTATTGATATTTATCTCAGCAATCTTGATTCCAACTTGTGTTTCTTCCAGTCCAGCGTTTCTCATGATGTACTCTGCATATAAGTTAAATAAACAGGGTGATAATATACAGCCTTGACGTACTCCTTTTCTTATTTGGAAGCAGTCTGTTCCATGTCCAGTTCTAACTGTTGCTTCCTGACCTGCATACAAATTTCTCAAGAGGCAGATCAGGTGGTCTGGTATTCCCATCTCTTTCAGAATTTTCCACAGTTTATTGTGATCTACACAGTCAAAGGCTTTGGCATAGTCAATAAAGCAGAAAAAGATGTTTTTCTGGAACTCTTTTGCTTTTTCCATGATCCAGCGGATGTTGGCAATTTGATCTCTGGTTCCTCTGCGTTTTCTAAAACCAGAAAAACAAGACCAGGAGCTGACTGTGGCTCAGACCATGAACTCCTTATTGCCAAATTCAAACTTAAATTGAAGAAAGTAGGGAAAACCACTAGACCATTTAGGTATGACCTAAATCAAATCCCTTATGACTATACAGTGGAAGTGAGAAATAGATTTAAGGGCCTAGATCTGATAGATAGAGTGCCTGATGAACTATGGAATGAGGTTCGTGACATTGTACAGGAGACAGGGACCAAGACCATCCCCATGGAAAAGAAATGCAAAAAAGCAAAATGGCTGTCTGGGGAGGCCTTACAAAAAGCTGTGAAAAGAAGAGAAGTGAAAAGCAAAGGAGAAAAGGAAAGATATAAACACCTGAATGTAGAGTTCCAAAGAATAGCAAGAAGAGATAAGAAAGCCTTCTTCAGCAATCAATGCAAGGAAATAGAGGAAAACAACAGAATGGGAAAGACTAGGGATCTTTTCAAGAAAATCAGAGATACCAAAGGAACATTTCATGCAAAGATGGGCTCGATAAAGGACAGAAATGGTATGGACCTAACAGAAGCAGAAGATATTAAGAAGAGGTGGCAAGAATACACAGAAGAACTGTACAAAAAAGATCTTCACGACCCAGATCATCATGATGGTGTGATCACTGACCTAGAGCCAGACATCCTGGAATGTGAAGTCAAGTGAGCCTTAGATAGCATCACTATGAACAAAGCTAGTGGAGGTGATGGAATTCCAGTTAAGCTATTCCAAATCCTGAAAGATGATGCTGTGAAAGTGCTGCACTCCATCTGCCAGCAAATTTGGAACACTCAGCAGTGGCCACAGGACTAGAAAAAGTCACTTTTCATCCCAATCCCAAAGAAAGGCAATGCCAAAGAATGCTCAAACTACTGCACAATTGCACTCATCTCACACTCTAGTAAAGTAATGCTCAAAATTCTCCAAGGGGTAAGCGTCTTTTAATTTCATGGCTGCAGTCACCATCTGCAGTGATTTTGGAGCCCTAAAAAATAAAGTCTGACACTGTTTCCACTGTTTCCCCATCTATTTCCCATGAAGTGATGGGACCAAATGCCATGAGCTTCATTTTCTGAATGTTGAGCTTTTAGCCAACTTTTTCATTCTCCACTTTCACTTTCATCAAGAGGCGTTTTAGTTCCTCTTCACTTTCTCCCTTAAGGGTGGTGTCATCTGCATACCTGCTGCTGCTGCTGCTAAGTCATATCAGTCGTGTCTGACTCTGTGCGACCCCATAGACGACAGCCCACCAGGCTCCGCCATCTCTGGGATTCTCCAGGCAAGAACACTGGAGTGGGTTGCCATTTCCTTCTCCAATGCATGAAAGTGAAAAAGGGAAGTCGCTCAGTTGTGTCCAATTCTTAGCGACCCCATGGAGTGCAGCCTACCAGGCTCCTCCATCCATGGGATTTTCCAGGCAAGAGTACTGGAGTGGGGTGCCATTGCCTTCTCTGTCTGCATATCTGAGGTTATTGATATTTCTCCCGGCAATCTTGATTACAGCTTGTGCTTCTTCCAGCTCAGTGTTTCTCATGATGTACTCTGCATATAAGTTAAATAAACAGGATGACAATATACAGCCTTGATGTACTCCTTTTCCTATTTGGACCCAGTCTGTTGTTCCATGACCAGTTCTAACTGTTGCTTGCTGCTGCTGCTGCTGCTAAGTCACTTCAGTCGTGTCCGACTCTGTGCGACCCCATAGACGGCAGCCCACCAGGCTCCACCATCCCTGGGGTTCTCCAGGCAAGAACACTGGAGTGGGTTGCCATTTCCTTCTCCATGTTGCTTACTGACCTGCAAATAGGTTTATCAAGAGGCAGGTCAGGTGGTCTGGTATTCTCATCTTTTTCAGAATGCTTCTGTTAGGTCCCTACCATTTCTGTCCTTTATTGAGCCCATCTTTGCATGAAATGTTCCTTTGGTATCTCTAATTTTCTTGAAGAGATCTCTAGTCTCTCTCATTCTATTGTTTTCCTCTATTTCTTTGCACTGATACCTGAGGAAGGCTTTCTTATCCCCACTTGCTATTCTTTGGAACTCTGCATTCAAATGGGTATATCTTTCCTTTTCTCCTTTCTCTTCTTTTTACTTCTCTTCTTTTCACAGCTATTTGTAAGGCCTCCCCAGACAGCCATTTTGCTTTTTTGCATTTATTTTTCTTGGGGATGGTCTTGATCCCTGTCTCCTGTACAATGTCATGAACTTCTGTCCATAGTTCATCAGGCACTCTATCTATCAGATCTAGGCCCTTAAATCTATTTCTCACTTCCACTGTATAGTCATAAGGGATTTGATTTAGGTCATACCTGAATGGTCTAGTGGTTTTCTCCACTTTCTTCAATTTCAGTCTGAATTTGGCAATAAGGAGTTCATGATCTGAGCCATAGTCAGCTCCCGGTCTTGTTTTTGCTGACTGTATAGAGCTTCTCCTTCTTTGGCTGCAAAGAATATAATCAATCTGATTTTAGTGTCGACCATCTGGTGATGTCCATGTGTAGAGTCTTCTCTTGTGTTGTTGGAAGAGGGTGTTTGCTATGACCAGTGCGTTCTCTTGGCAAAACTCTATTAATCTTTGCCCTGCTTCATTCCGTATTCCAAGGCCAAATTTGCCTGTTACTCCAGGTGTTTCTTGACTTCCTACTTTTGCATTCCAGTCCCCTATAATGAAAAGGACATCTTTTTGGGGTGTTAGTTCTAGAAGGTCTTGTAGGTCTTCATAGAGCTGTTTAACTTCAGCTTCTTCAGCATTACTGGTTGGGGCATAGGGTTGGATTACTGTGATATTGAAGGGTTTGCCTTGGAAACGAACAGAGATCATTCTGTCGTTTTTGAGGTTGCTCTAAGTACTGCATTTTGGACTCTTTTGTTGACCATGATGGCTATTCCATTTCTTCTAAGGGATTCCTGCCCACAGTAGTAGATATAATGGTCATCTGAGTTAAATTCACTCATTCCAGTCCATTTTAGTCTCCATCTGAGAGCAGACCCACCCTCCCACCCGGCTCCTCAGAGGGTCCTGGCCTGTGGAAAATGGAGAGGCATGGAACGATTACAAAGGTCAGAGGCTACCAAGGAGAGGGCAGGAAGCCCTTCATGGCTCTACCCACACAGCTGAGTGTCAGAACCTGCTGTTATCTGCCTGCCCTGCTCCTGTTGTTACAGAATCCACCTGGGAGGGGCAGCCAGTCAGCCCCAGAAGGTGGAAACCTCCATGAAAGAAATTTAACCAAAAAAAACCCTCTATTAGGACTAATTAGATAGTTTGGTAAGGTAGCTAATGTTAAGCTAACTATGTTATGGGCTGAATTTGATCCCCTTTCCAAAGTCCTGCATTGAAGTTGTAATCCTAGAGTGATGGGATTTGGAGGTGGGGCCTGTGGGAGTGATTAGCATTAGAGGTACATAAAAGCTGTGTTGTCACCCTGCTTATTTAACTTATATGCAGAGTACATCATGAGAAACACTGGGCTGGATGAAGCACAAGCTGGAATCAAGATTGCTGGGAGAAATATCAGTAACCTCAGATATGCAAATGACACCACCCTTCTGGCAGAAAGTGAAGAATTGAAGAGTCTCTTGATGAAAGTGAAAGAAGAGAGTGAAAAAGTTGGCTTGAGGCTCAACATTCGGAAAACTAAGATCATGGCATCTGGTCCCATCACTTCATGGGAAATAGATGGGGAAACAGTGGAAACAGTGTCATACTTTATTTTGGGGGCTCCAAAATCACTGCAGATGGTGACTGCAGCCATGAAATTTTTAAAAGACACTTTCTCCTTGGAAGAAAAGCTATGACCAACCTAGACAGCGTATTAAAAAGCAGAAACATTACTTTGCCAACAAAGGTCATCTAGTCAAAGCTATGGTTTTTCCAGGAGTCATGTATGGATGTGAGAGTTGGACCATAAAGAAAGCTGAGTGCTGAAGAATTGATGCTTTTGAACTGTGGTGTTGGAGAAGACTCTTGAGAGTCCCTTGGACTGCAAGGAGATCCAACTAGTCCATTCTGAAGGAGATCAGCCCTGGGTGTTCATTGGAAGGACTGATGTTGAAGCTGAAACTCCAATACTTTGGCCACCTGATGCAACGAACTGCCATTGGAAAAGACCCTGATGCTGGGAAGATTGAAGGCAGGAGGATAAGGGGGGCGACCGTGGATGAGATGTTTGGATGGCATCATTGACTTGATGACCATGAGTTTGAGCAAGCTCCTGGAGTTGGTGATGGACAGGGAAGCCTGGTGTGCTGCAGTCTACAGTGTTTCAAAGAGTCGGACATGACTGAGTGACTGAACTGAACTGACCCGAGGGTGGGGACCCCACAATGGGATTAGTGTGTTTATAAAAAGAGAGATACCAGGGGGGTTCCTTGGCGGGCCCATAGTTAGGACTCTCCACTTTTCACTGCCAAGGGCCCAGGTTTGGTCCCTGGTTGGGGAACTAAGATTCCACAAGCTGTATGGTGGGACCAAAGAAAATAAGAAGAGAGAGAGACCAGAGTTTGCTTTCTCAGCTACATGAGGACACGGTGAGAAGGTGGCTGTCTGCAAACCAGGAAGAGAGTCTTTACAGGAGCTGAACTGGCTGGCTCCTCGATCTTGGACTTTGCCTCCAAAACTGTGAGAAAATGAATTTTTCTCCGTGGCAGTACAAGTCCTGATGGGCTCTGGCTCACAATTTTACATGGATCAGTACTTTGCACATGCAAACCAGATGGGCTCTCAATGTGAACCATCTTTGAATTGGAAGAAAGCTGGGCGCTGTTCTGAGCCTTTCGCCATCTGGAGAGTCACCGGCTAGCCCAAGACCCAGGGGCCATGCAGCTGGAGGAGCCAGGACCCTCACAGCATCCAGCACCTTCTCCACACACATCCTGCTCCATGGGGAATGCCCGAGGGAGCCAAAAATGTACTAGGAGGAGGAGGTGGGACAGAGAAACCCAGAGAGAGCAGCTGATTCTAGAAAATTCCCATCTGGTCTGGATCGGGTTACTTTGATTGATGAGGCACTGCAGAATTTGGGTCTGGGAGCTTTCAGTTTGATGCTAATGTCAGATGACTTGGTGAAAAGTTGTGGCACTTTCATTGACTTTCTCTCTGGTCCCAAGTCTCAGTTAGGACGGTGCTGACAGTTTATTTACATTTGCATTTTTTTCAGAATGAGGGGCAGAGGAGTCAGGCTCTGGAGGCCCAGGATTGGCAAAGAATTCCATTACTCACATACTTGCTCACTGCTGTGGCATGCTAAGATTTTGGAGTTTTGGTGTGTGCCTCTACTTAGAGGGTACGCAACATAAATTGAAGAATAAATAACCGTAAAGCCCGAAGGGAGCATGATATACTGCTGTGTGCAAGCCACTTGTCTGTGACAAATGGCATACCAGGCACCGCAGGACCACAGGAAGCCTTAATCAATGGTGGTAATAGCCACCGATGCATCACTGTGAGGGCGTCACTGAGGGACTGACGCTGGAGAAGAATCAACGGGATGTGAAAAAGGAATTGTTTGTAAATACAATCAACAATTTTGTGTTCCTGAGAAAGCCATTCATCATTGGGAAACCACCTTTAGTAAAAGATGCACCCAGCTTCCCAGTGAGGCGGGGCCATCAATCCTGCCCAAGTCCCGGGGCCAGCTCAGAGCTGTCAAAGGCTCAGGGAACAGACACACGTATTTATTCTTATTTGAAGGCAAATTGAGAGTCATTTTTTGGGGGAAAAGTGAGCAGAAGGCACCTATAAAAGCGTCTTGGGAGCAGAGAGAGCTCCTGAAAAGTCTTCTTCTTTGGGGCACCTGGCCCAAGCCCCCGAGTGCCCAGCACGCTCTCCTTGGCCACGTCTGTGCTCTCTCCCTCCAGGACATGTGGTGCATGTGGGGCGGGAAGGAGAGGTCTCTTTGAGCAAGGAAGGTGCTTCTGGGGGAATGGTTCTTTAGGGGGATGAGGTCTAAGGAAGGTCCTTGTAGTCTGGAATTGTGGCCTGGCTCCACAGACATTTTTCTGGCCCCTCTGGGGAACTGGTTTCATCCTTACTACAGCGCAAGGTGAGGACACCCAGAGCATGGTGGTTACTGGTCTGATCCTGGGCAGACGGCTGGAGGCGCCTGCAGGTCTTGCCCCTCTGAGGCCTCCCCACAGTCCTCTTGGTGGATCCTGTGGCCGAAGGACCACTTTGTGTTCTGGAGGCGTGGAGGCCAGGTTGGGAGCAGGCTGCAGGCAGGGCCGCCTGTGCTGGGACAGTCATGGACAGGTGGCATGGCCATTCACGGCAGCGCCAGGAAGAGGAGGAGCGGCTGGGCCAGCAGGGCTGGGCCACAAGCCACCCAGAGGGATGGGGTGGGAGGGGCGGGCTCCAAGGAGCGCCTGTGAGCGTGGCCTTGTCCCACGCCGCTGACGGCCGATGGGACACGGCCAGGGTAGGTGGTGGAGGGCGTTGGAGACCTTGCTGGGGTCTGTCAGCAGGGTGTGGGGGCAAAAGGCTGCTCTGAGAGAGTCGAAAGTGAGCCAGAGGACAGGAAGTGAGCACATGTGGGGAGTTGCGCTCTGGGGGTGCAGAGAACTGGTGGGACACGTGGCTGTGGGGTCCGCGGAGAGCTGAGGGGCTGGCTGGCCTTTAACGGAGGGAACCACAGGTACAGAAGGAGGTACAGGAGGTACAGGAGGAGGCAGAGCCCGGGTCACAGGCAGGGCCCACGTGGGTGGGGGATGCAGACGCTCCCTGCGGGTTGCTGCTGTGTGTTGGTGACATAGGAAGCAAGGTCCTCGCTGAGAGTGGGCCGGGGAGGGGTGCTGGAGGTCACAGCAGGGGAGGAGGGGGACAGCTAAGGACAGGGAGTGGGGATTCCCGGAAGGGGGGCCCCTGCTGGCATGTGGTTGCCCAGAAGGCGGATGGCTGGGTTTAGCCAGGGTTTAAATGGGTGAGGGGTTAGCCGAGTGTGCTTTGCAGATGGACTGTGCCTCTGATAGACTGTGGCACCTAGGAGAAGGAAAACACCCTTCATTCCAAAGACTCATTCCTTTGCAACCTAATCCAGAAAGACTCAGTTTCTGGGTGGGGGTAACTCTGATGTCACAACTGAACACCCTGTTGTCAGGCTGTCTGGGATACAATTTATGAAATGTGTTTGCCGCCTCCCACTCAGTCAACTGACAACAAGGCTCTTATGCCAAATCCTGGACCACCTAGACGTAGCTTCCCTCGAAAATATATATCATCAGAAAATATGCATCATTTATTTACCAGGCAAAAAAGGGGCATAATTCAGTGGAACCAAAGCTTCCTTCTCCCTGAAAACCTGTTTCTATTTTCCACGTATGACTAATTTTTAATCTCAGTGACTGAGCGGTAATGCCATTGTCACTGATGCTGACAATGGGGTTTTTTAAGAAGCATATGATAGATGTCGCCTTCATGGTATCCTTTTTTGGTTATCGCTCCTGTGGCGTTCAGAATAAAATGAGTTCAGCCTCCGTGAGGCTCTAGCAAATCCAGGCACAATTGTAGATTAGATGCCATCTTTATGCAAAACTTGCACAGCACACACTTGGCTGGCAGCGAGAGGTCGTAGAGACGACGGAAGACGTCCGTCTGGCCATTATTCACCAAAGCAGGAAAACAGCTATTTACCTAACGCCCATTTGTTAAGAGAGTAGGGAAATGGAATCTTTAATAACGTCAAACAAAGGCGCCAGGAGTTATGAAACAACAACCAAATTGTAAAATAAGGAGCATGTTTGTAACGGCCTCCTCTGTTTTCACCTAAGGTATGCTTTTAGGTGGTTTTCCTGTGATGGGGTTTTAGGGTCCCAGGACACCCCACCCATGCAGACATGAAACCTGGAACCCTGAGTGCCATTCTCAACTTCCCTCGTCCCCAGCTCCATCACCCTGAGCTGGCCGACCTCACCGCTGTCTCCCAAGGGACCAGGCACAGCGTTGCCGCAGGATTCCCTGCCCTGCAAGCTGTCTTGCCCACTGAGGTCCATTCAGTGCTCTAATGGGAGGGGGTGGTTATCTTCCCTAACCTGACAGCGCCTCGCCAACCTGTTGTCTGCACCATCATATCCACGCCCACCAGCCCTTCCCCAAACCCAGCCTGCAGGTGCATACGCATGTTCACACACATGTGTTCACACTCACACACACTTGGGCAAAGACCTCCTATGAGGCCTTGGCCCTGGGCTGCTCCTTGTTGCCCCCACTGTCCTGGCCCAGCGAGTGCGTGGTGAGTGGGACCTGGAAGGGGACGTTCCTTCTGGTCCCCCTTCTGCACACGAGCCTGTGGGGCCCTGAGCCCACGTGGCCGCGCCAGGAATGGGCCCGGGCCGCTGCTCGGGCACGTCCTCTCAGGGCAGGGGGGCGCCCTGGACCCGAGTCTCCTCCTTTGCCCCTGGGTCGTCCAGGTCGTGGAGCCACCCGCCGCATTCCTGAGTTCTCAGCTGCCTTCTTTCTCTTTGTTGCTTACTGGCATTCATCTTGTAACAAAAACCCTGAGTTAACAGTATTTTTTTCCTTTTCCTTTTGGCCGGTGCCTCTAAGGCCATAAGTACTCATGCAGACTTGGCAAACGGGCTGTTTCCAGTGGAGTTATGCTTGCCTTCAAGATGGTTAATTGTGACATTTAAAAATATAAAGATAATGATATGTAAAACGCAGGAAAATGCTCAGGGCTTGTTAACTGAAACTCTGCCTAGAGACTGTTTCCCTGGTAATGGCGTCAGGACACCGAGCACCTGCTGGCGGGCCTGTGAATCCCGAGGGAGATTCAGAGAGGTGTCCTGAGCAGTGGGCCTTGCTCTTCTCTTGGCTGTGGGTGGACGTGATTTCGCTCTTGCTGTGTTTTAGAGGTAGACGCAGCCAGTGGGACCACCGGCCACAGGTATGACGGACCATAGGCTGCCCCTGCACGTGGGCCCAGGCTCACCTCCTCACCGACTGACCTGCTGCCCACCTGGGCTCCTCTGTGAGGCATCTCAACTGTGTTTCCTTACAGTTGGAGACAGACAATTACAGATAAAGAAGCCATGATGGGAGATGGTCCAGTGTCCGGTTTGAAGCCTTTCTCCGTGAAGTAAGGTTGCCCTCAGGAGGTCGCTAAGAGTCCGACACGACTGAGCAACTTCACTTTCACTTTCACGCACTGGAGAAGGAAATGACAACACACTCCAGTGTTCTTGCCTGGAGAATCCCAGGGACGGGGGAGCCTGGTGGGCTGCCATCTATGGGGTCGCACAGAGTCGGACACGACTGAAGCGACTTAGCAGCAGCAGGAGGAGGTAACTGAATGCTTCTGGGCAGAAGTGGCCTTTGCTCAGTGAATTGTGATTTTTGTTGAAGAGCTGGCTCAGCTCTTGAAACAGTCTAGTCTAACTGACCTGATCCCCAGACTAACAGAAAACAGGATGGAGCAGCCTGTGCACACACATGAGGCCCACATGGTACCAAGTAAGGAGGCTGTCGGGCTGGGGAGGGAGACGGAGGGGCGAGCCTGTCACTCTCCTGTGAAGTTTGTGTTTCTTCCAGCCAGAGTCATCATGTCAGTGTTGGCTTTGCATTTCCTCCCTTGGGATTCACATTACATTTTTTTTTTTTCATTAAAAGAAGAGGGAGAATACTGACCAGATGAACCTAGAAAACCCAAAGAAACAGAAAGTGAAGGAGCCAAGTCAAAAAAATCAGGAGACGTGGGAAAGACCAGTTTTGAATTGTTCATCTGCTGTTAAATGTTCCATTTTTAAACTTACAGTCTTCCATAAGTTATATTCTTTTTTTTTTAACCCACAAGCCGTTCTTCATTTCCACATCATCTTGATAGTTTTTAAAACATGCACTCATGTTCTTGTGAAGTACCTTGATTTCTAATTTCAGAAGGCATGATGCCTTCTGCGTTGTGCCTGGTCCTTGGGATCGGGCCTGGTGGGGGGTTGTTGGTTATTCCTCCTGAGAACCCTTTGGTGTGGCTGCCACCTGCTTACTGAGTTCTAAGGAAGTCGCTGGCCAGGGGTGTCTCAGTGGCCTGGATCTGACTTGCTCAATTCCTGAGGATCATGTTTGGTCTTACCAGGGCCCACCTATAGGGCACACTGGTGGTGGTCGCTTTTGTGTTTTAACAGTTCTAACCATTTACTGCAACATGAAAATGTTCTCAGTAAAGCTCTGTCTTTTATGACTCACAGCAGTACCTGAAAGAAGAAAATACCTTCTCCATTTCCAAAGATACTGGGTAAGGTTTGTTCTGTGTCCCTTTCCTCTGTGCAGGAGGTGAGGATATGGTGGGAGGGGCAGTGATGTCACCTCTGTCCTGAGTCTGGCCTTGGCAGTGGACTTGGGACCTGCCCTCCCTGTTTTTAATCCAGTCTTCACTTTCACTTGGGCAGAAGTTGAGAATGCAGTAGAACCACAGAGTGACTGGTAACGAGCTGCCGCAGGGAAGTAGTCTCCTGCTTGTTCAGTGAAAGCCCATACGTCAGGCCACCGACCTGAAGACTGGCCCTCTCAGTTGCCCTTGGTCCTCCTTTTTATGGTTTTCCTTTTAAATAAAGAATCTTGTCAGAAATAATTGTAAACAAGGTAACAATCAATGTAACCAAATTCTGTTTCAAAGAATAGAACCAAAAACAGTTTAAAAGGCATTAGGCATATAGTTGTCACTGCCCTTTCTTTACATCCTATTTTCTGCCACTTTCTTGTCTCAGAGAGCAGTGTAAATAGCTCCCTTTGTCCAGTAAAACCAAGGAAAAAAAAAACCTGATGGAAAAAACCAGGGTAGGTTTTGCTTTTGGAAACTTTGGTGCTGGAAACAATTGCGTGGCTTGATGACAGGGTTTGTGTTTCAGTTCATGGTGAAAGGAGTCTAAGCTTTGAAATCAGGCAGTTCGAGCTCTGCTCTTTAATAGTATTTCCAGTTTGGAATGAAGTGCCTGGCTTCCAAGTACAGAAGTAGTTGGCTTGAGTCCTGTCAGGTCCGCTGGGCTGGGGTGGGGGTGGGTCGCTCCCTCTCTGGCTGTGTTGCTGCCTCGCGCCCCCTGCCCTCTTTCCCTCCCTCTGTCCCTGGCTCTCCGGCCCACTGGGAGCCCTGGGCGCACTCTAAGCAGGCTCTGCAGCCCACACACCTCCACATGGGGACTCTTGCGGTATGGCATCACAAGTGGCCACCTGCTGCTGAAGTTTTAGGGACCTGCTTGCCTGGGCAGACATAAAGGCGCAGCCCCATGCTGTGGGCAGAGGCCGGGTTTCTTCTGTGCCTGGTGTTCTCTTCCAGCTTTCCTTTTTCTCTCCTGAAAAGGTCAGAAAATTTCAGAAACTTTCCTTTTGCAGCACTAGGTACATTCACAGTCTTGGGCAACCATCAGCACTAACTCCAGAATTTTTTCATCACTTCAAAGGGAAACCCCACACCGCTCTTTTCCCTCTTCGCCCAGCCCCAGACAACCTCTAATCGGCCTTTTGATTCTATGGACTTCCTTATTCCGAGTATTTTGTACAAGTGGGCCACACTGTATTGGTCCTTTTCTGTCTGGCTTTTTTCACTTGACATATTTTCGAGATTCATCCACAGTGTAGCCCATGTATCAGTACTTCATTTTTATGGCTGAAAATATTTTCCGTTTGAACATACTGCCTTTTGAGTATCCAGTCATCTGCTGGTGGGTGTTTTGGGTTGTTTCCACCTCTGAACTGTTGTGAATACTGCTGCTGTGACCACTCACACGCAGTGCTTTGAACACCTTGAGCACAGTTGCTGGGTCTCGTGGGAGTTGTTTGCCTGGCTCAGGAGCTGCCACGCTGTTTCCCAGGTGACTGCACAGTTTAACATTCCCACCAGCAACATACAAAGAGCTTGAGTTCTCCGTGTCCCTGCCAGTGATTGTTATTTTCCATCATTTTGCTGTAGCCATTCTTTTTGTTGTTCTTCACTCACTAAATCATGTCCGACTCTGTGCAGCCCCATGGACTGCCACAAGCCAGGCTCCCCTGTCCTTCACCATCTCCTGGAGTAGCCATCCTTGTGGGTGTGGGCTGATTTGGGTGGTCAGTCAGCTGGTAGTGGGACGGCCGTACCTCCCAGCCTCGTCCCTGGTCCCCACAGGGCCTGCTCTGTGGGGGTGTTTGCATGGCGGCCGAGGGGGTGCCCTGCCTCTGCCCATTATATCTGATCACTCTGTTTAGTTTGGGTTTTGTTCCTGAAGGTGCTGCCTAAAGGTTACTCTTGAAGGATCGCGCTTCTAAGCTGATGGTTCCCTGGCAGAGGTGGGCCCGGTGAGGGGCAAGGCCGGCTCACCAGCTGCTTCCTCTGCAGCCCCAGCAGGTCTCCTGTTGGCAAGAGGTGTGCCAGGGGTGTTCTCGGCTTCCAGCAGCTTGTCTGTGTCAGACTGCCCTCGTGCTCATTCAGCCCCCCGCCCGCAGGTGTGAATATGCTCGTAGTTCCAAGCACGTTGTGAAAAACAGAGAAAAGTCCACTGAAAAGATTGGAGACTCTGTACGCCCTGTTATTTTGAATCTTTCCTCTGTTTTCAAAGTGGTGGGCTTTCTAAGTGAGCAGCGGATCTATGTATTTATGTCTAGTATCATATTCTAGATCTGCAGAGATCAGCAAGCCAGTGAAGAAAAATAACCGTGAAAAGCTGTCCAGGAAAAAAAGGCCAGGTGACATCTTCAGGTGTTACATCATGATCAGCTTTCTAAGTAATCGTGCTTGGGTGTTCAGTCTTGCAAGTGTAGGAAGACAGTGGGGACTTTGCTGAAGGTCCAGTGGTTAGGACTCTGCGGTTCCACTTCAGGGGGCACAGCTTCCATCTGTGGTGTGTGGTCTCCTGCAGTGTGGCCAGAAGGTAGAAGACAGTGAATGACCTCACTGTTTGACTTGTCCACCTTGCTAATAGGAATGTCTATGAGATGCATCTGTGGAGCCTGGGTGCCCTCTGCTCTAGTGGTTCGTGGATGGGGCAGTGCACCGTCCTGGCCCCACTTCTGACAAGGGCCACCAGGGCTGAGACACATGCCATCTGCTGAGCTTGCTTCAAGAGCAGTGGGGACATGGCCTGGGTTGGGTGCCCTCTGCTGGCAGCCCTGTGTGGAAGGGCAGGGCGCTGGCGGGGAGCAGCTCTGTGTGCTCTTTACTGCGCAAGGTTCTGAGGCAATGACAAAGCCCTGGGCCCAGAGGAAGATGGCCCTTGGTGCTCTCCGGGTGTCCTCTGAAGACGGGGCTCTGCAGAGCAGGGCCAGCGGCCAGGATGAGAAGGTCCGGCAGCCCCGCACCCTGGGAGAGGGAGATGTGGAGTGAGTGGACACAAGCAGGGAAAGGATGGGGCGAAAGTGGAAAGCAAATGGAAGGAAAACAAAAGAAGAAAATCGGAAGAGAAAAGGCGGAAAGGGCTTGAGGAACCAGCAGCCCGGAGGGCAGCCGCGGGGAGAGAAGGCGCGCGGGTGGCCGTAGCAGGGGTTCGGGGGGCGCGGGCGGGTGACGGGGACACGGGCGCCACGCGCTGCCGGGCAGACGCGGGGACGGGGGCCAGAGGACTGTGCCCTGCGGGGCGCTGGCCGATACCGACAGTGGGATAGAGTTGGTGGGGGAGCAAGCAGCTGCCGGGTGAGATCAAGCCGGGGAAAGACGGGGGCTGGAGAGGTTAAAGAAGAGGATGAAACGATGGGGTGCTGACAGCGAGGCCGCATCAGAGTGTAGTTTTCAGAAAAGACAGAAGAAGGAAAGAGAACACAGGTGGGGCAGGGGCCCGGGAAGGAGAGGAAGGGAGACGCGGGAGTGCAGAGCTGGAGGGCGCCTCTGAGCTCGGATGCCGCCCTCCGGGGGAGGACGCTCAGCAGCGGAAGCGACAGAAGCGTCGGTGTGGCCTGGAGCAGCTCAGAGGCCACGAGGAGGAGCCAGTTGGGGCGACGTGCGGAGGGAGCAGCAAGAATAGGTCCGGGGAGGCCACCGCAGGGAGGGGCACGGGGAGCAGGCAGGTGGAGATGGTACCCCCCGCCCCGCGCCCCGCCCCACCCCGCCCCCAACACCGCCCAGCGCCCCGCCGCGCCCCGCCCCGCCGTCGGTCACCGCCCCCAATCTGTCACGACCCCGGAGCCCCAGTGCCCCCAGCGCCTCCAGGCCTCTTTCAGGCTCTTGGGAGCCGGAGGAAGAGGTCACGCTGTCAGTGCTGGCCTTTTCTGCCAGCTATGCGCCTGTGGTGGGTAAGCCAGAATGCTGTAGTGGGGACCGGAGAGCTTTGACGTGTAGGTCTCACGTGATGCTGGTGAGAAACCGCCCCCCATGAAGCGTTTGTTCTGTGTCTGCATTGCTTTTATCCAGTCCTGATGAGGTAGGTACTATCTCCACTTTTCAGATGAGGACACCAAGGTACAGAGAGGTTAAGTAACTTGCTCATGGTCATGCAGCCACTGAGCAGAGGAGCAGACGTGGGACTGTCAACCATTACCTGAGCTGTCCCACCCGTGGCTGCCCACCGCACGTGGCTGTGAGCATCCGGGATGTAGCTGGCCCCAGTGGAGACATGGTGATTTCAATAGTAGGAAAAAGAATGTGAACTTACTATTTTTTAATGTTTATTATATGTTATGTGTGCGTGAAGTCGTTCAGTTGTGTCCGACTCTTTGCAATCCATGGGCTGTAGCCTACCAGGCTCCTCCGTTCATGGGATTTTCCAGGCAAGAGTACGGCAGTGGGTTGCCATTTCCTTCTCCCAGAGGATCTTCCCCACCCAGGGATCGAACCCGGGTCTCCGGCATTGTAGGCAGATGCTTTACCGTCTGAGCCACCAGGGAAGTCATTATATGTTATAGTGACAATACTTAAGATACTTTGGTTGAAATTAACTATATTATAAAAAATCAAATCGGTTTCTAAATGATTTAAAATCCGTGTGTGGCTTGTGTTTCTGCTGGGCAGTTTCATGCCTTGTGAAGTGGGGCTGCTGGTCTTGGGGTGAGTATCTGCTGCATCCAACGGAGTGATTCTGGGGAAGTTAGATTTTCTGAGTCTTGTTTCCCTTGTATTGGAAACAGGGTTACTGTTTGTGGAATTGCTACTGTGAAGGGACAGGTGAAGGCTTATGACGTAGGTGGGTGTTTGCTTTGCATTTCCCTGGTGGGCAAAGATGTTGAGCATCTCTCATGCTTACTGACCATTTGTGTCTCTTTGGAGAAGTATCTGGTTGTTTTTGCCTCTGATTTTAGCTGGGCTGTTTATCTTTTTCGGGTTGAGATGTAAGAGTTTTTTTTACATATTCTGAACACTAGACTTATCAGTGACATGATTTGCAAACTTTTTTCTCCTTTTCTGTGGATTCTCTTCTTATTTTATTCATGGTGTCCTTTGAAGCACAGAAGTTTTAAAATTTTGAGTTCACTTTAGCTGTCTTATCTTTGTTTGCTTGTACTTTTGATACATTTAAAAACCATTAACTAATCCAGGGTTATGAAGGTTCACAACCTGTTCCCCCCCCCCCTTAGGGTTTTATCATTTTAGCTCTAGGTCTTTAATCCATTTTAACTTGCAAGGATTGTGTCTCCTTTGTTTTTTGCATGTTCAGTAGCACTTGTTGAAAAGACTGTTCTTTTCCTATTGGATGGTCTTGGCACTCTGTGGAAAATCAATTGGCCACAGGAGTATGGGTTTATTTTTGATTCTCATTTCTACTGCATTGATCTGTATGTTTATTTTTATGCCAACACCATGCTGCCTTAATTACTGATGCTTTATTGTAAGTTTTTAAGTTGGAATGTAAGTCCTCTAACTTTGTTCTTCTCTTTTAAGATTGTTTTGGCTATTCTGGTTAGCTTGTATTTCTACATGAATTTCAGGATTGGTTGCCAATTTCTGCAAAGAAGCCAGTCTTTTAATGGGGGATTAGGTTTTATCTGTGGATCACTTTGGGGAATATTAACATATTAGCAAAATGAAGTCTTCCGGTCCACAAATATGATGACTTTCGATTTACTTACATCTTCTTTAATTTCTTTCACTATGTTTTATAGTTTAAAATGTACAAATCTTTTACATATTTGGTTAAATTTACTTCTGGGCATTTTCCTTTTTTTGTACTATGGTAAATAGAGTTGTTTTGTAATTTTCTTCTTAAGTTATTCACTACAGGTATAAAGAAAGAAAATTGATTTTCGTGTATTGATCTTGTACCTCATAACTTTGTTGAATTAACTTACTAGCTCTAATAACTTTTTTTGTAGAATCTTATTGGTTTTCTATACACAAGATCCTGCCACCTGCGAATAAAGACAGTTTACTTCTTCCTCTCAAACTTAGATATATTTTAGTCACTTTCCTGCGTGTGTGCTCTGGCTAGAGCCTCCAGGACTGTGTTGAATAGCGGTCTGGTTCTGATCTTGGGCCCGAGGCACCTTGGAGTGTCACATAGCTGTGGGGTGTCTGGCTGCTCTCAGGTGGAGGTTCCCTCCAACCTAGTTTCTTGAATTTTTTTTTTACTTTTATCACGAAAAGGTGTTGGACTTTTTGTCAGATGTTTTTTCTGCTTCCTTTTAGATTTCTTACAATTCTTGTCTTGCCACATTTCCATTTACAGAATTGCAGTCTGGATTTGAAAACACAGTGGCTTCAGGATTCTGAAGGTGCAACATGTACTTGATTTTAGAAAGATTGTAAGAGAAATATGCAAGGCCTCTAAGCACACCTAGCAGAATGTGGTCTTAAGGAGCGCCAGCTGCTGCTGTCCTAGTGGGTGTTCGGTCAGCGGTGTGTGTGGGGCAACCCCCAGCATGGCCGCCTGGGTGCTGAGAACTAGCCCTTGCAGCTGTGCAGCTCTGCACCGGTGCTTCAGGCACTGGGCGTCTGTGGGGACAGAGGGACTGGTGGCAGGGTTGGGGTTACTAGGGACATGGAGGTAGGCTTGTCTCTGTGGAAACCCGGCTGCCCCTTGGGCGGGGGCACTGGCAGGCGTGCCCGGGCCTGCTGCGTGTGTTCTGGGTGCACGCTGACAACTGCGCGTACCCACCTCCCACAGTCCGTAAGCCCCGTCTTACAGATGCAGGAGGTTGACGCTGCTGACAAGTGGTGGACCTCTGCCCTGTGTTGGCAGCTCTCCGGACCGGGTGGCCCCAGTGGGCTTGTCACTGGACCGTCCTGCCCAGGGCAGGAGCCAGGGTCAAATCCAGGAACAGTGGTGCAGGAGGGCGGGCTCAGGAGCACGGGGTGACAGCGAGGGGCTGGTCCGCAGTGTCGGGCCGCGCGGGGCCGCCTGGGAGGTGGTGCTGGTGTTTGCACGGTGCCCTGACCCAGCTTCAACCTGTAGGGGCCTCGGACAGCATGGAGGTGCCCCTCCTCCAGGTCTGGCCCGGTGTGCAGGCGAGCGTGTGATTACGGAGGACCTAACAGGTGCCCTCGGGAGCTGCGGGGCACGCGCTGGAGTCCTGCCCCTGGGTGTCCCTGCGGCCCCTAATGAGTGCGGCCCCTTGCTGTTCCAGGGCCGCCGTGGGGAGGAGCTGCGCGCCGGGCGCGGGCCGCGTGCGCATCCTGCGGCTGTCGGCCACGGTCTGGAGACGGCTTGAATCCAGGGCCTGTCCGCAGCGTCGGGAGGCTGTCCCGAGAACTCAGGGCGGAGGAGCAAGGCAGGGACAAGGGACCGCGTGGGGGCCGCATATCCCTGCCTGGGCCCACTGTAGGGCCGGGAAGACGCCCCGCGGAGGAAGAAAGCCTCCCGGGGCCAGGCAGCCCTGTGATCGGCGGCGTGGCTCTGCCGCGGGGGCGGGCCGGGGCCTTTGCACGCGGCCCCTGGAGAGCAGGGTGCGTCCCGATGTCCCTCAAGGCCGTCAGCCGTGGCAGAGAGGGTCAGCCGCCGAACCGGTGAGGTGAGCAAAGACCACGGGCGAAGGCGCAGGGAGGGCGCATCCCGGCTCCTCCCAGACCCCTGACCTCTGCTGCTTGGCAGGGCGGGAGCGCAGCGGAGGGCGCGCGTGGTCCTGGGTTGCCCCGAAGGTGACCTTAGGCCGCAGGTGCAGCGCGTGATGTTTCCGGACGTGCCTGGGGGTGCAGCCCCCTTTCTCACCCCTGCTCCCTGAGGGCCCCCATTTGGCGGTTTCTTCCTCCGTTCGGCTTTGGTAAGATCTGTTGCTCATGTCGGGGAAGGCAATGGCACCCCACCCCAGTACTTTTGCCTGGAAAATCCCATGGACGGAGGAGCCTGGTAGGCTCCAGTCCATGGGGTCGCTGAGCGGCTTCACTTTCACTTTTCGCTTTCATGCATTGGAGAAGGAAATGGCAACCCACTCCAGTGTTCTTGCCTGGAGAATCCCAGGGACAGGGGAGCCTGGTGAGCTTCCGTCTATGGGGTTGCACAGAGTCGGACACGACTGAAGCAACTTAGCAGCAGCAGCAGCAGTTGCTCATGTAGCTGTGCGTGACCTCAGCACCGTAGTGTGGTTTTGAACCTGATGGGTGTGCTCTGACACGGGCCTGTCGTCGCACTGGACTCCCAGTTTCTTGGTTTCCAGGAGGTTCAGTCCATTCATTCTGATCGTGGGCACATAACGTGCGATCAGTCCCCCTAGTGGCGGTTGTGCTCCGAGCTGAGTCTTCCTTCTGCCCGCGATGCTCCTGGGCTCTTTCCTGGGGGATGTGGGCAGAGGCCCTGTGGTCACACGGGGCGGTGAGTTGTGAGGGGGTGTGGAGTAGAGGGAGGGCAGTGGGCTTCTCTGCATGAAATGCCATCTTTCCAGAGAGCAGGGTGGGTTCACACCTGCATGGCGCTGCGCTCCCAAACTCCTGTTGGAGCTCTGTTAGCCTAGTGCTTCCAGGGTAGTGTCTCACTGGGTGTGATCCACGTGGCCCCCCTGTGACTCAAGTACTGTCAGCACCTTCCCATGGCAGCCAGTAAAGAGTCTGCCTCTGGGGGCTTGGGCCCTGCTGGGGGCACGGGGTGGGGGTGGGGGGGGAAGCGTCTGGGGAACAGAGGGGTGAGGCCCGAGTGTGAAGCTTGGCAGGGTTGTAGTGGTCCCTTCGCTGGAGCACCCTCAGTAGATGCATTCCAAGAAAAAGCTTCGAGTTGCAGTTGTCAACTTTGCGCAAGTAGGTTGGACTAGCCCCCGGACTCCTCCCTCTGCACCTGGGAGATGCGGTGGGTTGTTTAACGAGGCGCATGGCCTGAGGCCGGGCAGGGTCCATCCCGGTGCCCGGCCTCCAACAGGGAGTCCTGGCCCCTCGCCTGATTCAGCTGGGGGTGGAGTCTACGGGGCTGCGAGGAGGGCCTGTGCGCAGTGTGAGTGTGCGAACATTTCGTGTGTCCTCCAGGAGGGAAGAGAATAGCCCGGGCGGCGTGAAGTGGACGCAGCTGGAGCACAGAGGCCCGTGGTTCGTGGCCCCCTACGAGCCCCTTCCTGAAGGAGTTCCTTCTACGATGGTGAGGACCGCCCGGGTGGCTTGAGTGGCCGCCCCAGGGAGGCCTCTGGTGCCCTCTGCTCTTTCGCTGGGGCTCTTGCAGCACTTGCCTGCTTGGGGGCCTGGTGACCTCGTGGTGACCCCCGGGTTCCCGCTGGGTTGCAGGAACCTGTCCCTGGGGGACGCTTAGCCAGCACACACGCAGCCACGTCTTTTCCTTGACCCCTGCAACGCGGTTGATGTAGGTTTCCGTTTAGAATCTGTTTTCCAGAGCTAGACTAGGTTCCATGGCTGTCAGAACCAGCTCTGCCCCTTAAGGGCACCTGAGCGGCCCAGCTGTGAGGAGGGGGATGCTAGCGGAGCAGTAACAGCCCCTCGGGCCTGGTTCTGTCTTCTTCACCTTTTCCTCAGAAGCTAGTTTGGGGAAGAACTGTGTTCTTTTATCATGACCGCCTTCTTCTTACCATCAAACTACTGTGTATTTATTTTTCCAATGTTCTGTGATAAAAATTCTCAAACGTACAACAGCGGAGAGAACTCCATGGTGAAGGCCCTCCCTGCACCGGCCTTCACGCTCCTGAGCTGGACCCTCTTCTCCACTGAGCTGTCCCTAGTGCCGGCGCTCAGAGTAAAATGTTGGAAGTCACTGGGCAAAGGGAAGGTGTTTAAAGGTTGCCGCTGCTACAGTTAATCACACATCTGCTCTGGAGCCTTAACTTTAGTTTTGTTTCTGTTAAGTGGTGATGTGCATCCTCACACTTCAGGTGTTGTTGATCTGGAAACTTCGACGTGAGCGTAGCAGCAAAGTAAGTCATTCAGTTCAGTTCAGTCACTCAGTCGTGTCCGACTCTTTGTGACCCCATGAATCACAGCACGCCAGGCCTCCCTGTCCATCACCAACTCCTGGAGTTCACTCAGGCTCGTGTCCATCGAGTCAGTGATTCCATCCAGCTATATCATCCTCTGTCGTCCACTTCTCCTCCTGCCCCCAATCCCTCCCAGCATCAGGGTCTTTTCCAATGAATCAACTCTTCGCATGACGTGGCCAAAGTATTGGTTTCAGCTTTAGCATCAGTCCTTCCAATGAACACCCAGGACTGATCTCCTTTAGGATGGACTGGTTGGACCTCCTTGCAGTCCAAGGGACTCTCAAGAGTCTTCTCCAACACCACAGTTCAAAAGCATCAATTCTTCAGTGCTAAGCTTTCTTCACAGTCCATAGGTGACCACTGGAAAAACCATAGCCTTGACTAGACAGACCTTTGTTGGCAAAGTAATGTCTCTGCTTTTCAATATGCTATCTAGGTTGGTCATAACTTTCCTTCCAAGGAGTAAGTGTCTTTTAATTTCCTGGCTGCAGTCACCATCTGCAGTGATTTTGGAGCCCCCCCCAAATAAAGTCTGTCACTGTTTCCATAGTTTCCCCATCTATTTGCCATGAAGACATGGGACTGGATGCCATGATCTTCGTTTTCTGAATGTTGAGCTTTAAGCCAACTTTTTCACTCTCCTCTTTCACCTTCATCAAGAAGCTTTTTAGTTCCTCTTCACTTTCTGCCATAAGGGTGGTGTCATCTGCATATCTGAGGTTATTGATATTTCTCCCAGCAATCTTGATTCCAGCTTGTGCTTCTTCCAGCCCAGCATTTTTCATGATGTACTCTGCATAAAAGTTAAATAAGCAGGGTGACAATATACAGCCTTCACATACTCCTTTTCCTATTTGGAACCAGTCTGTTGTTCCATGTCCAGTTCTAACTGCTGCTTCCTGACCTGCATACAAATTTCTCAAGAGGCAGGTCAGGTGGTCTGGTATTCCCATCTCTTGCAGAATTTCCCACAGTTTATTGTGATCCACACAGTCAAAGGCTTTGGCATAGTCAATAAAGCAGAAATAGATGTTTTTCTGGAACTCTCTTGCTTTTTCAACAATCCAGTGGATGTTGGCAATTTGACCTCTGGTTCCTCTGCCTTTTCTAAAACCAGCTTGAACATCTGGAAGTTCACAGTTCACGTATTGCTGAAGCCTGGCTTGGAGAATTTTGAGCATTACTTTACTAGTGTGTGAGATGAGTGCAATTGTGCAGTAGTTTGAGCATTCTTTGGTTGGCATTGCCTTTCTTTGGGATTGGAATGAAAACTGACCTTTTTCAGTCCTGTGGCCACTGCTGAGTTTTCCAAATTTGCTGGCATATTGAGTGCAGCACTTTCACAGCATCATCTTTCAGGATTTGAAATAGCTCCACTGGAATTTCATCACCTCCACTAGCTTTGTTCATAGTGATGCTTCCTAAGGCCCACTTGCCTTCACATCCCAGGATGTCTGGCTCTAGGTCAGTGATCGCACCATTGTGATTATCTGGGTTGTGAAGATCTTTTTTGTACAGTTCTCCTGTGTATCCTTGCCACCTCTTCTTAATATCTTCTGCTTCTGTTAGGTCCATACCTTTTCTGTCCTTTATTGAGCCCATCTTTGCATGAAACGTTCCCTTGATAGCTCTAATTTTCTTGAAGAGATCGCTAGTCTTTCCCATTTTGTTGTTTTCCTCTATTTCTGTGCACTGATCACTGAGGAAGGCTTTCTTTTCTCTCCTTGCTATTCTTTGGAACTCTGCATTCAGATGCTTATATCTTTCCTTTTCTCCTCTGCTTTTTGCTTCTCAGTAAATCATTGAAGCAGGACAAATGTAGCATCTGTGGCTGCTTCTGCAGGATGCTCAGGTGTGGTCGTCTTCTTAAATTGAGCGTGTGCTTTGGAATTTAAAAATTCGGAGCTCCTTGGTCTTGGTGAGTTTATAACATGATACAGCACAAAGTGTGTAACAAAGAGTGATTTAAAGGACAGGACACTGTGTGTCGCAGGGCGAGGGCCAGCCCCCTGAATCCGCGTATCTTCCCACGTCTGCAGGGAAGCCCTTAATGCTGAGCTTAGCAGCAGAGGAGGTTGCTACATTTTATGGGAAAATGTTAGATCATAAATATACAAAAGAAGTCTTCCAAAACAACTTCTTCAGTGACTGGCAGAGGTACGCCCTGCGTGGCCACGGTCTTGGGCTGCCAGACGCTGGCCTGCCTTCCCCTCTCTGCTGCCCCTGCAGGGGCAGGCAGAGCCAGGCTTGGGAAAGGGAGGTTGTGGGGGGCCCGGAGGAGCATTTTCTGCCCCCTGGGAAGCTCTTTGAAGACGAGGTGCTGGGTGGGTCTGTGCACACCTGCACCCGCCTTGGCTCTGCCTGTGGACCGTGCACCCGGGCCCTTCCGGCTCCACCTTGGCTCTGCCTGTGGACCGTGCACCCGGGCCCTTCCGACTGCTCCAGGCCAGGCCCTGGGGCCACTTGTGTGCCTTTTCTGGCTGCTGGGCACCTGGGTGCTTCACAGGGTGTTCTGGGGCTGTGCACCCACTTATGCACAGGTACACACACACACCATGGGCTATGTGTGTGTGTGTGTGTGTGAATGTGGCTATAATTAGGGGCTGCCAAGCACGTGCGTGTTCCCATCACTTGCATGGGGTGGCAGGCCATCTACACTCATAGTGAATGAAGGGCTCATTAGTGCCATGTAGTCCACATGGTAACTGGTGGGGACCGTTCTTCAGATGCAGCCACATGGCCCAACTCAGAGCCACTGGGAGGAAGCTCTGGCACCTCAGTTCACTGCCTCACGCCTGGGCAGCCACCTGAAGGGGTTCTCTTGGGGGACAGTTGCAGAGGCTGCGGGTCAGGGTGGCCTTGGTGTCTGTTCCTCCTGCTTCTGGGACGTCACCATTCCCTGTGAAGTGGGACCCCTGCTGCAGAGGGGGAGAGTCCCCGCTGCCCGTGTGACCCTTGCCTGCCTTAGATGATGGGAGTATATGGTTTCGTGTAGGATATGACAGCAGAAGAGAGGAAGGTCATCAAGCACCTGGACAGGTATGACTTCACGGGGATCCACAGACACTCTGTGGACAAGACTGCTTCCCAGAAGGCCCTGTCCAGGGTGGAGAAAGCAAGTCAGGCTGCCCTGGGGCTCAGTCTGGCTTGGGCTTCTGGGGTCTCATGTGGGAGGCAGCTGGTGGTGCAGAAAACGACCCCTCCTCTCACAAAAACTGCTCCTGAGGGATATTTCTAGATGAGCCCCAAGAGAGAGTGGTGAAGGGGATTTTGATTCCACTCTGTTATTCTCAGCTGATTTTGAGTTATGTGCCCCTAACCTGGACGTATTTAAGAAGTGCTGTGTCTACCTGGAGCACGTGGAGCAGCGACTCTGCTGTGAGGACCAGTGGGCCCGTACTTCCCACTCGCAGTGACAGCGGACCGTCGCAGCCACACCCTGTGCTGGGCCTGCTTCCTCGCTGGGCTGCCCAGGCTGCTGCAGCAGTGGAGGGGCTTTGACTAGTCCTGCTCACATGGCAAGCGTCCTGTCTCTTCACCACTAAAGCCGACATGGTGTTTTATTAATGCAGAAGCTCAAAGAAGGAAAAACTTCAGCAAGAGTTTGGCTACTATGTCTTAGATGGGCACCACGAGAAGATTGGCAGTTTCAAGACTGAGCCCCTGGTCAGCCCGAGGCTGGGACGACCACCCGAAGATGGAGAGGCTGAAGAGGAGGGTCCTGCTGGAGCACGTGGTCATCAACTGCAGCAGGTGCCCGTGGCCCCGCCCCTCACTTGGGAGGGGGCTTCCCTGGTGGCTCAGCTGGTAAAGAATCCTCCTGCAATGCAGGAGACCCCGGTTTGATTCCTGGATTGGGAAGATCCAGTGGAGAAGGGATAGGCTACCCACTCCAGGATTCTTGGGCTTCCCTGGTGGCTCAGATAGTAAAGAACCCACCTGCAATGCAGGAGACCTGGGTTCAGTCCCTGGGTTGAGAAGATCCCCTGGAGAACGGAAAGGCTACCCACTCCAGTATTCTAGCCTGGAGAATTCCAGGGACTAAATTGTCCATGGGGTCACAAAGAATCAGACAGGACTGAGCAAATCTCACTTTCTCACCTGGGAGGGGGCCCCACGCAGGGTGTCCCACCATCACTCCAGGCTCCATGGGGTGGACTGGAGGGTGCCTTCCCTGCAGAGGAACATGTCCACAGCAGCCCAGGTGCTGTTTGCTGAACCAGCCCTTGTCACCCTGCCCCACGCTTGAGATTTTACCCCACCGGGAGCGCATGTGAATGTACTTTGAATGGTTTTCCATGGTTCAAGTGGTGACAGGCGCACAGGAACTCCTGTCCTTCCGCTGCAGGGGGGTCACAGCCGAGCTGGGCCGGCAGGTGCACCCTGGGAGCCCAGGCCTGTCAGGAGTGCAGGACCACCTGTGACCCTTGCAGCCACCGCGGCTCACAACACATGGGGTTCACCTGAAGGCACCTGAAGGAGCCTGTCACGGGCAGGAGCTGAGGGCCAGGGGTGGTGGCACAAGGTCGCGGCTTGGGTGATGAGATGGCTTTGAGACAGACTTAGCACTGGTGGTGCCCCCGGCTGTGGGAGATGAGGGCGTCTGGCTGGTGTGTCAGGGTCCTGATTGTTGGATTTGAGTCGCTCTCCTTCTGCAGGGACTCCACAGTACCTGAGCCCCCAGCCGGCCCCCAGTGGAAGGAGGTCGGGTGCGACCGCACTGTCATGTGGCTGGTGGCATGGACGGAGAATGTCCAGAACTTCATCAAGTACGTCACGCTGAACCCCGGCTCCAAGCTGAAGGTGCACTGGGTGTGACCTTGCTTTCCCTGGCCTAGCTGGGCCACTTAGGGAGTCCCTGAGATCGTAGGTGTTAACTGGCCAGTTTTGGAATCACAGTGTGTCCAGTGGCTGTTGGTCTTAAAAAATAAGGAATTTAAGTTTACGCTGTCTTTAACTGAGTTTGGAGTCTGCTTGCCTGCCCTGAATGGAGCAGGTTAAGAGGGGGCCCAGGAGGAGAGTCAGCAGTTCCCTGTTTGAAGGGGGCTCCTTGCTCTCTTTTTTAGGGGGAGAGAGACTGGGGGAAGTAGGAGGTGGTTCGGCGCTTGAAGGGGTTGTGGGCAAGATCTGTTCCCAGTATCGGACCACCTGGACATCTCCAGAGATGAAGGCAAGACAACGCGCTGTGGCCCTTAACTTCATCGACAAGGTGTGGGTGGTCCCGGGCTTCCCCCAGGCTCCTCATGGTGCTCTGGTCGGTAGCAAAGGCTGGGTAAGATGGACGGGGGCAGACAGTGGGCCTTCTGTGTTCTGAGCTGGTGCCCTGGGCCGGTGGAGGGGCGGGAATGTGCCCGTCTGTGCGTGTGTCCCCAAAGGCACATGCACCATGCCCTGACAGGGGTCCACCCAGCTGGCGCTGCAGGCCAGGAGTGGGGAGGAGGGTGGCGGACTGGTGGCTGCTGCTCCCTCCACATGGAGCACTTCCAGCTGTACCTAGAGGCCAGCGGCTCCCCGGATGTTGTGGAGTTTGACTTCCTGGGGAAGGATTCGATCCGCTCCTACAACAGAGTGCTGGTGGAGAAGCTGGTGAGTGCCTGGTGAGGGCGGTGGGCGGTGTGCCGGGGCAAGCTCGCTGCTCCGTCTGGGTGCTCTCCTCCAGTGGCCGCCAGCCTGGCTGGTCAGGATTGGCGGCAGGGTCTGCCTTGCTGGCCAGCCCCGGCTGAGCCGGTGGAGCCTCGAGAGTCACAGGAAGGCCCGAGGCCTGGATTGGGCCCGCCGCTGCTGCTGTCTTGGGGGCGAGGGCGATGTGTGAGAGGCCAGGTCAAGAGCAGGCTGCTGGCGGGGCCGTGTGCCCTCTGCAGCTCTGTGCAGGGTCCTTCCAGGCTCCCCTGGTGTCTGGAGGTGCCTGTCCACCTGGACTCGAGGCTGCGTCACTGCAGCAAATGCTCTGTCACCACATCTGTCTCCTTACATGAGGATGGGGCCCTTGGGATTTAGGGTCTACTCCCCCCCACTGTGACTTTGTCTTAACTAACTGCACCTGCAGAGACCCTGTTTCCCAAAACCTCACGTTCTGGGGCTCTGAGAAGCACGTGAATTTTGAGGGGACGCTGCTCAGTCCAGCACACACACTTTTCCCAGCACATCCGGGGAAAGGTCTTGCGGTTGCTGGGCATGTGGCTGGCTGTGGTCACTGGCAGTGTCTCCGGGGTCCCCTCTGTGAAGGACAGGGTTCAGGGGTTGAGCCTGTGGGCTCAGCGCCCTGCCCCTGCTGATGGAGAGATGGGTCAAGCTGGGGGTGGTAAGTTGCTGGTGTACACACGTGTCTGAAGGGAAGTCAGAATTCCCACCCCTTCTGAAGTGGCAAGCTGTACGGCGTCAACCTCCGTCTGGGTGGGCCCATGTCTCCGCAAGAGCAGACCTGACACTGACCACGCGCGCCTCACGCGCACCTCACTTGTACCTTGCACGCGCCTCATGTGCAGACGGGCTGCCTGAGCACAGAGCAGGGAATCTGGGAAGACTCTCGAGGCGACAGAGGAACGCCCCCTCAGGAGTGGGTGCCGGGCATCTGAAGTCGGCTCGGGCGTGCATCAGTGGGAGGAAAGGGAGCGCTGTCCGGGGACTGGGGCCTCAGTGACAGAAGCTGTCGCTGCTGTCGTGTCTCCATGGAGCTGCTCTGGTGAAACTGCCTCGTAAACGGGTCTGGAGGCTGGAGTCGGGATGTGAGCGGCGAGGCCCTTCCCGGCGGTGAGGCCCTTCCCGGCGGTGAGGCCCTTCCCGGCAGCCATGCCTTCATGCGTACACACGGGGCAGAGGGCGAGGGCTGGGCCCTCTGCTCAGGCACTGACCGGGTCGGGGGATGCGGGCCGTCCTGGTCACTCGGGAGCTTGCTGCCGGGTGTCCAGCCCCGTGGGACACACGCAGTGCGGGGCTGGCTGGAGACCCAGGAGGAGGGTGTTCACGCTCGCTCAGGAGGACAGGGAGGGAAGCGAGGGTGCAGGGGGTGGGGCCAAGGGGCCGCGGACGTCCCTGGGCGCCCCGCGTCGTCAGACAAGTATGACTGTGGACGTGGAGCCGCCTGTGGATGTGTGGGACGGGGGTGGTGCCAGCCTGGCTAGGGCAGCCTTGACACGCGGCGCGTGACCCCACATGGCTCTGCCTACTCCAGGAGAAGCCGGGACCCGTCGCGCAGACGTCCATCTGGGGCCCTCGTTTGACTCTGCTCATCCTCAGCAGGCTCCTTCCTGCCTGGGGACGAGGGGCGCCTCGGTAACGGCGTCTTTACTCCGCTGCAGGTGTACTGGAACCTGCAGCTGTTCACGGACAACAAAGGCCCCGGGACGAGCTCTGTGACAGGCTGACCGTAAGCGGTGCCGACGGGGTGACCCAACGGCTGGTCTGATGAGGGGGCGAGTGTGAGCACTGGCTGGCACCTTCTCTTGCACACAAAGGCCAAGGGCCCTCCGTCTGACTGGCGGCTCCGTCCCACCTGGGAGCTGGGGGCAGGGCCCAGGAAGAGTGCTGTGAGACTGTCCCCAAGGAAGCCATGTGCTGATCCCCATCCTCCCTGCCACCTTCAGACTGCCAGCCTGAACAGGCACCTGCAGGACCCGATGGATGGCCTGACGGCCAGGGTGTTCCGGACCTACAGCGCCAGCGTCATGCTGCAGGGGCAGCTGCAAGCGCTGCCCCGAGGTGAGCGGCTGTCTGTGTGGGGACAGGGCGCGTGCTCGTGCGCTGGTGCCTGGCTGCTGGGCTGGTAGGAGAGCCATGTGGCCAGTGGCCGGGGTGGAGTGTAGCTCGCTTGGCCCGAGGGAATGGGTCAGGGGCCCCAGACTGAGCCCCCCACAGGCCCCTGCCTGGTCTTCCATCCACTCCCCCGCTGAGTCAGGCTTGAGGTACCCCCAGCTCCGCGTAGCCCCCTGGGGTGTGGGACCCCTCTTCCTGCTGCCTCCACCCCAGCTGCCCCACTGTCCAAGTGCTCTGGCCTCTCTGGGCCCCTCATCCCAACTCTCGTGGAGGTGGGGTCTGGCAAGGCCCCTGCCGTGGGGGGCCCAGGTCCTTCTCCTGGGTCCCGCCCGTGAAGCCCTCACGGGGGGCGGGCTTCCTGGGCACACGCTCACTTGGGCAGTCCTGGCTGCCACTTCCTGACCCCCGTTTTCCAGCTGAAGACAGCGTAGCTGCCAAACTTCTGTCTTACAACCGAGCAAACCAGGCTGTTGCCTTTCTCTGCAACCATCAGCGCACAACGCCCAAGACCTTTGAGAAGTCAATGCAGATGCTTCAGTCCCAGGTGCGCAGGGGCACCGTGGAGGGCCTCTGAGGGTGGCTGTGCAGCCCCCCACTCTCTCTGGGGCTGTGTGGCCCTCGGGGGTGCTCAGGACACTCAGGGCTGCCAGTAGGGGAGAGCTGGCTCGGGGGGGGTGGGGGTGGGAGCAGACGCTGCCTCTGCGGCCTAGTGGTGTGGAAGGGCCTCTGGTCCAGGAAGGAGGTCAGTGGAGCAGGGACCGGGTCTGGGGGAGCAGGCTGTGTGTCTGGGGCACCTTGGCCTCACCCTGTCCCCTGGCCACAGAGTGACTGATCAGGGCCAGTGCTTTGGCACCCTGACTGGGTAGATGGGCACCCTTTCAGGGCGTGGGGCCAACAGGCTATGGATGCTGGTCTCTGGGGTGGACCAGGTGGGGCAAGAGTAGCCCTGACCGGGCCCCTGTTCCCCTGCAGATAGAGGCGAAGGAGCAGCAGGTGGCCGAGGCCAAGACAGAGCTGCAGGAGGCGCGGGCTGACCACACATCCTGAGGGGACAGCAGGTCCCAGAGGTGAGTGTCTGGAGGGCCCAGCCCACCTGAGTCGGGCTGAACCTTCTTTTCCCTTCCCAGTTCTCTGGTTGTCTTTTCCGGTCATACTTGGTGATTTAGCACACACTACACTTGTGCCCAGAGGTACAGCAGCGCAGAAGTGCAGGGGAGAAGCGCCGGGCCGCATGGTCCTGTCCTTCAGAGGCTCGCTCACAGGGTTCTGAGGTGCAGCCACCTCAGACAGCCCCCAGCCCCTGGCCCAGTGTTGGGGAGACACCAGTCTTGGAGGGGCTTGGGAAGTTGTCCCTTCTCTGCTCTCTGCTCGTCTGTGACCGTTTGTGAAGAGTTGCTGGAGTTATTTCTTCTTTAGCTACTCAGTAGAGTTCACCAGTGAAGGCCTCTGGGCTCGGGCCGTTCTTTGTGGGCAGTTTTAAATCACCAGGTGGTGGCTTTGCCCGTGTCCCTGTTGGGCCAGTGCTTGGTGGTGTCCCCCAGGAGCCGACCCACCCTGCCGGGCCCTGCCACCGGTGGTTCCCGTCTGCGCCCTTGTTTCTGGAGGCGCCTCTTTTGCCCTGCCGCAGTGGCTGCTTTATACGAAGGTGTCCTCAGATGCGCACGGGCGCTTGCAGTCACGGGGTGTGAGTGAGAACGCCAGCCACTGGGCTGGAGGGTGTTCTGTTCAGTGGGAAGTGAGGCTCTTTGGGCAGCCGCTGGCGGACCGCGTGTCTTCCACGACACTCGTGTATCCTGCACCCCTCCCCCCACCTGCCAGCCCTCTCGGTGGCATCAGCAGCTTCCTGTTGGCCTCTGGCAGCTGCCACATAGCGTGTCTGGGCCTGCAGCCCACCCCGTCCACAGCCTGGGACAGGCGCCGTCTTGGGTCCCATGGCAGCATCTGATGGGGCCGCCTGGGTGTTCCCCACGCACGGTCCTTCCGCACAGGTTTGGGTGGACTGGGCCTGAGTCCCTGGGACAAGCCCTGGGGTTGAAGTATGTGTAGGTGTTGGGTGTCTGCCCCGCACCATCTGGGGGGGCGCCGTATGCACGGCTCAGGACGGGCCTGTGGAGGGGAGAGCTGCGTCCTGCTTCGATGCATCAGCTTTTCTCTAAGGTGCTGGGAGTGAGCGCTGAGCCTCACACACTTTGACCCTGTTCTGCCCCCTTTTCCGTGTGCTTCTGGCCTTTGTACTTCACATCCTGTGCCGTCAGGCCTGGATGGAGGGTCCCCACTCCATCCTGAGGGTGGGCGTCCCTGAGTCCCGGTCCCGTGGGGCTTACCCTGGAGACGGTGGAGGGCCGTGGGGACAGCAAGCCCTCCCCCAACACTGGGCTCGCCGGGCCTTGAGCAGAGCGGAGTGATGCCAGCTCGGGGGCTGGCCCCTCCCGCTTCTGCTAGCTCCCTGGAGAAGAGGGGGCGGCTGCTGGAGAAGCTGGAGGAGCAGCTGCTGAGAGTGAGCACGCAGGCCACAGACGAGGAGGGGAGTAAGCAGGTGGCGCTGGGCACCTCTGAGCTCAACTGCCTAGACCCCCGGATCGGTGTCACCTGGTGTGTGACCTGTAGGAGGGACTGGACCCCCAAGTGGCCCCAGTGCAGTCCCCAGGGCCCTGGGGTCAGCACAGGTCTTTCCTGTGATAGGACCTGGCTGGCTGGTGTGTCTGATGCCAAACCTGGTCATCGGTCCTCTCTGCCTGAGGGCTCTGGGGCTGTGGAAGGACCCTGAGCTGTCCCACCCACAGGAGTGTGGTGGCTGGGTCGCCCGTGTGCCCCATGGGCGCTGCCCACGTGCCGTACTCGGAGGCCAGCTGGGTTCCCCCGGGGACACTGGGCCCCGTCCCTCAGCCTCTGATGGCCATGCCAGGAGCAGGTAAGGTAGTCTGGTGCCCTGGCCTCCGTGCCTGGCCCCTGAGAACCCCCTCTCCTCTGGGCAGGTGTAAGAAGTTTGAGGTACCTATGGAGAAGGTCTACAAGACCCAGAGGGAGAAGCTCACCTGGGCGCTTGACATGGCAGGCGAAGACTTTGAGTTCTAAAGGAGTACCTCCCCTGCCTCGCTGGGACTGACTTTGTGGGTTTTTTTCACCATTAAAGCCTATTGGAGAGTTTTGTACAATGAATTGTTTTCTGCGTCGTCACACAGGAGGTAGCAGATGCCCGGCCCTTTGCTCTGAAGTGTCCCCCCTCCCGGCAGGCGCCCCTGGCCTGGCTGTCCCGCGCGTGGCCTGTTCCCCCGACTCCCACACTCTGTCCCAGCACTGGGTAGGGACAGTCCCCACCCCCGGCACCTCTTCACCTGAATGGACAGGAGGGTGGCCCAGTGCCAGCCCAGCCTGTCTCTCCCTGGTGGGTGGGTGGGTCCATGTGCCCCCGAGCGAGCAGCCGAGGTCCCCGCACCTGGAGGCACAGAGTCTGTGCCCTCAGGGCCCGGTCTCGGCAGAGTCGGAGGAGATCCGGGTCCATGGGGCCCAGCGGCGCGTGACCCGTGGGGCGTCCTGCCGAGGTCGGTCCACTGTCTGCCTGAGGCTTCGGGAGCTGCAGGCGGGTCGTCTTACAATTCCAGGAGGCGCAGGTGCTTTTCTTTGTAGCTCGTAGGTCTCTGTCTCAAGAGGCCCCCTCCTCTGCATCCAGGGCCGCTGAAGCTCAGAGGAGCCTGTGGCTGGGGCTCCCGGTGCTGTCAGGGGCATCCTGTGTGGGAGGAAAGCAGAGATCCTGGCCACAGGCTGGAGGGAGAACTCAGTTCCAGGTCGGGAGCGCCTCCTCGTCCCTGGTGCTTTCCCTGCCCTGGCCTCTGTCTGCAGTGGTTTCCATTTCCTGGGCTACCCCCACCCCGTTCCGTCTCCTGAAAAGTGAAAGTCACCCTGTCATGTCTGACTCTGCAACCCTGTAGACTATACAGTCTGTGGAATTCTCCAGGCCAGAATACTGGAGTGGACAGCCTTTCCCTTCTCCAGGGGATCTTCTCAACCCAGGGATCGAACCCAGGTCTCCCACTTTGCAGGCGGATTCTTTACCAGGTGAGCCACCAGGGAAGCCCAAGAATCCTGGAGTGGGTAGCCTATCCCTTCTCTTGTGATCTTCCCGGCCCAGGAATTGAACTGGGTTCTCCTGCATTGCAGGCAGATTCTTTACCAACTAAGCTCTCAGGGAAGCCCTAATAGTAAGTTCCGTCTCCTGGACCCCCAACCCCGGACCCCTCCTCCCCCCGCTTCCCATCTCCTCTCCCCGCCCCCATGTCTGGGATCTTGTTTTTGTAGCCTCCTGCAAAAAACTTCAACAGCAGTGAAAAAAAGGGCATGAGTCTGCCTGTTGGGAGGCACTGTGGCCGCGCCCCGGACTCCCGACTACGTGTGTGAGCCTGCAAGAGGGGAAGCGCCTCCAGTGGCGGCTGTCAGAGCGCTGCACGGCTGTCCCTGACCTCCTGACGCTGCAGAGGCTCCGTGCAGTCTGCTCACCAATGCAGTCTTCTCTCCATGACGCGCCTCGGTGTGTCTTCCTTTGCTGCTTGTGGTGGGCACTGGGAGCTGCTATAGCCTTGGTGTTTCGTGTCTCTCGGTTCTAAGGAAAAAGTTAAGATCGTTTCCCTGATAACTGTTTTGGTTTCTCCGCCCTTCCCCATTCCTGCATGCTCACTCAGTCGTGTCCGACCCTTTGTAACCCCACGGCAGACTGTAGCTTGCCAGGCTCCTCTGTCCATGGAATTTTCCAGGCAAGAACACTGGAATGGGCTGCCATTTCCTTCTCCACGGGATCTTCTTGACCCAAGGATTGAACCCACATCTTCTGCACATGGCAGATTCTTTACCACTGGCCACCTGGGAAGCCCGGCCTCCAGGACTCCTGTTAGTTATAATCTTTCTATCTTAGCCAGCTCCTTGTCTTTTTATTCCTTTAAAAAGATTTTCTCAACTTTCTCTCTCAACCTCTCAATCTTGTTTTTAATTTTGGTTACCACATGTAGCTTCTAAGATTTGTTTTCTTTTAAACTGTTCCTTTAAAAATACTATTCTGTTCTCTTTGGGAGGGGGTGGGGTGGGGGGCAGGTTGCACTGCATGAGATGCAAGAGCTTAGTTCCCCCGCCAGGAATCAAACCTGTGCCCCCTGAAGTGGAGTCCTCACCACTGGACCTCCAGGGCAGCCCCATGCTGTTCTCTTTCAGTGGACACAGTTCCTTGCTTATCTCCTTAAGAGTACTGACTCCCACTTCGCTCACCTTTTCTACACTTCTTGCACTCTGTTTCCTTTGCATTTGCAGAAGGTTTGCTTTGACTTTGTATGCACATTGGGAACCTCCTCAGTCACTGGTGCTGGTTGTCCACCCGTGGAGACGAGGCAGGTGTTCTGAACACAGGGGCCTTGCGGCCTCTGGAGCAGCTGAGTGCTGTAGCCTGTGAGGTTGGTGCTAACGGGAGGACTTTGTCTTTTGTCCGAGATGGTTCTTGTTCTCCAGTGAGAACCCTGCAGACCTGCTGTCCCCAGCTCCAGAGCCCTTCCAGCACTTCACACAGCAAATGGGTGGGCATCTCGCCTCCAGAGGCCCCTTGGTGGACCCCTGCCTCTGCCTACCTTGTCTTCACAGGTGCTGCTGTTCTGGGTTACAGGCTCCTCCCACCAACCTTCCTGTTTCAACTGGACGTTGATCTTGTCAGGTTTACTGTGATTATGCACCTTTTTGGGTGGTTTCTGCCATCTTGCTCAGATCAATCAGTTTTATCTTCAGATCTTTCTTCTATTTATTTTTCAGTTGATATAGTAAGTTTTTGTTCATTTTAAGTTGCGTTTTTTTCTTTGTTGGAAACATATACACTGTTTGTATTTAGTAATTACATTAACTACTCTTAAGAGTATTTAAAGTCTAAAGTGTGTTACAGCTCTTCCCAACAGAGGAGGCTTTTAGGGCCTGAGGGTCCCTTTGGCCCCTGTGCTCTTGTGAAGGGCCCAGTGTGTGTCCTCACACAGCGTGGCTCTTCAGTCACATCAGCTATTCTTCTGGTATTGAAGGCCATCATTTGGAAATCATTGTCCTTCTTTCTCTAGTAGGAACTCTAGTTAGAAGTCCTTCCAGTGAAAACTGCTTAATAATGAACTCAGAGTTTTTACTTATACTTGTTTTCACCTTATCTAAAAAAAGTAGTTCTGCTGGGAGCCAGTTCTAGGTGGACAGGTGTTCTCTCAGTGCGCTGAGGACATGGCCCGCTGTCTCCTGCCTCTTCCTGTTGTCTTGAGCAGTGGGCTGATGGTGTGACTGAGTGCTGGCAACGGAGTCTTGGCAACGGAGTCTTTCTCTGGCTCCTCAAGGTCTTCATCTTGTTGGTCTGTGCTTTCATTGTGTTGTGTCCAGGTGTGGGTCTCTCTCTGTTCACTCTGCTTCATGTTGCTACACTCCCTGAGTCTGTGAACTTGTTTAAAGTGCAGAGACGCGTTACTGTGATGGTTGCATGAGGCCACCGGAAGTCGTGGAAGCCCATCCAAGTGGTCGGGCCTTCCAGTGTCAGCTGCAGACTGGCACGACATGCTGGCCATTGTCTTCATGCTCAGCGTGCTCAGCCACTCAGTCGTGTCCAACTCTTTGTGACCCCATGGCAGACTGTAGCTCGCCTGGCTCCTCTGTCCATGGAATTCTTCAGGCAAGATTACTGGAGTGGGTTGCCATTTCCTTCTCCAGAGAATCTTCCCCACCCAGCTACTGAACCCACATCTCCTGCTGGCAGGTGGACTGTTCACCATCGCGCCACCTGGCAAGCCCCTGGCTGTTGTCTACTTGGGCTTAAACATTGAAGGTGATGATTCTGGGTCTTGAGAATGGCTGGAACTTCCAGGATATAGATAACAGTTTCAACATTCTCTCCTTTAATGGAAGCTTCCTGATGGGAGAGACTGAGGGGGGAAACTGAGTCTTGTTCTGGTGGGCGGGGCCATGCTCAGTAAATCTTTAATCCAATTTTCTGTTGATGGGTTGGCCCTGTGCTTCCTCCGTTATTTGACCTGAGGCCAAACTATGGTGGGGGTAAGAAAGATAATGGCGACGTCCTTCAAAAGGCCCCATGCACACACTGTTATACTCAGTGCCCCCAACCCTGAAGCAGGCCACCGCCGACCCACGCCTCCGCCAGAGACGCCTAGACACTCATGGGCAAGTTTGAGTCAGTCTCTTTGGGGTCACTGCTCCTTTCTCCTGGGTCCTGGTGCAGAAGGTTCTGATGGTGCCCTCTTTAAGAGTCTGTTTCCCCAGTCCTGTGTAAGTTCCAACGGCTCTATGGCGGGGTTAATGGGGACCTCCTTCAAGAGGGCTTATGCCATACTCAGGTCTGCTGTACCCAGAGCCCCTGTGCCTGCGGCAGCCCACTGCTGACCCAGAACTCCTCAGGAGACACTCAAACACAGTTCTGGCTCAGTCTCTGTAGGGTGGCTGGGTCTTGGTGTGTACAAGGTTTGTTTGAGCCTTCTGAGCGTCTCTGATGGGTATAGGGTTTGATTCTGGACACGATTTCGCCCCTCCTACCGTCTTGCTGGGGCTTCTCCTGTGACCTTGGACGTGGCCTATCTCCTCACAGTCTCTCCAGCTGCGCAGCCACAGCTCCAGCACCTGCCAGTGTCTTGCTGGGGCTCAAACTACCGCACAATTGCCCTCATCTCACACAAGAGCAAAGTAAAGCTGAAAATTCTCCAAGCCAGGCTTCAACAGTACGTGAATACCTTTCCAGTGTTTCATTGTTAGTGTAAAGAAATGCAACAGGTTTCTGTATGTTAATATTGTATCCTGTCACCTTGCTCAATTTATCAGTTCTAGTGTTTCTATGTGGACTCTTCAGAGCTTTGCATATACAATATCATGTCATCTGCATATAATGGTAATTTTCCTTTTTCTCTTCCAGCTGGGATATGTTTTCTTTTTCTTGTCTGACTGCTGTGGCTAGGACTTCCAGTAATATGTTGAATAGAAATGGTGACAGTGAGCATCCTGGTCTTATTCCAGATTTTAGTGGGAAGAGGTCTTATTAATATTTCTTTAAGCATTCACACATAACTGTTCTCTCACCTGCATTATCTGGTAGTTTAAATAATCTGCAGTTCTTTGTGGTCTGTATCTGTTCTTTGCTGGTTTTGCTAACCCTCAGTCAGTGAGATGCTGTCCTGTGTGCTTGGTGACTTCTTTAACTTCATTGCTTTGACCTCATGATCCAGGGCCACCAGAGTCTAAGCAGGGGAAGCTTTCCTCTAGAGCGCTGTTATACCTGGGAAGTAGCACAAACCTGGGTCTTGGCTCCCCATGGGAGTCCCAGGCTCGGCTTTCCACCTCACTGTGGCCCAGCATCCGGCAGCCCGGTGGTGTGGAGCCATGGAATCCACTCTGAGGGCACCTCTGCCCCTACAGGCTCCACAGCTCTGTCACCTGAGCAGACACCATAAAACAAACAGGTACCAACAGAAGCTCTAGAGCTGAGCTACTGTTTTGGAAATCCCAGCCAGCTACAGGACCCACATAATTCAGTCAGGAGTTAATCTAGAGCAGACAGTTCCCATGAAGGGGCACCAAACCACAGCCTGGCCACAACAGATTTGGGTCCTGCAGCTGGACCCCCAGGACTCGTGGCCAGGTTACATTACAGTCAGCTTTCAGTAACACGACCTCACTCAGCTTGTTATGGGAGAGTTTTATGATACTCAGAGTAGCATCCCGAACAAAGACACCCCTCCCTTCCTATCTGGCAAGTAACATTTCCAGGTGTCTGTAAAGCTGCTGTATTGTGATGTCTGAGGTATTAGATCATGAACAGTGACCACTTTTCAAAAGTGCTATGAATGTAAAAAAAAAAAAAAACAAACTTCTGATGCATGGATAAACCTCAAAACTTAAGCACAGGGAAAAATACATAAAGAGTATAAATTATATCACTATTTTTATAACATTTCAGAACAAGCAAAACTCTAGTGACAAAAACAACACTGTTGGTTGTTTCTAAGGATGAGGGGCCTGAGGAGTCTTTCTGGGTTGATGGAAATAGTCAGCATCTTGATAGTGTGGCAGTAACAAGGGTCAGAACAGGTTGTATTTGTTATATAACCAAACACTTAAGAGCTGGGCATTGCACCACATGTAAACTATACTCCAGGAAACCCCAGTGCTGTGAAAATGAAGTACAGCTGCTTCAGAGGTACATGTCAGCATCAAGTCTCCTTCCCCAGCCTCTTTCCTTTCCGCTGCTCCCGGAGGCGGTGGTAGACTTCAGGCGTCCACGGGCAGCTCACAGACCACAAGACAGTGTTATCTTCCTGTGGCCCGTGGAGCACAGTGCACGAGCCTCGGGGTGCTGGCAAAGACTGAAGGGCGTGCTACCCACCCTCCAGCCTTGTTTACTCAACTTCTACTCTATGTTCACACCACAGCAGGTTCACTCTGTGCCATGAACTCGTTGGTGCTGGATAAGGTGAAAGCTCAGGCGGAAGGCCCTGCCGCACTGCGCACAGCGGAAGGGCTTCTCCCCAGTGTGGATCCTCTGGTGCCGGAAGAAGCCTGACAGGGCCCTGAAGGAGCGGCCGCACTCGCCGCATTCATAGGGCTTCTCCCCAGTGTGGATGCGCCGGTGCTCACTGAGGAAGGAGCTGCGGCTGAAGGCGCGCCCGCACTCCTGGCAGGCATAGGGCTTCTCCCCTGTGTGGACTCGCTGGTGCTGAATGAGGTTGGAGCTCTGGCTGAAGGCTTTCCCACACTCTTTGCATTCATAGGGGTTCTCTCTGTGGTGAATCCTTTGGTGCCGGACGACGTTTGAGCTGTGGATGAAGGTTTTCCCGCACTCGCTGCACTCATATAGCCGCTCCCCTGTGTGAATCCTCTGGTGCTTCATAGCGTCTGACCTCTGACTGAAGGACTTGCCGCACTCAGCACATTCATATGGCTTCTCTCCTGTGTGGATCCTCTGGTGTCTGATGAGGTTGAAGCTCTGGCTGAAGGCTTTCCCACACTCCTTACAGATGTAAGGCTTCTCCCCGTTGTGAATACGCTGGTGCCTGACGACATGGGAGCTGTGGATGAAGGCTTTCCCGCAGTCACTGCACTCGTAGGGCTTCTCCCCAGAGTGAATGCTCTGGTGCTTCACCACGTCTGAATAGCATTTGAAGCTCCTGTCACAGGTGCTGCATCGGTAAGGCTGCCCTCTCCAGGGGCCTTTCCCATTGATTGCAGACGCTGTGTTCAGGGTGACCTCTGACCTGGACACTCTGTCCTCATGAATCTCATGTCCCCGAGGGGAATCTCTGGGTCTCTCTGCAGCTTCCTCATTCCCACAAGGGTCCGGAAGCCCCAGTGTCCAGGAAGGACCCTGTAACAGTCCTGGCGTGGCCTCTCCAAGGGCCCCTTCCTTCAGAGCCGCCTGCTGAGGCATCAGCTCTGCACTCTGAGCCCTGTGCTCAGCTGCTGAAGCTGCATAGCAGGAAGCCTGGTGACTTCCTTTGATGCCTGGAAAGCTGGAAAAGAGGGCAGAGATACACAACTCAGAAGAGAACTCGGCTAAGGACACACAATTGGTGCTGGAGGGCTGTGTACTGACAGAGCTGACAGCAAGATGCCTGTGATCCTGCCTGTCCTCATCTTGCCCAGTTCTCCACCTCTAACCCCTGTGGTCTCAGGATGGATGAAGGACCGGGGGAGGATGGTCAGTGTCCTTTCCTGAGACTCCAGAAAAGCCCAAGCCTCTAATCTCAGTCTGCCCGGTCTCAGGCTTGGGGACAGACCCTTAGTCAGGCTCTGGTGACTCCCTGGTTTGGCCACATGGACTGGAGCCCAGAGAGCAGCTGGCAGCAGAGCAGGAGGAAACAAAGCAGAGATCCGGGGGTGCAGGGGCAAGTAGTGCTGATGGCACATGCTGGGATCCAGCCTCTATCTCAGACCCTGGACTCCCTGAGACAACACTGTGGCCTTGACTGCCCCCACCTCCCAACTCAAGGTTGCGGGCATCCAAAATAAAGCAAACTTTCCCTTTTGTCACCCTTGCCTCTATTGGCTTTTGAGGCGGTGAGCAGCTCGACCCCACTTTTGGTCACACTGGTACTAGGTGGGGAAAGCCAGGGAGGCTGCTCAATGCCCCAGAGCCACAGGCCACCTCCAGCAGAGATGCCTCCATCCCAGAGCACCCATAGGGTGGTGCTGAGAAAGCTGGACAGCTGCATGTAAATCAACGAAGTTTAGAACGTTCTCTAACATCATACATGAAAATAAACTCAAAATGGCCTAAAGGCTTAGATATAAGATACGATACTGTAAAACTCCTAGAGGAGACCACAGGCAAAACATTCTGACATAAACCATAGCAATGTTTCGTTACGTCAGTCTCCCAAAGCAGAAGAAATGAAAGCAAAAACAAATGGTACCTAATCAAACTTACAAACTTCTGCACAGCAAAGGAAACCATAAGCAAAACAAGCTACAGAAATGGGAGAAAATATCTGCAAGTGTTGCGACTGACAAGGACGTAACTTACAAAATATACAAACAGCTCATCCAACTTATTTACAAAAAACCAGCTCAATCAAAAAATGGGCTGAAGACCTAAATAGACATTTCTCCAAAGAAGACACACAGCTGCCCAACAGGCACATGAAAAGATGCTCAATACTGGTAATTATTAGAGAAACACAAACCAAAACAACAGGAAAGACCTTACACTGGTCAAAATGACCATCACTAAAAAGTTTACAAATAACATGCTGGAGAGGGTGTGGAGAAAAGGGCTCCTACACTGTTGGTGGGAATGCAAACTGGGGCAGACATTATGGAAAACACTATGGAGGTTCCTCTAAAAACCAAAAACAGAATTACCATATGATCCAGAAATCCCACTTCTGGACATATATCTGGGGAAAACGCAAAAGGATACATGCACCCCAGTGCTCACAGAAGCACTGGGTTCACAATCAAGACATGCAAACAACCTAAATGTCCATCAACAGACAACAGGTGTGGTGCACACGGACAATGCAATAGTACTCAATCACAAAGAATGAATCTGCAGCATCATGGATGGACCTAGATACTATCTTACTGGGGAAGTAAGTCAGAGACAAATACATGATATCACTTAAATGTGGAATCTAAAAAACGGATACAAATGAACTTATTTACAAAACAGACTCACAGACCAAAACCAAATTTATGATTACCAAAGGGGAAAGGGAGAAGGAGCGAGGGGGAGGCATGAATTAAGAGTTTGGAATCAGCAGATACAAACTACTATATATAAAATATTGGTTAAAAAAAAAAAAGAGGAAGTCAATATAAACAAAAAAACCTGGGATTGGCCAAGTAGTTTATTCAAGCTTTTCTGTAACATCTTACCAAAAACCCAAATTATGTGGGCAACCCAATGGATAAACAAGGTCCTCCTGTATAACACATGGAATTATATTCAATATCTTACAATAACATATAATGGAAAAGAACATGAGAAAGAATATACATATAACTCTGCTGTATACCTGAAACTAACAACATTGTAAGTCAACTACAATTTGAAAAACAAAATTCTTGTTCTCAGAGGTATCCAGGTTGGGGTTCCAGAGAGAGAGTGGGCTGCAGAGTGCGGCTAGGAGAAAAGACTCCACACGCCCAATGCAGGGGGCCTGGGTTCGACTCCTGGTCAGGGAACTAGACTCTGTCTGCTGCAACTGAGAGTTCACACACAGCAACTAAAAGATCCCGCGTGCTACAACTAAGACCCGGCACAGCTGAACGAGCAAGAGGTGGGGTGCAGGGAGCACAAAGGCATGAAGGTGGGGCGCTGTGAACGTCAGAAGCTGCCAGAGTCCAGTGACATCTCCACAGCCACCAGGCAGGTTGATGGGGAAGCTCCAACCCCTAAGCTGTCCCCACATCCCTTAGTCCAGGACAGCCCTCTGGGCTGGGCTGCCCCACCCCGCTCACCTGTGCATGTGTCCATCAGGGCAGCCCTCTTCGTGGTGGTCTGGAGATCCAGGCCGGGCTCTGTTTGCTGCTTCTTGCAGAAATGCCCACAGTGGGACCCCTGCCCGGGAGAAAGAGGAAAAAGGGGAGAAAATGACAGGGGAGAAGTCAGAGCTCCTTCAGTGAAGGGAGGTTCAGAGCCTGCCCTGGAGGAGCCACCTCACTATAAACCAAGGTCCTGAATAAGCAGACACCCCAGAAACTAGTGGGAACTCTGTCTAGGCCATGCTAGCTCCCCTCACCCCAGCCCCCCAGCAGATGAGGAGCCCAGACCCATGAGGCAGGACCTGTCAGCTGCCTGCTGTGGTCTCAGATCCACGAGGGACGAACCAACACCTTTAAGCAGTCCTTGGGCTTCCCAGGTGGTGCTAGCGGTAAAGAACCCATCTGCCAGGGCAGGAGACATAAGAGACGCATGTTTGATCCTTGGAGAAGTTCCCCTGGAGGAGGGCATGGCAACCCACTCCAGTATTCTTGCCTGGAGAATCCCATGGACAGAGCAGCCTGGCAGGCTATGGTCCATGGCTAGCACGCACACATGCATAAATGTCTGGAGACATTTCTATGTATTTAAATTTTTTTCTTGATAAAAGATCTGAATATAAAAACATGAAACCAAAAAAATAAAAAGTGATCTGAAAGGTGTAATTTTGAATTGAGGAATGCTTTTGCTAAGCGTGACACCAAAGGTGAAGTCTAACAGACTTAACTACACAGGACATTTAGAATAAAAAACAGATTAAAAAAAAAAACAAAAACGGGAGAGAGACCTGCAACACAGATAAAGATTCATAGCCTCAAGATATCTCATTATATATACATAAGAAAGCATGAAAAACTAGTAAAAGTTACGAGCAGGTAACCAGAAGAAAATAAACAAGCAGCCAATATATATATTTTAAACACAGGTCCCACATTGTTCCACGTGGTTGGCAATTAAAAATGAAATTTAAAATATGTTTCAGTCTAAAAGTAGCAAAGGCTTAAAAGCAGTGGCCCCTTAGGAGCATCCAGACAATTAGGGAAACAAGAACCTTCATGCACCATTGGGAAAGGACAAGGAGCACTGCACTGCTGGTAATTCAACAATTTACAAAGGCGTTACAGGCAGACTGATTCCACTTCAGGGAACAGACGAGGCTGTCCTGGGGCGTCACCCTGGGGCATGGGGGCTGTCCCGGGGCGTCACCCTGGGCGGGGGAGGCTCTCTCTGGCCCCGACGAGGTTAGAGCCGCCCGCCGCCTCCGGTCTCCTCCGGGACGTGAGCCTTCTCACAAGCGCAGGCGGGGACAGACAAGGATCCCGGTGCCTGCCCTCCGGGCCTGTCTCGGTCTCCTGCCCCTGCGCGGCCGGGAGTCCGCACCCCACGCTCTCCCCGCCGAGCCCCAGGTTCGCCCGCACTCACCCGGACCCCCTCCGCTCGCGGGAAGAAGCGCCCTCCCAGGCGGCAGAGGCAGTTCCGGTGACGCTCTAGGCGCCGGAGGACTGGCACTCGGCTGCCCTGGGGGACGCGGGCAGCAGCCGGAGCCGCGGGGGGCGTTGACCTGTCTGCGCAAGTCGGGGCCGGGCTCCCTAGCCTCGCGTGCACGACCCTCGGCGGTTGTCCGTACACTTTCACATTCACCGCTCCCGCCCCTGCTGGGCTTCCTCCGCAGACCTCCGGGACGCCTCCCGGGCCCTCCCCTTCCCGCGCGAGCCGGCCCCGTGGCCTCCACCTGGTCCGGGCCCGAGGCCGGGGTCGTCTCTCGGGATGGTGACCTTGCTGACTGTGCAGTGGGCGAAGGCACCGACGGAGGAGGCCGGCGCTCGTGGAGAAAGCGGGAAGCGCCCGGGGGAAGAGGCACAGAACCGGAGAGACCCCTGGGCCGCCCTCCCCACGGAGATCCGCCGAGGGCAGGACGCCGGAGCCTCACGGCGGCTGGTCCTGGCAGGTGGACCCTCTCCTCCCACCTGCCCTGTGTCCCCGGGCTGGTCCCTCCCCTCTAGTCCGTAGCGACCACATACTTGAGGGCTTTGCTATCTCACGGTTTCCTCGGGTTGCACTAGCCGGGGCACAGCCTGGCCGGTCCGTTCCTGGCGTCTCTCCTATGCTGAGGGGAGGTGCTGGCCAGAACTGGGGTCTCCCCTGCGGGCTCAGGAGCCTGTGGGCAGGATTCAGATCTGGAGGGTGGGCGTTCTCTGAGCCCCATAGGCTACGCGGTGGGGCTGTGTGCAGAGTGGATCAACGCAGGGTCTTGCGTTGAACCCCCGCCAAGAAACCTTTCCAGTGTCGGCCTCAGACATGGGTTTGGGCCTGGGCGGCAAATGTCCTGTGCCCAGTGCCCATGCTCCAGCCACTTTCCTTTAGATGCTCCTATATTGCTTCTCAGCCACCCCATCCTAACACCTTCTGGGACCCCCACAGCACACAGAGCCTTTGAAATGACCCCGGCCCCTGGCACTGCCCCTCTGCTCTGTTCTGGCAGCCACCCACGCTCTCAGCCCACTCAGCACACAGGCCCAGTGGGGGGCTGGCAGCAGGCCTTCCCTCCCTCAGCCCGACGCTGGTCCCCAGCCTTCACCCCCTCTCCAGTCATGCTTCTTCCTTCAGTTGCCCTAGCTGTGAAACCAGTCACCAGTCCTTGACCTTGCCCAGCTCACTCCTGTCTCGCTCTGAGCCTTGACCCAGTCCCTACCCCTCCCTCATCACTGGACACAGGCCATGCCTCTCCCGCTGGAATCCTGCAACAATATGTCCTCTGGGTGTCACATGTAGCGACATGGTGTCCACCAACTCGTCACTGGCTAGAGATCATTTTGATCACATGGTCCCTGCTGTCTGGTTTTCTGACTGTGGGCACCATGTTTCCCCTGCAACTAATAAACCATCTCTGGGAAGAAAAGAAAGGCTGAGGAACTGCTCCACACTGCAGATTCCTAAGGACACATGGCAACCAGAGACAAGATGTGACCCCGCTGGATGCTGGGTTGAAGGGAAAATACCACGGACAGGATGAGAGGCCCGGCTTGGCTGGGCGTTGTGTCAGTGTCCGGTTACCCGGACTTGGTGCCTGCACTGTGGGTCTGTAAGAGAACATCCCTGAGTGTAGGGAACACACACTAAAGGGTTATGGAGCTAAGAGGCATAATGGATGCAAACCATCCTAAAAAGATTTGGGGGAAAAAGAATTTGTATAGATATAAAAAGTTAAAAGGTATGGTTCTGCCATGTGATGTGAACTGGTGTGATTTCTTTCTACTTTTCTGCATTTCCCAAATTCTCTACAATATATTCTGTTTATATAATAGGGAAAATGTGCTTTGTCCAGTTTTATCAAAAAAGTGAAGTCCTGACAAACAGAGCTTGTTGATGAGCTTGTAGAAATGGATTAAGCCTGTCTCTCCTGCAAGCCCCAAAGGAGACCATAAACTGCACGCTGAGTCTGCCTTCTCATGACGCCAAAGAGGCAGACGCTGACATCCCAGGACGCAGGTGGTGGAGGGTATCCTCCTCCAGACGTCCCCACGGGTTTCCATCATGTATCTGTCGCTTCCACAACCAGGTGCCAGAGCGAGCTTTCTCATTCAGGCTCTAGTGACACTTCCTTGTGGGATGTGCACTGGCTTTTCTTCTCCAGCAGGATCAGGGGTGCATCTGGGGGGCCTGTTGTTTGCTTCTGCTTGGGACCTCTTCTTTCTGGGGTGTGCCCCTGCCCTATCTTCCTTAGATCATTCTGGAACCAATACCACCAGCTTCCCTAGGATGGGCCTGTGACCTGACTCTCTAGGGTTTGTGCAGCAGCTATGGGGAGACAGGGCTGTGTCCTCTGCAGCCTGGGCTGAGATGATGTCAGACCTGAGCAGTCGGAGCCCGAGGCCACAAGGGTCTGCAGAGATGAGAGGTGGGCAGGAGACAGAGACCTCCCTGACCACCAGAAAACCCAGATTCCTGGGGTTCTAGTAGCAACCCCCTGACCCCACATGCTACCCAAGCCAGTGTCACTTGCTCTGTGAGTGGGTAGGGGGTCCACCTGGCTTCCATGTCTAGGCTCTGAGCCCCAGAGTGCTGGCCAGTGCCCAGAGGAGTGGAGGGGCTTCAGTGCTACCAGGGCTGGGCCAGCCTGAGGCAGGGAGAGCTGAACTTAGCCTGGCCTGTGGCCCCAACCACACACGGGTCTGTTCCTCCACTCACATCGCCTGGGGAACAGGGCAAATCCCTCTCCTGCCTGCCCTCAGCCACACTCTCCTTGGAGAGCCCTGCCCTGGGTCCATCACCTCTTCTGACATTAACAACCAAGAAAGAGAAGGAAACCTGGTCAGCACCTTTGCTCTGCCGCCTTCTGCCTTCCAGGGCCCAGTCAGTGGAACAGGCACTACTGGAACGCTGCTGCAGGTGCAGGACACAGAGGTGAATGAAGCCCGCTGGCTTTTCCAGTTCCCTCTTACTGCCCAAAGTGCTGGAGCCTGCAGACCTGCCATGGTGCAGGGGGAGGGATGAAGGAGCCGAGTACAGTGGACAGGCTTTCTGGCGGGCAGCTGGGCAGCAAAAAGGCCAGGAGGGGAGGGAACAGGTAGTTTGAAGCCCCACCAACTGCTTAGACGTTACCTTTTTGGGCTCAGAAACAGCTTCAGAATGCGAGGGCAGGGGGCAGAATACAGACATAAGCCAAGTGGCTCAAAGGGCAGAAGCTGGACCATTGCTGGCATCCAAAGTACCTGCAGCCCGCGACTCTTCCAGCCCTGGACTCCCCGTCGTCCCCAGGGGCCCCTCTGGACACTCTCCCAGAATCTCCAACAAACGGTGCTCCCTGCATCTGTCTCCCACCAGCCCATCCTCAGGAGCCTGTGTCTGAGGCATTTCCTGCATCAGTAAACACTGAATACATGCCCAATCCTGCACTGCAGTATTTATGTGTAACATTTTACAAATCATAAAGCACACGTAAAAAATGAAAACATCTCAAAAGGATGACCTAAAAACTAGAAATAGCATTCAAGACACATCCTAAGGGAAAACCTGAAATATTCTGGAGGACCACTCTTCCCAAAAGAAATACTCCAACCACGCAAATCCGATCTTCCACACCAGAACCTTCGCTCCCACCAGACACCAAGTAGACAGACAAGGGGCCTTACCTGAAAACATGACTGTCCCGACACGGCTGCCACTTCTCAACTATGTTCTTCAAGCCAGGGACTATGCCCTGCATTATTTGACCAGCCCCATGACCAAAAAGGACCCACGAGGCTGAAAACACAGTACAAACCTCAAAATACAGCGAAGAGTTGCTCCAGCTAGACTTCATTCGGCGTCCCCGCCCCTCGCGGCTCACCCCTCGCCCCGCCCCCGCCCCATCGGCGCCGGCAAATTTTGGGTAAAGAAGAGTTCGTCGTCCGCATATATGCAAAGCCCACTGGCCGCTTGAAGGGTGTGTACTGCAGTGCTCTTCCCCATTGCCTGACCTCTGGTCTAGGCCTTTCTCAGGGCTGCCATCAGGGGGACCACGGAGCTTGTTTCAACAGCATATTTGTCAGATCTCTCGGCGACTGAAAGGGCGCTGCCGCCTTGCCGCAACCTCCCGTCCGGCTTGCCAGGTGGAGCCAGTGGGACTCTATTCACACTGTTACCGGGCGGCCCAGGGGTCAGTGAAGGCCCGGCAGGGCTGCGGGCGAGGGAGCCAGTGCAGGCGTCTTAACCGGGTTGCAGGTGTCAGGGTCAGCTTCAGGGAGTGCCTGAGCGCTGCTCTCCGCACGCCTGCACCAAAGCACCGCAGGCGTCCGCAGTGTCCCCAGAGCCCTCCCGTGCAGGGTCAGCTCGGTGCAGCAGAGGCCCCAGTGCGCACCCCCCTCCCCCACTGGCTGCCTTGATTCACTCTGTGTCATGAATCTACCTGAGCTGGTTCAGGTGCGAGCTCAGAGGAAGGCCCTGCTCACTCAGCACAGTGAAAGGCGCCGCAGTGTGGACCCACTGGTGCCGGAAGAAGTCTGACAGGGCTCTGAAAGTGCGGCTGCACTCAGAGGGCTTTTCCCCCGTGTGGATGCTCGCTGAGGAAGGCGCTAATGCTGAAGGCGCCAGGCACTCCTGGCAGGCATACGGCTCCTCCCAGGGGTGGCCCCGCTGGTGCTGAGTGAGGCTGGAGCTCTGGCTGAAGGAAGGGCCGCACCGCGGACATGCAACCAGCTTCTCGCTGCTGTGGAACCGCGGGGGGCTGTGTGACCTGGGAGCTGTGCACAAAGGCTTTCCCGCGCTGGCTACACGAGATGGCTTCTTGCCAGTGTGGATCCTCTGGTCTGACATCCACCTGAAAACCCTCCTGCATGCACTGGTGGCACTGGTGAGGCTTCTCCCTAACTGGAAGCTTCTGCCGCTCCAGGCCTTGGCCCGTACAGGGAGGCCTTGGGTCCCACAGACTGGTGGAGAGCTGGTTCCCCGGCTGGGGCCCCCCACGCCTGCTAGATTTGGAGTGGCTCAAACAGCGGGGCTCGCGGCTCCCAACCTCCCTCTTGTGCCGTCTCCCTGGCGGGTCACAGGCTGGCGGTGAGGCTGGCTTTGCTTCCGATCTTAAGGTCTTGGTTCCTCTCCTCCCCAGGAATCGCCTGGTTCGGGCAGGTCTGCCAGCTGGGAACCCTGATGGCTTCTGCACAGTCCGGCAGGTCCCTGGCCCTGCCATCAGAGACTTGAGGCGTTTGTCCCTCGAACACACTGGGGTTCTCCCTCTTCTGGGGTTTCCTGCCCTGGAATCTCCTCCTCACTCTGAGCTGAAGCCAGAAGGGCAGGCAGCAGATGACAGCAGCCTCTGAACCAGAGTATGCAGAGACCCGGGGAAGGCAGTCATCTCTTTAATTCAGGGAACTAGGGAATTAAAAGCTCCAGTCCATGGGGTCGCTAAGAGTCGGACACGGCTGAGTGACTTCACTTTCACTTTTCACTTTCATGCATTGGAGAAGGAAATGGCAACCCACTCCAGTATTCTTGCCTGGAGAATTCCAGGGACAGCCGTCTTTGAGATCGCACAGAGTCGGACACGACTGAAGCAACTTAGCAGCAGTAGCAGCAGCAGGGAATTAAATCCTGTGTCTGGGATGGGGTTATGCAGGGATCAAGGTCAGGGAGAGGAAGTGCGAGAGAAGTGAACAAACTCCCAAAATAGTATTATTTTTTCATCTTGTATCTTTCTTTTTAAAAAATGTTTTTCAACATTTTATTTTGTATTGGGGCATAACCTATTAACAATGATAGTTTCAAGGTGACAGCAAGTGACTTAGCCATACATACACATGTATTAGCTTTCTCCCAAACTCCCTTCCCATCCGGGCTGCCACATAACATTGAGCAGAATTCCCTGTGCTATTCAGTAGATCTTTGCTGTTTATCCATTTCAAATATAACTGTGTACAAGTCGATCTCCAACTCACTACCTGTCTCGACCCCCTCCCACCCCCCCCCCACCCCCGCCGAGCAATGTCGTTAAAGAAAAAGAAATCTGGGAGCCCTCCTAACCACTTCCCGTCTGGAGCTGCTTGATTCCAAATGATTTTTGCGCAAATAAACTTTTAAAATTAAAACAAAAATTAAAAAAGTCTGTTAAAAACCTGTCCTCCTTGAGGACTAGCCTTCAGTTTCCCCTGAGACCCGGAATCTGGCTGATCCTCTCTCGGGGTGAGGCAGCAGGACAGCAGGGAGGGGATTGGGCTGCACACTGAATAACAGATGCCGAGGTCAGGACCGTGGCCAAAGGGACACAGCCCGGGGCTCGAAAGGGGAGTACCGTGTCCCTGGGTCCCGTCCTCCGGAAGAGGAGAGCCTGGCCTGGCGCCCTTGGCAGGCGGAGTGGCAGGTGAGGTCAATCGGTGACAGCGCTGGAGTCGGGGTCAGGGAAACACAACCCAGCTGTGCGCATGGGGCAGTGCCGGGGGCCGGGGCTCCCCTCAGGGGCACAGCGGTCCGGACTTCACAAGCTCCGCCCGCACACTCCCAGACGAACTTCTTCCAAAGCGAAGCCCGACCTCTCTCGGGATTGTCAACTCTTCCAGCGGACTCCCGAAAATGAGGTGGGAGAAGCATGGTTTGGGAACCTGGCCTGCGGCCGTCGGGTCTCTGGGCCCAGCGGGCGGGGGACGCCCTCTGCGGTCAGGGGTCGTGCGGACTGTGGGAGGAAGGCCCAAGAGGGCCGGCCGTGACACCGCGTCCACCGCCAGCCGGGCCGCAGGGCCGAGGGACCCGCAGCGCGGGGCCACCCCGCCTCCGCCCCGTGGCTCGCGGGAGCCGGAAGCGAGCGCCGCGCCCACAGCGAGCCCCGCCCCGCGCCGCCAGCACTTCCCGGAGCTCTCGGAAGCTCGAGGTGAGGGGCCCGCGGGGGGCCTGCCCGGGGCAGGAGTCCGAGGAGAGGAGACCCCGGGAGCCACTGGGCTGAGCCTGTGAGCCTCGGGGCCGTGCACCTACGCTCGGACCGGCGCGCTTCCCTGGAGCTGTCCGAGGTGCTGGGTAGCAACTGGCTGTGGGACCTCGGAGAAGCGGGCGGTGAGGCAGAGACAGCCTGGGAGGGAAAGGGCAAGGAGCCCCGGCGCTTAAGGCCCTGAGCGCGGTAGGAGAGACTCCGGAAAGCAAGCAAGGGACACCACCCAACTCGTGACTCAGAAGACTCTGGTGGAGGGGGTGGGAGGGGGAGGCGAATTCTGGGTTGTTGGGGTGGCCCAGGGGAGGAATTGCGCATGCTGGCTTGGTCTGAGGTGAGAGGTTACTGACCGCTGCTGAGACAAGTCCATGATCCCTGCAACCAGTTGAAGGAACTCAGCCCTTAGGAAAGAACTGCAGGGGCGAGGAGACGGCCCCTAGAGTGACCACCACCTTCAAATCCTGAGGGCTCTTCCTCCGCTGAGTACAGCCAGGCTATGACAGGCCCAGAGGGCAGGACTGGGAGGGCTGGTGCTGGAGGGCAGACCCCGGCCTCAGCCAGTCAGTCCAGAAGTGCCGGGTCCCCTTCCAGATGGTGTCTGAGTAGGGCTGGGACCATCACCCCTGCAGAAGCACCTGCTTTAAGGGGCTGGGTGAGCCCATAGGCCCCCAAGCCTGGCACACTGTCAATATCACTGGGGGTGTTGGAGCTAAATCCAGATTCCCTGGGCCCACCCCGGATCTACTGAATCTGTCTTCCCTGATGTGGGGTCTGGGAATCTGTTTTTCAGCAAGCTCTGACCCCAGCCTTGGAGATGCTCCTTTCTCGGGAGTCTGGGTCCAGCCTAACCCCTCGTCCAGTTCAGACTTATGAGATACTGAGGTAGCCCCATATGGAATGATGCATTGCAACTGACAAAGACAAGCACGTGGACAATAACGGTATTGAAAATGTGGACAGAGGAACTTGTGGTTCTGTCTGCTCATCCCAGCATCCTGCCACCAGGCACGGGTGTGACTTTGAATCAGGCTGAATGGCAATCTCCAAGCCCATCTCCCTGGTTAGAGCCCCTAGCCCAGGGATGGACAGAAAGTGGCCTAAGACCCCAGCAGAACCCTTCTCTGGGATGTTTCCCTTACCCTCTAGTGGGTAAAATAGAAGCAAGTAGGTCTGGGGCTCCTTTGAGCTCTGGTCTGAATCCCATAGCAGGAGGAATGAGACCAACTCTACAACATCAAGTATGACCTTATCCTTGCTAATGATGGTTGATTTTATGTGTCAACTGGACTGAGCCACAGGGTGTCCAGATATATGGTCAAACATTATTCTGGGCAAGATGGCCATCTGAGTCAGTAGACTGAATAAAGTGCTTGGGCTCCTCACCCTCACGTGCGTGAGTCACGGCCAATCAGCTGAGAGACTGAACAGGACAAAAAGGCCAATTAACAGTGAACTTCTGCTGCCTGACTGTTGAACCGGGGTGTCAGTCTCATTCTGCCTTTGGACTGAAACACTGCATTTTCCTGGGTCCCAGGCCTGCTGGCTTGCAGACTGGAGCTACACCATTGATGCTCCTGGGTCTCCAGCAGCCCCCCGCAGGTCCTGGGGCATCTCAGCCTCTGTAACCTCACAAGCGGATTCCTAACCTACCCGTCTCTCCAACTGCCTCTGCTTCTCTGGAGAGCCCTAATATATCTTTTTTTCCTAATTAGAAAACAAATTTGGAGAGATTGTCTAACCTTACAGTTAAGTGTAGAGTTGGGCGTTAAATTCCAGTCAATTTTCATAGCCATCATGGTACACTGCTTCTATTCGTGTAAAAATAAAAACCCCTGTATCCAACTGAAGTCTCCAGGTTTAGGTCCATTTTTGTTATTTACCGACCCACATGCACATGCAATCTGCACCACAGCCTGCACAGAGCCCAAGATGGTGATGAAGTCAGCTCCTGGGCCTCCTCGGTCTCCATCAAGTACAAAGAATTTATTCGGGACAGGGCATGTGATGCCCGCTGTGCTAACCAGGAGGGCGCGCAGGCAGGAGCCCTTCGTGGGAACACCGCCTCCCTAGGCTGCCGCCGCGTGTCCCCAGCACTCGCTACTCCCGGTAGTGGACCCTCTGGTGCTGGATGAGCTGGGAACTCTGGCCGAAGGCCTTGCCGCAGGCACCACAGGCGAAGGGCTTCTCGCCCGTGTGGGTCCGCAGGTGCCGGAAGAAGTGCGAGCGGCCACGGAAGGCCTTGCCACAGTCAGGGCACTCGTAGGGCTTCTCACCCGTGTGGATGCGCTGGTGCTCGATGAGCACCGAGCTCCAGATGAAGGCCTTGCCGCACTGGCTGCAGGCGTACGGCTTCTCGCCCGTGTGCAGCCGCTGGTGCCGCACCAAGTTGGAGCTCTGGCTGAAGGCCTGGCCGCACTCGCCGCACTCGTATGGCTTCTCCCCGTTGTGGATGCGCAGGTGCTGCGTGAAGTGAGAGCTATGGCTGAAGGCGCGGCCACACTGGCCGCACTCATAGGGCTTTTCGCCGGTGTGGATGCGGTGGTGTTGGATGAAGCCTGACCAGCCGCGGAAGCGCTTGCCGCACTCATGGCAGGCGTAGGGCTTCTCGCCTGTGTGGATGCGCTGGTGCTTCAGCAGGAGCGAGTTGTACTTGAAGCTCTTGCCGCAGGCCTCGCACCTGTGCGGCTTCCCACCCCGCGGGCCGCCCTGCTGAGTCCCGAGACCCGAGCCCCGGCTCAGGCCGCCTGCCAGCTCAGCCGTGAGCCCCGGGCTGCCCTCCGTCCCGGAGGCCCCCTGCGATCCAAGCCAGGTGCCTCTCTTCTGGGAACGGGGCCCGGCCCTCCGTGGCTGGCCTGCTGGCCGCTCCAGGCTGGGCTCCTGCCCAAAGCAGTCCCCACCCCCGGGTCTGCGGGGAAGGGTCCTCAGCAGGGTCCTCAGCACGCCCCCGGGCTGGTGCACCTCGTCTTCAGGACCGTGCAGGCGGGGAGATGACGGGGCCTGTTCCGGCTCCGACTCAGAACCTGAAACGAGAGGTGGGAGAGGCGGAGGGTTCTCAGAGGCCGTCCCTCAGGGGACCCCGTCCCACCCCGGGTGCCTGCGCCAGGGTGGGCGCGGATGGGACGTCGTGAGTTGCTCGGGGGCGGGGCGGACAGGAGGTTCAAACTCGGAGTCAAGTAGAAAAGCCCCTGCTCCCGAGGCTGCTGGCCCAGGATGCCAGCACCTGCCACGTCCTCTTCGAGGAGGCGCCTCTCCCAGGCCCCTGAGCTGCTTCAGGGACCCCTGGGAGATACCACAAGGGCTTCTCTGGGGGAGCGGTGGGGTAGGGTGGGGCAGCAGAGAAATGAGGGGCTAAGTGCCTGGACGGGTGAAGCCAGGTCCAGGCCTTGGGGAGAAGGGGATGCGGCCAGAGCTTGATTTAGGGGGCTATGGGAGGTGGGGGGAAGTACACTGGCAGAAGGGGGGCCAGGACAACTCCCCAAGTGCCGGCCTGGGGTGCCAGTAGTGCTGGGGCAGACACTACCTGGACAGGCTGGGGCTACGGGGGCCTGGGCAGCACTCACAGCCAAGACAGTGGAGGCAACAGGATGGGCATCAGTGGGGACGGGCTGTGGGGGACGGAAGCGCGCTCTGAGCCAGGGACAAGAAGGGCCTGGGGGCCTGGCTGTGTGGTGGGCACAGCCAGGAGCCTGGTGAGCGGCAGCCGCAGTTAACTGTGTTGCAGGCAGGGGCCTGGTGCGGCCTGCTCACTCACCTGACCAGCAGGTGTCTCTGCAGATCTGGACCTCTGCCACCTCCTGGAAGTCCAGGTCTGACGGCTCCTGCTCCTGTGGGGGCTGGGAGGGCACCTCAGGGCTGCTGCTGGGGAAGCCTGGGGGTCACAGGGGGCTGGGGCTCATTTTCCCCTCCTCTGGAGGCTCCTGAGAGCCACAAAGGGTTGGAATGTTCAGGAGACGGGTGTGTAAGGGGCCTGGATACACCACGTGGCTGCCCTGCTGTGGGGAGGTGGGGGCTGGGCCTGGAGCGCCAGCTGCTCTGGGCTGCTGCCCTCACCCGCTGTCGCTCAACCACCCGAAGTCTGGAGCTGGCCAGGCCCGGCCTGCTAGGTGGACAGCCTTCTCATACGGCTGCATCCTGACACAGCCTCTCAAAGCTCAGCACTGTGTCCCCCTACACTGGGCACCTCCAGGGTGGCTGTGATGGAAGGCTTACAGCTTGGCCTTAAGGCAGGTCACCCTCAACTAGCAAGAGGGACGGGCCTGCTTGACCCTGGCAGCGGGCCCCAGGCCTGAAGCTCAGGTGGACAGCGTGCTGATGTGGCCGGTGTTCCAGGGGGAAGGCAGTGGGTGGTTTTTTGGCTCAAAGTTTTCTGCGTAAAACAGCCCAGAAGTGTGTTGTTGGGCCTGGACACGCAGGAGAGGAGCAGGGGGGTAGGGTTGGCCACTGGGTACCTGAATTCAGTCCCAGGCGCCAGCCAGGGGCACCTCTGGGAAGACTGCCTCCTGGCCAGGGGCCCCTCCTTCCTCCAGCCTGCAAGCCCCAGGGGTCCAGCCCTCCAACTACAGGGCACTAGTCCCTGAGGGGCTGCACCAGGCCCGCCACCCAGCCCAGCGCAGCGTGGTTCCGCTTTAGTCTCTGGGAGCTGCAAGCCAAGAGGGGCTGAGCCCTGCCCCGCACCTGCACCCCTCACCCAGCATCCCTGCCAGGGACCAGGCCCCGTCCCCTTGGCCCATGCTGCTTCCTGCCCCGCTCAAGCTGACCAGGGCTCCCCTTCTAAGGACACGCTCTGGCCCTGCCTGGTGTCCAGCACTCTGCTCAGCTGCAGGTTCAGAAATGGTCCTTGAGGTTGGGGGGGTGGGTCGCTGGGCTCAGGCCTGGCTGTGTCTGAGGGACCCCAGGCCTGCCAGGGTGGATCTCCTGAATGCTCTTTCTGGCCTATCTCACCAACTTGGACCCAGGAGTCGGGAGGCTGGGGCTCCAGAAGTCCTGGCCTCGCTGGCTGGAGGGCCCTGGGCAGGTTCCTGAGATGCTGGGGCTTTCCTGCAGAGGCCTCTGTGGACCCCTGAAGAGTGAAGCCTTAGCAGCAGAGGAAAGGCTCGAAAGTCTGAGGGGTTCTCTCTGCCCTGGAAAACAGCCTGGACGCAGTGGGGAGGGGTAAAGCCCCACTCCCTCCTATCAGGCAACCCTCAGGCACCTCAGGGCACCTGGACATGGCTCAGAGCACCCAAGACCAGCCTCTGGGCCCGTGCTGCCCCTGGTTGGGCGAGATCAAGTCGGGGCAGCCCTGCTCTGCAGGGGTTTGGGGACCAGCCTTCTTATCTTCAGGGCAGCCCCTCCAGAGTCCTGTGTCCTGCTGGTCTGCTTCCCCGGGGAGGAGCCGTGGCGCGCTGGGCCCACAGGGGCATCGAGAGCAAGCGCTTCAGTCAGGCTGTGGGGTCTGGATTCTGCTGGTCTCCACTGGCTCAGGTCTGGGCTTCCAGGTCCCCATCAGAGATGTGGCGACAGGAGGTCCTACTCGCCAGGCTGGTGTGAGGGTGACATGAGGAGCTGGAGGTGAAGTGCAGGCCCCCAGGGGCAGCGTGGGGGCCCTGAAACCACTGTGTGCCCAGGGGGCGGGATCTGGGCTCCTTGAGGGCAGCGCCCAGCTCCACACCCACTGTACACGCCCCAGCCTGGCCTGTCACAGGGCACGCTGGGAGCTCCTGCTCGTCCTCGACTGGCCCGCTATCTCGGTGATGTGCGACGTCAGGCTGCCCCTGTGACCTCCGTGGGCCTCACTGTCCCCGTGTGCACAGTGCCCACCCCCGGCCTCCTCTGTCCCCATGCAGAGCCCTAAACGCACAGCTGGCACCCACCACAGCCGCTGTTCAGCCCATCTCGGCTGCCATAACATCACCTGCTATAATGCCAGGACCTGCCAAGAGTGAGAACCCTGGGCACAGAGTGGGCCCTGGGCACAGTGCCAGCTCTTCAGGCAGCGGCACAGGCTCAGACTTGCCCTGAGAGTGATGGGACACATCTGGGCTCCCATCCAGCTGCCACCAGCATCTGTGTCCTCCACTGCGAGAGGAGTGAGGCCAGGCCTCCTGTGGAATGTGGGGCACGGAAGGAAGCCCCGGACTCTGATGACTGACTGTGAGCAGGGCCCCAGGGCACCATGCACCACAGGGCTAGGGCATCCTCCCCAACCAGCTGTTGGCTATTTCCACACCTGGACACCCCCAGATCCTGCTGGGGGCTGCAGCAAGGTTGGTGGCTCCATCCGCACAGGGGTCCCCACCCAAACCAGCTTGCCCAGATCTCTAGATACTATTTTCCTGGCGTGGGAGCAAAGGCTGGGAGAGAGAGACAAAGTGACTTGCTTCTGTCACACAGGCCTGGCCATCAAGGCTGCTTTTTTGCAGCCCTGATCCCATAAAGAAACACAGTCCAGAGGACTGTCCCCTAGGGAGCTACTGCTTACACAGCTCAGCCCAAAGCTCAACCACCACTGCCCGAATCCCAACCCAGGTACCAGGGTGCAGGAGCCCCAGTGTCCAGCAAGCTGCCTGCCCGCAGTGATGGTGCACGGAGGCAAGTACCATGTTGATGACCGTGGAGGTAAAGCTGGGCTTCATGGTGGTGGGCTCCAGGTGTCCCGGGTGACTCGAAACTGATCGGGGACAGGACATGAGGGGGCTCCTGACCATCCCCCAGGGCCGCCATCTTCCCCTAAGGCCTGCTGAAGGAGTGCACACCGGGGACCTGGGAAAATGAAAACCATGGCAGATGAGGGGGTCAGAGGGATGTGCCTGGGGGTAGGGTGGGGTGGTAATCAGCCACAGGCGGAGCCTCCCTCCCTGGGTAAGGAATTCCAAGAGGCAACCTGTGGGGCCCCAAGTGTTGGAACTGTTAGTTCCACCAGGCGCACAGGACCAGCACACCTACAAGAACAGAATGTTCTCCCAACCCAAGGCCTTGCCCAGCGAGAGAAGCAGGCTGTTCTTCCAGAAAAACCTCCTGTCACAGCTAGGGGCTGCTGGCTCTGGGGAAGACAAAACTGAACCCTGCCTGCTGGAGCATGAACATTCCAGGTTAACTCTCAAAGAGACTCTTCCAGAGAGGAAAACCCTCCACAGAGCCCTCAGAGGCTGCAGACCTGGCCCCAGCACACCCGGGTGCTCTCAGTCTCCTCCTGGGCAAAAACACCCTCCTTTAATCTGGTTTGCAACAACAGCTTCGACCAAGGGAAGAGTTTTTCTTTCACACTTTAATGAAGTAGGTCTTATTTGGGGGTGAAAAAGGGGCAGGGGAAAGGCCAAAGTTAACGTACATCCAGCAATGGTGCAAACCGTACCTGCTTCAAGGAAGCGGGGAGGCAGCTGCCACAGGGCTCCTCGGGGTCAGCCCCCACCAGACCTCAGCCCCTAATGACGGTAAGGGTCACGGGCAGCTAGGTAAACGGCCACAGGGTGGGGCTGCAGTCCTGAACCTGGGTGCAAGTTCTCACTCCCGCTAAGACCCATCTTAAATCATTTAGTTAATATCCGGGGGACTTAACCGGGCAAATGCACGGCCACCCCTACCCTGGCTGTCTGAGGGGAGGTGGCAGTCACACATGGACGCAAACCCTCCACCTGCACGCTGCTGCGACAGGATGAAGGCGGAGGGGACACAAACGGCACTGGCCCGGGCACGAACCCTGTCTACTCCCTCTTCCCCAGCTTGGAGCCTGTGCCCCGCGGGAAAGGGCCCGAACTCCGAGCGCCTGGCAGCAGAGAGCAGGCAGCCCGGGCTGCGTCCGGCCACCGACGTCTGGCCAAAGGCGGCTCTGAGCCTCTTTCCCGTCTGCAGAGTGTGGTCGCCACAGATCCCGTCCCTGGGGTTCCGGGAGGGTGGGGAGGCACCCCGCAAACGGGCACCCACGACCGTTCGGGGACAGTGTGCCCGCTGCGGCCTCCACCCGCGCCCCCAGCCCCGGTCGAGGCCAAGGTCGCGGCGGCTGCAGGGGCCGGGCCCGGCCTGCCGGGACGACGCGCGAGCGCGAGCGGGGCTGGGCGCCCCGGCGGCCTCCACCACCGCTGCCCGGTACCCACTCACCTTCTGAGCGGGAGGTGGCCGCCCGGGCGCCGGCCGGAAGTGCACCCGCGTCCCGCCCCGCCCGGCCGCACGCACTTCCGGGACACTCTGGGTGCTGGGAGGACCACTGCCTCCGTGACCTTGCTGAGCGGTGGGCGGGGCGCCGCGGGGGGCGGGGAGTTCCTTAACCCGTGCGGCGCCGGTCTGATGCCGGTGGACCTGCGTCACAAGTATCTGTGGCCTTTGATCACAGGAGCCCGCAGCCTGTCGAGGTCAGTCGCCCCTGGTTCGTCTGCTGAGCTCTCGGTCCCCGGTTGCACACGCTTCCAGAGCAGCGCGCGCCTGGCAGGGATGGCTCACACATATTCTACAAGCACAGTTCTTACAGCCACTGGAATGCTCCCTTCCTCAAGAAAAGTTCCACCCAAAGCATTCTCGGGGGAATCTCTTTCCCTAGCATGGACGGCCATCATTTGCTAGGGAACTTGCTGAAGACAGTCCTCGTCTCTTTTTGGGATGTCTCAAATGCCCCCTAAACTACCCTGCCATTGAAGTGTGTTCCCAAACTTTAGGTCCTGAGGAGTGTTACAAATTTCCCCACAACCTTTTCATGGAATTCTTCCTTAATTTCCTGATGTTCACTAAGTCTCTTTCTCAGCCCAGATCTTACAATCAGAAAGAGAAGTGGACTCACTATCTCTTGGGAAAAGCAACAGCTGGAGGAGGATTCCATGAACCTATCCACCAGGGTTGGATGTCCAGCGGAATTACTTCCTCATGGCTGGGGAGGTAGAGCACAGAAGACAGCAAGAGAGGAGCCACAGCCCCAGGCCTGAGGAGCTCATCATGGGGGAGGAGACATCTGGTCCCAGGTGGCTGCCATGGCAGCAGAGAAACCGGATAACCAGGGACATGTGAAGGACCAAGTGTGTGGGGAGGGGCCTTCCTTGGTGGGTGGTGAGACCAGGATGAGAACTGAGAAAGAGGGTGTAGCACACTTGGAGTTGGAGAAAAGGTGCCTGAGCAGCTGATTCCTGCCCCAGACTCGAGGTGAGTCCCAGCCCTGTAGGAAGGTTACCCCCTGCTCTCCTCTGCCTGACCTGGTACCAGGTCCTGAGACACAGGCTCAGAGGTACAGTGTGGAACAGGACAGGTCCCTGCCTCCAAAACAAGCTGGACAGTGGTCTTAAAGTCAATTTGGAGCCTGGATTTCATTCTTCTTGTACCAGGAGCCAGCAAACCGTCCTGAGCAGGGAACGAAGAGTGCCTTTAAGATCAGTTCAGGGCAGTGGGGAGGCAGGAGAGAAGGAAGAGATGGGCAAGATGGAGAGAGGCTGGGGAAGGGCGTGTAGGGGACAGAACTGACTGTACCTGCTGCTGATTGGGATGTGGGTGTGAGGACACCTTGGGGTTCTGGCTAGAGCGTGGCTGGTGGTTGCTTCCGGAGATGGGGAGATGGCTGGGGAAGGGGGGTGCTGGTGATGAGTGTGCACACCACCCTCGAGTGTATCCTCCCTGATGGTGGACAGAGGTGGCCGTGGGCTGGACTTTCACCTGTCCTCTTCTTCATTCTGTCCTGCTCGTTGTTTCAGAGGGATGGAGGCAGGCTTCTGTTTCCTACAAGGCTGGGGAGACCTGAGGGGATCTAACTCTCAGCCAATTACCGTTTTTTCTGCCCACCTCTGCCCCACAGTCCGGGGTGCCTGGGCCCTGCCAGCCTTCTAACAGCCTGAATGGGCTTCTGTGCACTCAAGTGCACAAGCTTCTGTTGAAAGCTACCTCCCTTCCAGATCTCCAGTTTCTGACACCTCCAGCAGACAGCTCTTACTTTCTGTCTCTGGCCTCGAGACTCTTCAGCCCTTCCTGAGTTGAGGGTCCCCACCCTCAGCATCCTGGGCTCTGAGCAGCTTCCCTGCCTCCCACCCAACTGCCAGAACTCCTCCCCTCGCCTGTGACAACCAAAGTGTCCCCAGGTATTGCCAGCATCCCCTTCTGAGGGCAAAATCGCCCCTCGTGAGGACCTCTGCTCTAACAAGGCAAAGTGGGTAGTATCCAGAAGGGAGGACAGATGAGCGCGTCAGAACCGGTCCCTGATGAGGCGATCACAGGGTCTGTGGGGCGGGCATTGAGCAATGACATGGCCCAGCTCTGTTTCCAGGCAAAGAGGTCCCTGCTGCTTTTTGAAAGTTTGCTTTAAATCACTTTGCTTTTTGGTACCTGGTTTGCAACAAATCCAAAGAGGACTTTAGCTTTGATAAAATAAAGGAAAAAGTGAAAAAAAAAAAAAAAAAGCTTGCTCAGCCTTTGTTCTACAGCAGCTGCTCCCAAGGCAGCTAGGAGCGGGCACGCCAAGCTCCTTCCTTTGGATCCAGGCTCAGCAGTTAGGTGCCAGGGCTGCTAGCCGTGTCTGAGGGCGTCATCTTGATTTGTCTCGTGCACCCTGAATGAGATGTGTTCTAACAAGGTAACTGCCTCTTTGCTTTCTGCTGTTTCAGCTTTGGAAGGTGTCACAGGACCACGCTGCTCTGGAGCGCGGGGGACCCCACCCTGGTTGGCAGCAGGATTGCGAGGAAATTAATGACAGTTTCTTAGGGTGTACGTGCTATGATGAGATTACAGGGGTGGACCACACCCTGCCCGGCTTCCACCCACTTCAGGAAGCAGAAGCCACCAAATGCCGAGCCCTGTGGCTGGGGAACGACTCTTGTTTCTTCCCATGTGCACATCCAAATGACATGCTGTTTTCTTGGCTTTGCACAAGCTAGTGACTGAAATCGTACTGCGTGTTCTCCTGTCTTTGCGCAGCGCTGTGTCTGAGACCCGCACATCTGATGCACATCTACCCGCTTCAGTGTAAGTACTGCCGTAGGTGTCTCTCTAGCCCATGTCCCAGAGTTCCTCTGCGGTGTGTCAGCAAGTGATGTTTCCGGGTCAGCGGGTCAGCACATCTTCCACTTGCCAGAAAATGCCATTTTTGTTGCTAAAATGGATGACGGCTTTAGAAAGTTGCATTTTGTTATTAGCGTATCAAATTCAACAGACCTTTTTTGCTGTGGTAAAAAAATATATAATATTTATTATTTTAACCAATTGTAATTCAGTGGCATTAAATATTCCCAGTGCTGTGTACATGTCACCACTACCTAACAGAAACTGTTCCTGCCAAACCCTCAGCACCCTCCTCCAACCTGGTAACGGCTACTCCACTTCCTATGCATGTGCTCACTCCAGGGCAATTCATTCATATGAATACACATAGTGAAGTGGAACTCATATAATTGGAATCATGCAGTGTTTGTCCTTCCGTGCCTGGCCCCTACCTAAGCATAATGCTTCTGGATCTCACCCATGTTGTAGTGGGGGGCGGTGCTCAGCACTTTCTATGGATGGATGGTGTTTTCTTGTGTGAATGGGCCACAGCTTCTTATCCACTCCTCTGCTCAGTGAATTATGGTTTTCTCCGGATATATGCCCAGGAGTGAGATTGCTGGATCATATGGTATCTCTAATTTTAATTTTTTAAGGAACCTCCATACTGTCCTCCACAGTGGCTGCACCAGTTTCCATTCCCACCAGCAATGTAGGAGGGCTCTCTTTTCTTCACACCCTCTCCAGCATTTATTATTTGCACTTTCTGATGATGGCCATTCTGACCCAGTGTGAGGTGATACTTCACTGTAGTTTTAATTTGCATTTCTCTGATAATTAGTGATGTCGAGCATCTTTTCATATGTTTGTTGGCCATCTGTATGTCTTCTTTGGAGAAATGTCTATTTAGATCTGCCATTTTTTGATTGGGTTGTTTTTTTGATACTGAGCGACATGAGCTGTCGGTATATTTTGGACATTAATTCCTTGTCAGTTGAATCATTTGCAAATATTTTCTCCTATTCTGTAGCTTGTCTTTTTGTTTTATGGTTTCCTTTCCTTGTGCAAGAACTTTTGTTTGATTAGGTCCCATCTGTTTATTTTTGTTTTTATTTTTATTACTTTAGGAGGTGGATCCAAAAAGATATTGTTGCAAGTTTACGTCAAAAAGTGTTCTGCCTGTTTTCCTCTAAGGAGTTTATACTATCTGGTCGTACATTTAAGTCTTTTATCCATTTTGAGTTTATTTTTGTGTATGGTGTTAGAGAATGTTCTGATTTCATTGATTTCCATGTGGCAGTCCAGTTTTCCCAGCACCACTTACTGAAGAGACTGTCTTTTCTTCATTGTACAGTCTTCCTCCTTTGTCATAGATTAACTGACCACAGATGCATGGGGTTCCGGCAAGCTGTATTTTCATTATCATCCAGGTTTAAGTATTTTATAACTTTCGTTATGGTTTTTTCTTTGACTCAGGTTACTTAGAAGGTTTTCTTTTTCTGGAATTTGAGTTTCATTTGAAGAGCAATAGCCAACAAAACCATCAAAACAGATTGATATCTGAAGGGTGTGGGGTTCAGTGCTTGGAGGCGGTGTGGTGTCATATTGGTTAACTCGGAAGAAATGAGAAATGAGACCAATTTGCACCAAACACCAGGTGGCAGATTGTAGATGGGCTGCGTGGTTGTTTTCTCGTGTCTCTCTTGTTTTCCTGGGAGAGGCACTGAAGGCTGTCTGCTTCCATGGCCACCTCTCATGCCTGTTGGCCAATGTCACCCCACTAGGGACACTAACACGTGACCAGAGCTGACAGTGGCTAAACTGGGGGTCAGTGTGGCACTGAGGTCACACACAGGCAGTGACCAGGCTAAGCACCATCAGTGCCCCGATGTCACCTCTGGGGACTGGAGGTACAAGGAGGTGAGGACTGGCTGAGGCCCCATGTCTTTAAGGCACGAGGGTGCGTCGGCAACCCCAGCTCGAGAGACCATGCTCTTTGTATCTGCCTCCTCTCTGGAAATCAAAGACATCAGATTAGAGTGTTTCTTCTCTTCTAACAAACTGGTGAGATTAAAACTCACCTGCTGTCTGTGAGCTGCTGGAGCACTTCTGGGGCACAACCTGGAGGAAGGTATTTGCCAGCATGATCTCCATCCATCAGTCCATTTCTGGCAACCCATCGTTGGCCCTAAATGTGGAAAAGATATTTACCATGTTGTTTATAGTTACCTAAACTAGAAACAGCCTACATGTTAGGAAATGGTTAAGTTGGCTTTTTATTTAACAGATCATTCAGTTCAGTTCAGTCGCTCAGTCATGTCTGACTCTTCGCGACCCCATGAATCGCAGCACGCCAGGCCTCCCTGTCCATCACCAACTCCCAGAGTTTACTCAGACTCACATCCATCGAGTCAGTGATGCCATCCAGCCATCTCATCCTCTGTCGTCCCCTTCTCCTCCTGACCCCAATCCCTCCCCGCATCAGAGTCTTTTCCAATGAGTCAACTCTTCGCATGAGGTGGCCAAAGGACTGGAGTTTCAGCTTCAGCATCTTTGCTTCCAAAGAAATCCCAGGGCTGATCTCCTTCAGAATGGACTGGTTGGATCTCCTTGCCACCCAAGGAATCTCAAGAGTCTTCTCCAACACCACAGTTCAAAAGCATCAATTCTTCAGCGCTCAGCCTTCTTCACAGTCCAACTCTCACATCCATACATGACCACAGGAAAAACCATAGCCTTGACTAGACGGACTTTTGTTGGCAAAGTAATGTCTCTGCTTTTGAATATGCTATCTAGGTTGGTCATAACTGTCCTTCCAAGGAGGAAGCGTCTTTTAATTTCATGGCTGCATTCACCATCTGCAGTGATTTTGGAGCCCCCAAAAATAAAGTCTAACACTGTTTCCACTGTTTCTCCATCTATTTCCCATGAAGTGATGGGACCAGATGCCATGATCTTCGTTTTCTGAATGTTGAGCTTTAAGCCAACTTTTTCACTCTCCACTTTCACTTTCATCAAGAGGCTTTTTAGTTCCTCTTCACTTTCCGCCATAAGGGTGGTGTCATCTGCATATCTGAAGTTATTGATATTTCTCCTGGCAATCTTGATTCCAGTTTGTGTTTCTTCCAGTCCAGCATTTCTCATGATGTACTCTGCATATAAGTTAAATAAACAGGGTGACAATATATAGCCTTGACGTACTCCTTTTCCTATTTGGAACCAGTCTGTTGTTCCCTGTCCAGTTCTAACTGTTGCTTCCTGAACTGCATACAGATTTCTCAAGAGGCAGGTCAGGTGGTCTGGTATTCCCATCTCTTTCAGAATTTTCCACAGTTTATTGTGATCCACACAGTCAAAGGCTTTGGCATAGTCAATAAAGCAGAAATAGATGTTTTTCTGGAACTCTCTTGCTTTTTCCATGATCCAGCGGATGTTGGCAATTTGATCTCTGGTTCCTCTGCCTTTTCTAAAACCAGCTTGAACATCAGGAAGTTCACAGTTCATGTATTAGGTAGCCACAAAAAATGCTTCCCATTGGTAATAACATGGAAGACATACTAACACAGAGAGTGATAATTTTTCTAAAGTACATGTGATATATTTCTATCTATGTGTTATACAACAATATTTTATATATGACAATATACTCATCATGGGATATTATAAACCATAATAATAAAAAAAAAAACTGAAGCAGATGCAGACACCCCCAAGACATGTCACATATCCTTTCATCTAGAATCAGCCAAATCCGGCTCACCGCATGCTTTGGTAAAATAAAGCTTTATTGGCACAGAGCCATGCTTGTTTGTTTTCGTGCTCTGACTGCTGTTGCATGTCATGGCTAAGCTCAGTTGTGACAGAGATCTTATGGCTACAAAGCCAAGAACAGTTATTATCCATCCCTTAAGAGAAGGTTTGCCAGCCTGCGTGGTCACTCACTCAGTGTCTGTGTATTGTTATTGCTTCTTTGCTCACCTTTTGAGAGCAAACTGCAGACACTGTGACCTTCTTCTGTGGCCCTGAAGACCACAGTGGACATCTTTCATGACAAGGACATTGTCTGAGATGGCTGCAGGCCATCAAACCAGGGAGCTTGGAAGCGATGTCCCCCATCCCCCAGTGGTGGACAGTCTAGACCCAAGGTTTGCCAAATGTCCCAGTAGCATCCTTTGTAGCAAACTTTCCCACCAAGATCCCAGGTGTGTTTTCCCTAAGCCAGCCTCCCGGCACCTGTTTGAACAATTCTGCCTCATCACATCTCCAGCTCTGGGACTGTGTGAGCAGGATCACAGTGCCAGGTTATGCCTGGTCACACCTGGGGCTGGGCTGCTGGTACAGGAGGAGGGCCCACTGAGCTGTGGAATGGAGGTGCCTGGTGCCTGGTGCAGGTAGAGCTGTTGTAATGCTGTAGCTTTTAGAAAGAACAAGACTCTTAACCTGGAGAGACGTTTGCACTGGGAGCACTCTCTCCTGTCTTCTGATGGAGGAGGTCCCAAGACCAGGGTCATTATTAGTTTTCTGGGTCCAAACAGCTGAAAATGTAGGTGTCAACATTTTACTGATGAAAAGCAGTATTACTTCCTGGATGACAGGCCCCTCATCCTTCTGGCCCCTCCTCCCTCTTATACTGTGCCAAAGTTCTGGGGCAAGCCACACCCCCAGCCAGGAGAGCCTGGAGGCCCAGCCAGACCACTCCTGGAGGGAAGCCAAGGGCAGGCAAGCACATGGATGTGCAGGACGTGGGACAGAACCGGGAGCCAGGCTTGGAGAAGTGGAACTCACCTGAATGGAGAGCTGGCCTTCTGTCTTGTGTTTGAAAAGCTGCAATGCAGGCAAAAGCTGGATCCAAGCTGCCATCAGCATCCTGGGGCCGACACAGCCAAGGCAGGAAGCGCCCATGGTGGCAGCATTTAGTGTCCCGAGTGGGCCACCTGGAAAGCCAGGCTGCCCAGCTGGGATGGTGGTTGAGCCGGAAGGACACAGAGGGAGCCCAGTTCCTGGGGATGGGGGCCAAGGTCAAGGAATGGCGCTCCAGCAGAGGAGGGAAGGCACGGGACAAAGCACATCACTGCCGGCACAGCCAGCAAAGGTGGGGGGACACTGGGGTTCCCAGTGCTGACTGCAGAAGCACTGCTGTCCAGCCCAGGGACACAGGCCTCCTGCCAGGCTGCACGGAGATGGACTCGGGGCAAAGGGTCTGCAGACCAGTCTTCAAAGGAGCCGGTGGGAAGGCTGAGGCCAGCATGGGTGCCACAGGCAAGGCAGCAGTGGGAGGTTCTGGGCTGTGCTCGGGTCCAAGCCTGCCCTCTGGACAGGAATTTGCATGCTTGTTATCATGATGTCTCAACCTAGAGATTCTCTGTATAGCTTGGGTGTTTGCTAACCTGGTTTGGGTGGGTCTTCTGGTGAGAGCAGGACCCCCCCCCCCCCAACCCGCTCAGACTCCAGAGGAAGAGGACCCCCAGGCAGGCCTGCCACGACATTCTCACAGGCACAAAGTTCCGAGTCTGGTGGGTGGCTTCCCCATGCTCAATGCTTCTTCCGTGGGTGATGTTTCCGATGGCGAATGAGACATGAGCTGTAGGCAAAGGTCTTTCCACACTCCTTACATCTGTATGGCTTCTCTCCAGTATGGGTTTTCTGATGTTTCAGGAGATTGGAACTACAGTTAAAGGCTTTGCCACACTGCATTTAAAGGGCTTTTCTTTGGGCTGAATCCTCCAGTGCTTCATCACGTCAGAGCTGTGCCTGAATATCTTCCCGCACCGGGCACACTGGAAGGGCTTCTCTCCAGTGTGGACTCTCTGGTGATGAACATGATCCTTCTTGTGCTTAAAGATGCTCCCACATTCACTACATTCATAGGGCTTCTTCCTCTGGAAGGGAGTGAACATGGGAACTCCTTCAAAGTCATCTTTAAACGAAGCATCAAAGGCCTCAAACATGTGTTCCTCATTCTCACGACTGAGGCGGGCTTTCTTCCTGTGCTTTTGGGCCAAAGTGGGGCTCTGGTTTGGCTGTTCTTTCCCAGATGCCTTCTCTTCCTTGGCAGTGTCCTTCTACACATGCACTTCTGCCTCTGGGCTCCAGGTCTTATTTTTCTTGCCTGTGGGCTTCTCCATTCTTGTTTCCAGGATAGAGGAAAGCTGGCAAGGGTCAAGGAGAATGCCCAGGGGCAAAATCCTCCAGCCTACAAATTGTCTTGTAAATTGACTTCTTCAGAAAGGACTTTATTTTTCCAAGCTTGGAACTGAAGTTCTGGAACAGAAGAGCACCAGCAACCCTTCTGAGGCTGGAGAGAAACAAGACCATGAACTGTTAGATTAAGTGAATGTCTGGGAGGAACTGAGTTACAAAGTGACAGGTGGGCAGGGAAAGGGGTGGCAGAGGCATGCAGACATGGTCCCCTTCCTTTCTTGCTGGTGTATGCCACCCATCCAGACATCTTGTAAGTTTCAGGCTGGACATGACCAAAGAACTGATTTCCTAGAACACCCCCACCCCAATCTCACTCTTTCCAGTTTTCCTCATCTGGGTAAATGTCATCACTTACTCAGTTGGTTACCAAGGAATTTTTTTTTTTTTTTTAAGGTATTTCTTTGGCTCTGCCAGGTCTTAGTTGTGGCATGCAGGATCTAGTTCCCTAAGCAGGGATTGAACCCAGGCCCCCTGCACTGGGAGGGTGGCATTGTAGCCACTGGACCACCAGGGAAGTCCCTAACCAAAGAATTCTTATTTCTCTGCCGGGGCGGCATCTCCACACCTGCATCCAGCAGGATTCATGTGCACCATGGACCAATAACTGCTGTGTGGCCCCCAATTGTGGAGTTTCCCCGCCCTTTATTTGCTCCTTCTCCACTTCTTCTATTTGGGACCAGACTATGTGCTTCTAGAGCTACAGGCCATGAGAACCACGTGCGACTCTCACAGAAAGTATAGCCCATCAGTTCAGTTCAATTCAGTCGCTCAGTCATGTCCGACTGTTTGCAACTCCATGAACCACAGCACACCAGGCCTCCCTGTCCATCACCAACTCCCAGAGTCTACCCAAATCCATGTCCATTGAGCCGGTGATGCCATCCAACCATCTCATCCTCTGTCATCCCCTTCTCCTCCTGCCCCTAATCTTTCCCAGCATCAGGGTCTTTTCAAATGAGTCAGCTCTTCGCATCAAGTGGCCAAAGTATTGGAGTTTCAGCTTCAACATCAGTCCTTCCAATGAACACCCAGGACTGATCTCCTTTAGGATGGACTGGTTGGATCTCCTTGCAGTCCAAGGGACTCTCAAGAGTCTTCTCCAACACCATAGTTCAAAAGCATCAATTCTTCGGCACTCAGCTTTCTTTATAGTCCAACTCTCACATCTATACATGACTACTGGAAAAACCATAGTCTTGACTAGACAGACCTTTGTTGACAAAGTAATGTCTCTGCTTTTTAATATGCTGTCTAGGTTGGTCATAACTTTCCTTCCAAGGATTAAGTGTCTTAATTTCATGGCTGCAATCACCATCTGCAGTGGTTTTGGAGCCCCCAAAATAAAGTCAGCCACTGTTTCCCCATCTATTTGCCATGATGGGACCAGATGCCATGAAGTTAGTTTTCTTAATGTTGAGCTTTAAGCCAACTTTGTTACTCTCCTCTTTCACTTTCATCAAGATGCTCTTTAGTTCTTCACTTTCTGCCATAAGGGTGGTATCATCTGCATATCTGAGGTTATTGATATTTCTCCTGGCAATCTTGATTCCAGCTTGTGCCTCCTGTAACTGCCCATCACCCGTATGAAACTCGCTCCCACCCTCACCCTGGCCCTCCTAAGTCCTCTGCTGGGTGGCATCCTCTACCCAGCAGCCAGTGAACCCCGTCACATCCCTGCCAAATCCCCTGTGGTTCCCCTCACACTGCTGCTTTGCTCCTTCCCAAGCACCCTTAGGTTCGCCACACATTCCCAGTCCTTCCTGCCTCAGCACCTGGCTGCCCACAAACAGGTCTTGAGAACTGGTGCTGCCCCCTCACTCACTAAGAGCTCTGCTCTGAGGGTTCTTCTCAGAGAAGCCTCCCTGACTTCATGCCCTGTTTCCTTACCATGCTTTCATTCTTCTTGTGGCCTTAACTGGAGCTGACTGTCCACTGAGGGCCAAAGCCCCAGGGAACCATCAGCTAGGCTCTTGAGTGCATTATCTTAAAAATTTGACAGTCTTTGTCCCTAATCCCATCTAAAAGCATTCTAATATCACCATAAAATTCAAACAGGAATCAGTCAGTCCCAGTGACAGGTCAGGCCCAGGTACCTGTAGAAGCATTACCAGCAATGGTTCATGTTTCATTGGTTAAGAAGCTTCACCTATTTCTCTTCTGTATTATTTCTGAGCTTCCTTAACCTGTCTCTTCCCTCAGTGCTAACAAATGGACTTCGAGGATAAAGCTTGACAAACTTGAGGCTCTTTAACCGCAGGCCAAAGAAGTCTTCACAAGATAGGAGAAAGCACTTTCCCAAGAAAGCAGATCCTGTTCTGAGTCCTTGAGTTACCCTTGAGAGACCTCCCATGGCCTGTGTGGTCACCTGATCTCCTGGGAGGTCCATATTCTGCCAGGATGTCTCACCCCAAAATGTGGTGCTCTAGATGGTGACATTTCAAGTGAAGTATGTTTTGAGGGATAAATCCTTTGCATATCCTTTAAGTCAAAGTGGATACTAAGTCTTCATCCAGTCTCTGATGCACAGAGGCAACACATAAAATGACTGAACAGTTTTCCCATCTTGACAAGAGTTTGAGAGTCTGGTTTCTTCTAAATGAAAATGTTTACATACACTTGACTCAGATTCAGGCCATGTCACTCTCTGAAGGCTCTCTTGGAGGTAGCTTCTGGGAGGAGGCTGTTCTTAGCATTAGGTGGGAGCCTGAACTGAGGATGGCAGAAGGTCATCTAGGCTGAGGGAAGCATACAAATATGGGGGCATCTCTGCTGGGGAGGCAGGTAGAACTAGGGCGGAGGATCAGAGCCCCAGTCAGCCAGGCTGCAGTTTGAGCTGAGGTCTAGTTTTAGTAGGAAACAGGTGAAAACCAAGACCAACAGGAAAGTGCCATCAACCCTCTAGCCCATGGCTCTCCAGGGCAGATGTAAACTCATCTTGGCTCTATGCTGACCCACTCGATGGAGAAGAGTGGTTCTTGGACCCACTGAGCCTGACATCTGCTGGCAGTGCTCCAAGGACTGTTCTCCCACAAGGACTCTTGTCACTTCACCTGTGGCTTGTCACTGATGTGCAGTCTCCTGATGAGCTGAGGGCAAGGATCCTTCTTTTTCATTCGAGAATCCCTAGTTACTTGGCTGGAGACTGCACATTCTACTGCTCCCAAAACATTCTAGTTCATCATCATGTCTGGCTAACTCAAGCAGGTGCTTAATGGCAGAGACTGGACATATTCACTTCTCTAAGCCCTGTGCACACCAAGCAATAAAATAATTGTTAGAAGTGGAAACGATCTGAGGTCATGGTTTTGGTCTTCTCATTTCACAGATGTGTAGGGCTGGTAACTGCTACAGCCAGGCAGGAAACGCAATCTACCTTGCCAGAGCAGACCATAGCCCTGACTTAAAGGTACATGCTCTGTCACTTCAGTGTAGCTCCTTCACTCTCTGGGCCAGGCCGCTTGTAACATGAAACTTTGGGTATCTAGCTGCAGCAGGACTCCCTGGTAACCTCAATCGCCCTCAGAAGCCAGGGTCTCAGTGACAGATGGGATTACTAGTGGGTTTGAGGGCAAACATGCACCCAAGCAGTCTGTAGGCCCTGGGCCTGTCAGAAGGCCCCCAGCGGTGTCGAAGCCGAGAAGAGGGGCCCTGACAGCCTGGCCAGCCGCGGGTGCAAGGCCGAGATCTCCTTCACCTCGATTCGCACGAAGCTGGTCCTCGCGCACCTCGCCCTTGTCCCCGTGGAACCAGGGAGCCGAGAGAGCGGTGGCTGATGCCCTGGGTGAGGGGTCCACACGACGCCAGAGGGACTCAGTGAGTTCCCGCATGGAGATCGGGGCGGGTGCGCTCTTCGCAGGGTTCCTGGGCCAGAAGGGACGCGTCCTCATCAAGGCCAGCCGCACCCCCAGCTGCCAGCGATGAGCACCGGGAATCTTCTCAGTCGAGCAGCCTCGGAAAAGCCCGCCGCTGGCCCCGCCCCTTCCGGCGCCGTTCTAGGAAGCGAAGTCGCAGGCCTCTCGGTGGTGCGCCCTGCAGGGCTCCGCTCCCGCAGTTGGTTTCACCTCATTTCAGTTTATCCCTCCTTGCCCACCCTCGGTACCCGCAGGAAGAGCCAGCTCCCAGGCCGGCGTTTCAGGTGCCGTTCTAGGCGGCGAGGCCCCAGCCTCTCGGTGGTGCGCCACGGGTGACTCCGCCCCCGATGGAGCTCCTCCCACTCGGGTCGCAGCACACGCCCCCTTACCCTGGCCGCCCACCCAGTCTCGCCCGACAGATCTGGGCACTCCCTCCCTTCCTCTCCTGCCCCCATCACTCACCCCAGCCCTCCTCGCTCCCCTCTGCACCCCTCCCTCACTCGTGCCCCCGACCCCCGCCACCTGTTTGAGTTCCACAGAAGCAGCAGGCCTGCTGTGGCCTGCTTTCAGCCGTACTGGCCACTCTCTCTGCCTGGAACACTTGTCCCCAGCTGTCTGCTTGGCTCTCTCCTACTTACCGCCTGCAGAGAACTCACCTCCTAGAGGGGACCCCTGACCTCTGACCACCCTGGGTGTGTTAGTTTTCTGGTTATCACAAGCTTAGCAGCTCAAAACAATACCTGTTTGTTATATCAGGGTTCCTTTGTTGTGCCACGGTTTCCTCTATCATGGTTATAGCACTTTTCCTATTCACCGTTTGTTATATCACGGTGGGACAGGAGTCCAGGCGAGGCTTAGCTGGTCCTCTGCTCAGCCTCTGAAGGCTGCAGTCAAGGTTCTCAGCGTGTGGTGAGGATCTGCTTCCACACTCGTGTGGCTGTTGGCAGGCTTCCTTTCTTGGTGGTTGTGTGACTGAGGGCCAGCTTCTTCTGGGTTGTCAGGAGGCTGACCTTAGGTCTTGCCGATCACCCACAGTTCCCTGCTACGTGGCCCTCTCTGAGCTCCTTCAGGGCCAGCAGAAAGCCTCTGGCCCCAGTCTGTTGGGGTGAAGTCTCGTGGTACCTAACCTCCCATCACCTCTGCCGTAGTTCACTGGTTAAGAGCACGTCCGGGACACCACTGGCACTGTTGGTAATCACATTTATTAATACCACAGCATTCTGCCTCTTCCTCCACCTCCTGGTACCCACCCTTCCCTACGTTGGTTTTTTTTTTTTTTTTTTCATTGCACTTTCAGCTTTACAACAGGCTATGTAATTTCCTATTGTGTTTATTATGTTCATCTTCCCTTCCCACACCAGAAAATCAAGTCTTCTTGGGGTGGGCTGTTTTGCTTTCTCTGTTTCCTGATATGTCCTTCCAGTAGCCTGGCAGGCGGTGGTGCTCTCATTATGGCAATTCAGTGAATGGGCACTTGGCCCTGATGCCCCTAGATGCTGCCTTCTCTCACGTGTCTCTGGCTCTGGCTCCTGTTGTGCATCTGTCCCTTAGACTTTATCCTTGCAGGAGCTTAAAGTACTGCAGTCTCAACATACTCAAGACCAAATTCAACTCTGCTCCCTCTTTGTTGCTACAGTCTTTGTTGCTACTATATTATATTCAATAATATAGTGGTAGCCAGGTCTTTTACCAGCAAAAACAAGTTTATTTGGGAATAACCCAAGGAATTGTAGTTCAGAAAATTGGAGCTATCGCGGCTCGGAGGTAAATCCAGAGAGAGTTGCGGGCATGCACTGGACCGGAGGAGTTGGGCGACTTTACGGTGGTTCTTCCTAGAGACACAGATTACTGAACTGTGGGTGTTTCCTCTACTACGCGTCACACAAATTTACTTAGGAAAGCTAACATCCGCCCCCTCAGGCTTACGCTGATGGCGAGGGGTGGGTGGTAACTATATCCATTTTCCAATTATGTAACTTTCCCGATGTTCATGCACTTACAGACCTGCTGCTGCTGCTGCTGCTAAGTCACTTCAGTCGTATCCAACTCTGTGCGACCCCATAGACGGCAGCCCACCAGGCTCCCCCATCCTTGGGATTCTCCAAGCAAGAACACTGGAGTGGGTTGCCATTTCCTTCTCAATGCATGAAAGTGAAAAGTGAAAGTGAAGTCGCTCAGTCGTGTCTGACTCTTCGAGACCCCATGGACTGCAGCCTACCAGGCTCCTCCGTCCATGGGGTTTTCCAGGCAAGAGTACTGCAGTGGGGTGCCATTGCTTTCTCCGACTTACAGACCTACTAGGAGGTAAATCCCTGGGCATTACCTGAACCTGGACGGGGAGAGGGCCGGGCAACGAAGCCGGGCATTCCCGCATGTCCTTCGGTATGCATGCATCCTGGGCGGAGGAGGGCTGTGTCTGCAGCTGGTGGATCACAGCCTGGCCCTTGGGGGGTGTCCCAGCAGCTGCCGCTTTCTTCAAGGGTTTCTCACCCAGGATGTCCTGAGGTTGGGACTTCACAGGACTGCTCCTCTCCAGGACACCCACTCTGTGGGGCTGAGATCCCGCCTGCCTCCACCTCCACCAAGTATCCTGGCTTTCTTTCCGAGAGGATTATGAAGCTGAGTAAGGGGGCACCCCAAGGGGTGGCTTTTCCCACGTTACTCCAGTATAGCCCCCACCCGAGTTCTCCACCTGTAGGAACCCAGAACCGCCCTGGTCCCACAGGTGAGGGCAGTTTTGCTCTGCTCTGGTTGGCATTCTTGACACTGAAATGCCATTCCATATCCCCAAGTCCCCACCCCCCCACCCCACTCCCACCCCCCACCCCCACCACTCTCAGGCCAGATGCCTTCTAGGCTCTGACTCTCCTCTGTTCCGGAGAGTTCCTGGTGGGACTGGGTGCCACAGAGCCGGCAGCCTCACTCAACTCCCACTGCTGACCAGTGCCTGAGTCCATCAGCTTCTGCAAACCCTGGCGGTCCCCGGAGGGCGCCGCTCGGTCTGTTCAAGGCCGATGGCCAGGAATCTCTGTCCTCAGGAATGTCCTGCTTTGGGGTCACTGCTTCATCCTCACCCAGTTCTCATGGTCGAGAACAAGGACAGGAAATGTGACCATGGCCACCTGTTTCCTGTGCTGAGGAAGTCCAGAGAAAAACACCAAATGAATGGAACTAGTGTGGGGTGGGGTGACCAGGCAGGGATCTGCTTGCTGGGACAGGACCCCCGAGCCCCTTGTCCAGCTGGTAACTCGGGTGAGCCCAGCAAAGAAGGGAATACAGCATTCTCCCTGAGCTTGCTGCCAACTCCAGGGCTGGGTGGGGACACAGGACCTGAGGGGATCCCAGGGGGTGGTTTCCAGTGGGGTTGGTGCAGCAGCTGGAGAGGGGGTGGAGAAGGCCCAGGGGATGGGGTTTGCAGGCCAGCAGAGGCCTGTTTGCATTTACGAAGATCTGTGGGAAGGACCTGGCGCTCCGAGCTTGGCCGCTGTTGCTACAGGGCTTGTGGGGGACAGAGGCAACCTTAGGGCCAGATGGACAGAGTACTGAGGGAGCCAGCAGGAGCAGGCGACCCTGCCTGGCCACCAGCAGTGCACATGAAGGCCACACATGGGGCCTGGTGCTCAGGGGTCGAGTCTTGGCTTTTTGAACCAACCTCCAGCCATCCCAGCTCCTGTCTGCCTGCAGGTCCCCCTGGGCCAAGCCAGGCCCCTGCCAGGCCCCTGCCCCTCCTCCCCATCTCCACCACCCTGGCAAACACTTCCTTTAAATTCAATTCAGGATACTGACCACGCTCTGTGCCCCCAACAGAGCCCTGTCGTAGCCCCTTCAGATCAGATCAGATCAGTCACTCAGTCGTGTCAGTCGTGTCCGACTCTTTGCGACCCCATGAACCGCAGCACGCCAGGCCTCCCTGTCCATCACCAGCTCCCGGAGGTCACTCAGACTCGCATCCATCAAGTCAGTGATGCCATCCAGCCATCTCATCCTCTGTCGTCCCCTTCTCCTCCTGCCCCCAATCCCTCCCAGCATCAGAGTCTTCTCCAATGAGTCAACTCTTCGCATGAGGTGGCCAAAATACTGGAGTTTCAGCTTTAGCATCATTCCTTCTAGAGAAATTCCAGGATTGATCTCCTTCAGAATGGACTGGCTGGATCTTCTTGCAGTCCAAGGGACTCTCAAGAGTCTTCTCCAACACCACAGTTCAAAAGCATCAATTCTTCGGCGCTCAGCCTTCTTCACAGTCCAGCTCTCACATCCATACATGACCACAGGAAAGACTTATGATGGGCCAAACTGCGCCCCCAGATTCATGAGCTGAAGTCCTAACATCAGGACCTCAGGATGGGCTTGTGTTTGGAGACGGGGGTTTTTAAAGGTGATTTAGGTACTCAACATTCAGAAAACTAAGATCATGGCATCCGGCCCCATCTCTTCATGGCAAATAGATGGGGAAACAATGGAAACAGTGACAGACTTTATTTTGGGGGGCTCCAAAATCACTGTAGATGGTGACTGCAGCCATGAAATTAAAAGACGCTTGCTCCTTGGAAGAGAAGTTATGACCAACCTAGATAGTATATGGGCTTCCCTGGTGGCTCAGAGGTTAAAGCGTCTGCCTGCAATGCTGGAGACCTGGGTTCGATCCCTGTGTCGGGAAGATCCCCTGGAGAAGGAAATGGCAACCCACTCCAATATTCTTGCCTGGAGAATCCCGTGGACGGAGGAGCCTGGTGGGCTATGGTCCACGGGGTCGCAAAGAGTCGGACATGACTGAGAGACTTCACTTTCACTTTCACTTCTAGATAGCATATTAAAAAAGCAAAGACGTTACTTTGCCAACGAAGGTCCATCTAGTCAAAGCTATGGTTTTTCCAGTAGTCACGTATGGATGTGAGAGTTGGACTATAAAGAAAGCTGAGTGCCTGCCGAAGAATTGATGCTTTTGAACTGTGGTGTTGGAGAAGACTCTTGAGAGTCCCTTGGACTGCAAGGAGATCCAACCAGTCCATCCTAAATGAAATCAGTCCTGATACTCATTAGAAGGACTGATGCTGAAGCTGAAACACCAATACTTTGGCCACCTGATGTGAAGAACTGACTCATTTGAAAAGACCCTGATGCTGGGAAAGACTGAAAGCAGGAGGAGAAGGGGACGACAGAGGAAGAGATGGCTGGATGGCATCACCGACTCAATGGACATGAGTTTGAGTGAACTGCGGGAGTTGGTGATGGACAGGGAGGCCTGGTGTGCAGTGGTCCATGGGGTCACAAAGAGGCAGACATGACTGAGTGACTGAACTGAACTAAGGTACGTGAGGTCATGAGAGTGGCCCTAACCCACGCTGACTGGTGTCCTTATTAGCAGAGCAGGTCAGGACACAGACACACACAGAGGAATTGGTTCACATAGTCTTGGAGGCCGAGAAGCCCCCAGTCTACTCTCTGGAAGCAGGAGAGTGGGGCCGTGGTGGTGTCGTTCCCTCTGAGCCCTAAAGGCCAGAGAAGCAGGAGTTCCAACATTGGCAGGCAGGGGAGAATAGGCATGCCAGCTCCGGAAGAGAGAGCTGGTCCTTCCTGCCTTTTGTTCCTTCTGGGCCTCGGATGGCCTGGGTGATGCCCACTCACCTGGGGGCAGTGATCTCCTTTCTCAGGCCCACCATTCACATGTCAAGTGCTTCTGGAAACACCCTCACAGAAACATCAGGAATAACGTTTTGCCAGCTGCATGGGCATCCCTTAGTCCAGGCACGCTGACACACAATGGACTATCATGGCCTCCAAGGCGGACACAGCCCTGCCACTCCTTCTGACCTCTGGACCATAAGATAACTCATGTGTGTGGTTTGTGGTCATTTGCTTCGGCAGCCATGGGGAGCAGGGCCTCTGATCCGGATGGATGTGTTCCCCACCAGCCTCCTGGGAAGGCGCAGAGGTGCTGCTGGGCCGGATGGGAAGGAGGGGCTGACCACACAGCCTCCCGGGGCCTCTGGCTTCTCCTTCCGGGGACTGGCCTTGAGTGCTGACCCTGTGACAAGGCCCTGGCTGTGACTGTCCGCTGGCACTTCATACTGGACTCAGCCTGGGGATCCAGGTCAGTCTCGGCCGCCATCCAGCTGCTTGCAACCTCTGGCTCAGGTGCCCTGGCTCCGCTGTCCACCAGCCTGTGGCCCCCTGGGAAGGCGGCCGCTGTTGACCAGAAGCCCCAGGCTGGGTCCTGGACCTGCCACCACCAACTGTGTGACCCTGGGCAGATGTGTCGCCTCCATCAGGTGGACTGTTGTGTGCCAGGATGGTGGCGTTTCCTTACTAAGAGGTTTCCCTTGGTGAGGAAAGGGGAAACATATGGTGGGAGGCTGCTCTGCTTGCAGGGATGCGGGGCAGGTGAGATGGAGGGCTGGGCTTCCCTGCCCAGGGGGTGTTCAGCTGGTGGGCACCAGGGCCCTCTGTGCCTTGTTCCATACCACTCTGACCGGGAAACTGAAGCCCAGCCCTCTCTTTCCCACTCCGGGGCTCAGCTCCATCTCGGCACCAGTCACGGAGGCCGAGTGCCCAGCAGCCAGTGACACCCGTCCAGCTGGAGCAGAGGCCGGGGAAGCCGTGGGGCTCCTGCCCTGCCCCACCCCCCGATTCTCCCTGACTGCCGCCTCCTCCGCCCCGTCCCCGCCCCAAGCTGAGTGGTTGGCTGCAAAATCCCATCGGAGCCATACACCACCTGCCTCCCTCTCTTTTCTCTTTGTCTTCCAGCCCCTCATTAATTCCATTCACCCCAAGCCACCCTGGATGGGGGCCTTTCCTCCTGTAGGCCAAGGAAATCTTCCTCCCCGAGTCTCCTCCCTACAAGGGCCGCCCCTCTCATGAATGGATGGAGGTGTTTTTTTGGCAGAAAGTTGGGGAGCAAATTGGGGTGGGCTCCCCGCTGGCATGCAGTGAGTGTTTTCTCTGCTGGGGGCGGGGAGCTGTGTGGACCCACCCGGTGAGCTGCTGAGGCCTGGACCTAAGGCCCACGTGCTGGCCATCCGCCATGCACAGGAAGGGTGAGGAGGCCAGGATGCTGGAAGGGGAAACCGAGGAAGGGCCGCTGTGGCCGAGGAACCAGTGCCACGGGGTCATCACAGGTGCTTCCAGTTTATTCTCCATGGTCTGGGGGAGGGGACAGGAGACAGCAGACAGAGTGCTGGCCAGCCAGGGTGCAAGCCGTGCTGGGCACGAGGAGGGACCGCCCCACTCAGAGCCCCATTGCCTGAAGCCTGGCCAGGAAGGTGAGCAGGACGGTGGCGGCCACAGTCGCAGGGCTCCCCCGGGGGGCCGCCTGCCCCCCTCCCCTGGGGGTCTTGCCAGGGTGGGGTGTTGCACAGGCTGGACTGGCAGCAGGATATGGTCGTCAGGGATCCTTCCACCGTCCTGCTGATGGCTTGACATGTGTCTGCACACCACCCTGAGTAGGTGGTCTGGGGACCTGACTCTGGGGGGGAGAGAGCGGGTCACACGGGACGGGACACGGCAGGGATGGGGCCCCTCACAAACGTGGGTGACGCCGTCCCGCCACCCCCGGGTGGCCCCTCACCAGTGTTCCAGGAGGAGATGATGGCTTTGCATGTCCTGGGGAGCACGCAGCTCTGCACCTGCTTGCAGCTCTCCCCCTTGTGCAGGGACTGGCACGTGTAGCACTGTGGCCCTGGGGGCCAGGTGGGCTCAGCTGTGCAAGGGGCACAGCCCCCAGAGCACCCCCAGCTCACCCATACCTGACACTTCCCAGCCTCTTCCCCTTGGAGGTCTCTTCCCAATTCCGGTCCGCCTCTCCCACTCTCAGCTGACCCCCTCAAACCCTGCCCTGCTGGAGCCCTCTGCGCCCCAACCTCAGCCCCCTTAATCTCCCGCCTCGCCCCCCGCTGCCCTGCCTCACCGGGACAGTTGTGTATTTCTGAACTGGACTCCACACCCAGGGCCTTTGGGTCACTGGTCTCTCCATCCTGGGGCTCTGCTGTGCCCCTGTCTGCTTGGTGAACTCCTATTTAACCTCTCTGCCCCAGCACCACTGCCCCTCCCAGGACTGGCTCCTTCTCTAGCCCCCTCCTCCGGATGGCAATTTGGGGTCACTGCCAGAGTGAGAAATGAGGGTGCGCTGAGTGCCAGGGGCCCCTCCTCCCCCTTCCCCCACCTTGAGGGCATGGACGCTCGCAGCGGAGGCCTCTGCCTGTGGGTTCCTCACTCTCAGCCTCGAGGCACCCATGCGAGTGCTGAGAAACAGGGTCGAGCGCCCCCGTGCTGGAGCGGGGTGGGCAGGTACCTGAGCCCCTGCTGCCCGCAGGCACGCCGGCCTCCTCTTCCTCCTCGTCCTCATCGTCGTAGCCTTCTCGCCCAGCGTCCGGGTCGTCATCCTCGTCCTCCTGCGCCCGCCCTTTCCCTGGCCACGCAGGGTACCTATAAACCTCCACTACCCGGGCACAGAGGACACAGGCTCGGGGCCCAGTGCCACGCCCCCTCCCCTCGGTCCGTCACCCCCTTCCCAGTCCCTCTGACCTCCCTGGCCCTCCCAAGCTGGTGAGGTCACTGCCTGGGTCTCTGAGCCCTGGCCCCACCTCCTGACTGGCGTGTGGCCTGGCGGCAGGCATCCTTGCCAACAATACTAGGGGTTGGGCGCTGGCCCTTTATAGCCCCCCACTCCAGCCCCTGGATGGCGGGCACCCAGAAGCCTGAGAGGCTGAGACTGGGTGGCGTTGGGTGGGGAGGGTCGCCCGTGCCCCGGCATCTGGCTGGGGCCGGGGTTGGAGGTTTGGCGACCCAGCACGGCCCACCCGCCTCCCTCTGGCCTTGGCCTGCAGATGCTCCCCATCTTCCTCCCCAAGCCACGTCTTGCCCCTGGGCTGGGTGACCCTGCGGGTCTGCAGCCTGGACTGGGCATCCCTCTCGCTGCAGGGCCACCCTTCGTCCCACGCACCTTGCTGCCCACACCACAGCAGGGCCAGCAGGACAGCCGCCAGCGCCTTCATCCTGCGGGGCTGCCACGTCTTCTGCTTCTGCTCACCAGGGCCTCACCGTGCCTCTGGATCTGTGGGAAGTGGAACAAAGGGCCTTGCTGAGGGCTTCCCAAGGCCCGGGCCCCCCAGCTCCAGCCTCAAACAATGGGCTTCACGCTGGCCCCCAGGCCAGGCACTGGGCCAGGGATGGTCATTTCCCTCCCTGGCTCCAGTGGCGGGGGAGGGGAAGTCACTGTGGTGGCCGGTGGGCCGTCCTATCCACCTGAGCGGTTCCGCCCTGGCCTTGCAGCCTCAGCCTTGCAGTGTGGGCTGGCCAGCCCCCACCCCTTGTCTCGACCCTGAGACCAGGTCCGGGCTGCAGCCACGGGAGCCTGGCCTCGTGGACCCTCCAGTAGCAGACCGCTGAGCGGCACCGTCAGCCACGAGTCAGCTGTCGTCTCCTGGGGCCTTGTTAAGAGCATTCCAGAGTGAGACACAGCTGTGGTCGTCCTGCTAGGCCTCCCTCTCCCAGCAGCACTGCGCGGGCCCGCCAGCTGCTGCTGCCCTCTGCCCCACCTCAGGGCCTCCGTCCTGCTGCCTCCTCTCCCTGGAACGCAGTCCCTGCTGACGTCCTGAGGCCGTCCTGCCCCGGGGTGGCGTGCCCTGTGTCAGACAGAGAACTTCAACCGAGGAGGTCCACGGGAGACATGACCAGACATCTGAGTCCTTGTGATAGCAAGCACATATTTGCAAACTACTGCTTCCTGCTTAAGTACAGGAAGATAAAGGATTGATAAACACTCTCAGAGGAAGAGCCGTCTGTTTCTGTGAGGAGTAACCAGCCCCTTCCGCACTGGCTTCAGGGTGTTGATAGGGAGTTGTTCGCTGAGGAGGCAGGCCTTAGGGTTAGGGAGTGATGGGGGAGGAGGCGGTGCGATTGTGGGTGAGTGACAGGCGACGGCTGATGGCTCTTGGCTTGCCTGTCGCAAGTTCTCGCAGATCAGATCAGATCAGATCAGTCGCTCAGTCGTGTCCGACTCTCTGCGACCCCATGAACTGCAGCACGCCAGGCCTCCCTGTCCATCACCAACTCCCGGAGGTCACTCAGACTCACGTCCATCGAGTCAGTGATGCCATCCAGCCATCTCATCCTCTGTCGTCCCCTTCTCCTCCTGCCCCCAATCCCTCCCAGCATCAGAGTCTTCTCCAATGAGTCAACTCTTCGCATGAGGTCGCCAAAATACTGGAGTTTCAGCTTTAGCATCATTCCTTCCAAAGAAATCCCAGGGCTGATCTCCTTCAGAATGGACTGGTTGGATCTCCTTGCAGTTCAAGGGACTCTCAAGAGTCTTGTCCAACACCACAGTTCAAAAGCATCAATTCTTCGGCGCTCAGCCTTCTTCACAGTCCAGCTCTCACATCCATACATGACCACAGGAAAGACCATAGCCTTGACTAGGCGAACCTTTGTTGGCAAAGTAATGTCTCTGCTTTTCAATATGCTATCTAGATTGGTCATAACTTTCCTTCCAAGGAGTAAGCGTCTTTTAATTTCATGGCTGCAGTCACCATCTGCAGTGATTTTGGAGCCCAGAAAAATAAAGTCTGACACTGTTTCCACTGTTTCTCCATCTATTTCCCATGTAGTGATGGGACCTTACAAATAGCTGTGAAAAGAAGAGAAGCGAAAAGCAAAGGAGAAAAGGAAAGATATAAACATCTGAATGCAGAGTTCCAAAGAATAGCAAGAAGAGATAAGAAAGCCTTCTTCAACGATCAATGCAAAGAAATAGAGGAAAACAACAGAATGGGAAAGACTAGGGATCTCTTCAAGAAAATCAGAGATACCAAAGGAACATTTCATGCAAAGATGGGCTTGATAAAGGACAGAAATGGTATGGACCTAACAGAAGCAGAAGATATTAAGAAGAGGTGGCAAGAATACACAGAAGAACTGTACAAAAAAGAGCTTCACGACCCAGAAAATCATGATGGTGTGATCACTGACCTAGAGCCAGACATCCTGGAATGTGAAGTCAAGTGGGCCTTAGAAAGCATCACTACGAACAAAGCTAGTGGAGGTGATGGAATTCCAGTGGAGCTATTCCAAATCCTGAAAGATGATGCTGTGAAAGTGCGGCACTCAATATGCCAGCAAATCTGGAAAACTCAGCAGTGGCCACAAGATTGGAAAAGGTCAGTTTTCATCCCAATCCCAAAGAAAGGCAATGCCAAAGAGTGCTCAAACTACCGCACAATTGCACTCATCTCACACGCTAGTAAAGTAATGCTCAAAATTCTCCAAGCCAGGCTTCAGCAATATGTGAACCGTGAACTTCCTGATGTTCAAGCAGGTTTTAGAAAAGGCAGAGGAACCAGAGATCAAATTGCCAACATCCGCTGGATCATGGAGAAAGCAAGAGAGTTCCAGAAAAACATCTATTTCTGCTTTATTGACTATGCCAAAGCCTTTGACTGTGTAGATCACAATAAACTGTGGAAAATTCTGAAGGAGATGGGAATACCAGACCACCTGATCTGTCTCTTGAGAAATCTGTATGCAGGTCAGGAAGCAACAGTTAGAACTGGTCATGGAACAACAGACTGGTTCCAAATAGGAAAAGGAGTACGTCAAGGCTGTATATTGTCACCATGTTTATTTAACTTATATGCAGAGTACATCATGAGAAATGCTGGACTGGAAGAAACACAAGCTGGAATCAAGATTGCTGGGAGAAATATCAATAACCTCAGATATGCAGATGACACCACCCTTATGGAAGAAAGTGAAGAGGGGCTAAAAAGCCTCTTGATGAGAGTGAAAGTGGAGAGTGAAAAAGTTGGCTTAAACTCAACATTCAGAAAATGAAGATCATGGCATCTGGTCCCATCACTTCATGGGAAATAGATGGAGAAACAGTGGAAACAGTGTCAGACTTTGTTTTTCTGGGCTCCAAAATCACTGCAGATGGTGACTGTAGCCATGAAATTAAAAGACGCTTACTCCTTGGAAGGAAAGTTATGACCAATCTAGATAGCATATTGAAAAGCAGAGACATTACTTTGCCAACAAAGGTTCGCCTAGTCAAGGCTATGGTCTTTCCTGTGGTCATGTATGGATGTGAGAGCTGGACTGTGAAGAAGGCTGAGCGCCGAAGAATTGATGCTTTTGAACTGTGGTGTTGGACAAGACTCTTGAGAGTCCCTTGAACTGCAAGGAGATCCAACCAGTCCATTCTGAAGGAGATCAGCTCTGGGATTTCTTTGGAAGGAATGATGCTAAAGCTGAAACTCCAGTATTTTGGCGACCTCATGCGAAGAGTTGACTCATTGGAGAAGACTCTGATGCTGGGAGGGATTGGGGGCAGGAGGAGAAGGGGACGACAGAGGATGAGATGGCTGGATGGCATCACTGACTCGATGGATGCGAGTCTGTGTGACCTCCGGGAGTTGGTGATGGACAGGGAGGCCTGGCGTGCTGCAGTTCATGGGGTCGCAAAGAGTCGGACACGACTGAGGGACTGATCTGATCTGATGGGACCAGATGCCATGATCTTCGTTTTCTGAATGTTGAGCTTTAAGCCAACTTTTTCACTCTCCACTTTCACTTTCATCAAGAGGCTTTTTAGTTCCTCTTCACTTTCTGCCATAAGGGTGGTGTCATCCGCATATCTGAGGTTATTGATATTTCTCCCAGCAAACTTGATTCCAACTTGTGTTTATTCCAGTCCAGCATTTCTCATGATGTACTCTGCATATAAGTTAAATAAACATGGTGACAATATACAGCCTTGACGTACTCCTTTTCCTATTTGGAACCAGTCTGTTGTTCCATGACCAGTTCTAACTGTTGCTTCCTGACCTGCATACAGATTTCTTAAGAGGCAGATCAGATGGTCTGGTATTCCCATCTCCTTCAGAATTTTCCACAGTTTATTGTGATCTACACAGTTAAAGGCTTTGGCATAGTCAATAAAGCAGAAATAGATGTTTTTCTGGAACTCTCTTGCTTTCTCCATGATCCAGCGGATGTTGGCAATTTGATCTCTGGTTCCTCTGCCTTTTCTAAAACCTGCTTGAACATCAGGAAGTTCACGGTTCACATATTGCTGAAGCCTGGCTTGGAGAATTTTGAGCATTACTTTACTAGCGTGTGAGATGAGTGCAATTGTGCGGTAGTTTGAGCACTCTTTGGCATTGCCTTTCTTTGGGATTGGGATGAAAACTGACCTTTTCCAATCTTGTGGCCACTGCTGAGTTTTCCAGATTTGCTGGCATATTGAGTGCCGCACTTTCACAGCATCATCTTTCAGGATTTGGAATAGCTCCACTGGAATTCCATCACCTCCACTAGCTTTGTTCGTAGTGATGCTTTCTAAGGCCCACTTGACTTCACATTCCAGGATGTCTGGCTCTAGGTCAGTGATCACACCATCATGATTATCTGGGTAACAAGTTCATTATTGCACACGCCCTTACCCTAGATTTGCTAAGAACAGCCCACCCAGTGGAGCACGAAACCACTTGTAGACTTTATTAATGTTGGTATAGTGAGCTGGGTTTGCTAGAGGTTGTACGCCTGTCTAGTCTGGGCGCGGGCAGCCGTGGCAGCCGTGGGCATTCTCTTATGTCACTGTGCTGTCTCTCTATCAGGGTAAACTGCCCACCGCCAGACCATAGTTTTGCCCATTCTGGGTGAGGTTGGGGGGTGGTCCTCAGATGGTTGGGGCTTAGCTTGATCCACCCCCTCTTGTCTTTTCGCCTGTCACCTCCCTGCGGCTAATGTCTAACTACCCCACAGTCCCATCTGCATGTGTCACACTCTCAGAGAGGTCTTGCGCCACCAATACCTCCTCTCTCCGTCCCTCGTGTTGGCCCCCTGCCCTCCGGAGCCAGCCTCCGGGACCGCTGGGAGCCTGCCTTTTCCTGCCGGTGCTGCACTGTGGGAGGGGGCTGCTCACTTCCTCCTCTGTGGGCTGCAGGGTGGGCACTGAGGAGCCCCTTCCCGGAGGCCAACGAAAGGTGGGGCAGGGCAGGAGGCTAGACTGAGGCCTGGAGTCAGGGCTGTGAGCCTGCCCCCATTGTTCACCTGGGTCCTCCCTGAACTTGCCCAGCCTGAGTCTCCCTGTGGGTGAGACATCCTCAGGGGCACTTGGAGCAGAGACTGAGAGCTGGCTCTTGGGCGAAACCACCTGAGCCTGATCCCAGGCCTCTTTCCCCTGACTCTGTGGGCTTCTGCACTCTCAAAGCGGTCATGGCCATCAAGAGCCAGTGCCTGCTGGCATGTAGGACAGTGCCCGGCAGACAGAGTCTCCCCAGGGCAGACTGGGATGGCATTCCTCTGCAGTCTCAGTCGCCAAGCATCATCCTCCCACCTGCTCCTCTGAACCTGTGCACCATCCTCTGCCTGTGGGCACTGGGCTGCTTGAACAGCCTCGGCTTCTGCGGGGAGCTAACTGGCCTCTGGTCTCTGATTGTCAGCTGTCCCCAGCCCACCCCCATCTGGAGGCCAAAATCTCTCTCCAGCCAGGGTCATCCTCTGTGCTCATGGCCCAGGACCTGCCCTCTACATTCCTCAGGCCTGTGTCCGTGGTCGCCCCGCGTGCTGGCCCTGCACACTGCCTTCCTCCTGCAGGTGCTCTGACCTGGGCTCCCAGGAGCTGCTCCCAGGCAGGGCCCCATGAGGGTTCCCAGAAGTGTTAGGGAGCAGGGGGTCTCCACCTGCCGCCTGACCCCCAAGACAGGCCCAGCTCCTCCTTGGCCCAGATGCAAATAATAAATAGCATCATTTAATTCACTAGTTAAAATTAAATACCATTTTGTTGGTCCTCAACAACTCTTGGAGAAGGCAATGGCACCCCACTCCAGTACTCTTCCCTGGAAAATCCCATGGACGGGAGAGCCTGGTGGGCTGCAGTCCATGGGGTCGCTAAGAGTCAGACATGACTGAGCGACTTCACTTTCACTTTTCACTTTCATGCATTGGAGAAGGAAATGGCAACCCACTCCAGTGTTCTTGCCTGGAGAATCCCATGGATGAGGGAGCCTGGTGGGCTGCCGTCTATGGGGTCGCACAGAGTGGGACACGACTGAAGCGACTTAGCAGCAGCAACAACTCTAGGGGTGTGTAGTGTTACCATCACTACTTTACTGACTAGGAATTACTGCCGGGGTTGGACTTTGCCCTCTCCTCACCACCCCCCACCCTAGAGTGCCCCTCACCCCTCCTCCCCCTCACCCCCCGCCCTGCCCTGCTCCCTCGTCCCATCCCAGGAGAGGCAACAGGGGCTCACCCTTCCTATGCAGACACAGTCACGGCCAGGCCTGGCCAGGGCTGGGGCCCCACAGGAGTGGTTGAGGCCCCTAGTCCTCAGGTCAGAGTATATGCTGGCTCCATCCCCACCCAGCTGTCTTCAAGCATTCTGGCCACAAAGTTGACCCCTCCTGGCACTCTCTGACCCCAGGCTTCAGGGACAAGGGCCTCCCTGAAATCCCCTGGGGTGGAGACATGCCTCCCTCAAACTCCCAGGGCCAAGGCTGAGGGATGGAGGCCCCATGGGTGCCTGAGGCCCACTTTAGAGCCTCTGCCCTCGGATGTCAGTACTTTCTCCCTCAGCTTTGCCCACATGCACAGGCACTCTTCCCAGGCAGCCTGGGGCCCAGCTTCCAGCCCAAAGATCCATGCCTGAAGTGGGCCTGGCCTTGCCTGCTCTGTCCTGCTCAGTTGGGCTGGCTCCTGAGAATGGCCCTGTGGCCACTGCTGGTCTGGGTCCCCTCCCAGCCAGGCCTGGCCTCCCTCTGGCCGAGTGAATCAGACCTCGGTGCCAATTGTGGACAGGGCACACTGGCCATCCACACCCCTCCTGCCCTGGTAGAGGGGGAGCTGCAAGGGGTGGGCATGGGCCCTGCTCTCTTTGGGGAGCTGTGTGGACCTGTCCTGGGCTATGAGCCCCTACCCCAGGCCTCTGGGGTCACCAACGTGAATCGGACCCAGACCGGGGAAAAGATGTTCAGTGTTTCTAACTGAGGGGCTGAGGTCTGGGGTCCTGGGGGCAGGAAAGGCATCTGCCCTGCTGGCAGCACACAGCCATGGGGGAGGGGGGCCTTTAGGGCAAATGTGGCTGCAGATGCGCTGGCCCTCATGCCCCACTCCCTGCTCTGGGCTCCTTCCCACGCTCTTTGGGAGCAGAGAGACTGCCTTTTTTCTTAGATCAGAGTCCAGACCCTCCTTCTGGATAGGCAGGGGCCACAAGAGGTCTCTTATGGATTCTCTCTCTGCTTCCGATGGCCCCACAGTGACTGGCCAATGAGGCAGCTCCCAGGGTTTCTGATGGGGGCCAAGCCTCTCTCTCTCCTGAAATCCATTATCAAGAAATAGCCGAGCAGGGGTGGGCCAGTCAGAGGGAGCAGGCTCCGGGCGGTCTTAGGGGACCCACTTGCCCATACCCCAGGACTCTGTGAGGAGATGCACTGGGGTGGAGGATCCCCCTGTTGACTGCAGATGCCCACCCTCCATTTGTTCATCCTGCCCCCTCCTGCCTCCACATGTCCACACCCCAGGTCAATTTTCTCTAACCTCTGGACACTCTCAGCCCATCCACATTGGCCCGAGTCTCACCTCCCATTGCGCCCCTACCCCAGCCCCACCAGGGATCCCTAGTGTGCAGCATCTGCTTCAGGACTGCCTGTGGTGGACCCCCTGGCCACGGTGCTTGTCAGTGCCCCTGCACCTTCAGATTCCCCACCCCACATTTCTATGAGAAGCCAGGCCTCTCAGGGCAAGGGCCACGAGGTTGCCACATCCAGACTGGCACCCTGCCCACCCTCTGCCCAGTGTCACCCACCCTCTGGGTGCCCCTTCGTCTGCTGTGGCCTCCCCCGCACTCCAGCCTCCCCGTCCCAGGCATTCTTCTGCTCTCCTGTGCTTCCAGCTCCCCTCCCTTCTGTCTCTTGGCTCTTCCTTTATTTTCCCTCATTTTTTTTTGTAAGTTTATTTATTTATTTTAATTGGAGGCTAATTACTTTATAATATTGTAGTGGTTTCTGCCATACGTTGACGTGACTCAGCCATGGGTGTACATGTGTTCCCCATCCTGAGCCCTCCTCCCACCTCCCTCCCCATCCTATCTCTCAGGATCATCCCAGTTCACTGGCCCTGAGCACCCTGTCTCATGCATCGAAACTGGACTGGTGATCTATTTCACATATGGTAATATACATGTTTCAATGCTATTCTCTCAGATCACCCCACCTTCGCCTTCTCCCACGGAGTCCAAAAAACTGTTCTTTACATCTGTGTCTCTTTTGCTGTCTCACATATAGGATCATCATTACCATCTTTCTAAATCCCATATATATGTGTTAGTATACTGTATTGGTGTTTTTCTTTCTGACTCACTTCACTCTGTATAATAGGCTCCAGTTTCATCCACCTCATTAGAACTGATTCAAAAGCGTTCTTTTTAATAGCTGAGTAATATTCCGTTGTGTATATGTATCACGGCTTTCTTATCCATTTGTCTGCCAATGGACATCTAGGTTGCTTCCATGTCCTGGCTATTGTAAACAGTGCTGCAATGAACATTGGGGTACAAGTGTCTGCTGGGGACCAGCCCCAGCTGATCCAGGGAGTTCAAGGTGTAGACGGCGTCGGTGAGGATCAGGATACAATAGTTATAATTAGAGATATAAAGAATAATAGAACGAGGATAGCTTAGTAGGAAAATTCAGTGGAGAAAAGAGGCTGAGTAGCTTGGTTTACGCGGGGGACCAATAAAACTTCAAGACAAGAAGTTTGCACCACTTACATAGGCTGCAGGCGTCTTTCCGTTCTCCCGAAGGAGAGGAGACACTGAGGCCTCCCCGGTCCGATCTTAGAAGCCCAGGCATAATTAGTAAGCATGGTGGGTTCCGTGCCCCAGATGAAGACTCGGCCAGAATTTGAGAGAGAGCGCGACATGGGGAGACCAGTCTTTCCAGGAACTGATCCCCTTCTTTATTTTCCCTGGTCTACTTTTATACACCGAGATGTTATACAAAAGTCACGTGGGGTCAGCAGCCCTGACTTTTATCAAAGTCAGGTGCTTCATACAAATGTATACAGAGGTCTTAGGGGTGTTACATCATCTTCTGGCCCAGAGGCCTATTAACATTTTAAGGAACTTATTTTCTCTAAAGGTGATTATTTTAAAGTCAGGCGCCACCCTCCAAAAGCGTTGGCGTTGCATATCTATAGGGCAAAGTTGTGGTGGGTTGTACTCAAGGGTCCCAGGTTACAAACATTAAGGCTACTACTTACATTTCAATACACTGCCAAGGACACAGTAGGTAAGGGATATGGAGACTTAGCAGCAAACATTGGCCCAACAAGTGAAAAACCCTTCACCAATACAATTTCTAATCAGCCCATTATACTTATGCTAATAGTTTTCTGACTTCTCTAAAGAACCTGTTTTTAGAAGGTTAAGAGCATCTCGTGCCTCCCACTGTTGGGAGGCTGTGAGCAATCACATGTGGCCGGAAAAACCTATTCAGGAAGGCTAGAGGATTTCCAAAAGGAGTTTGTAGGCTGAAACACTGTCACACTCAGGAATTATTAACTGGAGCTGTAAGTTAGCTCTTTTTTCAGAGAAAGGTAGTGGGGGACAGCCCCCTGTAAAGTCAGAGGTGAGAACACAAAGCAGAAAGTAGGCAGACTCTGGCTTTTTTGGGATAGATGTTCGAGAACCTCCAAGGGGCTCCTGAGGCTCAATCCTGCCCTTGCGTTATTGAGCCTCCCTCCTCACGACCTTTGTCATGGGCGGAGCACTAATCCAAAAACCAGCTCCCAACACGTGTCTCTTTCAATTCTGGTTTCCTTGGTGTCTATGCCCAGCAGTGGAATTGCTGGGTCATATGGCAGTTCTATTTCCAGTTTTTTAAGGAAGTTCTCCATAGTGGCTGTACTACTTTGCATTCCCACCAACAGTGTAAGAGGGTTCCCTTTTCTCCTCACCCTCTCCAGCATTTGTAGACTTTTTGATAGCAGCCATTCTGACTGGCATGAGATGGTACCTCATTGTGGTTTTGGTTTGCATTTCTCTGATAATAAGTGATGTTGAGCATCTTTTCATAGGATTATTAGCCATCCGTATGTCTTCTTTGGAGAAATGTCTGTTTAGTTCTATGGCCCATTTTTTGATTGTGTCGTTTATTTTTCTGGAATTGAGCTGCATGAGCTGCTTATATATTTTTGAGATTAACTCGTTGTCAGTTGCTTCGTTTGCTATTATTTTCTCCCATTCTGAAGGATGTCTTTTCACCTTGCTTATAGTTTCCTTCATTGTGCAAAAGCTTTTAAGTTTAATTAGGTCTCATTTGTTTATTTTTGCTTTTATTTCCATTACTCTGGGAGGTGGATCATCCCTCATATTTTTAGTTGGTAAAATACACATAATGTAAAATTTGCCATGTTGGGACATCCACTGGTAGCCACTTCCACTGACTCCGTGCTCCCCATGCAGGGGGCTCGGGTTTGGTTCTTGTTCAGGAAACGAGATGTCACATGCTGCAACTGAGAGTCTGCATGCTGCAACTAAGACCCTGTGTGCCACAACTGAAAAAAAAAGATCCTGCATGCCCATAACTGGCGATCCTGCACGCCGCCACGAAGATCAAAGATCCAGCCTGCCACAACTAAGACCTGATGCAATCAAATGAGTGAATAAATAAATAAAAATAAATACTTAAACAAATTGCCATGTAACCATTTTTAAATGCACAACTCAGTGCTATGAAGGCCATTCACATTGTTGTATAGCTGTTACCACCCTCCCTCTGCAAAAGCGAAACTCTGCTTCCATTAAACACTCACTCCCCTTCCCTTTCCCCTGCCTAATGTCCTCACGTTTCACCCACGTGGTAGCATGCGTCAGAATTTCCCTGCCTTGTAGAGCTGAATAATATTCTGGTGTATGTATAGACCGCATCATGATTAGCCTTTATCTTCCGAGGGCACCTGAGGTGCCAACGTGTTTTAGGCACTGTGAATAATGCTGCAGTGGCCACAGGTGTGCTGACATCTTTCTCAGTCCCTGTTCCCAATTCCTTGGGGTCTGTGCCCAGAAGCATGATTGCTGGATTGTGTGGTAATACCACGTTTAATTTTCGGACTGGTTCCTCTCCTCCTGCAGGTAAACACATTTAGGCGTCTCTTACGGAGGAGCCTGGTAGGCTGCAGTCCATGGGGTCGCTAAGAGTCGGACACGACTGAGCGACTTCACTTTCACTTTTCACTTTCATGCATTGGAGAAGGAAACGGCAGCCCACTCCAGTGTTCTTGCCTGGAGAATCCCAGGGATGGCAGACCCTGGTGGGCTGCCGTCTATGGGTTTCGCACAGAGTTGGACACGACTGAAGCGCCTTAGCAGCAGCATTAAGAAAATAAAAAGACCCTGAAAACATTCCTTTGCCTTAATTCTCCACCCAAACTTTCTCTCATCTCCTTCCTTGTGCAGCTCTCAGAGAGCGCCGTGGGGACAGCTCCACGTGCTAGAAGCTGAGACCTCTAACACTTCTGCTTGATTCCTGGTTCTCCGCAAGCCGGCACTCCGAGGGCGCACCCGGACCTGGGCGGAGGTTGAGTTGGTCCCGCCCACCTCCAATTCCGCCCACCGTCCCGCCCCGCCCCGCCAAGCCACGCCCACCCCGCCTGAGGCCGCAAGCCTTGCTGCTGGCGCCCCCTTGGGATAATGCACCCATGAGGAGTGCCTTCTGCAGGGCATTTAATTCCATCGCAGCAGGGAGCCGTCTCCCTTGCGGTGACTTGTTAACATTGAAAGTAATTATGAAGGCAATGGCACCCCACCCCAGTACTTTTGCCTGGAAAATCCCATGGACGGAGAATCCTGGTAGGCTCCAGTCCATGGGGTCGCTAAGAGTCGGACACGACTGAGCGACTTCACTTTCTCTTTTCACTTTCATGCATTGAAGAAGGAAATGGCAACCCACTCCAGTGTTCTTGCCTGGAGAATCCCAGGGACGGGGGAGCCTGGTGAGCTTCTGTCTATGGGGTCGCACAGAGTCGGACACGACTGAAGCGACTTAGCAGCAGCAGCAGCAGCAGCAGCAGCATGCAGGGATTCTCTGTAGCTGCAGAAAGGAATGAAGAAGCTCTTTGTGTCCTGAACCGGGGAGAGGTTACCGTGGGCGAGGCAGGGGCTGTGTGCAAGAGGGGATATTGGGAGGGGGCACTGGGAGGGGGGTTGACACTGTGCAAAACCTCATGTCTGCACAGGACTGCGCCGCCCCGCCTGCCGTGCAAGTTTGGGCCTAAGGCTCCAAGAAGAAAGGGAAGACGCTGATGAGCTTGGGATGAGGGGTCAAACTTGGTGGCAGGGACGTGCCTACGAGAGAAACCTGAAGTGGCCCAGGCCGAGCAGGAGCCCCTCCGGGGACCATGGGGGGAGGGACTTGGGGGGTTGCTTCCGGCACACAGCAGGAGCAGTGGGGCCCATGTCCGTCGGGGGCGTCCCACCTGCATGCCCGGCAGCTGTGTGGCAGAACTGTAGGTAAAAGGTTTTTGCCAGCAGTTTGATGGGGAAGGAGGTGGTGGGAGAGGGGCGAGGTTAGACCTCTCGGGGAGTGGGGAGGAGGGCCTGGGGGAGCCCATGGTGTCAGGGTGGAGTGTGGCAGGTGGTCCTAGGCCAAGCCCCAGCTCTGCTTTTCTCCAAGCCTGCCCAGAGTCTACGTGACTGTGATCACCCCAGGTAAGGAATGACCACCTTGGATGGCGTCTTCTTGTTGTCCTCTTGGGACCCAGAGTCTAGGGTGTGAGAGGGAGGGCCCAGCTCTCTCACTTCTCTGGGGAAGGGTGTGCCTCTCCCCACATGTGGATGAGGAAATCGAGACTCTGGATTGGCGGGACTGCCCAGGTCCTGAGCTCGGGGGAGGGGGTGGCATTGAGGCAGGCTGTGCAGCCGTGGTTTAGGGCCCTGCGCACTGCCTGAGGAGCTTGGGTGGGGGGTGGGGGGCTGTGGTGTCCCTGGGGCCTCAGAACACAGGAGGCCCTTCCAGCTTCTCCAGGTGGGTGGCCGGCTGGGGCTGGGTGAGGGGCACCTTCCTCCCTCCAGCGCCTCTTGCACTCTGTACTCTTTCCTGTTGCTGCTTCAACAAATCTCTAACTTGTGGCTTAAAACAACCAACAGGCTCCAGGGGAGGACCCTTCCTGCCCCTTCCAGTCTCTGAGGGCTCCAGGCATCCCTGGATGTGACTGTGTCCCTGAGGTCTCAGCTTCCATCACGTGGCCTCTCTCTGTGTCTCTCTACCTTATAAGGACACCAGACACTGGATCTGGCCCCGGCCTCTCAAATCTAGGATGGCCTCATCTTGAGAGCCTTAACTTGATCTCATCCTTAAAGTCCCATTTTCCAATCAGGATCAACTTCACGGATTCTGGGAATCATTTGAGGGGCCACCATTCAGCCCAGCACTTACCTTGTTGGCCATTCCCCACTATTCTGGGGATCCTGAGGATCAAGGACTTTCTCCTTGAGTTCAGCAGCCTTTCTTAAAGTGTTCACTGTGTGAATAAGTGTCCCTGTCCACCCTTGGCTGGCCCTCTCCATGAGGCAGGGTGGTGGGGCCACAGTCAGACCCACAACCTTGGACAGCTGGGAGGGATTCTGATGGTGTCAGCCCAAAGTACAAGACAGGATACCCTGCAGCACCGCTCAGGTATGACTCCAACCTTGCCCCTCTCCTGCCAGGGCCTGACCCAGAGGCCAGTGCTTTGCTTCTATTGGCTTCCAGTCTCTAGAGGCAAGGCAGCCAGCGGCGAACTCCCCCAACCCCACCTCTGACGCTGTCCATGGTTCTGACTACCCGAGGCGGCTGTGCTGTGGAGGCAGCTGGTCACCAGTCATCCCCACCCTCAGTAGAGCATGAGACTTGGGCAACTGCCACACGGTCACCCCACAGGCTGTGGGTACTTGTCAGAGTGTCTCCAGCCAGGGCCAGGTCCCAGCACCAGCATCTAGGCATCTGGGCCAGGCCAGGTGGGGAGGAGGAAGGTCAAGGACAGCTCCATGCAGGGGCTGTCCAGACTGCAAGGGCCAGGGCCACACATGGACACTCTGCCTTTCTTCTGCCCATCATGACTGATTTTTATTCTTGTTTGCAAAAATCCTGATAGGGTGACACCATCCCATGTGTATTGGGAAGAAGGCAGAGTAGCTTGGAAACCGGCTTAGTAATATCTGTCTCCCTGGCAACCAAGCCCAGCATGGGGAGAGCAGGGTCTTTGCTCTCAGAGGAATCAACAGGCCTGGAGCTGCATTCCCTAGGGGGGTCCAGACTCCTTGGGCATTACTCTTTGGGTATCTGGCATCTGCCTCCATCATACCCAATCCAGAACCTACTCACCTGCTATCTTTTGTTGCATAACAAACTACCCCCAAATGTAGGCGCCTAAAACAACACCATTTGTGCTCTTGAAGTGTCCAAGGGTCAGGAACTCAAGTGCTGGACCTCGGGCTCACATTGTCTCATGAAGTTGCTGTTGGCTGGGGCTGTGTCTCGTCTCAGTGCTCCACTGGTTGTGGGGGGTCCACTTCCGTGGTCCCTTGCGTGGTTGTTGGCAGGCTTCGATGACTCTGCACAGGGCTGCCAGCAGGATGAGTAATCTGAGAGAGGACGGGAGGCAGAGCCCACATCAGAAGCTACGGCTTCAATAATCTGATCTCAGAAGTGACATCTCGCTGGTCTCGCCCCCTCTTAGCTAGAAGTGAGTCCAGCCATGCTCAGTGGGGAGGGAATGACTCCCTGGATGTACAGGGGTTAAGACTCTCACTCTGACTGCCAAGGGCCTGGGTTTGATTCCTGGTTGGGAAGCTAAGATCCCACAAGCTAAATAGGATGGCAAGGAAAAAAAAAAAAGAAAGGAGATACACCAGAGCAAGAATACCCCAGGGTCCCTGGGGGCTCTTAGAGCCTGCCCCCCACACTACCAGTCCCAGGCGCTGGGGGTGGGTTGCCTTGCCTTAGGTCTGGTAGGGATCTACCAAGTCTCTGACAGAACTTTGGCAGAGATTCCCAAGCCAGGAGCAGGTTGGCTGTGATCAGCAGGGCCTGCCACCAAGTGCCACCCCACAGTCACTGCATACCTGGGCAGAGTCAGTATCCAACTGACCCAAAGCTGTAGAGGCCGGTCTTGTGGGAGGGCACCCAGGATATCTGCCCAACCCCTTGGGGAAGGCCTTGTGTTAAATCTGAAATGCATGTGTTAATTCTCACAGGGATGTCCTGGACTCAAGCCTTTGCCCAGCTGCATAGGTTTTTGGGACAAAATCTAACCCTTTTCCATATTGTGGCCTGAGCCATCTCCCCAGCCCTCCCCCAAACACTCCTGCTCTCTCTATCTTGGAGCTTGCAAACCCTCCTCCTGTAGGATCACAGGCTCCACCAGAGAGGCTTTGTCCACACCCCAGGCCTCTCTCTTTACTTCTCATTCCACTCAGTAGCCCCTGTCAATCTGCCCAGTTGTCCCCTGCTTGCTTGCCCTCTCGCTGGCACTTGCCCTGGGCTGGGTGCTCAGTGATCTCTCTCCCTTTGGGTTTGGTGCAGCCCTCACACGCTTTCGTGGTTACATTTTATAGACAAGGACCTGAGGCTTAGGGGGCAGGCGGCGTGCCTGCAGTCACACATCTGAGTGTGGTCCCAGGCTGTCTGCATAAACATTTGTCGGACAGATGAGGGCGGGACTGAAGGAACGACTTTAGCACTTGCTCCTCGCCCAGCAGACGGCATTGCCCGGCAGAGGCTGGTCTCAGGCACGAGGGACCCCAGGTGCAAAGCACAGCGCGACAGGCGTGATGGGAGCAGAAGGCAAGAGACAAAACTGAGAAGCTGACCAGAGCAGGCGACAGAGGGCCTTGAATGCCAAGACCAGGGTTTGGGACTTGCCCTTTGAGTGTGGGTGTGGTTGGAGGCAGCAGTCCCTGGGTCTGCGGCTGCTCGTGAGGTCGTCCTGGAGGGGCGGGGGCGGCGCGGAGAATAACCTTGAACCATCCGGATCGTGATGGGGTCGGGGAAGGCAGGGCCCAAGGGCCGCGAATAGGGGCCTGGGCTAGTACCTGCCGCGCTCGCTCCCTCCCTCCCTCTCTGCGTCTTTGTGCCTTTTGCTTCCTTTCGCAGTAAACGTTCTTCCGAGAAATTCCAAGGGGATCTCAGCCAAGCTGAGGGGGAAGGGACCTGCCCGCGCCTGGGTGGGGGGAGGCGGAGGTGGGGGGAGCGCACGGGTGAAGAGATCCTGAGCGAGAGGGCGCGCGCGCGCGCGGGCGGGGGAGCCGGGTGCCTGCTGACCAGGGGGCCCAGGACGGCCCGGGACGGTGACCCTGCAGGGCCCTGAGTCCCAGGCGCCCCATCCGCGCGACTCCAGCCGCCCCCGCCCCCCGCGCGGCCCCCGCCCCGGCTCTGCCCCGCCCCTCGCGCGGGGTCCGTGTCTGCGGCTGCGTTCCCCGAAAGACACGGCTGCACCCGGGTTCCCGTCCGCAGGGAGACCGAAGGGCACAGCTCCCCGCGCCGTCCCCGCCGCCCGGAGGCCCGGAGTCGCGGCACCCCAGGGATGTGAGTGCGCCCCCAACCCGAGGCCCGCGCTCCACGCCTAGACACGCGGTGAGAGCCAAGGCTCGCGTGAGGAGACGGGGAGGAGGCTCAGCGCCGGGTTCCCGGGCCCCGGGCCCCTGGCCCAGAGGTGGGGGTGGGGGTAGCGCGCGCCCCCTCCCTCCCGCCGGCAGGTACTGTCCACTTGCACCTCGTCCGGCCCTTTCCTCTCCCGACGCACCTACGGCTCCCCAGGGACAAGACGCGCCTCCCGACCACCCACCCCCCACCTCCCCACCCCTCATCCCACAGGTGCGGAGCGCCAGAAGGGGAGCATTTCGGGCTGTCCCCCGGCGAGAGGGCAGGCCTCTTCTCCCTGGAAGGGGAGCAGCGACGGTGGAGGCTCTCGCGGATGGGCTGGGGGCGGGGCTTTGGAGCTCGCAGGCGACCCCAGGCTCTGGATTCCAGGGGGGAGGTTGCCTTAGGATGCCAGAAAAGGGGGGGGGGCCCTTCGAGCTGGGCCGGGGGCTTGGTCTCCTTCCTGATCGAGGCTTTCCCCTGCCAGGCTGGTGTCCCAGACGACCCCCGCCCGCAGCCCCCGCGCCTTCCCGAGGCCCGTCTGGAGCATGTTGCCTGCAGCCATGAAGGGCCTCGGCCTGGTGCTGCTGGCCGCTCTGCTGTGCTCGGCCCCCGGTAAGTCTGGGGGCCGTTGGCGGGGTGGGGGGAGTCCAGGTCACCTGAGAGTCTGTGCGAGACAGCTCTGGAGAGAACCAGGTGTGGGGCGGCCATTCTCCTATGATGCCCATCAAGCCCACACCCCCTCCCACACCTCTGCGACCCCAGCCTGGCTCTTGCAGTGTGACCCCCTGCTCGGGCCGCCCCGGCTACAGCCACGTGGGTCTCTCCTGGCTCCCAGGGCAGGGGGTACTCTACCTTCTGGGCCTTGGTCCTGCAGCTGGTCCCCCGCGGATGCCTTGGTGTTCCCCTACGCGCTCTTCTCAGAGCCCCTCTGGCTCTCCATCAAGTCCTGTCTGATCTTCCTTGATGGAACCAACTGGATTCTGGGGGATGTGAGCCAGGGGGAGGGGGTGTGCAGGAGGGCACCACAGGTGTGATGTGTGTGACTTTGTGTGTGCACTGTGCGTATGTGTGGGGCCTGAGGGTGCAGAGGGGCTTCCGGAGTTCCAGCGGCAGCACCCTCACCCCAACCTGCCCAAAAGCACACAGGTTTTTCCTAGCCTGTCCTCCAGGTGCCAGTTTGGCCTGGTCACTCCTGGTCAGGGGGTGCCTGGCCTCCTACAGCCACACAGCTCTCCTAGGACCTGCAACGAGGCAGGTGGGGAGGATGCAGGGGGCTGGCTGGCCTAAACCCCAGTTCCTCTAGTCATTGTCCTCCCCGTGCCCTGCCCAGCTCACAGCCTGTGGTGCCAGGATTGCACGCTGACTACCAACTCCAGCCACTGCACCCCGAAGCAGTGCCATCCGTCAGACACGGTGTGTGCCACTGTCTGGATCACAGATCCCAGCAGCAGTAAGTCAGGCTCCAGGCTGGGGGCTGGGGGTCGGTGGTATCATGGGAGTCCCTCTGGCCTCGGACAATGGCGTGTGTCTGGGGGCATGACCCTACGCTGCTGTGTGACAGTCAGTACCTGACTCTTCTGACTCTTTCCGCAGAGCTGGGGGACAGCATGGGTGGGTTGAAGCCTCAGTTGTGTTGTTCTGGGGTCCTGAGCTGACCTGGAAGGTCCCTGGGCTGGGTCCTGGACATGAGGCCGAGAGGCTTGTGGGGCTCCAATCCCAGGCTCCCCATCTTCATCTCCAGGCAGGAAGGATCATTCCGTGAACAAGATGTGTGCCTCGTCCTGTGATTTTGTGAAGCGGCACTTTTTCTCAGACTATCTGATGGGCTTCATTAACTCTGGGATCTTGAAAGTGGACGTGGACTGCTGCGAGAAGGATTTGTGCAATGGGGTGGCACAGGCGGGGCACAGCCCCTGGGCCCTGGCTGGGGGGCTCCTGCTCAGCCTGGGGCCCGCCCTCCTCTGGGCTGGACCCTGAGGCCCCCTCCCCACCGCAGGGCTTCCGAGCTTGTCCCCCCACACCTGAGCCCGTGGCTGCCCCCTCCCCAGCCTTGCCTGGCTGGCACTGGGGCAGCCTCGGCTCCGCTCCGCGGCCTGTGGCTCCCACCCGCCCCAGCTGTGAGACCTCCCTGTCTCCCCACCAGCTCCAAGTTGCAGCCACAGGACATCTCCAGGGACCAGGCGTCCAGCAGGAGGCTGGGCCCCTGGGTCCCTGAGGGGAAGCCGGGCCCAGCCCAACAGCCTGGCTGTGAGGATGTCTGTGGAGAAATAAAATCACTTCTGAGCCTGGAGACCCGGGTCTGAGCCTGGGTGGGGATTTTGGGAAGGGAGGGGTTCCTGGCAGAGAAAGTGCAGGTGAGCGGGTGCAGGGAGGGTGGTACCGGTCCTCTGGGGGTTGCCAGGGGACTGTGGGCCTGGAAAGGTTTGGGAACAGCCTGAGGGGTGGTGAGTGTTGGGCTGAGCAAGGTCACAGGGTGGGCCTGAGGGTGAGGCCTTGCAACCGTGTATGCACACACTAGGGAGATGGACACACCAGACCACACCCATGCCCACTGAGGGCGCACTCCCCACCACACCACACTCATGCCCCCTACGTGCTCCCATGCTGACACATTTGTGGCACAGCAGGTCCTGAATTGGTGCGCCCCAGCACAGGCAAACTGCACAGGTCCAGGTGTGTGTGCAGATGAGAACACACAGACACGGCCCTGTGTGCAGGTCTCCACGTACCCTTTCCCGCTGGGGGTGGTCCACTCCCCAAGAGCTGTCGGGGCCGTTTCAGGCTCATGTGCCAGGAGTCTGCCACAGAACTAGGCACACTCACATCCCCACTGTGAGTCGGGTGCCACCATAGGTAGGGTCTGGAAGGCCAGTCCCCTGACCAGGCCTGTGATCACTCCTGGGTCCTGCACCACCTGGAATGAATAATAGTGATGAATGAATGATCTCTCCCCAGGGCTGGCCCTGGCCTTCCTCCCTGGGCTTCTCTGCAAGCATGACAGAGAGGGGTCTGGAGGTCCCGGGGGAGTGAACGGAGGGAGAGTAGGGTCAGTGAATACTGGTCCGTGTCAACTTCCCGCTGGTGGAGACGGCCGAGGGGCTTGTTGGAGGGTGTCTCCCACTCCGTTTTAAGTTTGCTCTGCTGCTCTGCGATGTACCCCTCCCCCAAACCTCAGTAAAGTGTGCTGCCCACTGACTGCGTCTGCTGCTTTTGGGACCCTCGGGCCTGGGTGCTGCTGGTGGGTGACCTGGTAGACGTGGCTGGCTCAGGGGAAGCAGGCAGAGAACCTTTGGGATTTGGGGGAGGCTGGGAGCTGGAGCCAGGCGATTTGGAGCAGTGGGACACCTGGAGGTGTTGGGAGGATGTGGACGGACCACCCCAGGGGCATGGGTTCAAACCAACCTCTACCTAGTCTTTGCTGGATTTTTTATTTGAGGCAAGTGTTTAAAACACAAAAAGGCACAAAGTTCTCCCAGGTCTTTTATTGAAGATGCACGATTCCGAGTGGACAGGGGGCTTAGAGGGAGGGCACTGAGGCCCAGACAACCTGGCCTCGACATCTCAGCTCTTGTTTCCACCAAACCTGGGAACCTGAGCTTGTGCCCCGACCTCTGAGGGCTTCTCAGTAGCCCCCACCTTTGTGAGTTCTCAGAAGGATCGAAGCCCGCAGCCGGTGTGGCGGCTTGGCCCTGGGGCACGCGCACACACGTGTTGATCAGCCAGTGATAGGGTATGGTGAATGATGTCGGATTTGTGATTTCCGAAGTAGAAGATTTAGCTTCAGGACCAGAGACCAGGCTTGATCACTCAAGAGCTTTTGTGTAGCAGAGTTTTATTAAAGTTTAAAAAGGGACAGACAAAGCTTCTGACATAGACATCAGAAGGGGGACGGAGAGTGCCCAAACTCATTAGTCTTATCAAGGCCACATATACTTTTGGAGAAGGAAATAGCGACCCACTCCAGTACTCTTGCCTGGAGAATTTCATGGACCTAGGAGCCTAGCAGGCTACAGTCCATGGGGTCACACGACTGAGCGACTAACACACTATATACTTTTACCAGACCCACTCCCACAATAAACATCTTAAATTAAAAAGATTAGAACTAACAATAGAAAGGTCTTACCAGCCCACTCATGCGAAGAGTTGACTCATTGGAGAAGACTCTGATGCTGGGAGGGATTGAGGGCAGGAGGAGAAGGGGACGACAGAGGATGAGATGGCTGGATGGCATCACTGACTCGATGGATGCGAGTCTGAGTGACCTCCGGGAGCTGGTGATGGACAGGGAGGCCTGGCGTGCTGCGGTTCATGGGGTCGCAAAGAGTCGGACACGACTGAGCGACTGATCTGATCTGATCTGACCAGCCCACTCCCACAGTATAAGTCTTATGATTGCAAGGTTAGTCAGAAGGTTCTTGTTAAGGAGAACCATGTCCTTGAGCAAGATAATTTGTTATATGACTAAACAAAGCAAAAAAAAAAAAAAAGTTCTCCCTTTCTCCTTGAGAGCTCCAGACCCCTTTCTCCTCTAGGGCTCCAGACTCCCTTCTCCTTCTCGGGGACCCTGGACTTCTTATCAACCTATCTAGGAATTGAGTCTCTCACCAGAGTGCCACGGACTCCTCTTGTGGACAATTCATCAAGGACACCTTCCTGGATCAGGAGGTCTAGATGGACCTTTCTCTTTCAGCGTCAGCGGCTGAGTAGCCCCTAGACCAACGAGCCAGAACTCATGCGGCCTCCCCTTGTTGGAGGGCACAGGGGTCCCCTCAGTGGTTTTGACCAGTAGTACTGCAGTGACCAGGGTTTTCTGGTGGCTCAGTGGGTAAAGAATCCACTTTCAGTGCAGGAGATGCCGGTTTGATCCCTGGGTTGGGGAGATCCCCTGGAGGAGGGCATGGCAACCCACTCCAGGATTCTTTCCTGGAGAATCCCATGGACAGAGGAGCCTGGTGGGCTACTGTCCAAAGGGTTGCAAAGAGTTAGACACGACTGAAGTGACTGAGCACGCGCACACTGCCGTGACCGTGCTAGTCCCCGTATCCTTATGGGGTCAGGCGATTATTTCTGTCACATTAATTCTGAGACGAGGACAGCTGAGCTGGAGAGGACATCACCCTAACAATGAAATAGGTGCCTCAGAAAGGGCCACGTTAAGTCATAGTCACACCAACTCCATCCGCATCCCTCTCAGAGGTGTTATTCAACTTTAGGACTTTTAAGACCCTTACTCTGAGCACCACTTAAGAAGTCATTAGTGGGACTTCCCTGGTGGTCCAGTGGCTAAGACTCCGTGCTGCTCGTGCCTGGTTTTGACCCCTGGTCAGGGAGTTAGATCCCACATTAAGAGCTGGCATGCCACAACTAAAAAGATTCCACCTGCCACAGCTAAGACTGGGTGCAGCCAAGTAAGTAAATAGTGAAAAGAAGTTACTAGTGAGGCTGGATGTCCTAAGCGTTTGTCAGCCCCTGTGTTTCTACTGTGATTGTACAATAGCCCCTCCTACTATTGAGAGTTTGTCTTTTCCTGTGACTTGTCAGCCTCGTGTGTGTGTCAAGGAAACAGTCTTTGCCATGGTGTGTGTTTTGCAAATATTTCCTTGCATCTTTGTTTTTGATGTCTTCATTGTACATATGAATCTCAAGTTTCATGTGGCCGAATCTAATTGCTGTTTTATGGTTTCTGGGTTTCAGGTTTTATGAACACGTCTTCTACCCTTTCCTGAGGAAAATAATCTCCGCGTTTTCTTGTAGTATTGTTACAGATGTGGCCTCCACATTCGGATATCCAGTCCTGGAGTTTAGAGTGTGGCAGGAGGCAGGGACTTCCCCCAAACACATGTCGCTTTGCTCAATGCCATTTTTTGACTAAGCTGTCTTTCCCTGGTGACTTAAGCATCACGTGGATACCAGGGTGCATTTCTACATGTGTGTGTGTGTTTCGGGACTGCACCCAAATGGCAGGGGACCCCCTCCCCACCTGGGGGCCTCCTCCTGCTTTGGGTCCCACCAAGCTGCTTGACTGCAGCCCAGTTTCAACAATTGGTGAGGCAAGAGCCTGCCTTCTCTTCTTTTAAAAGACTTGCCACTTCTTACAGTTCGTTCTTGCAGATGAGTTTTAGCGCCCACTTGTCTAGTCCCACACTCTCCTGGGGGTTTTGACTAGATTTTCACTTATTTTGGTTTGAAGCTGGGGAAGGGAGCGTTCTTCACTGTGGGAAGTCCTGCCGCTGAGATACACCATGTATCTCACTGTGTATTCAGTCCCTCCTTACAAGTGCATCATTTTCTTCATGTGGCTCTTGTCTCTTCCTTGATATATTTACTGCTGAATAATCTGTAGTTTTGGGGGTGTTGGAAGTGGGATTTGATTCCCTCCATTTTCCTTTAAGGTCATTTTTCATGTAGTGAGGTGATGTTTTCTATTTTCTTCGTGGTGTTTATTCCAGAAGTAGTCAGCCCCCACCAGTCCCCCACTCCAGCAGGATGATGAGGGAAGGGGTTGAGGGATCCGCAGGAGCCCTCAGAAGGCTGGCCTCCGTGTTTCCCAAATCCTCCATCCACCGTGCCACGGGCCTCTCAGAGAGAGATGTCAAAACCGAGCGAGTCTAGGGAGAAGCCCCTCAAAACACTTCCAGGCTCGGTGCTGGGGAAAACTCTTGAAGGTGAGGCAGTGGTGCCCCTGGGTGGAGGGGCTTGGAAGGAGTGGAGGGTGGTCTGGGTCACAGAGAGAAGCTCCTGAAGGGCGGGGCCTTGGAGCAAGATGGGCGGGTGAGGGGGCAGCAGGTGGCCATACGCAAGCTCCTGCCTGCCAGCTGGGCGAGTGCTGGAGGCGAGGCCCACAGACTAGAGGCGCGAGACTCGTTCAGCCCGAGCGCCTTGGTGGCTGTGTGAGGCCGAGTTGAGCTGAGGGGCACTGTAGCCAACGTGTCCGCCACCCCCGCTGGGCACAGCCCAGGGAAAGAAGGTGGGCCAAAACAGGTAGGTTTCCACCACCTGGTAAGACGGGTCTCGAGAGAGTAATTGTTACAGATTCAAGTTTGCCCCTCATTCTCCTGAGGCTGGCCTGTGCTCACATCCTCTAGTGTATCGGCCAGAGTCCCCCTGGGTTCGAGGGGCCTCAGCAGGGACTCTGCTGGGGGGACGCAGGGAGCCTCTCTCGGCGGCAGAGTGGGTGGGCTGGGAACTGCCCCTCGCCCCGGTGGAGCTGTCTGTGGGTGTTGTCTGGAGGCATCCCCCAGCAGAACCGAGGTCACGCAGCGACTCCTGAGGGGCTGGGGGCTGCAGAATGAGGCTTCTGGACCACAGACAAGTGGGGTTCACAACACAGGGACTGTCAAGTTGGTTCAGAGGGTGTCAAGCAACCAGGGGAAGGGAAAGAGGCTTACTTTCCAATGCATATCTCCCTAAATTCTATTATCAGAATATCTTAAACTTTCAAGGCATGATACATACATGCAATCAGACGATCTACAAATGAAGACCATTTGGCTGTGTTTTCCCAATATTTTCATTGCTTATTTAATTTTGGTTTCTCTTGCATTAGCTGGGGTCTGCAAAGCATAGTTGAATAGTGGCAGTGATCCAGGGCCTCTGTGTTAATGGAAGATCTTCCCTGTTGCACCCTGAGTTGATGTTTGCTTTTGGATTTGATAATCTGTCTTTATTCAGCTTAGACCTTTATTTATTCATATTTCAACAGATTTCTTTATTAGGAATGTCTGATGAGTTGAAAAGAAATACCCTTCACCATCTGTTGTTATCACCTTGCGTTCCTTCATTTAATTGCTAGTTAATACAGCGGGTTCTCTCGTTCCATGTCCTGATAGTCCTTGTGGCACAAACAAACCCCAGTGGTCACGGCATAGTGTCCTTTTAAACCTCTGTTGGCTTCAAATCACCAGCAGTTGTGTTGTGTGATGGTTGCACCAGAGTCATGATTGAGACTGTTGACTACTTTGCCTTGGGATACCTTTGTCAGAGGTGAGCTCAGGATTTTGGCAGCCTCATGGAACAGACGGGCAATTTCCCACCACCCGTGCTTCGGAGCAGTCTGCTCCTGGGGGTCCATTTTCCCAGTGCCCTCTCAATGGGGCTGGGGGGGTCTTTGGCGCTGGCCCAGGGGAGCTGCAGAGTGGCCGGTGCTCTGAGCCACCCTCCCACTCCCTGCCTGCTGGGTCTGTCCCTCAGAGCATCTGTCCATCTCCTGCCCACTTGCACTTGATAGTGGCCCAAGTATAGGTCTTCCTATGCCCACTTGACACCTAGGAAGCAGACCTGGAAGAGGTAAGATGCTGATGTCACCGAATCTGCAGGAAATGCCTAGACCCAGGTGTCTCTTCTGACACCTTCTTGCTGTGTGATTTTGGCCAAGTTCTGTTTCCTTTCTGAGCCGGTTTCTGTGTCTGTGAGATGGGGACACACTCAGCTCGCTGGAGAGTTGTAAGTGGAGGAGGGGGCTGAGCCTAGAAGTCAGGCTTCGGGCCCTTCTGTCCCTATTGGCAGAATGCTGGTGGTGGAAGTGTGGGGGTGTGGGACAGTGAACAACCCCCTCAGTTCCCTCAGGGCTCAAGGCTCCTCTCTTCCATCCAAGCCCCTTCCAGACTTCAGGCTCTTAGGCAAAGTGTACTTCCTGGTACACCTTCCCTCCTGGCCTGTGCTCTCAGCCCCATGAGGAGCCTCTGATCCCTGTTGGGATCTTGTTTCTTTCCAAGCCCTCCAACACCCCCACCTGGGTGCCCCCGTCTCCTCCTCCCTCCTGGGGCCCCACAGGACAGCTGGTGGTGCAGCCCTGCATGCGTCAGGTGTTGGCAAGCATTGGTGAATAAAGTTGAGCTGGGCAGAGCCCCCAGCTCTTCCTGCTTCTCCTGGTGGGAGGACAGTAGTGCCTGCCCCCTCGCCTCCAGCCCCACCACCAAGGCAGGTAAGGAAGCAAGGTGGATGCAAGAAGCCTCCCCTGGTGCTCCGTGCACCAGTTCTGAAACTCCAGCAGGATTCCTTCAGGTGAGGGTTCCAACAGAGAAGCCCAGGCCCTGTGCCCAGAAATCCTGATGTGAAGTGCCCCAGGAATCTGCACCACCCTCACCCCATGATAAGCTGTGGGTGCCCACCAGAGGAGCTTGGAGGGCGAGTTGAGGTTTCAGGTGCTTATTTATTCATTACACTGCTTTTTCAGAGCCAGGTGCTACACTGTAGGCCTCGGGGATAGAGCTGGGAGTAAGACAAGTGAGACAGTCTGGGCCCTGCCCCTGTGGAGGGTGCCAGGGGCTTCCTTACCCTTCCCGGAGGGGCAGCATGAACAGGGAGGGGCACCGGGCTGAAGTCCTGAGAATTAGGTGAGGGGCTCCTCCATAGCTAATATATTCGGTCAGTGACACAGGCGAGAATTGTCTGCCCCGTGCTCCTCTGGGTCCACCCAAGGTGCCTTTTTTGGGCTGTGCTGGGTCTTCGTTCGACGCGTGGGCTTGCTGTGGTGCATGGGCACCCGAGCGCTAAAGCGCAGGCTCAGTACTTGCCCTGTGAGGGCTCAGTTGCCCCAAGACATGTGGGATCTTAGTTCCTCCACCAGGGATTGATTCCATGTCCCCTGCATTGAAAGTGCAGGTCCTCGACCACCAGGGAAGTCCCCAGGGTGTCTTTATGTAAAACCAGGGCCCTCTTTTCCCTGAGTTTTCACACCTCTAGTGTTGCCCTGAGGAGGAGCCCGGCAGCTGTTTCCAGGGGGAGGGGGCCTCTGTTCCTTCCCATGGAGCACTGCGCCCAGCCCCCAGTGGGGCGGGGCCTCTGCTCCTTCCCATGGAGCACTGCGCCTAGCCCCCAGTGGGGAGGGGCCTCTGCCCCTTCCCATGGAGCACTGCGCCCAGCCCCCCAGTGGGGAGGGGCCTCTGCTCCTTCCTGTGGTGCACTGAGCCTAGTCCCCAGCTTTCCCTGGGTCTCCACTCAAGCAGGTGGAGGCTGTCCCTCCGCGTGCTCCTGTCCCAATGCCTCGATACATCACCAGCAAGCGTCTCTGGGGAACCAGCCCCAGGGCTGGCCTTCCTGGGCCTTTGTCACTGACAAGTGTTGTCGTCCCTCCTGCCTGAAGGATGGAGCCAGGCCAACTCCCACCAGCCGAACTCTGCAGTCCGTGGCAGAGTTCATACCTTCAGAGAGCCCTTCACTCATCCATTCTTTCTGTTGGTTTATGCATTTGTCCCTAAGACATGCAGAGCGGAACTGCCACAGTGAACTGACCAAGGGAGGAGGGGGCGGTGAGGGCCGCAGAGCGGTCTGGATCTTCCTCACCACCAGCTGGGACTGACTTTGAGAGCCAGCCATGGACAGAGGAGCCTGGTGGGCTACAGTCCATAGGGTTGCAGAGAGTTGGACACGAGTGAAGCAACCTATCATGCAAGCACACACGATTTTGCTGAATGAATGAGTAAAATAAAAATGAGTGAGTGAGGGATGAAGAGTAGTAGTCAGATACGTTAAGAATCACGGATGATGAGAAGAGGGCTTCTTGAACATGCTGGGGAGCAGCTGTACCTGGTGGAGCGAGTCCTCCTTGGGCTGCAGCCCAGGGTCAGCATGCCCACCAACCCACTGCCTGGATCTCCCTTGGCTGAGAGGAAAGCCGGGGGCTCCCTGCTCCCTCCCGCCAGAGCACAGGGCCCTGGGCAGCATGTGGCCCAGCTAGGCAACAAGACAGACAGACTTCAAGATGGACAGAAAGACATTGCCTTCCTGAGGTGACATGGGGTCTTGATCCAGGGGAGGCCCCAGGGGAGGGCTGGTCCATCTGAGGGAGCACAGCTGGGAAGGAGACTGAGATTAGCTAATCAGAAATCAAGTGGTTGTTTGGTGAATGTCCCCCAGTGTTCCCTGCAGTAGTCACCATGGTTACCGTGCCTCAAATCCCCTGAGTCTTTTGGCAGAGCCCTCCTGCTCAAGTCGAGTGTTCCGTTTCTTCTTTGCAGAGGTTTGCCAGGCCAAGGAGAGTCCTGAGACCTTCAAAGACATGCACGGGTGTCAAGGGACCTGCATACAGGCAGAGGTCCCGCTTCCAGGCAGATTTGAGCCTCAGGCGCAGAGTCCTAGCCTCGGATTAACAGACTCTCAGTCTGACAATGCCCCAAGGAAGCCCACGTATACCACCTGGGCCTCTCATACCTCGCAGGTTGGAGACACTCTGGAATGGCCACTGCGGAACGCAGCCTGTTGTGTTCTTGGAGCTGAATATTCTGCCTGCCATAGCCAAGCCATCTCCTTCTGGCACATCACACAGTGAAGTGTCAGTGTGTGTACCAGGAGGATGTGTATGGTCATACCATTCACGGGAGCAGAAATCCTGGAGCAGCCCAAATGCCCACCCACAGAAGAGTGGGTTGATGAGGTGTGATGGGGTCACAGGTCACAGGAAGGGATATGATACAGCAGCTGCTATGAATGAGCGAGTGTAACAAACCAACATGGATGCATGTTGGCACTATATCACAGAAAGCTGATACTCGCAATACATTCCTTCATTCCATTGTTTTATACAGATGTGATAGAAAACATTGTTTTATAGACAATAACACCTTATATCATATATCAAATATCTAGCCATCTTTATCATCATTATTTTCTACCTATTTACCATCATCATCATCTATCTACTTGTCACTATCTATTATCTATCAATCACCTATCATCTATCCGAGCTTCCCAGGTGGCTCAGTGGGTAAAGAATCTGCCTGCAATGCAGGAGGCACAGAAGACATGGGTTCGATCCTTGGGTTGGAGGATCCCCTGGAGGAGGTCATGGCAATCCACTCCAGTTTTCTTGCCTGGAAAATCCCACAGACAGAGGAGCCTGTTGGGCTCTATAATCCATGGGGTTGAAAAGAGTCGGACATGAATGAAGTGACTTAATATGCACATCTTCTATCAGCCAGCGTGCTCTCACCTCCATTCTTAATTGCCCCTGCAAAGACCTTGTTTCCAAATGAGGTCACACTCTGAGGTTCCTCTGGGGACCCAGTGTGCCCATTCTGTGCTGTGTCCCTTGCACTCCCAGTCAGCCCTCAGCTTCTCACCTAGGATCAGGCTGCTCCTGCTAACCTGGGGGCTGTGCACCTGCCTGTGGGGACCAGGAGGACCGGCAGCAGGGCGGCAGGTGGCTGTTGGGAGCAGCCTTGGGCTCCGGGGGGTCTGCAGACAGTTCAGATTTCTGTGGCTGTGAAACACTTGGTGGTTGAAGGGAATGTGTCCTTGAGACACACTGGTGTTCAAACTGCTAAGTGAGCTTTACGCTGCCTTATGTTTCTGTGATGCTACGGAGCAGCCTTCACACAGAGCCCACTGCTTCCCTCCTGGACCAACCCACTCAAGACTCTGGAGGGGAGGATGCAGTGGAGGGGCAAACACGGTGGAAGGGAGCCCCAGGGAGCCCATGCCGGCGTCCAGGTGAGAGCAGGTGCTGACCAGGGGTTGGGAGTGGCAGGGGTGACTTAGGGGAGGAAGGGAGAAGTGCTTTGGAGCTGGACATGAAAACGATGGGTGGATGTCTTGACTCAGGAGAAGTCTCAGCTGGGGACAGCTGATGAGACTGCAGGCTTATGACTAGACCAGAAAGAGGGGCTGCAAATTAAATGATCAGAAATTAGGACTTTAATTTTGGTACTTCTTCCTAACCTTTTGTTCTGTTCAGTCGTTCAGTCATGTCCGACTCTTTGTGACCCCATGGACTGCAGCATACCAGGGCTCCCTGTCCATCACCAATTCCTGGAGCTTGCTCAAACTCATGTCCATTGAGTTCAAGCCGGTGATGCCATCCAACAGTCTCATCCTCTGTCATCCCTTTCTCCTCCTGCCTCAATCTTTCCCAGCATCAGGGTCTTTTCCAGTGAGTCAGTTCTTCGCATCAGGTGGCCAAAGTATTGGAGTTTCAGCTTCAACATCAGTCCTTCCAATGAATCTAACCTTTTGTTAGATTTTGGTTATTCCAAACAGCAATTCTCTTAGCTCCTTTGGTGCCTGGTGGTTGGTGTTCATGAAAAGCACTTTGGGTACCAAGAGACCACTGTTCGTGCCCCAAGATTTACTTACAGTTGATCCTCTTACTCAGATTCTGTATTTGTGAATTTGCCCACTAGCTAACATCTGTTTGTAACTCAAATCCACAGCTGCCATGCTTCCTCAGATGTTTGAAGATGTACAGACAGCAGTAGAAAACTTGAGTCACCAACACACCTGTCTATGACTGAGTCTGAAAAGAGAAGGCTCTGCTTCCTTGCTTCCTGGTCTGTCTGATGGCAGGTTGTTTTGGGGTTTTTGTGCTTTTTGTTGGTGATCATGCTGTTTATGCGAAGAGCTGACTCATTGGAAAAGACTCTGATGCTGGGAGGGATTGGGGGCAGGAGGAGAAGGGGACAACAGAGGATGAGATGGCTGGATGGCATCACTGACTCGATGGATGTGAGTCTCGGTGAACTCCGGGAGTTGGTGATGGACAGGGAAGCCTGGCGTGCTGTGATTCATGGGGTCGCAAAGAGTTGGACACGACTGAACGATTGATCTGATCTGATCTGATGCTGTTTAAAGTGGCCCCCAGGGATGGAGCTGAAGCGCTGTCTAGTGTCCTGAGCATAAGAAGGCAAGGATGCACGGTACAGAGAAAACACGTGTGTTGTTCAGGTGTGAGCCCCAGTTCTGATGACCATGAGTTCAGGGCTCGTGAATCAACATTATATATTAAATATGGTGTCTTTAAACAGGAACACACATAAATCAAGGCTATGTTTCTTTCCCAGTTTCACCGAGATATGACCGACAGATAGCATTGAATTTACTGTGTATAACACAATGATTTGATATGTCTATACATTGTGAACTGGTGACCATGGTAAGTTTAGTTAATGTACATCACCTCACATAGTTACAAAATTTTTTTCCTAATGTTGAGAAATGTTAAGCTGTACTTTCTTAGCAACTTTCAAATACATGATGCAATGTTAACTCCAGTCATTGTGCTGTGCATTGTAACCCAGGACTTCCTTATCTTATAACCGGAATCTTCTACCTTTGGGTTACCTTCCCCCATTCTTCCACCTTCCATGATCTGCCTCTGGCAGCCACCAGTCTGTTCCCTGTATCTATGAGTTTGGTGTTTTTGGCTCCACATGTAAGTGGGATCGTACAGTATTTGCCGTTCTCTGCCTGACATTTCACTTTGCACGAAGCCCTCAGGGTCCATCCGTATTGTCATATCTTTTCTATTTATTTGTCTGCTGACAGATGCTAGGTTGCTTCCATGACTTGGCAATTGTAAATCTCACTGCTATGGACGTGGGGTGCAGACATCTCTTTGACATAGAGATATTTGTTTCCTTTGAAATTTCTGTATCATACGGGAGTTCTATTTTTAATTTTTTGAGGAAACTCCATGCTGTTTTCCACAGTGGCTGCACCAAGTTATTTCCCACCAAGAGTGCACAGGGGTTCCATTTTCTCTGCATCTCGGTCAACACTTGTTATTTGCTCTTTTTGACAATGGCTATTTTGCGTATTTAACTTATATGCAAAGTACAGATGAGAAATGCTGGGCTGGATGAAGCACAAGCTGGAATCAAGATTGCCAGGAGAAATATCAACAACCTCAGATATACAGATGACACCACCCTTATGGCAGAAAGTGAAGAAGAACTAAAGAGCCTCTTGATGAAAGTGAAAGAGGAGAGTGAAAAAGTTGACTTAAAGCTCACCATTCAGAAAACTAAGATCATGGCATCTTGTCCCATCACTTCAAGGCACATAGATGGGGAAACAGTGACAGACTTTATTTTCTTGGGCTCCAAAATCACTGCAGATGGTGACTGCAGCCATGAAATTAAAAGACGCTTACTCCTTGGAAGGAACATTATGGACAACCTAGAGAGCATGTTAAAAAGCAGAGACATTACTTCGCCAACAAAGGTCTGAAGAGTCAAGGCTAGGGTTTTTCCAGTAGTTATGTATGGATGTGAGAGTTGGACTATAAAGAAAGCTGAGTGCCGAAGGACTGATGCTCTTGAACTGTGGTGTTGAAGAAGACTCTTGAGAGCCCCTTGGACTCCAAGGAGATCCAACCAGTGCATTCTAAAGGAGATCAGTCCTGAGTGTTCATTGGAAGGACTGATGTTGAAGCTGAAACTCCAATACTTTGGCCACCTGATGTGAAGAACTGACTCATTTGAAAAGACCTTGATGCTGGGAAAGATTGAAGGCGGGAGGAGAAGGGGACGACAGAGGATGAGATGGTTGGATGGCATCACCAACTCAATGGAGATGAGTTTGAGTAAACTCCAGGAGTCAGTGATGGACAGGGAGGCCTGGAGTGCTGCAGTCCATGGGGTCGCAAAGAGTCAGACACAACTGAGTGACTGAACTGAAGTGAATTGATTCTGACAGGTGAGAGGCGATATGTCATTTTGGTTTTGATTTGCATTTCCCTGATGGTTAGTGATGCTGAGCATCTTTTCACGGATCTGTTAGCCATCTGTCCTCTGCCCATTTTAAAACTGGATTACTTGTTTTTTGTCTTTGAGCTGTATGAGTTCTGTATCTATTTTGAAAATTAACCGCTAATCAGATATGTATTTTGTAGATATTTATGTGTTGATGGGCTGGTGGAAAGGTGGTCCTGTGTTTCCCTGGAAATGGTGGTTGTGTACTTGCCAACTCTGTGTTCTCACTGACTCCATAGAACAGGAACTCTGTGATTAATGGGAATCACCATGCTTGGAGCCTAGGAGGGTCCCTTGAAATATTTGATTCAAATGTTGGGTTTAAGAACTGGGGTGGCAGGTTCTGTTAGTCCTTGGAGCCTCCCCTGGGTTGGGGCTTTGAGCAGCTGAATGACGATTTCTTCCCGACTGCTTGGTTTTCTTATTAGTTGCCAACTCTGAGACCCCATGGACTGTAGCTGCCAGGCTCCTCTGTGCATGGGATTTTTTCCAGGCAAGAATACTTGCGGGGGTTGCCATTTCCTCCACCAGGGATCTTCCTGACTCAGGGACCGAACCTGTCTCCTGTGTCTCCTGCATTGCAGGAGGATTCTTTAATACAGAGCTATCTATCCAGGAAGCCCTAAAAGTTGCCCAAAGATGATCAAAATGTCCAGACAGAAACAGCGTGTTTAGTGGAGAAGAGCCCCAGCTCAGCACTGATGCTGTGTGTGCACAGGGTCCCAGATCCACACTGATGCTGTGTGTGTGTATAGGGTCTCAGCTCCACACAAATGCTGTGTGTGTGCACAGGGTCCCAGCTCCGCAGTGATGCTCTATACACAAGGTCCCAGTTCCACATTGATGCTGTATGTGTGCACAGGGTCCCAGCTCTGCAGTGATGCTGTGTGTATGCACAGGGTCCCAGCTCCACACTGATACTCTGTGTGTGCACAAGGTCCCAGCTCCGCAGTGATGCTCTGTGTACTGATGCTGTGTGTGTGCACAGGGTCCCAGCTCTGCACTGATATTGTGTGTGTGCACAGTGTCCCAGCTCCACACTGATGCTGTGTGTGTGCACAGGGTCCCAGCTCTGCAGTGATGTTGTGTGTGTGCACAGGGTCCCAGCTCCGCAGTGATGCTCTGTGTACTGATGCTGTGTGTGTGCACAGGGTCCCAGCTCCACACTAATGGTGTGTGTGCACAGGGTCCCAGCTCCACACTGATGCTGTGTGTGTGCACAGGGTCCCAGCTCTGCACTGATGCTCTGTGTGTGCACAGGGTCCCAGCTCCACAGTGATGCTCTGTGTACTGATGCTGTGTGTGTGCACAGGGTCCCAGCTCTGCACTGATGTTGTGTGTGTGCACAGTGTCCCAGCTCCACACTAATGCTGTGTGTGTGCACAGGGTCCCAGCTCCACACTGATGTTGTGTGTGTGCACAGGGTCCTAGCTCCGCAGTGATGCTCTGTGTACTGATGCTGTGTGTGTGCACAGGGTCCCAGCTCCACACTAATGCTGTGTGTGTGCACAGAGTCCCAGCTCCACACTGATGCTGTGTGTGTGCACAGGGTCCCAGCTCTGCAGTGATGTTGTGTGTGTGCACAGGGTCCCAACTCCACAGTGATGCTTTGTGTACTGATGCTGTGTGTGTGCACAGGGTCCCAGCTCCACACTAATGCTGTGTGTGTGCACAGGGTCCCAGCTCCACACTGATGCTGTGTGTGCACAGGGTCCCAGCTCTGCACTGATGCTCTGTGTGTGCACAGGGTCTCAGCTCCACAGTGATGCTCTGTGTACTGATGCTGTGTGTGTGCACAGGGTCCCAGCTCCACACTAATGCTGTGTGTGTGCACAGGGTCCCAGCCCCACACTGATGCTGTGTGTGTGCACAGGGTCCCAGCTCTGCACTGATGCTCTGTGTGTGCACAGGGTTCCAGCTCCACACCTATGTTCTGTGTGTGTGCAGGGTCCTCTGCCCCATGCTGTGTGTGTCCACGCTCCCACTGATGCTGTGTGTGTGCACAGGGTCCCAGCTCTGCACTGATGCTGTGTGTGTGCACAGGGTCCCAGCTCCGCAGTGATGCTGTGTGTGTGCACAGGGTCCCAGCTCTGCAGTGATGCTGTGTGTGTGCACAGTGTCCCAGCTCCACACTGATGCTGTGTGTGTGCACAGGGTCCCAGCTCTGCACTGATGGTGTGTGTGTGCACAGGGTCCCAGCTCCACACTGATGCTCTGTGTGTGCACAGGGTCCCAGCTCCACACTGATGCTCTGTGTGTGTGCAGGGTCCTAGCTCTGCACTGATGCTGTGTGTGCACAGGGTCCCAGCTCCGCAGTGATGCTCTGTGTACTGATGCTATGTGTGTGCACAGGGTCCCAGCTCTGCATGATGCTCTGTGTGTGCACAGGGTCCCAGCTCCACACTGATGCTCTGTGCACTGATGCTCTGTGTGTGCACAGGGTCCCAGCTCCACACTGATGCTCTGTGAGTGTGCAGGGTTCTAGCTCTGCACTGATGCTGTGTGTGTGCACAGGGTCCCAGCTCCACACTGATGCTGTGTGTGTGCACAGGGTCCCAGCTCTGCACTGATGCTCTGTGTGTGCACAGGGTCCCAGCTCCACACTGATGCTCTGTGTGTGTGCAGGGTCCTAGCTCTGCACTGATGTTGTGTGTGTGCACAGGGTCCCAGCTCCGCAGTGATGCTCTGTGTACTGATGCTGTGTGTGTGCACAGGGTCCCAGCTCCACACTGATGTTGTGTGTGTGCACAGGGTCCCAGCTCCGCACTGATGCTCTGTGCACTGATGCTCTGTATGTGCACAGGGTCCCAGCTCCACACTGATGCTCTGTGTGTGTGCAGGGTCCTAGCTCTGCACTGATGCTGTGTGTGTGCACGGGGTCCCAGCTCCGCAGTGATGCTCTGTGTACTGATGCTGTGTGTGTGCACAGGGTCCCAGCTCTGCACTGATGCTCTGTGTGTGCACAGGGTCCCAGCTCCACACTGATGCTCTGTGTGTGTGCAGGGTCCTAGCTCTGCACTGATGCTGTGTGTGTGCACGGGGTCCCAGCTCCGCAGTGATGCTCTGTGTACTGATGCTGTGTGTGTGCACAGGGTCCCAGCTCTGCACTGATGCTCTGTATGTGCACAGGGTCCCAGCTCCACACCGATGCTGTGTGTGTGCACAGGGTCCCAGCTCTGCACTGATGTTGTGTGTGTGCACAGGGTCCCAACTCCGCAGTGATGCTCTGTGTACTGATGCTGTGTGTGTGTGCACAGGGTCCCAGCTCTGCACTGATGCTCTGTATGTGCACAGGGTCCCAGCTCCACACTGATGCTCTGTGTGTGTGCAGGGTCCTAGCTCTGCACTGATGTTGTGTGTGTGCACAGGGTCCTAGCTCCGCAGTGATGCTCTGTGTACTGATGCTGTGTGTGTGCACAGGGTCCCAGCTCTGCACTAATGCTGTGTGTGTGCACAGGTTCCCGCTCTGCAGTGATGCTCTGTGTACTGATGCTGTGTGTGTGCACAGGGTCCCAGCTCTGCATGATGGTGTGTGTGAGCACAGTGTCCCAGCTCCACACCCATGCTGTGTGCACAGGGTCCCACCTCTGCACCTATTGCTGTGTGCACAGGGTCCCAGCTCCGCACTGATGCTCTGTGTGTGAACAGGGTCCCAGCTCCTCAGTGATGCTCTGTGTACTGATGCTGTGTGTGTGCACAGGGTCCCAGCTCCGCAGTGATGCTCTGTGTACTGATGCTGTGTGTGTGCACAGGGTCCCAGCTCCACACTGATGCTCTGTGTGTGTGCAGGGTCCTAGCTCCACACTGATGCTGTGTGTGCACAGGGTCCTTCTAGCCTCGGCCCTTCACTTGATTCTCCACGGCAGGCAGGAATGTTCAGCCCAGCTGGTTCAGCAATGGTAGAGTAGGCTTTCCTTTATATATTCTTCTCAGGTCATCAGAGAATAACAGAGCCCACACTGACCAGTGATGTCCAGTAAATACCCCTACCCAACCCTGCCTGGCCACTGACCTTTAAAAATTTTTTTAATTTATTTTTAATTGAAAGATAATTGCTTTAAAATATTAGTTTGATTTTTGCTATACATCAACATGAATTAGCCATAGGTGTGCATGTGTCCCTTTTGTCTTGAACCTCCCTCCCACCTCCCACCCTTTCCCACCTCTCTAAGTTGTTAAGGACCCCCAGTTTGAGTTCTCTGAGTCACACAGCAGATCCACACTGGCTGTCTGTCTTGCAGATGGTAGTGTCTATGCTTCTGTGCTGTTCTCTCCATTCATATCCTCCTCTCCTTCGTCTGCTCCATCCTTGTCCATGAACCTGTTCTCTATGTCTGCATCTTCACTGCTGCTTGCTTTTGCCATTTAAAGGCACCAGATGCCACGGTGATACAGCAATGGGAATGCATAGAACCCTCCTGGGTTGGGGGGAGGTGCTCCCCACCCCCCGGTTGTTGGCAGCGTGACCTCTTGATTGTTGGCAACGTGACCTCTTGACTAGCTCATTCCCTGGCCCTTACTGGCCTCCCAAGCCAGTTTCCAGCAGAGGCCAGTCTCCTGGAAGGGCTGTCCCTCTGGTGTCCCTACTATGGACAGCAGGTCCTTTTCTTCATGATGCTGAGCTTTCAGGAACATTACTTCTGCCTGACTCAGTAACCCAAGACCGAATCCTAACAGCCCCAAACTTCCGGCAGCGAGGGGCCAGTCCCATCCAGGCTAATGCACGTGTTTCCATCACTGAATGTGGGAGTCCATGTGGTGTGTCCCTGAGGGTGGACTCCCAGGGCACTTTTTTAGACTCCTGTGCAGCCTGACTATGTTGGAGGCTGCAGTGGATCTCCCAGTGCTACCTGAGGTGGCGAGGAGAGTGGGGATGGGGGGCTTGGCCAAGCTTCGAGCGCCCTCCCATCCACACTGGGCATGTCCAGGGGAGAAACCAAGCTCTGATACTGCAGGGGGGCAGCCACTGACCCTCCCCCGCCCCCGGCCAACAGGCAGGGGCTCAGCAGGCCCAGCCACCAAGAACTGGGCCAGGCTGCTCAGCGTTCCCGGCCCCCAGCACTGCTGGTGCTATCTCCGCAGGTCGTTGTGGGGAAAGCAGATGGCAGCTGCAGTCATGGATGGTGCGCTGAACAGCTCCAGCTGGTTTAGGAATCAAGGGACCAAGGCATGCTGCTTCCTTCACTCTCAGATGGTCCACGTGATGCTGTGAGGCAGAGCGCATAAGTCAGCAGGAATCTGAGTTGAATTCCTGTCCCAGTGACCCAAGCGAGCACTGGGCTCCGTGCCCTGAAGGGATTTGCAGACATGGCACCCACCCCAAGGTGCACAGGTGTGCGGGACTCCATTGAACCTCATGCGCCCTGCAGAAGGGGCGTCAGGGAGACGGATGCACCCAAAAGGAATGGGTCTCAAGTGGCCCCAACTTAGGGAAGGCGGGCCTAAGCCCCACAAGATAAAGAGTTCTGTCACCAACCTGATGAGGCCCCTGGGCATCAGAGAATAGCCCAGCTTGGCCCACACCTTGATTTCAGTCCCTGAGGATTGAGCAGAGCACCCAGTCCAATCCACCCAACCTCTGATGCAGGAGACCCCTGGGGCATGGACTGTGGGGTGACTGAGCAACTGGGCTGTGGCTGCTGGCAAAGTAGTGAGGGACGACGTCAGGGTCTCCAGGGTCCAGCTGGAGAGCTCTCTCTGGGGGGTCCAGCTCGAGGGTTCTGCCGGCGGGGAGGAATCTAGCTGGAGGGCTCTCCCAGGGGTTCCAGACGAGCGCTTCAGGCAGCCTTGGAGTTCCAGTCCCGGTTTTGGTGTCAGCAAAGGCCACGCCTCTTCCGCCTTTGATGCAGCCGATAGCTCTAATACCGCCTGAGCCCAGTGTGGTCTGTTGAGAACACTGCCAGGCCGTGTCCCCTGAGAGTCCTGAGGTTTGGTTCTGCTCAGGGCCCGTTTCACATTCAGATTTTTTTCTCTGGCTGCTTTGTAACCAGAAATCACATGATTCCTGGATGAGGAAAGTGAGAGTCCCCCTCCCAAAATTCAAACACCCCAACGAGTTGTCTGTTTAGTGGCTGGGCTGGTGCCAGTGGGGAGACAGAAATCACCCAGGTTATCTCAACAGGGGCAGTTTAATGTCAGGGAACTCTAACAGATTGAGGTGTTTGACCACTCAGAGGGTAGAAGTGGACCCAGCAGGCTCCAGAAGTGGCATAAAAAGGCAGCTGCTGCTTTGGGCCGAGGCGAGTGGATGGCAGGGAGCTGAGGACTGACATAGCCCCTTCACCCTCCCGCTGTTAAAGCAGTAAGGGGTCTTCTTCTGCCGCCACTTCTCCCCAAAGCAGCCTGCTCTTACATGACACAGTTGTGGGACTCCATGGTTACCTGGCAAGGCTGTCGACCACAGCATGGGTTTTTGAGTAATTAGTTCTTAATTGAGTTACCAGAGAGTGGCATCTGTTTAATGGGTCACAAGAGAAAAGACTTTCCGTTGAGTAGAAAACTGGTCAGACTTCTTTCTCATTATCCCAGCTCATCTAAAGGGCTAACTTTTACCTACTAACAGCAGCCAGAGAATAAACTCCGCTTCCTAACGTCCCTCTGTCTGTCCCCTGGCAGCTCCGTGGGTCCAGGTCTGTCTCCCACTCTGGTAGGATCTGGTCCCCATGGCTACATCAGGACTCCGCTGTTCTCTATCAAGGATGTGTGTTCAGGCATCTTGGCTCCCAGGGCCTCGGTTTCCCACTCCCTTCTCTTGTCAACAAGGGGCATTCCTGGTGGCTCAGGGGTAAAGAATCCGCGTGCAATGCAGGAGACACAGAAGATGCAGGTTCGATCCTTGGGTCACAAAGATCCCCTGGAGGAGGGCATGGCAACCCACTCCAGGATTCTTGCCTGAAGAATCCCATGGACAGAGGAGCCTGGCAGGCTACATTCCATGGGATTGCAAAGAGGTGGACGCGGCTGAGCGACTAACCCTTTCGCTTTTCACTTTCTTGTCATCATAACAAAAGCCATCCTATCACTGCCCTGACTGGAGGCAGCTCAGGAGTTGGGCTGTCTAGCTCCTGCGGGAGACAGGGCAGTGTGGGGGCCTGACGCCTCCCCCTGACGCCTCCCTCACTGGGGTCCAGGTGGAGGAGCGCTCGGCGGTGTGCAAGGCCACGACCAACACTGGGGGTTTCCTCTGAAACAAACGTTGCCCTCAGATGCCAGTCATCTCAGGGGAGAATTGACACTTCCCAGGGCCAGGCCCTTCAGATCCAGATGTATTTATTATAAGTCGACCAGGCCAAGGTCTGTTTGCTCTGAGGCTCTGAGTAGCAAGCTCATGAGGATGTTTGCCTGGCGGTTTCCTTTTTCTCTCTTCTAATTTTTCCCCTTCTCCAAGGCATCCCCAGGGGAGGGAGGAAGTTGGATCAATTTTTAACCCTTCCTTTCCATGTATGTACGTGTGTGCTACGATCTTATCTGTGTATGTGCACGTATGTGTGAGTGTGTATTTATGTATGTGTGTGTGTTTATGTGAACGTGGATATGTGTGGATGTGTATAGGTGTGTGTATACATATGTATTCATGTGACTGTGAGTCTATGTGTGTGCATGTGTGTCTGTGTTCACATGCCATGTTTCTGGAGATGTCATGGTCAGAAAAGGTCCATGGTCACTGGCTCAAAGGACTGAACTCCAGGGATTTCCTGAGTTACTTCTAGTTTAGTCCAGATCACGGGAGGGGGTGTCCCAGGACCCCACTGTTGCCCAGAGCCAGCCCCCAGCATAGCCAGGCACATAGCCAGCCCCCAGCATAGCCGGGCACATAGCCAGCCCCCAGCATAGCCAGCAGCGGGCGAGCTTCACTGAACTGACTCCAGTATGCTGTCTAGAGGCCTGGCCCACACCCCAGCCCGGCTCCTCACTGGCCCACGTGGAGTTACAGGGAGCCCGCCCCTCTCCTGTGAGGGACTCAGGCTGTGATTTGGCTTCTAGGGCGCTAGCTCTGTGTTGGCTCCTGCACAAGGAAGTGCACCGGTCCTGTTTCATGCGATCTGGATTACAACCAGTGCCAACCGCCTCCCACCCAGCACCTTCCATGGGCGGCAGCTCAGCCTGCACGGCTGTGGAGCCGGGGGCCGGGCAAGCAGGGCGCTCAGAGCTGGGAGCGGGGCGCAGGCAAGCAGGGCGCTCAAAGCCAGGCCTGGAGGAGGCCGGGCCCCCAGCTGAGCAGGAGCCCACCGCACAAGGCAGAGGCCCGCAGTTGCCCAGGCTCACGGGGCAACGGGTGGCCGGGGCATGCTGAAGTTTCTCTGGGGGTCTGCTCCTGCTCTGAGGGTCGCTCTTGACCCAGGAGCCCATGTGCCTCTGGGGATCACCGTCTCTTCTTCGGAACCTGAGATGGAGAACAGGGCTGCCCTCAGCCAGGCCTCTGTGCTACGGAAGACAGGGCATTCCTGATGACGCACCGGTTCAGCAGGCCCCAGAGAGTGATCCCCATTCTCCAGCATGCCATGGGGTGGGATGCAGAATTTAGGGGAGCAGGGGATTGCCCAGCACCCGCAGGGGGCCGAGCGGGCTCAGCCGTTTTCACCAGTATCAAACAGGGATGTTTAGACATCTTTGCTGGGGCCGGCCTGCAGGGGTCCCTCTGACAATCTACAGATGGAGAGGAGAGAAAATCACCAAACAGTCCCCCCTCTACCCGCCCCCCCACACCTCTGCTCCTACTGGGTGGGGTAGGAGAGACCCAACCTCAGAAAGAGGCTTTCCAGCTGGATCACAACTTGGAACACCCACAGGAGGCCCGCAGGCCCCTCTTCCAGAAATGGGGCAGGTGAGGGCAGGCTTCCTGGGGCCTGAAGGCTTGCAGCTCCTGGCAGCCTGGGCCCGCTCTGGGGCTCACCCCAGGGGTCTGTCACCCCCCACCCACCCCCCAGGAGAGTAGAAGCGGAAGGACAGGTGAGACATGAGGGGAAGGACAGAAGCAAGGACCAGCTTCTCCAAGTGCATGGGCTCCCTGGGGCCACTCCCTTCAGAGCAGAGGGCCTGACGGGAGCCCTGACAGCCTCTGAACCCAGTGAGATGGGGGGTGTCTCCTTGGGGCTCTGAGGGCCTCTGGGCCCCTGGCCTGACGCCCCCTCCAGAGCACGCCCTCCCGAGGTCACTCAGGTCACCCCCTCCTTCACCCTGGGACGTTCCTGTGGCCTTTGCATGGAAGGAAGCGGCAAAGCATGAGGTCTCTGGAGGGGGAGACGCCCAACCCCACTCACAGGGCGTACCAAGGGCCCCCAGGCCAGCAGCTGAGCTCTGCCCTGGACTCACCCACCTGGAGACCACGTTGGAGGAGAAACAACACGAGTGCTGGAGTGGGGGCACGCAGCTTCAAAGCAGTGGGGGGAGGAGTCGGCCTTCTGGCCATGCTCGCACTGCAGGCCAGGGTCTGCGGGGAGGCTGGGTGGGGCATTGCCCACTCAGGTGCACCCAGGGACCGAGCACCCCACCACTGCCCGCTGAAGACCCTTGGTGCCCACAAGCTCCCAGCACCCCAGCTGACGCCCAGCCCTGAGCACAAGTGCCTCCTGGGACCCGAGTCAGACACTCAGCACTCAATACCTGCAGACTGGCGTCACTACCCGCCTCTCTGTGGTTCCTGCCCACACAGCCCTGAACCCACGCTGAAGAGGCCCAGCAGGCCCCCGTCCACTTCTGCTGGTCAGCTCTCTGTGCACACACTGGAGCCCACCACAGGCTCTGGAGGACCCCGTGGTCAGCCAGGCCTGTGAGGCGGGAGGCAGAAGAGCTGCCCCCAGACCCCTGGCCTCAGGCCCCTCCTGTTCCTGCTCTCCCCGCCCCCGTCTCCCTCAGCCCTGCACCCAGCACGCCTTTGATGCCCAGGTACATCTCTCCTCCTGGCTTCTCTAATCCTCTGTCCTGATGCTGTGGGTTCTCACCCCAGGCGCCCTCACCTGAACCCCACCTGAGCCCTACCCTGATGCAAGTGAGAAGCAGCCCTGTTCTCAGGAAGGCTTCCTGGGGGCCTGAAATAAGCAGCCTCTGAGGCCCCGGTAGGGGGGCACTGACTCATAGCTGGGTGGTGGGAGGGGCAGGATCTCCCGACTGCGGGTCCACCCACCCCAGCCAGCAGCAGACTCCGCTGTCAGCTCTGGTGTGACTGACCCCGTGGAGCAGGGAGGGAGCTCCACACCCTGGAGAGCTGGGGGAGAGGTTTGTGGGGGTCTACAGAGAACCCAAGATGCCCAAGAGAGCGGAGGACAAGGGACAGGGTGAGAAAGGACAGTTCATTGTATCAAATTCACGCTCCATAGAACAGATGGCCCCACGGCTCTGTCAGGCCCTCCTTCGGTGGCAGTAATTAAACACCCTTGCCCCTGGCACTTAGGTGCTGCAACCAAGACTTGAACGAGACCTTCCAGTGCTTTGAATCTGTTCAAAGTGTTCAGATTTTATCATTTCTCAAAACTCTTTATGTCATACCTCGGGACTATAGTCTCTGACTTAGATGCAATTAAGTGAGAAATCAACAACAAAAAAGATAAGTACATTTTTTTCACATGTAGAAATGTAAAAGAAGCATTTCAAAGTAGCATGGATTTTTTTTTTTAAAGAGTACATCTGAAATATTTTTTAACATTTTTAACATTGACTGGGTTTTAAAATGTATTTCTTTGCTCTCTGTCATTGCGCTCAGGCTTTCTCTGTCTGAGGTGAGCGGGGTCTGCTCTCCAGCTGTGGTGCAAGGGTTTTTTCCATGGCAGTGGCTTGTCTTATGGAGCACAGACTCTAGAGTGCACGGGCTTAGTCGCCCTATGGCATGTGGAATCATCCCAGAGCAGGGATCAAACTGGTGTCCGCTGCATTGGCAGGCAGATTCTTAAGCACTGGATCACCAGAGAAGTCCTTAAATATTTTTTGAAAGACCCAGAATAGATGAGGAAAATACTACTTATCAAATGTTTTGGATAAAGTGAAGGGTGGTAGTTTGGGCAAAATCTATATCCTTTTCTAGTTATATGAAAGAGAAACACAAGACTAGGGTTCTGTTAAGAGAGGCTCATAGCTTAAACTTTTCCTTTGAATATAATTTCAAGCTTATAAAAAGTTGCAAACAAGTATAGAAGTATTCTATACAACGCTTTACACAGATATTCCAAATTTTAACATTGCATATAACCATAGTACAGTGATCAAAGTTAACACTGACATGCGACAATGATCCAGTTTACAGACCCTTCCTGAGTCTGCCCGAGCCCCCCTTGCCCTTCTCCCACCCACCACACACCCAGTCTCAGGTCCCACCCGCTTGTCTGGCCTCCTGAGATCCCTTTGATTTGGAACAGGCCTGAGTCTTGATTTCTTTCAGGGCCTCGACACTTTTGAAGAGTGACGGCCAACTGTCTTGTGGAAAGTGTGTTCATTTGGGCTTGTTCATGTGGAGGAAGTGTGGTTGTGTTCATGGCGGTGTCGGCTTCTGTCCCTTGTAACCAAGGTGGTACCTGCCAGATGCTTGCGCTGTAGTTATACACACTCACACTGTCACAGTCACGCACATGCTCTCTGACACACGCGTTCACTCTTGTACACACAGAGCCCCGTCTGGTGCCTAAAACACACCCCAGGACCCCCACAGCCATGCCCAGGCTGTGGGAAGGAAGGACCACCAGAGACCTTCCCTCAGGGTCGTGTCCACACTGTGGGCTCCTGACAGGAGCTCAGAGCTTGGGAGGGGTGTCGGCAGCTGCGGCCTCCGTCACCGGACTGCTCTGCTCAGGAGTGAGCCTGCTAAGTGCTAGGTCGTTTTGGTTGTGTCTGACTCTGTGCCACCCTGCGGACTGTAGCCTGCTAGGCTCCTCTGTCCACGGAATTATCCCAGCGAGAATACTGGAGTGGGTTGCCATTTCCTCCTGTAGGGGATCTTCCCAGCCCAGGGGTCGAACCCGCGTCTCCTGCATTGGTAGGTGGGTTCTTTACCCACCTGGGAAGCCCGTCTTTTCATAAACATCTTTATGGGATTCTCTCCCAGGCTGCTCACTCCCTGCAGTCCCTCTGGCACTTTCTAGTTCTGTGCCGTTCCTCTTTTCCGTCATCTACTCAGAAACCTGGAGCTTAATTATTCCACAGTGCTGCTTCCTTCCCACCACTGCAGCCATACTTGGGGTCAGGAGGTGGGAAGATCGAGAGAAAAATGTCAGTGGGTTTTACGCCAGAGACTTGGGGGTCACAGATCCTCTGACTGGAGAGGCCAGCTCCCTTCTCTCAGAGCTTCGGGTGTGTTGTGGGCTGCTGAAGTTGCGATTTTCCCCACTCATTGAGTCAGACCAAGAGGGAGCCACGTCTTCTGTCCGTGTTCACATCCGGGATGCGGGCTCTCACGGGAATCCCCTGGCGGTCTCGTGGTTAGGGCTCAGTGCTTTCACTGCCCGTGCTGGGTTCAGTCCCTGGTCAGGGAACTATGATCCTGCAGGCTGTGTTCAGTTCAGTTCAGTCGCTCAGTTGTGTCCGACTCTTTGCAACCCCATGAATCGCAGCACGCCAGGCCTCCCTGTCCATCACCAGCTCCCGGAGTTCACTCAAACTCACGTCCATCGAGTCAGTGATGCCATCCAGCCATCTCATCCTCTATCGTCCCCTTCTCTTCTTGCCCCCAATCCCTGCCAGCATCAGAGTCTTTTCCAATGAGTCAGCTCTTTGCATGAGGTGGCCAAAGTATTGGAATTTCAGCTTTAGCATCATTCCTTCCAAAGAACACCCAGGGCTGATCTCCTTTAGGATGAACTGCTTGGATCTCCTTGCAGTCCAAGGGACTCTCAAGAGTCTTCTCCAACACCACAGTTCAAAAGCATAAAAAAAAAAAAAAAAAAGGCTATGGGCTGTCTTGTCATAGGTCAAGTCTAGAGAAAACCAGAGGAGATGAAAAGGGGGACTTCAAAGTCTTATTTCCCAATCTTTCTACTACTTTCTGTTCAGAGTCCTCAAGTGGTTTCCCCATGTATTTCATTTTGGTTTTATAGCTGTGTCCAGTGGTCGAGGAGAGTGTCCGTCCGTCCATCCCCTCTGAGCCAGGGCTGCCTCTGACCCTGTAGCCCCACGCTCTGCACAACCCCCTCTGTGGCAGGTATGGCACCATCTTCTCTGAATTTACTTCACGACTGAAGGCAAGCATATTTTTTTTATATTTATGTGTTATTTCATATATCTGTTAATTTTTTTCATGTATCATTCATATTTGATTCAGCCCCCTTCCCTCACCCTAAATTTTTTAATCTCTTTATATCCCCTGGAGGGTGGGGTGTATATCATGAAAAACCTTTATATTTGTATATAAGCAAATCAGTCTATCTTTGCTTGTATTTGGATTTTGAATTATACATAGGAAGCCTGTTTCCACACCCAAGTTATGAAGATACTCACATATCATTTCTCTGGGTATTTGTATAGTTTTAGTTGTTTAATATTTAGTTTATTCTCAGGTATGATGTATGGATTCATGGGTATGGATCCAATTTTGACTTTTTCTACATAGTCACTTATTTGTTCACAAACCAATTATTTTTTAAAGGTTCATCTTTGCTCCAGTGATTAGAGATTCCTCCTTTATCATACACTAAGTTTCCATATGCACTTGGGTCTTTTTATTCTACTTCATTTGATTGTCCATTCACAGAACAGTAACACATTGTTTAATTTTTTTTTTCTTAGAAGTTATATTTTAACCTCTGGTAGTACTAATTACTCCCACAACTTAATTCTTTTCCTAACTGATCTTGAATGCTTTTGTTTTACCTGTCTTTCAACTTGTCCAATTGAAAAAAAGAACATTGTTATTTTTATGGTAATCACATTAATTAAAAATCTTATAAATTAGAAAGAACTGACATTTTAATGATATTTAATGTAAGGAGCATCACTACAAACAAAGCTAGTGGAGGTGATGGAATTCCAGTGGAGCTATTCCAAATCCTGAAAGATGATGCTATGAAAGTGCTGCACTCAATATGCCAGCAAATTTGGAAAACTCAGCAGTGGCCACAAGATTGGAAAAGGTCAGTTTTCATCCCAATCCCAAAGAAAGGCAATGCCAAAGAGTGCTCAAACTACCGCACAATTGCACTCATCTCACACGCTAGTAAAGTAATGCTCAAAATTCTTCAAGCCAGGCTTCAGCGAACTTCCTGATGTTCAGACTGGTTTTAGAAAAGGCAGAGGAACCAGAGATCAAATTGCCAACATCCGCTGGATCATCGAAAAAGCAAGAGAGTTCCAGAAAAACATCTATTTCCGCTTTATTGACTATGCCAAAGCCTTTGACTGTGTAGATCACAATAAACTGTGGAAAATTCTGAAGGAGATGGGAATACCAGACCACCTGATCTGTCTCTTGAGAAATCTGTATGCAGGTCAGGAAGCAACAGTTAGAACTGGTCATGGAACAACAGACTGGTTCCAAATAGGAAAAGGAGTACGTCAAGGCTGTATATTGTCACCATGTTTGTTTAACTTATATGCAGAGTACATCATGAGAAATGCTGGACTGGAAGAAACACAAGCTGGAATCAAGATTGCTGGGAGAAATATCAATAACCTCAGATATGCAGATGATACCACCCTTATGGCAGAAAGTGAAGAGGAACTAAAAAGCCTGTTGATGAAAGTGAAAGTGGAGAGTGAAAAGGTTGGCTTAAAGCTCAACATTCAGAAAATGAAGATCATGGCATCTGGTCCCATTACTACATGGGAAATAGATGGAGAAACAGTGGAAACAGTGTCAGACTTTATTTTGGGGGGCTCCAAAATCACTGCAGATGGTGACTGCAGCCATGAAATTAAAAGACGCTTACTCCTTGGAAGGAAAGTTATGACCAACCCAGATAGCGTATTCAAAAGCAGAGACATCACTTTGCCAACAAAGGTTCGCCTAGTCAAGGCTATGGTCTTTCCTGTGGTCATGTATGGGTGTGAGAGCTGGACTGTGAAGAAGGCTGAGCACCGAAGAATTGATGCTTTTGAACTGTGGTGTTGGAGAAGACTCTTGAGAGTCCCTTGGACTGCAAGGAGATCCAACCAGTCCATTCTGAAGGAGATCAACCCTGGGATTTCTTTGGAAGGAATGATGCTAAAGCTGAAACTCCAGTATTTTGGCCACCTCATGCGAAGAGTTGACTCATTGGAGAAGACTCTGATGCTGGGAGGGATTGGGGGCAGGAGTAGAAGGGGACGACAGAGGATGAGATGGCTGGATGGCATCACTGACTCGATGGATGTGAGTCTGAGTGACCTCCGGGAGTTGGTAATGGACAGGGAGGCCTGGCGTGCTGCAGTTCATGGGGTCGCAAAGAGTCGGACATGACTGAGCGACTGATCTGATCTGATCTGAATGTAAGGAGTGTTTTTACAATTGTTCAAAGCTACTGCTGCATCTTTTGGAAGTTTGCTGGGTTTTACTCCTTTAGATTGTGCATATTTATAGTCAGATTTATTTTTAAATATTAGGTCCCTCTTCTCCAATAGTAAATAAAACATTCTCTCCCGTTACAGCTTCTGGTTGGCCATCGCCTGTGTATCAAATGGCTACTGATTTTCACTTCAGTTTCATATTCTACTAACTTATTGAATGATTTTTATTGATTTTGCTAGTTTTACCATTGATTTTTCAGGGTTTTTGCATTGGAGAAGAAAATGGCAACCCACTCCAGTGTTCTTGCCTGGAGAATCCCAGGGATGCGGGAGCCTGGTGGGCTGCCGTCTATGGGGTTGCACAGAGTCGGACACGACTGAAGTGACTTAGCATAGCACAGCATTTAGTTGCAATAGGGATTGTAATTCCCAAATCCTCTTGCCTCTACTCATTTTGCTTGTTTACTTTCGTTTGTGTCTCAAATACAGCGTTAGGGAGTGCCAGTCCTGTCCAGCACCTTTGTATGACTGTATCCAGCACCTTCCTATACAGTTAAGCTCCTGCCTCCAGGGCTGATAAACACAGAGTCATGCTATTGTATCATATGCTGCTGAGTTTGGTTTGTTAATATTTTACTGTATTTAAGATTGTTGCAGTGATCCACAAAATGCTCTAATTTCCTCCTTAGAATCATCATCAGGTTCAGTATGATGCTTGCTTTGTAAAAGGAACTTGGAAATTTTACTTTTTGGGGCAAATTTGGTAATCTGTATTTTTCACTAGGAAATACTTCATTGCATCTAAATATTCATACCTATTCCATGCAGTGACTCTTTGGTGATAACGCAGTCAACTCTGCTAACGTGATACATATCCAAGAAAAAGCACCACTTTGAAATGGACAATTTGTTGAGCTTGACAAATGTAAACACCGATAGAACCACCATCACAGTCAGACAGGTTGTTAGTTCCCTGGTTTTGTGGATCTTCTCTATTTCATTTTGGTTTCCTATTTCACCTAAATCACACTTTTGACCTAATTTTGATTTCTTTTGGTTTAATTTTTCTTTTTCCAGGTTCTAGATTTAATCACATGGTTTCTTGATGTTTCAGCACCTCTTCTTTCATTACATAAGCCTGTAATCTATCCATTTTCCTCGCATTGCCCATTTTCTTTTTAAAATAGAGCTTTGTCCTGATTTTATCACCCTCCAGTTCAAGGAATTAAAAAAAAATCATATTATAATTCCTTGTTCAACAGACGAGCTAATCAAAATGTAATAATTCAGAAATAGTTGGGATTTAAAAGTTTATCTTCTTTGTTTTAAATGTTTAATTTAAGTGGATATGGTCAGAGAACATGGCCTGTGGGGTAATTTATTGTTAAATGATAAAAATCTGGACATTTGGAACAACGTGAGCGTATGAGACTGCTCTGTTCAAGGTTGAGCAGAAGAACTTGGCGGGGGTGGAGGGGGGAACAGGTCGTGAAGGAGAGCAGAGTCCTTTGGGCTCTGTGGCGTGTGGTGTTCACATGCGGCCTGACCCGTGGCTGGACCACGGATGTGGATGGGAACATGCAGTGCTCAGGTCTCTCTTTTTAGGGCCAGGGGAGTGGAAGCAGCAGTGGGATGCCCCCACTGCCGGCTTTCCTTCCTAGGTCTTCACAGTCCCTCCCCCACCTCCCCACACACACTGCCATCAGGCTGTCCTGCAGTGCCTCTTAGAGCCCCAACCTCTTGCAGGCCATCTGGGGGACACCCAGGTTCCATCAGTGGGATCAGGCCCCACGACAGGATGAGGACAGGGAGAACTCTGCAGGCAGAACTGGTGAACAGAGGTCAGGGGATGGGGAATCTATGAACGCTGGCTCACCAAATCCATTTTATAGTTAAAGTTAAAGTAGTGCAAACTAAGAGAATGAGAAACTCAATTATGAAGGATGTGGGGCAGAAGGGAAAGGCAAGGCGTGATCAGATGGAGACTGCACTGGACACGTCTGAGTGTCGGCATGAAGCTAGACACCTGCTGGAATGGAGGCTGGAGCTGGCTTTGAGTTTCCCAGCAGAGACTAGGAAAAAAGACTCCAGTGGCCAAAGAATCTGCAGCAAAAATCCTGAAGCTGAGGATGGCTACGGTGGTGGCTGCACATCAGTGGTCCTGCTATTGGCGCAGACCAGCTTTGGGTCGGGTGGCCACGTGTTGCTCAGGCCCCCGGGAAAAGCGGGAAGGTGCGGTGTCAGGAGGCTTGTGATCCGGCATTATCTCAGGTCAGAGGGACTGGGGAAGCCGAGTGCTTGAGGATGGCTCCAGCTTCTTCTCAAACCACATGCTCAGCCACCATGAAGCAGCTCCTCACTGCTCAAGAATACCTTTCTCATATGGTTGTCAACCATCTCCATCTTTCCTTCACTCAGTCTTTACTCATTTATCCATTTATTCAGGAAAGTTTCTGATTTCTATCTGAGAGTATGCCCAGAAGGCCTATAGTCCTGGGCCCCCTGTCCAGAACAGAGACCAGGATGCTCAGCCCCCAAGGTGCCCATCTTCATGGAGAGGGAAGCAGAGACTGGCTGGCACAGCGGGGCGTGGTGGCCTCTGACCCAGATCACACACAGATTCCTAGCTTGGAGGGAAGGCCCCAACTCTACTGGGTGACCATTTCCCTTCTGGACTGGCCTTGTGGACTGGCCTAAATTCAAGAAGTGAGATTCCTTATGCCTCAGTGGGCCAGGGACCTCACGTGGGGAGATGGGAGCAGTAGATACTGACCAGTCTGCTTGGCCAGACCAGGGGACCTGGGGGGGTTTAAATTCAGCATGAAAATCCACACCCTGAGTGAATGGGAGAGAGGCCCCACTTTAAGGTGGGCATTCTGAGACTCTCATCCAAAGACTCCGGGTCACCCCAGCAGTCTCCCTGCACAGAGGGGAGCCAGGCCCAGACCATGAACCCTTGAAGGCCCCAGAGAACCGAGGGCCAGCCGGCCCATCTTGGTCTATGGGAAGATGGCCAGGAGTTGGAGATTGGGGTCAGGTGTGCAATGGTGGGAGGCAGATTTAAGAACTTGAAGCCGGGCCAGTGTGCAGACCCTGGGTCAGGGGGAAGCGTGCAGACTCATGGGCAGGGTAAGCCTGAGAAACCAGGCATGGCGAACAGGTGTGTGGACACAGTGTTCTTCTGGCTCTGGAGGCCTGCGGCCTGGTGATGCTGCCCCCACCCGCTGATTCTTGGTTCCTGTCCTCTGCTGCCTGGTCCTCTAAGACATCCCCCTGGATGGCCCGTGGGGCCCTGGTGCAGCCTGGACAGCCGTGAGCTTCTCATCATATCTGCTAGTTCCAAGCCAGGCCTGGACCATCCTGGGCACCTCCAGGCCTTCCATCAGCACCTACCCTGTCCAACCCAGCTGAGCACCAAACATGGGTCCCATCCGCCCCACCATTCGGACGTCCCTTCCACCTTACTGCCCTAGGTGGGCACCACTGAGCCCAGCCTGTGCCCCAGACCATGACCCTCCCTCTCCACCACTGGCTAGCTGGCCCTCCTGAGGACCTGGACTTGAGCCTGTGGTGCCTGCTCGCCCAGTGCTGGTCTTGTCCCCCATTCGGCGGGCTGCAGCCTAGATGGACAGTTTTGCACACTACTCCCACACTGGATAGCGCCCAACCACAGAGGTCTGCTGAGCACTGGCCAAAGAGCTGGAGTCTGGGCACAACGGGTAGAGATGAGGAGGAGGCAGGAGGAGGTGTGGGCAAGCAGTGACTTTATTGTCTCTGGAAGGAGTGACGGTCACGGTCCCCTGCAGGACTCTGCCTAAGCCAGGGACAGTGGTGGCCAGGATGGTGGGCATGGAGGGGCCGAGAACACAGAGCGGGTCAGAGCCAGAGCCACCCTCTGGCTTTCCCCGCCTCTTTTCCCACAACACTGGGGCTTGGACCATCCATTCAGGGCAGGGGCTGTTACCCCAAGCTGAGAAATGTGCATTCCCCAACACGGTGGGGGCTACAATCCCAGGCTGCATGAGTGAAGGGCCCCTGCTGGGGACAGAAGAGGTGGCCAGGCCCACAGCCAGGTGATGCCACCTCCGACCACCGCGGGGGCATGTGCCACCCAGGGTCTTGAGAGCAATGGGGGCAGGGTGCACTTTGGGCTGAGGGAAGGTGCTCACAGCAGGACCCAGAGGAGGCTGAGGCCCACCCAAAGCAGGAGCCCCCGTGGGAGGGCCCTGGGGCCCTCCTGCGGGGTGGGGGCCCTGTTGCAGAGAGATCTGGAGCAGCAGTGTCGGACGATCTTGCTGGGCACCCTAGAGTCCAACCGCCATTTGAGCTCCATGTTGGTGTTGGGGCACCTGGGGGCACAGCGCTTGCTGAGCAGGGTCTTCACCTGTAGTCCTGCAGGGAAGAGGACAGCATCTGGGAGGAGGAAGAGCCGGGGGCAGGTGGTGAAGGGCAGTCCCCAAGCGGGCACTGACACCTCCGGACCCTTTCATAGGCCAGGCTCTGAGAAGTGCTGGGAACACAGCTGCCCAAGGTCACCTTCAAGGTCACAGCAAAGGCAAGGTTCAGGGCTGCTGGCCCTGGTCTGGGCTCTTCCTTGAAACCACGCACAGCCTGGACACCCAGGCAGCCAGGGGCCTGGGAGTCCCAGGGAGATGGGGGAAGCTGAGCGGAGAGAAAGGGGAGGGCAACCGACCGGAGGGCCGGTTGATCCCAGCTGAGGCTCCCATCCCCCCTTCACTCAGAGACATGCAGAGACCTTGGAAGGAAGCTCCGGAGGGAAGCAGGACACTCAGAATAACCCAGGTGCAGAAGAAAAGGTTGTTTTGGAGGAGCCCTCCTCCTCATGCTGAGCATGTGTTATGTGTGTGTGTGTGTCTGTATCTGTTGCACGCATGGTATTCACTATGTTGAACCTTAATTGTATTGTATATATCACAATTGCACGGGGCCTCCCAGGTGGTGCTAGTGGTAAAGAACCCATCTGCCAAGGCAGGAGATGCAAGAGACTCAGGTTCCATCCCTGAGTCAGGAAGATCCCCTGGAGTAGGGAAATGCCAACCCGCTCCAGTATTCCTGCCTAGAAAATTCAAGACAGAGGAGCCTGGCGGGTTGCAGTCCGTGGGGTTGCAAAGAGTCGGACACGACTGAGCGACTGAGCACGCACACATGTGACAACTGTATGCACTGCCTTATATCATATCAGGGCTGCCAAGTGGAACCCCAGAGAAGGAGAGAGACCGGCCAGACCCCTCCAGAAGCCCTCAGGCTCAACCTCTGAGCAGCTGGCCCCTCCCCTGTATGCAGGATGGGGATCAGGTAAAGGTGGGCACAGGCCAGGGTCCCCTGCGGGGAGCCTCCATCAGTTCCCCACTGAGACCCCAAAGGATCCAGGGCTGAGTTCCCGGAGTCCCCCTCCGCGTGGGCCAAGTACTCACTCAGGGTGATGATCAACGTGTGGGAGACGCAGACCCGGTCAGTGGAGGAGCACATTGCAGGCAAGCAAAACTCCGGGGTCCTGGCTCTGAAGCACCGGTAGCAGCTCAGGTTCTTCCCTGTGGGGCAGCACCGGCTGCGGAGGAGTGCGCTGCGCACCCACCCAGCTAAGAGCCGTGACCGCAGGATGTGCCCATCGTCCCCAGGAGCCCCCACAGCCGAGAGGGCCATCCTTACCTGGCTCTCTGGCTCCACCAGCAGGGTCCAAAGACACCAGTAGAGCCCACAGGGCTAGAACCAGCGCCCCCATGACATCACCAGGTTAGCCTGCGGGGGGTGGGGTTGGGGGGGGTGGGGGAGGGAGGTGGGGCAGAGAAGGAGGCTTTGCCCAGAGTTCCGCAAGTTGCACCTGCCCATCCCCTGGGTCTCTCTGCCCTGGACCCCCTCATTTAAGGTCAATCAGATCCTAGTTCTCAGGGTATGCTCTCTCCCAGCCTGACCCCTCCTCCCGCCCCTTCCCTTCCCAACTGCAGGGAACTGCCCTTCCAGCAAAGTCAGCCCAGGGAGGGGCTGGGTGCAGGGGCCTGTCAGCCCTGCTCTGGGAAGGGTCTCCTGGGGTCTGTGAGGATGGCTGCTTCCTGCTGCAGCAGAAAGGGGAGAAGGGGTGTGGGGAAGGCGTCTCCTCTGTGGCTCACCCTCTCCGTCAGGCTCCACCTCGCGAGTACTTCCTTCTCTTCCTGTAACAAACTCTCCAACCTCACTTGGAGACCAGTGGAGTCCTGCCTGCGTCCGGGTGTGGCAGGAAAGCTGCCCTCTTCTCTGACCCCCAGGGACCCGGTCTCCTGAGGCTGCACCCTGAACGCAGAGCCAAAGCCCAGAGGCTCTCACCTGGGTGTCTGGTAGCTAGGTGGGTTTCACACCACTTTCTGCCTGCACGTTCCTCCAGGCCTTTTCTTTTTCCCTCTTGCCTTTATTTCCTTGATCATGCCCTGCTGAGCACTTGTGAGGAGCAGGCTGGCAGGGTGTGGGTCCCGGATCTGGATTTGCAGCAGGGGATGCCTGCCCCCAGAGGTCCAGCAGGAGAGTGGGTAGAAGGACAAAGGGGGTGACTACTAGGCAAAGGGGGGTTGAGAGGGGCTGCCTCTGGCCCCCAAGTGACCGCTGCGACACCTCCACCAGCGACCACCGGGCCTCGGCACCCCCTTCAGGCCCAGTTTCGAGGGTGTGCAGCTGGTTGGGGTCATTTCCCCTCCCAGTGGTCCAAGCAGAAGGACTGTTCCCAGCCCCGTCTTTCCTGGCAGGTCCCAGCCTCCACCTCGGGGGTGGTGGAGCACCCAGAGCCTCGGGTCCGCTCCAGCTCCTCTAGCTGTCCGGCCTTTGGCGGGGTGTGGGCGGGGCTTGGAGGTGGGCCCAGAAGGGGTGGAACTGCACCCGCCTGGGGGGCGGATCTTGGTTGACATTGTGTGTTTATTTATTCTTTTGTCATTTCATGCAGTAATCCAGTTGAATGTGAGTCTGGGACCTCGAATCGCCTGGTGGTGTTGGATGTGGGTGTGATGAAGCAGGCTGGGTGGGCGTGGGGTGGGCTGCCGGGACAGCTTTGCAGGACCCCTCGCCTCAGGGTACAGTCTTGAGTTAAGGCCTTGGCCCCATTGGCAAAGGGTGAGTCACCACCTGTGAGCTCCTGTTTCGGCAAGGTCCTTTCTTCCGGGCCGGGGACGCAGGTCCTGGGGTCAGAGAGGTCTCTGCCCCTCAGCGATGTTTCTGCCTTCCTCTGCTGTCCCCACAACCCGGTGGCAGCCTCCCTGGACGGCTCCCTGGTACTGCAGGCTGAAAGCAGTGGGAGACGCATCCTTTCTTCGGAAGCAAACAAGTGTGTGTGGGGGGTGACACTCTTGGCAGGCTTGGTGGCACATGGAAAGAAGGGAGGGAGAAGGGGAAGTTCAGAGCTGCAGCAGCCAGAGACTCTTGATGTTGGTGGACACCCAGCTGCACTTCACCGCGCAGCCGGAAGAGGGCGACCCCGCGCGCGAATCTGCGGGGAGAAGTAAAGAAGATAAACCCTCGCTCCTGGAAAATGTCCCGGACATCCAGCTAGGGAGCAGAATAAAACCCTCCTGCCCGAATTAAAACATTTGAAAGTGTGAAGGAGCACCTTGCATCAGAACAACAATAGGCGATAAAAAGAAGAAGAGATTAAAAATGACGAACGTGAGGAACGACTGGAGGAAAATCTCCATTTATGGTCTCTGTAAGTAGACCAGCTTAGAAGTGAGCTCACACTTACGAGTTCCAAGGGGGCAGGCACCTGAGACCCTAAGTTGGAAGCTGTAGCATGTGGGCGGGCAAACAAGACGACAAAACGACCTAACTCCAAACTAAAAGCGCTCTACGCTAGTAAAAAATGTAAAAGACACAGAATGTGAATGAGAAGTCACAGAATGTGAATGTGAAGTCGCGTCCGACTCTTTGCGACCCCATGGACTGTAGCCTTCCAGGCTCCTCTGTCCACGGGATTTTCGAGGCAATAGTACTGGAGTGGATTGCCATTTCCTTCTCCAAGGGATTTTCCCAACCCAGGGATCGAACCCGGGTCTCCCGCACCGTAGACAGACGCTTTACCGTCTGAGCCACCAGGGAAGTCCAGAAGCATCCTTTAATGCAAAACCTCCCACAGCATATATGTAAAGAGAAAAAAAAAAAAATAAAAAAGTTCGTATCAGACTTCTCAAGATGCAGAAATTATTAAAAAAGAAAAACTCAATAAAATAAAATTTGAACCAAATATTTTAAATATAGTCAAGAATATAATCAAGCACCAATACTTTACCAGCTGAGCCCCAGGGAAGCCCAGCAGTAACGATGACCCGTAAGGGAGCTTTGAAAGGACCAGTTGTACTACTCACAGGTCCTGGGCTTACCAGGAACCCCTGAAGGCACAGTGTGGGGTCTTGAGGGGAGACAGTGAGCACTGGCCTGGGGTTCTGCTTTTATGGGGTCGAGGGTGTGGACCTAGGGTCCCCTAGGGTTTGGTGGGATGCTTTTTACTTGTTACTTTGGCTTCCATAGGTAGCTCAGTTGGTAAAGAATCCATCTGCAATGCAGGAGACCCAGGTTCGACTCCTGGGTCGGGAAGATCCGCTGGAGAAGGATAGGCTACCCACTCCAGTATTCTTGGGCTTCCCTGGTGGCTCAGCTGGTAAAGAATTCGCCTGCAAAGCTGGAGACCTGGGTTCAATCCCTGGTAGGGAAGATCCCCTGGAGAAGGGAAAGTCTACCCACTCCAGTATTCTTGGGCTTCCCTGATGGCTCAGCTGATAAAGAATTCGCCTGCAATGTGGGAGACCTGGGTGAATAGCTACCCTGAGTTTCTTTGGCAAGCTGATTATGTGGTGTGGAGAAATTAAGGGCAGAAGACTCACTGGGGAGGTGAGGGCTTGGGGTCACATTTCCCTGATTTCTTCCCAGCTCTGCCTTCCCAAGGGGGGACCCTTATTTAGCCTTGACTGGAAGTGTCAGGCCTTCATGCCTGATGGGTACATCTTATCTGTGAGGCTGATCTTACTGAGAATATAAAGAACAAATCATTTTCCAGGACTCTGGAGAGTCCACCCTCTTCCCATCTTTCTTCATCTGCTTTGTTTTCTTGTAAACACCCACTGTTTACAGAATGCATGGTTTCCTGCCATGTGGCCCTGTGCCCCACTTCCTCTGCTCACATTTAGCTAACTGCCTGTTCTGACACCACAACTCACTACTCACTTTTTGTGTGTAGACCTGGATTGTGTGCGCTGCTAGTAATACACCATTTGGTGGTATGTAACCCTTTGTCTCAGAAATGTATAACCCTGCCTTGACCTTTAACAGGTAGAAGAGTCCTCAGAGCTTTCTGAAAGACTGTCTCCCCAATTGTAATCCTCAGGTCAGCTCCACTAAACTTCTCTTATCTTAGAAAGACTGTTGATTGATTTTCTGTGGACAAGAGGACCCTGGGAGGTAGGGCTAGGGGCTCACCCTCACAGCATGGCCCAGGTCATCCCTGCCCTCCCCTGACCTATCTCCCCTCCTGTGGACCCAAGGGTTCCTCCTACAGGGACCACAGCTCTTAGCAGACTCCAGGGAGGAGGGCTGGTCCAGTTGAGGACAAGTGGACCACGGAGGAACCCGAGTCACAGATCTGAGACCCCACTGGAGAAAGAGTGAGGCCACCTTCCCAGGGTTACTCAGGCACCAGCCAGTGAAGCAAGCTGGGAGGTCTGCTCTTGGTCAGGGGCGGGGGAGCTTTGCAAGGAGAGCTTGGGTGCAGCAGGATATGTGTTGGGGTCCAGCCCTGGTTGGATCCAGGGATTCCCTCAGGATGACGGCGTTGGCGATTAAGGGATAGCGAAGGCTGAGAGATTTATTAGATGCTCAATAATAACTCAATGCGGGAACTCAATAAAGTTCGTGACACCAAACTTGCTCTGACCACGGAGGCCGCAGGCGCCCTCTCGAATAGCGGAAGGTGCCCCACCTTAGGCACCTTCTTGAGTGGGTCTTAGAAGCCCAGGCAAATAAGTGGTCGCAGAGGACCCCCGCGCTCCAAATTATTTTGGCATGAAGGAAGAACAGAAGAGAAAAGGAGGAAAAGGAAACAAGAAAGAACGACACGGGAGACCAAGCTTCAGCGAGCAAGGCCCGTAGCTTTATTTTCAACAGGGGCTTTTATACCCTAAGTTGCACATAGAGGATAACAGGGGGTGTGAAATCATGCAAAGTCAGCAGTCTTTGATCCTTATGGGAACCAGGGCTTCTTTCCTGCAAATTTATATTATACAAATGGTTTAGGTGATTTACATCATCTTCTGGCCAGAAGGCCTGTTAACATTTTATGACTCTGATACAGATTTGTCAACCATAAGACTTATTTTCTCTAAGAGTAATTATTTTAAAGTTTGGCGCCATCCTCCGAAGGTGTTAGATAAAGTTGGATTCCTAGAGGGCAGAGGTGCAGTGGGTTTACAACAAAGGAAAGAATTTATTACCTTAAGGGTCTAAAGTTGTTAACACCAAGGCCACTACTTATTTTTTATACATACCAACTGTATTAATTAATACACTTCCAAGGATACAATACAGGGGATGTGGAAACTTGGCAGCAAGCATTGGCTCAACAATGAAATCTACTAGTTTTATTCTGACAATTTCTAACTTTCCAAGAGGCTCTATACTATTGAGTATCTTAAGCTTCCCGTGCCTCTTGTGGCTGGGAGACTAAACAATCATATGCATAGCTGTAGGAGTCCGAGTAAACCTGTCAGGCAAGTTAGAGAGCCATCTGAGGGGTTTGTGAACTAAAACATTCTTGTCACGCCCAGGAACTTTATTTACAGGAACTGTGCTGCTAAGCTGCTAAGTCGCTTCAGTCGTGTCCGACTCTGTGCGACCCCATCGATGGAAGCCCACCAGGCTCCCCCATCCCTGGGATTCTCCAGGCAAGAACACTGGAGTGGGTTGCCATTGCCTTCTCCAATGCATGAAAGTGAAAAGTGAAAGTGAAGTCGCTCAGTCGTGTCACTGTAAGTTAACTCTTTTTCAGAGAGAGAGATGGTGGTGGGGGACAGCCGCCATAAAGTCCGAGGTGTAGGTGAGCACAAAGCAGTAAAGTAGGCAGACTCTGATTTTGGGGTAGACACTCAGGCAGGCCCAGAGGGGCACCCCTCGAGTTCTGGCTCACCTTGCCCAGCAGCACTCTCCCACATAACCTTGTTATGGGTGGGAGCTCCCGTGATGGCTCCCGGCAGATATGGTGGTGGTGTAGGGACTAGCCAGAGTGGGGAGCCCCTGCACCCCTTCTCTTCTAGGGGCCTGTGACACCCTCGGTGGGGGGGGGGGGAGGGTGGGACTCTGCCCACTCCTCTGGGGAGAAGCAGCCAAGGATGCCAATGAGCTGCCAAGAGCTGCCTCCTTCCTCCTACCCCACTCCAAGGATTAATGAGAGGAGGGGGTCAGACCCTCTCTGGGTTCAGTAGGATGAGAGCCGCCGGGACCCACCCTACTGATAGGGACAAAATAGGTGATTAAATAGTTAATCCCACTAGGGGATTGTAAGTAGAAAAATGTGGTGGTGGTTTAGTTGCTAAGTCGTGTCCAACTCTTGCGACCCCATGAACTGTAGCCCACAAGGCCCCTCTGTCCATGGGATTCTCCAGGCAAGAAGACTAGAGTGGGTTACTATTTCCTTCTCCAGGGGATCTTCCTGACCCAGGAATTGTACTGGGGTCCCCTGCATTTCAGTCAGATTCTTCACTGTCTGAGCTATGAGGGAAGCCCAGAAAAATATGGCAGACCCCTATAAGTTAATGATCAGTCAAGAAAGTAGGTTTGCTTAACCTCAAAGCCAAGCAGACTTGCTTAACAACAAAACCATGCAACAGAAGGACGAGACCTGCCCCCAGTCGATAAAACAATGGCAGCGTGAGACCCACATCCTGCCCAGTGAGCTCAGTACGTTAATGATCTCTAGGACATGGTCTCTGAACACATAAAAAACAAGAATTCGTGGACCCAGCTTGACCACATAGGGGCAAGAAAACTCCCCTGCTCAAGCTGGAGGAGGAGCTGATGATGGAAGCATGAAGTCTACTCAAGAGAAAGAAGGTCTTCTCCCCCACCCCCCAACTTTCCCTTTGGTTATAAAACTGTAGCCCACTAAATTCTTGGAGTATGGCATTTCTTGCCTGCCTCCTTGTAAGCCTCACAAATGTCCTATTCTAGTAAATCACGTATCTACCACTTTACTCCCACTGGATCTCTTTACAGAGACATAAGAGACTGTGGTACTGGAGCTCTTCGGAGTCCCCCTGAAATGACACTGTTGTGGAATCCAGAGTCACAAAACACGCCTCGGAGGACACTCAGGACAGTGGAGTACAGTTTACTATGCCAGCGGGTCCAACAGGGATCAGTTCCCAACAGGGACCCTGATGTTTCTGAGAGGCCCCGTTTTATACCCCCCACTACGTGACTAGTTGGTTACATGTTAGCAACCTCTTTGTTGCATATGATTGAGTTTTAAAACAAGTAGGTGCTGGGAGAACAAATGATTAAGGTTAAAGGGGGGAACAATGATTATACATCAAGGGGGGATGTCTCCGTGGCCTCCACTACAGTCTCCCTTTGTCACCTGTAGGGACGGAAGCCTCCAGGAGACCTGGTTTTCACTAGCAACGTTCTCCTCACTCTTGGGCAGAGTTCAGGCCCAGGTCACATCCTGTCTTTAAGATGGATGACAGGCTTCAAGATGCAATCTCTCCTGCTTTCCTCACACGGGCCCCAACACCACCATATATAGGTTTCACTTCCAGCCTCTGAGCCCCTCTCCTGCCCACCCCCAGCCCGGGCCTGGGGGGCTATCCATGTTCCAAGTCCTGACCCTGGGACCTAGTGTGTGTGTGTGTGTGTGTGTGTGTGTGTGTTAGGGGGTGGTGGGGAGGGGGCCCCAGATGAACACCGGGCCTGGGGGCGGGCAGAGCTCAGGGCCATTTCCCCAGGTGAGAGAGTCAGTTCCTAGGCAGGTTGATAAGGAGTCTAGGGGTCCCCAAGGAGGGAGGGGTCTGGAATTCTCAAGGAGGAAGAAAGGACAACCTTTTTTTCTTTCTCCACATTCCGTAGAATTATATAACAATAATGTATCCTGCCTAAGGACAGTCTCTGGATTAAACCTTCTGTTATCTTAAAATGTAAATTATGGGAGTAGATCTGGCCTTTACAAGGAGGTATCCTGCCTGAGGACAGTGTTATCTTAAAATGTAAATTATGGGAGTAGATCTGATGAGGTCTTTACAACCTCCAGACATTCTTTGGATTATATAACTTCATTGTTAACACTAGCAAGAGGGTACTCTTTCTGCCCCCTTCTGATGCCTATGTCAGAAGCTTTGTCTATCTCCTTTATACTTTAATAAAACTTAATTACACAAAAGCTCTGAGCGATCAAGCCTCGTCTCTGGCCCCGGATTGAATTCTTCTCCTCCGGGGGCCAAGAATCCCGGTGTCTTCGAGTGATTCAACAACAACCTTTCATCTTGGGGGCTCGTCTGGGATCCTTCAGGACAAGGTAAGGATGCTTGGAGCTTTAGTTCTTTGTTCTCTTAGCGAACACGTTTTCTGCTGTGCTTTACTAACTCTACCGTGTGCTTGTGTGAATGAATGACATGCCCTGCGTGAAGCAAGTAAGGAGCTCTGCTCTGCGGTTCCATGGTGATCTCATACGGCTCATGGCAGAAACCTGTCGGGGGGTTACACTGAAAATTCTGAAAGAGATGGGAATACCAGACCACCTGATCTGCCTCTTGAGAAATCTGTATGCAGGTCAGGAAGCAACAGTTAGAACTGGTCATGGAACAACAGACTGGTTCCAAATAGGAAAAGGAGTACGTCAAGGCTGTATATTGTCACCATGTTTATTTAACTTCTATGCAGAGTACATTATGAGAAATGCTGGACTGGAAGAAACACAAGTTGGAATCAAGATTGCTGAGATAAATATCAATAACCTCAGATATGCAGATGACACCACCCTTATGGCAGAAAGTGAAGAGGAACTAAAAAGCCTCTTGATGAAAGTGAAAGTGGAGAGTGAAAAGGTTGGCTTAAAGCTCAACATTCAGAAAACGAAGATCATGGCATCTGGTCCCATCACTACATGGGAAATAGATGGAGAAACAGTGGAAACAGTGTCAGACTTTATTTTGGGGGGCTCCAAAATCACTGCAGATGGTGACTGCAGCCATGAAATTAAAAGACGCTTACTCCTTGGAAGGAAACCTAGATAGCTTATTCAAAAGCAGAGACATCACTTTGCCAACAAAGGTTCGCCCAGTCAAGGCTATGGTCTTTCCTGTGGTCATGTATGGATGTGAGAGCTGGACTGTGAAGAAGGCTGAGTGCCGAAGAATTGATGCTTTTGAACTGTGGTGTTGGAGAAGACTCTTGAGAGTCCCTTGGACTGCAAGAAGATCCAACCAGTTCATTCTGAAGGAGATCAGCCCTGGGATTTCTTTGGAAGGAATGATGCTAAAGCTGAAACTCCAGTATTTTGGCCATCTAATGCGAAGAGTTGACTCATTGGAGAAGACTCTGATGCTGGGAGGGATTGGGGGCAAGAGGAGAAGGGGACGACAGAGGATGAGATGGCTGGATGGCATCACTGACTCGATGGATGTGAGTCTGAGTGACCTCTGGGAGTTGGTGATGGACAGGGAGGCCTGGCGTGCTGCAGTTCATGGGGTCGCGAAGAGTCGGACACGATTGAGTGACTGATCTGATCTGATCTGAACCTAATCTATAGGATCATAGACTTTCAAGGGACTTGTGATCTATACTGTTATTGTGTACTGTGGCTTAGGTCCCAAACTTGGATTGGTAGTCAAGAAAGCGACTAGCCTCGCTAGGAATCGAAAGTCCCGAAGCTAGATGGAGCTCTAGCTCCAAGAACATCTTTGAGGTTAAAGGTTACTCAGATTGGGACTGCAATGGGTTTTTTCTTGGTAACGCCGGCTCTTAGTGGATCAGAGGAAGCTATTATACTGGTGTGGTGATGCTTGGAAAGAACATCTCAGTTTTATGTTCCTGTCAGTCTTATTTTGGTCAGGAAATACTCAGGGTCGTGCACAGGCACTCAGGTGACGAATGTTTCCCCAGCGGTCTTAGCTTGGGAGGCATTCCAGAAGGTTACTCTGATTCACCCCAGGTGACATCAGAGGCAAGCAAGGTTAAAGGTGAAGAGCTGGACGTCAAGTAGGGATGCTATCAGGTCTACCCCTGGTACATCTCCACCCCATCTCGGTGGTAGAACCAGGAGGGACGTGGCCTGCATTGGTAAGGGACAGACTAAGTCCGACCAGGAAGAAAAAGCTTTTGGTGTAATGTCTGTCTACACCCCCATCTAGAGCAGGGAGGGACGTCTCCTGTAGAAAAATGGCCATGGTCGCTTTTTTTCTCTTCCAGATGGGAGCTAACAATTCCAGCCTCACTCTTTTGAACTGTATCCTGAAAAACTGGGATAGATTTGATCCCCAGGGCTTAAAGAAGACACACCTGGTCTTCCTATGTGATACTGCATGGCCACGGTATCCATTGGAGGACGGCAAATGGTGGCCAGTTGGAGGGTCTCTTAAGTATAATACTGTTCTACAATTAGACCGGTTCTGTAAGGAACAAGGGAAATGGGTAGAAGTAGCATATGTGTGGGAGAAGGCAATGGCACCCCACTCCAGTACTCTTGCCTGGAAAATCCCATGGATGGAGGAGTCTGGTGGGCTGCAGTCCATGGGGTCGCTAAGAGTCGGACACGACTGAGCGACTTCACTTTCACTTCTCACTTTCATGCATTGGAGGAGGAAATGGCAACCCACTCCAGTGTTCTTACCTGGAGAATCACAGGGATGGGGGAGCCTGTTGGGCTGCCGTCTATGGGGTCGCACAGAGTCGGACACAACTGTATTGACTTAGCAGCAGCAGCAGCATATGTGTTGCCCTTTTTCTCTCTGTGAAATATGCCAGACTTGTCCTGGGTATAGATTTGGGTATAGGGTATAGATTTGGGTGTGAAACGTTCAGCTCCCTCCTGTCCTCTTACTTTGCCCCTGTACCTGGGACTCCAAACTGAGATTCAAACTGCCCACATGGAGGTCCAAACAACTCCTATCTCAGTATGACCTCAGACTACTCTGGTTTCAGTAGAAACTCAGACCATCGAAGCAAGAGATGAGATGGAGGACAGGAGACAAAGAAAAAAAAAAACAAAACAGTTTTCTCCAATCTATCCCCGTGATCATAAGCGCAGAGCAGCCAGAGAGACTGAGGAACAGCTACACAAGCTGTTGCCTCTTTATGAAACACCCACCGGGAGAAATAATCAGTCTGTGGGAGTTAATAAGCCTTTTTCTTATCAAAAAATACAAAGAATCAAGGAGGATCTGGGAGACTATTTAGAGGACCCAGAAAAAATATATTAGAGCTTTTAAAGGTGTTACTCTGCTTTATGACCTCACTTGGAAGGATGTGATGTATATCTTGGGACAAACGCTGACTCCTGAGTCAAAGACTCGAGTTCTGGGAAAAGCAGTTGCTTATGGAGATGAATGGCTTGGTAATGAATCAGTGGGAAAGAGGGGGAACGAGATAGAGACCCTCCCCACTGGGAATCAGGCGGTCCCAACTATAGAACCAGACTGGGACTACAACACAGCTAAAGGAAGATGGGATCAGAGTCATTTTGTTAGATGTATTCTTGAAGGACTTAGGCAGGCGCGTTCAAACTATGGCAAATTGGCAGACATAGAACAGGAGAAGGAAACTCCTGGTAAATTCCTAGATAGACTGAGAGAAGCCCTTAGCAGATTCACTGAGATTGATCCCGAAAGTGAAGAGGGAAAAGTGATCTTAAAGGATAGATTTCTCACTCAGTCGGCTCCAGATATCCGCCGTAAGCTATTAAAACGGGCATATGGACCAAATCAGTCTTTAGATACTCTGTTACGAATGGCTCAGACAGTCTATTATGGTAGGGAATATGAGAAAAAGAAAGAGAGGCAAAAAAAGACAAAGGAAAAGGCGGAAGCCTTCTCCATGGCTATGAAAAGTTCTTAAACAGCCTGAGAAAAATGCCCAGAGGGGCCCAGGTGAAAAAGAATGGGCTTGCTATTACTGTGGAAAGAAGGCGCACCTCAAGCGGGATTGCCCTCAGGCATCTAAGCCGCCCCCTGCTCCATGTCTGATCTGCAAAGGACCACAATGGAAGAGAGACTGCCCCCAGAGGCATAGGTCTCCAGGGTCGGACTCTCAAGACAATCAGGACTGAAGGTGCCTGGGGGTTCCCACACAAGCTCCCATCCTAATTACACCTGAAGAATCCCAGGTATTAATAATTGTAGGAGGCCAATCCGTCGATTTCCTTTTAGATACTGGGGCAACTTATTCTGTGCTTACTGAAGCCCTGGCCCACTTTCTTCCCAATCCTTTTCCATAATGGGACTGTCTGGACGAGCCAAAAGGTATTATTTCAGTTATTCTTTATCTTGCAACTGGGATTCTGTGCTGTTTTCACACGAGTTTCTGATCGTGCCAGAATCTCCCTCACCCCTTTTGGGAAGGGATATACTGAGCAAGGTCCATGCCTCTGTTTTCATGAATATGGAGCCCTCCCTTTCTCTCCCTTTAGTTGAACAAAATGTAAATCCTAGAGCATGAGCTGATGGGAAATCTGTGGGTCGAGCACAAAATGCTATTCCTGTAGTTGTTAAGCTCAAAGACCCACACGTATTTCCCCATAAGAAGCAGTATCCACTGAAACCTGAAGTTAAAGAAGGGTTAAAACCCATCATTGAAAATTTAAAGGAGCAGGGACTATTAATTCCCTGTAACAGTCCTTGCAACACTCCTATTTTGGGTATAAAGAAATCGAATGGTAAATGGAGACTAGTTCAAGATTTACAAATAATAAATGAGGCTGTAGTTCCTTTACACTCCGTGGTGCCTAATCCTTATACTCTATTGTCTGAAATTCCTGAAAGGGCCAAATATTTCTCAGTAATTGATTTAAAGGCTGCCTTCTATTCAGTGCCTTTGCTGGAAGAAAGTCAATTTCTATTGGCCTTTGAAGACCCTACACAGCCAGCTTCTCAGTTAACCTGGACAGTTTTACCCCAGGGATTTCGTGACAGTCCTCACTTACTTGGACAAAGTTTGTCACGGGATCTACAAAACTTGAATAGCTCTGAAGCGGTGGTGTTACAATATGTAGATGATATTTTGCTCTGTGCTGAGACAGAGGAAGCTTGTTCTCTAGCCTCAGAAGATTTCTTAAACTTTCTGGCAGGCTGTGGTTACAAGGCATCAAGAGAAAAGGCTCAGCTTTGTTAACAATCAGTTAGATATCTGGGCCTAATCATATCAGAAGGGACTAGGGCCATAGGCCCCGAGAGAATTAAACCTATACTAAATCATCCCCTAAAGCCTGGCTTGGAGAATTTTGAGCATTACTTTACTAGCGTGTGAGATGAGTGCAATTGTTCGGTTTTAGAAAAGGCAGAGGAACCAGAGATCAAATTGCCAACATCCGCTGGATCATGTAAAAAGCAAGAGAGTTCCAGAAAAACATCTATTTCTGCTTTATTGACTATGCCAAAGCCTTTGACTGTGTAGATCACAATAAACTGTGGAAAATTCTGAAAGAGGTGGGAATACCAGACCACCTGATCTGCCTCTTGAGAAATCTGTATGCAGGTCAGGAAGCAACAGTTAGAACTGGTCATGGAACAACAGACTGGTTCCAAATAGGAAAAGGAGTACGTCAAGGCTGTATATTGTCACCATGTTTATTTAACTTCTATGCAGAGTACATCATGAGAAATGCTGGACTGGAAGAAACACAAGTTGGAATCAAGATTGCTGGGAGAAATATCAATAACCTCAGATATGCAGATGACACCACTCTTATGGCAGAAAGTGAAGAGGGGCTAAAAAGCCTCTTGATGAAAGTGAAAGTGGAGAGTGAAAAGGTTGGCTTAAAGCTCAACATTCAGAAAACGAAGATCATGGCATCTGGTCCCATCACTTCATGGGAAATAGATGGAGAAACAGTGGAAACAGTGTCAGACTTTATTTGGGGGGCTCCAAAATCACTGCAGATGGTGACTGCAGCCATGAAATTAAAAGACGCTTACTCCTTGGAAGGAAAGTTATGACCAACCTAGATAGCATATTCAAAAGCAGAGACATCACTTTGCCAACAAAGGTTCGCCCAGTCAAGGCTATGGTCTTTCCTGTGGTCATGTATGGATGTGAGAGCTGGACTGTGAAGAAGGCTGAGTGCCGAAGAATTGATGCTTTTGAACTGTGGTGTTGGAGAAGACTCTTGAGAGTCCCTTGGATTGCAAGAAGATCCAACCAGTCCATTCTGAAGGAGATCAGTCCTGGGATTTCTTTGGAAGGAATGATGCTGAAGCTGAAACTCCAGTATTTTGGCCATCTAATGCGAAGAGTTGACTCATTGGAGAAGACTCTGATGCTGGGAGGGATTGGGGGCAGGAGGAGAAGGGGACGACAGAGGATGAGATGACTGGATGGCATCACTGACTTGATGGATGTGAGTCTGAGTGACCTCTGGGAGTTGGTGATGGACAGGGAGGCCTGGCGTGCTGCAGTTCATGGGGTTGCAAAGAGTCGGACAAGACTGAGCGACTGATCTGATCTGATCTGAAATCATCCCCTACCTATGAGTTTAAGACAATTGAGAGGATTTTGGGGAATCACAGGTTTACTGTTGCATTTGTATTCCAGGTTATGGGGAACTTGCCCGGCCTTTATATAAATTTATAGCTGAAACTCAGCAGGCCCAAACCGACAAACTGGTTTGGTCTCCAGAAACTCAAAAGGCTTTTAAGGTTCTTCAGACTGCTCTCCTGCAAGTTCCAGCTCTGAGCTTGCCCACAGGGTCAGAGTTTAATTTGTTTGTCACTGAAAGAAAAGGTGTGGCATTGGGAGTTTTGACAGAACCCCGAGGGCCTCACCAGCAACCTATTGCTTATCTAAGCAGAGAATTAGATGTAGTTTCACGTGGGTGGCCCCACTGCCTAAGAGTAATTGGGGCAGTGGCTTTAATAGCACCTGAAACTTTAAAAATAATTGATGGACGAAACCTTACTGTACTGACTTCTCATGATGTGAGTGGAATCTTAAATTCTAAGGTTAATATTTGGATGACAGACAGTAGGCTTCTTAAGTATTAGTCATTGTTGTTAGAAGGACCAGTAACTAAGCTTAAAGTTTGTGGAAATTTAAATCCTGCCACTTTCCTTCCTGAGAAGGAAAATGAAACACCTGATCACGATTGCTCTCAGTTCCTAACTTTAAACTATGCAGCTTGGGAGGATCTAATGGATACCCCAGTAGACAATCCTGACATGGAAATATTTACAGATGGCAGTTGTTTTGTTCGGGATGGAAAGCGTAAAGCAGGTTACGCCGTGGTGACTGCTGAACAGGTTTTGGAAGCAAAATCTCTCCCCCAGGGAACCAGTTCTCAGTTAGAGGAGCTTGTGGCTCTGACCCGAGCTCTAGAGTTAAGCAAAGGGCAGCGGATGGGCCTGATAATCTATGTGAGTCTACTTCTGCTGACTCCAAAAATCCTGAGTCTGCCGTTTGATCCTCAAGACAATGACTTCCTGTCCTGGGCTCACTCCTACGCTGCATTCCACAATTAGTCTAACTGCTGGGTCTGCGGAGCACTCCCTCTTCATCAGTGGAAGGCTTCTGGAGGTGGACATCTTCACTTAAAGGAAAAGACTTTCTCCAAGTCTGTGAATAACTTCGACAACAATCGCATGCGATGCCTCTTCTTCATCTGATGACATCTACCAACCCTAAAATGGACTGGTGCAACACTTTGCATTTTAACTATGGACATAATGTGACTTTTAACTTCCATTCTGATTGTTTTGTTCTTGCTGTTTGCTCCCTGCATCTGTAATTGTATAACTGGAGTTGTTTCTAGCCGCATGAAAGCTTCTAAGTTACAAATGGTTGCTCAAACTCCTGCTACTGTTGCAACTTCCTCCAGCTACTATTTGGGGCCCCTGGATCAGATATCCTCAATATGAGGATTAGGAGAATATGTTGCCTCACCAATTTAGGGACAACGCCCCTTGTCAGCTCGGAAGCAGTTATGGAATGACAACGACGCCCCTTTTCCCTAGGCAACATAATTCTCGTAAAAGAAAAGGGGGAATGAGAGAGTTCCTAGGCAGGTTGATAAGGAGTCTAGGGGTCCCCAAGGAGAGAGGGGTCTGGAATTCTCAAGGAGGAAGAAAGGACAACCTTTTTTTCTTTCTCCACATTCCTTAGGATTATCTAACAATAATGTATCCTGCCTAAGGACAGTCTCTGGATTAAACCTTCTGTTAGCTTAAAATGTAAATTATGGGAGTAGATCTGGTCTTTACAAGGATGTATCCTGAAATGGCAACCCACTCCAGTTTTCTTGCCTGGAGAATCCCAGGGGCAGGAGAGCCTGGTGGGCTGACGTCTATGGGGTCACGCAGAGTCGGACACGACTGAAGTGACTTAGCAGCAGCAGCATCCTGTCTGAGGACAGTGTTATCTTAAAATGTAAATTATGGGAGTAGGTCTGATGAGGTCTTTACAACCTCCAGACATTCTTTGGATTATATAACTTCATTGTTATCACTAGCAAGAGGGTACTCTTTCTGCCCCCTTCTGATACCTATGTCAGAAGCTTTGTCTATCTCCTTTATACTTTAATAAAACTTTATTACACAAAAGCTCTGAGCGATCAAGCCTCGTCTCTGGCCCCGGATTGAATTCTTCTCCTCCGGGGGCCAAGAATCCCGGTGTTTTCGCGTGATTCAACAACAACCTTTCACAGGGAGAGTCGATCCCAGGCTCAAGTGCCGGCTCCTCTGGCCACCTGTGTCCCCAGTGGCTTCTTCGGCTCCCTATGGGGGCCCGAGTTGGGGGCGCTGTCAGCAGAAGACCTGAGGGTTGAGGGAGAGGCAAAGGGGGGTGGTCCTGGGGGGATGAACCTTCCAGCCCTCAGGAGGAAGCCAGCTATTAGAAGTGTTACCAGGTCCAAGCTCCCTCTGCTTGCCGCACGACAGGCCAATGAATCTGAGGTGTTGAGGCAAGGAAAATGACTTTACTTGGAAAGCCAGCTGACCGAAAAAAATGGCAGGCTAGCACCTCAAGATAACCATCTTATTGGGTTCTGGATGCCAGGTTCTTTTACAGATCAGAGGGAAAGACCCAATAAAGGCAGAGCAGAGAGGGAGAGGCAGAGCAGAGAGGGAGAGGCAGTGGGGAAGTAAAGGGAAAGGGTCTTCTGCTGTTGCTGCTACTAAGTCACTTCAGTCGTGTCCGACTCCGCGTGACCCCATAGACGTCAGCCCACCAGGCTCTCCTGCCCTTGGGATTCTCCAGGCAAGAAAACTGGAGTGGGTTGCCATTTCCTTCTCCAATGCATGAAAGCGGAAAAAGTGAAAGTGAAGTCGCTCAGCCTTGCGTAGCAGCTCCAAGGGAATGGCCGCCTTTGGAAGAGGTGTGTTAATCTCTGCTATTCACAGATGAGCAGGGTCAGATTCTCTCTCCTGTTGCTGCTGCTGCTGATGCTAAGTCGCTTCAGTCGTGTCTGACTCTGTGCGACCCCATAGACAGCAGCCTACCAGACTCCGCTGTCGCTGGGATTCTCCAGGCAAGAATCCTGGAGTGGGTTGCCATTTCCTTCTCAAGCTGAACAAAGGCACTTCAGTTTATAGTTGGGCAGGGGGTCAGGGTCCTCCAGGCAAGCCTTTAAGTATCATTATAATAACAAAAGCAACAAAATCAAGTCCAAGAAACAGTTTCCAACGGGGAGTCAGAATTGGCTTCCTCCCAGCAACAGCATCAAGATTGCCAGGAGAAATATCAATAACCTCAGATATGCAGATGACACCACCCTTAGGGCAGAAAGTGAAGGGGAACTAAAGAGCCTCTTGATGAAAGTAAAAGAGAAGAGTGAAAAAGCCGGCTTAAAACCCAATGTTCAAATAAACGAAGATCAAGGCATCCAGTCCTGTTAGGTAGTTCAGTTCAGTTCAGTCGCTCAGTCGTGTCCGACTTTTTGCGATCCCATGAATTGCAGCACTCCAGGCCTCTCTGTCCATCACCTTCTCCCGGAGGTCACTCAGACTTACGTCCATCGAGTCGGTGATGCCATCCAGCCATCTCATCCTCTGTCGTCCCCTTCTCTTCTTGCCCCCAATCCCTCCCAGCATCAGAGTCTTTTCCAATGAGTCAACTCTTCTCATGAGGTGGCCAAAGTATTGGAGTTTCAGCTTCAGCATCAGTCCTTCCAAAGAAATCCCAGAGCTAATCTCCTTCAGAATGGACTGGTTGGATCTCCTTGCAGTCCAAGGGACTCTCAAGAGTCTTCTCCAACACCACAGTTCAAAAGTATCAATTCTTTGGCGCTCAGCCTTCTTCACAGTCCAACTCTCACATCCATACATGACCACAGGAAAAACCATAGCCTTGGCTAGACAGACCTTTGTTGGCAAAGTGATGTCTCTGCCTTTGAATATGCTATCTAGGTTGGTCATAACTTTCCTTCCAAGGAGTAAGCGTCTTTTAATTTCATGGCTGCAGTCACCATCTGCAGTGATTTTGGAGCCCCCCAAAATAAAGTCTGACACTGTTTCCACTGTTTCCCCATCTATTTCCCATGAAGTGATGGGACCAGATCTTCGTTTTCTGAATGTTGAGCTTTAAGCCAACTTTTTCCACTCTCCACTTTCACTTTCATCAAGAGGCTTTTTAGTTCCTCTTCACTTTCTGCCCTAAGGGTGGTGTAGTTAGGGGAAGCACCCTGATTGAAACCACCCACCCTGGCCAGGCACCATAGTAACCATTTGCATGAGTTGTTTTATGACAAGAGATCTTGATAAGGAACACAGAACTGATAAGCCACCACCAACCGGAAGAGTTTGGGAAAGGTCAGAAGGAGACACGGCATGTCCGTCCACTTCCCAGAATCCCTTTTGCTAGCATCCATCTTGGCTGAGCTATGCGTGCGCTACCAGGAAAGACTCTGAATTAGAATGATTGGCCAAAGACCACCCAGAAACTAGTCCCATCACCAAAAACCCTCGACTGTGAGCCACATGGCAGAGCAGTTCTCCTGGATTCCCTTACCTTACTGCTCTCCACCCAGGTGCCCTTTCCCAATAAAATCTCTTGCTTTGTCAGCAGATGTGTCTCCTGGGACAATTCATTTCTGAGTGTTAGACAAGAGCCCAGTTTTGGGCCCTGGAAGGGGTCCGCCTTCCTGCAACAGTGTTATCTCCTTATCTGAAGTTATTGATATTTCTCCTGGCAATCTTGATTCCAGCTTGTGTTTCTTCCAGCCCAGCATTTCTCATAATATACTCTGCATATAAGTTAAAGAAGCAGGGTGACAATATACAGCCTTGATGTACTCCTTTTCCTATTTGGAATCAGTTAGACTAGGGAAAAAGAGTCCAGAATGGTGGTGGCTAAAAAGATAAGGAGGGGAAAAGCCCGGGAAAACAGAACAAAGGAAGGCCGAGGACCAGATGAGGACCTCAGGTAAAACAAACAACACTCCTGGCGGGCCCAACTTACATAGGACAGGCCCGGGGAGAGAAAGAGGACCCAAAGCCCTCCCCCTGCCTCCCCCCCGCCCCGCTGCCCCACCGCCCCCCACCGCCCCCACGCTCTGGCGTGCTCTTCTCTTTGCATTTCTAGGTCAACATGCCCTCACGCCTTGAAGATGGATTTTCCTGCTATTATCTAAATAAAATAGAGCTGTAACACTGATTTGTCTGAGAACTATAACACGGTCCGTTCGAGACCTGAGAGCTATAACATGGTCTGTCTAAGACCCGAGAGCTGTGACACGCCAAGGGGGGCTCTAATGTCTAATGTCCGCCACTCCAAATCTTTGTTGTGACGAGACAGAACCGAGGAGCATACACTCGCATGACAGCCCCATCACTTCGCAGCACATAGATGGGGAAACAATGAAAATAGTGACAGACATTATTTTCTCCGGCTCCAAATTCACTGCAGATGGTGATTGCAGCCACGAAATTAGAAGATGCTTGTGTTGTAGCCATGCGTTCCGGGAAACAAACTCACTCAGAAGGACAATGCAGATAGTGGAGTGCAGGTTATTACACCGGCGGGCCCAAGGCAGTCTCTTCTTAGCCAAGGACCCCGACCAGTTCTTCTGAAAACCTTATATACCCTAAGTGTACGTGCCCAAACCTACCTCTCCAAATTCCCTGAAACTAATCTGAACAAAGGAAAAGAAAGATACAATCAATGTTAACCTGTGATTCATATGCCTAAGGCCTAGATAGTTAACAGTGGACAATTATCTATAGGCCTGTGGTCATATCCCAATAAACATAATGGAATTTACCACTTTGTTCTGTTATAGAGATAATTAGCATATTCTTTCGGAGAAGGCAATGGTACCCCACTCCAGTACTCTTGCCTGGAAAATCCCATGGATGGAGGAGCCTGGTAGGCTGCAGTCCCTTCACTTTCACTGTTCACTTTCATGCATTGGAGAAGGAAATGGCAACCCACTCCAGTGTTCTTGCCTGGAGAATCCCAGGGACGGGGGAGCCTGGTGGGCTGCCGTCTATGGGGTCGCATAGAGTTGGACACGACTGAAGCGACTTAGCAGCAGCAGCAGCATATTCTTTTAGGCAACGGAGAGTCCAAGTCCAAGTCCTGAGGCTCTTATCCGGGGGTCTGGTTTTCCATGGGTATGTCATTTCTGTAGACACCAGGCACAAGTTCAGAGTCCACTGGGAGGGTGACCATGCGTGTAGCCTGTTCTCAGCCTGGCCTATGATGGAGTCCAACTCTGTCTGTTTCCTCCTTCATTTCCCCTGCTTGATGCTCTTAACTCATATTTTGAGCATCATTCATAAAGATATATTGAATACATTGTAAAATCCAGGGTCCACAAAACAGAACTATCAAGGCAACTATAACAATGGTAAATATAGTTTTCCACCAATTGCCCTTCACCGATTGGTGAAGATAGGACCGAAGTCCAGAAAGGAAATGTTTTCATTTGACATTGCTTTTACCTGGTTTTTCAAGTCATCTAAAGCAGTAGATACACTGCCAGATAAGTCAGGAATGCATACACAACATTCAACCTTAATTATAGCCCAGGTCCCTCCTTGAGGAGCTGTGAGTATGTCCAAAGCCATTCTATTTTGAATTACCGCTTTTCTCATTTGGATTTGCTCTTCATTTAAGGCTTGGATGGCTTTTGTTCTATCTAGAGGGCCTGTTTTGTGAAATTAGTCAAAGCCTTTACTTTAATCATAATATCTGTTGTCCTTATAGAGGGTATGAATAAGGCAGCAATATACTCATACCATTGAAACACAGATCTTTTCCACCTAGCATGTAAATAAGATAGATTTACTGGGGGTTGTTGTAGGTTAGGCTTTTGTTACACTGGCATTTATATCAAATGTAACCCTATGACCCGAGTCTATTGACTGTAGGTCTGGCTCACACCGAGAGAGCAGGGAGAGATTATGATTGTGTCCCAGAGAAGAGCAGAGTGGTTTAAAACCTCCTTGACGGAGCAGTGGCAGCCACCAGGGAAGACCATCCATCACAGACAGAGACATGACCCCACATACCCAACAGTTGGACGTATCGTGGAAGTTGGCGTAGGAATGTGCACGCTGATGAGGCCAAGCAGCAGGAGTCAATTGTGCAGCTTCATCCTGAAGGGGCTCGTCCAGAGAGTCGGACACGACTGAGGCGACTTAGCAGCAGCAGCAGCAGCAGCAAGAATGGTCTTAATCTCTCGAGGGTCAGCGGGGTCCTTCTGTGCAGTCCACTTAGTGTTTTTTGGGTCTGCGTAGTATGTTCTCTTCAGCCTCGTGTGATGGATCCACGGGGCAATACCTGCAACTTTAACTGCAGTAGGGGTAGTTAGAATAACATAAGGGCCCTTTCACCAAGGGGCTAGTAAATCATGTTTCCAATCTTTGACCCATACTTGGTCACCAAGCATAATCTCATGAATCTGTTCCCCAAGGGGGAACAGCACCCTTTCTTGTACAAACTTAGTTACCCAATTTATTACCTTACCCACTTCCGTCTGCTGTGAAATCCTACCCCCCTTACCTGAGGCAAATTTGTTGACACCTCTTTTATTACAGGAGGGGGCCTCCCATTCACAATTTCGTTTGGAGAATAGCCTTGGGACCGTGGGGTCATCCTGAGTCTGAGCAGAGCCGTCGGAAGCAAGCCCACCCAGGAGCAGTCAGTCTCTATGATCCACTTGGAGAGTCTCTTTAAGTGTCTGGCTGGTTCATTCCACCATCTCAGAACTCTGGGCCTATATGCAGTGTGCAGTTGCCATTTTATGTTTAAACTTTTGTTTACTTGTTGTACTACTGCTGCTGCTGCTGCTGCTAAGTTGCTTCAGTCGTGTCCGACTCTGTGCGACCCCATAGACGGCAGCCCACCAGGCTCCTCCGACCCTGGGATTCTCCAGGCAAGAACACTGAAGTGGTTTGCCATTTCCTTCTCCAATGCATGAGAGTGAAAAGTGAAAGTGAAGTTGCTCAGTCGTGTCCGACCCTCAGCGACCCCATGGAGTCAACTACAAAAGCTGGGCCATTGTTTGATCCAGTGCTGCTAGGAAGTCCAAATCTGGGAACTATTTCCCTAAGCAGGCACTGGGCTACTTCTGATGTTCTTTCAGTCCAGATATGAAAAGCTCCTACCCATCCCAAGAATGTACATACCATGACCAGCAGGTAATGGTAGTGTTGGTGAGGTTTCATTTCAGTGAAGTCCACTCCCAGGTGTTCAAAGGGCAGCGTGCCTTTCAGCTGAATACCCGGAGGTTTTTGTCTGTGCCGAGAGGCAGCATTAACCTGTGAGCAGGCAGCGTGGCCTAGCTGGGTTGCTTGGTGTGTTTGGCTTACCAGAGTGTGTGCCAGCTCCTCCGGTACCAATAATTTGCCACTTGGCAATTCCCACCATCCCTTTTCAGTCTTGATGGCCCCTCCCGCTTTGGCTAGCCTGACAGCCATTGTCCTTGTTTTATCAGGCTAGTGCCATCAGTATATAGGACCCAACTAGCGTCTGGACCCTTGTGTTCTTCTTTAAAACAAACCCCAGATACCTTACCTCCTCCTTGCAGATCGGTGCCTTCTTTGACACCCAGTAACCCACTCCAGTGTTATTACCTGGAGAATCCCAAGCACGGGGGAGCCTGGTGGGCTGCTGTCTATGGGGTCGCACAGACTCGGACACGACTGAAGTGACTTAGCAGCAGCAGCAGCAACCTGCTTCCATCAGCAGCTGGAGCAGTGTTTTTGTCCCTTCCCAACATTTTTCCTTGGTCTCGGCAGCCAGCAGCAGGTCATCCACGTATTGTAGGAGCCAAGATCCATACTCTTTTGGATGGAATGAGTCCAGGTCAGAAGCCAAGGCTTCCCCAAAGATGGCTGGGGAGTTCTTAAACCCCAAAGATGGTGGGGGAGTCCAGGTGAGCTATTGTTTGGCGCCCCCGACTGGATCTTCCCATTCAAAGGCAAGATGGGCTGTAACGTTGGGGTGAGGCATATGCAGAAGAAGGCATCCTTGAGATCTAGGCAAGTATAAACTTTAGTCCTCGGCAGGAGGAGGCTAAGTAGGTATAGGGGTTTGGAACAGTGGGGTGTAAAGTCACAGTAGCCTGGTTGACTAGCCTCAGATCCTGTTCAGGCCTATAGTCCTGTCCTCCTTCCTTTTTGATTGGCAGGATCGGAGTATTCCAAGATGACTGGCACTCTACTAGAATGCCCACTTGTCTCAATCTATTGATGTGGGGCAGCATGCCAGCCCAGGCCTCTATCGGTAGCGGGTACTGGCGCTTTCTAACCCGGATGGTGCCTGGTTTGAGTTCTACGATCACTGGGGCTTGATGTTTAGCCAGCCTGGGGGGAGGTGGGGTTGTCTTCCGCCCAGACCTCAAGGAATAATTGAGTTAGTTCTCTATCATGCTCTTCCGGCCCACCCAGTTCTTCCTTCGGAAGCTCATGCAACCTCTACTCATCTTGGGGTGGTATTGAGAGAGCAAATAAGTCACAGTGTTCATCAAGAAGGTGGGCCTCTCCTCAGAGGAGAAAGTCACTTGTGCTCCTAGTTTGGAGAGCAAGTCTCTTCCCAACATGGGTACTGGGCACTCAGGAATGTAGAGGAATTCATGAATCCCTTGGTGCCCACCCCCCCCATATGACATTTTCTGGGCTGGCAAAAGGATTTAATCATCTCTTCTCCCGGATACCCCAGTTACAGCGGTAGTCTTTTGGGACAGTGGTGCCATGGGTTTTGTTACTACTGACAGTTCTGTTCCTGTATCCCCCATGAAGTCAATGTTTTGGTCCCCCACTTTTAAGGTTACCAGTTCTCGGGGACGGCAGCCCTATTTAATTTCCAAGTCAGCAAGCCCCACAACTGTGGGAGCTTCCTCTTCCTTCCTTGCTTTAGGGCATTTATTCTTCCAGTGGGCAAAACCTCAGCACCGGGCACAAGGGTTTGACTGTAACGGGGCCTCTGTTGGGACCGATTGAAGGACTGTCCTGTCCCTGGGGCAGAGGAGGTTTTCCAGAGGGCCCGAGATAGACTTTCCCATAGCAGCGGCTGGCATTGCAAATCTCTTGTCTGTTCTCTTTTGTTCCCTCTGGCTCTCTGGCAGAGCGCAGTCTCTGCTTAATTCCAAGGTCTCCCTCCTCTGCCTGTCAGTACTCACTGGGGGAGGAGGGTATAACTTGGGCGGCTCGGCTGGAGCTGGATCCTGGAAGTGCTGGCCAGAGGCTTCTGCCACCAGGATCGGAGCCTGCTGAGGTGGCGGCTCTACGATCATCAGGAGAGCTGGCGGAGGAGCCGTGGCTGCTGCAGGAACTTTACCTGGCCCTGGATGGGACATTGAGGCGGCCTCCAGTCCTGGTGGAGCACAGGGCCGGTGGGTACGTCATCATCCAGTCTGGGGGAGAGGCAGGTCATCCTTGTCCAAATCCTGCCAGATCCCAGAGGGAGAAGGGGGATCGGTGTGTCTTCACCTGCCAGTCAGCAAGGCAGAACCAGAATACCACGTGGTCCAAGACTATTTCTCCCTTAAAGTCCGTTCTGCCTTGGTGGGCTTAATCAGGTGCGGATGAAAACATAGATGGGTTAAATATCCCATGTCCCAGGCCATCTCCTGAAAAGCCAATTCATGGTCACTTATGTATCCCCCTCCTTCTAGCCTGACAATTCCGAGAGGGTCAAGAATTTCACAGCAGACGGGATATCTCCTGCGGGAGGGCAGAATATGAGCATACAAGGAAAAGTTTCCTATTCTAAAAATCCCCTGGCGATGGCTGGTAATAATTTTCCCTGAGATGGCGTGGACACATTTCCTAAATTATCTTTGCAAATTCCCTTCCTAAGCCCTAGCACACTCGCGGACCTGTGTACCAAGCAATCCCCCTCTGCCTATTCCAGGACCCTGTGGGTCCGTGCTCCTTCTAGTCCCTCCCAGGGGGGTGATCAGACCCCCCTCTTCCACCCTGCCAGGTGGGCTCCTCCTCACCTGAGTGCTCAGTTTCCCTACTGCCGTCCACTACCTGCTAACGTGAAAGGTCCGGCCGTTGAGACACAGAATCCTTCCAGAAAGGCAAGGCGTCTTCCCCTGTCTAGAAGATTCAAGTTGCAAGGCCTCGAAGTAGTCCCAAATGAGACTTGCCTCCTCAAAGTGAGGAGTTTTCTGGCCAATGCACCAAATGTTGTAGCCACGCGTTCCGGGAAACAAACTCACTCAGAAGGACAATGCAAATGGTGGAGTGCAGTTTATTACACCAGCAGGCCCAAGGCAGAATCTCCTCTTAGCCAAGGACCCCAACCAGTTTTTGTGAAAATCTTATATACCTTAAGTTGCTAAGTCACTGCAGTCGTGTCCGACTCTGTGCGACCCCATAGACGGCAGCCCACCAGGCTCCCCTGTCCCTGGGATTCTCCAGGCAAGAACATCGGAGTGGGTTGCCATTTCCTTCTCCAGTGCATGAAAGTGAAAAGTGAAAAGAAAGTCACTCAGTCGTGTCCGACCCTCAGCGACCCCATGGACTCCAGCCTTCTAGGCTCCTCCATCCATGGGATTTTCCAAGCAAGAGTACTGGAGTGGGGTGCCATTGCCTTCTCCGATATACCTTAAGTGTACTTGCTCAAACCCACCTCCCCAAATTCCTTGAAAATAGTCTGGACAAGGTTAGAGAGAGATACCATCAAAGTTAACCCATGATTCATGTGTCACAAGACTAGATACACAGTAGACATTTATCAATAGGCCTGTGGTCATATCCCGATAAACATAATGGAATTTACCACTTTGTTCTGTTATAGAGATAATTAGCATATTCTTTTAGGCAATGGAGAGTCCAAGTACAAGTCCTGAGGCTCTTTTATCCAGGGGTCTGGTTTTCCATTGCTATGCCATTTCTTTTTTCCTTTTTTAAAATTTTATTTATTTATTGGCCTCACTGCACTACATGTGGGATCTTAGTTCCCCGACCTGGGATCAAACCAGCGCCGCGTGTATTGGAAGCCCAGACTCCTAGCCACTGGACCACCAGGCAGGTCCCCGGTATGCCGTTTCTATAGACACCGGGCACAAAGTTCAGAGTCCACTGGGAGGGTGACCATGCATGTAGCCTAATGTTCGCAGCCTGGCCTAAGATGGAGTCCAGCTCTGTCTGTTTCCTCCTTCAATATGACCAACCTAAACCGCATATTACAAAGCAGTGACATTACTTCGATGGACCTTCGGGCTAACCCATGTCCCAGCAGCTCCCATACCTAGTGCACCCCTCACCCGCACTTGGCACCCAGACCTCAAATGTGTTCCTCCCCAGGACTGTCACAGGTTTCTCCGGGGGCTGTCCTCCCACAGTGCACCCTCTGCTCAGGTTTCTTGTTGTTCAGTCCCTTAGTCGTGTGCGACTCTTTGAGACCCCATGGACTGCAGCACCCCAGGCTTCCCTGTCCATCGCCAACTCCTGGAGCCTGCTCAAACTCACATGCACTGAGTTGGTGATGCTATCCAACCATCTCGTCCTCTGTCATCTCCTTCTCCTCCTGCCTTCGGTCCTTCCAAGCACCAGGGTCTTTTCTGCTGAGGTTATTTCCTTTTTATTCAGGGGTCCTAGAAAGTGCCCGTGGCCGGGGCTCAGAGAGGGGAGTCCCACTATGCTGTGGCTCAGTCACCAGCCCAGGGGACGGTCTGGTGTGTCCCACCCTGCCTGCCCCAGACCGAGAGGAGTCAGGCAGGGACCAGAGGAACTCTGAAAGCTAGAGCAGAGCAAAGTCAGGTCCAGCCATAGCTGCTGGACATCAGGGTCATGAGACAGCCCTCCAGTGAGAGGCCCTAGCCAGCAGGTTGGGCCCTTGGAAGTCTCAGGCGAGCAGCAGCAAGGCAATGCAGGTGATGCTAAGATTGGGGAGCAGGGGGTGCCGAGTCCTCCCTGGCCTGGGCCGTGGGCACCAAACAGGCATCATGGGAGGAGGCCAGATGCTGGGCAGGACTGTCCGCCTCCCTGTGCCCCGGGTTCAGGACTCCCTAGGAGGGGCAGGCGAGGGGGCAGGGCCGGACCAGACGGAGCTGAGTTTGGCTGCAGGCATCACACGGGTTCCTGGGCGCTGAGACTGGGGAATCTGGACACCTGACCAGAGCGTGCCTGGACTGGACAGCGCTGCGCCTGGGCAGATGTCGGGGGAGGGGGGTAGGGCTGCGGAGAGAGAGTCCTGAGCTGAGCCCGAGAGATGCCCCCCTTTCCCCCTCCCCTCCCCTTCCGCTCCTGGGGCTCCCTTGCCCCTCCCCTTCTCACCTGCCCTCTCGGGCTGTAGGAAATGGAAACTCAAAGCCCTGGGCTCCTCCTCCCGCCCCTCCCCCGCCCAGCCCCACGCAGCCTCCCTCCGCTCCTCCAGAGTCTGGGCCTCCTAGCCTCCCCCAACATGGGGGAGGGGCAGCAGGAATCGGAAGAACCATCAGCTGCTCCCAGGAGGTCTCCAAGGGTCACAGTCACCAGGAGGTTCGAGGCTCTGAGCCCTGCTTTTCAACTCGCTGTGTAGTTGTGGGTAGAGTAATAACAGACTATTATCACCTGCAAAGTAGTCTGTGCACAGAGATGAAAGCTGAGGTTAGCATGCGTGGGAATAGAGCATTGGTTACACAGCTGTCCTTCCACTGCCGTCTGCCCCTGGGCTCCCGGTGTCCCCTGAATGTGATGGTCACGTCCAGCTGCGCATCTTCCTCTGGCCTGGCCTGTGTTTCAGGACTCAGTCGAGTGTGGGGTCTTGGGTGCAGAAAGAATCCAGAGGGACAGAAAGGGCCAAAGCTTGTTAAGTGTGGGCCACTGGGTGGGGCACTGCCATCAGAGCTGGGTGGGCTACATTGTTTATAATGTAGAAGAAGTTGGGAAGGGAAAAAAGACCATCTTCTTACTCATCCTTGAGTAGATGTCAAACTTTCCTCATCAGCTCCTCCTCCACGTCTGGCAGGGAAGTCTTCTTGTTTCTACGTCCTTGAACTGGGATTGTCCTGGTACTACGGAAATGTGCAAAAAGGCCAAAAAGGCGGTCACTGTCAACTTCAAATTGGCACTTGCCGTCTCCAAGGATTAAAGCCTGTGCTGCTGTGGCTGCTGACCTCCAACACTCCCTGAAGGAGTTTACACTGGAGATCAAGAATAAGGCATTCTGTACCCTCGGGAAACTGGCACGTCTTCAGTAAGATGTTTTCAGGAGCTGATATTATCAACCCAATTCTTGCATCTCCTCTTATCTGGAAAAGCATTAAATTCCCTTCTGGTGACATCTGCTTCTCATGACTAGCGAAACCTGCAAAAATATGTGCTTGATTGCAGGAACTCCCTTTCACCAAAATCACATATATATTGATCTTTCCCCACCTGCCTCTTTGGAGCAGTTTCTCAGAGCACTCCGAGGTGCTGTCTCCTGGGCTGCAGCCCTCATTTTGCCCCAAATAAAACTTAACTTGAAACTCTCACATTGCGCATTGTTTTAAAGTCGATTTAACAGGATGTGAGTCTCATTTCACAACTGTTTGGGGACATGTCTTGTGTTTCTGTTGTGTGGTTTGTTGCTAAGCAAGCCTGCTTTCTTGAGTGATCATTAACTTACAGAGGTCTCCCATACTTTTTTCTTTACGTACAATCCCTTAGTGGGAGTAACTATTTAATCACCTGCTTTATTTCTTCACTTTGTCCCTGTCACCACCACTGCCCAGCCTTGCTGGTCTCAAAACAGGAGGGAAGTGAGCAGGGCACAAGCTTTAAAAGGATGACATAGCCCAAAGTGAGAGTGTTAGTCGCTCAGTCGTGTCTGACTCTCTGGGACCCTGTGGACTGTAGCCCACCAGACTCCTCTGCCCATGGGATTCTCCAGGCAAGAATGCAGGAGTGGGTATGGGTTGCCATACCTTTCTCCAAGGGATCTTCTCAACCCAGGGATAGAATCTGAGAGTCTTACATCTCCTGCATTGGCAAGTGGGTTATTTATCACTAGAGGCATCTGGGAAGCCCTACAGAATTCAAAGACATATTATCATGTATTTCCCTTGGGGAGGAACTAGGACCCTGCTTTATATTATCACTGCACTCTTGTTTGACTGCTTTTCCTCTGTCCCAGCATTCCTTTGTCCCCTGTGTTATGCCCAAGGTCCGAGTCTCCAAAACTGAGAGAATAAGATGTCCACAGCAATGCAAAAGCATAAAGGGGTTTTTATTGCTAGCTCGAGCTAGGGCTCAAGTCTCATCCAACGCAGTGGAGTCTAGACAAGAGCCCCGAGCTCCGAATCGTGGCTGTTTTTATACCAGCGGTTCTTTGTCTCTGCCATGGTGTAGCTTGCGGGTGATGATTGGCTAAACTGTGCGCGCGCGCGAATTTTGAATCCTGCATCCCCATCCAGATTGGCCAAGTTTGGCGCGAATGGGGACTGTCCTGATTGGCTCGGAGGTATAATTCCCGGGATCATGACTCAGGTCTATAAGAATCTGAAACTCTAGGCCTAGTGTAGCTTGCTGAGCTTGTCTTGGCTCAGGTTGGGTCCTAACACCCTGAAGATCACTGATTACTGACCGTGTTCAAGGGCAAGCGCTGTGGCCAGGCTTAGATCACAAAATGGCTTTTCTTATGTCAAGAAAGCCATTCCTGACTCTTTCTCCAGGGACTCCCCAACCTGCCTGCTCACACAGTCTCAGTCTTTTTCTGGGACTTTGCTGAGGACTCTAGCCTGGTAGATGGCCTCTCAGTAGCCCTGAGGAAATGTTCTGAAAAGGTGGGGGAGAAGTAGGATCTACATGAATTTTTTTGATTGGGAAATACAGGTAGTCAAGTGTTGTTGTTCAGTCACTCAGTCGTGTCTGACTCTTTGCAACCCATGGACTGTAGCCCGCCAGGCTCCTCTGTCCATCGGATGCTCCAGGCAAGCACAGTGGAGTGGGCTGCCGTTTCCTTTTACATATACCTACTAGCAGGCTGCTAATTAGAGACAGGAAATGTCTCAAAACTCAGAGAGTGGCACCAGGCCCCTCACCCACAACATGCATTGAAATAACTTTGCCACCAAGTGAATCATCCCGGGCCATTAAACGATTGATAGGAATCTTGAAGAAAGGCAGATTTCCATACAAATATATGGTTTCTTTAACATAGATTAGGAGAACATTTGTGTGAGTAAAACATACTGGTTTGTTGAGTCATTATTGGTTCTGAGTCTTAGGTGGAACTGACTCGATGAGAGTCTAGGGTAAATACATAGTTCATTAACATAGCTTAATATAGCTAAAGGAAAACATTTCCATAAGAAAAAGCATTGGTTAACTCAAGGTTTGAGAAAAGTTAAGTTCAGTTGGAACCAGGTATCATCATGGCAACACAGAATTTAAAAATAACCCCCCTTTTAATTTTATATAGAGAAGGGAAAAATCTGACGCTTGTAGTTTGTTTCCACCTGCTGCTTGAGAGAGAGATGAAAACGTCTGACAATTGCAGCCTATTTCCTCCAGGCCCTGGACTTCCTGGCTGTGACCCTCACACCTGTGCTTCACTATCTCCCGGAGCTCGTCCAATGAGTCGGTGATGCCATCCAACCATATCATCCTCCGTCATCTCCTTCTCCTGCCCTCAATCTTTCTCAACATTAGGGGCTTTCCCAAGGAGCCGGCTCTTTGCACCAGGTAGCTTACCACAAAAGACAGACATCTCATGTTAATGATTTTCGTGCTTTCTATGTATGGGAAGATGCAAGAATTGGGGGTCATTGAAATTTTTCCTTAGACCCACATCTCAGCTATCTAGGGGCAAATGTCCAAAACACAGAAGGCTTCCTCCTGTTCTTCCCATTGGATGGCTGCAATGGGCTGTAATTTAATCCTTATGGAACTGGACTGGTGGGGAGCAGCATTCTGGTTTTGCTTTTTGTTTTTGGCCGCACCGCGTAGCATGTGAACTCTTGGTTCCCCAAACAAGGATCACACCTGTGCCCCTTGGAATGGATGTGCAGTCTCCACCACTGGACCACCAGGGAAGCCCTTGAGCTTTCTGCTTTTAGGACTCAGGACTCCAGGGGTAACCAGCTTTCCTGGGGGACATTCTGATTTCTTCTCCTTTTTTCTTGTTTTGGTTTTTAATGCTGGTCTGACCCCTAAATGAATCTCAGTATTTTTACCACCCCAGTTTCAACCAGACTGCTGTAATGTGCTTCTAGATCCTTCCACAATATGTAGGCTGGGCCTGGATCTCCTTCCCCTCCCCATCCTGCTGGACCACCCCGATTTCTCAGGGCAGACTCCTCCTCCTGCCCTTCCCTGGAGCTCCATCATTGCCTTGGTGCTCAACCTCAAGTATTGGCTGGAGTCTTCCTTGGTGGCAATGAGGATACTGCCCTCGTGGGTGTCACAGGGCCTGTCTGTGCCAAGCTGCTCACCTGCCCCTGTGACCAGGGCCCAGGACATGGGCCAGAATCCGGGCCCTGCCCTGCTGCACAGTGATCCTTGGACTTTGGACCCAAGCACATAGGAGCATCTGGCCAGCCTGGGCCAAGCTCTGCTGCGCTCACTCCTGCCACCCGGCAGTCCTGGATCCACTGGGCCACCAGCCTAATCAAAGAATCCCGTTGGGTTAGAACTCAGGCCCCACTGCAGACCCTGGGAGTCCAAGGCTGGCCGAAGACCACAGTGGGGCTTGCCAGGGGGTAGCCATGAGCAGGGAGAGCTCAGGGAGCAGCACCTCAGCCCTTCTCCAGGGGAGTCCCTCCCACACGCCCTTGGGACAGGGGCCTTGCTCCCCCTTACTCAGCTCCCGTGTGCCTCCTCCCACCCGTCATGCTGTGTCCTTTGCAGCCCAGATGGCCCTACCCAAGTCCCAGAAAGTGGGGGGCGGTCTCCTCCCTTCCAATCCCATCCCTCCCTCTGTAGAGTCCTGCCTCCCACCTAGAACTGGGCTACCACCTCCCTTGCCCCACCCGTCTCCCTGTCCACTCCAGTCCTGTCCTGAGGATCAAATGATCCCACCCAGCTGAGGGCAGCTAGCTGTGAACTTGGGTGACCCCACTCCCCCAGGGCCTCCAAGTGGGCTTCAGGGTGGGGTCCCATCATAGGGAATGTCAGAACCCTCTATACCTGAGGCTCTGGAGCTCTGCTGCCCCCCTCACTAGGACCCTGATGGGAGGGGTAGTCTCAGGCTGAGGGCCACAGCAGAGCCAGAAAAGGTGGAAACATGTTTATTTGAGGCAGCGAAGCAGCAGGAGTGTGGAGTGGAGGGAGGGGGTGGGCAGTTGTGGGATCTGGGGCAGGAGCAGATTCCTGGGTCAGTAGCCTAGACCTGGGAACAGGGGAAGCCCTGTCTCCCCAAAGGCCACCCTCTAAGTGAGTGAAATACAAGGACATGTGCAGAGATACCAGGGACTGGGGCTCTGTGCTGGTGCTTGGGGCTCCAGACACGCTTCTGACCCCACCCCCTCTCCCAAACACACTCACACATGCCCAGCTGGGCGCATGGACCACACACCTGTCCCACAGCACATCTTCTGCACTTGGGGGCAGGGAGGGCCTGGGATTAGGAGCCCCTCCCAGCATGTCCCTGGGACTCGGTTCTGACTCCCAGACCCTCAGGCTCCGTTCTCAGGTCCCCCTGGCCAGGCTGACCTGGAGGTAAGGGGAGCTGGCAGGTGTGGGTACAGGGGGCCAGGCCTGCCTGTGGGGACCCAGGGCTGAGAAGGTGGGACTAGCAGGGTGAGGAGTCAGAGGCGGCAGCTTTGAGATCCTTTTGGGTCTGGGCTTTCCTTCCTTCCTGAGTTTTGGGAGCCGGGGCTGGGCAGTCAGGGTCCAAACCGCAGCAGAGCCGCCAGCAGGCTGAGCAGGAGCCCCAGGCCCAGCACAGGGGTGCTGGCCCGCGGCCCGCGGCCCGCCGCGCTGATGTTGCACAGGAAGCTCTGGCAGCAGGACGTATCCATGGACGCCACGCCGAAGTTGAGGCTCGTGGAGCCGCAGATCGGGGAGCAGAACTTGTACAGGGAGTAGCCCAATTCCACCACGTTCTCTGTGCCACCGGAAACGAGACTGTGAGTGGAGGAGGGGTGGGGGGGGGCTGGGGGGAGAGCCTGGCCGCCCAGCACCCGCACTCACTGAGGCCGGCGGATGCAGAGACCGTCACACAGTAATTGTCTGTGTTGGAGCAGATGGTCGGCTTCAGGCAATACCAGTTGCTTTGCACATTCTGGCAGGTGAAGCACACCAGGGAGTGGGCTGCAGGAGAGGGATGCAGTCTCATGCCGGGGAGTCCTCCGGTGCCCCTCCCCAGCCCCGACCCAGAGGCTCGAGGGCACCCCATCTTGCGCAGGCACTGATGGGGCCTCTATGGCACGCGGGGCCCGGGCTGGAGACCTGGAAGGACAAGGACACCAGACCCTGGCCCTGGAGGGGCTCCAGCGATGTCCAAGTGTTGGGGCAGGCCTGAGGCCTCCAGGGGAGGTGGGGGGCGGTGGGGAGGCAGTGAGTGGCACCAGTGACATGGCCACGGCCAGCTTGGAGGCCTGGGGCCCGGGGGCACCTCACCTCGCTCCACGCCCAGGAGGGCAGCCAGCAGCAACGGCAGGAAGACCTTCATTCTGGAGGGAGAGGCGTCTGGCGGGCCTCTCAGGAAGCTGCAGTCAGCCTTGTTCCAATGAGATGGCGTGCTGGGGGGCGGGCCTTGCTTCTCCCAATGGGGTCAGAGCTGTTGGGGGACAGTTGGTGACCCCACTTTGTAGATGGGGGGTGGGAGGTGCCAGAAGCAAGGCCAGAGTGCAGACGGTCTTTCTGCTCCATTCTGAATCCACCCCTCACTCAGCGCAGACTCCTGGCTGAGACCCTTCCCCAAGTCTGTGGCACTTGTTGCTGGGGGAGGAGGGCTAGAAGTCAGATAAGGGAACTCATTAGGGTTTTCAGAATCTCCCAGAAAGGGAGGCCAAGGGAGTGGGCCCTGCCTGTGGTCCTGGCAGTGTGGGTGAGACAGGCTAGGACCTGGGATCCTCTACCAGAGTGCTTGCACCTGGACAAACGTCCCAGTGTGCAACACAATACAAAGAAACTATAAGTGACTAAAAATAACAATGCCTATACACACCTCGGGCAAAAGGATACAAGAAGTCAAACTACTTTTTTGAGGTGCTGGAAGAACAAGCAGGGCGGTGTTCAGGACCCCTCCACAGCACCACCAAGCAGTGGGACCGCCCACCTAAACTATGCCTCCTGCCTCCCTCCACAGACCCGCCCCTGCTGACACTCCGTTTCAGGATGGAAGCAGTTCCTCTCCGGGAGCCGGTGAGGGCACCTGCTTCTTGCTTTTGCTTCCTCGTGCTGCAGTTTCAGCACCTATAAAGGCTTGTTTGGAATTTTCGTCTGGCCTCTTATCAATTTCTCGAGTTCAAGGCCCTGGAGGGAAAGTGGCTGGTAATATTAGCTGACCTGCATCCAGAACTTTCCATGGGACCAGCGCCATGCCTGCCATGGAGTCCCAGAGCTGGGTGGGGGCATAGGGCTTATCTAACTGAGCATCCGCCCAGGCAGCTTCTGTGCTGGGGGAGCCGGTTCAGGGCTCTCCCATTTGTCCAGGGGCAGCACTGAATACAAGGACCCCAGAAGCATCTGCTGCTCTTGGTGGCTGGGGGCGGTGCTCGGGGGGACCCAACAGTGTGCCACCAGTCACCCCAGTGGGGATAGGCCCAGGCTCAGGCAGACAGGGGTGAGCCCCTCAGAGCTGGCCAGGACACTCCTTTGGGCAAAGATCCTTAGCAGGGGGTAGAGAAAGCTCTCAGAATGCGACCAGCTGGGGTTCTGGACTTCTGTTTCAGGCATGGTGTGGGAGGAGCAGTCTGGTGCTTTCTGCAGGGGAGAGCTGTGGGTGGGGGAGGGCACTAGTTCCTAGGCACTGGGAGGAAGGAGAATGCCAAGGAGAGGACAGATTTTGGGAAGGGCTGGCAGAGACCCCGAGAATGGGCTTCAGGTCTCTCATGCCCAGCTCTGGGCAAGGCCTGACGTCCTGGCGCACAGAGAAGGAGCCGCAGATGTCCAAGAACAGTGCCAAGCCCCCCTGGGGCCTGTGCCCGGATGCAGGCAGTTCAGGGAGGAAGGAGTCTCAGTCTCCTCCTCCATAAAGTGAGAATCCCGCCGGGAGGAGCTCCGAGCGGTCCTGAAAGAAGTTCTGGTGCCCACAGCCGCCGGCCCCGGCTGGCACGGCCAGCATCATCACTGGCTGCTGCCAGGTTCCCCCTCCCGCAAGCAGGCTGAGTTCAGGCATTGGACACTAACGTATCCACACTAGTAGGGTCAAGCGGAAGGGAGCCCTGAGAGGAGCCAGTGGGTTTGGGGGGGGGGGTGGGGTTCGGCCAATCGCGGACTGTGCACTGCTCTGCCAGGCGCACGGACCGGGCTGACCTCTGGCGAAGCCTGGTACTCTGAGCCGGCAAGAGAGGTAGGAGCTGGTCCTGGGCCCCAGGGAAGGAAGGACGGCCCAGCGCAGGGAGTGGGCTCCTAGGCATCTCCAGTGCTTGCATAATTTATGCCAAGCAAGGTGCTTTCACCTCTTCCAGCGGCAGGCTCCCGTCCTGTGGTTACCCTCCGGGGCTGTTAACTCTCTCCTTCCTGCCAGCCGCCAAGATCCCAGCTCTCTCAAGTCTGGAAGGCTGACCCTCCCCAGTTTCCACGTGAGGGGTCGTGGGGCAACCTAGAGCTGGGCAATGGGCCCCCGGCGCCTGCGCGGCCCTCAACTACCCAGCCCCGGAGGGCGCCCGCTGCATTCTCCGTGCGCTCCGGCCCTCGTCCGTCGTAAATACTGGGGAGGGCCGGGGAGAGGGGAGGCCAGGCGGGCAGGAGAGCCCTGGAGCCGGGCCGCTTGCAACCCCGACCCCCAGCCTCCCTCCTGCAGGCTCCTCCCGCCTGCCCAGCGCCCCACTCGCCCGCTCCTCCTCCGCGCCGGGGAGGGCCCCAGACCCGCGCCCCCGCCCGCCGGGGTCGGCCGGGTCCTGACTTACCGCCAGCGGACGCAGGTCCCCGGCCTGGCGGCGCAGCCCAAACTGCCCCGGAGCGGGATCCCGCAGCAGCCCGCAGTCCCGGCCGGAGAGGCGGCGCTGGAGCGCGAGAGGCGCGGCTTGGCGTCCAGGCCCCGCCCGCCGGCCCCGCTCCCCCGCGCAGCGCCAGCCGCCGCGGTTCAGTCTGGTCCCCCGGGGAGGAGCGGGGGCGTCGCGCGCACTCCCGGCAGCCCGGGCAGGGGTGGGGGAGGCCCACAGGTGGCCCGACACTTTTCCGGTGGAACATGGGGGAGGGGAGGCGGCCAAGGAGGCCGAGGCGGCGGTGCCCAGAACCCCTTTTTCAGAGTCGGGTGCGGGCGGCCAGGAGGCTGATAGGAGGCCTTCCCCGCGCCGGCCGTCAGCCGTCCCGTGGTGGGGGTAGGTGACAGGATGAGGATCCAGGGGTGGAGGAGGGGGTTTCGGGGCGGTGGTTGTGGACCACAGTGCGGACCGGCTGGAGATCCCAGCCGCACCGGCGTCTAAACCCTCCGCCCAAGAGGGCTCGTGAGCCTCTTGGGTGCTCCGCTGCAGCCGGCTGGGGTGGGCTGGGTCCCAAAGCCAGCCGGACCTGACCCTCCCAGCGGAGCCCAGAGGCCTCCGGCCATCCTTAGTTAAGCGGGCTCTCCTGGGTTTGGCGTCACTGCCTTTCTGGTGTTCTATCTCCGGTGCCATTAACTGCCTTTTCTTCAACAACCGTTGACGGAACATCCACGGTGTGCGGCTCTGGCCTGGCCTGACGCCTTCAGGGCCCGTGAGCCAGACCAGCTTCTGCGGTTGCCCCGGCCCTGCTCCTGCTTGTCCCTGGTGGGTATGGAGACCCGAACCGCCTGCCTGCCTGCACTGGGGCTGCCAGGTGGAGCCCCGCCAGGAGTCACACTTCTTACTTTCACAGCACATTTCCTGTTGGAGCTGTTTTTTTTTGTTTTTTCCTTGCACCCTTTTTTGGGTGACATTTGTGGTGACGGGGTTGGGGGGTGGGGGTAGGGCACAGGAGAAGTGGCTTCTTAACCATACACCCGCGGAGAGACATGGCAAGAGGGAGGGGCTGAGGCAGGATGGCAGGGTGGTCAGGATGGGGCAGGGTGGGAAGAGGGACCCTGTAAGAGGGGCCCAGTCCTCTGGGCAGGGTCGGGGGACCCTGGGCACCATGTGATTATGCGTGGATGTGAGTGTGTGTGATTGTCTGGTGAGTGGGCTGTGTGTATAGAGTTCTGCCGGGGCTCCGCTTTTTCTGTGGTCTTCTGTGATGTCCAGGTGACAGGAGCGTGGGACAGATCAACTTGGAGAGGCTTCCGGGGCTTTTTCCTTAGAGGCTGAAGGTGAGGCGCTGTGTGTCCTGAGATGTCACAGTTCAGGTGTGATGACATCCTTGGGAACTACACAGCGCTGGGGCCCAGGGACATGCTGTAGGCCGTGGCTCTTGGTTAGTTTCCTTCTGGGTCTCAGGTCTGGGGAGCAGGGACTGCACCAGCTGTGGCCACACTCAACATAACCTGAAAACTGAGGCCAAGAGGTCAGCTGGTTCCCTTGAGCTTGATGCTTGGTTTCAGCCTACACTCCACTCGAATTTGTCTGATAGGGTGGGGGTGGGGTGGCCTAATTAGCCTGCTGCACTCAGAAGGCCATGCCCTTGAACCCATGGCAGTTCTGGGTCTAAATCCAGGCCCGGTATCCATAGGCTTGGTATAGCCAGGCTCATCAACCAAACTTATGCCAGGGGGCTTTCCTAAAGGCTCACCCACCCCTGGGGTGGGGATGACTCAGGCGCCCTCTTTCAACCTCTTGCTCTGGGGACTTGCTGCTTGCCCACCTGACACCTGCTGGAGTGGCCAGGTGTGTGTTTCCTGCTCCTGCGTCTAGACATTCTGAGGATACATATCCTCTTCTCTCTCTGCTTCCCCTCTCCCCTCCCTCCTGTGGACTTAAAGGATATTCACAACCTGAAAGTTTAGAATTCTGTTTCATTTGGCAGGAAGCCTGGGTGTCTGCATCTAAAGTAACCCTGAGAGAACTCCGCCAAGGCGGCAAGGGGTGTGTGTGTGTGTGCCATGCTATATAGAAATTTGCAACAAAGGGCAGGTAGTCTGAACTTCAAAAGATTATTTTTAATGAAAGAAAAGCAGATATTCCAAGTTAAGGAATTTAGCTCTTTTTCTATGTATGTAGTTGTTCAGTTGCTAGGTGTGTCTGACTCTGCGACCCCATGGATTGCAGTACGCCAGACTTTCCTGTCCTTCACTGTCTCCCGGAGTTTGCTCAGACTCATGTCCATTGAGTCGGTGATGCCATCCAACCATCTCATCCTCTCGTCCCCTTCTCCTCCTGCCTTCAATCTTTCCCAGCATCAGGGTCTTTTCCAGTGAGTTAGCTCTTCACATCAGGTGGCCAAAGTACTGGAGCTTCAGCTTCAGTATCAGTCCTTCCAATGAATATTCAGGGTTGATTTCCTGTAGAATTGACTGGTTTGATCTCCTTTCAGTCCAAGGGACTCTCAAGAGTCTTCTTCAGCGTCACAGTTTGAAACCATCAGTTCTAGGTGCTCAGCCTTCTTTATGGTCCAACTCTCACATCTGACTACTGGGAAAACCATAGCTTTGACTATACAGACCTTTGTTGGCAAAGTGGATGTCTCTGCTTTTTAATATGGTGTCTGTTTGTCATAGTTTTCCTTGCAAGGAGCAAGCGTCTTTTAATTTCATGGCTGCAGTCACTGTCCACAGTGATTTTGGAGTCCAAGAAAATAAAATCTGCCCGTGTTTCCATTTCCCCCCTTCTATTTGCCAGATGTTGACTGCAGCCATGAAATGAAAAGAACTTGCTCCTTAGAAAAAAAGCTATGGCAAACCTAGACAGCATATTAAAAAGCAGAGACATTGTTTGCTGAGAAAGGTACATCTAGTCAAAGCTCTGGTTTTTCTAGTAGTCATGTGTGGATGTGAGAATTGGACCGTAAAAAAGTCTGAGCACTGAAGAATTGATGCTTTTGAACTGTGGTGTTGGAGAAGACTCTTGAGAGTCCTTTGGACTGCAAAGAGATCAAACTAGTCAATTCTAAAAGAAACCAATCCTGAATTTTCATTGGAAGGACTGACGCTGAAGCTGAAGCTCCAGTTGAGAGAGTCATGTCCTAGGCAGATTGATAAGGAGTCTAGGGGTCCCCAAGGAGAGAGGGGTCTGGAATTCTCAAGGAGGAAGAAAGGACAAACTTTTTTTTCTTTCTCCACATTCCTTAGGATTATACAATGATAATGTATCCGGCCTGAGGACAGTGTTATCTTGAAATGTAAATTTGAGGGGTAGACCTGATCTTTTCCAGGATGTATCCTGCCTGAAGACAGTGTTATCTTAAAATGTAAATTAGGGGGGTAGACCTGGTCTTTTCCAGGATGCATCCTGCCTGAGAAATCTTGAAATGTAAATTAGGTCTTTACCGAGACATTCTTTAGCGTATATAACTTCATTGCTAACACTAGCAAGGGGGTACTCTTTCTACCCCCTTCTGATGCCTATGTCAGAAGCTTTCTCTATCTCCTTTATCAGATCAGATCAGTCGCTCAGTCGTGTCCGACTCTTTGCGACCCCATGAACCGCAGCACGCCAGGCCTCCCTGTCCATCACCAGCTCCCGGAGGTCACTCAGACTCACATCCATCAAGTCAGTGATGCCATCCAGCCATCTCATCCTCTGTCTATCTCCTTTATACTTTAATAAAACTTTATTACACAAAAGCTCTGAGCGATCAAGCCTCATCTCTGGCCCTGGATTGAATTCTTCTCCGGGGGCCAAGAATCCCGGTGTCTTTGCGTGACACAACAACCTTTCACAGTACTTGGGCCACCTGGTTTGAAGAGCCGACTCATTAGAAAAGACCCTAATCCTGAGAAAGATTGAAGGCAAGAGGAGAAACAGATGACAGAGGATGAGATGGTTGGTTGGCATCACAGACTCAGTGGACATGAGTTTGAGCAAGCTCTGAGATGGTGAAGGTGAATGAAGCCTGACATGCTGCAGTCCATGGGGGTTGCAAAGAGTCAAACATGACTGAGTGACTGAGCAACAAAATTTACCATGAAATGATGGGACTGGATGCCATGATCCTCGTTTTCTAATGTTCAGTTTTAAGCCAGCTTTTTCATTCTCCTCTTTCACCCTCCTCAAGAGGTTCTTTAATTCTTCACTTTCTACCCTTAGGGTGGTATTATCTGCATATCTAAGGTTTTTGATATTTCTCCTGGAAGTCTTGATTCCAGCTTGTGATTTATCCAGCTCAGCATTTTGCATGATATAATCTGCATAGGAATTAAATAAGCAGGATGACAATATATGGCCATGATCTACTCTTTTCCCAATTTTGAACCAGTCCATTGTTCCATGTTTGGTTCTGACTGTTGCTTCTTGACCTGCATACACGTTTCTCAGGAGGTAGGTAAGGTGGTGGTATTCCCATCTCTTTAAGAATTTCTCACAGTTTGTTGTCAGCCACACAATCACAGGCTTTAGCACAGTCAGTGAAGCAGAAGTAAATACTTTTCTGTAATTCTCTTTCTTTTTCTATGATCCAGTGGATGTTGGCAATTTGATACCTGGTTCTTCTGCCTTTTCTAAATCCAGCTTGTACATCTGGAATTTCTCAGTTCAGGTACTGCTGAAGCCTAGCTTGAAAGATTTTGAGCATTATCTTGCTAGTGTATGAGATGAGTGCAATTTTTCTGTAGCTTGAACATTCTTTGATTACCCTTCTTTGGGATTGGAATGAAAACTGGCCTTTTCCAGTCCTGTGGCCTCTGTTGAGTTTTCCAAATTTTCTGGCATATTGAGTGCAGCACTTTCACAACATCATCTTTTAGGATTTTAAATAGCTCAGTTGGAATTCCATTACTTCCACTAGCTTTGTTTGTAGTAATGGTTCCTAAGGCCCACTTGACTTCCCACTCCAGTATGTCTGGCTCTAATGAGTGACCACATCATCATGGTTATCTGGGTCATTAAGACCTTTTTTGCCCACCAGAAACTCTTGGAGGGCACAAACAAAACCTTGTGTGCACCAGGACCCAGGAAATGAAGCACCAAGCCCCACAAGAGACTGAGCCAGATATGCAGATGATATCAACCTAATGGCAGAAAGTAAGAAGAACTAAAGAGCCTGTTGATGAAGGGGAAAGAGGAGAGTGAAAAAGCTGGCTTAAAATTCAACATTAAAAAACTAAAATCTTGGTGTCTAGTCCCATCACTTCATGGAAACAGTAGAAGTAGTGACAGACTTTATTTTCTTGGGCTCCAAAATCTCTGCAGATGGTGACGCCATGATATTTAAAAATGCTTGCTCCTTGGAAGGAAAGCTTTGACAACACAACATACTAAATACCTAGACAGCGTATTAAAAAGCAGAGACATCACTTTGCCAACAAAGGGCCATACGGTCAAAGCTAGTTTTTCCAGTAGTCATCTATGGATGTGAGAGTTGGACCATAAGAAAGGCTTAGCGATGAAGAATTGATGTTTTTGAACTTTGATACTGGAGAAGACTCTTGAGAGTCCCTTGGACTGCAAGGAGATCAAACCAGTCAATCCTAAAGGAAATCAACCCTGAAATTTCACTGGAAGTTCTGATGCTGAAGCTCCAATACTTTGGCCACCTATGCCAAGAGCCAACTCATTGGAAAAGACCCTGGTGCTGGGAAAGATTGAGGGCAGAAGAAGGGATGAACAGAGGATGAGATGGTTGGGTAGTATCACTGACTCAATAGACATGAGTTTGAAAGTCTAGAAGTTAGTGAAAGACAGGGAAGCTTGACGTGATGTAGTTCATGGGGTTGCAAAGAGTCAGACGTGTCTTAGCAACTGAACACCACCATCACTACCAACTTGGTACTTGCAAGTATGAGATCCATATATATTGTACATTAGTCTGGCTGAGATGTTAATCAGAGGTTGATTTTCTGCTGCCTCTTGTTTTGTTTTTGAGAGATTCTGTTTCACATTTTATGTTGAATTAAGGATAAAATTACTTGTGAGATTATGGACCTGTGTGCAGCTTGTGAGCTTGATCCTTCCAGGAGTCACCCCAGAGGCCTTGTAGCTCATCTTACCGTGTCTCAGAGTCTATCTCTGGCAGTCTAAGACCACCATGGTTGCTCAAATTGCTGAATGCATGGCCAGTCCTTATTTGCAGCCCCAGGGTGAATTAATGAGTGGCTTTGCCTGTGTGACCACTGCATGTTTTGAGGACTCAGTCTTCACCCCCATAAATTTCTGAGTCACCTGGGAAAACCTTAACCGGCAGGGGAGGAGTGTTGTCCCTTTTCTTCAGAGCAAAGCTCTCATGGAATATCTTTACCTTTATCCCAACAAATTCTGTTAAGGCAGATGAATTGAGGAAAAGCATCAGATAAGGCCCTTACCCAACTACTCAGCATAGACTGTTCAGCCTCCTACAATGGAGCAAACTCGGTTTCTTTCAACAGAGCCCTTTGAATTCCTTGGTAAACTCAACAGAGCAGGGCAGGCAATTGCTGTAGCCCACCAAACAGAACTCAGGATCATCAGTCAGCACAGGAGGTCTGAGAACCAGCAGAGACTCTGTCCATCCATCTGGACCCTGAGGAGGCCAATGGGCACAGGGGGCCTCTGCTGACCCCAAGGCTCCAGCTCCTCTTGGAGTTCAGGCGGAGGAGAGGAGTCTGCCCTGGGTCCCTTGTTGTCACCAAAACTTGACTAAAAAGTAGTCACAACATGAAAGTAGAGAGTTATTGTATTTGGTGGGAATGTTAGGACTTCAAGTCCAGGGAGGACTACAGTAGAAGGCTACAGTAAAGGGATAAGCAGACGATTACATAGTTAACCCTACTAGGGGATTGTAAGTAGATTTTTCTCGATGGGAGGCTCCTATAAGTAATGATTACTCAAGAAAGCAGGTTTGCGTAACCAACCAGGCTTGCTTAACAACAAAGCCATGCAACAGAAACAAAAGACATGCCCTCCAAACAAGGAAATAATGGTGGCGTGAGTCTCAGATCCTGCCCTGTGAGGTCAGCACATTAATGACCCCTAGGCCATGCTCTCTGCACACATAAAAAGCAGTAATTTGTGGACCTAGCTTGACCATGTAGGGGTGAGAAAACTGTCCTGCCTAACCAGGAGGAGGAGCTGATGATGGACACATGTCTGCTCAAGAGAAAGAGGGTCTCCCCATTCCCCCTCCCCCACTGCCACCCCCACCCCATCCATATTTTTTTTGGTTATAGAACTGTAGCTCAGTAAGTTCTCAGGGTGCTGCTTTTCTCATCCACCCCCTTATAAACCTCACAAGTGTCCTGTTCTAATAAATCACTTTTTATCTATTACTTGGCCTCTTGCTGAGTTCTTTTCTGTGCTGAGACATCAAGGACTATGGTGCTGGAGTGCTTCGGAGCCCTCTAGAATGACACCAGTTGGTTTCATTATGACCAACACATATAAATTCTTGCTGTGTGGCATGCATGTGATATTTTTGATTCTATCCGTTCCTGCTTTAGGGCCAAAGCCCCACCCAGTTCATGGCATTTATTTTTCAGATGGTTTATTATTAATAGAACTCTCTATAGGAAAGAGAGTTATTTAGGTAATGAAAGCACTGAGTTGCAAAAAGGAATGGCGTGTCAAGTGGAAATGAGATTGATTGGATTAGATGGGAGCATGACCCTGCCTTCTTTGAGCGGCACTGAGCAGCAGGGCAAGCACAGAGGAGGGCAGAGAGCCCTTGCTCCATGCACGTAAGGGGCACACGTTAAAACAAGGCAAAAACGTGTTCTTCCTGGAGCAAGAAAGGAAGAAACTTTCTTGTCTCTCATTTCTTGGAACAATCACTTTAGAAAACTGGTCATGGTGAATTCTCTCTTGAGAACTGAGCTAACTTGGGATGGCATCGAATCCTTTACAAGGTGAATTTGGGGTCACCTGGTGTCAGCGCTGCAGGTCAAGTGGGAGGCCAGTTACCATGGATCTGAAGAACCCGTGTGAGCAGAGGACCCATCTAGTTTTGCTATCTCTCAGCTTAGCAGACGCATGTGGTGTACACTGCACTCTGGTGAATGCTGATTCAACAACACGATCCACACACGGAGGTGTTCTGAGTTTGCAGGAGACTGTGCTTTTAATCGGAGAAGGCAATGGCATCCCATTCCAGTACTCTTGCTTGGAAAATCCCATGGACGGAGGAGCCTGGTAGGCTGCAGTCCGTGGGGTCACTAAGAGTCGGACACGACCGAGTGACTTCACTTTCACTTTTCACTTTCATGCATTGGAGAAGGAAATGGCAACCCACTCTGGTGTTCTTGCCTGGAGAATCCCAGGGACGTGGAGCCTGATGGGCTGCCGTCTATGGGGTCGCACAGAGTTGGACACGACTGAAGCGACTTAGCAGCAGCAGCAGCAGTGCTTTTAATTCTACTTGCCAACTCAGCTGTTATCACCAGCATGGTTAGGGCACCAACTTCAGTTCCCGGGGGTCCTGGCCTTCAAATTTGTCCCACCTCTACACTGCCCAGTTCCCTCCCCTACAACCCTGTCCTGGCTGAGCTTGGCAGCCCCTTTCTGGGGGAGGCTGGCTGCTCAGCCTCACTGCAGTCACAGTGGAGTCCCTGGTTCCCCTCTCTTCACCAGAGATCGAGGGATCCTGGGTGAGTGCTGCTGGCTCCCAGTGGGTTTTCACATCTGCCACCACCTTCCAAGGGAGGGGAGGCTGTGGAGGGGCCAGCAGAGACCAGGCCCTGTGACCCTGAGGGTGGCCCTAGGAATTGGCTCTCCCTGCACAGTAGATGACACCACCCTTAAGGCAGAAAGTGAAGAGGAACTAAAAAGCCTCTTGATGAAAGTGAAAGTGGAGAGTGAAAAAGTTGGCTTAAAGCTCAACATTCAGAAAACGAAGATCATGGCATGCGGTCCCATCACTTCATGGGAAATAGATGGGGAAACAGTGGAAACAGTGTCAGACTTTATTTTTCTGGGCTCCAAAATCACTGTAGATGATGACTGCAGCCATGAAATTAAAAGATGCTTACTCTTTGGAAGGAAAGTTATGACCAACCTAGCATATTCAAAAGCAGAGACATTACTTTGCCAACAAAGGTCCGTCTAGTCAAGGCGATGGTTTTTCCTGTGGTCATGTATGGATGTGAGAGTTGGACTGTGAAGAAGGCTGAGTGCCGAAGAATTGATGCTTTTGAACTGTGGTGTTGGAGGAGACTCCTGAGAGTCCCCTGGACTGCAAGGAGATCCAACCAGTCCATTCTGAAGGAGATCAGCCCTGGAATTTCTTTGGACGGAATGATGCTAAAGCTGAAACTCCAGTACTTTGGCCACCTCATGCGAAGAGTTGACTCTTTGGAAAACACTCCAATGCTGGGAGGGATTGGGGGCAAGAGGAGAAGGGGACGACAGAGGATGAGATGGCTGGATGGCATCACTGACTCGATGGAGGTGAGTCTCAGTGAACTCTGGGAGTTGGTGATGGACAGGGTGGCCTGGAGTGCTGAGATTCATGGGGTCGCAAAGAGTTGGACACGACTGAGCGACTGATCTGCACAGCACCAGTGTTGCCTCCTCCTCCCTCGGAGGATGCCCCTGCCCCCGCCTGAAGGAGGGGCTGGGAAGGTGGGGGGGAATCTCACCAGATCTCCCCCAGATCTTCATGTTTCAGCTGGGCAGGGGTGGCTCCTCCCCCACGGGGTCCCCAGCCCATCGCTCGCTTCTTTGGGGCCAACAGAGCCGCCCACACGTCTTGGTGGCCCTCCCTCTCCACTGTTGCCCAGGCTGGGCCAGGCCAGGGTGGGGCAACATACTGGGGAAAAGGAAGCTGGAGGGCTGCTCTGGCCATGCCCTCATTCATGCCCAGTGCTGTAGCTCCACTGAGCACACAGCATGCACACATGAGGCCAGCAACCCTGTGCACAGGACAACAACACCACACACAGAGAACACATGTCCACACAGCACACAAAGGTACAGAGAGGATACAGAGCACACACAGAACAGAGCACACACAGCACATACAGCACACAGCATACACAGGACACAGAACACACACAGCACACAGGCACACACAGAACAGAGAACACGCAGAGCACACGGAGCACACAGGCACACACAGCACACACAGAGCACACAGGCACACAGAGCACACACAGTACACAGACACACACAGAACAGAGAGCACACAGAATACACAGGCACACAAAGCACACAGAACACACAGGCACACAGAGCACACACACAACACAGAGCACACAGGCACACAGAGCACACACAACACACAGAGCACACAGAGCACACACACAGCACAGAGAGCACACACAGAACACACAGAGCACACACACAGCACACACAGAGCACACACAGAGCACACAGCACACACACAGAGCACACAGAGCACACACAGAGTACAGAGAGCACACTGAGCACACAGAGCACACACAGAGCACACAGCACACACACAGAGCACACAGAGCACACACAGAATACAGAGAGCACACCGAGCACACAGAGCACAAAGAGCACACACAGAGCACACACAGAGCACACACAGAGCACACAGCACACACGCAGAGCACACAGAGCACACACAGAGTACAGAGAGCACACACAGAACACACAGAGCACACAGAGCACACGCAGAGCACACAGAGCACACAGAGCACACACACAGCACACAGAGCACACTGAGCACACAGAGCACACAGAGCACACACAGAGTACAGAGAGCACACACAGAGCACACAGAGCACACGCAGAGCACAGAGAGCACACACAGAACACACAGAGCACACACACAGCACACACAGAACACACACACAGCACACACAGAGCACACAGAGCACACAGCGCACACACAGAGCACACAGAGCACACACAGAACACACAGAGCACACACAGAGCACACACAGAACACACAGAGCACACCGAGCACACAGAGCACACACAGAGCACACAGAGCAAACACAGAGCACACAGCGCACACACAGAGCACACAGAGCACACAGAGCACACACAGAACACACAGAGCACACAGAGCACACACAGAACACACAGAGCACACAGAGCACACACAGAGCACACAGCGCACACACAGAGCACACAGAGCACACACAGAACACACAGAGCACACAGAGCACATACAGAACACACAGAGCACACACAGCACACAGGCACACAGAGCACAGAGAGCACACACAGAGCACACACAACACACAGAGCACACACAGAGCACACACAACACACAGAGCACACAGAGCACACACAGAACACACAGAGCACACCGAGCACACAGAGCACACACAGAGCACACAGAGCACACAGAGCACACACAGAACACACAGAGCACACACAGAGCACACACAGAACACACAGAGCACACACAGCACACAGGCACACAGAGCACAGAGAGCACACACAGAGCACACACAACACACAGAGCACACAGAGCACACACAGAGCACACAGAACACACAGAACACACAGAGCACACGCAGAGCACACACAGCACACACAGAGCACACACAGAACACACAGAGCACACACAGCACACACAGAGCACACACAGCACACAGGCACACAGAGCACAGAGAGCACACACAGAGCACACACAACACACAGAGCACACAGAGCACACACAGAGCACACAGAGCACACAGAGCACACGCAGAGCACACGCAGAGCACACACAGCACACACAGAGCACACACAGCACACAGGCCCACCCAGCACACAGGCACACACAGCACACAGAGTGTCAGGGAATGTTTAACGGGAGGATTCCTATGTGCTGTTTCTCATAAATCCTGTTCCTTATCAGCCTCTGCCGGAGCCGAGTAGAAGTGCACGCAGCTCTCAGGACTGAGGTCATTGTGTGAGACAGGCTTGGGTCTCCTTTAGTAAACATCCTCTTTATGACAAGACTGCTTAGTCTCGCCCCCCTTTTTCTTGAGATATGGATTGTCTCCTGACCTTGTGATCATTATTATCCCTTGTTTCCTTGCTTAACAGTTAATGTACATTTGGTTTTCTGATCTTTATCATTGTCGAAAGAAATTTCTTGTACTACCGCCTATATATACACACAACAGAAAAATCATTAAATCACCTTTGGTCCATCAGAGCCTGGGTCCCCATGTCTTTCTTTTTCTCTCTCTCTCTGGCTCTCTCTTTCACCTTCTTATCGTTGACTCCAGACCACCAGATCCCGGTCCATTAATGGACCCCAACAAGTGGCGCCCCAGAACAGGGACTCTGGTATACGTGGCATTTCAGATGGATGGACTCGGGACCTGTTGAGGTCGGTAAGTACTAAGACACGGGTTATACGGCTGAAAAGCCCCATCATTTCTCTACTTTACTTCACCATTTGTTTAAAGCTCAGGGACTTTTGGTTTCGTGCCAGTGAATAGAGGCTTGCTTTCAAACAGTGGTTAAATGTAATCCTTGGTTCCCTGATAAAGGCAGTTTTGATTTAGAAATTTGGCACCAGGTCAAAGAAAATGTTGCATGAGCCACCAAGCAAGGAAAAAATATTCCAATTGATTTCTGGCCATTTCAAGGTAAATTCTAGCCCTCCTAATATTCGACAACAGACAGAACTCTTATTGCATGAATATGAATTAGATGATGAGATTCTACAAAAGGCCCAATTAGAACAACATAAAATATTTCAAAATTTTCTTACTAGCCCTGCTCCGGCTGCTCCATATGCTGCTCCTCTGCCAACAGGCACCGCTCCAAAAGTCTATCCTTTGTTGGAACCTAATGAAAGTTATGCTAATTTTTTTGCTAGATTAAAAACTGCTATTTCCCATACTGTAATCGGAGAAGAAACCAAGAAATAGCTAGAGAAATTACTTGCTTATGAGAATGCAAATCAGGAATGTCAAAGAGCTATGGCTGCAATTCATGAGACTGGGGCCATTACTGATTATTTGAAGGCTTATCGCAATCTAGGATCAAAAACTCAAAAGATGCAAATGATAACTAAGACAATGGCTACTACCTTTAGAAAGGGAAATGAGGATGCTTTACATGTAGAGATAAAAACCATTTAAAAAGGGACTACCTTAAGAAGGCTAATAAAAAATCTCCAAGAATTTGCCCTCGCTGCCATAGAAGAATGCATTCGGCCAAAGATTGTAAATCTAAATTTGATATTGAAGGAAAACCTATTCCAAGAAACTCCAAACAGGGGACCCCCCAGGTCCACTACAACAAAAACCAGGGGCAAATTCTATCATTTCCCTCAAACCCTCAACATCCGGCAATGCTGGCATCAATATACAAGGCCTAAATGATTTTTTCCTTTGCCCTCAAGCAGTCCCTTCTAGAATACCTACCAGACTTTTTGGACCTCCGCCCCCACAAACCTTCAGTCTTTTATTTGGCCAATCTAGTTTGGTTTCTAAAGGAATTACTGTTCACCCTGGAATAATTGATTTAAATTATAAAGGAGAGATTCAAATTATGATGTCATCTCAAATTCTATGGCAGTTCAAAAAGGGGAACAAAATTGCTCAATTACTTCTTTTGCCTTACATTTCTATTAACTCCTCTAATAATGTACGGACAAATGGGTTCAGCAGTACAGATCAAAAACAATCTTTATGGACATCATTGGTATCTAAATATGCCCGACCAAATATAAATATCAAAATTAATGGTAAAATATTTTCTGGTCTCCTCGACACTGGATCTAGTATTACTATTATTTCCAAACACTTATGGCCCAAATCCTGACCTATACAAAAAAATCTCTTACTTACCAAATTGCAGAAATTTCTCAAACCAAAGTACAAGAAGTTTATCAAAATATTCAAATCTACCCATATGAAGGACCAAAAGGCCAGCCTGCAACACTAAGACCTTATGTGATAGATGCACCCCTAAATCTAATAGGAAGGGACTTACTTATGCAATGGCAAACTCAGATATACATCCCACATTTTTCCTAAGGGCCACTGCTCATTTAACAAACAAACAAGCAATTATTAAAATAACTTGGAAGAATGACGAGCCTATTTGGACAGAGCAATGGCCCCTTACAAAAGATAAATTACAGGCTACTAAAGAACTTATAAACATACAATTAGAATTGAAACATATCAAGGAATCTTACTCTCCTTAGAACTCTCCTGTTTTTATTATAAAGAAGAAACCTAACAAATGGTGTCTCTTAACAGACCTTAGAAAAATTAATGCATCTATGAAACTTATAGGTGCATTACAACCAGGGATCCCATCACCTACTGCTGCTGCTACTGCTGCTGAGTCACTTCAGTCGTGTCCGACTCTGTGTGACCCCATAGACGGCAGCCCACCAGGCTCCGTCACCTCTGGGATTCTCCAGGCAAGAACACCGGAGTGGGTTGCCATTTCCTTCTCCAATGCATGAAAGTGAAAAGTGAAAGTGAAGGTGCTCAGTCGTGTCCGACTCTTAGCGACCCCGTGGACTGCAGCCTACCAGGCTCCTCCATCCATGGAATTTTCCAGGCAAGAATACTGGGGTGGGGTGCCATTGCCTTCTCCCACCATCACCTACTGCTGCTGCTGCTGCTGCTGCTGCTAAGTCGCTTCAGTCGTGTCCGACTCTGCGCGACCCCATAGATGGAAGCCCACCAGGCTCCCCCGTCCCTGGGATTCTCCAGGCAAGAACACTGGAGTGGGTTGCCATTTCCTTCTCCAATGCATGAAAGTGAAGAGTGAAAGTGAAGTCGCTCAGTTGTGTCCAACTCTAGCGACCCCATGGACTGCAGCCTACCAGGATCCTCCGTCCATGGGATTTTCCAGGCAAAAGTACTGGAGTGGGATGCCATTTCCATCACCTACTACTACTCCTCAAAATTGACACACAATTATTACTGATTTATAAGATTGCCTTTTTAATATACCTTTACACTCTTTAGACCGGGAGAAATTCACTTTCTCTCTCCCTTATCCTAATCACAAAGGGCCTCATAAAAGATTTCAGTAGACTATGTTACCTCAAGGTATGCTTAACAGTCCTAATATTTGTCAAAATTTTATAGCCAAGGCTTTACATCCAATGTGATAGCAATTCCCTCATGCATATATCATTAATAATATACTATAACTACAAAAAGAAGAAATGATATTTTTGACACTGAATGGCCATAATATTCTTTAGATCCCAGAGAAAACTTATTAAAATAAAAATTTTTTGAAATTGCAAAACTGATTCTTCTTATACATGCAGTTAGGAAAAGGTTAACTTGTTAAAATACTTTTTTGAAGCTCCAATTCTGCCTGGGAAACAAAAACAGGCCTAAGAAAAAACCTAAAATTAGCTCTTATAATGTCCTTGGGATACACAGCCAACTCTATCTAGGACTCCAGCCATAAACGAATTGGTGAAACTCAAAAAAAATAATAAAATAAAAAAATAATAAATAAAAAATAAAACAAAAAGGGATTTTAAATTTCAAGCAGAAAACTATGCCTATCTATCTAAAATTATCTATGTCTCAATATATGTCTTTGTTTTTGGATAATATGAAGTTAATAAGTTCTATTAAATTTAAGTTAACATGAACTGAAAAATATTCAATATTAAATATAATGTTTATTTAAATATAAATATATAATTTAAATATAATTATTGCTAATCTAATTAAGACATGTCTTAGATCATCAATACTATGTAATACTTTTATTATGCCTAGGTTTGCTGCTGCTGCTAAGTCACTTCAGTCGTGTCCGACTCTGTGCGACCCCGCAGACGTCCTCCTACCAGGCTCCTCTGTCTCTGGGATTCTCCAGGCAAGAATGCTGAAGTGGGTTGCCATTTCCTTCTCCAATGCATGAAAATGAAAAGTGAAAGTGAAGTTGCTCAGTCGTGTCTGACTCTCAGCGACCTCATGGACTGCAGCCTACCAGGCTCCTTGGTCCATGAGATTTTCCAGGCAAGAGTAGTGGAGTGGGGTGCCATTGCCTTATCCGTGCCTAGGTTTAAGGTAAACTAAATTTGTCAACAAAACTGTAACTTTATATATATATATATATATATATATATATATATAAATACATAAATAAGATGAAAACTTTTAGATAAACTTAAAAATAATTATATTTTAATAGAATAATCTATTATTATAATCTAAAATAATCTCTTAGGATTGGGGTAACTTAAGTTTCTGGAGTTATATTAAACTAAATAATAAAAATATATTAAATAGCTAGGTCATTTCCAAATGAAATAAGATTTTAAAACATTAATTACTGAACACTAACTTCTTCTTACAAAAAGTTTTTCTTACAGAAAAACTAAAGAGATTTTAAACTATTAATAAATATAAATATATATTATAATATATAATATAATAAATGTATTCACCAATCTATAAAAATACTAACATACAAGACACTTCATAGTTGCTAAAGAAAAATAAGATATATGCTTTTAATGAAAAGATATAAGAAATGGAAAATAAAATGATGAATACAAAAATATAAAAAGGGTTTATGACAAATGAAAGAAAATTTTATGACAAATGGATTTAACTCATTACCCTGAACTTTCTTCCTCTTCCTTCTTACATGTCTCGATCAATACAAATTCTTCTTTTATAGGGGCCACGCCTCTCTGAGGTGAAACTACACAGTATGTTATAACCCGCCTATTAGCTTACTTTGTAATAATGAGAACACCTAATTCTATAAAAATGGACAATGGCCCTACCTATATTTCTAAACAATTCAAACAATTTTTATATTCATTCTCTATTAAACAGATTACAAACGTTCCTTATAATCCACAAACACAAGACATAATTAAACAAACACATTACACACTGAAACTACAAATAAAAAAATTAAAGAAAAATACACAGGAACACTTTTATCTTCCTTATCCAGAGCAGACTTTACTAGATTCTAATGCAATATATTCTTTAAGCCTATATCTACTATTAATATAACTTTATTTCTGTTTCCAGTCTATACGATTCTTAAAACAAAATAACATCCACTTCATTGCCTGTTTCACAATACAAAACAAAAACAACATGAAAAGGACTCCATTTGCTGAATAAGTTATTTGCTCCTAAGAGTATCAGAAATGCAGGATATTCACCTTCTTTTCAGGTCTGTCTTGTAAGTACAATCATCTTCCTTGACACACTGAACAGAGAGATTCAACAGCTGCCAGGCTGCATTTCTTTTCTAAGGACAAGGTCAAATATATTTAGATATGAACAACATTTCATTTGTCAAGTTGTTTTACATCAGCTTTTCAATAATTTCACTTAGGAAAAAATATTTGAATGTTTTCTCCTAATCCTTTGCCCCAAATAACACAAACCACTTAAAACACAGTCAGATCCCATTTCTTTTTATATCAGGAAAAACGTATATACTGAATGAAGAGAAAATCAACCCATTAATTTAAAACCACAGCCAAACTCCAGTCCCAAACAGATTTCTAGATGATTTTGTTTTTCTTTTGGACTGAAATATTTCCTAAGAATGTTTTCATCATTATCGCTTTCCTTTCTTTCTACAAGTATTGTTAATATAGGTTTATTTGTTTTAAAATTTTTAAACTTAAGGCAAGGAGATGTTTTGACTAAAGCAGAAAAACATTTTGAAACATTAAAGGACACCTCCGTTCCTTTGCCCATTTGATATCAAGACGGATTAACTAATCAATGGAAAGCTAAGAAACTAATCCTGCAGGGAAAGGGACATGCTTCGATTTCCCCAGATGGATCCAACGAACTCCGATGACTTCCTCTTCAGAAGATTCAACCTAAGGGGGCCCCCAGCATTCAGACTAGAGACAATACAACAAAAACCCCAGGAGGAAGGAATTCCAATACAAGCCATGGCGACTTTAAAAATTTCCAAAAAATGCCGCACTCGACGTCACCGACCTTATCATCTCCCTACTTGGGGACAAATAAATACCCTTACTAACGAAGCTGAAAATCTGATTTCTTAACAGGGAATGCCTCGGAATCCTGAAAATATTTTTCTTCGCTATGCTTGCTTTGCTTGCTTTTGCTTCCCCTGCTCAGGCTGACTTGATTGATCACAATTATTGGGCTTATATACCTAACCCCCTTTTTTTATGATAGGTTATAAAATGGACAGATATAAGACCAATCATATCCACTAGTGAACACATATGCCCCGTCCTTGGAACTTGGAGGGGCCCTCTCATCCTGAAAAAGAAGAAAAACTAATTAATATCTCTCTAGGTTATGAAGTCCTTCCTTTGTGTATGGGCCCAACAGAATTATGCATAAATGTTAGCTGACAAACTTGGGCTTTCGCCCTGCCTCTAAAAGAGGACTTCCAGACACCACTTGGATTATTTACTACCCCTTCTTTGTCCGTAAACCATGTTTATACTACTGAAACTTTAGGGAAAGAGTTAGGGAAGGAACAAAGAACACTATGCAAAGGGTTTACTAATAAGAACTTTAAATATATTCCTGTTCATTGAGACAAAATGTCAGGTCAAATCAGGAAAATTAATGTTTATGGTTAATCATACAATTGTTGATTGGGGACCTCATGGTATATGGTTATCTAACTGCTCAAATGTTATTAACAACACTGTGTGTGATTATGTTACTCAAATAACATAGAAGGCTGCTAATACTACAATGGAGCATTACCATGACAGAGGACTTCTTGGGTGACTTGACAGTGGAACGCAGCCCCCCCCCCCGCCCTGTCCTCGAATTGTCCTTGATAAACAGATTGGGCCTAAGCAATGGGACATCTGGAAACTTGCTGCAAGCACCGAGGAACTTGGGACTTGGACTGGACATTTCACAGGGACCAATCATAGCCATAGCAATTATTTCTTTCGCTATAATCAATCATATTTTATATAAGCCTATGTTCCACTTCCTTTTGTTGTAACTATAGGAAATTTACAATTCAATCAGACTTTACGTTCTGTAACTTGCATAAATTATAAATTATATACTTGTCTTAACTCCTCTATTTGAGACATGACTCCCTTTTGATTCTTCAATCTCGACATAGTCTGTGGTTACCAATAAATCTCCAGCAGCCCTAGGAAGAAGGTCCCATGGCTGGACTTGCTTCCCAGTTACCTACTAAATTGCTCCAGCGATCTAAACAATTCATTGGATGGCTGGTTTTTGGCATTTTGGGATTAATAGCTATTTGCACCATTGCTGCTGTGACTGGTATTGCTTTACAAACATCAATCCAAACACATAATTTTATTCAAACGTGGACGAAAGATGCCCATACTATGTGAGCCACTCAGGCTCAGATAGATGAGGATATTCAAGAGGAAATACAGGAACTAAAAACAGCCATCAAATGGGTTGGAGATCAATTAACAGATGTACATAAACAGGTAATGTTAAAATGTGATTGGAATTCTACTGGATTTTGTGTTACTCCTGTTCATTTCAATAATAATGCCTACAACTAGGGACAAATCAAATTTCATTTACAAAACATACATGATAATGTCTCTCTGAATGTACAATTATTATAAAAAGAAATATTTGAAACCTTTTCTAATAATCTGCCCTCTTCCACTAATTTGGAAACTTTAGCTGAATAACTAGCTGATCAATTATCTGGGCTACACCCATGCAGATGGTTTCAAAGCATTACTCACAGCATCGGGTCTGGAACTGTAATTGTAGTGATTGTCTTAACAATTGTTATTTATCACCTACCGTTGGCTTCATGCCAAGGTTATTAAAACTAAACAAACTCTAATGATCAGAACTCTTTTTACAAATATAAATAAATAAGGGGGGATTGTCAGGGAATGTTTAACGGGAGGATTCCTATGTGCTGTTTCTCATAAATCCTGTTCCTTAACAGCCTCTGCCGGAGCTGAGTAGAAGTGCACGCAGCTCTCAGGACTGAGGTCATTGTGTGAGACAGGCTTGGGTCTCCTTTAGTAAACATCCTCTTTATGACAAGACTGCTTAGTCTCGCCCCCCTTTTTCTTGAGATATGGATTGTCTCCTGACCTTGTGACTATTATTGCCCCTTGTTCCCTTGGTAACAGTTAATGTACATTTGGTTTTCTGATCCTTATCATTGTCGAAAGAAATTTCTTGTGTTAGAGCCTATATATACACACAGAAAAAACATTAAATCACCTTTGGTCCATCAGAGCTTGGGTTCCTGTGTCTTTCGTTCTTTCTCTCTCTCTCTGGCTCTCTCTTTCACCTTCTTATCGTTGACTCTGGACCACCAGGTCCCGGTCCATTAACAACAACAGAGCACAGTCCCAACAACAGAGCACACAGTACATAGAACACACACAGAGAACACACAGCACATGGGCACACACAGCACACAGAGGCACACAGGCACACAGAGCATCCACAGAGCACACAGAGCACAGAGAGGCACACACAGGCACACAGGCAGACATAGGCACACACAGACACACACAGCACACACAGGCACACAGGCACGCACAGCACACACAGAGCACACAGGGACACACAGCACACACAAGCACACAGACACATACAGCACACACAGGAACACACAAGCGCACAGCACACACAGACACACACAGGCACACAGACACACACAGCACACACAGGCACACAGAGCACACACAGAGCACACAGAGCACACAGCACACACAGCACACACAGAGCACACAAAGCACACAGGGACACACACACACAGCACATATAGGCACACAGAACACACACAGCACACAGCACACAGGCACACACAGCACACACAGAGCACACAGAGCACACAGGGACACACAGCACACACAGAGCACACAGGGACACACAGCACACACAGAGCACACAGAGCACACAGGGACACACAGCACACACAAGCACACAGACACATACAGCACACACAGGCACACACAGGCGCACAGCACACACAGGCACACACAGGCACACAGAGCACACATCACACAGCACACAGAGCACACACAGAGCACACAGAGCACACAGCATACACAGCACACACAGAGCACACAGAGCACACAGGGACACACAGCACACACAGAGCACGCAGAGCACACAGAGCACACAGCACACACAGCACACACAGAGCACACAGAGCACACAGGGACACACAGCACACACAAGCACACAGACACATACAGCACACACAGGCACACACAGGCGCACAGCACACACAGGCACACACAGGCACACAGACACACACAGCACACACAGGCACACAGAGCACACATCACACAGCACACAGAGCACACACAGAGCACACAGAGCACACAGCACACACAGAGCACACAAAGCACACAGGGACACACACACACAGCACACACAGGCACACAGAACACACACAGCACACATAACACACAGCACACAGCACACAGAGCACACACAGGCACACACAGCACACACAGAGCACACAGGGACACACAGCACACACAGAGCACACAGAGCACACAGGGACACACAGCACACACAGGCACACAGACACACACAGCACACACAGGCACACAGACACACACAGCACACATAGGCACACAGACACACACAGCACACACAGGCGCACACAGGCACACAGCACACACAGGCATAAGTACACACAGGCATACAGCACACACAGGCGCACATAGGCACACGGCACATGCACGCAGCTGCCTGTAGTGCCCTATATGCTGGAGGCTCTCTCCATGGGTGACCAGAATCCGGGCCATGGAGAGATGTGATGAAGTCACCCCCAGACAGAAGAATGGGAGGAGAGGGCTGTGGGCTCTTGTTCCTTTTTGGGCAGCGGGTCCAGCAGGATAGACAGACTCGAGTCAGCCAGCTGCCCCAAAGTGGCCGCTGTGCAGGCCTGAGTCCCAGGGCCCAGCAGAATCGGACATTCCCAGGATGTGCTGTCCAGTGGGGCGTGAAGGGGTGGGACCTGGGACCTCAGTGTGGGTGGCACCTGGAGGGCAAACAGGAAAGGTTATGATTATCTGAGGGGTCTCAGCACAAGGTGGAGAGGACGCTCTGGAGTGTAAGCTCTGGGCATTGGGAGGCTGCGAGTAGCGGGAACCTCTGGGATGGCAGTGGGCTGGGGGGAGGGTGTCTCAGGTGAGAAGACCAGGGGACAGGATGGGGGTGCCATGCAAGACCCAAGTGAAGGACTGAGGGGCAGCGGGGGATTCCAGCCGGGCCTGAGGGTCTGGCACTGGTGCGGAGTTCCTGTTTTGGTCATGGTGCTGTGGTTATGTTAACAGAAGAAGTTAACATTTGCGGAAGATGAGGGAAATGATTCCAGAAACTAATATTTTTGAAACGTCGTTGTCAATAAGAACTGATTTAAAGATGAAAAGTTAAAAACATTTTACATGGCTGAAAAAGTCCCAGCTGCCATCTGCAGTCAGGGCAGTGTGCTGCCAGGAGGTGGCTAAGAGGGAGGGGCAGCCTTGTACTCAGAAAGCAAAGCTTATAAACACCCCAGGAGACCGGCGCCAGCAGGGGTCAGTGATGGCACGCAGGTGCACCTTGTGTGGTGTGTCTCTGCGTGTAGGTAAGTGTGTGAATCTCTGAGTGTGTGTGTGTGTGTGTGTGTATGTGTTTGTATGTGGGCATCTGGACAGATGTGTGTGTGCATGTCTGTTAACAAACTCAGGTCTGGCTGCTTGCTGCTCCAGAATCAACGCCCAACAAGCAGTTGTTAGTGGAAAGGAAAGTTGCTTGTGCTCAGAATGCTGGCAAGTTGGATGATGGTGGACTCCACATTTCCCACAAACCACCTCCAAAGATACTGCTCCAGCATGACGTTTTTAAAGGGAAGAGGGGAGGTAATCTCAGTGAATCCTTAAGATGGGGGTCAGAGTTGTGGCTATCCCCCACTGCTGTACACCTGTCGACTTCTTGTCATCTCTCTTTAGATGTCATCTTGTTCAGTTTGTCCCAGAGATTACTGATGGGAAGCCAGGGAAGAGATCTGGTCATCAGTTACTGTCTTCATTTTACTGATACTGAAGGAGGAAGCAGACAGAACAGGCTCCATCTTGAAAGCAGGACTCCATCCTGGGCTGGACTGTGGACTCTGAGCTCTATGCCCAGTATCTACGGAAACCACATACCAACTGGAAAACCAGGCCCCCTGGATGGAAGAGCCCCAGGGCTCGTACCTAGACTCTCTGTTGCCTATAAGAATACCCTAATTATCTGTGTAACTGTATAGAATCATAAATTCTATTATGCTTATTGGGGTATTGATAATTGTCCACTGTTAACTACTTAGGCTTAAGGCATATGAATCACGGGTTAACTTTGATTGCATCTTTCTTTTCCTTTGTTCAGACTAGTTTCAGGGAATTCGGGGAGGTGGGTTTGGGCACGTACACTTAGGGTATATAAGGTTTTCACAAAAACTGGTCGGGGTCCTTGGCTAAGAGGAGACTCTGCCTTGGGCCCGCCAGTGTAATAAACTGCACTCCACTATCTGCATTGTCCTTCTGAGTGAGTTTGTTTCCCAGAACGCGTGGCTATAACAATACTTCTTTGATTACAGAAAGAACCGTAGGTTAGACAAGGTACTGTGTGATCAATAAATCTGGAAGATATTCTCATACCAGAGATGAGTAGGGGGGTTTAAGGGTAATGACAAGACCAAAGGGACTTCCTGCAGAGAACACCTTCCTGTCAAAAGCTGCTTACAGGTGTGTGCGTGTGTGTCTGTGTGTGTGTGTGTAGGGGAAGAAGTGCTTAAAAGCCGTTTCCAGGGCAGGGCTCAGAGGAAGGCTCAATCCCTTCTACTTTGGTGGGCAGAGCTTGGCACTGGAGACCTGGGTCCTCAGGTGACGGGTGCCTCTACCTGCCTGGGTGGCCAACAGCTGGTGCTGGACTCTCCCACCCTCCTGTTAAGTATTCAGTGTCCAGAGAGGAGGTGACTCCCAGAGGCTTCCTGAGGAGGGGTCTTAAGACCTCCTTCTGTTTATGATTTACTCAATCATGCCCAATTCTACCCCTTCGGACCAGATCTGGGTGCACCAGGAGCAGGGAGGTGAAATTTGGTGCCTGAGCTTGTCACACCCTGAAAAACAACAGGTAGGTATGCTGGGGGAGGGGGCCTGGGGGCACCCATTCCTGCCTGTCCTCTGTGTGCCTGAGACCTCTCAGACTAGTGGCCTACCTCATATTGATGGTCCTAGAAACACGCACCATAGGAACCTAGTCTGGGAAAAGTAGACGCCACATCTGTTGTCATGGTGATCTACAAAGGACACCTCTGTATGTAACTTGCCCAACCTTCATGCATGGGGGCTAGTGCTCTGACCTGGGAAGCACACGGCTGGTTTCTACTGGTGTGTCTCATTCCATGTAGAAGAACAATTTTGTATCTGGCGGTTGATCAGATAGAACCCAGGTCCTCTGAGAAAGATAACTGACAACACAGAAATATAACAGAGAAAACCACTCACTGTGGTACAGGGTCTATGATGGACATTCCTAGTCTTGAAATTAAAGACCTACAGAAACTGCAAGGCAGTGTCTCAGGAGGCTCTGAGGGCTCCAGTTCTTTAAGACTCCATGCACAAAGAATTCAGTGAGAGGCGAAGTGACCGAGAAGAGAGGTATCAGAATAGGATGCTTGTCACACTTTCAAGCAGGCAGCGAGCATTGCACTGCCCTGAACATTTATGGGTTGTATAAGGCTATGGTTTTTCCACTGGTCATGTATGGATGTGAGAGTTGGACTGTGAAGAAGGCTGAGCGCCGAAGAATTGATGCCTTTGAACTGTGGTGTTGGAGAAGACTCTTGAGAGTCCCTTGGACTGCAAGGAGATCCAACCAGTCCATTCTGAAGGTGATCAGCCCTGGGATTTCTTTGGAAGGAATGATGCTAAAGCTGAAACTACAGTACTTTGGCCACCTCATGCGAAGAGTTGACTCATTGGAAAAGACTCTGATGCTAGGAGGGATTGGGGGCACGAGGAGAAGGGGATGACAGAGGATAAGACGGCTGGATGGCATCACTGACTCAATGGATGTGAGTCTGAGTGAACTCCGGGAGTTGGTGATGGACAGGGAGGCCTGGCGTGCTGTGATTCATGGGGTCGCAAAGAGTCGGACATGACTGAGCGACTGAACTGAACTGAACTGAAGGCCCTCTGTCCATTTTTAATCTTGTTGTTTATTTTTTGATGTTTATTTGTATGAATTCTTTGTATATTTTGGATATTAACCCCTTGTTAGATATATTTTTACAAATATCTTCTATTATTCAGTAAGCGGCCTTTTCATTTTGTTGATGGTTTCCTCTGCCATGTGAAAGCCTCTAAGTTTGATTTGGTCCCCTTTATTTTTGCTTCTGTTTCCCTTGTTTGAGGAGACAGATCCAAATTAATATTGTTAAGACCAAGATCAAAGAGTGATCTATGTTTTCTTCTAGGAGTTTTATGGTTCCAAGTCTTATATCTAAGTATTTAATCCATTTTGAGCTTATTTTTGTATTATTTAGTTCAGTCGCTCAGTCCTGTCCGACTCTTTGTGACCCCATGGACTGCAGCACGCCAGGCTTCCTGTCCATTACCAACTCCTGGAGCTTACTCAGATTCATGTCCACTGAGTCAGTGATGCCATCCAACCATCTCATCCACTGTCATCCCCTTCTCCTCCCGCCTTCAATCTTTCCCAGCATCAGTATGTTTTCCAGTGAGTCTGTTCACATCAGGTGGCCAAAGTATTGGAGTTTTAGCTTCAGCGTCAGTCCTTCCAATGAATATTCAGGACTGATTTCCTTGAGGATTGATTGGTTGGATCTCCTTGCAGTCCAAGGGACTCTCAAGAGTCTTTGTATATGGTATGAGAAATAGTCCATCTTGATTATTTTGATAAATGATATTGAGAAAGTTGATATTACTACAAATAATTCTCTGTAGCTGTCCAGTTTTTCCAACACCATTTATAGAAGAGACCATCTTTTCCTCCTTGAATATTTTTACCTTCTTTATTATAGATTTTGACCCACAGAAGTATGGATTCATTTTGATGCTTTCTATTCTGCTACAATCATTTCTATGCTTTCTATTCTGCTACATTGATCTATTTGTCTATTTTTGTGATGGTGCTATACTGTTTTGATTGCTGCAGCTTTGTAGTATAGGTTGAAATCAAGAAAGGCTATTTTTTTTTTCTCTCCCAAGATTATTTTGACTATCCAAGTTTTCTGTGTTTTCATAATGATTTTATAATTATTTATTCTAATTCTGTGAAAAATGCCATTGGTGTTTTGATAGGGATTGCACTGAATCAGTAGATAACCTTGGGGAGTATGATCATTTTAGCAATATTAATTTTTCAGTCCATGAGGACAGTATCTTTCCATTTGTTTGTGTCTTCTTCATTTCTTTCATCAGTATCTTCTAGTTTTCCAAGTATAGGTCTTTTACCTCCTGTTAGATTTATTCCCAGGTATTTTATTTATTTATTTTTTGATGTGAGTGTAAATGTATTCTTAATTTCTCTCTGGATAGTTTATTTTTAATGCATAGAAATAGAACAGATTTATGTATACTATTTTTGTATCCTGCAACGTTGTGAAATTCATTTATGTGCTTTAGTACTTTGGCCACCTCATGCGAAGAGTTGACTCATTCGAAAAGACTCTGATGCTGGGAGGGACTGGAGGCAGAAGGAAAAGGGGACGACAGAGGATGAGATGGCTGGATGGCATCACCGACTTGCTAGACGTGAGTTTGAGTGAACTCCGGGAGTTGGTGATGGACAGGGAGGCTTGGCGTGCTGCGATTCATGAGGTCGTAAAGAGTTGGACACGACTGAGCGACTGAACTGAACTGAACTTGGGAATTTCTGTATGTTGGAGAAGGCAATGGCACCCCACTCCAGTACTCTTGCCTGGAAAATCCCATGGATGGAGGAGCTTGGAAGCCTGCAGTCCATGGGGTCGCTGAGGGTCGGACACGACTGAGCGACTTCACTTTCACTTTTCACTGTCATGCATTGGAGAAGGAAATGGTAACCCACTCCAGTGTTCTTGCCTGGAGAATCACAGGGACGGGGAGCCTGGTGGCTGCCGTCTATGGGGTTGTACAGAGTCGGACACGACTGAAGTGACTCAGCGGCAGTATCATGCCATCTGCAAATAGTGACAGTTTTGCTTCTTCCTTTCCAGTTTGGATTCCTTAAAAATTTTTTTCTTGTCTAATTGTTGTGGCTAGGACTTCCAATGCTATGTTGAATAAAAGTGTTGAATGTGGGCATCCTTGTCTTATTCCTGATCTTAGAGGAAATGCTTTCAGCTTTTCACTATTGAGTCTGATGTTAACTGTGAGCTTGTCATAGGTGCATGCTCAGTCAGTCAGTTGTGTCTGACTGTATGCAACCCATGGACTGTAGCCCACCAGGCTCCTCTACCGATGGAATTTCCCTAGAATACTGGAGTGGGTTTCCATTTCCTCCTCTAAGGGATCTTCCTGATCCAGGAATCAAATCCATGTCTCCTGCATTGGCAAGCAAATTCTTTACCACTGAGCCACCTGGGAAGCCAGCTGAGCTTGTCATAAATGACTTTTATTATGCTGAGGTATACCACAAGGCAATGGCACCCCACTCCAGTACTCTTGCCTGGAAAATCCCATGGATGGAGGAGCCTGGTAGGCTGCAGTCCATGGGGTTGCTAAGAGTCGGACATGACTGAGCAACTTCACTTTCACTTTTCACTTTCATGCACTGGGGAAGGAAATGGCAACCCATCCACTATTCTTGCCTGGAGAATCCCAGGGACGGGGGAGCCTGGTGGGCTGCCGTCTATGGGGTTGCACAGAGTCGGACACGACTGAAGTGACTTAGCAGCATACCCACATTGTTGAGAGTTTATTTTTATCATAAAAATATGTTGACTTTGTCAGCATTGTTTCTGCATCTATTGAGAGATTATATGTTTTTTATTCTTCAAGTCGCTAATGTGGTATACTGCATTGATTGATTGATTTGTGGATATTGAACCATTCTTGAATCCCTGGGAAAAATCCCCCTTGATAATGGTTTATGATTCTTTTAATGTATTGTTGTATTCAGTTTGCTAATATTTTCTTGAGGATTTTTGCACCTATGTTCATCGGCGATATTGACCTATAATTTTCTTTTTTTGTGTGATATCTTCGTCTGGTTTGGTATAAGGGTCATGCTAACCTTGTAGAATGAGTGCAGAAATGTTCTTTCCTCTGCAATGTTTAGGAATAGTTTGAGAAGGATAGATGTTACCTCTTCCTTAAATGTTTGGTTAAAGTCACATGTGAAGCCACCTGATCTTGGGGCTTTTTTTGTTGGGAATTTTAAAATTACTGATTCAATTTCATTACTGCTTGGTCTGTTTATGTTTTCTATTTCTTTCTGACTCAGTCTTAGGGAATTGTACACTCTAGCCATGTGCCCATTTCTTCTAGATTATCCATTTTATTGACTTAAACTTGTCCATAGCAATCTCTTGTGATCCTGTGTGTTTCTGTGGTGTCAGTGGTTACTTCCTTTGGGTACTCTCTCTGTTTTTTCTTAGTGAGTTTACTTAAAGATTTCTCTCTCTTTTTTAACTTTCAAAGGACTAGCTCTTCATTGCACTGATCTTTTCTAATGTTTTAGTCTCTGGTTCATTTATTTCTGCTCTGACCTTTAGGATTTCTTAATTTCTACTAAGTCTGGTTTTGTTTTTTCTTTTTCTCTTTTTTTAGGTTGTTTATATTAGATTTTTCTTATTTTCTAAGGTAGATTTGTATGGTATAAATGTACCTTTTATAGCTGCATTTGCTGCATCCCACAGATTCTGGATTATTGTGGTTTGGTTTTCTTTCATCTCCAGGTATTTTTGATTTCCTTTTGATTTCTTCAGTGACCCGTTGGTTGTTTTTATAGTATATTGTTTAGCATCTACATGTTTTTATTTTTTTGTGTGTGTGTTCTTTTTTTTTTTTTTGGTAGTTGGTTTTTAGTCTCATAGCATTATGATTGGAAATGATACTTGCTATGACTTCAGTCTTCTTAAGTTTACCAATGCTTGTATTGTGGGCTAGCCTGTGATCTACCCTGGAGGATGCCCCCTGTGTGCTTGATTAGAATATATATCCTACTGTTTTTGGATGAAATGGTCTCTATATATCTATTAAATACTTCTGATCTAATGTACCATTTAAGGCTAATGTTTCCTTATTGATTTTATGTCTGGGTCATCAGTTCATTGATATAAGTGGGGTGTTAAAGTCCCCTCCTGTTATTGTGTTAATGTCAGTTTCTCCTTTTATGTCTGTTAATGTTTGCTTTATATACTTAGGTGCTTCTATATTGGGTGCATATGTACTTAAAATTGTGTTGTCTTCTTCTTGGATTGATTTCTTTAGCAAAATAGAGGATTTTTTTTTTTTAACACACTGCTCCTTCTCTACTTCTGACTCGTCTCTTCTTCCTTCCTTTCGTCTTTCCCATATTTTCTCTTTCTCTCTCTCCATCTCCCTCCTCTCTAAGGCCAGGGGAAGGGTAGAGTCCAAGGCCACCAGTAACCTATACTGGAGTAAAAAGTAGTCTGAGTGCCAAGAAGAAGATGGAAAGTCAAGTGAAACTCAACTTCCCTGGTAGCTTAGTGGTAAAGAACCTGCCTGCCAATGCAGGAGACTTGGGCTTGATCACTGGGTTGGGAAAATTCCCTGGAGAAGGAAATGACTCAATCCCATGGACAGAGGAGCCTGGCGGGCTCCAGTCTGTGGGGTCACAAAAGTGTCAGGTACAACTCAGCAACTTAACAGTAACAACAAGTGAAACCCAAAGACAAGTCCATTCATGGCTCTGCCACAAATGAAGGCCGGCACCAACAAGTAACAGTCAAGGTGGAAGCCACGACCAAGGCCAGCCTGGAGCCAGGCGGAGGCCAAACCAGCTAAATGCTGGTTTCTGTGCATATGGCAGGTACCTATAACAGTTTTGAGCCACACTGCAGATCAAAACGTGTACAGTGTTCTGAAGTTTTTTCACTCAGTTGCACCAACTTGGCGTATTGTACCCCATGTAACCCAGTGTTGGAACAGAAACACTGGAGTGGATTTGTATGTGTGTTTCATAAATCTTTATTGTGATAAAATGTACATTATATAAAACTTGCTATTTTAACCATTTTAACTGTAAAGTTCTGTAGAATTAAGCATATATATACTATTGTGCAACCATCACTAAGATCCATCTCCAGAATCTTTTCAGCTTCCCAAACTGAAACTCTACATCCACTAAATGCTAACTCCCTATCCTCTCCCCTCAATCTCTGGAAACCATCCTTCTATTTTCTGTTTCTGAATTTAACTACTCTAGGGATATCATATATAGAACCATACAATGTCTGTCCTTTTGTGACTGGTTTATTTCCATTAACATGTCTTCAAAATCAAGATTCATCTGTGTTGTATCATGTGTGAGCATTTTATTCCTTTTTAAGGTTGAATAATATTTTGTAAATAGATGGACCACGTGTTTTATTTATTCATGGACTGGGAGACAGTATTGTTATGACATCATTATACTACCCAAAGCAATCTACAGACTCAATGCAATCTCTATCAAAAACTCAACAGACATTTGAGGTGTTTCCATATTTTAGTTACTGTGAATAACATTATTATGAACATCCACAAATGTCTGTTTGAGAACCTGTTTTTCCTTAGGTTCTGATACCTAAAAGTGGAATTGCTAGATCATATGGTAATTCTATGCTTAATTTTTTGTGAAACCACCATAGTATTTTTCATAGCAGTTGACTCGGTTTACATTCTCACAAGCAGGGTATAATAGTTCTAATTTCTCCCGATTTTTATTAATTCTAGTATCATTTTAGATAGCAGTCATCCTGATCAATGCAAAGTGACATCTCACTGGGGTTTTATTTGCATTTCCTCAGTGATTATTGATGTTGAGCATCTCTTCAAATGCTTTCAGTCTTTTCCATTTCTCCTTTAAAGAACAGCTTATGCAAGTCCTTTGATGCTGCTGCTGCTGCTGTTGAACTACAAGAGTGTTGTTTTTTTTTAATGTATTCTGGATTTTAGCACTTTATCAGATATATGATTTGCAAATAGCTTCTCTATTCCATAAGCTGCCTTTTCACTATGCTGATTGTGCCCTTTCCTGTAAAAAGTTTAAAAATTTTGATGTAGTCCAATTTATCTATTTTTACTTTTTTTGCTTTTGATTTTGGTGTCAGCCAAGAAATCATTGCCAAATGCAGTGTTATTAAGTGGTTCCCCTATATTTTCTAACGGTTTTAGTTTTCGGTCTGTGAGCCATACTGAGTTATTTTTTGTTTATGGTGTAAGGTAAGAGTACAGCTTCATTATATTGTATGTGGATGCCCAGTTTACCCAACACAACTTATTAAAGAGACCACTCTTCTCCATTGAATGATCTTGGCATCTTTGTTTAAAATCATTTGACCACTTATGCAAGGGTTTATTTTTCTGACTCTCTGTTGCACTCCACTGGTCTATATGCTGTCTTTACGCTAGTGCCACAACGGTTTGATTTCTGTACCTTTGCAATAAGTTTTGTAGACAGGAAGTGTGAGACCGCCAACTTTGTTTTTCTTTTCCAAAATTGTTTTGGCTATTTGGGGTCCTTTTCTCAATGTATTTTCAAATTTCCCTCATGATTTCTTCTTTCACCCATTGGTTATCTGTAGTTTCATTCCACTGTGATAAAAAAGATATTTTGTATGATTTCAACCTTTTAATATTTGTGGAGGCTTGTTTTGTAATCTCACATATAGTTTATCCTGGAGGATATTCATGTCCTCTTTTTTGGGGGGGTTTGAGTTGCTTTTTAATTTATTTGTCTTAATTAGAGGCTGATTACTTTACAATATTGTATTGGTTTTGCCATACATCAACATGAATCCACCACGGGTGTACACGTATTCCCAATCCTGAACCCCCCTCCCCGCATACCCCAGTGCACCAGCCCCAAGCATCCTGTATCCTGCATCGAACCGGGACTGGCGATTCATTTCTTATTTGATATTATACATGTTTCGATGCCATTCTCCCAAATCATCCCCCCGACTCCCTCTCCCAGAGTCCAAAATACTGTTCTATATATCTGTGTCTCTTTTACTGTCTTGCATACAGGGTTATTATTACCATCTTTCTAAATGCAAAAATATATGTTTTTTTATTGTTGGCTGAAGCAAATTTTCTACATCTGTTAGATCCCAGTGACCCGATTGTTGCTATTCAGCTGCTCAGTTGTGTCCGACTCTTTGCGACCCCATGGAATGAAGCATGCCCGGCTTCCCTGTCCTTCACCATCTCCCAGAGTTTGTTCAAACTCTTGTCCAATGGGTTGATGATGCCATCCAACCATCTCACCCTCTGTTGTCCCCTTCTCCTCCTGCCTTCATCTTTCCCAGCATCAGGGTCTTTTTCAATGAGTTGAGTCTTCGCATCTGGTGGCCAAAGTATTGGAGCTTCAGCTTCAACATCAGTCCTTCCCATGAATATTCAGGGTTGATTAGCATTGTTCAAATGCTGTATTTTTTATAATTTTTAATAGGAGAAAAATTACTTTACAATATTGTATTGATTGGGCTTCCCTTGTAGCTAAGTTGGTAAAGAATCTGCTTGCAATGCAGGAAAACTGGGTTCCATTTCTGCATCAGGAAGAGCCCCTGGAGAAGGAAATGGCAACCAGCTCCAGTATTCTTGCCTGAATAATTCCATGGACAGAGGAGCCTGGCAGGCTACAGTCCATGGGATCGCAAGAGTAGGACATGACTTAGCGACTAAACAACCGTTAAGTTGATTTCCGCCACACATCAACATGAATCAGTAATAGGTATACATGTGTCCCCTCCCTCCTGAACCTCCCTCCCACCTCTGACTGCATGCTACCTCTCTGTGTTGCCACAGAACACCAGATAATATCCTGTATTTTTAAAGCTTTTATCAGGCTTTAAAAGCAGATAAAGCTCTTCTCTTTTACTTCATGAAAATCTTGCTTAAAATTGGTGTAATTTCTTCATGAAACGTGATAAAACCCATCAATAAAATTATCTGAGCCTGATGTTTTGACAGCCATTTTTATTTTTAAGATAGTTATTCAGATTTTCTTTCTGTTTTCATGAGTTGTGTTTTTTAAAATATTCATTCCATTTAAGTTGTTGGAACTATGACATCAAGTTGTTTAAGACTGTCAGGGGCTCAGCTCAGCTGAAGAGATGCCTGAGATGCTCTGATTTGGAGCAGGTGACTTAAACAACAGGCCAAACGTGATAGCAACATTGACATCTTTAATCAGAAAGGTGCTAAACCAGAGAAGGTGGTGACTGCCCTTTGCTCCATTTTCACTCATGGAATTGTCCACCGACATGACCGGGTGACTGAACTGAACCGAAACTGTTTATTTCCCTCTAGGTCTGCTTCTGATACTTCCCATACATTTTGATACATTGTGATTTCATTACACTGGGTTCAAAATATTTTCTAATTTTCCTTGTCTATTTTTGAACCAGTGGAATTTTAGGAGTGTGATATTTAATTTAAAAATACTTGGGGGTTTTCCAGATCTGAAATGTCTAAAACGGGAGCCTCTAGCCATTTGTTGCTACTGAGCACACAGCATGCAGCTAATGGAAATTCAGGTGCTTTTAAAGTGTAAAACACCTGCAGGGTTTAAAAAAATAATTAATTTCTTTTAATTGGAGGCTAATTACAATACTGTAGTGGTTTCTGCCATACACTGACATGAATCAGCCATGGGTGTACATGTGTCCCACATCCTGAAACCCCTCCCGCCTCCCTCCCCATCCCATCCCTCAGGGTCATCCCAGTGCACCAGCCCTGAGCACCCTGTCTCATGTATCGAACCTGTGCTGGCGATCTGTTTCACATATGATAATATACAGGTTTCAATGCTATTCTCTCAAATCATCCCACCCTCGCCTTCTCCCACAGAGTCCAAAAGACTGTTCTATACATCTGTGTCTCTTTTGCTGTCTCGCGTATAGGGTCATCGTTACCATCTTTCTAAATTCTGTATATATGCATTCAGTTCAGTTCACTCACTCAGTCATGTCTGACTCTTTGCGACCCCATGAACTGCAGCATGCCAGGCCTCCCTGTCCACCACCAACTCTGCATTCAGTTCAGTTCAGTTCAGTTCAGTCGCTCAGTCGTGTCCAACTCTTTGCAACTCCATGAATAGCAGCACGCCAAGCCTCCCTGTCCATCACCAACTCTCAGAGTTCACCCAGACTCACGTCCATTGAGTCAGTGATGCCATCCAGCCATCTCATCCTCTGCCGTCCCCTTCTCCTCCTGTCCCCAATCCCTCCCAGCATCAGAGTCTTCTCCAATGAGTCAACTCTTCACATGAGGTGGCCAAAGGACTGGAGTTTCAGCTTTAGCATCTTTCCTTCCAAAGAAATCCCAGGGCTGATCTCCTTCAGAATGGACTGGTTGGATCTCCTTGCAGTCCAAGGGACTCTCAAGAGTCTTCTCCAACACCACAGTTCAAAAGGATCAATTCCTTGGCGCTCAGCCCTCTTCACAGTCCAGCTCTCACATCCATACATGACCACTGGAAAAACCATAGCCTTGACTAGACGGATCTTTGTTGGCAAAGTAGTCTCTGCTTTTCAATTGCTATCTAGGTTGTCATAACTTTCCTTCCAAGGAGTAAGCGTCTTTTAATTTCATGACTGCAGTCACCATCTACAGTGATTTTGGAGCCCAGAAAAATAAAGTCTGACACTGTTTCCACTGTTTCCCCATCTATTTCCCATGCAGTGATGGGACCAGATGCCATGATCTTCGTTTTCTGAATGTTGAGCTTTAAGCCAACTTTTTCACTCTCCTCTTTCGCTTTCATCAAGAGGCTTTTTAGTTCCTCTTCACTTTCTGCCATAAGGGTGGTGTCATCTGCATATCTGAGGTTATTGATATTTCTCCCAGCAATCTTGATTCCAGCTTGTGCTTCTTCCCCGCCCAGTGTTTCTCATTATGTACTCTGCATAGAAGTTAAATAAGCAGGGTGACAATATACAGCCTTGACGTACTCCTTTTCCTATTTGGAACCAGTCTGTTGTTCAATGTCCAGTTCTAACTGTTGCTTCCTGACCTGCATACAGATTTCTCAAGAGGCAGATCAGGTGGTCTGGTATTCCCATCTCTTTCAGAATTTCCCATAGTTTATTGTGATCCACACAGTCAAAGGCTTTGGCATAGTCAATAAAGCACAAATAGATGTTTTTCTGGAACTCTCTTGCTTTTTCAATGATCCAGCGGATGTTGGCAATTTGATCTCTGGTTCCTCTGCCTTTCTAAATCCAGCTTGAACATCAGGAAGTTCACGGTTCACATATTGCTGAAGCCTGGCTTGGAGAATTTTGAGCATTACTTTACTAGCATGTGAGATGAGTGCAATTGTGCGGTAGTTTGAGCATTTTTTGGCATTGCCTTTCTTTGGGATTGGAATGAAAACTGACCTTTTCCAGTCCTGTGGCCACTGCTGAGTTTTCCAAATTTGCTGGCATATTGAGTGTAGCACTTTCACAGCATCATCTTTCAGGATTTGAAATAGCTCCACTGGAATTCCATCACCTCCACTAGCTTTGTTCGTACTGATGCTTTCTAAGGCCCACTTGATTTCACATTCCAGGATGTCTGGCTCTAGGTCAGTGATCACACCATCGTGATTATCTGGGTCATGAAGCTCTTTTTTGTACAGTTCTTCTGTGTATTCTTGCCACCTCTCCTTAATATCTTCTGCTTCTATTAGGTCCATACCATTTCTGTGCTTTATCGAGCGCATCTTTGCATGAAATGTTCCCTTGGTATCTCTAATTTTCTTGAAGAGATCTCTAGTCTTTCCCATTCTATTGTTTTCTTCTGTTTCTTTGCATTGATTGCTGAGGAAGGCTTTTTTATCTCTTCTTGCTATTCTTTGGAACTCTGCATTCAGATGCTTATATCTTTCCTTTTCTCCTTTGCTTTTCGTTTCTCTTCTTTTCACAGCTCTTTGTAAGGCCTCCCCAAACAGCCATTTTGCTATTTTGCATTTCTTTTCCATGGGGATGGCCTTGATCCCTGTCTCCTGTACAATGTCATGAACCTCTGTCCATAGTTCATCAGGTACTCTATCTATCAGATCTAGGCTCTTAAATCTATTCTCACTTCCACTGTATAATCATAAGGGATTTGATTTAGGTCATACCTGAATGGTCTAGTGGTTTTCCCTACTTTCTTCAATTTCAGTCTGAATTTGGCAATAAGGAGTTCATGATCTCAGCCACAGTCAGCTCCTGGTCTTATTTTTGTTGACTGTATAGAGCTTCTCCATCTTTGGCTGCAAAGAATATAATCAATCTGATATCGGTGTTGACCATCTGGTGATGTCCATGTGTAGAGTCGTCTCTTGTGTTGTTGGAAGAGGGTGCTTGTTATGACCAGTGCATTTTCTTGGCAAAATTCTATTAGTCTTTGCCCTGCTTCATTCTGTATTCCAAGGCCAAATTTGCCTGTTACTCCAGGTGTTTCTTGACTTCCTACTTTTGCCTTCCAGTCCTCTATAATGAAAAGGACATCTATTTTGGGGTGTTAGTTCAAAAAGGTCTTGTAGGTCTTCAAGACTTCAGCTTCAACTTCAGCTTCTTCAGTGTTACTGGTTGGGGCATAGATTTGGATTACTGTGATATTGAATGGTTTGCCTTGGAAATGAACAGAGATCATTCTATCATTTTTGAGATTGCATCCAAGTACTGCATTTCGGACTCTTTTGTTGACCATGATGGCCACTCCATTTCTTCTGAGGGATTCCTGCCCACAGTAGTAGATATAATGGTCATCTGAGTTAAATTCACCCATTCCAGTCCATTTGAGTTTGCTGATTCCCAGAATGTTGACATTAACTCTTGCCATCTCATTTGACTACTTCCCATTTGCCTTGATTCATGGACCTGACATTCCAGGTTCCTATGCAATATTGTTCTTTACAGCATTGGACCTTGCTTCTATCACCAGTCACATCCACAGTTGGGTATTCTTTTTGCTGAGGCTCCATCCCTTCATTCTTTCTGGAGTTATTTCTCCACTGATCTCTAGTAGCATATTGGGCACCTACTGACCTGGGGAGTTCCTCTTTCAGTATCCTATCATTTTATCTTTTCATACTGTTCATGGGGTTCTCAAGGCAAGAATACTGAAGTGGTTTGCCATTCCCTTCTCCAGTGGACCACATTCTGTCAGATCTCTCCACCATGACCCACCTGTCTTGGGTTGCCCCATGGTCATGGCTTAGTTTCATTGAGTTAGACAAGGCTGTGGTCCTAGTGTGATTAGATTGACTAGTTTTCTGTGAGTATGGTTTCAGTTTGTTTGCCCTCTGATGCCCTCTTGCAACACCTACCGTCTTACTTGGGTTTCTCTTACCTTGGGCGTGGGGTATCTCTTCATAGCTGCTCCAGCAAAGCGCAGCCAGTGCTCCTTACCTTGGACGGGTGTATCTCCTCACTGCCGCCCTTCCTGACCTTCAACGTGGGATAGCTCCTCTAGGCCCTCCTGTGCCCTCGCAGCCATGGCTCCTTGGATGTGAGGTTGGACCTCCCGGCCACCGCCCCTAGTATTGGTGTTTTTCTTTCTGGCTTACTTCACTCTGTATAATAGGCTCCAGTTTCATCCACCTCATTAGAACTGATTCAAAAACATTTTTTTAAATTTAATTTTATTTTTTTAATTAAATTTTATTTTGCTTAACTTTACAATATTGTATTGCTTTTGCCATATATTAAGATGGATCCACCACAAGTATACATGTGTTCCCCATCCTGAACTCTCCTCCCTCCTCCCTCCCCATACCATCCCTCTGGGTCATCCCAGTGCCCCAGCCCCAGGCATCTGTTATCAGGCATCGTACCTGGACTGGCGACTCGTTTCAGATATGATATTATACATATTTCAAAAGCATTTTTAAAATGGCTGAGTAATATTCTATTGTGTACATGTAGCACCGCTTTCTTATCCATTTGTCTGCCAATGGACATCTAGCAATACTGCATAGTAACCTGGAATGTCAGGTCCATGAATCAAGGCAAATTGGAAGTGGTCAAACAAGAGATGGCAAGAGTGAATGTCGACATTCTAGGAATTAGCGAACTAAAATGGACTGGAATGGGTGAATTTAACTCAGATGACCATTATATCTACTACTGTGGGCAGGAATCCCTCAGAAGAAATGGAGTGGCCATCATGGTCAACAAAAGAGTCCGAAATGCAGTACTTGGATGCAATCTCAAAAATGACAGAATGATCTCTGTTCGTTTCCAAGGCAAAACATTCAATGTCACAGTGATCCAAATCTATGCCCCAACCAGTAACGCGGAAGAAGCTGAAGTTGAACGGTTCTATGAAGACCTACAAGACCTTTTAGAACTAACACCCAAAAAAGATGTCCTTTTCATTATAGAGGACTGGAATGCAAAAGTAGGAAGTCAAGAAACACCTGGAGTAACAGGCAAATTTGGCCTTGGAACACGGAATGAAGCAGGGCAAAGACTAACAGAGTTTTGCCAAGAAAATGCACTGGTCATAGCAAATACCCTCTTCCAACAACACAAGAGAAGACTCTATACATGGACATCACCAGATGGTCAACACCGAAATCAGATCGATTATATTCTTTGCAGCCAAAGATGGAGAAGCTCTATACAATCAGCAAAAACAAGACCAGGAGCTGACTGTGGCTCAGACCATGAACTCCTTATTGCCAAATTCAGACTGAAATTGAAGAAAGTAGGGAAAACTACTAGACCATTCAGGTATGACCTAAATCAAATCCCTTATGATTATACAGTGGAAGTGAGAAATAGATTTAAGGGCCTAGATCTGATAGATAGAATGCCTGATGAACTATGGAATGAAGTTCGTGACATTGTACAGGAGACAGGGATCAAGACCATCCCCATGGAAAAGAAATGCAAAAAAGCAAAATGGCTGTCTGGGGAGGCCTTACAAATAGCTGTGAAAAGAAGAGAAGCGAAAAGCAAAGGAGAAAAGGAAAGATATAAACATCTGAATGCAGAGTTCCAAAGAATAGCAAGAAGAGATAAGAAAGCCTTCTTCAGTGATCAATGCAAAGAAATAGAGGAAAACAACAGAATGGGAAAGACTAGGGATCTCTTCAAGAAAATCAGAGATACCAAAGGAACATTTCATGCAAAGATGGGCACGATAAAGGACAGAGATGGTGTGGACCTAACAGAAGCAGAAGATATTAAGAAGAGGTGGCAAGAACACACAGAAGAACTGTACAAAAAAGAGCTTCAAGTCCCAGATAATCATGATGATGTGATCACTGACCTAGAGCCAGACATCCTGGAATGTGAAGTCAAATGGGCCTTAGAAAGCATCACTACGAACAAAGCTAGTGGAGGTGATGGAATTCCAGTGGAGCTGTTCCAAATCCTGAAAGATGATGCTGTGAAAGTGCTACACTCAATATGCCAGCAAATTTGGAAAACTCAGCAGTGGCCACAAGATTGGAAAAGGTCAGTTTTCATCCCAATCCCAAAGAAAGGCAATGCCAAAGAATGCTCAAACTACCGCACAATTGTACTCATCTCACACGCTAGTAAAGTAATGCTCAAAATTCTCAAAGCCAGGCTTCAGCAATATGTGAACCGTGAACTTCCTGATGTTCAAGCTGGTTTTAGAAAAGACAGAGGAACCAGAGATCAAATTGCCAACATCCGCTGGATCATGGAAAAAGCAAGAGAGTTCCAGAAAAACATCTATTTCTGCTTTATTGACTATGCCAAAGCCTTTGACTGTGTGGATCACAATAAACTATGGAAAATTCTGAAAGAGATGGGAATACCAGACCACCTGATCTGCCTCTTGAGAAATCTGTATGCAGGTCAGGAAGCAACAGTTAGAACTGGACATGGAACAACAGACTGGTTCCAAATAGGAAAAGGAGTACGTCAAGGGTGCATATTGTCACCATGTTTATTTAACTTATATGCAGAGTACATCATGAGAAATGCTGGACTGGAATAAACACAAGTTGGAATCAAGATTGCCGGGAGAAATATCAATAACCTCAGATATGCAGATGACACCACTCTTATGGCAGAAAGTGAAGAGGGGCTGAAAAGCCTCTTGATGAAAGTGAAAGTGGAGAGTGAAAAGGTTGGCTTAAAGCTCAACATTCAGAAAACGAAGATCATGGCATCGGGTCCCATCACTACATGGGAAATAGATGGGGAAACAGTGGAAACAGTGTCAGACTTTGTTTTTCTGGGCTCCAAAATCACTGCAGATGGTGACTGCAGCCATGAAATTAAAAGACGCTTACTCCTTGGAAGGAAAGTTATGACCAACCTAGATAGCATATTCAAAAGCAGAGACATTACTTTGCCAACAAAGGTTCGCCTAGTCAAGGCTATGGTCTTTCCTGTGGTCATGTATGGATGTGAGAACTGGACTGTGAAGAAGGCTGAGCGCTGAAGAATTGATGCTTTTGAACTGTGGTGTTGGAGAAGACTCTTGAGAGTCCCTTGGACTGCAAGAAGATACAACCAGTCCATTCTATAGGAGATCAATCCTGGAATTTCTTTAGAAGGAATGATGCTAAAGCTGAAACTCCAGTATTTTGGCCACCTCATGCGAAGAGTTGACTCATTGGAGAAGACTCTGATGCTGGGTGGGATTGAGGGCAGGAGGAGAAGGGGACGACAGAGGATGAGATGGCTGGATGGCATCACTGACTTGATGGGTGTGAGTCTGGGTGACCTCCGTGAGCTGGTGATAGACAGGGAGGCCTGGCGTGCTGCGGTTCATGGGGTCGCAAAGAGTCGGACACGACTGAGCGACTGATCTGATCTGATCTCTGATCTGATCTGGACATCTAGGTTGCTTCCATGTCCTGGCTATTGTAAACAGTGCTGCAATGAACATTGGAGTACACGTGTCTCTTTCAACTCTGGTTTCAACTCTGGTTTCCTTGGTGTGTATGCCCAGCAGTGGGATTGCTGGGTCGTATGGCAGTTCTATTTCCAGTTTTTAAAGGAATCACCACTCTGTTCTCCACAGTGGCTGTACTAGTTTGCATTCCCACCAACAATGTAAGAGGGTTCCCTTTTCTCCTCACCCTCTCCAGCATGTATTGTTTGTAGACTTTTTGACAGCAGCAATTCTGACCTGTGTGGGATGGTACCTCATTGTGGTTTTGATTTGCATTTCTCTGATAATGAGTGATGTTGAGCATCTTTTCATGTGTTTGTTAGCCATCTGTATGTCTTCTTTGGAGAAATGTCTGTTTAGTTCTTTGGCCCATTTTTTGATTGGGTCATTTATTTTTCTGGAATTGAGCTGCATGAGCTGCTTGTATATTTTTGAGATTAATTCTTTGTCCGTTGCTTCATTTGCTATCATTTTCTCCAATTCTGAAGGCTGTCTTTTCACCTTGCTTATAGCTTCCTTCGTTAAGCTTTTAAATTTAACTAGGTCCCATTTGTTTATATTTGCTTTTATTTCCATTACTCTGGAAGGTGGGTATTAGAGGATCTTGCTGTGATTTATGTCAGGGAGTGTTTTGCCTATGTTTTCCTCTAGGAGTTTTATAGTTTCTGGTCTTACATTTAGATCTTTAATCCATTTTGAGTTTATTTTTGTGTATGGTATTAGAAAGTGTTCTAGTTTCATTCTTTTACGAGTGGTTGACCAGTTTTCCCAGCACCACTTGTTAAAGAGATTGTCTTTTCTCCATTGTATATTCTTGCCTCCTTTGCCAAAGATAAGGTGTCCATAGGTGCATGGATTTACCTCTGGGCTTTCTAGTTTGTTCCATTGATCTGTATGTCTGTCTTTGTGCCAGTACCATACTGTCTTGATGACTGTAGCTTTGTAGTGAAGCCTGAAGTCAGACAGGTTGATTCCTCCAGTTTCATTCTTCTTTCTCAAGATTGCTTTGGCTATTCGAGGCTTTTTTGTATTTCCATACAAATTGTGAAATTATTTGTTCTAGTTCTCTGAAAAATACCGTTGGTAGCTTGATAGGGATTGCATTGAATCTATAGATTGATCACTATATTGATTCTCCCTATCCATTGACATGGTATATTTCTCCATCTATTTGAGTCATCTTTGATTTCTTTCATCAGTGTTTTATAGTTTTCTATATATAGGTCTTTTGTTTCTTTAGGTAGATTTATTCCTAAGTATTTTATTCTTTTCGTTGCAATGGTGAATGGAATTGTTTAATTAATTTCTCTTTCTGTTTTCTCATTGTTAGTATATAGGAATGCAAGGGATTTCTGTGTTGATTTTATATCCTGCAGCTTTACTATATTCATTGATTAGCTCTAGTAATTTTCTGGTGGAGTCTTTAGGGTTTTCTATGTAGAGGATCATGTCATCTGCAAACAGTGAGAGTTTTACTTCTTTTCCAATCTGGAGTCCTTTTATTTCTTTTTCTGCTCTGACTGCTGTGGCCAAAACTATGTTGAATAGTAATGGTGAGAGTGGGCACCCTTGTTTGTTCCTGACTTTAGGGGAAATGCTTTCAATTTTTCACCATTGAGGATAATGTTTGCTGTGGGTTTGTCATATATAGCTTTTATTATGTTGAGGTATGTTCCTTCTATTCCTGCTTTCTGGAGGGTTTTTATCGTAAATGGATGTTGAATTTTGTCAAAGGCTTTCTCTGCATCCATTAAGATAATCATATCATTTATATCTTTCAATTTGATAATGTGGTGTATCATATCACTTAATTTGCAGATATTAAAGAATCCTTGCATCCCTGGGATAAAGCCCACTTGGTCATGATGTATGATGTGTTTAGTATGTTGTTGGATTTTGTTTGCTAGAATTTTGTTAAGGATTTTTGCAGCTATGTTCATCAGTGATATTGGCCTGTAGTTTTCTTTTTTGGTAGCATCTTTGTCAGGTTTTGGTTATTAGGGTGATGGTGGCCTCATAGAATGAGTTTGGAAGTTTACCTTCCTCTGCAATTTTCTGAAAGAGTTTGAGTAGGATAGGTGTTAGCTCTTCTCTAAATGTTTGGTAGAATTCCGCTGTAAAGCCGTCTGGTCCTGGGCTTTTGTTTGCTGGAAGATTTCTGATTACAGTTTTGATTTCCACGCTAGGGATGGGTCTGTTAAGATTTCTACTTCTTCCTGGTTCAGTTTTGGAAAGTTACACTTTTATAAGAATTTGTGCATTTCTTCCAAGTTGTCCATTATATTGGCATATAGTTGCATAGTACTCTCTTATGACCCTTTGTATTACTGTGTTGTCTGTTGTGGTTTCTCCATTTTAATTTCTAATTTTGTTGATTTGATTCTTCTCCCTTTGTCTCTTGAGGAATCTGGCTAATGGTTTGTCTATTTTATTTATCTTCTCAAAGAACCAGCTTTTACCTTTGTTGATTTTTGCTATGGTCTCGTTTGTTTCTTTTGCATTTACTTTTGCCCTAATTTTTATGATTTCTTTCCATCAAAAAAGACAAAATGGCTGTCTGAGGAGGCCTTACAAATAGCTGTGAAAAGAAGAGAAGCAAAAAGCAAAAGAGAAAAGGAAAGATATAAACATCTGAATGCAGAGTTCCAAAGAATAGCAAGAAGAGATAAGAAAGCCTTCCTCAGTGATCAATGCAAGGAAATAGAGGAAAACAACAGAATGGGAAAGACTAGCTTCAAGATAATCAGAGATACCAAGGGGACATTTCATGCAAAAATGGGCTTGATAAAGGACAGAAATGGTATGGACCTAATAGAAGCAGAAGATATTAAGGAGAGGTGGCAAGAATACACAGAAGAACTGTACAAAAAAGAGCTTCATGACCCAGATAATCACGATGGTGTGATCACTGACCTAGAGCCAGACATCCTGGAATGTGAAATCAAGTGGGCCTTAGAAAGCATCAATATGAACAAAGCTAGTTGAGGAGATGGAATTCCAGTGGAGCTATTTGAAACCCTGAAAGATGATGCTGTGTAAGTGCTGCACTCAATATGCCAGCAAATTTGGAAAACTCAGCAGTGGCCACAGGACTGGAAAAGGTCAGTCTTCATTCCAATCCCAAAGAAAGGCAATGCCAAAGAATGCTCAAACTACTGCACAATTGCACTCATCTCACATGCTAGTAAAGTAATGCTCAAAATTCTCCAAGTCAGGCTTCAGTAATATGTGAACTGTGAACTTCCTGATGTTCAAGCTGGTTTTAGAAAAGGCAGAGGAATCAGAGATCAAATTGCTGACATACCCACTGGATCATGGAAAAAGCAAGAGAGTTCCAGAAAAACATCTATTTGTGCTTTATTGACTATGCCAAAGCCTTTGACTGTGTGGATCACAATAAACTGTGGGAAATTCTGACAGAGATGGGAATACCAGACCACCTGACCTGCCTCTTGAGAAATCTGTATGCAGGTCAGGAAGCAACAGTTAGAACTGAACATGGAACAACAGACTGGTTCCAAATAGGAAAAGGAGTATGTCAAGGCTGGATATTGTCACCCTGCTTATTTAACTTCTATGCAGAGTACATCATGAGAAACACTGGGCTGGAAGAAGCACAAGCTGGAATCAAGACTGCTGGGAGACATTTCAATAACCTCAGATATGCAGATGACACCACCCTTATGGCAGAAAGTGAAGAGGAACTAAAAAGCCTCTTGATGAAAGTGAAAGAGGAGAGTGAAAAAATTGAGTTAAAGCTCAACATTCAGAAAACGAAGATCATGGCATCTGGTCCCATCACTTCATGGGAAATAGATGGGGAAACAGTGGAAACAGTGTCAGATTTTATTTTTTTGGGCTCCAAAATCACTGTAGATGGTGACTGCAGCCATAAAATTAAAAGATGCTTACTCCTTGGAAGGAAAGTTATGACCAACTTAGATAGCATATTGAAAAACAGAGACATTACTTTGCCAACAAAGGTTCGTCTAGTCAAGGCTATGGTTTTTCCAGTGGTCATGTATGGATGTGAGAGTTGAACTGTGAAGAAGGCTGAGCGCTGAAGAATTGATGCTTTTGAACTGTGGTGTTGGAGAAGACTCTTGAGAGTCCGTTGGACTGCAAGGAGATCCAACCAGTCCTTCCTAAAGGAGATCAGTCCTGGGTGTTCATTGGAAGGACTGATGCTGAAGCTGAATCTCCAGTACTTTGGCTACCTCATGCGAAGAGTTGACTCACTGGAAAAGATCCTGATGCTGGGAGGGATTAGGGGCAAGAGGAGAAGGGGACGACAGAGGATGAGATGGCTTGATGGCATCACCGACTCAATGCATATGAGTTTGGGTATGTTTCGGGAGTTGGTGATGGACAGGGAGGCCTGGCACACTGCAATTCATGGGGTTGCAAAGAGTCGGACAGGACTGAGTGACTGAACTGACTGACTAACTGAACTGAATAAATTTCCTTCTCCTAACCCTGGGGTTCTTCATTTCTTCTTTTTCTAGTTGTTTTAGGTGTAGAGTTAGGTTATTTATTTGATTTCTCTTATTTCTTGAGGTAAGCTTGTATTGTTATGAACCTTGCCCTTAGCACTGCATTTACTGAGTCCCATAGGTTTTGGGTTGTTGTGTTTTCATTTTCATTCATTTCTTTGCATATTTTGATTTCTTTTTTGATTTATTCTGTGATTTGTTGGTTATTCAGAAGCGTGTTGTTTAGCCTCCATATGTTGGTATTTTTAATAGTTTTTTTCCTGTAGTTGACATCTAATCTTACTGCATTGTGATCAGAAAAGATGCTTGGAATGATTTCCATTTTTAAAAGTTTACCAAGGCTAGATTTATGGCCCAGGATGTGATCTATCCTGGAGAAGGTTCTGTGTGCACTTGAGAAAAAGGTAAAATTCATTGTTTTGGGGTGAAATGTCCTATAGATATCAATTAGGTCTTACTGGTCCATTGTATCATTTAAAGTTTGTGTTTCCTTGTTAATTTTCTGTTTAGTTGATCTATCCATAGGTGTGAATGGGGTATTAAAGTCTCCCACTACTATTGTGTTACTGTTAATATCCCCTTTCATACTTGTTAGCATTTGCCTTACATATTGCGGTGCTCCTATGTTGGGTGCATGTATATTTATAATTGTTATATCTTCTTCTTGGATTGATCCTTTGATCATTATGTAGTGTCCTTCTTTGTCTCTTTCCAGCCTTTGTTTCAAGGTCTATTTTATCTGATATGAGTATTGCTACTCTGCTTTCTTTTGGTCTCTATTTGCGTGAAATATCTTTTCCCAGCCCTTCACTTTCAGTCTGTATGTGTCCCTTGTTTCGAGGTGGGTCTCTTGTAGACAACATATATGGGGGTCTTTTTTGTATCTATTCAGCCAGTCTTTGTTTTTTGGTTGGAGCATTCAACCTATTTACATTTAAGGTAATTATTGATAAGTATGATCCCGTTGCCAGTTACTTTGTTGTTTTGGGTTCAAGTTTATACACCCTTTCTGTGTTTCCTGTCTAGAGAAGATCCTTTAACATTTGTTGAAGAGCTGGTTTGGTGGTGCTGAACTCTCTCAGCTTTTGTTTGTCTGTAAAGCTTTAGATTTCTCTTTCATATTTGAATGAGATCCTTGTTGGATATGGTAATCTGGGTTGTAGGCTTTTCTCTTTCATCACTTTAAGTATGTCCTGCCATTCCCTTCTGGCCTGAAGAGTTTCTATTGAAAGATCAGCTGTTATCCTGATGGGAATCCCCTTGTGTGTTATTTGTTGTTTTTCCCTTGCTGCTTTTACTATTTGTTCTTTGTGTTTGATCTTTGTTAATTTGATTAATATGTGTTTTGGGGTGTTTTGCCTTGGGTTTCTCCTGTTTGGGACTCTATGGGTTTCTTGGACTTGGGTGGCTATTTCTTTTCCCATTTTAGGGAAATTTTCAACTGTTATCTCCTCAAGTATTTTCTCATGGCCTTTCTTTTTGTCTTCTTCTTCTGGGACTCCTATGATTCAAATGTTGGGGCACTTGACATTGTCCCAGAGGTCTCTGAGGTTTTCATTTCTTTTAATTCTTTTTTCGTCTCTGCTTCATTTATTTCCACCATTTTATCTTCCACCTCACTTATCCTATCTTCTGCCTCAGTTATTCTATTGTTGGTTCCCTCCAGAGTGTTTTTGATCTCAGTTATTGCATTATTCATCGTTGATTGACTTTTTTATTTCTTCTTGGTCCATGTTAAACATTCTTGCATCTTCTTGATCCTTGTCTCCAGGCTATTTATCTGTAACTCCATTTTGTTTTCAAGATTTTGGACCATTTTTACTATCATTATTCTGAATTCTTTTTCAGGTAGATTCCCTATCTCCTATTTTGTTTGGTTTGGTGTGCATTTATCATGTTCCTTTAGCTGCTGAGTATTTCTCTGCCTTTTCATCTTGTTTAGATTGCTGTGTTTGGGGTGGCCTTTCTGTATTCTGGCAGTTTGTGGTTCCTCTTTATTGTGGAGGTTCCTCCCTGTAGGTGAGGTTGGACGAGTGGCTTTTTAAGGTTTCCTGGTTAGGGAAGCTTGCTTTGGTGTTTTGGTGGGTGGAGCTGGATTTCTTCTCTCTGGGTTGCAATGAAGTGTCTAGTGAGTTTTGAGGTGTCTGGGTTTGGTGTGACTTTGGGTAGCCTGTATATTAAAGCTCAGGGCTATGTTCCCCTGTTGCTGGAGAATTTGCATGATATGTCTTGGTCTGGAACTTGTTGGTTCTTGGGTGGAGCTTGGTTTCAGTGTAGGTATAGAGGCTTTTGGATGAGCTCTTATCAATTAATGTTCCCTGGAGTCAGGAGTTTTCTGGTGTTCTCAGGTTTTGGATTTAAGCCTCTTGCCTCTGGTTTTCAGTCTTATTCTTATAGTAGTCTCAAGACTTCTCTATCCATACAGCAGCAATGATAAAACATCTAAGTTAATGGAGATACGATTCTCCACAGTGCAGGACACCCAGAAAGGTTTGCTGAGTTACATGGAGAAGAGAAGAGGGAGGAGGGAGATAGAGGTGACCAGGAGGAGAAGAGGGGGAATCAAAAGGGGAGAGAGCAATCTAGCCAGTAATCAAATCCCTATGTGCTCTCCACAGCCTGGAACACCCAGAGAAGTTCATGGAATTACACAGAGAAGAGAAGAGGGAGGAAGGAGGTAGAGGTGATGAGGAGAAGAAGAGGGGGAGTAAAAAAGAGAGAGACAGATCTAGCCAGTAATCAGTTCCCTAAGCGTTCTCCACAGCCCTGAACACCCAAAGAGATTTACAGAGTTGGGTAGAGAAGGGAAGGTGGAGGGAGAAGATAGAGGTGACCTAGGGAGAAAAAGGAGAGTCAAAAGGGGGAGAGGGCAATCAAGCCTGTACTCACACTCTTAAGTAAAAATGGGTACTGAAGATTGGATTCTTAAAGGTACAAAATTGATAACAAATACCAAAAAGCAAAGATTAAAAATCTAGAATAGAGGTTAGACCCTCAAAAATACAACATTAAAAAAACAAAACAAAATCACAAAAATTATAAAATATGTATATATGAAATTTGCTTTAAAAATAGGGTCTTTTTAAAAAACATGGTAATAGGTGACTTCCGGTTAAGATGGCGAAGGATTAGGACTGGGAATACGCTTTCTCCTCCACAAATTCATCAATGGGACATCTGGGCGCCGAGTAAATACCACAAACAGCTTCCGAGTGCTGGCGGAGGACGTCGGACACCCAGAAAAGCAACTCACTGCCTTCTAAAGGAGGTAGGAAAGAATATAGAAGCCAGAGAGAGACAAAGAGGGAGGGGCGGACCTCTGTCCGGGGAAGGGAGTCTTAAAAAGAGAAGTTTCCAAACACCAGGAAACACTCTCCCTGCGGAATCTGCGCCGAACCTGGGAAACACGGAGACTATCATAACAGGGAGGAGAACAGTTGAGCAATTAGAACCCACAGACTGCGGGCCCTGCGGTAACTTCCGCAGCGGAAAAGCACCGCTGCAAACGCCCGCATCTGCCATTGGGGAGCCGGGGCTGGGCAGGGAGACGCCTTGGCCGTTCCCACGCGGGACGCTCCGCTGCCGGCGCTCCCCAGAGGGACGCTCCCCCGCGGGACTCTCCCCCACTGGACGCTCCCCCCGCCGGCCACTCCCGCGCAGGCGTGCCCCCGCCCCCTGTGCCGGCGGCTCCCACGAGGGCCACCCCCATCCCCTCCCCCACCCGCCCCGCCCGCCATTCCCGTCGCCGGCCCCTCTCCCTCTGCGGGCCTCAGCGCAGACTTCGTTCGCCTGATTGTCTGGAGTGCTGCCTAACTGGAGTAGTTTGGGCCGGCAATCCAGATTGTGCAGCGCCGACCACACGAGTGGCGGGCCTTGGCCCAGAACACCGCCGAACCGTGCACAGAACAAAGAACTATACAGAACAACCACAGAGAAAGGGGCCTATAGATCTTGAGAAATTTAAGCCGGAACAAGGAACTAGCTGAAAATGAACTGAACCCACAACAATAATAGAGAAACTCTTATATATATTGTTACTATTTTTCCCATCATTATTTCCTTTTTTTTTTTTTTCTTTTTTTAATATATATATATATTTTTTAAATTTTTATTATTTTTTAATTGGAAAAAGGAAAACAAAAATTTTTTTTTCCCTTTTAATTTTTTTTTTGTTGTTGTTTGTTTTGTTTCTTTTATTTTTTTTATTATTATTATTTTTTTTATCCTCTAGTACTTCTTTAATCTCCACGTTTAGATATAACTTTTGCGACCCTGTTTTGTTTTTTTTTTCCTTTTTCCTTTTTGTCCTTTGCTTTTTTCCTTTCCTTTTTTCTTTTCTTTACTGATTACTGACTAGATCTGTCTCTCTCCTTCACACTCCCTCCTTTTATCCTCCTGACCACCTCTGTCTCCTTCCTCCCTTTTTCCTTCTATGTATAATTCCGTGAACATCTCTGAGCAGTCCAGTTGTGGAATGCATTATAGAAGAAGAAGTTTTTGAGACTACTGTAAAAATAAGACCAATAACTGGAACCAGGAGGCTTAAGTCCATACCCTGATCCCACGAAACACTAATTGACAGGAGCTCATTAAAAGCCTCCATACCTACTCTGAAACCAAGCATCACACAAAGACCAGCAAGTTCCACAACAAGACATACCAAGCAAATTCTCCAGAAAAACAAGAACACAGCCTGAGCTCCAATACACAGGCTACTCAAAGCGACCCCAAAAGCATAGACATCTCATAACTCACTACTAGACACTCCACTGCACCCCAGAGAAAAGAAATCCAGCTCCACCCACCAGAACACCGATACAAGCTTCCATAAACAAGAAACCTCGACAAGCCACCGGTACAAACCCACATATAGTGCAGAAACGCCACAATAAAGAGAACTCCACAGACTACCAGAATACAGTAAAGACGCCCCAAACTTAGCAATTTAAACAAGATGAAAAGACAGAAGAATTCCCAGCAGGTAAAGGAACAGGATAAAAGCCCACCAAACCAAACAAAAGAGGAAGAAATAGCGAACCTACCTGATAAAGAATTCCGAATAATGATCGTGAAATTAATCCAAAATCTGGAAAGCAAAATGGAATCATGGATAAATAGTCTGGAGAAAAGCATTGAGAAGATGCAAGAAAGATTTAACAAGGACCTAGAAGAAATAAAAAAGAATCAACATATAATGAATAATGCAATAAATGAGATCCAAAACACTCTGGAGGCAACAAATAGTAGAATAACAGAGGCAGAAGATAGAATTAGCGAATTAGAAGATAGAATGGCAGAATTAAAGGAATCAGAGGAGAAAAAAGAAAAACGAATTAAAAGAAATGAGGACAATCTCAGAGACCTCCAGGACAATATTAAACGTTATAATATTAGAATCATAGGAGTCCCAGAAGAAGAAGACAAAAAGAAAGACCATGAGAAGATACTAGAGGAGATAATAGTTGAAAACTTCCCTAAAATGGGGAAGGAAATAATCACTCAAGTCCAAGAAACCCAGAGAGTCCCAAATAGGATAAACCCAAGACGAAACACCCCAAGACACATATTAATCAAATTAACAAAGATCAAACACAAAGAACAAATATTAAAAGCAGCAAGGGAAAAACAACAAATAACACACAAGGGAATTCCCATAAGGATAACAGCTGATCTTTCAATAGAAACTCTCCAAGCCAGGAGGGAATGGCAAGACATACTTAAAGTGATGAAAGAAAAGAACCTACAGCCCAGATTATTGTACCCAGCAAGGATCTCATTCAAATATGAAGGAGAAATCAAAACCTTTACAGACAAGCAAAAGCTGAGAGAATTCAGCACCACCAAACCAGCTCTCCAACAAATACTAAAGGACATTCTCTAGACAGGAAACACAAAAAGGATATATAAATTCAAACCCAAAACAACAAAGTAAATGGCAACGGGATCATATTTATCATTAATTACCTTAAATGTAAATGGGTTGAATGCCCCAACCAAAAGACAGAGACTGGCTGAATGGATACAAAAACAAGACCCCTCCATATGAATGAAACTAGAACACTTTCTAACACCATACACAAAAATAAACTCAAAATGGATTAAAGAGCTAAATGTAAGACCAGAAACCATAAAACTCCTAGAGGAAAACATAGGCAAAACACTCTCTGACTTACATCACAGCAGGATCCTCTATGACCCACCTCCCAGAATATTGGAAATAAAATAAAAAATGAACAAATGGGACCTAATCAAACTTAAAAAGCTTTTGCACAACAAAGGAAACTATAAGCAAGGTGAAAAGACAGCCTTCAGAATGGGAGAAAATAATAGCAAATGAAGCAACTGACAAACAACTAATCTCAAAAATATACAAGCAACTTCTACAGCTCAATTCCAGAAAAATAAATGACCCAATCAAAAAATGGGCCAAAGAACTCAATAGACATTTCTCCAAAGAAGACATACAGATGGCTAACAAACACATGAAAAGATGCTCAATATCACTCATTATCAGAGAAATGCAAATCAAAACCACTATGAGATACCATTTCACGCCAATCAGTATGGCTGCTATCAAAAAAAAACAAAAAAAAAAAAGGGGGGGGGGGGGGGAGAGAAGGGAACCCTCTTGCACTGTTGGTGGGAATGCAAACTAGTACAGCCACTTTGGAGAACAGTATGGAGATTCCTCAAAAAACTGGGAATAGAACTGCCTTATGATCCAGCAATCCCACTGCTGGGCATATACACTGAGAAAACCAGAATTGAAAGAGACACCTGTACCCCAATGTTCATAGCAGCACTGTTTGCAATAGCCAGAACGTGGAAGCAACCTAGATGTCCATCCACAGATGAATGGATAAGCAAGCTGTGGTACATATACACAATGGAATATTACTCAGCCATTAAAAAGAATACATTTGAATCAGTTCTAAGGAGGTGGATGGAACTGGAGCCTATTATACAGAGTGAAGTAAGCCAGAAACAAAAACACAAATACAGTATACTAACGCATATATATGGAATTTAGAAAGATGGTAAAAAATAACCCTATTTACGAGACAACAAAAGAGACACTGATGTATAGACCAGACTTTTGGACTCTGGGACCAGGAGAGGGTGAGACGATTGGGGAGAATAGCATTGAAATATGTATAATATTATATCTGAAATGTATTAATTGTTCAAACTAAACACTATCATGTTACAATTTGTTCATACTAGATGTTTGTAATGTTTCTGATAATCAATAAAAGAGATTCTTGATTAAAAAAAAAAACATGGTAATAATAGGTTATAAAAATGAAAGTTAAAAGGGGTAATAAAGGACTTAAAAATTAAAATTGTTTAAATGTTAGTAGTAAAAATATATCTAGGAATTTCTCTGGAGCTGTGTCGGGCAGTGTGGGGTCTGTTCAGTTTCAGATAGTTCCTTGTTCTAGCTTATACGTCTCAAGGTCTATAGGCCCTTTCCAATGTAGTTGGTGCTAACTACAGGGTTTTAATCTGTTGCACCTGTCACTCCCAAAGTGGTTCCCTCTGTTTCTTTTGGCTTCTTCTGTTTTCAAGTCTCTTCAGTGTCTAATTTCTGCCCTGACACAAGGGGGCGAAGGTGGTCACTTATTTGGGCTCACTTGTTCAGTCGTGCTGTGGGGAGGGAGGAACATTGCAAACAAGTATCACTGGGGAGCATTGAGAGTGCTCGCAGTGTCTGGGCCACATTGGGTTTGTTCCCGCTCACGGCATGTGTGTTTTCCGGGTCTACACTGCTTAGGCTCCAGGTTGCTCTGCAGGAGAACTGTCTAAAGTGGGCCCTGGGTTGCGGGCACTTCCCAGGTCTAAGCTGCTCAGGTTCAGGTTCTTGGGTACCCCACAAAGGCACAGACTCGGTCGGGCCTGCGTTTTGTGTCCTTCCCAGGTCCGAGCACCTCAGGCGACCAGGTGCTTAGTGTGGGCACTCTCCCCAGGTGGGGTGGTGTGTCTTATCACCTCCCCGGTCCCAGCTGCTCTTTTTCCTGGGTACGCAGCAGGAGCACCGTCTCAGGTGTGCCGTGTGTCGCCTCTGGGGAGCTGATCTCTGGCTGAGACCCTCCTGGCAGATGTCAACCATCCAGGATCCCAGGAAGACTTGGTTAGCAACTGGGAGCCTGCTTGCAGTTTGGTAGAGGATGCCTCTCTGGGGCAGAGATTGCCCCTTTCCAGCTCTGGCTGTCGCCTGCCTGCTTCTCTGCCTCCGGTGGGGGACGGGCCGATCCGCTGCCCACCAGCTCTCCTCCGGTATTCGTTCAGTCTTTTGTTCTGTGAGCGGCCCCATAGTGTCTTAGGTTAGAGCTTTTCACGGGAAAGTTTCTCTCTCTCTCTCTCTCTCTCTCTCTCCGTCTTTCTCTCTCTCTGGCTACCCCACAGTTTGGGTTGCTATCTCACATTAGCTCCCTCAGATTGTCCTCAGGGCACTCAGGCCCAGTCGATACCCTAAGCAATGCAGCCCGTGCCTCCCTGTTCACCCTCCCGCTTGTTGGTGGCAGATTCGAGCATCTGGGCTACTTCTCCTCTGGGAGTTGCCATTAGGCATGTAATCCGTGGGTTTTACTTACTTGTTTATTTTTCCTCCTGGTTATGTTGTCCCCTGAGATCCCAAAACTCCCCACAGACCTGCCAGTGAGAGGGTGTTTGGAAACATTTCCTCTTTCAGGACTCCCTCCCTGTGACGGGTCTCCATCCCTAACTCTTTTGTCTCTCTTTTTATCTTTTGTCCTACCTCCTTTCAAAGACAATGGGCTGACTTTCTGGGTGCCTGGTGTCCTTTGCCAGCATTCAGAAGTTGTTTTGTGGAATTTTCTCAGCGTTCAAATGTTCTTTTGATGAATTTCTTGGAGAGAAAGTGGTCTCCCTGTTCTATTCCTCTGCCATCTTAGGACTGCCCCCACCCCTGGATTTTTTTAAGACAATTTTTTAAAAAAGGAACATGAAATAACTCACGTTTGGAAATATCATTAATGTTGAAATGATAGTATTTTGGATATATTGGCTTAAATAAAGTACTGATATATTTAACAAATATAGTATTTATTTGGCTGTACTGGTCTTAGTTGCAGCATGTGGGCTCTATTTCACTAACCAAGGATTGAACCCAGGATCCTGCGTTAACTGGTCAGGGTCTTAGCCACTGGACCACCAGGGAAGTCCCTGTTACTAATGTTAATTTCAAATTTCTTTTAACCTTTTAGTGCACCTACCAGAAAGTTTAAAACGGCATTTGTGACTTCCATTCTATTTTTACTAGACAATTCTATTCTAAATATCTTTGTGTTATTGACTTTGATCTTACTCTGTAAGAAGCTCATCTTTTGAGGTTGACAGGTGTTCTAATGGACCAGGATATGTCTGTCTTGAACATATTTGATATGTACCTGAAAAGATTGCTTGTTTTGTGGTTTTTTGACATCATGTCTTGTAAATGTCACTCAGGTCAAGTTGGCTAATAGTATTGTTCACATCTTTTATATTCTTACTGAAATATTTTTAAAAATCCTCTTTTTCTATCAGTCTTTGAGAAAGAGGTGTTGTGTATTTGTATGTGTCTCCCTTTATGTCTATTTATTTTTGTTTCTGGTATTTTGAAATTTTGTTATTAGATGCTGTGAATAAAAAATGCTGCCTGCCATATCAGTAAACAAAGGATGTTGCAGCCCTCAACTACTTTAGTCACTCTGGAAGGTGAGCCACGAGGAAACTCGGGATGGAGGCAAATGGGCTGCCAGTTGCCAGCCCTCAGCTGATGCAGTTCCTTCCCCACAAAGGTGCACCCTGAGGAGACTCAGGATGAGAAAGCACAGGATACTGGCCCTAGAATTTGAGGTGCATATTCAAAGGAATGATTTCAGTGAGCCCAGACTTTTGCATCTTTACAAGTAAAGATGCATCTTTACAACTAAAGAACTAAATTCATTAACTTATCAGGTTTTCCTGATATCAAGTTTTCCTTAATGAACAATACTATCTTGATACTCTGACTACCTGATCTTTGTTGCAAAAACTCCTATCTATCCTGGCTTCTCTTCAGAGCAGTCTCTCATAGCTAGCTGTGAAGCTGTCTTTTGCACTTCTCTGAAGTCCTCAGAAAGTAAAATAAATAAAACATTATTCTCATCTTTTAAGCTGTTTATGTGTTTTAGTTGACAGGGCATACATGCTGAGGGTTGCTATGTCTTACTGATAAATTGCTACCTTATCATTATGAAATATCTGATTTTAGTTATACTCTTCGCTTTGCAGTATAAGTACAGTGACAGCTTCCTTATGCTTATAGTTTGCATTTGTATCTTTTCTCATTCATTTATTTTCAATCTATGTATTACTGCATTTCAGTTCTCTGCCATTCTCTGCTCAGTTCTCAGCACTCAGCTGGGTGTCCTACATTTCAATTCCTGAACTAACTGTCTGGAGCTGGCACAGGTCCCACAGCTTAAAGGGAACGTCCCCAGCAAGACAGCCTTATTTCAGACAAAAGCTACAAGTGGAGTATTGCACCTCTGTCCTACTTGGCTACAAATTCAGGATGTCCCCTGACCCCATCCCCATTTTAGTTTTAGTGATTTCGTAGAACAAGGAGAAGGCAATGGCACCCCACTACAGTACTCTTGCCTGGAAAATCCCATGGACGGAGGAGCCTGGTAGGCTGCAGTCCATGGGGTCGCTAAGAGTCAGACACAACTGAGCGACTTCACTTTTACTTTTCACTTTCATGCACTGGAGAAGGAAATGGCAACCCACTCCAGTGTTCTTGCCTGGAGAATCCCAGGGACAGGGGAGCCTGGTGGGCTGCTGTCTCTGGGGTCGCACAGAGTTGCACACGATTGAAGTGACTTAGCAGCAGCAGAACAAGTGAAAGAAATCACCAAAAGCTCTGTACTTAGACTACTGTTTTATTACAAGGATACAACTCAGGAACAGCCAACAGGAGGAGATCGATCAATTCAGTTTAGTTGCTCATTTGTGTTCGACTCTTTGTGACCCCATGGACTGCAGCATGCCAGGCCTCCCTGTCCATCACCAACTCTCGGAGTTTACTCCAACTTACATCCATTTAGTCAGTGATGCCATCGAACCATCTCATCCTGTGTCACCCTCTTCTCCTCCTGCCTTCTGTCTTTCCAGCATCAGGGTCTTTTCCAGTGAGTCAGTTCTTTGCATCAGGTGCCGAAGTATTGGAGCTTTAGCTTCAGTATCAGTCCTTCCAATGAATATTCAGGACTGATTTCCTTTAGGATTGATTGGTTAGATCTCCTTACAGTCCAAGGGACTGTCAAGAGTCTTCAACACCACAGATAAAAAGCATAAATTCTTTGGCGCTCAGCTTTCCTTATAGTTCAACTCTCACATCCGTACATGACTACTGGAAAAACCATAACTTTGACTAGATAGACCTTTGTTGGCAAAGTAATGTCTCTGCTTTTAAATATGAACAGCTGTCTAGGTTGGTCATAGCTTTTCTTCCAAGGAGCAAGCATTTTTTAATTTCATGGCTGCAGTCACCATCTGCAGTGATTTTGGAGCCCCCAAATAAAGTCTCTGTTTCCATTGTTTCCCCATCTATTTGCCATGAAGTGATGGGACTGGATGCCATGATCTTTGTTTTTTGAATGTTGAGTTTTAAGCCAGCTTTTTCACTCTCCTCTTTCACTCTCATCAAGAGGCTTTTTAGTTCCTCTTTAGTTTCTGCCATAAGGGTGGTATCATCTGCACATCTGGGGTTATTGATATTTCTCCTGGCAATCTTGATTCCAGCTTATGCTTCATCCAGCCTGGCATTTCGTTTGATGTACTCTGCATAGAAGTTAAATAAGCAAGGTGACAATATACAACCTTGACATACTCCTTTTCCGATTTGGAACCACTCTGTTGTTCCGTGTCCAGTTCTAACTGTTGCTTCTTGATCTGCATACAGATTTCTCAGGAGGTAGGTCAAATGGTCTGGTATTCCCATCTCTTTCAGAATTTTCCAGTTTGTCGTGATCCACACAGTCAAAGGCTTTGGCATAATCAATAAAGCAGAAGTAGATGTTTTTTTCTGGAACTCTCTTGCTTCTTCCATGAGGCAACAGATATTGGCAATTTGATCTCTGATTCCTCTGCCTTTTCTAAATCCAGCTTGAACGTCTGGAAGTTCAGGGTTCATGTACTGTTGAAGCCTGGCTTGGACAACTTTGAGCATTACTCTGCTAGCGTGTGAGATGAGTGCAATTGTGCAGTAGTTTGAGCATTCTTTGGCCTTGCCTTCCTTTGGGATTGGAATGAAAACTGATATTTTCCAGTCCTGTGGCCACTGCTGAGTTTTCCAAATTTGCTGGCATATTGAGTGCAGCACTTTCACAGCATCATCTTTCAGGGTTTGAAATAGCTCCACTGGAATTCCATCACCTCCACTAGCTTTGTTCATAGTGATGCTTCCTAAGGTCCACTTGACTTCATATTGCAGGATGTGACTCTAGTGAGTGATCACACCACCATGGTTATCTGCGTTATGAAGATCTTTTTTGTACAGTTTTTCTGTGTATTCTTGCCACCTCTCCTTAATATCTTCTGCTTCTGTTAGGTCAATACCATTTCTGTCCTTTATCAAGCCCATTTTTGCATGAAATGTCCCCTTGGTATCTCTGATTATCTTGAAGAGATCTCTAGTCTTTCCCATTCTGTTGTTTTCCTCTATTTCTTTGCATTGATCACTGAGGAAGGCTTTCTTATCTCTCCTTGCTATTCTTTGGAATTGTGCATTCAGATGGTATATCTTTCCTTTTCTCCTTTGCCTTTCATTTCTCTTCTTTTCACAGCTATTTGTAAGGTCTCCTCAGACAACCATTTTGCCTTTTTACATTTCTTTTTCTTGGGGATGGTTTTAATCACCTCCTCCTGTACAATGTCATGAACCTCCATGCATAGCTCTTCAGGCACTCTGTCTATCAGATTTAATCCCTTGAATCTATTTGTCATGTCTGTGGTATAATCGTAAAGGATTTGATTTAGGTCATATCTGAATGGTCTAGTGGTTTTCCTCACCTTCTTCAATTTAAGTCTGAATTTGGCAATAAGGAGTTCATGGTCTGAGCCACAGTCAACTCCTGGTCTTGTTTTTGCTGACTATATAGAGCTTCTCCTTCTTTGGCTGCAAAGAATATAATCAATCTGATTTTGGTATTGACCATCTGGTGATGTTCATGTGTAGAGTCTTCTCTTGTGTTGTTGGAAGAGGGTATTTTCTATGATCAGTGCGTTCTCTTGGCAAAACTCTATTAGCCTTTGACCTGCTTCTTTTTGTACTCCGAGGCCAAATTTGCCTGTTATTCCAAGTATCTCTTGACTTCCTACGTTTGCATTTCAGTTCCTTATAATGAAAAGGACATCTTTTTGAGGTGTTAGTTCTAGAAGGTCCTGTAGACCGTCATAGAACCATTCAACCTCAGCTTCTTCAGCATTAGTGGTCGGGGCAAAGACTTGGATTACTGTGATGATATCGAATGGTTTGCCTTGGAAACAAACAGAGAATGTTCTGTCGTTTTTGAGATTACATCCAAGTACTGCATTTCGGGCTCTTTTTTTTCACTATGATAGCTATTCCATTTCTTCTAAGGGATTCTTGCCCACAGTAGTAGATATAATGGTCATCTGAGTTAAATTCACCCATTCCAGTCCATTTTAGTTCACTGATTCCGAAAATGTTGATGTTCACTCTTGCTGTCTCCTGTTTGACCACTTACAATTTGCACTGATTCATGGACCTAACGTTCTAGGTTCCTATGCAATATTGTTCTTTACAGCATCAGACATTACTTCCATCACCAGTCACATCCACTGGGTGTTGTTTTTGCTTTGGTTCTGTCTCTTCATTCTTTCTGGAGTTATTTCTCCACTGATCTCCAGTAGCATAATGGGCACCTACCAACCTGGGGGGTTCATCTTTCAGTATCATATCTTTTTGTCTTTTTGTGTTGTTCATGGGGTTCTCAAGGCAAGAATACTGAAGTGTTTTTCCATTCCCTTCTCCAGTGGGCCATGTTTTGTCAGAACTTTCCACCATGATCTGTCCATCTTGGGTGGCCCTACATAGCATGGCTTATAGTTTTATTGAGTTAGACAAGGCTGTGGTCCATGTGATCAGTTTGGTTAGTTTTCTGAGATTGGTTTTCATTCTGTCTGCCTTCTGGTGGATAAGGATAAGAGGCTTATGGAAGCTTCCTGATGGGAGAGACTGACTGAGGGGGAAACTGGGTCTTGTTCTGATGGGTAGAGCCATGCTCAGTAAATCTTTAATCCAATTTTCTGTGTTCCCTTCCTATTGTTTAACCTGAGGCCAAACTAAAGTGGACATAATGAAGATAATGGGACCTCCTTCAAAAGGTCCCATGCATGCACTGCCGCACTCAGTGCCCCCGACCCTGCCGCAGGCCACCACTGACCCACGCCTCTACCAGAGCCTCCTGGACACTCATGAGCAGTTTGGATCAGTCTCTTGTGGGGTCACTGCTCCTTTCTTTTGGGTCCTGGTGTGCCCAAGGGTCTGTTTGTGCCTTCTAAGAGTCTGTTTCCCCAGTCCTGTGTAAGTTCTGGTGGCTCTCTGGTGGGGTTAATGGTGACCTCCTCCTAGAGGGCTCATGCCATACCCAGGTCTGCTGCAGCCAGAGTCCCTGCCCCTGCGGCAGGCCCCTGCTGACCTGTACGTCTGCAAGAGACAGTCACGCACAGCTGTGTCTCTGTGTCTGTGGGGATCTCTGGGTCCTGCTGCTCACAAGGTTTGTTTGAGCGCTCTGAGCGTCTCTGGCTGGTAAGGGGTTTGATTCTAAATGCGATTTCATCTCTCCTACCATCTTGCTGGGGCTTGTGCTTTGCCCTAGGATGTGGGGTACCTTTTTTGGGGGGGATCCAACATTCTCTACTTGGCAGTTGTTCAGCAGCAAGGTGTAGTTTTGGAGTTCTCACAGGAGAAGATGAGTGCACGTCCTCCTACTCTGCCATTTGCCAGGTTAAGCAGCAGACACCATCGCTCTGTAGTCTGGTAAATTCTCAGCACTCAGGTCCAGGGAAGGGCAGTAATTAAAGTCTGTTCCATATGCTCGAAGGAAAAGCAACTAGTGATCTTTAATCTTAAGCCCATACAATCTGGCCCATGGTAAAGTGGCCAGAGGACATGAAAAAGGGTGGTGACTTATTCCAAGGATCAAGAGAAGCCATAAAGATGTTAAGCATCTTGACCTTTAAAGTAATTGGTTAGAAATAATGTGGTTTAAGGAAGGATATAAAAACTGCTATAAGTTTCACCTTGAGAGGATGCTTTACCCCCTCTCAGTGTCTGTGCTGAGAGCTTTGTACTTTCCTCCTCTTTAATAAATCCCATTCGCTCACTACTCTGAGTGTTTGCATATTCATGGATTCCATTCTTTGGCTCCATGGACAAGAACTCGGATTCCCATCTCACGAGTCTGTTGTTGTTTAGCTGCTTAGTCACGTTTGACTCCTTGTGACCACGTGGACTGTAGCCAGCCAGGCTCCTCTGTCCATGGAAGTCTCCAGGTAGGAATATGGCAGTGGTTTGCCGTTCCCCTCTCCAGAGGATCTTCCTATCCCAGGGATTGAAATTGGGTCTCCTGCATTAACAGGCATATTCTTCACTACAGAGCTCCTGGGAAAGCCTGCAACCTGAGACTTGCAGAACTCAGGGGAAGGTGAATAAGACAAATGTGAGATCATTCGACCCAGAGGCAACTACATTCCAGGCTTCTTCATGGGACATACGTTCAGGAAATGGTGGCACCAGCATGTTCTGAGATAACTGACCTTCCAAGTGGAATCCCTTTCCTTCTGGCTGAAGAATACTTCCTAGACGTCTTTTTGTGCAAGCTGCTGATGGTCAACTCTTGCTTTCCCTTCATTCCTAAATGATATTTTTGCTGCATGTAGATTCTAAGGTTGTGTCATTTTTTTCCTTCTGGCTTCCACAGCTGCTGTCAAGAAGTCAGGTGTCATTCCCAGAGTCACTCCTTAGAAGGTGGCCTGTCTTTCTGTAGCCAATGACAAGAATTCTTTTTTGTCTGCAGTTTTCTACATTCTCATGAGTCTGTGTGGAGATTCATTTCTTTATCCTGCTTGTAATCTATGGGGCTGCTTGATCTTGGATAGGATATATTTTATCAGTCTTGAAGATGTCCAAACTATTATCAATTCAGTATTTGTGCTCACAAATACCGGGTGTCTCACAAGTATCTGGGTATCTGCTTTGCTGCTTGGCATATTTCTTACCCTCTCTTCCACATTTTTCACTCTTTCTATTGTGGAGGCTCAGCTGGGGTGCTGAACAGAGAAGTTACAACAGATTTTTTACAGACCCCTCTGCTTCCTACTCAGGAGGGCAGGCAGCTGAACTGCACCAGCAAGGAAGGCTGATTCTCCCAAACGGATGTCCAAGCATTCGGGAGGAGAAATACTTTCTGGCAGGCAAAGACACAATAGGAAATGATCCACTTGTACATTCTTAGACTGCAGACTGCGTGCATTAGAAGGTTGTGAATTCCAGGACTGCCCTGGTAGTCCGGTGGTTAAGACTCCACACTTTCAATGTTGGAGGCATGGGTTGGATCTCTGGCCAGGGAACTAAGATCCCAAATGCCACTGCTGCTGCTGCTAAGTCGCTTTAGTCGTGTCCAACCCTGTGCGACCCCATAGACGGCAGCCCACCAGGCTCTCCTGTCCCTGGGATTCTCAAGGCAAGAACGCTGGAGTGGGTTGCCATTTTCTTCTCCACAAATGCCACTATACATGGCCAAAAAAAAAAAAAAAAAAAGATTGCAAATTCAAACAAGTGGGACATACCCTACACTTCCTCAGGTACAATAGAAAAGAAAACATCAGAGCTCATTTCATGAATAAGGGGAACTACTGCTTTGCGGAGCCCTCGTTTCAGTTACATAGAGATGTATTCACATAGTCTATGTACATGAGTGCTCTGGGTTGCCATGCAAAATATAGTTTTTTTATTCTGGGTCAGGGTAGAAATTATTTTTAAAGATTGAAAAATATTATGCCACCTGTCTCTCTATCCCTGGCAAGATCCCATTATTTGATCCTGTTACATTTGTTTTAGCCATCACTTCCATGGGGTTGCTAAGAGTCAGACACGACTGAGCGACTTCACTTTCACTTTTCACTTTCATGCATTGGAGAAGGAAATGGCAACCCACTCCAGTGTTCTTGCCTGGAGAATCCCAGGGACGGGGGAGCCTGGTGGGCTGCCGTCTATGGGGTCGCACAGAGTCGGACACGACTGAAGTGACTTAGCAGTAGCAGTAGCAGGATGTTGGACAGGCTCTTTCCACATGAGCCATCTGAACACTGCGGCTGTAAGCAGAGCCACTCCACTCATAGCTGACCTGCTGGCTTGACCCCTCAGGGTCCATGGCCCTGTGCTATGCCACCAGTGACTAGCAGAGCAGTTAGGTTTCTGCAAGCCTGAGCCATGAAGAAGCTGCCATGTCGTATTCCTGGCTCTTCCTTGCCCCCATCCCAGCTCTGCCCTCTCCTCACCACCTATCAAGAGGTGTCCTCCATCCCATGCAGGCCTGGGCCAGCAGGCTGGGGGACTGGAGTCACAGGAGGGCAGATAGGGAACCACGGACCAAAACTGCCCACCTTGGCTCAGGCACGAGGACAGCCACTTACATGAGCTGTGCCACAATGAGAGGTCCTGATGAGGAGCAAGGTGCTGTCACCAAACACTAACCAGGAGAATTCAGGAGGGGCCAAAACAGGGGAGACGGCCAACCTCCCAGAGTCCTTCGTCGTGGAGTCCACCTTGGTGGAGAGACACACGTGCCACCAGGAAGGGTCCTGGTCACACCAAGCATGGGCCAAGCAGGCTGCCGGCCAGAAACAGCTCAGCAACTAACCCCATCGGACTGCGAGCCATGTGGCAGAGCAGCACCCCTGGGTTCCCTGAGACTGCTGCCCTCCCTCTCTGGAGTCCCTTCCCAGTAAACTCTCCTGCTCTGTCAGCACGTGACTCTTTAGACGATTCATTTCTGAGTGTGTGACAAGAGCTCATTCTTGGGCCCTAGAAGGGGCCCCTCTTCCAGCAATGTGGGTGACGCTGAGAGCTGAGAAGAAGGAGGCACAGAGCACCCTAGCCTGGGCCGCAGGCACTCAGAAGTGCCCTGGGAGCAAGATGGAAAGGAAGTGGGCAGGTCACAACCGCTAAAAAAACGACAGAGCCCTTGAGGATACAACAAAAACTGGTCAGACCCTACTAGGCTGGAAGACTGGTGGTGGAAGATTCAGCCTCCAGTGGGCTTGAGCCTCATTTAAAGCTCTGTTGTAGTACATCAGCTAGTTGACATACCTACAGGCGCCAGACAGTTTCAAGGTTGACCGTTAAGGCCAAAAAGTGGGTGGCGGCCCAGATATTGGAAATACTCACCCCTTCCCCAAAGTAGCAGGGATACTCCTCCCACTAGCCAGCCTATGAAATTACCCAGTCCCTTAAGAACTAACCACCCCCACAACCGCCGGCCCACTCTCACTTTCTGAGATAGCCCACACTCTGTGTTCTCTGTGAGTAAATCTGCTTCCACTCCACTTCAGCTCACTCTTAAATTCTTCCCAGTGTGAAGCCAAGGACCCTCACTCAGGACCCCGAGCCAGGGACCCACCCAGGACCAAGAGGTCCCACTCACAAGGGGACTTCTTGTGTCCCCTTGTCCTGTAACAAGAGGGGGCCAGACGCTAGGCAGGACTGTCCGCCTCCCTGGGCCAGCGGGTTCAGGACTCCCTGGGAGGGGCAGGCGAGGGGGCAGGGCCGGACCGGACGGAGCTGAGTTTGGCTGCAGGGAAATGCAGGCATCACACGGGTTCCTGCGCGCTGAGACTGGGGAGTCTGTACACCCGTCCAGAGTGTGCCTAGACTGGACAGCGCTGTGCCTGGGCAGATGCTGGGGGCGGGGGAGGGGAAGAGAGTCCTGAGCAGAGCCCGAGAGATGTCCCCCTTTCCCCTCTCCTCCCCTTCCGCTTGGGGCTCCCCTGCCCCTCCCTTCCCTACCTGCTTTCTCTCGGGCTGTGGGAAATGGAAACTCAAAGCCCTGGGCTCCGCCTCCCGCCCCTCCCCCGCCCAGCCCCACGCAGCCTCCCTCCGCTCCTGCAGAGTCTGGGCCGCCTATCCTCCCCCAACACGGGGAAGGGGCAGCAGGAGCCGAAAGGACCACCAGCCGCCCCCAGGAGGTCCGGCTGCCTCTGAACCCAGTCTTCAAGGGACTCTGCCCTCAACCTCCGAGCAGAGGAAATGCTGGTCTTTGGGGGGTCACAGACGCAGAAGGGTAGTGGCTTCAACTCTCTGAGCTGTTTTTGTTTTTGTTTCAAACCTATTTATTTTTAACTGAAGGAAAATTGCTTCACAATATTGTGCTGGCCTCTACCATACATCAAGGTGAGTCAGTCATAGGTATGCATGTGTCCCCTCCCTTTCTTACCTCCCTCCCACCTCCCAGCCATTTCCACCCCAAAGGCAATGGCACCCCACTCCAGTACTCTTGCCTGGAAGATCCCAAGAACGGAGGAGCCTGGTAGGCTGCAGTCCATGGCGTCGCTAAGAGTCAGACACGACTGAGCAACTTCACTTTCACTTTTCACTTTCATGCATTGGAGAAGGAAATGGCAACCCACTCCAGTGTTCTTGCCTGGAGAATCCCAGGGACGGGGGAGCCTGGTGGGCTGCCGTCTCTGGGGTCGCACAGAGTCGGACACGACTGAATCGACTTAGCAGCAGTAGCAGCAGAGTTGTTACAGAGCCCCAGTTTGAGTTTTCTGCTGCTGCTGCTGCTAAGTCGCTTCAGTCGTGTCCGACTCTGTGAGACCCCATAGATGGCAGCCCACCAGGCTCCCCCGTCCCTGAGATTCTCCAGGCAAGAACACTGGAGTGGGTTGCCATTTCCTTCTCCAGTGCATGAAAGTGAAAAGTAAAAGTGAAGTCGCTCAGTTGTGTCTGATTCTTAGCGACCTCATGGACTGCAGCCTACCAGGCTCCTCTGTCCATGGGATCTTCCAGGCAAGAGTACTGGAGTGGGGCGCCAGTTGAGATTTCTGAGTCATACGGCAAATTCCCATTGGTTACCTATTTTACACATGGGAGTGTCTATGCTTCCATGTTAGTCTCTCCATTCGTCCCTGCCAGCCGGGTCCACAAGCCTGTTCCATGTCTGTGTCTCCATTGGTGCCTTGTAAATAGGCACTTCAGTACTATCTTTCTAGATTCCATATATGTTAATATACGATATTTGTTTTTCTCTTTCTGACTTACTTTACACAGTATAATAGGCTCTAGGTTCATCCTTCTCATTAGAACTGACTCAAATGTGTTCCTTTTCATGGCAAGTACTATTCCATTATATATGTGTACCAGTTTCTTTATCTGTTCATCTGATGATGAACATCTAGGTTGCTTCCATGGCCTAGCTATTATAAATAGTGCTGCAGTGAACTTTGGGGTACAAGTGCCTTTTACAATCTTGGTTTCCTCAGGGTATATGACAAGTAGTGGAATTGCTGGGTCATATGGTAGTTCTACCTCCCAGTTTTTTGAGGAATCACCATACTGTCTTCCATAGTGGCTATATCAATTAACATTCCCACCAACAGTGCAAAATATACAAGCAGCTCATAAAACTGAATACCAGAAAAACAACCCAATCAAAAAGTGAGAAAAAGACCAAAACAGACATTTCTCTAATACAGGTGGCTAATATACACATGAAAAGATGCTCAACATCACCCATTATTAGAGAAATACAAATCAAAACTACAGTGATATCACCTCACACTGGTCAGAGTGATCATCATCAAAAAATCGACAAACAATAAATGCTGGAGAGGGTGTGGAGAAAAGGGAGCCCTCTTGTGCTGTTGGTGAGCTGGTTTTCACGTGTGAAAACTGGAGGCAGCTCTCAGGCTACAGGACATCTCAATGCTCAGAGCCTGAAGCCAGTGCTGCCAGGACCCTGGGGGTTGGAGGTGTCTGCTCTTATCTTCGGGGAAGGCAATGGCACTCCACCCCAGTACTTTTGCCTGGAAAATCCCATGGACGGAGGAGCCTGGTAGGCTCCAGTCCATGGGGTCGCTAAGAGTCGGACACAACTGAGCGACTTCACTTTAACTTTTCACTCTCATGCACTGGAAAAGGAAATGGCAACCCACTCCAGTGTTCTTGCCTGGAGAATCCCAGGGACAGGGGAGCCTGGTGAGCTTCCGTCTATGGGGTCGCACAGAGTCGGACACGACTGAAGCGACTTAGCAGCAGTAGCAGCAGCGGCTCTTATCTTTCAATAAAGCTGTTGGCCTAATTGGAAAAAAAAAAAAAAAAAATCTGGAGGTAGCCACACCCATCTTTTCCCAGGGACAGTTCCAAAAAGCAAATTTAATCACTTCGTAACTGAGCAGTACTCTATGTGCCAGCCTCAAGCCCCTTCTTTTCCGTTTACACCTGACAAAGACTCCCTCCTGGCTCAAACTCAAACCAGGCTCCTCTGAGCTGCTTCTCAACTGGGCCTTGACATTGACCCCAGTCCTGTCTTCAGTCTCTGTCACCTCATTTTAGCAAAGAATCCACAGCGTCAGTTTAGTGAGACTCCTCCCACTCTTGATATCTGATCAAGTTCCACTTTCCGTGTCTAAGTCCTCAGTCTGCCATTGGAAGAACATCCCCACCCTTGATGTTTCCACTCAGGAAGCATCCATCCTCTGACCCCTTACCCTATGCTGCTGCTGCTAAGTCACTTCAGTCGTGTCCGACTCTGTGCAACCCCATAGACGGCAGCCCATCAGGCTTCCCCGTCCCTGGGATTCTCCAGGCAAGAACACTGGAGCAGGTTGCCATTTCCTTCTCCAATGCATGAAAGTGAAAAGTGAAAGTGAAGTCGCTCGGTTGTGTCCGACTCTTAGTGACCCGATGGACTGCAGCCCACCAGGCTCCTCTGTCCATGGGATCTTCCAGGAAAGAGTACTGGAGTGGGGTGCCATTGCCTTCTTCCCCTCACCCTATAGTTGGATATAACTATATCCCCAGCCATCTCTACTGGGGTTGAGATACATCAGGAGTTGAGGTCTAGCTCTTGAATAGTTTTTCTTGTCAGTTAAACGGCTGTCAGGCTACTTTGTCTATAAGAGTCTGGTGCCATGACTTGAAAGAATCCACTGCATCATTGGACCCCAACCCCACGCATGCACCTGGGGAGCCTTTGCGTCACTCCTGGCTGGCTGATGGGGGCGGGAGGGGGTCAACAGTGAGTCCATATAGATGGAGAGTTGGTGTTCTGGATGAGGGGCTATCAAAACTGGGTGGAGACAGAGTCTGATTCTTAGGATTCTCTTGAGGCTGGGATAGATCCCAAGGTTTTCTTTGAAAGGTACGGCAATAATTTTCTAGGGACACCATAATAAAATACCACACCCAGGCTGGGTGGGTGGCTTAAATAACAGAAATTTATTTATTCATTGTTCTGGAGCCTGGAAGTCCAAGATCAAGGCATTAGCAGGTTATTTTCTGCTGATGCTTCTCTCCTTGGCCAGCAGATGGCCATGCTGTTCATGTGGTCATCCTTCTGTGCCCAAGCACCTCTGGTGTCTCTATGTCCTTCCACACTGCCCCTTCTTAGGAGGACATCATTCTGATTCGATTAGGACCCATCCATATGACCTCATTTAACCTCGAATACTTCTTTAAGAACCCTCTCTCCACATAGTCACATTGTGAGGTACTGAAGGTTAGGGTTTCCACATATGAATTGAGGGCACCATTGGTTGGACCATGGGAAATCCTCACTGGGGTTTCATTTGGTTTGATTCGGCTCTTTGTTATTTAGATTGTTCTTTGTTTCTAGACAAGTTGCTGGAATTGTCTTCCCTGGTGCTGTCCTTTCACACCTCTCTTCTCCGTGGAAATTCTCAGTCTTTTGTCTTCCTCTGCAGACTCCTGCTGGCTACATGGTCGGCCACTATGGTGCCAAATCAGCCTACTGTACTCCTGTTAGCAAATCCTTCATTAGTAAAAACCTTCACTTTTACTAAGAATGGTTTGAAGCCTCAATGTCCTCATTGGGAAACACAAGGTCTCCCACGGAGCTCATCCAAGTCTTCCTCCTTCCCATTACCTCCTTTCCTTTTTGCCTTCTCTCAGGCTCCTTGAAACCTCTTACACATCCCTCTTCAAACCCTAACCTCCTTTATCCCTTTCTTGGCCTGTTGGATTTTCCCCTTCTCACTCCAGCCCTTAGTTCCTCACAGTCGCTCAAATTTTAGGCTGCCTGTCTCCAGTGGGGGCTCTCAAGGAACCAGGGGCCCTAAAAGCAACCCTCTGTAGCTGAGGAGGTGAAACAGACTGAGTGCTTTATCCCCTTGGAAGGGCTCTGGGGGCATCCGGAAGCTGCCTGGGATCTCCCTCAGCACCTTGTCCAAAATGTGGCCCATAGCCCCTTAAGCCTACATATCACGCAAAAGAAAATCTTGAAAGTCTCTTCCAGAAGCATTGGTGGGAAGCTCTAACCCTCATGGGAAGCAGGTGGTCTCACCTCAGATGGTCTCATCTGTCACAAACACAATTTATGTAAAAAATAGAAAGTGGTGACAAGAGCCAATGCTTTTTATAACCAGTGAAGTCTGCATCTCTATGTTTATGCCTGATTCATAGCTAGGATTTCAGAATAAAAGCACAAAGATTCTCTTTGTATCTACCTGTGTGCTACATATAGAGACTTCCCTGGCGGCTCAGAGAGTAAAGAACCTGCTGCAGTGTGGAGAGCGCAGTTTGACCCTGGGGATATATGGTATTTCCCTACTTCCAGATGATATTATTTATTAAATTACTTTATTAATTAATTTACAAAACTCCATAAAGAAGCTTGCTTTAGTACAACTGACTTAGACATAAATAAGTATCAATACTTAGTAGTAGTAATAGTGTTAGTCGCTCGATCGTGTCCGCCTCTTTGCAACCCCCGTGGACTGTGGCCTGCCAGGCTCCTCTGTCCATGGGATTCACCAGGCAAGGATACTGGAATGGATTGCCATTCCCTTCTCCAGAGGATCTTTCCGACCCAGGGATCGAACCCGGGTCTCCTGCATTGCAGGCAGATTCTTTACCATCTGAGATACAGGGAAGATCCAGTCAATAATCCCATAAATGAAATATTCCTAAATCTCATAAATATAGAAACTAACCCAAATGCTGTTTGAATTCATGTGATTTGAATAAATCTTTGGTAAATAAGACAAGTTTGATATTGTTGGTTTAGTTGAAAAAGAAAAAATAGCTGTGTCATCTGAGTTATCAGAGTTAAGGTTCACGTGAGCATACATTTTGATTCTATTTAGATTTACTAGTCAAATAAGCTAATGTTGAGGAAGGCATGGCAACACATCCCAGTATTCTTGCCTGGAGAATCCCCATGGACAGAGGAGCCTGGCCGGCTAAAGTCCATGGGGTTGCAAAAAGCTGGACACAACTGAGCGACTAAGCACAGCACAGCACAAGCCAGTGTTGCACCTACTAGATGTTTAGGATTATAAAAATTATAAATTCAACATATATACAAAGTAACGATGTACTAAAAATGAATTACTTGGGTTTCCCTGGTGGCTCAGTGGTAAAGAATCTGCTCGCCAGTGCAGGAACATGGGTTCGATTCCTGGTCTGGGGAGATCCCACACACCGCGGAGCAGCTAAGCCTGTGAGCCGCACCTGTTGAGCCCACTGAAGCAAAAACGACTGCAGTCCATATGCCCAGAGCCTCTGCTCCACAATGAAAGAAGCCACCGCTGTGAGAAGCCTGCACACGGCAACTAGAGTAGCCCCCACGAGGGAAAAGCCCACGCAGCAACCAAGACACAGCACAGCCAAAAATAAATAAAATTAGTTTTTAAAAATGAATTTCTTGATGTCCATTAGTTCATGTATATCAAATGCGGCATTAAAACAAAAAATATATATTTTACATTTAGCTTTTTTCTGTTTTGGAGATTTTGGAGGTACTGGTCTAACATGTATGTGCTGTAAAAATGGTTAACAGAAAAAATAAATTGAGTTGATGGTTTAGTTCAGTTCAGTTCAGTCGCTCAGTAGTGTCTGACTCTGCAACCCCATGATTGCAGCACGCCAGGCCTCCCTGTCCATCACCAGCTCCCGCAGTTCACTCAGACTCACGTCCATTGAGTCAGTGATGCCATCCAGCCATCTCATCCTCTGTCGTCCCCTTCTCCTCTTGCCCCCAATCCCTCCCAGCATCAGAGTCTTCTCCAATGAGTCAACTCTTCGCATGAGGTGGCCAAACTACTGGAGTTTCAGCTTTAGCATCATTCCTTCCAAAGAAATCCCAGGGCTGATCTCCTTCAGAATGGACCGGTTGGATCTCCTTGCAGTCCAAGGGACTCTCAAGAGTCTTCTCCAACACCACAGTTCAAAAGCATCAATTCTTCGGTGCTCAGCCTTCTTCACAGTCCAGCTCTCACATCCATACATGACCACAGGAAAAACCATAGCCTTGACTAGACGAACCTTTGTTGGTAAAGTAATGTCTCTGCTTTTGAATATGCTATCTAGGTTGGTCATAACTTTCCTTCCAAGGAGTAAGCGTCTTTTAATTTCATGGCTGCAGTCACCATCTGCACTGATTTTGGAGCCCAGAAAAACAAAGTCTGACACTGTTTCCACTGTTTCCCCAACTATTTCCCATGTAGTGATGGGACCAGATGCCATGATCTTCGTTTTCTGAATGTTGAGCTTTAAGCCAACTTTTTCACTCTCCACTTTCACTTTCATCAAGAGGCTTTTTAGTTCCTCTTCACTTTCTGCCGTAAGGGTGGTGTCATCTGCATATCTGAGGTTATTGATATTTCTCCCGGCAATCTTGATTCCAGCTTGTGTTTCTTCCAGTCCAGCATTTCTCATGATGTACTCTGCATATAAGTTAAATAAACATGGTGACAATATACAGCCTTGACGTACTCCTTTTCCTATTTGGAACCAGTTTATTGTTCCATGTCCAGTTCTAACTGTTGCTTCCTGACCTGCATACAGATTTCTCAAGAGGCAGATCAGGTGGTCTGGTATTCCCATCTCTTTCAGAATTTTTCACAGTTTGTTGTGATCCACACAGTCAAAGGCTTTGGCATAGTCAATAACGCAGAAATAGATATTTTTCTGGTACTCTCTTGCTTTTTGCTAATAAGGATGGATGGGTTTATTTATAACATTGAACTTTAGTATCAGGAGTACACTAATGTAAAACTAGAAGTTGGTTTTTCCTCTGTTAAAAAGATGATTTCTCAGTTTATTCATTTATTGGTTTGTAAAAGAACATTCTTTACCATGTGAGGAATCTGTAACCCACCCAGGAAACAAAAATTCTGTGTTTTATCAGAATAATTTCCTGTGCTGGATGTTGAGTTTTATTAGTTCACTTGCTCCTTGGAAGCAAGTTGTGTCCAACTCTTTGCGATCCCTTGGGCTGCAGAACACCAGGCTTCCCCATCCATCACCAACTCCTGGAGTTTACTCAAACTCATGTTCATTGAGTCAGTGATGCTATCCAACCATCTCATCCTCTGTTGTCCCCTTCTCCTCCTGCCTTCAATATTTTCCAGCATCAGAGTCTTTTCAAATGAGTCAGTTCTTCACATCAGGTGGCCAAATTAATGGAGTTTCAGCTTCAACATCAGTTCTTCCAATGACTATTCAGGACTGATTTCCTTTAGGACTGACTGATTGGATTTCCTTGCAGTCCAAGAGACTCTCAGGAGTCTTCTCCAACACCACAGTTCAAAAGCATCAATTCTTTGGAGCTCAGTTTTCTTTATAGTCCATATAGGACTCACATCCATACATGACCACAGGAAAAACCATAGCCTTGACTAGATGGACCTTTGTTGGCAAAGTAATGTCTCTGCTTTTTAATATGCTGTCTAGGTTGGTCATAACTTTTCGTCCAAGGAGCAAGCGTCTTTTACTTTCATGGCTGCAGTCACCATCTGCAGTGGTTTTAGAGCTCTCAAAAATAAACTCTGCCACTGTTTCCCCATCTATTTGCCATGAAGTGATGGGGCCAGATGCCATGATCTTAGTTTTCTGATCTTATCACTGATCCAGGGATTGAATTTGGGTCTTCTGCATTGCAGGCAGATCCTTTACCAATTGAGCCACTAGAGAAGCACCCAACTTTGGGGAGAGGGTGGCAACTATTTTACTCAAGTCTTGTCACCAGGTGTGGCTTCCTAGGTGGTGCTAGTGGTAAAGAACCTGTCTGCCAATGCAGGAGACCTAAGAGATACCAGTTCGATCCCTGAGTTGGGAAGATTCCCTGGAGGAGGGCATGGCAACCCATTCCAGTATTCTTGCCTGGAGAATCCCATGGACAGAGGAGTCTGGCAGGCTATGGTCCAAAGGGTCGCAAAGAGTTGGATACAACTGAAGTGACTTAGAACGCACGCATGCACACTTGTCACCACATAAATCAGAAGAAATTCCCTTATGGCTTCTAAAAGCCACACAGCAAAGCCCTGGCCCCACGACTACTATTGTGATGCCACCACAGCTGTGCTCGAGATTGTTAGATAATTCATCCTGACCTCATGTTTAAACCAAACACTAGAATTTTTCAGATTTTTTTTTTTTTTTTTAGAAAGAGAAAAGTGTGAACGAAGCCTTCTGCTCCAGTTTACTGACTTTACCATATATCAGGTGATGTATGAAGTACTTGAGACACATTATTGAGGGAATCCTTGGCTTCCCTGGTGGTTCAGTTGGTAAGGAATCACCTGCAATGTAGGAGACTTGGTTTTGATCCCTGGGTCGGGAAGATCCACTGGAGAAGGAAATGGCAACCCACTCCAGTAATTCTTGCCTGGGAAATCCCATGGACAGAGGATCCTGAGAGGTATAGTCCATGGGGTCATAAAGAGTTGGACATGACTTAGTGACTAAACTGCCAGCGGGGAATCCTCACAAGAACCTTATGAGGCAGAGGCCAGTATTATCCCTATATTATAGGGATGTAATATTTCCCTATAAACCATACATCCCTATATTACAGAAGTGAAAGCTGAAGCTTCGAGAATCATGAGACTGGGAATTTTCTGGCAGTCCAGTAGTTAGGACTCTGGGCTTCCATTGCAGGGGCATGGGTTTGATCCCTGATCGGGTAAAGACAAGCAACCAAAGCAAAATAAAACATGCTCTTTATAAAACAGAATTGCGTGACTGGGACAAAGTTAAATAGCTTAACTGGCTTGAAGTGGTGGAGAGTGAGAGAGTGACTGAGAGAGTGGAAGAGGGAAGAGGACAGGAGTAGTTTGGGAAACTCTGCTTGTAGTTTCAGTAAAGTGTACACAATTTAATGTCAACAAGATATTTATAAACACAGAGAGAAACATAATAACTCATGTCCTTGCTAAAACTACTCCTTGGTAGCTAATCATTTGATTCTACTTATGTGACGTGAGTTGCTCAGTGGTAAAGAATCCATTGGCCAATGCAGGAGACACAAGTTTGATCCCCGGTCGGGGAGGATCCCCAATGCCACAGAGCAGCTAAGCCCATGAGCCGCAACTGTTGAGCCTGTGCTCTCAGGCCTGAGAACTACTGAAGCCCACACGCCCAAATGTTCGTACTCTGCAACAAGAGAAGCCACCGCAATGAGCTAGCCCACATATCGCAACTAGAGAATAGCCCCCATTCGCTGCAGCTAGAGAAAAACCCTCACAGCAGCAAAGACCCAGTGCAGTCATAAAATAAACAAATAAATCAAATTATTATTTTTTTTAAAAACCTACTGTATAGCACAGAGAATTACACTCAATATTTTGTAATCACCTATGTGGGAAATGAATCTGAAAAAGAACATACATACTTATATGATGTATAACTAAATCACTTTATTGTACATCTGAAAACAACACCTTATAAATCAACTATACTTCAATTAAAGAAATAATTAAAACTAATTTAGAGCAAAGAAAAAGTACAAATTGTATGATTCCATTTGTACAAAATTCTACAGAATGTAAACTAATTGGTAGTGACAGAAATCAGATCAGTCGTTTCCTGAGTGGGACCTGCAGGGAAGTGGAGAGGTTCGTGACTTGACTGTGTCAATGCTTTCATAGGAGCATACGAGTGTCAAAACATCAGACTGTACACTTAAAAATATTTTTTAAAATATACCCTCCCCTTCTCCCACATAGTCCAAAAGTCTGTTCTTTACATCTGTGTCTCTTTTGCTGCCTTGTATATAAGATCCTCGTTATCATCTTTCTAAATTCCATATATATATGTGTGTGTTAATATACTGTATCAGTGTTTCTCTTTCTGACTTACTTCACTCTATAATAGGCTCCAGTTTCACCCATCTTATTAAAACTGACTCAAATACATTCTTTCTCATAGAAGAGTAATATTCTGTCGTATATATGTACCACAGCTTTCTTATCCATTCATCTGTCGATGGACATTTAGGTTGCTTCCATGTCCTAGCTATTGGAAACAGTGCGGTAATAAATGCTGGAGTACATGTGTCTCTTTAAATACAGTGGTTAGATGCCACGAAGTAGGTGGCAATGCCCTAACCGTATGCATGTTGTCAGGCCCGAGAGCCTCTTCCATCCTTGTCAAGGGGAGTGCTAACCTTCTCTCCTTTCATACAACACACGTGCTTGTCTTAATATTTGTGTGTGTCCGTGTTCATTCTCCAGAGAATCATTCTCCAGAAAATTAGTACTGGAGAAACTCAGGATGACGACGCATTAAAGGTGGGCATCATTGGAGGCGGCCACCTTGGGAAGCAGCTGGCACACACCCTGCTCCAGTTCATCCCCATCCCTGCTGAGAATCTGTGGATCTCCACTCAGAGGCCAGAGACCCTGGGTGAGGAGCACTGGGCAGGCCATTTGGAAAGGGCCCCTTGAAAGAGGAATCCTTGCATACAGCTGGCCGAGTTCTCAGCTTGCTAGCCCTGAGAAAAGCTGGAAAGTTGTTTTTTTTTTTATTTTCAGTACTTAATTTGGCTGCACTGGGTCTTAGCTGTGGCACTTGGGATCTTTAATCTTCATTGTGGCATTCAGGATCTTTTTTCAGTCTCGGCATGTGGGGTCTAGTTCTCCACCCAGGGATGGAACCTGGGCCCCCTGCATTGGGAGCACAGTCTTAGCCTCTGGACCACCAGGGAAGTCCCAGATTTTTTTTTAAAAAACTTGTTCCCTAAAGCACCTTTCTTTTCCACCTAAATATTTATATCCATCTCTCCTCCCTGTGCCCTGTGGTCAGATATCTTTCTGGGTCTTTGATTCAGAGATGCTTTCCAAACAGAATTCAAATCTTCTAGCTGGACCAGTTAGAGTTCAAGTGGTGTTTACCGCTTCCAAACATTTGGCCTTGTTTTTTTAAAAAACACCATTTACGGGGGACTTCTCTGGCTTTCTAGTGGTTAGGACTCCATGCTTCCACTGCAAGGAGCATGGGTTCGATCCCTGGTTGGGGAGCTAAGATCCTGCATGCCATGTGGCAGAGTCAAAAAAATAATAATACCATGTACAGTTTTCATTCCAACCCCAAAGAAAGGCAATGCCAAAGAATGCTCAAACTACCGCACAATTGCACTCATCTCACACGCTAGTAAAGTAATGCTCAAAATTCTCCAAGCCAGGCTTCAGCAATATGTGAACCGTGAACTTCCACATGTTCAAGCTGGTTTCAGAAAAGGCAGAGGAATCAGAGATCAAATTGCCAACATCCGCTGGATCGTGGAAAAAGCAAGAGAGTTCCAGAAAAACATCTATTTCTGCTTTATTGACTACGCCAAAGCCTTTGACTGTGTGGATCACAATAAACTGTGGAAAATTCTGAAAGAGATGGGAATACCAGACCACCTGACCTGCCTCTTGAGAAACCTATATGCAGGTCAGGAAGCAACAGTTAGAACTGGACATGGAACCACAGACTGGTTCCAAATAGGAAAAGGAGTACGTCAAGGTTGTATATTGTCACCGCTTATTTAACTTCTATGCAGTGTACATCATGACAAACGCTGGACTGGAAGAAGTACAAGCTGGAATCAAGATTGCCAGGAGAAATATCAATAGCCTCAGATTGGTTCAAAAGAGTTGACCCATTGGAAAAGACTCTGATGCTGGGAGGGATTGGGGGCAGGAGGAGAAGGGGACAACAGAGGATGAGGTAGCTGGATGGCATTACCAACTCGATGGACATGAGTTTGGGTGAACTTTGGGAGTTGGTGATGGACAGGGAGGCCTGGTGTGCTGCAGTTCACGGGGTCGCAAAGAGTCAGACCCGACTGAGCGACTGAACTGAACTGAACTGAACTGATGGGTGTATATGTATACGTGTATATTTAGTCACACTTTTTATTGTTATAAACCTCTGCCTCTATGATGGGCTTCTGCAGTTCTGTGGAGATTTCCTTTTTTTTGTTTGTTTTCCTTTTCGTTCTTCTTCAATTTTTTACTTTCCTCTTTTTCCAATTTTCAATTTTCATTTTTTGAAACATATCATATATTTTCTACATGTATTCTTTTCTTTGCCTTTCTGACTATTCTGGTCCCCTTGCAGTTAACCTTTAATGTATATAAATCTTCATCTACCTCTATTTAACTTTGTACATCTATTCTTTCTTTTCTTTCCTCTCAATGTATCTGTGAGTTGTGTTTTCATTGCTTTTTTCCCCACTCGGCACCTTGCTTTAGTTTTGTTTTCCAGTTCCTGCTTTAGTTAGTTTTGTTCTTAACTGGTAAATATAATTTTTAATTTCCTTTGTTTGCAAGGTTAATCTATTCTACTTTATTTTTGCTGGACTGTTTTCATTTGCTCATGGGTGTATATGTGTACATTCCATTATTTTAATCCTTATTTGCCTGATTTTGTAACTGCCAAACCCCATTTGTGTGGGGTTATTTGTTTATGGATATTTGCTTTAGTCTCACTGAATGCCATAACAAACCACTTGCAGAATCTTGTTCCTGACCAGAGATCAAGCCTTGAGCCTTTGCAGTGGGAGCACTGACTCCAAGACCCTAGACTACCAGAGAACTAACCCAACGGAGTATCAAATGGTGCGAAGTCACACAAAGGAAACCACTTGAATACAAGACTCAGCATGACCCAACCACCAGTAGCACCCTGGGCAACATGTCTCAGCTAAACAACGAACAAAACAAAATAAAAACCCAAGCATCAGCAGACAGGATTACCACTTCACTCAGCCTTGCCCATCAGAGGAAAAACAAACAAAAACTCAGCACAAATCTCACCCAAAGAAAAGCTTACACAAACCACTGGACCAACCTTAAGAAGGCAGAAACCAAAAGGAAGAAAGAATTCAACCTTGAAGCCTGGGAAAAGGAGACCTCAAACACAATAAATTAAAAAAAGTAATGAAAAGGCAGAGAAATACTACACATATGAAAGAACAACCTAGAAACACAGAAGTCCAAATAAATGGAGAAGAAATAAGCAAACTACCTGAAAAAGAATTACAAATAATGATAGTAAAGATGATCAAAAACCTTGAAGACACAATGGAGAAAATGCAAGATTCAATCAACAAAGACCTAGAAGAATTAAAGAATAAACATACAGAGACAAACAACACAATTACTGAAATTAAAAGTATTCTAGAAGGAATCAATAGCAGAATATCTGAAGCAGAAGAACGAATCAGTGAGCTGGAAGATAAAATGGTGGAAATAACTTCTGAAGAGCAGAATAAAGTAAAAAGAATGAAAACCACTGAGGACAGTCTCAGAGACCTCTGGGACAATATCGAACTCAGCAGCATTCGAATTATAGAGGTCCCAGAAGAAGAAGAGAAAAAGAAAGGGTATGAGAAAATTTTTGAAGAGATTATACTTGAACATTTTCCCAACACGGAAAACGAAATAGTCAATCAAGTCCAAGAGGCACAGAGTCCCATACAAGGTAAACCCAAGGAGAAACACGCCAAGACACATACTAATCAAACTAACAAAGACTAAACACAAAGAACGCATATTAAACGCAGCAAGGGAGAAGCCACAAGTAAAACACAAGGGAAACCTCATACGCTTAACAGCTGGTCATTCAGCAGAAACTCCGAAGGCCAGAAGGGAATGGCAGGATATATTTCAAGTACTGAAGGAAAAAAAATCTACGACCAAGATTACCAAACCAGCAAGGATCTCATTTCTTAACAGAATTCAGTACCATCAGACCAGCTTTACAACAAACTTTAAAGGGACTTATATAGCCAAGAAATGCAAGAGAGGAAAAAAGATCTAGAAAGTCCTAAACAATTAAGAAAATGTCAATAGGAACATATATATCAATAATTATGTTAAATGTAAATGGACCAACCAAAACATATGGACTGGCTGAATGGGCACAAAAGCAAAACCCATATATATGCCGTCCACAAGAAACCCACTTCAGACCTAAAGACACATATAGACTGAAAGTGAGAGGATGGAAAACTATAGTCCATGGAAATGGGAAGCAAAAGAAAGCTGGAGTAGCAATCCTCATGTCAGACAAAATAGACTTTAAATTAAAGAGGATTACAAGAGATAAAGAAGGACACTACATAGTGATCAAGGGCTCAATCCAAGAGGAACTCATAACAATTGTAAATATCTATGCACCCAACATAGGAGCACCTCAATGCATAAGACAAACACTAACAGACATAAAGGAGAAATTGACAGAAACACAAGAATACTAGGAGACTTTAACACCCCACTCTCACCAATGGACAGATCATCGAAACAGAAAATTAATAGGGAAACACCAGTCTTAAATGATACATTAGATGAGATGGACCTCCTTGATATCTTCGAGACATTCCATCCAAATACAGAAGAGTACACCTTCTTCTCAAGGGCACATAGAACATTCTCCAGGACGCTTGAAACTAGATATCAATTACAAGAAAAAAAAATATATAAGAAACACAAACACTCGGAGATGAACAACATGCTTCTAAATAACCAGCAGGTTACTGAAGAAATCAAAAGGGAAATCAAAAAATTTCTGGAAACAAATGACAATGAAAACACAACTCAAAACCTGTGGGATGCAGCAAAAGCAGTTCTAAGAGGGAAGTTTATAGCAATACAATTCTACCTCAAGAAACAAGAAAAACCTCGAATAGACAAACTAAATTTACACCTAAGACAAGTGGAAAAGGAAGAACAACCCCCGCCCCCAGAAATAGGAGAAGGAAAGAAATCATAAGGATCTGAGAAGAAATAATTGAAAACAAAATGAAAGAAACCAGAGTGAAGATTAACAAAACTAAAAGATGGTTGTTTGAGAAGATAAACAGAATTCAGAAACCTTTAGCCAGATTCAAGAAGAAAGAAAAAAGAGAAGAATCAAATCAAGAAAATTAGAAATGAAAAAGCAGAGGTTACAACAGACAATGCAGAAATACAAAGGATTATAAGAGACTATTATGAACAACTATATGGCAATAAAATGGATAACCTGGAAGAAATGGACAGATTCTTAGAAAACTTCAATCTTCCAAGACTGAACCACGAAGAAATAGAAATTATGAACAACTCAGGAACAAGCACTAAAACTAAAGCTGTGATCAAACATCTCCCAAAAAAACAAAGGCCCAGGGCCAGATGGCTTCACAGCAGAATGTATCAAACATTTAGAGAAGAGCTAATGCCTATCCTTCTAAAACACTTGCCAAAAGTTGCAGAGGAAGGAACACTTCCAAATTCATTCTACGAGGCCACCATCACTCTGATACCAAAACCAGAGAAAGACAAGACAAAAGAAGAAAACTACAGGACCATATCACTGATGAACATAGATGCAAAAATCCTCAACAAAATTTTAGCAAACAGAATTCAGTAACACATCAAAAACCTCATAAACTGTGATCAAGTTGGGTTTATTCCAGGGATGCAATGATCCTTCAATATATGCAAATCAATGTGATACACCGTATTAACAAACTGAAATACAAAAATCATATGATCATCTCAATAGATGCAGAAAACGTCTTTGACAAAATTCAGCACCCATTTATGACGAAAACTCTTCAAAAAATGGGCACAGAAGGAACCTACCTCAACACAGTAAAGGTCATATATGATTAGCCTACAGCAAACATTATTCTCAATGGCGAAAAATGAAAGCATTTCCCCTAAGATCAGGAACAAGACAACGGTGCCCACTTTCACCACTATTATTCAACACAGTTTTGGAAGTCCTAGCTACAGCAGTCAGAGAAGGAAACAAAAAAAGGAAAGGAAACAGATATGAAAAGAAGTAAAGCTCTCACTGTCTGCAGATGACATAATACTGTACATAGAAAACCCTAAACAAAGTATCAGAAAACTACTACCGTTAATCAGTGAATTTAGCAAAGTTGCAGGATACAAAACCAATACACAGAAATCATTCCACTTCTATACACTAACAGTGAAAAATCAGAGAAATTAAGGAATCAATCCCATTCACCATTGCAACAAAAAGAATTAAGTATCTGGGAATAAACTTACCTAAGGAGACAAAAAACTCTATACCGAAAATTGTAACACACTGATCAAAGTAATCAAAGATGACATAAACAGATGGAGAGATATTTCATGTTCCTGGGGAGGAAGAATCGATATTGTGAAAATGACTGTACTACTAAACACAAACTACACACTCACTGCGATCCCTACCAAATCACCAATGGCACTTTTTCACAGAACTAGAACAACAAATGTCACAATTCATATGGAAACACAAAAGACCGTGAGTTGCAAAAGCAGTCTTGAGAAAGAAGAATGGAGCTGGAGGATTCAACCTTCCTGACTTCAGATTATACTACAAAGCCACAGTCATCGAGACAGTATGGTACTGGCACAAAAACAGAAATATAGACCAATGGAATAAGATAGAAAGCCCAGAAATAAACTCATGCACCTATGGCTACCTTAGTTTTTGACAAAGGAGGCAAGAATATAGAATGGAGACAAAACAGCCTCTTCAATAAATGGTCTTGGGAAAACTGGTCAGCTACATGTAAAAGAATGAAATTAGCACACTTCCTAACACCTACACAAAGATAAACTCAGAAGGGATTAAAGACCTAAATGTAACACCAGAAACTATAAAACGCTTAGAGGGAAACATACGCACAACCCTCTATGACATAAATCAAAGCAAGATCCTCTATGACCCACCTCCTAGAGTAACACAATATAAACAAAAGTAAACAAGTGGGACTTCATTAAACTTAAAACCTTTTGCACAGCAAAGGAAACTATAAGCAAGGTGAAAAGACAACCCTCAGAATGGAAAGAAAATAACAGCAAATGAAACAACTGAAAAACGATTAATTTCCAAAACATCCAAGCAGCCCATACAACTCAATACCAGAAAAACAAACAACCCAATCAAAAAATGGGAAAAAGAACTAAACAGACATTTCTCCAAAGAAGACATACAGATGGCTAACGAACACATGAAAAGATGCTCAACATCGCTCATTATAAGAGAAATGCAAAGCAAAACTACACTGAGATATCACCTCACACCACACAGAATGGCCATCGTCAAAAAGTCTACAAACAGTAAATGCTGGAGAGGGTGTGGAGAAAAGGGAACGCTCTTGCACTGTTGGTGGCATTTAAATGGATACAGCCACTATGAAAGATGGTATGGAGATTCCTTAAAAAACTAGGAATGAAGCCACTATATGACCCAGCAATCCCAATCCTTCCTCAGGCGTGAACCCTGAGGAAACCAAAATTGAAACAGACACATGTATCCCATTGTTCACTGCAGCACTATTTACAATAGCTAGAACATGGAAGCAACCTGGATGTCCATCAACAGATGAATGGATAAAGAAGTTGTGGTAAATATACACAATGGAATATTATCCAGCCATTAAAAGGAACACATTTGAGTCAGCTCTGATGAGGTGGGTGAACTCAGAATCTATTATACAGAGTGAAGTGAGTCAGAAAGAGAAAGATAAATATCCTATCCTAACACATATACACAGAATCTAGAAAAATGGTACTGAAGAACTTTTTATAGGGCAGCAACAGAGAAACAGATATAGAGAATAGACTTACAGATTTCGGGAGAGAAGAGGGTGAGATGTATGGAAAGAGTAACGTGGAAACTTACATTACCATATGTAAACTCGACAGGCAATGGGAATTTGCTGTATGGCTCGGGGAAACTCAAACAGGGGCTCGGTACCAACCTAGAGGGGTGGCATGGGGAGGGAGATGGGAGGGAGTTTCAAAAGGGAGGGGATATATGTATACCGACGGCTGATTCATGTTGAGGTTTGACAGAAAACAGCAAAATTCTGTAAAGCCATTATCCTTTAATTAAAAAAAAAAAAAAAAGACAAGGACACACCAGGGCTTCCCTGGTGGCTTACGGAGTAAACAGTCCACCTGCCTGTGCAGGAGACACCAGTTCAATCCCAGGTCCAGGAAGATCCCGCATGCCGCAGAACAGCTAAGTCTGTGTGTGCCACAGTTACTGAGCCTGTGATCGAGAGACCAGGAGCGGCAACTACTGAACTCTCCAGACCAAGGGCCCAAGCTCTGTAGGAAGAGGTGCCAGTGCAATGAGAAGCCCACGCACCACAACTAGGGAGCAGCCCCCCTTGATGCAACTAGAGAAACCTCTGCACGGGAACTAAGACTCCATACAGTCAAAACTAAATAATAAAATAACAGTGAGAAAAATGAGAATGAAAATCCGAGGAATAAACATACCTAAGGAGACAAAAGACCTCTACTTTGAAAACTGTAAGATCCTGATGGAAGAAATCAAAGATGACACAAACAGAGGGAACGATATGACCATGCTCTTGCTTTGGAGGAATCAATATTGTCAAGTTGTCTCTTATACCCAGAACCATCTACGTATTCAATACACTTCCTAGAAAATTACTAATGGTATTTCTCAGAGAACTAGAACAAAAAATGTTTGAAATCTGCATGGAAATATACAAGTTCTAGAACAGCCAAATCAATCTTCAGAAAGAATAGTGGAGCTGGAGGAATCACACTCCCAGACTTCCCACACTCCCAGACTGTAGCCACACTTCATACAGTCCTCAGAAAGAGTAAGGTACTGGCAGAAGAAGAGAAATACAGATCAGTGGGAAAGGATAAAAATCCCCAAATAAAGCCATGCATCTACGGTAAATTAATGTGCAGTGAAAGAGGCAAGAATATACAATGGAGAAAAGACAGTCTCTTGACTAAGCAGTGCTGGGCAAACGGGACAGTTACACGTAAAAGAACGGAGTTAGAACATTTTCTCATACCACATAGAAACATAAATTCAAAATGTATTCACGACCTAAATATAAGACAGGACATTATAAAACTTCCAGAAGAAAACACAGGCAGGACACTTTTGACATCAATTACAGCAATCCTTTGCGGATCTGTCTACTAGAGTAATGGAAATAAAACAAAATTAAACCAGGTCGAAGCTCTTGCAATGCAAGAGACCTAGATTTGATCCCTAGGTTGGGAAGAGTCCCTGGGGAAGGGCACGGAAACTCCAGTATTCTTGCCTGCAGAATACCATGGACAGAGGAGCCTGGTGGGCCTCAATCCATGGGGTGGAAAAGAGTCAGACATGACTGAGTGACTAACACGTTCACTTTCTATATGTTCACATATAGACTATACATATATTCATACGTATTATACATGTGTATACATATATATTTCTATATGTTCATATATATCCACGTGTATATATATGGATATACACCACATCTTCCTCATCCAATCCTCTGCTGATGGACACTCATGCTGTTTCTATATCTTGGCAGCTAAAAATAATGGTTCTAACATCTTCCCGAAGTAGCATGTTTACTTTTCTCAGATATGTACCCAGGAACGGCCATCCTGGCACATTGCTCATCTTTTTCTGTTGCACACAGACTTTACTAACAGCATGGACCTTGCAGATGCTGAGGTCTGTGAGGTCCAGTGCATCAAGTAGGGGGCCCTGCCTCCTCGAGGAGGTGCCCCGTCTATCCTGGCTGGGCTCACACTGCAGTTGGCAGTCCACTCCACTCCGGGGACAGCAAAGAGTTCAGATATCCAGTCCAGAGGTTCCTGGGGCTCGACCTTTGTGGGCAGGTTGAGGCAGGGGCTGGGCCACTGCTGGGGTTCCGGATGACTCCCCCAGGCCAGGGAAAGAGGGGAAGGAGTCTGAGAACTATATTGGGGCGCAGGCTCTGAGCCTGGAGTGGGGATAGGAAGGACCAGGGATGAAGTGTGGAGAATTCGGTACCCAGCACGTCAGGGAGGAGAAGGGTTCTGCCTGGGAACAGCCTGATACAGATATCAGGGCTCCTGGGCACTGATCTTGCCCTGGGACTCCCACTGAGTGGTGCTGTTTTCCCGCAGGACCCAGGCCTGGCCCCATTGGGGGAGACCATCAGGGCAGGGCCTCCTCTCTCAGGGCCCTGGGCCTTCTGGGGCTGGGCTGGGTCCTCACCCACAGCTGTGCCTCGGGGGACAACAGCCCGGCTGGCTGGCCCTCAGCGCAAGAAGAGGTCTGCTGGGGGTGGATTGCAGGGCCCATGTGGGAGGCAGAGCCCCACCTTGGCAACATGGAGACCACGGGCCCTGAGAGCGCTCTCTGGTCTTCCTCTGTGAAGATTCACTGCATGAAGATTCCCCTGGGATCTGCACCTTTCTCTGAAGCTTGGGCGTCTAGGAGGTACCAAGAGCTCGGCCCAAGTTCAGGAGCCTTTGGTGCTAGTGCTGGCGGAGGGCACACAGGCAGGAACAGGTTCAGGAAGCTGGCCAGGGTGGCCTGGGCCGAGGCAGCGGCACCCCAAGGGCAGGCTGGGGCTCCAGGCTGCATCTCAGCCCAAGGACACCTCTTATGCCACCTGGGGCTGTGCCCATCGTGCATCTCAGCTTGATGGGGGGGACCTTGGCAGTTCTGACTCATGGCCACAGCTGAGTATCCCCCAAGGAAGTGTCAAGAGAGGGAATGAGTGAAAGTAGAAGAAGGAACACTCAGACCTTCAGCCACCCTGCTAGAAGCCCCACGCGCTCCCTGTCCTACCTCCAGAGCCTGCTCGGCAGTGTCTTCAGGGCACCATCCCCAAATCAGGGCCTGGGCTCCTGGCACCTCTGCAGAGGCCCAAGCATGAGGGCCCTGGGGCCCCGCTGACACACGGGGGGCCTGGGGTGGGCACAGAAGACCTGCTGTCTATCTCCTGCTTGAAAGCAGGGCCAGGGACAGCAAGACTGACCTCCTGGGAGAGCTGCCAGGGATGGGTGAGACGACACGGGTCTGAAACTATGGGCCCCCGAGCACAGGGAGGGCTCCAGCTGTGTGCCTGCTGGGTCCCTGGGAGAGTGTGGGGCCCACAACCACGCCCCTGTCATAGACTTTCCCTACCCTGGGAGCTGGTCATGTTCCAGGAAGAAAGAAGGATGTGGGCCCTGAGCACACACCCCATGGGGACAGCGTCCTCTCACCTTTCTGACTGAAGAGGGGCTTGCAGGCCAGCCCCGACCTCCCTGCCGGTGACCCCATCTTCTTGGTTCTCTGTTCCTCAGCTGGACCAGCCTGGCCAGACGCACAGGGCCTCGGCCACAGACTGCCCTGGACGCCAGTGTGCCAGTGGGGTCTTTGCATCCCCTAAGTGCCCCCTGTGGGACTGCAAGCCCCCATTGGGAGGGACTCTGGCTGGCTCCTGCCTCCACCCCTGGACTCAGCATCTGGCCCTGGCAAGAGTAGGCAAAACCCAGGGCTGCAGGAGATGAGAGCCCAGCCCTTCCCACTGCTCCCCGTTCTGGTCTTTGTAGAAGAGAGACGAACATACCCAAGGTCCCCTTTCATCCCTTGCAAAGATAAGGCACCCATCCATCTTATTCCTGTCCCACACTGGAGGGGGAGGGGTCCTCTTGCCCCCACAGCCGCCCCTTTGGGTCCCTGCTCCAACCCTGCCCCGTTGCCAAGAGCCACCCGCCAGCAGGTCTGCGTCACTGTCGGACCCAGTGCCATCCATCTCCCTCCTCCCTGCTGGAGGCCTTCAGCCCCAGGCTTCCTGGTCTGGCCCAGAGCCAGTCTGGCCTGTGACGTGATCAGATCGCCTGGATAAGCAGGCCCGGTGAGATAAAAGAAAGGGGCTGAGGGGGCAGGGAGCAGCAGGATGGCACTGTGGGCAAAGGCCAGGGTGCGGATGGCAGGGCCTTGGCTGTCCCTGCACGGGGCACGCCCACTGGGCACCGGAGCCACTGAAGCCCCCAAGGCGGTGCTGCCCTTGAAGCCATGCCCCGGTGTCCCGGCAACAAGTGGATGTGGATGCTGCAGATCTGGAAGGAGCAGGGCTCTGAGAACATGCACGTGGACATGTATCAGACCTTCCAGGAGCTGGGGCCCATTTTCAGGTAAAGCTGTCCCCGCTCACCTCAGCGAGAACACCCTCACATTCTGTCCCCCTAGGTGGCTGAGTCCCACTGGGCCAGGGCTGTGCCACATCCCACCGCCCACATCCCGGCGGGGGCACCCAGGCCGTGGGGAAGGGGCAGGGAGGGGGCTCCTTGGGGCAGGTGTGCTCCTCAGCCACCACAGACTGGGGCCCTTGGCGAGCAGGAGCCCTGGGCGGCTCGGTGCTGGGAGCACAGAACGCAGACCCCAGAGGAGGGGAGGCTTCAGTGAGACCGTGGGAGGGCCCGCCTGCTCCGAGCCAGAGCCTGGCTCTGTGGAGTGGGGACCAGGAAGGACACGGCCCCCTAGCAGGCCACAGAGCTCTGCCCCACAGGTACGACGTCAGAGGGAGACACATGGTGTTCGTGATGCTGCCCGAGGACGCGGAGAGGCTTCAGCAGGCGGACAGCCATCACCCCCAGCAGATGATCCTGGAGCCCTGGCTGGCCTACCGACAGGCTCGCGGGCACAAGTGTGGCGTGTTCTTGCTGTGAGGGCCGGTGGGGGTGTGGAGGGAGGGGCAGGGCGGCCTGGGTGCAGAGAGCACGTGGGACGGGAAAGGCCTCATAGCGAGCCTGCCCGGGGCCCCCAGGGTGGGTGGGGAGAGGGTGCCCACCGGCTCCGGATCGGGCCCGTGCCCCAGGCAACTGTGTTCCCTGGAGTCAGGTAAGGGGCGGGCCACAGTGGGGACCCTCCCTGCAGGGCCAGAGGAGGGGAGGGTGACGCCTGCAGAAGCCTCCGAGGGGCCTGCCAGCGGGGTGCATGTCTCCCTTCCTTCAACCCCCCAGGACCTGTAAGCAGCCCCCCACGGGCACTGGGCCCTATGTAGGGAACACCAGAGAGGCATGATTGGATTCTGCCTCGAGGGGCAGGGGCTATGCGGGGAGGGGAGCGGGCAGGCAGCATGGCAGAGGCCTCGCCCACTCTGGGGTGTGGTGAGAGCAAGCTGGGCCAGCTCCCAAGGGTTCGGCCTCCTGCCTCACAGAAGAAGCCTCCAGGCCCGGAGGGGGCCCGGAGGGGAGGTGCGTGTGGCAGGCAGGGGGCCTGCAAATCTGCAGACACCTCCGCAGCAGTCTCAGCCAGAAGCCCCCTTCTCAACCTCCCTGATCTCAAGGCCGGAAGAGGCTTTGAACCACTGAGAGCCAACTGGGATCCCCTCGTTGGCAGGAGCAGGCAGTCTATCCCATCCCACCTAGGGCCAGGTGAACCCCAGTTAGAAAGTGGACCCAGAGGCAGGATGAAGAGTGGTGGGGTCTCTCCACTCTCCTGCCCTCGCCACCCCCACTTCGTCTGCTAAGGCACAGGCAGGGAGAGCATGCAGCAAGGTGTGAGGAGTCGTGTTTCTGGCTGCACCAGCCCTGCCCCTACTGAGGGCTGGGGGGGTCTCTCCACTCTCCCTGCCCCAGTGAACCACCCCCCAGGGCATCTGTTTCAGTGCCAAGATCCTTGGAGGAGGACAAGAGCTGCACACCCCGTCACCACTCCAGTCCATCTGCGGCCAAAGAGGCCTCCGGCTGCCAGTGTGATCTTCTCTCAACCCAGACAGGACTGTTGAAAGGGACCCAGAGATTCACGGAGGGAGGAGGTTCCAGCCTCTGTGGTCACACAGGCACAAGCTGGAGCCCTCGCCCAGCACACAGGCCCAGCCTTCATTCCCTCTGAGCCCTGAGTTCTTCTTATGGGAATTCTGTAGAATCACCATTTTGCTGGGCCCAATGAGGCACCGTGAGATGGGTTTTCAGGAAGTGCCGAGTTTTCTGGCTCAACTGGCACTCAACCTATCCGATCCTTCTCCCACCACTCAGTGGTCCTCCTCTGCAATGAGTGGAGCAAGTGTGGTGCCAGGAAAGGAATGAAAACCTAGTCCCCTCGTGGTGAGTGTGTGTCATTCTGTGAAGCTTGGCGCGTGTGGATGCTTGATCTTCACGGCAGCCCAAAGAGGCACGTGCTACCCTCATTCCCATTTTGCAGGTGAGAAAACCGGGGCTCAGAGAATTCGCTCATCTGGCAGAGTCTCATGGCGCTTCCATGCAAGGGGTACTGCCTGAAGCCGTGAGCACCGTCCGATCTCTAAGGCCCTCATTAAGGAACCTTGGTTTGGTCGTGCTCATGGACATCGTGGAGACAAACTCCAGCTAAGCATCTCTGTCTGCTTTCCAGATCCTCTCCTGGATTTCCCTGTTTCTCCAGATTTCCTCTTTCAAGTCTATGGAGGGGCCCCTTTTTCTTTATCTGACATGGAATTTCCCATGTCTTCCAGTGTGAGGCTCCTCCGGCTCTTCTGACAACCTTCCAGGTTATTGCGGTCTCGAGTCTACTGTGTGATCCTCATGACTCTTGCGCCTCTTCGGGTCTTTCAGTGTAGCAGCAGTAGTGCCTTTAAGAAGCCCGATGCCAGGAACTGGAGCGCCCTCTGTGCTCCCTGCTGCTGGGGTCTGCTTCGGGGCCGTCTGCCTCTCTTGCCCAGGGCTGTCACTGTCCTGGAGCCACTCTGTGCTCACTGCTCAGCCCAGGTTTCCTCTGGGCTGACTAGTGTCAAGCCTAAACCCCCTTGAGGGCCGTGTCTCAGTTCTCGGGAGGGAACGGGGATCCGGGGCTTCATCCTCATTCCACCATGCAAAGCTAGGCTCGCTGCTTGCCTGACGGTGCTGAGGGCAGCTTGCCATGTTGGTGTAGTGTTTTCAAGGTCTCACCTCCATGTGGGGCTCTGTGACAGCCTACAGGGGAGGGAAGGGAGGGGGTGGGAGGAGGTTCGAGAGGGAGGGAACCATGTATACCTGTGGCTGCTTCATGCTGAGATATGGCAGAAGGCAACACAACACTGGAAAGCAATTATGCTCCAATTAAAAATAAATACATTAAAAAATACATGCAGCTGACAGTTCCTTCCAGTTCAGCCTTCTTTTCAAAGCCTTGCCTCTCTGCGGGGTTCCAGTTGTGATTCCTAATCTCACTCTTGTCCTGTGCTTCAAGCCCTTCCCTGGGAAGTGGGGCCAGCAGACCCTCAGGCTCGGTGGCTTGGCCCCAAGCCTCCCCTGGAGGCGCTGGACTGGCTTCCGTGCTCCCTCCTCCCTCCTCCTGGTCGTGCGTTGCTTCCTGGTCCTGAAGACATCCTGCCCTTTAACAAGCACAGAAATGCACTTTCTACATGTTCTGGATTGTGTAGAGTTGCTGGCGTGGGGGGATTTTCAGAGTATTAGCTCGAACCTTGCTCGAACCCGAGGACCCTCAGTGGCTCTTTTAAGCAGACAGGTGGTGTCTGGAAGCTTTCTGTCTGTGGCTGCCCTGGGGGATGACCGAGCATCCCACAACTGTCAAGTCTCCACAAAGTGTTCCTCAGCTTTCTTGCGGGAGGAGTTGCCTACCTTGCAGGAGGGGTCTTAGGTGCTTATAGAACCCTGGACACCAGTTGGATTGTGGGCCAGTTTCAAATGGCTAAGTATCCCCTTTCATTGATAACTTAACATGTGTTTATCAATATCCAAAAGTCCGTTCATCGTAAGAGGACAATGACCCCATTAGTGGCATAGAAAAGAAAATTCACATCCTCCCCACCTCTATAGACACAGAGGAGCATTTAACCAAATTCAATACCATTGCTGTGCTAAGAGATACGGCACAAACCAGGAGTGGAACAAGGGCATCTAGGAGAACCCAGGGCTAACACCATACTTCATTGTGAAAAACAGGCTGTTTTCCTCCTCAGACCAGGAACAGGAGGTCTGCTCTCACCACTGCCAGTCAGCCCAGTCCTGGAGGTTCTACCAGAGCAGTTTGGCAACTAGAAGGCATCCAGACAGAAGAGGAAGGAAAACTGTCTCTACGGATGGATCAGATGATCCTGTTTACAGACCACCCGAAGAACATCACTTTAAAGGATGATTTATAAGAAAGCTGTGCAGCAGTACTTCAAGATCCAAGCGCCGGGTATAAAAATGTATTGCATTCTCTTCACTTGTAATGATGAAGGAAACCCATTCCATTTACAAGAGTGTCAAAAAGAGGGAAACACCTAGGAATTAGTTCCACAACAGATGTTCAAATCTGTCCTGGGAAAACCACAAAGCACCACTGAAGAAATGAAAGACGGCTAGAGTTGTAAAGCCTCCTGCATCCATGGGTCAGAAGAGAGCATACTGCTACCAGGACAATTCTCCTCACATCACTCTCCAGGTTTGAGTAATCCCAGTGAAATTTCCGGGCTTCCCTGGCAGCTCAGGGGTGAAGAATCCACCTGCAATGCAGGAGATCCAAGTTAATCCCCTGGTCTGGGAAGATCCCCTAGAGGAGGGCATGGCAACCCATTCCAGCATTCTTGCCTGGAGAATCCCATGGACAGAGGAGCCTGATGGGCTACAGTTCATAGGGCTGCAGAGAGTCAGACATGACTGAAAGTACTGAGCATGCATGCGTGCTCTGAAAATTCCATGTTCATCTCTGTAGAAAGTGCCAAGTTGATTCTGAAATTCACATGGAATGCAAGGAACCTAGATAGCCAGTGTAATCCTAAAAAAGAATGACAAGGCAGGAGGACTCGCGTTTGCTGATTTCTAGGCTTACTGCAGAGCAAACTGTTCAAGACAGGATGGTACTGGCACAAGGATGGACAGACCAGTGGACTTGAACTGAGCGTCCAGAAATGAAATGACATGTCTGTGGACACTTGAGTTTTTACAGAGGGGCTAAGGCCATTCAACAGGGAGCATCTGTTTTCGAGGAATGTTGCTGGGACAACTTTCTAGCCATGTGGGAAAAAAAGAAGGTGGACCTTTATCTCATTCAGACAAGAACCGACTCAAATGCCCAAAGACTTAATGATAAGAGCTAACAGTGTAAAAGCCTCAGAAGAATACATGAAGCGAATTCTTCATGATCCTGGGTTTGGCAAGATTCTTAAATTGGCAGCAAGTGCTCTTAAAAATGTAAATTTGATGCACTGCTTTATCTCAGTCATTTCAATTCAGGGTGATTTAAAGGAGTAGAAGGAGGAAGAGAGCAAAGATGGTCTGAGTTTCTGTTCCGTCAACACCTTTTTCTGATACTGACCTTGGGAGCACGGAGCGTGACAGCAGTCGCCTGGACTTCTGTACTTGCCACTTCAAGGCAGTCAGAAGCTGGCCTTAGGGCCCTCACCCTGCTAAGTAGGCAGCATCTGGAGAAACGTTCCATCACTCTTAGGAAGCCAGGCGCCACCGTGGGAGACGGCTCGAGTCCTGCAGAAGGTGTCTGACGGCACCCCGCAGGCGATGCACACTCTCCATGGCAGCTCCACCTGTCCTCATTGCACTGCATTGCCAAGCACACTCTCGACTTCCGCCATCCCCATCTGAAGACTGGGAGCGTGCAGGCTCGGGTGCCTCAGGGGCGTGTGGTCTGAGCAAACCTGGGGCCACTCTTGAGGTGGGCATGTAGACCAGGCCCTGTGACGCTTCTGCTGTTACTAAAACACTCCGTCTCTGCTCCCTAAAGTGGCAAGAGGTTGTGTGAGGTGACACCTACCGAAGGGAAGAAAGATCAAACGTTAAGACCACAAAGAAATCTCTGAGTGCACAGAACCTGAACAATTCTGGTGTTTATTTCTCTCTGGAAACAATTTGTAAATGGGGAATTCATCAACTGGGGGCTCCAGGGGTCAGTGTCTGGCTCACAAGACAGTAAAGGACAGCTAACTTGTGAGAGATGGGGAGATGGTCAGGCCCCCCAAAGGAGGCCTCTCACATCAGTGTGTTCCTGACCAGAATGGAGACAATGCTTAGGAAGAGAGTTGATTGCACCAATTGTGCATTTGCTTCGATATCCTCTTCAAGTGTATAATCAGGTGTGATGTCCCTCTCCAGATTAGTAGGTCCTCCGAAATTGCACATGTTCGAACCACAACAATTAACCCAATAGAAACTGTTAAATCTATGAGTTGTCTTTCTTCTGGGGGTTTCTGGAGGCTCTTCGGCTCTATACAGAAATGTGCAGTTAAATGTACAGTTCTTGTAAATGAGTATTTCCCGAGAATTCAAACCTAAAAAAGAAATAGAAATGAAAATCACAGATTTCATGCTTTCAACATCCAAATATCAAAGCACAGTTATCTTACTAGCTCCATCCCTAAATATTGTTGTTCTGTCGAGCAGTCATATCTGACTCTTTTCGACCCCATGAAGACAGCACGCCAGGCTTCCCTGTCCTTCATTATCTCCTGAAGTTCACTCAAACACATGTCCACTGAGTGATGATGCCATTCAACCATCTCATCCTCTGTATCCCCTTTCTCCTCCTGCCTTCAACCTTTCCAAGCTTCAGGGTTTTTTACAATAAACCAACTCCGCATCAGGTGGCCAAAGTACTGGAGCTTCAGGGACTCTCAAGATCTTCTGTTACACCACAGTTCAAAAGCATCAATTCTTTGGTGTTCAGCGTTCTTTATGGTCCAAATCTCACATCCATACACGACTACTGGAAAAACCGTAGTTTTGACTATAAGGACTTTTGTTGGCAAAGAGATGTCTCTGCTATTTAATATGCTCTTTTAGATGTGTCACACCTTTCTTTCCCAAGGAGCAAGCATCTTTTAATTTCACCAGTCTGCAGTCACCATTCTCAGTGATTTTGGATCCCAACAAAATAAAATCTGTTATTGTTTCCATTTTCCCTCCATCTATTTGCAATCAAGTGATGGGACTGCAGGCCATAATCTTCATTTTTTGAATGTTGAGTTCTAAGCCAGCCTTTTCACTTTTCTCTTTCATCTTCATCAAGACTCTTTAGTTCCTCTTCACTTCCTGCCATTAGGGTGGTGCCATCTGCATATCTGAGGTTGCTGGTATTTCTCCTGGCAATGTTGATTCCAGTTTGTGATTCATCCAGCCTGGAAGTTTGCATGATGTAATCTATGAATAAATTAAATAAGCAGGGTGACAATATACAGCCATGATGTACTCTTTTACCAATTTTGAACTAGTTCGTTGTTAATTCTGCTTCTAACTGCTGCTTCTTGACCAGCATACAGGTTTCTCAGGAGGCAGGTAAAGTGGTCTGGTATTCCCATCACTTTAAGATTTTTCCACAGTTTGTTGTGATCCACACAGTCAACGGCTTTGGTGTAGTCAATAAAGCAGACGTAGATGGTTTTCTGGAACTCTCTTGCTTTCTCGATGATCCAACAGATGTTGGCAATTTGATCTCTGGTTCCTCTGCCTTTTCTAAATACACCTTGTATATTTGGAAGTTCTTGGTTCCTGTAATGTTGAAGCCTAGCTTGAAGCATTCTGAGCATCAACCTGCTAGCATGTGAAATGAGTGAAATAGTGCAGCAATTTGAACATTCTTTGGTATTGCCCTTCTTTGAGACTGGAGTGAAAACTGACCTTTTCTAGTCCTGTGGCCACTGCTGAGTTTTCTAAATTTGCTGGCATATTGAGTGTAGCACTTCAACAGCATCATCTTTTAGGATTTGAAAGAGCTCAGCTGGAATTCCATCACTTCCACTAGCTTTGCTCTTAGTAATGGTTGCAAAGGCCCACTTGATCACACTCTTGGATGTCTTGTTCTAAGTGACCATGCCACTGTGCTTATCCGGGTCAGTAAGACCTTTTTTGTATAGTTCTTCTGTGTATTCTTGATGCTTCTTTTTTGTCTCTTCTGCTTCTCTTAGCTCCTTGCCATTTCTGCCCTTTATTGAGCCCATCTTTGCCTGCAATGTTCCCTTGGTATCTCTAGTTTTCTTGAGGAGATCTCTAGTCTTTCCCATTCTATTGTTTTCCTCTATTTCTGTGCATTGTTTGCTTAAGAAGGCTTTCTTATCTCTCTTTGCTCTTCTCTAGAACTCTGCATTCCGGTGGATACATCTTTCCCTTTCTCCTTTGTCTTTCACGTCTCTTCTCTGTTATTTGCCAGGCCTCCTCAGGCAACCATTTTGCCTTCTTGCATTTGTTTTTCTTGGGCATTGTTTTGGCCACCACCACCTGTGCAATGTTATGAACGTCTGTCCAGCCATAGTTCTTCAGGGACTCGGTCTTTGAGATCTAATCCCTTGAATCTATTTGTCACTTCTACTGTATAAATTATTTTATTTAGCTCACACCAGAATGGCCGAGTGGCTTCCCCTAGTTTCTACAATTTAAGTCTGAATTTTCCAATAAGGAGTTCATAATCTGAGCCACAGTCAGCTCTGGGTCTTGTTCTTACTGTCGTATAGTACTTCTCCAACTTTGCCTGCCAAGAATATAATCAATCGGATTTTGGTATTGATCATCTGGTGATGACCACATGTGGACTCACCTCTTGTGTTGTTGGAAGAGGGTGTTTGCTATGACCAGTGCGTTCTCTTGGCAAAACTCTGTTAGCCTTTGCCCTGCTTTGTTTTGTTCTCCAAGGACACAGCTGTCTATTACTCTACATATCCCTTGACTTCTTCCTTTTGCATTCCATTCCGCATGATGAAAAGGACATCTTTCGGTGTGTGTGTTAGTTCTAGAAGGTCTTGTGGGGCTTCCCAGATGGCACTAGTGGTGAAGAACCTGCCTGCCAATGTAGGCAATGTAAGAGATCTAAGTTTGATCCTTGGGTCGGGAAGATCCCCTAGAGCAGGGCCCACCAACCCATTCCAGTATTCTTGCCTCAATAATCCCACGAACAGTAGAGCCTGGTGGACTACAGTCCACAGAACTGCAGAGAGTCAGACACACCTGAATCAACTAGCACGCACACATGCTGGAAGGTCTTGTAGGTTTTCATATAACCATCCCACTTCAGCTTCTTTGGCATTAGTGGCTGGGACATAGACTTGGATTACTGTGATGTTGAATGGTTTGTCTTGGAAACAAACCAAGATCATTCTGTTACTTTTCAGACTGCCCCCAAGTACTGCATTTTGGACTCTTTAGTTGACTATTAGGGCTACTCCATTTCTTCTAAGGGATTCTTGCCCACAGTAGTAGATATAATGGTCATCTGAATTAAATTCTCCCATTCCCATCCATTTTAGTTCACTGATTCCTAAAATGTCAATGTTCACTCTTGCCATCTCCGGTTTGATCACTTTCCTGTTGGACAACATCCAATTTACCTTGCTTCATGGACCTAACCTTCCAGGTTCCTATGCAATAGTCTTCTTTACAGCATCAGACTTGCACCACCAAACATCTACAACTGAGGGTTGTTTCTGCTTTGGCTCAGCCTCTTCATTCTTTCTGGAGCTATTTCTCTGCTCTTCCCAGTAGGACATTGGATACTAACCTAGGAGGTTCATCTTTCAGTATCATTTGCCTTTCCATACTGTTCATGGGTTCTCAAGGCAAGAATGGTGAAGTGGTTTGCCATTCCCTTCTCCAGTGGACCACGTTTTCTTAGAGCTCTCCACCGTGACCCATCTGCCTTGGGTGGCCCTGCACTGCGTGGCTCAGAGTTTCACTGAAATACACAAGGCTGTGATCCATGTGATCTTTTTGATTAGTTTTCTGTGATTGTGGTTTTCATTCTGTCTGGCCTCTGATGGATGGGGATGAGAGGCTTGTGCAAACCTCCTGATGGGAAAGACTGGCTGTGAGGAAGACCTGGTCTTGCTCTGGTGGGCAGGGCCTTGCTCCGTAAACCTTTAATCCAGTTCTCTGCTGATGGGTGCGGTGGTGCTCCCTCACTGTAGTTTGGTCTAAGTCAGCCCAGTCCTGGAGTCTGTAGTGTCTATGATAGGCTGCAGGCTCTATTGTCAGGCTAACAATGATGTCCTCCAAGAAGATTTATGTCAACATGCTTCACCTCCCAGGACTGCTGCGGCCTGTGCCCCTGGCCCCACAGCAGGCCACTGTCAACCCACACCTCTGCCAGAGACTCTCAAATATTCACAAGCAAGTCTGCCTTGGTCTCTTGTGGGTCACTGCTCCTTTCACATGAGTCCTGGTGCACACAAAATTTTCTTTGTTCAGTTCAGTTGCTCAGTCACGTTTGACTCTTTGCAACCCCGTGGACTGCAGCATGCCACGCTTCTCTGTCCATCACCACCTCCCAGAGTTTACTCAAACTCATGTCCATTGAGTCGGTGATGCTATCCAACCATCTCATCCTTTGTCGTCCCCTTCTCCACCCATCTTCAATATTTCCCAGCATCAGGGTCTTTTCCAATGAGTCGGATCTTCACATCAGGTGGCCAAAGTATTGGAGTTTCAGCTTCAGCATCAGTCCATCCAGTGAATATTCAGGACTGATCTCCTTCAGAATGGACTGGTTGGATCTCCTTGCAGTCCAAGGGAGTTTCAAGAGTCTTCTCGAACACTACAACTCAAAAGCATCAATTCTTCAGCACTCAGCTTTCTTTATAGTCCAAATCTCACATCCATACATGATTACTAGAAAAGCCATAGCTTTGACTAGATGGACCTTTGTAGGTAAAGTTATATCTCTGCTTTTTAATATGCTGTCTAGGTTGGCCACAGCTTTTCTTCCAAGGAGCAAATGTCTTTTAATTTCATGGCTGAAGTCACCATCTGCAGTGATTTTGGAACACCCAAAAATAAAGTCTCTCACTCTTTCCATTGTTTCCCCATCTATTTGCCATGAAGTGATGGGAACAGATGCCACGATCTTAGTTTTCTGAATGTTGAGTTTTCAGCCAGTGTTTTCACTCTCATCTTTCACTCTCATCAACAAGCTCTTTAGTTCTTCTTCACTTTCTGCCATAAGGGTGGTGTCATCTGGATATTTGAGGTTATTGATATTTCTCCTGGCAATCTTGACTCCAGCTTGTGCTTCATCCACCCCAGAGTTTCTCATGATGTACTCTGTGTATAGGTTAAGTGAGCAGAGTGACAATATACAGTCTTGACATACTCCTTTCCTGATTTGGAACCAACCACTTTCTTGTTCCATGTTCTGTTCTAAGTGTTGCTTCTTGATCTGCATACAGATTTCTCAAGAGGCAGGTCAGATGGTCTGGTATTCCCATCTCTTTAAGAATTTACATAGTATGCTGTGATCCACACAGTCAAAGGCTTGGGCATAGTCAAGAAAGCCCGAGTAGATGTTTTTCTGGAACTCTAATTTTTTCAATGATCCAATGGTTCTTGACAATTTGACATCCAGTTCATGGAACAACAGACTGGTTCCAAATAGGAAAAGGAGTTCGTCAAGGCTGTATATTGTCACCGTGTTTATTTAACTTATATGCAGAGTACGTCATGAGAAACGCTGGACTGGAAGAAACACAAGTTGGATCAAGATTGCCAGGACAAATATCAATTACCTCAGATATGCAGATAACACCACCCTTATAGCAGAAAGTGAAGAGGAACTAAAAAGCCTCTTGATGAAAGTGAAAGTGGAGAGTGAAAAAGTTGGCTTAAAGCTCAACATTCAGAAAACGAAGATCATGGCATGTGGTCCCATCACTTCATGGGAAATAGATGGGGAAACAGTGGAAACTGTCAGCCTTTATTTTTCTGGGCTCCAATATCACTGCAGATGGTGACTGCAGCCATGAAATTAAAAGACGCTTACTCTTTGGAAGGAGAGTTATGACCAACCTAGATAGCATATTCAAAAGCAGAGACATTACTTTGCCAACAAAGGTTCGTCTAGTCAAGGCTATGGTTTTTCCTGTAGTCATGTATGGATGTTAGACATGGACTGTGAAGAAGGTTGAGTGCCCAAGAATTGATGCTTTTGAACTGTGGTGTTGGAGAAGACTCTTGAGAGTCCCTTGGACTGCAAGGAGATCCAACCAGTCCATTCTGAAGCAGATCAGCCCTGGGATTTCTTTGGAAGGAATGATGCTAAAGGGGAAACTCCAGTACTTTGGCCACCTCATGCAAAGAGGTGACTCACTGGAGAAGACTCTGATGCTGGGAGGGATTGGGGGCAAGAGGAGAAGGGGACGACAGAGGATGAGATGGCTGGATGGCATCACTGACTCGATGGACTTGAGTCTGAGTGACCTCCGGGAGTTGGTGATGGACAGGGAGGCCTGGTGTGCTGTGATTCATGGGGTCGCAAAGAGTCAGACGCGACTGAGTGACTGATCTGATCTGATCCTCTTTATTTGTTACAAGACCTTAAATTCTTTTGAAAAATGTTTATGTATTCCATGGTTTTGGCCACATCAGGTCTCAGATGCAGGATGTGGGAGCTTTCCTTTAAGGCTTCTCTCTCCTTGTGGCCCACGGGCTCCAGAGCATGAGGGCTCATTAGTTGTAGGAGATGGCCTTAACTGCCCTGTCACATGTGGGCTCTCAGTTCCCCAACCAGGGTTGAACCCACGTCCCGTGCACTGAAAGGTACATTCTTAACACTGGACCACCAGGGAGTCCCCAGTGCCTAAACTTCTCGAGTAAGCAAGAATATTCAAGTCCACTAGAATTTTCATTACCTCATGAACAACTTCATCTGGGGATGATTTTCCAGCCACACTGCCAACTTATCTAGGCACCTGGCCGCCCTAAGTAATTTTACAGTCCCTTGTAAGGAAGCTATACAAAGGAGTCGCTCTGTTCATTATTTGTCATAAGGAATCTAGGGACCCAGAAATGAATGGAGACCAGGAAATATGTTTCTGTTGATGTCCCAAAGAACATACAGACCCTCAACAAGAAAGAGCCTATAGTATGGTCTTCTGCTGATAGCCTGCAGTTGCCATGGCCCTTCTACATCAGCTCCTTGTGTGGTAAGCACTTCCCTGAGGGATCTAAGGTGCATCCACGTTTTGGGCCTGCTTTGTTGGAAAACCTTGCCAGAAGACCACGCTCCTGTGGGAAACAAGGAATTGCCTAAGCTGCACTGGGGAATCTACCTCCTTGATCAGGGATGGCCAAGGAGTGGAGGCTTTGAGTGGCAGCAGTCCTTCCAGTCCCTGAAGACACGGCAGGACACCTGTGGACACGTGGGCCCACATGGCCGGCTATGTGTCTCTGCAAGAGGCTACTACTGCCTGCCCTTTAATGGCGCTGAGCCTCAACACAGAAACATGCTCTCAGGATGGGTACAGAGAGAGAAAAGAGTGGCGCTGTTCCCTGAAACTGCCTTGGCAGGGTGACTCGTTAAGGAGGAAGAAGGTAATCTGGTACTTACGCATGGAGACAGTAAAACAGCGCCTAATATGATAAGGACACGTTCTCTTAACTGGACAATGGAAGGTGTTTTTCACGACACACTCATGGCATTGTACGTTAAAGGTCCCTAGGTAAAAGAGAACAGAGTCAGACTCCTCCTTCATTGCCACTCACTGCATCTGCCCAGCAGCCGGCCCCTTCCCTCAGCCTCAAGGATTCCCTGAGGCTACACAGCTCAGTCCTCAGTGGGCTCTGAGCCTGGGCAGCACGAGCTTCCTGGACACCAGGACGCCAGGTACACTCAGGACTTTTCTTCTTCTCAGAGAAAGGTTCTCAGGAAAGCTCCCAGCTGTCAGGACTGTGAGACTCTGCTCTGTTGATGGACCCGCCTTTTCAAGCAGAGCCTGTAGTCATAAGGGGCCAAAGCCTCCCTGAGTTCCCTGCACCCAGCCATGCCCGCCTGATCCAAAGAGGAAGGGCCACAGCCAGAGATTTCCCTGCGCCCACCCTGCGGCCCTGCGTCCACTGGTCCTTAGAGGGGCTTCCCTCCATCCTGACCCTCCCCCTGCTCCTGGACACTCTGTGCTCGCCAACTGCACAATTGCTAAGATGGAGATCTCAGCTGACTAAAATGGTGAAAATTCCATTCAGACCCTTAAAAGGACCCCAATAAAGTCAAGTCTCATCCTCTTCAAGAAGCAGAAGCATTGATACTCACAGGGCTCAACGAAGCCCAGGGGCAATCCCATGAAGAGGAGGAAGGCAAAGAGGAGCATCATCCCTGTGGGGGCTTGAACCTGTAGGTGAGGAAAGCCAGGGCACAAGTCAGCAAGTGCCACTTCTGGTCTCTCATCTGAGTAGCACGAGTCCTGGCCACCCTTCCCACCTTCCAGCACCTCTGGTTCTCGGCTCAGCATGGCTCTGGGCAGTGACGGGCTTGCAGCCCTTTCCTACACACAGTGGCTTCGCCTCACTCAAGCCGTCATCCTAGGTGAAGACATGGTCCTACTCGCCATCAGGCAGAGCATGAGGCTCAGAGTGGTCTGGGGCTGTCTCCTCGTGGCCCTCACACTCCACAAGGGACCCCTGATCTCCCTGTGGTGTCCCGACCTCAAGGCTGACCTGTGTGAAGAGCTGGAACATGCTCCATTCAAGTACTTCTAAATTGTATGAGCTGAGACAAAGATAGAAGACAGTGACAAGAGCAGAGGAACTAGTGGAGAAGAAGCCAGAAGCCCAGTGCCTGTGCTAGGAAGCATGGACCACATGCCATCACGTCTCCCGGGGACTGGGCGTCACATGGCTCCACATTTCTACAGGGCAGGCCCTGCGGCTCGTCACCCGAGCCGACACACCAGCACTGGCTGGAGGGAAAGCCCCCCAGCACCAGGAGTGCCCGCATCTGAAACATTTCCTTGTGGGGACTCATCAGCACCCTTGAAGCTGCCAATGTCTAAAGTCCTTCCGGATATTCTCTCCCCGCCGCCAGGGGCCCCATCTCCCTTGTGAACCAGGGGATTTGCCCTTTCTGCTCAGGGGCTCCTGTCTGAGGGACATGCCTGGCCTGTTGCTGCCTGTCACCCTGAGGAGACCCAGGGGCAGCCCCTGACAGGTACCTGCCACAGGAACAGCTGAGGCCCAGGATGGGGGCTGACTCTGCATCAGCCAGCCATGCTTCTCGGGTAGGGACCATCAGTGTCCTGCCCCTGGGCCCCTGGCTCTCTTCACGCATGCTCCCTTTGGGATGGCTGGGCCTCAACCTGCTTATGGCCAAAAGTCCTCCCACTCGAGGTGAATTTGGGTCAAAGCAGCAGGTACAGAGGACCAAGACTGAGGAGGGGATCAGAGTCATTGCCCTGCAAGGGCTGCTGATCTGCCCAGCCAGTCAGCCTCCCACGTGGCACCACCGTCTCCATGTCCAAACCCCTTCCCACCAGTCCTGTCTGCTCTTCTTATATCTGTCCCTTCCTTCGAGCCACCCATGCTCCCACTGCCAGTCTCGAGGGCAGCTCAGACCCAGAAGCACCCCAAGTGCTCCCGGAAGAGGAGCCTCAGATAGACAAACCGAGGAGACTGTCCTATCCACCATCTCATCAGGACAGTGAAGGAGAGAACAAGACTGTGGAGGAGTAGGTGGCCATGGAGTACATCTCTCTCCACGGATACATCAGGAATACACCTTTAGGCACAGAAATGCGTCCAGAACACCAGCTGAGAGTGGAGAGGAGTGCCTGACCAGTGGAAAACAATATACAAAGCCATGCAAAACTCAGTAGGACAAAGGAACTAGAGGGATAAACAGGACTGTTAGCAGGACTGGACCTGCATTCAGCCAGTGGGAGAACTGAAACAGGGGTCTGATCCGGACACTGGAGCAACTGTCTGAGCCAGACCAGAAACTTTTAAGGCTCAGAGTGAAACAGCTGTTCCGTGGCCAACTAAATGGAATGAGAACCAGAGAATCCTTTCCACAGCCATACATACCCCATACAGGGACACCGGTCCCCTGGAAGGCACATCATCTGGGAGCTGGAGCTTAGGGATTGTGGAGCAACCCCAGGGAAAGGGCTGCTGTTGACTGTGCGAGACACAATGAGGGGATGTGAGCAGGGAGACTGTGGTGGGCAATGCCTGTGGAAGAAAGCCAGGCAGCCATGGATGCAAGGCGATACTGCTGAGTCACGTGCAGGGCATGAAGCCATCACCATAGCTTCTCTCCCTCCACACACCAGCATCGGCAGGTGAACAATAGAGAGGCTGGCCCATCAAACGCCTGATGCACTGAACCACAGAGTAGGACCCCACCCAGGGTGCCTCTCCAAGTGCCTAATGTGCCGATCTACAAAGTAGGACCCCAGGCAGGGGGGCCCCCCTATGTGCCTGATGCACCAAACAACAGAGAAGGACCCCAGGCAAGGGAATCCTCTAAGTGCCTGAATGGGCGGAGCTACGGAGAAAGACTGGCCAAAGAGGCTTTCTGATCACCAGCTACAAGAGGCTTGAAAAAAAGACTCTGATAGGGCCATAACTCCTGTGGCAGAGGGAGTCCATGTCCCTGCACACTTGGTGCTCCAGGGTCATCGCAAGCCAAGCAGCTGGGCCACCTTCATGTTCAACTCTAATTGGGGCAGAGCTGCCGCAGGCAAAAAAGTCTTGTATCTACACACACAGGGGCACTTCAGTAGTGTCCAACTCTTTGTGATCCTGTAGACTGTGGCCTGCCAGGCTTCTCTGTCAGGGAAGGGGGTTCTCTAGGCAAGAATACTGGAGCAGATGGGCTAATACTGGTTGCCATACCCTTCTAGAGCACTATATTTTCTGCTGCCCTAGCTGCCAATTCCCCTGAGTACCTGTGCTGCCAGAACCCCTGTGACCCAAGCAGCTGCACCACCTCCACACCTGGCCCTCTCGGGGGCAAACCCAAGTCCTCTAGGGCAGCCTCAGGAGCAAACCCCATAGGACAACCCACATGCAGAGATGGAAATAAAACCACAATTGAAACCCAAGAGCAGTGTGGCTAAGGAAGAAGACCCAAAACCTTCCTGCCAGCCTTACAAGCTTCAGATTAAACCCACAGGATCAACTAGGCAGACTCTGTGTCTACAGTATATATAAAAGGACATAGCTGTGGACACTGAGGACAAGAACACACAGGAGTAGGACCAGATTAGAATATGAGATGCCCCTGCAGCAGGTCCAGAGACAAGCAGAGTGTTGGAGGGCATCCTAGGAAGGTCAGGCGGACTGTGACTCCCAGTGAGGGAGACTGTGACTCCCAGTGAAGGAAAGGACTCTGACAGCAGCGACTCAAGAAAAACATTTCCTTTCTGTTTTTTAATTAATTAATGTATTTATTTTATTTTACAATATTGTATTGGTTTTACCATACATTGACTTGAATCTGCCATTGGTGTACATGTGTTCCCCATCCTGAACCCCCCTCCCACCTCCCTCCCCATCCCATCCCTCTGGGTCATCCCAGTGCACCAGCCCCGAGCACCCTGTATCATGCATCGAATCTGGACTGGAGATTCGTTTCACATATGATAATTCACATGTTGCAATGCCATTCTCTCATATCATCCCGCCCTCACCCTCTCCTGCAGAGTCCAAAAGTCTGTACAATGCATCTGTCTCTTTTACTGTCTCGCATACAGGGTTATCATTACCATCTTTCTGAATTCCATATATACGTTAGTATACTCTATTGGTGTTTTTCTTTCTGGCTTTCTTCATATAATAGGCTCATTTCATCCACCTCATTAGAACTGATTCAATTGTATTCTTTTTAACGGCTGAGTAATATTCCATTATGTATATGTACCACTGCTTTCTTATCCATTCGTTTGCCAGTGGACATCTAGGTTGCTTCCATGTCCTGGGATTAGAAACAGTGCTGCGATGAATACTGAGGTACACGTGTCTCTTTCCATTCTGGTTTCCCTGGTGTGTAGGCCCAGCGGTGGGATTGCTGGGTCCATGTGGCAGTTCTGTTTTCAGTTTTTTAAGGAATCTCCACAACTGTTCTCCACAGTGGCTGTACTAGTTTGCATTCCCACCAATACAGTAAGAGGGTTCCCTTTTATCCACACCCTCTCCAGCATTTATTGCTTGTACATTTTTGGATAGCAGCCATTCTGAATGGCGTGAAATGGTACCTCACTGTGGTTTTGGTTTGCATTTCTCTGATAATGAGTGATGTTGAGCATCTTTTCATATGTTTGTTAGCCATCTGTATGTCTTCTTTGGAAAAATGTCTGTTTAGTTCTTTGGCCACTTTTTGATTGGGTCGTTTATCTTTCTGGAATTGAGCTACAGGAACTGTTTGTATATTTTGGGGATTAATTATTTGTCCGTTGCTTCGTTTGCTATTATTTTCTCCGATTCTGAAGGCTGTCTTTTCACCTTGCTTATAGTTTCCTTTGTTGTGTAGAAGCTTTTTAAGTTTAATTAGGTCCCATTTGTTTATTTTTGCTTTTATTTCCAATATTCTGGGAGGTGGGTCATAGAGGATCCTGCTGTGGTTTATGTCGGAGAGTGTTTTGCTTATGTTTTCCTCTAGGCATTTAATAGTTTCTGGCCTTATATTTAGATCTTTAATCCATTTTGAATTTATTTTTGTGTAAGGTGTTAGAAAGTGTTCTAGTTTCATTCTTTTACAAGTGGTTGACCAGTTTTCCCAGCACCACTTGTTAAAGAGATTGTCTTTTTTCCATTGTATATTCTTGCCTCCTTTGTCAAAGGTAAGGTGTCCATAGGTGCGTGTATTTATCTCTGGGCTTTCTATTTTGTTCCACTGATCTATATTTCTGTCTTTGTGACAGTGCCATACTGTCTTGATGACTGTGGCTTTGCAGTAGAGACTGAAGTCAGGCAGGTTGATTCCTCCACTTCCATTCTTCTTTCTCAAGATTGCTTTTGCTATTCGAGGTGTTTTGTATTTTCATACAAAGTGTGAAATTATTTGTTCTAGTTCTCTGAAAAATACCTTTGGTAGCTTGATAGGGATTGCATTGAGTCTACAGATTGCTTTGCGTAGTATACTCATTTTCACTATATTGATTCTTCTGATCCATGAACACGGTACATTTCTCCAGCTGTCTGTGTCCTCTTTGATTTCTTTCACCAGGGTTTTATAGTTTTCTATATATAGGTCTTTTGTTTCTTTAGGTAGATATATTCCTAAGTATTTTATTCTTTTCGTTGTAATGGTGGATGGAATTGTTCCTTGATTTCTCTTTCTGTTTTCTCATTGTTAGTGTATAGGAATGCAAGGGATTTCTGTGTGCTAATTTTATAGCCTGTAACTTTACTATATTCATTGATTAGCTCTAGTAATTGTCCGGTGGAGTCTTTAGGGTTTTCTATGTAGAGGATCAAAGCTAGTGGAGGTGATGGAATTCCAGTGGAGCTATTCCAAATCCTGAAAGATGATGCTGTGAAAATGCTACACTCAATATACCAGCAAATTTGGAAAACTCAGCAGTGGCCACAAGATTGGAAAAGGTCAGTTTTCATCCTAATCCCAAAGAAAGGCAATGCCAAAGAGTGCTCAAACTACCGCACAATTGCACTCATCTCACACGCTAGTAAAGTAATGCTCAAAATTCTCCAAGCCAGGCTTCAGCAATATGTGAACCGTGAATTCCTGATGTTCAAGCTGGTTTTAGAAAAGGCAGAGGAACCAGAGATCAAATTGCCAACATCCGCTGGATCATGGAAAAAGCAAGAGAGTTCCAGAAAAACATCTATTTCTGCTTTATTGACTATGCCAAAGCCTTTCACTGTGTAGATCACAATAAACTGTGGAAAATTCTGAAGGAGATGGGAATACCAGACCACCTGATCTGTCTCTTGAGAAATCTGTATGCAGGTCAGGAAGCAACAGTTAGAACTGGTCATGGATCAACAGACTGGTTCCAAATAGGAAAAGGAGTACGTTAAGGCTGCATATTGTCACCATGTTTATTTAACTTCTATGCAGAGTACATCATGAGAAATGCTGGACTGGAAGAAACACAAGTTGCAATCAAGATTGCTGGGAGAAATATCAATAACCTCAGATATGCAGATGACACCACTCTTATGGAAGAAAGTGAAGAGGGGCTAAAAAGCCTCTTGATGAAAGTGAAAGTGGAGAGTGAAAAGGTTGGCTTAAAGCTCAACATTCAGAAAACGAAGATCATGACATCTGGTCCCATCACTACATGGGAAATAGATGGAGAAACAGTGGAAACAGTGTCAGACTTTATTTTTCTGGGCTCCAAACTCACTGCAGATGGTGACTGCAGCCATGAAATTAAAAGACGCTTACTCCTTGGAAGGAAAGTTATGACCAACCTAGATAGCATATTCAAAAGCAGAGACATTACTTTGCCAACAAAGGTTCGCCTAGTCAAGGCTATGGTCTTTCCTGTGGTCGTGTATGGATGTGAGAGCTGGACTGTGAAGAAGGCTGAGCGCTGAAGAATTGATGCTTTTGAACTGTGGTGTTGGAGAAGACTCTTGAGAGTCCCTTGGACTGCAAGGAGATCCAACCAGTCCATTCTGAAGGAGATCAATCCTGGAATTTCTTTGGAAGGAATGATGCTAAAGCTGAAACTCCATATTTTGGCCAACTAATGCGAAGAATTGACTCATTGGAGAAGACTCTGATGCTGGGACGGATTGACGGCAGGAGGAGAAGGGGACGACAGAGGATGAGATGGCTGGATGGCATCACTGACTTGATGGATGTGAGTCTGGGTGACTTCCGGGAGCTGGTGATGGACAGGGAGGCCTGGTGTGCTGCGGTTCATGGGGTCGCAAAGAGTCGGACACGACTGAGCGACTGATCTGATCTGATGTAGAGGATCATGTCATCTGCAAACAGTCAGAGTTTTACTTCTTCTTTTCCAATCTGGATTAGGATAAATGCCCACAAAACCAAACAAAAGAGGAAGAGAGAGGGAATCTACCTGATAAAGCATTCTGAATAATGATAGTGAAAATGATCCAAAATCTTGAAAACAAATTGGAGTTACAGATAAATAGCCTGGAGACAAGGATTGAGAAGATGCAAGAAAGGTTTAACAAGGACCTAGAAGAAATAAAAAGAGTCAATATATAATGAATAATGCAATAAATGAGATCAAAAACACTCTGGAGGGAACCAACAGTAGAATAATGGAGGCAGAAGATAGGATAAGTGAGGTAGGAGATAAAATGGTAGAAATAAATGAAACAGAGAGGAAAAAAAGAATTAAAAGAAATGAGGACAACCTCAGAGACCTCTGGGACGATGTTAAATGCCCCAACATTCGAATCATAGGAGTCCCAGAAGAAGAAGACAAAAAGAAAGGCCATGAGAAAATATTTGAGATCATAGTTGAAAACTTCCCTAAAATGGGGAACGAAATTGTCACCCAAGTCCAAGAAACCCAGAGAGTCCCAAACAGGAGAAACACAAGGCGAAACACCCCAAGACACATATTAATCAAATTAACAAAGATCAAACACAAAGAACAAATAGTAAAAGCAGCAAGGGAAAAACAACAAATAACACACAAGGGGATTCCCATCAGGATAACAGCTGATCTTTCAAGAAACTCTTCAGGCCAGGAGGGAATGGCAGGACATATTTAAAGTGATGCAAGAAAATAACCTACAGCCCAGATTACTGTACCAAGCAAGGATCTCATTCAAATACGAAGGAGAAATCAAAAGCTTTACAGACAAGCAAAAGCTGAGAGAAATGAGCAACACCAAACCAGCTCTCCAACAAATGCTAAACGATCTTCTCTAGACAGGAAACACAGAAAGGGTATATAAACTCGAACCCAAAACAATAAAGTAAGTGGCAACGGGATCACACTTATCAATAATTACCTTAAATGCAAATGGGTTGAATGCCCCAACCAAAAGACAAAGACTGGCTGAATGGATACAAAAAAAGACTCCTATATATGTTGTCTACAAGAGACCCACCTCGAAACAAGGAACACATACAGAGTGAAAGTGAAGGGATGGAAAAAGATATTCCACGCAAATAAGAGACCAAAAGAAAGCAGGAGTAGCTATACTCATACCAGATAAAATAGACTTGAAAACAAAGGCTGTGAAACGAGACAAAGATGGACAGTACATAATGATCAAAGGATCGATCCAAAAAGAAGATGTAACAATCATAAATATATATGCACCCAACATAGGAGCACCACAATATGTAAGACAAATGCTAACAAGTATGAAAGGGGAAATTAATAGCAACACAATAATAGTGGGAGATTTTAATACCACACGCACACCTATGGACAGATCAACTAAACAGAAAATTAACAAGGATACACAAACTTTAACTGACACAAGAGAACACTTAGACCTAATTGACATCTATAGGACATTTCATCCCAAAACAATGAATTTCACCTTTTTCTCAAGTGCACATGGAACCTTCTCCAGGATAGATCACATCTTGGGCCATAAATCTAGCCTTGGTAAATTCAATAAAATTGAAATGATCCCAAGCATCTTTTAGGACAAAAACGAAGTAAGATTAGATGTCAACTACAGGACAAAAACTATTAAAACTGGAAACATATGGAGGCTGAACAACACATTGCTGAATAACCAATAAATCACAGAAGAAATAAAAAAGAAATCAAAATATGCATAGAAACGACTGAAAATGAAAACACAACAACCCAAAACCTAGGGGACACTGTAAAAGCAGTGCTAAGGGGAAGGTTCATAGCAATACAGGCTTACCTCAAGAAACAAGAAAAAAGCCAAATAAATAACCTAACTCTACACCTAGAGCAACTTGAAAAGGAAAAAATTATGAACCCCAGGGTTAGGAGAAGGAAAGAAATCTTAAAAATTAGGGCAGAAATAAATGCAAAAGAAACAAAAGAGACCATAGCAAAAATCAACAAAACCAAAAGCTGGTTCTTTGAGAAGATTAATAAAACTGACAAACCATTAGCCAGACTCATCAAGAAACAAAGGGAAACAAATCAAATCCACAAAATTAGACATGAAAATGGAGAGATCACAACAGACAACACTGAAATACAAAGGATCATGAGACTATTATCAGAAACTATATGCAAATAAAATAAGACAACTTGGAAGAAATGGACAAATTCTTAGAAAAGTACAACTTTCCAAAATTGAACCAGGAAGAAATAGAAAATCTTAACAGACCCTTCACTGGCACAGAAACTGAAACTGTAATCAGAAATCTTCCAACAAACAAAAGCCCAGGACCAGACGGCTTCACAGCGGAATTCTACCAAACATTTAGAGAAGAACTAACACCTATCCTACTCAAACTCTTCCAGAAAATTGCAGAGGCAGGTAAACTTCCAAACTCATTCTATGAGGCCACCATCACCCTAATACCAAAAGCCGACAAAGATGCCACCAAAAAAGAAAACTACAGGCCAATATCACTGATGAACATAGCTGCAAAAACCCTTAACAAAATTCTAGCAAACAGAATCGAACAACATATTAAAAAGATCATACATCATGACCAAGTGCCCTTTATCCCAGGGATGCAAGGAATCTTCAATATCCACAAGTCAATGTAATACACCACATTAACAAATTGAAAGATAAAAACCATATGATTATCTCCACAGATGCAGAGAAAGCCTTTGACAAAACTCAGCATCCATTGATGATAAAAACCAGGAATAGAAGGAACATACCTCAACATAATAAAAGCTATATATGACAAACCCTCAGCAAACATTTCCTCAATGGTGAAAAATTGAAGGCATTTCCCCTAAAGTCAGGAACAAGACAAAGGTGCCCACTCTCACCATACTATTCAACATAGTTTTGGAAATTTTGGCCACAGCAATCAGTGCAGAAAAAGAAGTAATGGAAAAACATTTATTATTCTTATGTTTTGACTTCTGTATATTCTTTTGGATTTTTCTTCTTTCCCTCCACCCCCTGACCACTGTAGTTGTCGATTTTCTTTGCACTATGAAATCTGATGAACTTGTTGAACTTTTCTTTTTCTCAGTCACTTTTTTTTATAGTTGTTATAAACCTCTGCCTCTACATTGAGCTTTAGCAGTTCTGTGGAGCTTTCTTATTTAAAATATTTTTTAAAATCTATTATTATTTTTTCTTCATTTATTCCTTTGCTTTTCCTATTCTTTTCCCCTTGAGGTTCATCTTTAATGTATATAAATCTTGCTCATCTACCTGTATTCAACTTTGCACATCTATTCTTTCTTTCTTTCCTCTCAACATATCTGATAGCTTTATTTTCATTGTTTTATTCCCCAATCGGCACCTTGCTTTAGTTTTGCTTTCCAGTTTGTGCTTTAGTTGGTTTTTTTCTGGTAGATATAATTTCTGGTTTCTTTTGTTAGCTGGGTCAATCTATTGTACTTTGTATTTGTTGGGCTGTTTTGATTTTGTTTATGGGTGTATATGTGGAAACAGTGTCAGACTTTATTTTGGGGGGCCCAAAATCACTGCAGATGGTGATTGCAGCCATGAAATTAAAAGACACTTATACCTTGGAAGGTAAGTTATGAGTAACCTAGATAGCATATTCAAAAGCAGAGACATTACTTTGCCAACAAAAGTCCGTCTAGTCAAGGCTATGGTTTTTCCAGTGGTCATGTATGGATGTGATGGTTGGACTGTGAAGAAAGGTGAGCACCAAAAAATTGATGCTTTTGAACTGTGGTGTTGGAGAAGACTCTTGAGAGTCCCTTGGACTGCAAAGAGATCCACTAGTCCATTCTCAAGGAGATCAGTCCTGGGTATTCTTTGCAAGGACTGATGCTAAAGCTCAAACTCCAATACTTTGGCCACCTCATGCAAAGAGTTGACTCATTGGAAAAGACTCTGATGCTGGGAGGGATTGGGGGCAGGAGGAGAAGGGGATGACAGAGGATGAGGTGGCTGGATGGCATCACCGACTTCATGGACATGAGTTTGGGTGAAGTCCGGAGTTGGTGATGGACAGGGAGGCCTGGTGTGCTGCAGTTCACCGGGTCGCAAAGAGTCAGACCCGACTGACCGACTGAACTGAACTAAACTGATGGGTGTATGTGTATACGTGTATATTCAGTCACACTTTTTATTGTTATAAACCTCTGCCTCTACGATGGGCTTCTGCAGTTCTGAGGAGATTTCCTTTTTTTTTTTTTTATTCGTTTTTCGTTCTTCTTCAATTTTTTACTTTCCTCTTTTTCCAATTTTCAATTTTCAGTTTTGGAAACATATATTTTCTACATGTATTCCTTTCTTTGCCTTTCCGACTATTCTGTTCCCCTTGCAGTTAACCTTTAATGTATGTAAATCTTCATCTACCTGTATTTAACTTTGCACATCTATTCTTTCTTTTCTTTCTTTCCTTTCCTCTCATCATACCTGCCTGTGAGTTGTGTTTTCATTGCTTTTTTCCCCACTCGGCACCTTGCTTTAGTTTTGTTTTCCAGTTCGTGCTTCAGTTAGTTTTGTTCTTAACTGGTAAATATAATCTTTAATTTCCTTTGTTTGCCAGGTTAATCTATTCTACTTTATTTTTGCTGGACTATTTTCATTTGCTCATGGGTGTATATGTGTACATTCCATTATTTTAATCCTTATTTGCCTGATTTTGTACCTGCCAAACCCCATTTGTGTGGGGTTCATCTTTGGTTTCTTGTTTTGGGATATTTGTTTTCATATCACTGAATGCCGTAACAAGCCACTTGTGGAATCTTGTTCCTGACCAGAGATCAAGTCTTGAGCCTTTGGAGTGGGAGCACTGACTCCAAGACCCTAGACTACCAGAGAACTAACCCAATGGAGTATCAAATGGTGTAAAGTCACACAAAGGAAACCACTTGAATACAAGACCCAGCATCACCCAACCACCGGTAGCACCCTGGGCAACATGTCTCATCTAAAAACGAACAAAACAAAAATATAAACCCAAGCATCAGCAGACAGGATTACCACTTCACTCAGCCTTGCCCATCAGAGGAAAAACAAACAAACAAAATCTCAGCACAAGTCTCACCCAAAGAAAAGCATACAGAAACCACTGGACCAACCTTAGGAAGGCAGAAACCAAAAGGAAGAAAGAATTCAACCTTGAAGCCTGGGAAAAGGAGACCTCAAACACAATAAGTTAAAAAAAGTAATGAAAAGGCAGAGAAATACTACACATATGAAAGAACAACCTAGAAACACAGAAGTCCAAATAAATGGAGAAGAAATAAGCAAACTACCTGAAAAAGAATTACAAATAATGATAGTAAAGATGATCAAAAACCTTGAAGACACAATGGAGAAAATGCAAGATTCAATCAACAAAGACCTAGAAGAATTAAAGAATAAACATACAGAGACAAACAACACAATTACTGATATTAAAAGTATTCTAGAAGGAATCAATAGCAGAATATCTGAAGCAGAAGAACGAATCAGTGAGCTGGAAGATAAAATGGTGGAAATAACTTCTGAAGAGCAGAATAAAGTAAAAAGAATGAAAACCACTGAGGACAGTCTCAGAGACCTCTGGGACAATATCGAACTCAGCAGCATTCGAATTATAGAGGTCCCAGAAGAAGAAGAGAAAAAGAAAGGGTATGAGAAAATTTTTGAAGAGATTATACTTGAACATTTTCCCAACACGGAAAACGAAATAGTCAATCAAGTCCAAGAGGCACAGAGTCCCATACAAGGTAAACCCAAGGAGAAATATGCCAAGACACATACTAATCAAACTAACAAAGACTAAACACAAAGAACGCATATTAAACGCAGCAAGAGAGAAGCCACAAGTAACACACAAAGGAAACCCCATACGCTTAACAGCTGATCGTTCTCGTTCAGCAGAAACTCCGAAGGCCAGAAGGGAATGTCAGGATATATTTCAAGTACTGAAGGAAAAAATATCTATGACCAAGATTACCAAACCAGCAAGGATCTCATTTCTTAACAGAATTCAGTACCATCAGACCAGCTTTACAACAAACTTTAAAGGGACTTATATAGCCAAGAAATGCAAGAGAGGAAAAAAAGATCTAGAAAGTCCTAAACAATTAAGAAAATGTCAATAGGAACATATGTATCAATAATTATGTTAAATGTAAATGGACCAACCAAAACATACGGCCTGGCTGAATGGGCACAAAAGCAAAACCCATATATATGCCCTCCACAAGAAACCCACTTCAGACCTAAAGACATATATAGACTGAAAGTGAGAGGATGGAAAACTACAGTCCATGCAAATGGGAAGCAAAAGAAAGCTGGAGTAGGAATCCTCATGTCAGACAAAATAGACTTTAAATTAAAGAGGATTACAAGAGATAAAGAAGGACACTACACAGTGATCAAGGGCTCAATCCAAGAGAACTCATAACAATTGTAAATATCTATGCACCCAACATAGGAGCACCTCAATACATAAGACAAACACTAACAAACATAAAGGAGAAATTGACAGAAACACAAGAATACTAGGAGACTTTAACACCCCACTCTCACCAATGGACAGATCATCGAAACAGAAAATTAATAGGGAAACACCAGTCTTAAATGATACATTAGATGAGATGGACCTCCTTGATATCTTCAGGACATTCCATCCAAATGCAGAAGAGTACACCTTCTCAAGGGCACATAGAACATTCTCCAGGACGCTTGAGACTAGGTATCAATTACAAGAAAAAAAAAAAAAACTATAAGAAACACAAACACTCAGAGATGAACAACACGCTTCTAAATAACCAGCAGGTTACTGAAGAAATCAAAAGGGAAATCAAAAAATTTCTGGAAACAAATGACAATGAAAACACAACTCAAAACCTGTGGGATGCAGCAAAAGCAGTTCTAAGAGGGAAGTTTATAGCATTAAAATTCTACCTCAAGAAACAAGAAAAACCTCGAATAGACAAACTAAATTTACACCTAAGACAACTGGAAAAAGAAGAACAACCCCCGCCCCCGAGAATTAGGAGAAGGAAAGAAATCATAAGGATCTGAGAGGAAATAATTGAAAACAAAATGAAAGAAACCAGAGTGCAGATTAACAAAACTAAAAGATGGTTGTTTGAGAAGATAAACAGAATTCAGAAACCTTTAGCCAGATTCAAGAAGAAAGAAAATGAGAAGAATCAAATCAAGAAAATTAGTAATGAAAAAGCAGAGGTTACAACAGACAATGCAGAAATACAAAGGATTATAAGAGACTATTATGAACAACTATATGGCAATAAAATGGATAACCTGGAAGAAATGGACAGATTCTTAGAAAACTTCAATCTTCCAAGACTGAACCAAGAAGAAATAGAAATTATGAACAACCCAGGAACAAGCACTAAAACTAAAGCTGTGATCAAACATCTCCCAAAAAACAAAGGCCCAGGGCCAGATGGCTTCACAGCAGAATGTATCAAACATTTAGAGAAGACCTAATGCCTATCCTTCTAAAACACTTGCCAAAAGTTGCAGAGGAAGGAACACTTCCAAATTCATTCTACGAGGCCACCATCACTCTGATACCAAAACCAGAGAAAGACAAGACAAAAGAAGAAAACTACAGGACCATATCACTGATGAACATAGATGCAAAAATCCTCAACAAAATTTTAGCAAACAGAATTCAGTAACACATCAAAAACCTCATAAACTGTGATCAAGTTGGGTTTATTCCAGGGATGCAATGATCCTTCAATATATGCAAATCAATGTGATACACCGTATTAACAAACTGAAATACAAAAATCATATGATCATCTCAATAGACGCAGAAAACGTCTTTGACAAAATTCAGCACCCATTTATGACGAAAACTCTTCAAAAAATGGGCACAGAAGGAACCTACCTCAACACAGTAAAGGTCATATATGATTGCTGCTGCTGCTGCTGCTAAGTCGCTTCAGTCGTGTCCGACTCTGTGCGACCCCATAGACGGAAGCTCACCAGGCTCCCCCGTTCCTGGGATTCTCCAGGCAAGAACACTGGAGTGGGTTGCCATTTCCTTCTCCAATGCATGAAAGTGAAAAGTGAAAGTGAAGTTGCTCAGTTGTGTCCGACTCTTAGCGACCCCATGGACTGGAGCCTACCAGGCAAAAGTACTGGGGTGGGGTGCCATAGCCTTCCCCGTCATATATGATTAGCCTACAGCAAACATTATTCTCAATGGCGAAAAATGAAAGCATTTCCCCTAAGATCAGGAACAAGACAAGGGTGCCCACTTTCACCACTATTATTCAACACAGTTTTGGAAGTCCTAGCTACAGCAGTCAGAGAAGGAAAAAACAAAAGGAAAGGAAACAGATATGAAAAGAAGTAAAGCTCTCACTGTCTGCAGATGACATAATACTGTACATAGAAAACCCTAAACAAAGTATCAGAAAACTACTACCGTTAATCAGTGAATGTAGCAAAGTTGCAGGATACAAAACCAATACACAGAAATCATTCCACTTCTATACACTAACAGTGAAAAATCAGAAAGAAAAATTAAGGAATCAATCCCATTCACCATTGCAACAAAAAGAATTAAGTATCTGGGAATAAACTTACCTAAGGAGACAAAAAACTCTATACCGAAAATTATAACACACTGATGAAAGTAATCAAAGATGACATAAAAGGATGGAGAGATATTTCATGTTCCTGGGGAGGAAGAATCAATATTGTGAAAATGACCGTACTGCTAAACACAAACTACACACTCACTGCGATCCCTACCAAATCACCAATGGCACTTTTTCACAGAACTAGAACAACAAATGTCACAATTCATATGGAAACACAAAAGACCGCGAGTTGCAAAAGCAGTCTTGAGAAAGAAGAATGGAGCTGGAGGATTCAACCTTCCTGACTTCAGGTTATACTACAAAGCCACAGTCATCGAGACAGTATGATACTGGCACAAAAACAGATATATAGACCAATGGAATAAGATAGAAAGCCCAGAAGTAAACCCATGCACCTATGGGTACCTTAGTTTTTGACAAAGGAGGCAAGAATATAGAATGGAGACAAAACAGCCTCTTCAACAAATGGTCTTGGGAAAACTGGTCAGCTACATGTAAAAGAATGAAATTAGCACACTTCCTAACACCTACACAAAGATAAACTCAGAAGGGATTAAAGACCTAAATGTAACACCAGAAACTATAAAACTCTTGGAGGAAAACATACGCACAACACTCTATGACATAAATCAAAGCAAGATCCTCTATGACCCACCTCCTAGAGTAACACAATATAAACAAAAGTAAACAAGTGGGACTTCATTAAACTTAAAACCTTTTGCACAGCAAAGGAAACTATAAGCAAGGTGAAAAGACAACCCTCAGAATGGAAAGAAAATAACAGCAAATGAAACAACTGAAAAACGATTAATTTCCAAAACATCCAAGCAGCCCATACAACTCAATACCAGAAAAACAAACAACCCAATCAAAAAATGGGAAAAAGAACTAAACAGACATTTCTCCAAAGAAGACATACAGATGGCTAACGAACACATGAAAAGATGCTCAACATCGCTCATTATAAGAGAAATGCAAAGCAAAACTACACTGAGATATCACCTCACACCACACAGAATGGCCATCGTCAAAAAGTCTACAAACAGTAAATGCTGGAGAGGGTGTGGAGAAAAGGGAACGCTCTTGCACTGTTGGTGGCATTTAAATGGATACAGCCACTATGAAAGATGGTATGGAGATTCCTTAAAAAACTAGGAATGAAGCCACTATATGACCCAGCAATCCCAATCCTTCCTCAGGCGTGAACCCTGAGGAAACCAAAATTGAAACAGACACACGTATCCCATTGTTCACTGCAGCACTATTTACAATAGCTAGAACATGGAAGCAACCTGGATGTCCATCAACAGATGAATGGATAAAGAAGTTGTGGTAAATATACACAATGGAATATTATCCAGCCATTAAAAGGAACACATTTGAGTCAGCTCTGATGAGGTGGGTGAACTCAGAATCTATTATACAGAGTGAAGTGAGTCAGAAAGAGAAAGATAAATATCCTATCCTAACACATATACACAGAATCTAGAAAAATGGTACTGAAGAACTTTTTATAGGGCAGCAACGGAGAAACAGACATAGAGAATAGACTTACGGACTTTGGGGGAGAAGAGGGTGAGATGTATGGAAAGAGTAACGTGGAAACTTACATTACCATATGTAAACTCGACAGGCAACGGGAATTTGCTGTATGGCTCGGGAAACTCAAACAGGGGCTCTGTACCAACCTAGAGGGGTGGCATGGGGAGGGAGATGGGAGGGAGTTTCAAAAGGGAGGGGATATATGTATACCGACGGCTGATTCATGTTGAGGTTGGACAGAAAACAGCAAAATTCTGTAAAGCCATTATCCTTTAATTAAAAAAAAAAAAAGTTAAAAAAAAAATAAAGACAATGACACACCAGGGCTTCCCTGGTGGCTTACGGAGTAAACAGTCCACCTGCCTGTGCAGGAGACACCAGTTCAATCCCAGGTCCAGGAAGATCCCGCATGCCGCAGAACAGCTAAGCCTGTGTGTGCCACAGTTACTGAGCCTGTGATCGAGAGACCAGGAGCGGCAACTATGAGCTCCTCCAGACCAAGGGCCCAAGCTCTGTAGGAAGAGGTGCCAGTGCAATGAGAAGCCCACATACCACAACTAGGGAGCAGCCCCCTTGATGCAGCTAGCGAAACGTCTGCACGGGAACTAAGACTCCATGCAGTCAAAACTAAATAATAAAATAACAGTGAGAAAAACGAGAATGAAAATCCGAGGAATAAACATACCTAAGGAGACAAAAGACTTCTACTTTGAAAACTGTAAGATCCTGATGGAAGAAATCAAAGATGACACAAACAGAGGGAACGATATGACCACGCTCTTGCTTTGGAGGAATCAATATTGTCAAATTGTCTCTCATACCCAGAACCATCTACGTATTCAATACAATTCCTAGAGAATTACTAATGGTATTTCTTAGAGAACTGGAACAAAAAATGTTTGAAATCTGCATGGAAATATACAAGTTCTAGAACAGCCAAATCAATCTTCAGAAACAACAGTGGAGCTGGAGGAATCACACTCCCAGACTTCCCACACTCCCAGACTGTAGCCACACTTCATACAGTCCTCAGAAAGAGTAAGGTACTGGCAGAAGAAGAGAAATACAGATCAGTGGGAAAGGATAAAAATCCCCAAATAAAGCCATGCATCTATGGTAAATTAAAGTACAGTGAAAGAGGCAAGAATATACAATGGAGAAAAGACAGTCTCTTGACTAAGCAGTGCTGGGCAAACGGGACAGTTACACGTAAAAGAATGGAGTTAGAACATTTTCTCATACCACATAGAAACATAAATTCAGAATGTATTCACGACCTAAATATAAGACAGGACATTATAAAACTTCCAGAAGAAAACACAGGCAGGACTCTTTTGACATCTATCACAGCGATCCCTTGCGGATCTGTCTACTAGAGTAATGGAAATAAAACAAAATTAAACCAGGTCGAATTAACCTTAAAAGCTTTTGCGCGGCAACTGAAGCCATAAACAAAATGAAAAGACAATCTAGAGAATGGGAGAAAACATTCGCAAACAATCAGACAGACGAGGGGTCAATTTCCAAAATGTACAAACAGAATCAACATCACAATATAGATATTAAAAGATGAAAAATGGGCCGAAGACCCACATAGGTATTTAGCCAAAAACAATTAAATAAACGTGGCCAAAAGACACATGAAAGATGTTCAATATCACTAATTATTAGAGAAATGGAAACCAAAACTCTCGTGAAGAAATATCACGTCACACTCGTCAGAAGGGCCATCATATTAAAATCTACAAATAATACATGCTGGGGAGGCTGTGGAGAAAATGGAAGCCTCCCACACTGTTGATGGGAATGTAAATTGGTGAAGCCACTCGGGAGAACAGAATGGACGTTCCTTAAACAGTGAACATCACAGCTGCGTATCATCCTGCAAGCCCTCTTCTGGGCACAGATCTGGGAAAACCCGTAAGTCAAAGAGACACAGGCACCCCAATGATTACTGCTGTACTATTTACAATAGCTAAGACATGGAAGCAGCCTACATGTCCACTGACAGAGGAAGAGGTGAAAAAGATGATGCAATATTACACAGCCATAAAAAGAACTAATAATGTCATGTTCAGCAGTAGAGATGGATGGAACTAGAGATAATCATGAGGCTTCCTCGGTGGCTCAGCGGAAAAGAATCCACCTGCTAATGCAGGAGTTGTGTGTTTGATCCCTGAGTCAGGAAGATTTCCCTGGAGAAGGAAATGACAACCCACTTCAGTATTCTTGCCTGGGAAATTCCATGAACACAGGGGCCTGGTGGGCCACAGTCCACAGGACTGCAAAGAGTTGCACGTGCCAGAGCAACTGAGCACACACCCAGCTTGCTTACAGGCTTCTGGAAGTCCTCCCAGGTCACTAAGGAAGGTCACTTCCTGACAAGCACAGGAAACTCAGGATGGTCTGGGACCCTCGAGAAAGGACAAATTCACCCAAACCTTAGGTATTGCATACAACGTCTGATGGGAAATAACTGAACCGGCTCCTCAGCCTCGAGTGGGCTTCAGAAGTCCCATCAGTCACTCCTCATGAAAAGTTCCAGCAAACAGTGTTTTAAAGTTTACATCAACCTCTAGTCTTGTTGCACTCATTGGAATGATCAAGCCAAGTTGATTGCAACTAGACTAAATGGCAAACGCAGTCTCACTATGGTTGTCTCCAACAGGAATGGGGGTATCCGAGGAGAGAAAAAATTATATTTTGGTAATACTGCTGAATGAATATCAGGTTCTACTTGTGCTGTCTACCTTTGAGGTTATGTTTCTGAACTGTATACTGGACTAAACCCTGAATTTTTGTAGTCCTGTTCCCTCAAAATTTGGCTACATTCTCCCAAACTAAAATTTCCTGTTTTCTTCCCACCCTCTTGACTTGCGGTCATTAAGAATTAAAGCTGCCCTTTTTGGAAAGCCATGCAATACAGGTGGACAACTCTGTCTAAACTTCTCAGCAATTACCACAACACCTCATGTATAGACAGTCATGGTGCCTGTGGCCGTGTGGGCCACTCAGGACCATCACTCAAGACCTTCAAACTGCAAACCAGGAAAATCTGTCAATTTGCCACCACCTGTGGGGAAGGCAATGGCACCCACCCCAGTACTCTTGCCTGGAGAATCCCATGGATGGAGAAGCCTGGTGGGCTCCAGTCCATGGGGTCGCTAAGAGTCGGACACAACTGAGCAACTTCACTTTCACTTTTCACTTTCATGCACTGGAGAAGGAAATGGCAACCCACTCGAGTACTCTTGCCTAGAGATTCCCAGGGACGGAGAAGCCTAGTCGGCTGCCGTCTATGGGATCGCACAGAGTCGGACACGACTGAAGCGACTTAGCAGCAGCAGCAGCAGCCCTCTAGGTAAACACTTCAAATCGAATGAGAGCTCTGCTATACTGGCCGCGCTCAACACTCAGAAACTGGTTTACCACTGGCTCCCATCATTCACTGTTATTTCCTTTTTCTTCCGTGGCAACGCTTCATTAAATACCCAGCTTCTCCCACAATGCAGGGCTAACTTAGAACGTCAGCCGCATCACTGCATCCTAGAATGAGACACAATTACTTACAGGACCTCTGTTCAAGACTAAGCGCGTAATTCAATGAAAAATGGGGACACCTGCCACCTCAGCTTTAACGTGTGAACATTCCAGGTTAAGCTGAAGAGGACACTAAGAGGGCTCGAGGCACGCCTCCACAAAATACACCAACTCTGCATAATGATTACTTTGGTTTAATATGACTTAACAAACACCCAGTACAAGAGGACACGCTCTGACCCTACTTTGTTCCCTGAAAGGAAGAGGCAAAACTCCCAGGGGAAGGTATTCCACCTATGTGAGGAGGACTGGAGAGCATCCTCATGGTGGAAGACAGGGAGATACTGAGGCTGAATCGGGACATAAACAAACTTTGTTACTTCTTCATTAATGTGGTACCACAAGGAAAAATCCCTCTTTCTTATAAATTCTTCTCAAATATTTAATTCTTTATCTAGAAGGTCACATAAAGTTTCCTGTGATTGCTTCTTAGGTCCTATAGCTGTGGGGCCTTCATACATACAAAATTAAATTGGTTTTCCTTCTGTTAATAGGGCTGACATCAACTTGATTAGACCAGGCAAAGGAACCTAGAAGGCACTGCAACCTCCAGAAAGAGAAAGAAATGAACATCCTAAGACAGAAACACAAAATATCTGAAAATGAAAACTCACTGAACGGGACAGATAAGCAGATGCTACGAAACAGAGCAATAGGAAATGTGAAGAAAGGTTTACACAAAATATCCAAACTGATACCCAGAGAAAGGAAAACAAAGGAATGAACAGAAGAGCCAAAGCAGGACTCATAGGTCGGAGTCCCACACCTAGTATCCACCTAACCAGAGTCCTGGAATGAGAGGAAAGACAGAGCGCCAATCTCTGAATAAATAGTGCCAGACACGACAATTTCCCAAGATGACTTGGGCCATCAGCCCACAACCCCAAAAGCTCAGTGTGGCAGGTCAATAGGAAATCTCACACAAGGAAGATCAATCTTGGATGGACCACAGCTGAACAGTGGAAAACGATTCTTAGTCAGGGACAATCTGAACCTGAGCCAGAGGAAACCCAGGCAGTACCTCCAGGCAGCAGCCATGTCTGGCCTTGCCACAATCCTCAGGGACAATCGCTTCCAAATGCTGTAGAGTGAAGACACTGAGCACCAGGACCTCTACTCTAATGAAGGGAAATGATACTTCAGAAATGAAGGTAAAATGAATACGCTTCAACACAAGAAGAGTTCCCCTGTCTACTTACAGGCAGGTCCCACTACAAGACATGTTAACTGCACATCCCAGTTAGAAATAAAGCACGTGAAACTAGAGCCCAAAGCAGACGGTGTAATAGAACCGAGATGTGGAAATGGCTCATTCGCATCAGTCAGTGTGAACTTGAAGGCAAAAAAGATAACAGGGAAAGAGACCATAAGGGATGAAGGAGGATAGTGATTTCATGTTCATAAGGGACTGTGAACCTCAATCAGAGTAACATTCCTAACTACAGGGATATTAAGCAAGATAGGAGTCACCTCCCCTGCCTGCAAATTAAGAACACAGTTCCAAAATAATAATGCCCTCCCTACTTCCCACCCCCTTCATTCCCCCTAGAAAACACAACCTATTTTGGGCACCACGATAATAAAAATATTACTAAACAAAACCAGACCTAAACAGCCTCAAGACCCGGCAGGAAAAGTAGGGGGACAAGCATACATCAGAAATGCTGCAGACCCGGGGTCCCATATTCCATCTCAAAACCCAAGAAAGTGACAGCCAATTCAACCCGAAACGAAGGACCTGAAAGCAAAATGAGCCGAGAACGCAAAGGAGAGCGAGTGCTGTGTGCCAGGTGGAGGTTCCTGTACCCAGGGCCGAGGCTGCTAGATGGATGGGGGCACCCCATGGGCGCGGGGTGCTTTGGGGTTCTGCGGTGTGAGTGGCGCCAGCAGGATCCCGCATCCTTGTTCTAGGGCCCAGGGCCAACTCCCAGAATCTGCCCACACTGATCTCAGGCCGACTCCGGGCCTGTAGCACAGCCCCCACGTCCCGTTCCTTGCCCAACCTTCCAGAAGCGTCAACACTCCCTGTGTCCGGCCCAGAGCTCCGGAGACCTAGCTCCTCCACAAGCCCCTGCCTTCACTCTCCACCCGTCGTCTTGTTCTGGGCTACAACTGTCGTGTGCTGCTAGAAACGTCTCCGTGCTCCATGTCCTTCCCAGGCGTCCCCAACGTTCCCCGGGGGGATCCCATGTGCCGGCAGACCTTCTGGAACCCTCAGTCCCCGTACTCTGCGAAGACCTTCTCGAATCTTCCCCGACACTCGAGTCCTGCCAAGAACCGTCCCCGCCCCCGTGTGTCCCAGCCAGACCGTGGAATGTCCTTTCCACTGCCTCCCGACCCCACTACCTCGTCTTGTCCAAACCTTCTGGCACCTTCCCGGACACGACCTCCAAGGGGTTCCACAGGCTATAGGTAGTGCGACGGCCGCGGGTGTGTGAGGACAGGCCGCTGAGGCTCGGCGCTCACACTCCACCCGGAAGCACTGAGCGGCGTCTCCCAACGGGCTTTGCGCGGCTTCCAGAAGGTTTCTCTGCGCTCGGAGTTCTCCCAGGGGCGCTCTCGTCAGAGCGCCTGGCGGAGGTCGATTCCTGAAAGTGTTAGAGGACACGGAGCGGGGAGATGGTTCCAGGAGGTCTGGGCAGGAGCAGGGGTGGCGGGGCAGGTTCCTGCCGTGACCTACCCCAGCTTCACAAGTCTCCATGACTGATGGTACTAGCGTTCCTTGTCTGTACAGTGAAACTGAGGGAGAATCTATTACTTGAGAGTTAACCAGCAAATCCCCAAATTCGTGGTAACTAGTCCTAAACCAATTACTCAGAAAAGAGGCCCCAGCGGATACTAGGTAACAGTAAGGTCTAAAGGATTGTGAAGTGGTCACAAGTTAAAAGTGCAGGGAAAGGAGCGGAAAACGTGCTTAGTGAAAATATATCACATCATAGGCATCTAGTAGAACAGGATGAATATTTTCCCAGCCTCCATTCAGGAAGTTAGATAAGAATAGATTACCTACCCAAAGAAATGATGGAGGAAATACAAAGAGGAGAAGAGAAATGAATAAGAGGTAAACACACAAAGCCAAAGTTGGTTACCTGGAGGGATTCAAAGTATCGGCAAAATAGAAGACGAGATCACAAAGAAGAAAAGTAAATTCTCATTCTCAATATCAGAAATGGAAAGGGAAGCTAAATCAGCCGTCATCGACCTTATAAGGAAAATGAGTGGCTGCGATGAGTAGGCTTCCTGTGATAAACGTCACATTCCAGATGAAATGGACTAAAACCTGAAGAACACTGGGGACCAAAGCTGACTCACAGTGAGGGTGTAGGCTGAAATAATCAGACTCCTTTTTGAAAAACTAGCTACCAGGTCTTCTGTTGAAGTTAAATGCTTGAGAAATAGAAGGATAACCAACCGGATGCATGCTAATTCCCAATAGAGTACGGATTAATCTACAGATTAATTGAAATTTCATTCTGAGTCTCAGCAGGGTGTGTGTGTTTGTGTGTGAATCTGTGTGTGTGTGTGTGTTTATCAATGATGTACAGGTGGGACGGGGAGGCTCTGGGGAGTGACTGAAGCCCAGGGCATCCATCTCCTCCTTGAAAATGGGAATGGTGACACGAACATGCACCTTCTGGGAAAGCTGCCAGGGGAGGGTGAGACAACTCGTGACCCCAAACGATGGATCCCCCAAGCACAGGGAGGGCTCCAGCTGTGTGCCTGCTGGGTCCCTAGGAGAGTGGGGAGCCCATGACCACGCCCCTGTCATAGACTTTTCCCTCCTTTGGAGCTCATGTTCCTGGAGGAAAGAAGTATGTGGGCCTTGAGCACACACTCCATGCCGGGAGTGGAGTGGGGAGCGGGTGGGGAGTGCTTAGGATCTCTGACTACTCTGGCTGAGAAGGGGTTTGCAGGCCACCCTCCCACTCCCTGCCAGTGACCCTGTCTTCTGGGTTCTCTGCTCCTCAGCTGCATCAGCCAGGCCAGACGGACAGGGCCTTGGCCACATTACTGCCATGGCTGCCAGTGTGCCAGTGCAGTCTCTGAAGTGCTCCCCGTGGGACTGCAAGCCCCTATTGGAAGAGATCCTTGTTGGCTTCTCAGAGTGCAGGTCGCAATCAAGCGGAGTAGGCGCGGTGGTCCCCAGGGTGCGGAGTGTAGCCAAAGCTTGCTGACTCTACATCGAGCCTGTGTCTGCCACTGGTCTAGTGTCTTGGATCCCGTGTGCTCACTGCACAGTCTGTCCTCAGTCTCTGACCGGTAACTGAAGCCCTGCTTCAAGCTGCTGCAGGTCAAGGCCGCCTGAGATCACCACTACAAGACACGCTGACTCCTCATCCCATTTAGAAATAAAACACATGACAAGTACAGCCCAAAGTTGAAGAGGTAATAGAATGAGATGTGGAAGTGGCTCTGTTCGTATCAGCTCGTGTGAACTTCAAGGTGGATAAGTGCATGACAGCTAAAGGAGGATGGAGATTTTGCATTCAGAAAGGATTTTGAAACTCAGAGTACCTTTCCTAACTGCATTAAGCAAGAAAAGAGTCGTTTCTGTTGTTTGCAAGTTAAGAACACAATTCTAGATATAAGTGCCCTCCCTACTTCCCACCCTCATCATTCCCAGTAGAAAATAGAAAATATTTGGGAAACGTGATAAGAAAAGTATTACAGAACAAAACCAGACGTGGCAGGATAAGAAGATATACAATCACAGAGAAACGCTACAGACCAGGGATCTCACTTTCCAACTCCCAAAACCCGGAAAGTGACAGCAAATTCAACCCAAAATGAAGGGCCTAAAACAGAAACAGCAGAGAATGGAATGGGGACGCATTGCTGTGTAGGTGGAGGTTCCTGTACCCAGGGGTGGGGCTGCTTGATGGATCGGGGAAGCCGAGGTACCCCATGGGTGGGGGTGCTTTGGGACTCAGCTGGCAGAGTTGTGTCAGCAGGATTCTGCAACCTTGTTCTAGGGGAGCAGGGTCAAATGCCAGGATCTGTCAACACTGATCTGAGGCCAAGTCTGGGGCTCTAGCCCCCCACCACCCTTGACCTGCCCAACTTTCTAGAACATTCAACACTCCCCGTGTTCTGCCCAGAACTTCGGGGACCTACCCCCTCCCCAAGCCCCTGACCCACTCCCCCCAACCCCTTCCATCCTCTTGTCTAGAGCATCTATAATATTTTGTCTCCTTTTTGTGCCCAGATCTTCTGGAAGTTTCCGCATGACAACCATATCTTGCCCCATATTCTGGAAACTTCCCAGTTGTGTTTGCTCAGATTCCTGACCTTCCCTGTGGCCTTGGCTTCTGCTTAGACCTTCTGGGACATTTGCCACACACCCTTCTGCCCCTACTCCCCTAGGTCCTGCCTGGCCTTCTGGAACCTTCTCCAGGGTCTGTGTTCCTTGAAGACCTCCTGGAGCCTTCTTTGAGATGCATCCTGCCAAGAATCTGGATCCTTCCTGTAGTCCCATATCCTTCCCAGACTTTAGAACTACCTACCCCCACCTCCCACCCTGTGTCTTGCTCAAAATTCTCCAAGCGAGGCTTCAGCAAGATGTGAACTGTGAACTTCCTCATGTTCAAGCTGGTTTTAGAAAAGGCAGAGGAACCAGAGATCAAATTGCCAACATCCGCTGGATCATCGAAAAAGCAAGAGAGTTCCAGAAAAACATTTATTTCTGCTTTATTGACTATGCCAAAGCCTTTGACTGTGTGGATCACAATAAACTGTGGAAAATTCTGAAAGAGATGGGAATACCAGACCACCTGATCTGCCTCTTGAGAAATCTGTATGCAGGTCAGGAAGCAACAGTTAGAACTGGACATGGAACAACAGACTGGTTCCAAATAGGAAAAGGAGTACATCAAGGCTGTATATTGTCACCCTGTTTATTTAACTTATATGCAGAGTACATCATGAGAAATGCTGGACTGGAAGAAACACAAGCTGGAATCAAGATTGCCGGGAGAAATATCAATAACCTCAGATATGCAGATGACACCAACCTTATGGCAGAAAGTGAAGAGGAACTAAAAAGCCTCTTGATGAAAGTGAAAGTGGAGAGTGAAAAAGTTGGCCTAAAGCTCAACATTAAGAAAATGAAGATCATGGCATCTGGTCCCATCACTTCATGGGAAATAGATGGGGAAACAGTGTCAGACTTTATTTTTCTGGGCTCCAAAATCACTGCAGATGGTGACTGCAGCCATGAAATTAAAAGACGCTTCCTCCTTGGAAGGAAAGTTATGACCAACCTAGATAGCATATTCAAAAGCAGAGACATTACTTTGCCAACAAAAGTCCGTCTAGTCAAGGCTATGGTTTTTCCTGTGGTCATGTATGGATGTGAGAGTTGGACTGTGAAGAAGGCTGAGCAGTGAAGAATTGATGCTTTTGAACTGTGGTGTTGGAGAAGACTCTTGAGAGTCCCTTGGATTGCAAGGATTCCAACCAGTCCATTCTAAAGGAGATCAGCCCTGGGATTTCTTTGGAAGGAATGATGCTGAAGCCGAAACTCCAGTACTTTGGCCACCTCATGCGAAGAGTTGACTCATTGGAAAAGACTCTGATGCTGGGAGGCATTGGGGGCAAGAGGAGAAGGAGACGACAGAGGATGAGATGCCTGGATGGCATCACTGACTCGATGGACGTGAGTCTAAGTGAACTCCGGGAGTTGGTTATGGACAGGGAGGCCTGGTGTGCTGTGATTCATGGGGTCTCGAAGAATCAGACACGACCGAGCGACTGATCTGATCTGATCTGTGTCCTGCCCAGACCTTCTGGACATGCAAGCCTTCACTGAGCCCTAGAACCTCGGCATTAACCTCCACGTCCTCAGCAGACCTGCTTTCCAATTTTCCTTCACAGTAATCATCACGGGATCTTTCCACTCTTCAGCTTCTCATCCTATTTGAAACTGTTTGCTTTGGTGCATATAAGTGTCTAGTTCAGTCCAGATACAAAGTGTATTACGATGCTGCAAACTTCTGATATGGGTTTCATTCATTCAATATTGTCTTGCTAGCCAGTCCTTCTGTTTTTGGTCATCCTCCTTTTTGTGTGCCCTGCAGTAATTCTGTCCATCATCGTTAGAAATTCAATTGTGTGACTGTAAGCAAAGGGCACATATTCCCTCTGTTCATATTGACCTAAGTATGTGAATGAAAGGTAAACCTTCGTTTATGTCACTCAAAGAATTCAATTGGGTGAATGTCCCACTTTGTAAAAATTGCAGTTGATGTATGATACCACTGAAGTTACAGGTGTAGGATACTGTGACTGAAAATTTTTAAATGCATAGTCCATTCGTGGTTACCGTAAAATATTGGCTCCATCTCCTGTCCTGTACAATATATGTTCCTGTGGTTTACTGTGTACAGAAGAGTCCCCCAGCTCTACACTGCCCCTCTCCTTCCCTGTGCCCACTGGTAACCACTAGTTTGTTCTCTATATCTGTGAGTTGGTTCTTTTCTGTTGTAGTCGCTAGTTTGTTTTATTTATCAGATTCTGCGTATGAGTGATAACAGTGTTTGTCTTCTTCTGTATGACTTCCCTCTCTAGCACCGTGGCCTCCAAGTGCATTCATCTTATTGCATGTGGCAAAATTTGATTCTTTTTTATGGCTGAGTAGTATTTCCCACATAGTTCTGGTGGCTCAGATGGTAAAGAATCTGCCTGCAATGCAAGAGACCTAGATTTGATCCCTAGGTTGGGAAGAGTCCCTGGGGAAGGGCATGGAAACTCCAGTATTCTTGCCTGCAGAATACCATGGACAGAGGAGCCTGGTGGGCCTAATCCATGGGGTGGAAAAGAGTCGGACGCGACTGAGCGACTAACACGTTCACTTTCTATATGTTCACATATAGACTATACATATATTCATACGTATTATACATGTGTATACATATATATTTCTATATGTTCATATATATCCACGTGTATATATATGGATATACACCACATCTTCCTCATCCAATCCTCTGCTGATGGACACTCATGCTGTTTATATTTCTTGGCAGCTGTAAATAATGGTTCTAACATCTTCCCAAAGTAGCGTGCTTACTTTTCTCAGATATGTACCCAGGAACGGCCATCCCGGCACATTGCTCATCTTTTTCTGTTGCACACAGACTTTACTAACAGCATGGACCTTGCAGATGCTGAGGTCTGTGAGGTCCAGTGCATCAAGTAGGGGGCCCTGCCTCCTCGAGGAGGTGCCCTGTCTATCCTGGCTGGGCTCACACTGCAGTTGGCAGTCCACTCCCCTCAGGGGACAGCAAAGAGTTCAGATATCCAGTCCAGAGGTTCCTGGGGCTCAACCTTTGTGGGCAGGTTGAGGCAGGGGCTGGGCCACTGCTGGGGTTCTGGTTGACTCCCCCAGGCCAGGGAAAGAGGGGAAGGAGTCTGAGAACTGTATTGGGGTGCAGGCTCTGAGCCTGGAGTGGGGATAGGAAGGACCAGGGATGAAGTGTGGTGAATTCGGTACCCAGCACGCTGGGAAGGAGAAGGGTCCTTCCTGGGAACAGCCTGATACAGATATCAGGGCTCCTGGGCACTGATCTTGCTCTGGGACACCCACTGAGCTGTCCTCACCTCCGCAAGACCCTGGCCTGGCCCCACCAGGGGAGACCATTAGGGCAGGGACTTCCCTCCCGGGGCCCTGGGCCTTCTGGGGCTGGGCTGGGTCCTTACCCAAGCTGTGCCTTGGTGGACGACAGCCCAGCTGGCTGGCCCTCAGCCCAAGAAGAGGTTTGCTGGGGGTGGGTTACAGGGCTCATGCGGAAGGCAGAGCCCCACCTTCCGCAACATGGGGACCAGGGGCCCTGAGAGCGCTCTCTGGTCTTCCTCTGTGAGATTCATTGCATGAAGATTCCCCTGGGACCTGCACCTTTCTCTGAAGCTTGGGCATCTAGGAGGTACCAAGAGCTCGGCCCAAGTTCAGGAGCCTTTGGTGCTAGTGCAGGCGGAGGGCACACAGGCAGGAACAGGTTCAGGAAGCTGGCCAGGGTGGCCTGGGCCGAGGCAGCGGCACCCCAAGGGCAGGCTGGGGCTCCAGGCTGCGTCTCAGCCCGAGGACAGCTCTTACGCCACCTGGGCCTGAGGCCCATCGTACATCTCGGCTTGATGGGGGACCTTGGCAGTTCTGACTCATGGCCACAGCTGAGTATCCCCCAAGGAAGTGTCAAGAGAGGGAATGAGTGAAAGTAGAAGAACAAGGAACACTCAGACCTTCAGCCACCCTGCTAGAAGCCCCACGCGCTCCTTGTCCTACCTCCAGAGCCTGCTCGGCAGTGTCTTCAGGGCACCATCCCCAAATCAGGGCCTGGGCTCCTGGCACCTCTGCAGAGGTCCAAGCATGAGGGCCCTGGGGCCCCGCTGACACACGGGGGGCCTGGGGTGGGCACAGAAGACCTGCTGTCTATCTCCTGCTTGAAAGCAGGGCCAGGGACAGCAAGACTGACCTCCTGGGAGAGCTGCCAGGGATGGGTGAGACGACACGGGTCTGAAACTATGGGCCCCCGAGCACAGGGAGGGCTCCAGCTGTGTGCCTGCTGGGTCCCTGGGAGGGTGTGGGGCCCACGACCACGCCCCTGTCATAGACTTTCCCCACCCTGGGAGCTGCTCATGTTCCAGGATAAAGAAGGATGTGGGCCCTGAGCACACACCCCATGGGGGCAGGGTCCTCTCACCTTTCTGACTGAAGAGGGGCTTGCAGGCCAACCTCGACCTCCCTGCCGGTGACCCCATCTTCTTGGTTCTCTGCTCCTCAGCTGGACCAACCAGGCCAGACGCACAGGGCCTTGGCCACAGACTTCCCTGGACGCCAGTGTGCCAGTGGGGTCTTTGCATCCCCTAAGTGCCCCCTGTGGGACTGCAAGCCCCCATTGGGAGGGACTCTGGCTGGCTCCTGCCTCCACCCCTGGAGTCAGCATCTGGCCCTGGCAAGAGTAGGCAAAACCCTGGGCTGCAGGAGATGAGAGCCCCGCCCTTCCGACTGCTCCCCGTTCTGATCCTTGTAGAAGAGAGACGAACATACCCAAGGTCCCCTTTCATCTCTTGCGAAGATAAGGCACCCATCCATCTTGTTCCTGTCCCACACTGGAGGGGGAGGGGGCCTCTTGCCCCCCAGCCGCCCCTTTGGGTCCCTGTTCCAACTCTGCCCGGTTGCCAAGAGCCACCTGCCAGCAGGCCTGCGTCACTGTCGGACCCAGTGCCATCCATCTCCCTCCTCCCACTGGAGGCCTTCAGCTTGAGCGCGGCCCCAGGCTTCCTGGTCTGGCCCAGAGCCAGTCTGGCCTGTGACGTGATCAGATCGCCTGGGTAAGCAGGCCCGGTCAGATAAAAGGAAGGGGCTGAGAGGGCAGGGAGCAGCAGGATGGCACTGTGGGCAAAGGCCAGGGTGCGGATGGCAGGGCCCTGGCTGTCCCTGCATGGGGCACACCCACTGGGCACCAGAGCCACTGCAGCCCCCAAGGCGGTGCTGCCCTTCGAAGCCATGCCCCGGTGTCCCGGCAACAAGTGGATGCGGTTGCTGCAGATCTGGAAGGGGCAGGGCTCTGAGAACATGCACTTGGACATGCATCAGACCTTCCAGGAGCTGGGGCCCATTTTCAGGTAAAGCTGTCCCCGCTCACCTCAGCGAGAACACCCTCACGTTCTGTCCCCCTAGGTGGCTGAGTCCCACTGGGCCAGGGCTGTGCCACATCCCACCGCCCACATCCTGGCGGGGGCACCCGGGCCGTGGGGAAGGGGCAGGGAGGGGGCTCCTTGGGGCAGGTGTGCACCTGGGCCACCGCAGACTGGGGCCCTTGGCCAGCAGGAGCCCTGGGCGGCTCCATGCTGGGAGCACAGAACGCAGACCCCGGAGGAGGGGAGGCTTCAGTGAGACCTCGGGAGGGCCCGCCTGCTCCGAGCCAGAGCCTGGCTCTGTGGAGTGGGGACCAGGCAGGACACGGCTCCCCAGCAGGCCGCAGAGCTCTGCCCCACAGGTACGACGTCGGAGGGAGACACATGGTGTTCGTGATGCTGCCCGAGGACGTGGAGAGGCTTCAGCAGGCGGATAGCCATCACCCCCAGCGGATGATCCTGGAGCCCTGGCTGGCCTACCGACAGGCTCGCGGGCACAAGTGTGGCGTGTTTTTGCTGTGAGGGCCCGTGGGGGTGTGGAGGAGGGGCAGGGCAGCACGGGTGCAGAGAGCACGTGGGACGGGAAAGGCCTCAAAGCAAGCCAGCCCGGGGCCCACCTGGGTGGCTGGGGAGAGGGTGCCCACCGGCTCCAGATCGGGCCCGTGCCCCAGGCAACCTGTGTGCCCTGGAGCCGGGTAAGGGGCGGGCCACAGTGGGGACCCTCCCTGCAGGGCCAGAGGAGGGAGGGTGAAGCCTGCAGAGGCCTCCGAGGGGCCTTCCGGCGGGGTGCATGTCTCCCTTCCTCCAGCCCCCCAGGCCCTGCAAGCAGTCCCCCACAGGCACTGGGCCCTATGTGGTGAACACCAAGAGAGGCACGATTGGATTCTGCCTCAAGGGGCAGTGGCTGTGTGGGGAGGGGAGCAGGCAGGCAGCCGGGCAGAGGCCTCGCCCACTCTGGGGCGTGGTGAGAGCAAGCTGGGCCAGCTCCCAAGGGCTCGGCCTCTTTCCTCACAGAAGAAGCCTCCAGGCTTGGATGGGGCCCAGAGGGGAGGTGCGTGTGGCAGGCAGGGGGCCTGCCAATCTGCAGACACACCTGCAGCAGTCTCAGTCAGAAGCCCCCCGTCTCAGCCTGGGTGAAGTACACGAAGCTGCCTCGAGGAAAGAGGTGCCGCCATGATCCCAGCGGGGTCAGCCTGCCCATGAGGACCAGCAGGCGGCTCCCTGTCTGGCCCATTTCGCTCTGGAGAGAGGAAGGTGGGGTGTAGGACAGGGCCACTGCTGACTGACACCCTGACGCTCCGTTCCCTGCTCTACAGCAACGGGCCCCAGTGGCGTTTGGACCGACTGCGGCTGAACCCAGACGTGCTCTCGCTGCCAGCCCTGCAGAAGTACACGCCTTTGGTGGATGGCGTGGCCAGGGACTACTCCCAGACCCTAAAGGCGAGGGTACTACAGAATGCTCGGGGGAGTCTGACCCTGGACATCGCGCCCAGCGTCTTCCGCTACACCATCGAAGGTGTGGGCTGGGGAGGCAGGTGTGCCTCAGGGTGTGGGGGGAGCTGGCCCTGAGGCCCCGGCTGCCCGGGGCTCAGGAACTCCTCCTCCCACAGCCAGCACCTTAGTCCTTTATGGAGAGCGGCTTGGCCTTTTGACCCAGCAACCAAATCCTGACAGCCTGAACTTTATCCACGCACTGGAGGCCATGTTCAAGTCCACCGTGCAGCTCATGTTTGTGCCCAGGCACCTGTCACGGTGGACGAGCACCAACATGTGGAGGGAGCACTTTGAGGCCTGGGACTACATCTTCCAGTATGGTGAGGGCTGGAGCCTGGGCAGTGCGGTGACTAGGGACTCTGGGGCCCCTTCCACTCACGACAGTCGCAGAAGGACTGAGGTCCTGGGAGGGGCTTGTGGCTTCGTTATGGTCCCAGACACCATCGGCAGTGATGCTGGCCTGGGCGGGCCTGAGAACTGGGGCAGGACGTGGAGAATTGGGGGTATAAAGGGTAAAGGGCAGGAGGATGACAAAGAGCAGTGCTTCTTAGCGCCAGACCCAGGGCTTCTGTCGCTATGCATCCTGCAGCCAACAGAGCCATCCAGAGAATCTATCAGGAGCTGGCCCTCGGCCACCCGTGGCACTACAGCGGCATCGTGGCAGAGCTGCTGATGCGAGCAGACATGACCCTGGATACCATCAAGGCCAACACGATCGACCTCACTGCTGGGAGTGTGGACACGGTCAGGCCAGCACCCAGACTGTCCCATACAACAGGGAGATCCCCTGCCTCCAGGCAGCCTCCTCCCATGGCAAATGTCTCCTCCACGCCCCTCCCCAATCTATGCCTCCAGCTTCCCAAAGAGAAGGCGTCTGTGGTGACCCACATGAGAAACCAGGCTCCAGACAGAGTGTAGAGTGGCCGGAGGCCTGGGTACCTGCAACCTCAGAGGTCCCCGGGGTCCGGTGGGGAGGGAAGGGCCGAGGTCCGGCTAAAGCATCACATTAGAGACCTTTTCCCGGGACAGAGACGATCCTTTGGAGGTGACTGGCTAATGGGAAGGGCAGCAAGAGCCTCCAGCGTGTGGGGGAGAGAGCAGGTGGCAGGGAAGCCAGCTGCACTGGACACACTGCAGGGTGTCCAGTGCAGCTGAAGCATCCTGCCTCTAGACCGAGACTCCCTTTGCTAGCATCTCTGAGGGCCAGGCACCCAGGCCCTGAGCAGAGGCGCGGGCTCATGGAGGAGTCACTCCCTGAGCCAGGGCTGTGATGCAGCCATAAGGTGAGTGAGGGCGGGCCAGGCATGTGCCTGCTCTGGGAAGGCTTCCTGGAGAAGGAGGGCTTTCACTGAAATTGGAGGGACCACACAGAAGAGGAGGCCCGGAGGGCAGCAGGCCAGGCCCTGCAAGAGCCAGCAGCGAGTAAACTCCATGAGGCTGAGTGGAGGGAACAGGGAAAGCGGGCAGAGGAGGGCAGACAGGGTCAGGGCCTCTGTCAGGAAGGGCCTTGCACACCCAGCCTGTATCCCAGGCCAGAGGAAGCCAGTGTGGGGAGTGTCTGGCTCAGGCATCCGGTCCCTCACGGGCCACAGGGCAGAGTGCAGCACCGACTATAGCTCAGGGAGCCGCGGGGAGGACGGATCTGCATGGCAGGGGATGCCAGGGGCAGGTTACCTTGGGGACGACATTTAGGAGATACCGAGCTGCCCAGGTCTCCGGCCGGATAGCGGCACCACTCTTTGCACATGGAAATGATCCAGGAGGAGGCAATGGTTGGGAGTCTGGGCGGCCGGTTCCTGCTAGGACCCTGTGAACGGACCTGCCTGTGGATTCCTGGATAGATCTCAGCTCCTCAACTCTCTCCACTGAGTAGATGCCAAGAGTGAGCCCCTTCTGGACCCAGAGGAGCAAAAGAACCTCAGGTTCTGAGGTGGCCAGAGGAGGCCTGGGTCTCAGTGACGTTGGGGGCGCTTCCACTGAGGGATTCAGGGAAAGCAGACGAGCTGGTTTTAGAATCTCCGGGACTCCAGGTCTGGGCTTTGTGGTCTCTGAGCATGCAGGTCCCCTGTCCCCAGGGGACCACCATCTTTCTGGGAGGGGCTCCGGAGTGAGGGGCACGGCCTATGCCGAGGTCTGAGCCCTGGCCCTCTGTGCCCCCTGCAGACAGCCATCCCCTTGCTGATGACGCTCTTTGAGCTGGCTCGGAACCCGGAGGTGCAGCAGGCCCTGCGCCAGGAGAGCCTGGTGGCTGAGGCCCGGATCTCAGAAAATCCCCAGAGGGCCATCACAGAGCTGCCTTTGCTGCGGGCGGCCCTCAAGGAGACCTTGAGGTAGGCAAGGTGGACCTGGACGGCCAGCAGCCCTGGCCCTGTGCCTGCAGAGTCCTCTTGCCGGGCTTGACAACCGATCCTGGGGCTGACAGCTCCTTTGCCCAGGGGGTACAAGCACCCCTCTTGTACCTCCTCTTCTTCTCCCTGGAGGGAGGCTGGTGCTTCTTCCTCCGGGATCCCACCTCAGTGTCCAGGGGACCTTGTCAGTCATGTCCTTGCTGGACTCGGGAGATGGAAGGAAGGAATGCCTCAGGATCTGGGCTTCCCAGTGCCAGGAGTGACCTGTGAGGGCCCAGGGTTGGGAGGCTGCCTTGGAAGGCTGCAGAGGGTGTGGTGCCTGGTCACAGCTGAGGACCCTGCTGGATGCCCCTGTGCACAGGCTCTACCCTGTGGGTATCACCCTGGAGCGGCAAGTGAGCTCGGACCTGGTGCTGCAGAACTACCACATCCCGGCTGGGGTGAGTGAGGCCCTGGAGCCCCGCCGACCTTCACCCAGGGGCCAGCTGACATCAGCCCCTTCCCGCTGCTGCAGACGCTGGTGAAGGTCCTACTCTATTCCCTGGGTCGAAACCCCGCCGTGTTTGCCAGGCCTGAGAGCTATCACCCCCAGCGCTGGCTGGACCACCAGAGCTCTGGAAGCAGGTTTCCGCACCTGGCCTTTGGCTTTGGCGTGCGCCAGTGCCTGGGGCGGCGCGTTGCTGAGGTGGAGATGCTGCTTCTGCTGCACCATGTGAGTGGGCCACAAGGGGCACGGGTGCACAGCCTGACTGAGGACCCCTGGCTTCGTTCTGGGGCGCCCAGCCTCAGGGCCCTGGAAGGCAGGGCAGGCTGGGCCAGGTGGAACCCTGCCTCTGTCCTAGGTGCTGAAGAACTTCCTGGTGGAGACACTGGTTCAAGAGGACGTAAAGATGGTCTACCGCTTCATACTGATGCCCTCTACCCTGCCCCTCTTCACCTTCCGGGCCATCCAGTAGTCCTGTCAGCACACTATTGGGCCACTCACGCTACAAGCCCCTCTGCTGGACCCCGGCCACACCTCTTTTCTCCTACGGGCCCTGCCTTTTGAGTCACACCACTGTGCAGCCAGCACTTTGCACTCATGGAACAGCACAGGCCCCCGCGGGTCAGGCTTGCTGGCCTGTGCAGCAAGGCCAGGGCAGAGCTGGGGATGAACCTTGGTGGCAGATCCTGGTCGCATGCCCAGTCCCACCAGCTCTTTCTCCAGCAAGGGGCGCTGTCTGAGGGCCTTTGACCCCAGTCACCCCAGCACTAGCCCCAGCCCCTCGTGTGGCCATCCAAGCAATGGGCCTCAGACGGTACACCGCCTGTGCTAAACTCTCCTCCAATGCAAGAGCTGACAACTTGGGCGTGCCCTGTCCTGATGGCTTCCATTTCACGTGCTGTCCCCTTTGCCTCCAGTGCTCTGGCATGGACTTGCCTCACGCTGGGTTGTTATCTGTCTACCTAGCCCCTTGGGCTAGCCTGGCAGTGCTGGTCCTCTGAGATTGTGGCTGAAGTGCCCAGCCCAGGCCTGGACAGGCAGGTCCGGAGTCAGGTTTCCTAGAAGAGACGCTGCCAAAAGCCAACCTGGACATAGGGTCAATGATACTCATCTGAGAGCACGAGGGATGGTGAACCCCTCTGGCACGAGGTAGGCCGACCATAGAGAATTCTCTAGAGGAACGGTGTGGGACCACCTCTCACTCCCTTCAATAGAGCCAGTGTGAAGTGTCCATTATCCTCTCACAGTGACCCACAGAGGGACCACCCTGATCTCAAGGCCGGAAGAGGCTTTGAACCACTGAGAGCCAACTGGGATCCCCTCGTTGGCAGGAGCAGGCAGTCTGTCCCATCCCACCTAGGGCCAGGTGACACCCCAGGTGGAAAGTGGGCCAGAGGCAGGATGAGGGGTGATGGGATCTCTCCACTCTCCTGCCCTCGCCACCCCCACTTCGTCTGCTGAGGTGCAGGCAGCCCGAGCAGGCAGCAAGGTGAGGAGTCGTGTTTCTGGCTGCACCAGCCCTGCCCCTACTGAGGGCTGGGGGGATCTCTCCACTCTCTCTGCCCCCAGTGAACCGCCCCCCAGGGCATCTGTTCGGTTCAAGATCCCTGGAGGAGGACAAGAGCCGCACACCCCGTCACCACTCCAGTCCATCTGCGGCCAAAGAGGCCTCCGGCTGCCAGTGTGAGCTTCTCTCGGCCCAAACAGGACTGTTGAAAGGGACCCAGAGATTCATGGAGGAAGGCGGAGGTTCCAGCCTCTGTGGTCACACAGGCACAAGCTGGAGCCCTCGCCCAGCACACAGGCCCAGCCTTCATTCCCTCTGAGCCCTGAGTTCTTCTTATGGGAATTCTGTAGAATCACCATTTTGCTGGGCCCAATGAGGCACCGTGAGATGGGTTTTCAGGAAGTGCCGAGTTTTCTGGCTCAACTGGCACTCAACCTATCCGATCCTTCTCCCACCACTCAGTGGTCCTCCTCTGCAACGAGTGGAGCAAGTGTGGTGACAGGAAAGGAATGAAAACCTAGTCTCCTTGTGGTGAGTGTGTGTCATTCTGTGGAGCTTGGCGCGTGTGGATGCTTGATCTGCACGGCAGCCCAAAGAGGCACGTGCTACCCTCATTCCCATTTTGCAGGTGAGAAAACCAGGGTTCAGAGAATTTACTCATCTGGCAGAGTCTCATGGCGCTTCCATGCAAGGGGTACTGCCTGAAGCCGTGAGCACCGTCCGATCTCTAAGGCCCTCATTAAGGAACCTTGGTTTGGTCGTGCTCATGGACATCGTGGAGACAAACTCCAGCTAAGCATCTCTGTCTGCTTTCCAGATCCTCTCCTGGATTTCCCTGTTTCTCCAGATTTCCTCTTTCAAGTCTATGGAGGGGCCCCTTTTTCTTTATCTGACATGGAATTTCCCATGTCTTCCAGTGTGAGGCTCCTCCGGCTCTTCTGACAACCTTCCAGGTTATTGCGGTCTCGAGTCTACTGTGTGATCCTCATGACTCTTGCGCCTCTTCGGGTCTTTCAGTGTAGCAGCAGTAGTGCCTTTAAGAAGCCCGATGCCAGGAACTGGAGCGCCCTCTGTGCTCCCTGCAGCCGGGGTCTGCTTTGGGGCCATGCCATCTCTTGCCCAGGGCTGTCACTGTCCTGGAGCCACTCTGTGCTCACTGCTCAGCCCAAGTTTCCTCTGGGCTGACTAGTGTCAAGTCTAAACCCCCTTGAGGGCCGTGTCTTGGTTCTCAGGAGGGAACGGGGATCCGGGGCTTCGTCCTCATTCCACCATGCAAAGCTAGGCTCGCTGCTTGCCTGACGGTGCTGAGGGCAGCTTGCCATGTTGGTGTAGTGTTTTCAAGGTCTCACCTCCACGTGGGGCTCTGTGACAGCCTACAGGGGAGGGAAGGGAGGGGGTGGGAGGAGGTTGGAGAGGGAGGGAACCATGTATACCTGTGGCAGCTTCATGCTGAGATATGGCAGAAATCAACACAACACTGGAAAGCAATATCCTCCGATTAAAAATAAATACATTAAAAAATTCATGCAGCTGACAGGTGTTTCAAGTTCAGCCTTCTTTTAAAAGCCTTGCCTCTCTGCGGGGTTCCAGCTGCGATTCCTAATCTCACTCTTGTCCTGTGCTTCAAGCCCTTCCCTGGGAAGTGGGGCCAGCAGACCCTCAGGCTTGGTGGCTTGGCCCCAAGCCTCCCCTGGAGGTGCTGCACTGGCTTCCGTGCTCCCTCCTCCCTCCTCCTTGTCGCGCATTGCTTCCTGGTCCTGAAGACATCCTGCCCTTTAACAAGCACAGAAATGCACTTTCTACATGTTCTGGATTGTGTAGAGTTGCTGGCGTGGGGGGATTTTCAGAGTATTAGCTCGAACCTTGCTCGAACCTGAGGACCCTCAGTGGCTTATTTAAGCAGACAGGTGGTGTCTGGAAGCTTTCTGTCTGTGGCTGCCCTGGGGGATGACCGAGCATCCCACAACTGTCAAGTCTCCACAAAGTGTTCCTCAGCTTTCTTGCGGAAGGAGTTGCCTTCCTTGCAGGAGGGGTCTTAGGTGCTTGTAGAACCCTGGACACCAGTTGGATTGCGGGCCAGTTTCAAATGGCTAAGTATCCCCTTTCATTGATCACTTAACACGTGCTTATTGGGACTCTTTATGTGTCAGGCACTGTGCCATACGTTATTGAGTAAGACAGGTATTTGACCTCAGTGCGATTATATCCTATGAGTCTCACTATAGAAAGGGGTATTTATTTCAATATTTTTCATAATGTCAAAAACGTATGCAACACAATTTTCTTTCAAGAGGAGGATTGCTCTTTTTTGTGCATCTCATCATGAGAACCCTAGCCATCTTGAAATGGAAAAGTGAGGTACTTATATATGCAGTTGTATAGGATGATGCTCACCAGGTATCAACTAAGAAGGCAAGGCACAGAGTTCTTCCAGTATCTGGATGTGCCCACATGTTGCAGATACACCTGCAGCCCCACACAGACATGCAACCATAGTGGAAACCTGTATCCTACTGTATTTTAGGCAGCACATTAACAGTGAAGAGAAACAGCAAAAAGCCTCCAGAATTCAAAGATAAATGTCCAATAGATTTGTCATGACCACACTATTATGGAAGAAAACAATAGAACAGAGTACATGAGGTGTTTTGGGAAAATGGCCATCAATATAGGATTTCAATCTGTTCCGTGTCCATTTAAAAACAGCAGCTAAGTGAAACATTTTCCAAGAAACCACGAGTGACAAAAGCAGACCTTCACTGAAAGAGCTCCCCAGGACTTGTTTCTAGAGAAGGAACGTGGACCCAAGAGAGAGGTGAGGGATTTGAGGTGGGAGTGTGAGCAAGAAGCTGGTACAATCACGTGGCTACACTGGCGTCAGCACTGCCTGTGCGCAGGCACTTGGCACAGGTCCTGTGAGGGGCAGGGATGTGAGCCCTGTCCCCTCAGGACTTAGCACTGAAATATTTGGGACATTCCCGAGACAGCTCCCTACAGTAATGTGTATTCTGCCTCAGCTCTCATAACCAGCCCCTCTGAATGCTCAGCACGTGCCACGCCCCTTTTATACCCAGCACCAGGTACTCCTGGACCACATTGAATGCCTGCAAGTATTGCCCTGCCCCCTTGCAGCCACATGCTTCAGCGCTGGGAAGACCCTGGCGCCTGAATCTCCCTTTCAGTGATGACCTTGAAAAGCAGTGAAAAGCGTATGAGCCTGGAAAAGCAGTGGGACTCCTTCAGGTGCTCTGGATTTTCCTTACTCTGCGGGGACAAGGAAAAACAACAGCATAGTCTTGGTGGTGTGGCAATAACACATCAACTGCTAGCAGTCAGGGGCACTTCCCTGGGACCTGCTCTGTATTTTGTATTAGTCCCATCCAGTCGCTGTGAGTGAGGCGCTGTCGCCATTCCAACTTGTCCATTGGCATAGGGGAGCCCAGAAAACGAGGGTCTTTGTCGAAGGATTCAGGCTACTCCACAAGACAGAGGGTATTGGAACCCTCATCCCCAGGACCACAGGGCCTGAGCTCCACCCAGGCTTGCCCACAGTGCCAAGCAGGGGAGAGGCTTCCTGTGTGTGGAGGGTCAGAGGTCAGGGAGCATGAGGAGGAACAGTCCTGGGGAAACTGTCCCCAGGAAGACAGGCTGAAGGACAGCTAGGACCAAATCCGGAATTTGGTGAATCTAGAGGCTGAGTCCAGCATTCCATCTGGGCCTCAGCAGCTGACGGAGAGGCATCCAGGCTCCCCAGGTCCCAGCAAAAAGGATGCTGCCCACACGATTACACTTCTCCCTGAAGGCTGGCAGCACCCCACGCACACGCACAAGGAGAGTCCTGACACCACCCACACCACGCTCAAGGGCGCTGTGCTGGGAGGATGCGCAGGGATCACTGGTAGCAAAGTCTCAAGCAACAGAGATGGCCACTGACCTCAGCGCCTCCATCCCTGGAACCCTTTGGGTGCACCTGCAGCTTCTCACACTGGATGGAGGCTCCAGGTGGCCCTCGTCATGGGTCTGGAGTTCAGGGATACAACACTCACGGCCCTCCTTCCAACACCTGCCACACAGCCATCACCTCGAATCCTCCCCTTCAGGCCTCACCCCTCAGGCCTCCTTCCCCTGAGACCTAGGACAGCAGCCAGCACTGAAGCCCAGATCTGCCTGGTAAGTGAGTGCTCACACCCCACAGGACATGGGGCAGCATGCCTCACCCAACACAAGCCCCTGCAACCCTGACCAAAATGCCCCATGGCAGATACCATCAGGTTGAAGACAATTGTGGGCAGGACTGACCTGATCTCTGCTGAGGTGGTGCGCCTGGCTGGAGCTTGCCTAGTCATCACGGAAGATTCCAGAAGGACCCAGGCTGATCTCTGTGGCAGGAGGGAAAGACATCCATGAATCAGCAGCCCTCCACTGGGGGAGGAGTGAACCCTAATCACAGGGAGCCAGGTGAGCACGAGGGGCTCTGGTGTTCCAAAACAGTCCAGGCCAGGCACTGGCCATGGTCCAGGAGAAGGACAGGGTGTCCTCACAGTTCCCCACAAAGTGAGCTCCCCATCTTGGGACACAGAAGTGCCTGTCCTCACTGAGACACTGGCAGGGCATGGCAAATGAGGCAACATGGACACCCTCTGGGGACCTCAGCCCTGTGGCCACCACTCTGTCCGCCTTGCAGTAGGTTTCAAAGAGGGTGACCAATGCACCCTTTTAGAGACTGGCGACCTGATGCCCACCTGGCTTTGATATGAAGCTCAGAATCCAGTGCAGCCAAGAAACTCAAAGTACTAAGTAAGAAATGTGCCTCTCATCGTCCCCCACCCCGCCCCCACCACCGCCTCCTGCAAAGTATGTGATGCCAGTGGCTCTCCTCGCCAGGGGATACCTTCTGACCTACTTCCTGATAAACAAATAGCATGTGCTGTGTGCTGCAGACACCTCTGAGCACTTTGCAGACACTGACTCCTGTCTTCCATTCAACCCCGCTGGCTCTCCACTCGATGGGAGCAGCTGGGGCCTGCAGTCATGCAACTTGCCAAGGCTGCACAGGCGTTAATCAATCTTATTTCTCTTCACTTGTAGTGACAAATCTGAACATAAAATAAAGAACTCTATTCCACCTACAAGACTGTCAAAAAGAGTGAAACAGGGAGGAATTCGTTAAGCAACAGATGTTGAAGATCTGTACTTAGAAAACCACAAAGGGCCACTGAAGAAATGAAAGGAGATATTTAGAGTTTTAAAGCATTCTGCATCCATGGATCAGAAGAGGTAGATCACTACGATGACAATATTCCTCATGTCAGTCTCTAGATTTGATGTAATCTCTATGAAATTCCAGCTGCTTCTTTGTAGAAAGTGCCAAGTTGATTCTAAAATTCACATGGAAAGGCAGGAACCTAGGTAGCCAGCGTATTCTTTTTAAAAACGACATGGTAGAAGGACTCATGTTTGTTGATTTCTAAGCTTACTGCAAAGCTATATCATTCAAGACTGGATGGTGCTGGCACAAGGACAGACAGACCAATGGGCTTGCACTGAGCGTCCAGAATGCAATGGTATGTCTGTGGTCACTTGAGTTTTTACAAAGGTGCCAAGACCCTCCAATATGGACCATTTATTTTTCAAGGAATGTTGTTTAGACAACTTTATAGCCACTAGGGAAAAAATGAAATTGGGCCTTTACCTCACCCAGACCATATACAAAAACCAACTCAAATGCCCCAGAGATTTAACCATGAGTTAAAATTGTAAAACCCTTAGAACAATACATAAAAATTATTCTTCACAACTCTGGATTTGGCAAAAGATCCTTAAACATTACAGCAAGGGCATGAGCTCCAAAAGAAAAACGCGATAATTTGGATTTCATCAAAATTAATAAAGTTTGGTTTTCAGAGGACACGTCCAAGAGAGTGAAAAGACAATCCACAGACTAGAAGGAAGTGTTTGCAAATCGTATGTCTGATTAGATGCTTGCTTTCCGAATATATAAAGCATGCTCATGCTAGAAGGCATAGAGCTCTTAGAGGAAAACATAGGCTGTATACACTTTGATATACATCACTGCAAGATCCTGTTTGACTCACCTCCTAGATTAATGAAAATGGAAACAAAAATAAACAAATGGGACTTCATTAAACTTAAAAGGTTTTTCACAGCAAAGCAAAAAATAAGCAAGATCAGAAGACAGCCCATAGGATGGGAGAAAATAATTACAAATAAAACAATTGACAAAGGATTAATCTCCAAAATATACAAGTAGCTCATGCAGCTCAATACAAGAAAAACAAACAACCCAATCAAACAAATGGGTGGAAGACCTAAATAGACATTTCTCCAAAGAAGACATACAGATGGCCAACAAACACATGAAAAGATGCTCAACTATTAGAGAAATGCAAATCAAAACTACAAAGAGGTAAAAACCTCACATGGGTCAAAAGAGCCATCATTAAAAAAATCTACAAACAAAAATGCTAGAGAGGGTGTGGAGAAAATGGAACTCTCTTGCACTGTTGATGGGAATGTAAATTGATACAGCCACTATGGAGAACAACAGTACAGAGATTTCTTTAAAAATTAGAAAAGAACTACTGTATGAGCCAACAATCCCACTACTGGGTATATACCCTGCTGCTGCTGCTGCCAAGTTGCTTCAGTCGTGTCCGACTCTGTGCGACCCCATAGACGGAAGCTCACCAGGCTCCCCCGTCCCTGGGAGTCTCCAGGCAAGAACACTGGAGTGGGTTGCCATTGCCTTCTCCAATGCATGAAAGTGAAAAGTGAAAGTGAAGTCACTCAGTCTCGTCCGACTCTTAGCGACCCCATGGACTGGAGTCTACCAGGCTCCTCCGTCCATGGGATTTTCCAGGCAAAAGTACTGGGGTGGGGTGCCATTGAGAAAACCATAATTGAGAGAGACATATACACCCAAATGTTCGTTGCAGTACTTTTTATAATAGCTAGAACATGGAAGCAACTTCGATGTCCATCAACAGATGAATGAATACAGAAATTGTGGTACATATACAATGGAATATTACTCAGCTATAAAAAAGGATACATTTGAGTCAGTCCTAATGAGTTGGATGAACCTAGAACCTATTGTACAGAGTGAGGTAAGTCAGAAAGAGAAAGACAAATATTATATATTGACATATGTGTACGGAATCTAGAAAGATGGTACTGATGAATGTATTTGCAGGGCAACAGTGGACACACAGACATATAGAACAGACTTGAGGACACAGTGTGGGAAGGAGAGGGTGGGACGAATTGAGAGTAGCATGGAAACATATACATTACTATGTATAAAATAGATAGCCAGTGGGAATTTGCTGTGTGACACAGGCAGCCAACCCAGGGAGCTCAACCCAGGGCTCTGTGACAACCTAGAGGGGTGGGATGTGATGGGAGATGGGGAGGAGGTTCAAGAGGGACGGGACACATGTATACCTGTGACTGATTCATGTAGATGTGTGGCAGAAACCAGCACAATATTGTAATCAACCTCCAATAAAAAAAAAAAAAAAAAAAGCTTTAAAAAAAGAATGCTCAAAACTCGATCATAAAAAGACAACAATTTTTAATTGGGCAAAGCATTTGAATGGATATGTCTCCAAGGAAGACAGTCACAGATGACCAACACACATGTGAAAAGATGTGCCACTTCATGAGCCATCAGCAAAATGCAAATCAAACCACAATGAAATGCTACTGCACACCCACTGGGAGGGCTAGAATCATAAAAAATCAGAAAATAACAAGTACTGCTGAGGATGTGGTGAAACCAGAGCCCTCATGCACTCTGTGGGAATGAAAAATGGTGAAGCCACTTTGGGAGCAGCCTGACAGTTCTTCCAATGGTTAGAGAGTGATGGTAGGACCCACAACTCCACTACTAGGCATTTTCCCAGGAGAGGTAAAAATGTAGCTCCACATAAAGATGTTTATGTAGATGCTGACAGCAGTATTATCTGTAATGACCAAAGGTGAAAACAATCCAAAAGTCTATCAGCTGATGAACAGATAAACAAAATGAGGTATAATGACACAATGAAATACTATTAAGCAAGGAAAAGGAAATAGTGAAACACCACAACACGGATGAAGCTGGAAAGCACTGCAACAAGCTAAAAGAGCCAGGGTTATACGATTCCATTCACAGAAAATGCTCAGAATAGGGAACTGAAAGTACACTTGTGGTTGCCTAGTGCTGGGGGTGGGGTGAGCCTGGGCAGTGTAAAGGGATAACCGTGAATGGGTATGGGGTTTCAGTTCAAGGTGAAGTCATTATTGGACTATAGTGATGGTTGGCATAGCTGTGAATAAAAATTATTGAACTGTGCACATTAAATGAGTGAATCCCATGGTATATAAATTAATATCTCAGTAAATTTATTTAGACACACAAATAAACAAGGTAATGACATGTTACAACACGGAGGAAACTTGAAATATGACACCAAGTGAAGCAGCCAGGCACAAAAGGCCAAATAACGTAGGAGACCTTTTCTTTGAAGTATCTAGAGTGATGGGTGATTTTGTGTGTCAATTTACCTAAGCTATGGTGTTCAAATTCTTGGCCAAACACCAATCTAGATCTTGCTATGAAGAGATTTTTCAATGTGATGAGCTCTTTCATCAAGACTTTGAGTAAAGCCAATTATCCTCCATAAAGTGGGTGGGCCTCATCTAATCAGTTGGAAGTCTAAAGAGTAAAGGTCAAGAATCTCCAAGGGAGAAGAAATTCTCCTTGGAAGACTATGGCATAGACCCCTGCCTGAGTTTCAAGGCTTCAGCCTTGTGGAATTCAGGCTCAAGGCTGCAAGAGAGGTCTTTGCTGAATTTCTGCCAGCCTGCCCCACAGATTCTAAACCTACCAGAACCTACAACTATAAGAACCAATTCCTGAAAACAGTGGTCTCCTTCAAAGGTCTTCTTTTTCTCTCTCCTGTCATCACTCTCCCTCCCTTCCTCCCTGCATCAGAAAGCCTGTAACTGAACATTCATGTTTTCTGACTTTGCTTTTCTTCTCTATTGATCTATTTTTCCACCCTTAGCCCAACACCACACTCTCTTAATAAAGAAGGCACAAATGCTCTTGGCAGTTCAGAGAGCAAGTTCTCCAGCATTTTCCTTCTCATAGTAGATTGCATTTGCTTCTCCTAGGCCTTTTCATTTTCATAAACATTTAAACATTTGAAATCAACTTCATGCACATCCACAAACACCCAGAAACACAATACACACACACACACACACACACACACACAAAATACACATGTGCACACACGTGCCCACACCACCAGCTGAGATTCAGACTAAATTTCATTTAACTTGTAGATTAATCTTCACGCTGTTGGGAATCAGCATTCATAATTGGTGTATCCTTACTGTCTAAAGGAATTAATTTCAATAGAAAACCTGGTTCATAGGTTTTTCAGAAAGATTCAGGATATTTTAGTCTCCTGATCTCATTGAGAGTCAGTTAAAGTTCACAGTGTTTTTCAGGTTTTAGTCATTTCATCAAGATTGTGATATTTATCACATTTATAACATTTGACTTTTCATCAAATAAATAATAAACTCAGGGAAAGGGCTAAACTCAGGGAAAGGGCTAATCGATGCCTCCCATTCCATTTCTGATATCAGTTTTGAGAATTTTATTTTTCTTATTTGGCGGCTCTTTTTCTGTTTTACCATATACGATTCCCTCCTATATAACCAACTTTGGCTTTGTGGGTTTACCTCCTGTTCACTTCCCCTCTCCTCTTATTAGTTCCTTTGTCATTTCCTTGGGTGGATAATCTATTCTTTTCCTAATCTCTTGAATGGAACTTGAGAAATTTTTCACCCTTTTCTCTCTTCTGCTAGATGCCTGTGATGTGATATATTTTCACTAAGCACCTTTCCCGCTCTTTTCCCTGCACTTTTAACTTGTGACCACCTCACAATCCTTTAGACCTTACTGTTACCTAGTATCCGCTGGGGCCTCTCTTCTGAGTAATTGGTTTAGGACTAGTTACCACGAATTTGGGGATTTGCTGGTTAACTCTCAAGTAATAGATTTCTCCCTCAGTTTCACTGTACAGAGAAGGAACGCTAGTACCGTCAGTCATGGAGAGTTGTGAAGCTGGGGTAGGTCACAACCTGCCCTGCCACCCCTGCTCCTGCCCAGACCTCCTGGAACTATCTCCCCGCTCCGTGTCCTCTAACACTTTCAGGAATCGACCTCCGCCAGGCGCTCTGACGAGAGCGCCCCTGGGAGAACTCCGAGCGCAGAGAAACCTTCTGGAAGCCGCGCAAAGCCCGTTGGGAGACGCCGCTCAGTGCTTCCGGGTGGAGTGTGAGCACCGAGCTTCAACGGCCTGTCCTCACACACCCGCGGCGGTCGCACTACCTATAGCCTGTGGAACCCCTTGGAGGTCGTGTCCGGGAAGGTGCCAGAAGGTTTGGACAAGACGAGGGTGGGGTCGGGAGGCAGTGGAAAGGACATTCCACGGTCTGGCTGGGACACACGGGGGCGGGAAGTTCCACGGTTCTTGGCAGGACTCGAGTGTCGGGGAAGATTCGAGAAGGTCTTCGCAGAGTACGGGGACTGAGGGTTCCAGAAGGTCTGCCGGTACATGGGATCCCCCGGGGAACGTTGGGGACGCCTGGGAAGGACATGGAGCACGGAGATGTTTCTAGCAGCACACGACAGTTGTAGCCCAGAACAAGACGACGGGTGGAGAGTGAAGGCAGGGGCTTGTGGAGGAGCTAGGTCTCCGGAGCTCTGGGCCGGACACGGGGAGTGTTGACGCTTCTGGAAGGTTGGGCAAGGAAAGGGACGTGGGGGCTGTGCTACAGGCCCGGAGTCAGCCTGAGATCAGTGTGGGCAGATTCTGGGAGTTGGCCCTGGGCCCTAGAACAAGGATGCGGGATCCTGCTGGCGCCACTCACACCGCAGAACCCCAAAGCACCCCGCGCCCATGGGGTGCCCCCATCCATCTAGCAGCCTCGGCCCTGGGTACAGGAACCTCCACCTGGCACACAGCACTCGCTCTCCTTTGCGTTCTCGGCTCATTTTGCTTTCAGGTCCTTCGTTTCGGGTTGAATTGGCTGTCACTTTCTTGGGTTTTGAGATGGAATATGGGACCCCGGGTCTGCAGCATTTCTGATGTATGCTTGTCCCCCTACTTTTCCTGCCGGGTCTTGAGGCTGTTTAGGTCTGGTTTTGTTTAGTAATATTTTTATTATCGTGGTGCCCAAAATAGGTTGTGTTTTCTAGGGGGAATGAAGGGGGTGGGAAGTAGGGAGGGCATTATTATTTTGGAACTGTGTTCTTAATTTGCAGGCAGGGGAGGTGACTCCTATCTTGCTTAATATCCCTGTAGTTAGGAATGTTACTCTGATTGAGGTTCACAGTCCCTTATGAACATGAAATCACTATCCTCCTTCATCCCTTATGGTCTCTTTCCCTGTTATCTTTTTTGCCTTCAAGTTCACACTGACTGATGCGAATGAGCCATTTCCACATCTCGGTTCTATTACACCGTCTGCTTTGGGCTCTAGTTTCACGTGCTTTATTTCTAACTGGGATGTGCAGTTAGCATGTCTTGTAGTGGGACCTGCCTGTAAGTAGACAGGGGAACTCTTCTTGTGTTGAAGCGTATTCATTTTACCTTCATTTCTGAAGTATGATTTCCCTTCATTAGAGTAGAGGTCCTGGTGCACAGTGTCTTCACTCTACAGCATTTGGAAGCGATTGTCTCTGAGGATTGTGGTAAGGCCAGACATGGCTGCTGCCTGGAGGTACTGCCTGGGTTTCCTCTGGCTCAGGTTCAGATTGTCCCTGACTAAGAATCGTTTTCCACTGTTCAGCTGTGGTCCATCCAAGATTGATCTTCCTTGTGTGAGATTTCCTATTGACCTGCCACACTGAGCTTTTGGGGTTGTGGGCTGATGGCCCAAGTCATCTTGGGAAATTGTCGTGTCTGGCACTATTTATTCAGAGATTGGCGCTCTGTCTTTCCTCTCATTCCAGGACTCTGGTTAGGTGGATACTAGGTGTGGGACTCCGACCTATGAGTCCTGCTTTGGCTCTTCTGTTCATTCCTTTGTTTTCCTTTCTCTGGGTATCAGTTTGGATATTTTGTATCAACCTTTCTTCACATTTCCTATTGCTCTGTTTCGTAGCATCTGCTTATCTGTCCTGTTCAGTGAGTTTTCATTTTCAGATATTTTGTGTTTCTGTCTTAGGATGTTCGTTCCTTTCTCTTTCTGGAGGTTGCAGTGCCTTCTAGGTTCCTTTGCCTGGTCTAATCAAGTTGATGTCAGCCCTATTAACAGAAGGAAAACCAATTTAATTTTGTATGTATGGAGGCCCCACAGCTATAGGACCTAAGAAGCAATCACAGCCAACTGTTTATGTGACCTTCTAGATAAAGAATTAATTGTTTGAGAAGAATTTATAAGAGGGATTTTTCCTTGTGGTACCACATTAATGAAGAAGTAACAAAGTTTGTTTATGCCCCCATTCAGCCTCAGTATCTCCCTGTCTTCCACCAAAGGATGCTCTCCAATCCTCCTCACATCGGTGGAATACCTTCCCCTGGGAGTTTTGCCTCTTTCTTTCAGGGAACAAAGTAGGGTCAGAGCGTGTCGTCTTGTACTGGGTGTTAAGTCATATTAAACCAAAGTAATCATTATGCAGAGTTGGTGTATTTTGTGGAGGCGTGCCTCGAGCCCTCTTAGTGTCCTCTTCAGCTTAACCTGGAATGTTCACACGTTAAAGCTGAGGTGGCAGGTGTCCCCATTTTTCATTGAATTACGCGCTTAGTCTTGAACAGAGGTCCTGTAAGTAATTGTGTCTCATTCTAGGGTGCAGTGATGCAGCTGACGTTCTAAGTTAGCCCTGCATTGTGGGAGAAGGGCTTTGCCACAATGAGGCTTTGCCATGGAAAAAAAAGGAAGTAACGGTGAATGATGGGAGCCAGTGGTAAACCAGTTTCTGAGTGTTGAGCGTGGCCAGTAGAGCAGAGCTCTCATATCAGATTTGAAGTGTTTACCGAGAGGCCAGGTGGTGGCAAATTGACAGATTTTCCTGGTTTGCAGTTTGAAGGTCTTGAGTGATGGTCCTGAGTGGCCCACATGGCCACAGGCACCGTGACTGTCTATACATGAGGTGTTGTGGTAATTGCTGAGAAGTTTAGACAGAATTGTCCACCTGTATTGCATGGCTTTCCAAAAAGGGCAGCTTTAGTTGTTAATGACCGCAAGTCAAGAGGGTGGGAAGAAAACTTTAGTTTGGAAGGATGTAGCCAAATTTTGAGGGAACAGGACTAGAGAATTCAGGGTTTAGTCCAGTTTACAGTTCAGAAACATAACCTCAAAGGTAGACAGCAGAAGTAGAACCTGATATTCATTGAGCGGTATTTCCAAAACATAATTTTTTCTCTCCTTGGATACCCCATTCCTGTTGGAGACAACCATAGTGAGACTGCGTTTGCCAGTTAGTCTAGTTGCAATCTTAGCTTGATCATTCCAATGAGTGCGACAAGAATAGAGGTTGACCATGTAAACTTTAAAACACTGTTTGCTGGAACTTTTCATGAGGAGTGACTGATGGGACTTCTGAAGCCCACTCGAGGCTGAGGAGCCGGTTCAGTTATTTGCCATCAGACATTGTATGCAATACCTAAGGTTTGGGTGAATTTGTCCTTTCTCGAGGGTCCTAGACCATCCTGAGGTTCCTGTTGTTGTCAGGAAGTGACCTTCCTTAGTGACCTGGGAGGGCTGCCAGAAGCCTGTAAGCAAGCTGGGTGTGTGTTCAGTCGCTCTGGCACGTGCAACTCTTTGCAGTCCTGTGGACTGTGGCCCACCAGGCTCCTCTGTTCATGGTATTTCCCAGGCAAGAATACTGAAGTGGGTTGTCATTTCCTTCTCCAGGGGAATCTTCCTGACTCAGGGATCAAACACACAACTCCTGCATTAGCAGGTGGATTCTTTTCTGCTGAGCCACCAAGGAAGCCTCATGATTATCTCTAGTTCCATCCATCTCTACTGCTGAACATGGCATTATTAGTTCTTTTTATGGCTGAGTAATATTGCATCATCTTTTTCACCTCTTCCTCTGTCAGTGGACATGTAGGCTGCTTCCATGTCTTAGCTATTGTAAATAGTACAGCAGTAATCATTGGGGTACCTGTGTCTCTTTGACTTACGGGTTTTCCCAGATCTATGCCCAGAAGAGGGCTTGCAGGATGATATGCAGCTGTGATGTTCACTGTTTAAGGAACGTCCATTCTGTTCTCCCGAGTGGCTTCACCAATTTACATTCCCATCAACAGTGTGGGAGGCTTCCATTTTCTCCACAGCCTCCCCAGCATGTATTATTTGTAGATTTTAATATGATGGCCCTTCTGACGAGTGTGACGTGATATTTCTTCACTAGAGTTTTGGTTTCCATTTCTCTAATAATTAGTGATATTGAACATCTTTCATGTGTCTTTTGGCCACGTTTATTTAATTGTTTTTGGCTAAATACCTATGTGGGTCTTCGGCCCATTTTTCATCTTTTAATATCTATATTGTGATGTTGATTCTGTTTGTACATTTTGGAGATTGACCCCTCATCTGTCTCATTGTTTGCGAATGTTTTTTCCCATTCTCTAGATTGTCTTTTCATTTTGTTTATGGCTTCAGTTGCCGCGCAAAAGCTTTTTAAGGTTAATTCGACCTGGTTTAATTTTGTTTTATTTCCATTACTCTAGTAGACAGATCCGCAAGGGATCACTGTGATAGATGTCAAAAGTGTCCTGCCTGTGTTTTCTGCTGGAAGTTTTATAATGTCCTGTCTTATATTTAGGTCGTGAATACATTTTGAATTTATGTTTCTATGTGGTATGAGAAAATGTTCTAACTCCGTTCTTTTACGTGTAACTGTCCCGTTTGCACAGCACTGCTTAGTCAAGAGACTGTCTTTTCTCCATTGTATATTCTTGCCTCTTTCACTGCACATTAATTTACCATAGATGCATGGCTTTATTTGGGGATTTTTATCCTTTCCCACTGATCTGTATTTCTCTTCTTCTGCCAGTACCTTACTCTTTCTGAGGACTGTATGAAGTGTGGCTACAGTCTGGGAGTGTGGGAAGTCTGGGAGTGTGATTCCTCCAGCTCCACTATTCTTTCTGAAGATTGATTTGGCTGTTCTAGAACTTGTATATTTCCATGCAGATTTCAAACATTTTTTGTTCTAGTTCTCTGAGAAATACCATTAGTAATTCTCTAGGAATTGTATTGAATACGTAGATGGTTCTGGGTATGAGAGACAACTTGACAATATTGATTCCTCCAAAGCAAGAGCACAGTCATATCATTCCCTCTGTTTGTGTCATCTTTGATTTCTTCCATCAGGATCTTACAGTTTTCAAAGTAGAGGTCTTTTGTCTCCTTAGGTATGTTTATTCCTCGGATTTTCATTCTCGTTTTTCTCACTGTTATTTTATTATTTAGTTTTGACTGTATGGAGTCTTAGTTCCCGTGCAGAGGTTTCTCTAGTTGCATTAAGGGGGGCTGCTCCCTAGTTGTGGTGCGTGGGCTTCTCATTGCACTGGCACCTCTTCTTACAGAGCTTGGGCCCTTGGTCTGGAGGAGCTCAGTAGTTGCCGCTCCTGGTCTCTCGATCACAGGCTCAATAATTGTGGCACACACAGGCTTAGCTGTTCTGCGGCATGCGGGATCTTCCTGGACCTGGGATTGAACTGGTGTCTCCTGCACAGGCAGGTGGACTGTTTACTCCGTAAGCCACCAGGGAAGCCCTGGTGTGTCATTGTCTTTATTTTTTTTAACTTTTTTTTTTTAATTAAAGGATAATGGCTTTACAGAATTTTGCTGTTTTCTGTCAAACCTCAACATGAATCAGCCGTTGGTATACATATATCCCCTCCCTTTTGAAACTCCCTCCCATCTCCCTCCCCATGCCACCCCTCTAGGTTGGTAGAGAGCCCCTGTTTGAGTTTCCCGAGCCATACAGCAAATTCCCGTTGCCTGTCGATTTTACATATGGTAATGTAAGTTTCCAAGTTACTCTTTCCATACATCTCACCCTCTTCTCTCCCAAAGTCCGTAAGTCTATTCTCTATGTCTGTTTCTCCGTTGCTGCCCTATAAAAAGTTCTTCAGTACCATTTTTCTAGATTCTGTGTATATGTGTTAGGATAGGATATTTATCTTTCTCTTTCTGACTCACTTCACTCTGTATAATAGATTCTGAGTTCACCCACCTCATCAGAGCTGACTCAAATGTGTTCCTTTTTAATGGCTGGATAATATTCCATTGTGTATATTTACCACAACTTCTTTATCCATTCATCTGTCGATGGACATGTAGGTTGCGTCCATGTTCTAGCTATTGTAAATAGTGCTGCAGTGAATGGGATACATGTGTCTGTTTCAACTTTGGTTTCCTCAGGGTTCACGCCTGAGGAAGGAGTGGGATTGCTGGGTCATATAGTGGCTTCATTCCTAGTTTTTTAAGGAATCTCCATACCATCTTTCATAGTGGCTGTATCCATTTAAATGCCACCAACAGTGCAAGAGCGTTCCCTTTTCTCCACACCCTCTCCAGCATTTACTGTTTGTAGACTTTTTGACGATGGCCATTCTGAGTGGTGTGAGGTGATATCTCAGTGTAGTTTTGCTTTGCATTTCTCTTATAATGAGCGATGTTGAGCATCTTTTCATGTGTTCGTTAGCCATCTGTATGTCTTCCTTGGAGAAATGTCTGTTAGTTCTTTTTCCCATTTTTTGATTGGGTTGTTTGTTTTTCTGGTATTGAGTTGTATGGGCTGCTTGGATGTTTTGGAAATTAATCGTTTTTCAGTTGATTCATTTGCTATTATTTTCTTTCCATTCTGAGGGTTGTCTTTTCACCTTGCTTATAGTTTCCTTTGCTGTGCAAAAGGTTTTAAGTTTAATGAAGTCCCAATTGTTTACTTTTGTTTATATTGTGTTACTCTAGGAGGTGGGTCATAGAGGATCTTGCTTTGATTTATGTCATAGAGTGTTGTGCGTATGTTTCCCTCTAAGAGTTTTATAGTTTCTGGTGTTACATTTAGGTCTTTAATCCCTTCTGAGTTTATCTTTGTGTAGGTGTTAGGAAGTGTGCTAATTTCATTCTTTTACATGTAGCTGACTAGTTTTCCCAGCACCATTTATTGAAGAGGCTGTTTTGTCTCCATTCTATATTCTTGCCTCCTTTGTCAAAAACTAAGGTACCCATAGGTGCATGGGTTTACTTCTGGGCTTTCTATCTTATTCCATTGGTCTATATATCTGTTTTTGAGCCAGTACCATACTGTCTTGATGCCTGTGGCTTTGTAGTATAATCTGAAGTCAGGAAGGTTGAATCCTCCAGCTCCATTCTTCTTTCTCAAGACTGCTTTTGCAACTCGCGGTCTTTTGTGTTTCCATATGAATTGTGACATTTGTTGTTCTAGTTCTGTGAAAAAGTGCCATTGGTGATTTGGTAGGGATCGCAGTGAGTGTGTAGTTTGTGTTTAGTAGTACAGTCATTTTCACAATATTGATTCTTCCTCCCCAGGAAAATGAAATAGCTCTCCATCGGTTTATGTCATCTTTGATTACTTTCATCAGTGTGTTATAATTTTCGATATAGAGTTTTTGTCCTTAGGTAAGTTTATTCCCAGATACTTAATTCTTTTTGTTGCAATGGTGAATGGGATTGATTCCTTAATTTCTCTTTCTGATTTTTCACTGTTAGTGTATAGAAATGAAATGATTTCTGTGTATTGGTTTTGTATCCTGCAACTTTGCTAAATTCACTGATGAGCTCTAGTAGTTTTCTGATACTTTGTTTAGGGTATTCTATGTACAGTATTGCACTCATCTCACACGCTAGTAAAGTAATGCTCAAAATTCTCCAAGCCAGGCTTGAGCAGTATGTGAACCGTGAACTTCCTGATGTTCAAGCTGGTTTTAGAAAAGGCAGAGGAACCAGAGATCAAATTGCCAACATCCGCTGGATCATGGAAAAAGCAAGAGAGTTCCAGAAAAACATCTATTTCTACTTTATTGACTATGCCAAAGCCTTTGACTGTGTAGATCACAATAAACTGTGGAAAATTCTGAAAGAGATGGGAATACCAGACCACCTGATCTGCCTCTTAAGAAATCTGTATGCAGGTCAGGAAGCAACAGTTAGAACTGGTCATGGAACAACAGACTGGTTTCAAATAGGAAAAGGAGTACGTCAAGGCTGCATTTTGTCACCATGTTTATTTAACTTATATGCAGAGTACATCATGAGAAATGCTGGACTGGAAGAAACACAAGTTGGAATCAAGATTGCTGGGAGAAATATCAATAACCTCAGATATGCAGATGATACCACTCTTATGGCAGAAAGTGAAGAGGGGCTAAAAAGCCTCATAATGAAAGTGAAAGTGGAGAGTGAAAAGGTTGGCTTAAAGCTCAACATTCAGAAAATGAAGATCATGGCATCTGGTCCCATCACTTCATGGGAAATAGATGGGGAAACAGTGGAAACAGTGTCAGACTTTGTTTTTCTGGGCTCCAAAATCACTACAGATGGTGACTGCAGCCATGAAATTAAAAGACGCTTACTCCTTGGAAGGAAAGTTATGACCAACCTAGATAGCATATTCAAAAGCAGAGACATCACTTTGCCAACAAAAGTTTGCCTAGTCAAGGCTATGGTCTTTCCTTTGGTCATGTATGGATGTGAGAACTGGACTGTGAAGAAGGCTGAGCGCCGAAGAATTGATGCTTTTGAACTGTGGTGTTGGAGAAGACTCTTGAGAGTCCCTTGGACTGCAAGAAGATCCAACCAGTCCATTCTAAAGATCAATCCTGGAATTTCTTTGGAAGGAATGATGCTAAAGCTGAAACTCCAGTATTTTGGCCACCTCATGCGAAGAGTTGACTCATTGGAGAAGACTCTGATGCTGGGTGGGATTGACGGCAGGAGGAGAAGGGGACGACAGAGGATGAGATGGCTGGATGGCATCACTGACTCGATGGATGCGAGTCTGAGTGACCTCCGGGAGCTGGTGATGGACAGGGAGGCCTGGCGTGCTGCAGTTCATGGGGTCGCAAAGAGTCGGACACGACTGAGCGACTGATCTGATCTGATCTGATGTACAGTATTATGTCATCTGCAGACAGTGAGAGCTTTACTTCTTTTCATATCTGTTTCCTTTCCTTTTGTTTTTTCCTTCTCTGACTGCTGTAGCTAGGACTTCCAAAACTATGTTGAATAATAGTGGTGAAAGTGGGCACCCTTGTCTTGTTCCTGATCTTAGGGGAAATGCTTTCATTTTTCGCCATTGAGAATAATGTTTGCTGTAGGCTAATCATATATGACCTTTACTGTGTTGAGGTAGGTTCCTTCTGTGCCCATTTTTTGAAAAGTTTTCGTCATAAATGGGTACTGAATTTTGTCAAAGACGTTTTCTGCATCTATTGAGATGATCATATGATTTTTGTATTTCAGTTTGTTAATATGGTGTATCACATTGATTTGCATATATTGAAGGATCTTTGCATCCCTGGAATAAACCCAACTTTATGACAGATTATTAAGTTTTTGATGTGTTACTGAATTCTGTTTGCTAAAATTTTGTTGAGGATTTTTGCATCTGCGTTCATCAGTGATATGGTCCTGTAGTTTTCTTCTTTTGTCTTGTCTTTCTCTGGTTTTGGTATCAGAGTGATGGTGGCCTCGTAGAATGAATTTGGAAGTGTTCCTTCCTCTGCAACTTTTGGCAAGTGTTTTAGAAGGATAGGCATTAGCTCTTCTCTAAATGTTTGATACATTCTGCTGTGAAGCCATCTGGCCCTGGGCCTTTGTTTTTTGGGAGATGTTTGATCACAGCTTTAGTTTTAGTGCTTGTTCCTGGGTTGTTCATAATTTCTATTTCTTCTTGGTTCAGTCTTGGAAGATTGAAGTTTTCTAAGAATCTGTCCATTTCTTCCAGGTTATCCATTTTATTGCCATATAGTTGTTCATAATAGTCTCTTATAATCCTTTGTATTTCTGCATTGTCTGTTGTAACCTCTGCTTTTTCATTTCTAATTTTCTTGATTTGATTCTTCTCTTTTTCTTTCTTCTTGAATCTGGCTAAAGGTTTCTGAATTCTGTTTATCTTCTCAAACAACCATCTTTTAGTTTTGTTAATCTTCACTCTGGTTTCTTTCATTTTGTTTTCAATTATTTCTTCTTAGATCCTTATGATTTCTTTCCTTCTCCTAATTCTGGGGGGCGGGGGTTGTTCTTCTTTTTCCAGTTGTCTTAGGTGTAAATTTAGTTTGTCTATTCGAGGTTTTTCTTGTTTCTTGAGGTAGAATTGTATTGCTATAAACTTCCCTCTTAGAACTGCTTTTGCTGCATCCCACAGGTGTTGAGTTGTGTTTTCATTGTGATTTGTTTCCAGAAATTTTTTGATTTCCCTTTTGATTTCTTCAGTAACCTGCTGGTTATTTAGAAGTGTGTTGTTCATCTCTGAGTGTTTCTGTTTCTTATACTTTTTTTCCCCTTGTAATTGATACCTAGTCTCAAGCGTCCTGGAGAATGTTCTATGTGCCCTTGAGAAGAAGGTGTACTCTTCTGTATTTGGATGAAACGTCCTGAAGATATCAAGGAGGTCCATCTCATCTAATGTATCATTTAAGACTGGTGTTTCCCTATTAATTTTCTGTTTCGATGATCTGTCCATTGGTGAGAGTGGGGTGTTAAAGTCTCCTAGTATTCTTGTGTTTCTGTCAGTTTCTCCTTTATGTCTGTTAGTGTTTGTCTTATGTATTGAGGTGCTCCTATGTTGGGTGCATAGATATTTACAATTGTTATGAGTTCCTCTTGGATTGAGCCCTTGATCACTATGTAGTGTCCTTTATCTCTTGTAATCCTCTTTAATTTAAAGTCTATTTTGTCTGACATGAGGATTGCTACTCCAGCTTTCTTTTGCTTCCCATTTGCATGGACTGTAGTTTTCCATCCTCTCACTTTCAGTCTATATGTGTCTTTAGGTCTGAAGTGGGTTTCTTGTGGACAGCATATATATGGGTTTTGCTTTTGTGTCCATTCAGCCAGTCCGTATCTTTTGGTTGGAGCATTAGTCCATTTACATTTAATGTAATTATTGATATATATGTTCCTATTGACATTTTCTTAATTGTTTAGGACTTTCTAGATCTTTTTTCCTCTCTTGCATTTCTTGGCTATATAAGTCCCTTTAAAGTTTGTTGTAAAGCTGGTCTGATGGTACCGAACTCTGTTAAGAAATGAGATCCTTGCTGGTTCGGTAATCTTGGTCGTAGATTTTTTTCCTTCAGTACTTGAAATATATCCTGCCATTCCCTTCTGGCCTTCGGAGTTTCTGCTGAACGAGCAGCTGTTAAGCATATGGGGTTTCCTTTGTGTGTTACTTGTGGCTTCTCCCTTGCTGCATTTAATATGCATTCTTTGTGTTTAGTCTTTGTTAGTTTGATTAGTATGTGTCTTGGCGTGTTTCTCCTTGGGTTTCCTTGTATGGGACTCTGTGCCTCTTGGACTTGATTGACTATTTCGTTTTCCGTGTTGGGAAAATGTTCAAGTATAATCTCTTCAAAAATTTTCTCATACCCTTTCTTTTTCTCGGACCCCTATAATTCGAATGCTGGTGAGTTCGATATTGTCCCAGAGGTCTCTGAGACTGTCCTCAGTGGTTTTCATTCTTTTTACTTTATTCTGCTCTTCAGAAGTTATTTCCACCATTTTATCTTCCAGCTCACTGATTTGTTCTTCTGCTTCAGATATTCTGCTATTGATTCCTTCTAGAATACTTTTAATATCAGTAATTGTGTTGTTTGTCTCTGTATATTTATTCTTTAATTCTTCTAGGTCTTTGTTGATTGAATCTTGCATTTTCTCCATTGTGTCTTCAAGGTTTTTGATCATCTTTACTATCATTATTTGTAATTCTTTTTCAGGTAGTTGGCTTATTTCTTCTCCATTTATTTGGACTTCTGTGTTTCTAGGTTGTTCTTTCATGTGTGTAGTATTTCTCTGCCTTTTCATTACTTTTTTTAACTTATTGTGTTTGAGGTCTCCTTTTCCCAGGCTTCAAGGTTGAATTCTTTCTTCCTTTTGGTTTCTGCCTTCCTAAGGTTGGTCCAGTGGTTTGTGTAAGCTTTTCTTTGGGTGAGACTTGTGCTGAGTTTTTGTTTGTCTTTCCTCTGATGGGCAAGGCTGAGTAAAGTGGTAATCCTGTCTGCTGATGCTTGGGTTTTTATTTTTGTTTTGTTCTCTTTTAGATGAGACATGTTGCCCAGGGTGCTACCGGTGGTTGGGTGATGCTGGGTCTTGTATTCAAGTGGTTTCCTTTATGTGACTTTACACCATTTGATACTCTGTTGGGTTAGTTCTCTGGTAGTCTAGGGTCTTGGAGTCAGTGCTCCCACTCCAAAGGCTCAAGGCTTGATCTCTGGTCAGGAACAAGATTCCGCAAGTGGCTTGTTATGGCATTCAGTGATATGAAAACAAATATCCCAAAACAAGAAACCAAAGATGAACCCCACACAAATGGGGTTTGGCAGGTACAAAATCAGGCAAATAAGGATTAAAATAATGGAATGTACACATATACACCCATGAGCAAATGAAAATAGTCCAGCAAAAATAAAGTAGAATAGATTAACCTGGCAAACAAAGGAAATTAAAGATTATATTTACCAGTTAAGAACAAAACTAACTAAAGCAGGAACTGGAAAACAAAACTAAAGCAAGGTGCCGAGTGGGGAAAAAAGCAATGAAAACACAACTCGCAGGCAGGTATGATGAGAGGAAAGGAAAGAAAGAAAAGAAAGAATAGATGTGCAAAGTTAAATACAGGTAGATGAAGATTTACATACATTAAAGGTTAACTGCAAGGGGAACAGAATAGTCGGAACGGCAAAGGAAGGAATACATGTAGAAAATATATGTTTCCAAAACTGAAAATTGAAAATTGGAAAAAGAGGAAAGTAAAAAATTGAAGAAGAACGAAAAACGAATAAAAAAAAAAAGGAAATCTCCTCAGAACTGCAGAAGCCCATCGTAGAGGCAGAGGTTTATAACAATAAAAAGTGTGACTGAATATACACGTATACACATACACCCATCAGTTTAGTTCAGTTCAGTCGGTCAGTCGGGTCTGACTCTTTGCGACCCGGTGAACTGCAGCACACCAGGCCTCCCTGTCCATCACCAACTCCAGACTTCACCCAGACTCATGTCCATGAAGTCGGTGATGCCATCCAGCCACCTCATCCTCTGTCATCCCCTTCTCCTCCTGCCCCCAATCCCTCCCAGCATCAGAGTCTTTTCCAATGAGTCAACTCTTTGCATGAGGTGGCCAAAGTATTGGAGTTTGAGCTTTAGCATCAGTCCTTGCAAAGAATACCCAGGACTGATCTCCTTGAGAATGGACTAGTGGATCTCTTTGCAGTCCAAGGGACTCTCAAGAGTCTTCTCCAACACCACAGTTCAAAAGCATCAATTTTTTGGTGCTCACCTTTCTTCACAGTCCAACCATCACATCCATACATGACCACTGGAAAAACCATAGCCTTGACTAGACGGACTTTTGTTGGCAAAGTAATGTCTTTGCTTTTGAATATGCTATCTAGGTTACTCATAACTTACCTTCCAAGGTATAAGCGTCTTTTAATTTCATGGCTGCAATCACCATCTGCAGTGATTTTGAAGCCCCCCAAAATAAAGTCTGACACTGTTTCCACATATACACCCATAAACAAAATCAAAACAGCCCAACAAATATAAAGTACAATAGATTGACCCAGCTAACAAAAGAAACCAGAAATTATATCTACCAGAAAAAAACCAACTAAAGCACAAACTGGAAAGCAAAACTAAAGCAAGGTGCCAATTGGGGAATAAAACAATGAAAATAAAGCTATCAGATATGTTGAGAGGAAAGAAAGAAAGAATAGATGTGCAAAGTTGAATACAGGTAGATGAGCAAGATTTATATACATTAAAGATGAACTTCAAGGGGAAAAGAATAGGAAAAGCAAAGGAATAAATGAAGAAAAAATAATAATAGGTTTTTAAAAATTTTTTAAAGAAAAAAAAGAAAGCTCCACAGAGCTGCTAAAGCTCAATGTAGAGGCAGAGGTTTATAACAACTATAAAAAAAAGTGACTGAGAAAAAGAAAAGTTCAACAAGTTCATCAGATTTCATAGTGCAAAGAAAATCGACAACTACAGTGGTCAGGGGGGTGGAGGGAAAGAAGAAAAATCCAAAAGAATATACAGAAGTCAAAACATAAGAATAATAAATGTTTTTCCATTACTTCTTTTTCTGCACTGATTGCTGTGGCCAAAATTTCCAAAACTATGTTGAATAGTATGGTGAGAGTGGGCACCTTTGTCTTGTTCCTGACTTTAGGGGAAATGCCTTCAATTTTTCACCATTGAGGAAATGTTTGCTGAGGGTTTGTCATATATAGCTTTTATTATGTTGAGGTATGTTCCTTCTATTCCTGGTTTTTATCATCAATGGATGCTGAGTTTTGTCAAAGGCTTTCTCTGCATCTGTGGAGATAATCATATGGTTTTTATCTTTCAATTTGTTAATGTGGTGTATTACATTGACTTGTGGATATTGAAGATTCCTTGCATCCCTGGGATAAAGGGCACTTGGTCATGATGTATGATCTTTTTAATATGTTGTTCGATTCTGTTTGCTAGAATTTTGTTAAGGGTTTTTGCAGCTATGTTCATCAGTGATATTGGCCTGTAGTTTTCTTTTTTGGTGGCATCTTTGTCGGCTTTTGGTATTAGGGTGATGGTGGCCTCATAGAATGAGTTTGGAAGTTTACCTGCCTCTGCAATTTTCTGGAAGAGTTTGAGTAGGATAGGTGTTAGTTCTTCTCTAAATGTTTGGTAGAATTCCGCTGTGAAGCCGTCTGGTCCTGGGCTTTTGTTTGTTGGAAGATTTCTGATTACAGTTTCAGTTTCTGTGCCAGTGAAGGGTCTGTTAAGATTTTCTATTTCTTCCTGGTTCAATTTTGGAAAGTTGTACTTTTCTAAGAATTTGTCCATTTCTTCCAAGTTGTCTTATTTTATTTGCATATAGTTTCTGATAATAGTCTCATGATCCTTTGTATTTCAGTGTTGTCTGTTGTGATCTCTCCATTTTCATGTCTAATTTTGTGGATTTGATTTGTTTCCCTTTGTTTCTTGATGAGTCTGGCTAATGGTTTGTCAGTTTTATTAATCTTCTCAAAGAACCAGCTTTTGGTTTTGTTGATTTTTGCTATGGTCTCTTTTGTTTCTTTTGCATTTATTTCTGCCCTAATTTTTAAGATTTCTTTCCTTCTCCTAACCCTGGGGTTCATAATTTCTTCCTTTTCAAGTTGCTCTAGGTATAGAGTTAGGTTATTTATTTGGCTTTTTTCTTGTTTCTTGAGGTAAGCCTGTATTGCTATGAACCTTCCCCTTAGCACTGCTTTTACAGTGTCCCCTAGGTTTTGGGTTGTTGTGTTTTCATTTTCAGTCATTTCTATGCATATTTTGATTTCTTTTTTATTTCTTCTGTGATTTATTGGTTATTCAGCAATGTGTTGTTCAGCCTCCATATGTTTCCAGTTTTAATAGTTTTTGTCCTCTAGTTGACATCTAATCTTACTGCGTTGTGATCCGAAAAGATGCTTGGGATCATTTCAGTTTTATTGAATTTACCAAGGCTAGATTTATGGCCCAAGATGTGATCTATCCTGGAGAAGGTCCCATGTGCACTTGAGAAAAAGGTGAAATTCATTGTTTTGGGATGAAATGTCCTATAGATGTCAATTAGGTCTAAGTGTTCTCTTGTGTCAGTTAAAGTTTGTGTATCCTTGTTAATTTTCTGTTTAGTTGATCTGTCCATAGGTGTGCGTGTGGTATTAAAATCTCCCACTATTATTGTGTTACTATTAATTTCCCCTTTCATACTTGTTAGCATTTGTCTTACATATTGTGGTGCTCCTATGTTGGGTGCATATATATTTATGATTGTTACATCTTCTTTTTGGATCGATCATTATGTACTGTCCATCTTTGTCTCGTTTCACAACCTTTGTTTTCAAGTCTATTTTATCTGGTATGAGTATAGCTACTCCTGCTTTCTTTTGGTCTCTTATTTGCGTGGAATATCTTTTTCCATCCCTTCACTTTCACTCTGTATGTGTTCCTTGTTTCGAGGTGGGTCTCTTGTAGACAACATATATAGGAGTCTTTTTTTTGTATCCATTCAGCCAGTCTTTGTCTTTTGGTTGGGGCATTCAACCCATTTGCATTTAAGGTAATTATTGATAAGTGTGATCCCGTTGTTAGTTACTTTATTGTTTTGGGTTCGAGTTTATATACCCTTTCTGTGTTTCCTGTCTAGAGAAGATCGTTTAGCATTTGTTGGAGAGCTGGTTTGGTGTTGCTCATTTCTCTCAGCTTTTGCTTGTCTGTAAAGCTTTTGATTTCTCCTTCGTATTTGAATGAGATCCTTGCTTGGTACAGTAATCTGGGCTGTAGGTTATTTTCTTGCATCACTTTAAATATGTCCTGCCATTCCCTCCTGGCCTGAAGAGTTTCTTGAAAGATCAGCTGTTATCGTGATGGGAATCCCCTTGTGTGTTATTTGTTTTTCCCTTGCTGCTTTTACTATTTGTTCTTTGTTAATTTGATTAATATGTGTCTTGGGGTGTTTCGCCTTGTGTTTCTCCTGTTTGGGACTCTCTGGGTTTCTTGGACTTGGGTGACAATTTCGTTCCCCATTTTAGGGAAGTTTTCAACTATGATCTCAAATATTTTCTCATGTCTTCTTCTTCTGGGACTCCTATGATTCGAATGTTGGGGCATTTAACATCGTCCCAGAGGTCTCTGAGGTTGTCCTCATTTCTTTTAATTCTTTTTTCCTCTCTGTTTCATTTATTTCTACCATTTTATCTCCTACCTCACTTATCCTATCTTCTGCCTCCATTATTCTACTGTTGGTTCCCTCCAGAGTGTTTTTGATCTCATTTATTGCATTATTCATTATATATTGACTCTTTTTATTTCTTCTAGGTCCTTGTTAAACCTTTCTTGCATCTTCTCAATCTTTGTCTCCAGGCTATTTATCTGTAACTCCAATTTGTTTTCAAGATTTTGGATAACTTTCACTATCATTATTCAGAATGCTTTATCAGGTAGATTCCCTCTCTCTTCCTCTTTTGTTTGGTTTTGTGGGCATTTATCCTAATCCAGATTGGAAAAGAAGAAGTAAAACTCTGACTGTTTGCAGATGACATGATCCTCCGCATAGAAAACCCTAAAGACTCCACCGGACAATGACTAGAGCTAATCAATGAATATAGTAAAGTTGCAGGCTATAAAATTAGCACACAGAAATCCCTTGCATTCCTATACACTAACAATGAGAAAACAGAAAGAGAAATCAAGGAACAATTCCATCCACCATTACAACGAAAAGAATAAAATACTTAGGAATATATCTACCTAAAGAAACAAAAGACCTATATATAGAAAACTATAAAACTCTGGTGAAAGAAATCAAAGAGGACACAGACAGATGGAGAAATGTACCGTGTTCATGAATCAGAAGAATCAATATAGTGAAAATGAATATATTACCCAAAGCAATCTGTAGACTCAATGCAATCCCTATCAAGCTACCAAAGGTATTTTTCAGAGAACTAGAACAAATAATTTCACACTTTGTATGGAAATACAAAACACCTCGAATAGCAAAAGCAATCTTGAGAAAGAAGAATGGAAGTGGGGGAATCAACCTGCCTGACTTCAGTCTCTACTGCAAAGCCACAGTCATCAAGACAGTATGGCACTGTCACAAAGACAGAAATATAGATCAGTGAAACAAAATAGAAAGCCCAGAGATAAATACACGCACCTATGGACACCTTACCTTTGACAAAGGAGGCAAGAATATACAATGGAGAAAAGACAATCTCTTTAACAAGTGGTGCTGGGAAAACTGGTCAACCACTTGTAAAAGAATGAAACTAGAACACTTTCTAACACCTTACACAAAAATAAATTCAAAATGGATTAAAGATCTAAATATAAGGCCAGAAACTATTAAATGCCTAGAGGAAAACATAAGCAAAACACTCTCCGACATAAACCACAGCAGGATCCTCTATGACCCACCTCCCAGAATATTGGAAATAAAAGCAAAAATAAACAAATGGGACCTAATTAAACTTAAAAGCTTCTACACAACAAAGGAAACTATAAGCAAGGTGAAAAGACAGCCTTCAGAATCGGAGAAAATAATAGCAAACGAAGCAACGGACAAATAATTAATCCCCAAAATATACAAACAGTTCCTGTAGCTCAATTCCAGAAAGATAAACGACCCAATCAAAAAGTGGCCAAAGAACTAAACAGACATTTTTCCAAAGAAGACATACAGATGGCTAACAAACATATGAAAAGATGCTCAACATCACTCATTATCAGAGAAATGCAAACCAAAACCACAGTGAGGTACCATTTCACGCCATTCAGAATGGCTGCTATCCAAAAATGTACAAGCAATAAATGCTGGAGAGGGTGTGGATAAAAGGGAACCCTCTTACTGTATTGGTGGGAATGCAAACTAGTACAGCCACTGTGGAGAACAGTTGTGGAGATTCCTTAAAAAACTGAAAACAGAACTGCCACATGGACCCAGCAATCCCACCGCTGGGCCTACACACCAGGGAAACCAGAATGGAAAGAGACACGTGTACCTCAGTATTCATCGCAGCACTGTTTCTAATCCCAGGACATGGAAGCAACCTAGATGTCCACTGGCAAACGAATGGATAAAGAAAGCAGTGGTACATATACATAATGGAATATTACTCAGCCGTTAAAAAGAATACAATTGAATCAGTTCTAATGAGGTGGATGAAATGAGCCTATTATATGAAGAAAGCCAGAAAGAAAAACACCAATAGAGTATACTAACGTATATATGGAATTCAGAAAGATGGTAATGATAACCCTGTATGCGAGACAGTAAAAGAGACAGATGCATTGTACAGACTTTTGGACTCTGCAGGAGAGGGTGAGGGCGGGATGATATGAGAGAATGGCATTGCAACATGTGAATTATCATATGTGAAACGAATCTCCAGTCCAGATTCGATGCATGATACAGGGTGCTCGGGGCTGGTGCACTGGGATGACCCAGAGGGATGGGATGGGGAGGGAGGTGGGAGGGGGGTTCAGGATGGGGAACACATGTACACCAATGGCAGATTCAAGTCAATGTATGGTAAAACCAATACAATATTGTAAAATAAAATAAATACATTAATTAATTAAAAAACAGAAAGGAAATGTTTTTCTTGAGTCGCTGCTGTCAGAGTCCTTTCCTTCACTGGGAGTCACAGTCTCCCTCACTGGGAGTCACAGTCCGCCTGACCTTCCTAGGATGCCCTCCAACACTCTGCTTGTCTCTGGACCTGCTGCAGGGGCATCTCATATTCTAATCTGGTCCTACTCCTGTGTGTTCTTGTCCTCAGTGTCCACAGCTATGTCCTTTTATATATACTGTAGACACAGAGTCTGCCTAGTTGATCCTGTGGGTTTAATCTGAAGCTTGTAAGGCTGGCAGGAAGGTTTTGGGTCTTCTTCCTTAGCCACACTGCTCTTGGGTTTCAATTGTGGTTTTATTTCCATCTCTGCATGTGGGTTGTCCTATGGGGTTTGCTCCTGAGGCTGCCCTAGAGGACTTGGGTTTGCCCCGAGAGGGCCAGGTGTGGAGGTGGTGCAGCTGCTTGGGTCACAGGGGTTCTGGCAGCACAGGTACTCAGGGGAATTGGCAGCTAGGGCAGCAGAAAATATAGTGCTCTAGAAGGGTATGGCAACCAGTATTAGCCCATCTGCTCCAGTATTCTTGCCTAGAGAACCCCCTTCCCTGACAGAGAAGCCTGGCAGGCCACAGTCTACAGGATCACAAAGAGTTGGACACTACTGAAGTGCCCCTGTGTGTGTAGATACAAGACTTTTTTGCCTGCGGCAGCTCTGCCCCAATTAGAGTTGAACATGAAGGTGGCCCAGCTGCTTGGCTTGCGATGACCCTGGAGCACCAAGTGTGCAGGGACATGGACTCCCTCTGCCACATGAGTTATGGCCCTATCAGAGTCTTTTTTTCAAGCCTCTTGTAGCTGGTGATCAGAAAGCCTCTTTGGCCAGTCTTTCTCCGTAGCTCCGCCCATTCAGGTACTTAGAGGATTCCCTTGCCTGGGGTCCTTCTCTGTTGTTTGGTGCATCAGGCACATAGGGGGGCCCCCTGCCTGGGGTCCTACTTTGTAGATCGGCACATTAGGCACTTGGAGAGGCACCCTGGGTGGGGTCCTACTCTGTGGTTCAGTGCATCAGGCGTTTGATGGGCCAGCCTCTCTGTTGTTCACCTGTCGATGCTGGTGTGTGGAGGGAGAGAAGCTATGGTGATGGCTTCATGCCCTGCACGTGACTCAGCAGTATCGCCTTGCATCCATGGCTGCCTGGCTTTCTTCCACAGGCATTGCCCACCACAGTCTCCCTGCTCACATCCCCTCATTGTGTCTCGCACAGTCAACAGCAGCCCTTTCCCTGGGGTTGCTCCACAATCCCTAAGCTCCAGCTCCCAGATGATGTGCCTTCCAGGGGACCGGTGTCCCTGTATGGGGTATGTATGGCTGTGGAAAGGATTCTCTGGTTCTCATTCCATTTAGTTGGCCACGGAACAGCTGTTTCACTCTGAGCCTTAAAAGTTTCTGGTCTGGCTCAGACAGTTGCTCCAGTGTCCGGATCAGACCCCTGTTTCAGTTCTCCCACTGGCTGAATGCAGGTCCAGTCCTGCTAACAGTCCTGTTTATCCCTCTAGTTCCTTTGTCCTACTGAGTTTTGCGTGGCTTTGTATATTGTTTTCCACTGGTCAGGCACTCCTCTCCACTCTCAGCTGGTGTTCTGGACGCATTTCTGTGCCTAAAGGTGTATTCCTGATGTATCCGTGGAGAGAGATGTACTCCATGGCCACCTACTCCTCCACAGTCTTGTTCTCTCCTTCACTGTCCTGATGAGATGGTGGATAGGACAGTCTCCTCGGTTTGTCTATCTGAGGCTCCTCTTCCGGGAGCACTTGGGGTGCTTCTGGGTCTGAGCTGCCCTCGAGACTGGCAGTGGGAGCATGGGTGGCTCGAAGGAAGGGACAGATATAAGAAGAGCAGACAGGACTGGTGGGAAGGGGTTTGGACATGGAGACGGTGGTGCCACGTGGGAGGCTGACTGGCTGGGCAGATCAGCAGCCCTTGCAGGGCAATGACTCTGATCCCCTCCTCAGTCTTGGTCCTCTGTACCTGCTGCTTTGACCCAAATTCACCTCGAGTGGGAGGACTTTTGGCCATAAGCAGGTTGAGGCCCAGCCATCCCAAAGGGAGCATGCGTGAAGAGAGCCAGGGGCCCAGGGGCAGGACACTGATGGTCCCTACCCGAGGAGCATGGCTGGCTGATGCAGAGTCAGCCCCCATCCTGGGCCTCAGCTGTTCCTGTGGCAGGTACCTGTCAGGGGCTGCCCCTGGGTCTCCTCAGGGTGACAGGCAGCAACAGGCCAGGCATGTCCCTCAGACAGGAGCCCCTGAGCAGAAAGGGCAAATCCCCTGGTTCACAAGGGAGATGGGGCCCCTGGCGGCGGGGAGAGAATATCCGGAAGGACTTTAGACATTGGCAGCTTCAAGGGTGCTGATGAGTCCCCACAAGGAAATGTTTCAGATGCGGGCACTCCTGGTGCTGGGGGGCTTTCCCTCCAGCCAGTGCTGGTGTGTCGGCTCGGGTGACGAGCCGCAGGGCCTGCCCTGTAGAAATGTGGAGCCATGTGACGCCCAGTCCCCGGGAGACGTGATGGCATGTGGTCCATGCTTCCTAGCACAGGCACTGGGCTTCTGGCTTCTTCTCCACTAGTTCCTCTGCTCTTGTCACTGTCTTCTATCTTTGTCTCAGCTCATACAATTTAGAAGTACTTGAATGGAGCATGTTCCAGCTCTTCACACAGGTCAGCCTTGAGGTCGGGACACCACAGGGAGATCAGGGGTCCCTTGTGGAGTGTGAGGGCCACGAGGAGACAGCCCCAGACCACTCTGAGCCTCATGCTCTGCCTGATGGCGAGTAGGACCATGTCTTCACCTAGGATGACGGCTTGAGTGAGGCGAAGCCACTGTGTGTAGGAAAGGGCTGCAAGCCCGTCACTGCCCAGAGCCATGCTGAGCCGAGAACCAGAGGTGCTGGAAGGTGGGAAGGGTGGCCAGGACTCGTGCTACTCAGATGAGAGACCAGAAGTGGCACTTGCTGACTTGTGCCCTGGCTTTCCTCACCTACAGGTTCAAGCCCCCACAGGGATGATGCTCCTCTTTGCCTTCCTCCTCTTCATGGGATTGCCCCTGGGCTTCGTTGAGCCCTGTGAGTATCAATGCTTCTGCTTCTTGAAGAGGATGAGACTTGACTTTATTGGGGTCCTTTTAAGGGTCTGAATGGAATTTTCACCATTTTAGTCAGCTGAGATCTCCATCTTAGCAATTGTGCAGTTGGCGAGCACAGAGTGTCCAGGAGCAGGGGGAGGGTCAGGATGGAGGGAAGCCCCTCTAAGGACCAGTGGACGCAGGGCCGCAGGGTGGGCGCAGGGAAATCTCTGGCTGTGGCCCTTCCTCTTTGGATCAGGCGGGCATGGCTGGGTGCAGGGAACTCAGGGAGGCTTTGGCCCCTTATGACTACAGGCTCTGCTTGAAAAGGCGGGTCCATCAACAGAGCAGAGTCTCACAGTCCTGACAGCTGGGAGCTTTCCTGAGAACCTTTCTCTGAGAAGAAGAAAAGTCCTGAGTGTACCTGGCGTCCTGGTGTCCAGGAAGCTCGTGCTGCCCAGGCTCAGAGCCCACTGAGGACTGAGCTGTGTAGCCTCAGGGAATCCTTGAGGCTGAGGGAAGGGGCCGGCTGCTGGGCAGATGCAGTGAGTGGCAATGAAGGAGGAGTCTGACTCTGTTCTCTTTTACCTAGGGACCTTTAACGTACAATGCCATGAGTGTGTCGTGAAAAACACCTTCCATTGTCCAGTTAAGAGAACGTGTCCTTATCATATTAGGCGCTGTTTTACTGTCTCCATGCGTAAGTACCAGATTACCTTCTTCCTCCTTAACGAGTCACCCTGCCAAGGCAGTTTCAGGGAACAGCGCCACTCTTTTCTCTCTCTGTACCCATCCTGAGAGCATGTTTCTGTGTTGAGGCTCAGCGCCATTAAAGGGCAGGCAGTAGTAGCCTCTTGCAGAGACACATAGCCGGCCATGTGGGCCCACGTGTCCACAGGTGTCCTGCCGTGTCTTCAGGGACTGGAAGGACTGCTGCCACTCAAAGCCTCCACTCCTTGGCCATCCCTGATCAAGGAGGTAGATTCCCCAGTGCAGCTTAGGCAATTCCTTGTTTCCCACAGGAGCGTGGTCTTCTGGCAAGGTTTTCCAACAAAGCAGGCCCAAAACGTGGATGCACCTTAGATCCCTCAGGGAAGTGCTTACCACACAAGGAGCTGATGTAGAAGGGCCATGGCAACTGCAGGCTATCAGCAGAAGACCATACTATAGGCTCTTTCTTGTTGAGGGTCTGTATGTTCTTTGGGACATCAACAGAAACATATTTCCTGGTCTCCATTCATTTCTGGGTCCCTAGATTCCTTATGACAAATAATGAACAGAGCGACTCCTTTGTATAGCTTCCTTACAAGGGACTGTAAAATTACTTAGGGCGGCCAGGTGCCTAGATAAGTTGGCAGTGTGGCTGGAAAATCATCCCCAGATGAAGTTGTTCATGAGGTAATGAAAATTCTAGTGGACTTGAATATTCTTGCTTACTCGAGAAGTTTAGGCACTGGGGACTCCCTGGTGGTCCAGTGTTAAGAATGTACCTTTCAGTGCACGGGACGTGGGTTCAACCCTGGTTGGGGAACTGAGAGCCCACATGTGACAGGGCAGTTAAGGCCATCTCCTACAACTAATGAGCCCTCATGCTCTGGAGCCCGTGGGCCACAAGGAGAGAGAAGCCTTAAAGGAAAGCTCCCACATCCTGCATCTGAGACCTGATGTGGCCAAAACCATGGAATACATAAACATTTTTCAAAAGAATTTAAGGTCTTGTAACAAATAAAGAGGATCAGATCAGATCAGTCACTCAGTCGCGTCTGACTCTTTGCGACCCCATGAATCACAGCACACCAGGCCTCCCTGTCCATCACCAACTCCCGGAGGTCACTCAGACTCAAGTCCATCGAGTCAGTGATGCCATCCAGCCATCTCATCCTCTGTCGTCCCCTTCTCCTCTTGCCCCCAATCCCTCCCAGCATCAGAGTCTTCTCCAGTGAGTCACCTCTTTGCATGAGGTGGCCAAAGTACTGGAGTTTCCCCCTTTAGCATCATTCCTTCCAAAGAAATCCCAGGGCTGATCTGCTTCAGAATGGACTGGTTGGATCTCCTTGCAGTCCAAGGGACTCTCAAGAGTCTTCTCCAACACCACAGTTCAAAAGCATCAATTCTTGGGCACTCAACCTTCTTCACAGTCCATGTCTAACATCCATACATGACTACAGGAAAAACCATAGCCTTGACTAGACGAACCTTTGTTGGCAAAGTAATGTCTCTGCTTTTGAATATGCTATCTAGGTTGGTCATAACTCTCCTTCCAAAGAGTAAGCGTCTTTTAATTTCATGGCTGCAGTCACCATCTGCAGTGATATTGGAGCCCAGAAAAATAAAGGCTGACAGTTTCCACTGTTTCCCCATCTATTTCCCATGAAGTGATGGGACCACATGCCATGATCTTCGTTTTCTGAATGTTGAGCTTTAAGCCAACTTTTTCACTCTCCACTTTCACTTTCATCAAGAGGCTTTTTAGTTCCTCTTCACTTTCTGCTATAAGGGTGGTGTTATCTGCATATCTGAGGTAATTGATATTTGTCCTGGCAATCTTGATCCAACTTGTGTTTCTTCCAGTCCAGCGTTTCTCATGACGTACTCTGCATATAAGTTAAATAAACACGGTGACAATATACAGCCTTGACGAACTCCTTTTCCTATTTGGAACCAGTCTGTTGTTCCATGAACTGGATGTCAAATTGTCAAGAACCATTGGATCATTGAAAAAATTAGAGTTCCAGAAAAACATCTACTCGGGCTTTCTTGACTATGCCCAAGCCTTTGACTGTGTGGATCACAGCATACTATGTAAATTCTTAAAGAGATGGGAATACCAGACCATCTGACCTGCCTCTTGAGAAATCTGTATGCAGATCAAGAAGCAACACTTAGAACAGAACATGGAACAAGAAAGTGGTTGGTTCCAAATCAGGAAAGGAGTATGTCAAGACTGTATATTGTCACTCTGCTCACTTAACCTATACACAGAGTACATCATGAGAAACTCTGGGGTGGATGAAGCACAAGCTGGAGTCAAGATTGCCAGGAGAAATATCAATAACCTCAAATATCCAGATGACACCACCCTTATGGCAGAAAGTGAAGAAGAACTAAAGAGCTTGTTGATGAGAGTGAAAGATGAGAGTGAAAACACTGGCTGAAAACTCAACATTCAGAAAACTAAGATCGTGGCATCTGTTCCCATCACTTCATGGCAAATAGATGGGGAAACAATGGAAAGAGTGAGAGACTTTATTTTTGGGTGTTCCAAAATCACTGCAGATGGTGACTTCAGCCATGAAATTAAAAGACATTTGCTCCTTGGAAGAAAAGCTGTGGCCAACCTAGACAGCATATTAAAAAGCAGAGATATAACTTTACCTACAAAGGTCCATCTAGTCAAAGCTATGGCTTTTCTAGTAATCATGTATGGATGTGAGATTTGGACTATAAAGAAAGCTGAGTGCTGAAGAATTGATGCTTTTGAGTTGTAGTGTTCGAGAAGACTCTTGAAACTCCCTTGGACTGCAAGGAGATCCAACCAGTCCATTCTGAAGGAGATCAGTCCTGAATATTCACTGGATGGACTGATGCTGAAGCTGAAACTCCAATACTTTGGCCACCTGATGTGAAGATCCGACTCATTGGAAAAGACCCTGATGCTGGGAAATATTGAAGATGGGTGGAGAAGGGGACGACAAAGGATGAGATGGTTGGATAGCATCACCGACTCAATGGACATGAGTTTGAGTAAACTCTGGGAGGTGGTGATGGACAGAGAAGCGTGGCATGCTGCAGTCCACGGGGTTGCAAAGAGTCAAACGTGACTGAGCAACTGAACTGAACAAAGAAAATTTTGTTTGTTTCACTCATGTGAAAGGAGCAGTGACCCCACAAGAGACCAAGGCAGACTTGCTTGTGAATGTTTGCGAGTCTCTGGCAGAGGTGTGGGTTGACAGTGGCCTGCTGTGGGCCCAGGGGCACAGGCTGCAGCAGTCCTGGGAGGTGAAGCATGTTGGCGTAAATCCTCTTGGAGGAGATCACCATTAGCCTGACCATAGAGCCTGCAGCCTATCATAGACACTACAGACTCCAGGACTGGGCTGACTTAGACCAAACTACGGTGAGGGAGCACCACCGCACCCATCAGCAGAGAACTGGATTAAAGGTTTACTGAGTAAGGCCCTGCCCACCAGAGCAAGACCAGGTCTTCCTCACAGCCAGTCCTTCCCATCAGGAGGTTTGCACAAGCCTCTCATCCCCATCCATCAGAGGCCAGACAGAATGAAAACCACAATCACAGAAAACTAATCAAAAAGATCACATGGATCACAGCCTTGTGTATTTCAGTGAAACTCTGAGCCATGCAGTGCAGGGCCACCCAAGGCAGATGGGTCACGGTGGAGAGCTCTAAGAAAACGTGGTCCACTGGAGAAGGGAATGGCAAACCACTTCACCATTCTTGCCTTGAGAACCCATGAACAGTATGGAAAGGCAAATGATACTGAAAGATGAACCTCCTAGGTTAGTATCCAATATCCTACTGGGAAGAGCAGAGAAATAGCTCCAGAAAGAATGAAGAGGCTGAGCCAAAGCAGAAACAACCCTCAGTTGTAGATGTTTGGTGGTGCAAGTCTGATGCTGTAAAGAACACTGTTGCATAGGAACCTGGAAGGTTAGGTCCATGAAGCAAGGTAAATTGGATGTTGTCCAAAAGGAAAGTGGTCAAACTGGAGATGGCAAGAGTGAACATTGACATTTTAGGAATCAGTGAACTAAAATGGATGGGAATGGGAGAATTTAACTCAGATGATCATTATATCTACTACTGTGGGCAAGAATCCCTTAGAAGAAATGGAGTAGCCCTAATAGTCAACTAAAGAGTCCAAAATGCAGTACTTGGGCACAGTCTGAAAAGTGACAGAATGATCTTGGTTTGTTTCCAAGACAAACCATTCAACATCACAGTAATCCAAGTCTATGTCCCAGCCACTAATGCCAAAGAAGCTGAAGTGGGACGGTTTTATGAAAACCTACAAGACCTTCCAGCATGTGTGCGTGCTAGTTGATTCAGGTGTGTCTGACTCTCTGCAGTTCTGTGGACTGTAGTCCACCAGGCTCTACTGTTCGTGGGATTATTGAGGCAAGAATACTGGAATGGGTTGGTGGGCCCTGCTCTAGGGGATCTTCCCGACCCACGGATCAAACTTAGATCTCTTACATCGCCTACATTGGCAGACAAGTTCTTGACCACTAGTGCCATCTGGGAAGCCCCACAAGACCTTCTAGAACTAACACACACACCGAAAGATGTCCTTTTCATCATGCGGAATGGAATGCAAAAGTAAGAAGTCAAGGGATGTGTAGAGTAATAGACAGCTCTGTCCTTGGAGAACAAAATGCACCAGGGCAAAGGCTAACAGAGTTTTGCCAAGAGAATGCACTGGTCATAGCAAACACCCTCTTCCAACAACACAAGAGGTGAGTCCGCATGTGGTCATCACCAGATGATCAATACCAAAATCCAATTGATTATATTCTTTGTAGGCAACGTTGGAGAAGCTCTATACAACAGTAAAAACAAGACCCAGAGCTGATTGTGGCTCAGATCATGAACTCCTTATTGGAATATTCAGACTTAAGTTGTAGAAACTAGGGGACACCACTCGGCCATTCTGGTGTGAGCTAAATAAAATAATTTGTACAGTAGAAGTGACAAATAGATTCAAGGAATTAGATCTGAAAGACCGAGTCCCTGAAGAACTATGGACGGACGGACGTTCATAACATTGTACAGGTGGTGGTGGCCAAAACAATGCCCAAGAAAAACAAATGCAAGAAGGCAAAATGGTTGCCTGAGGAGGCCTGGCAAATAACAGAGAAGAGACGTGAAAGACAAAGGAGAAAGGGAAAGATGTATCCACCAGAATGCAGAGTTCTAGAGAAGAGCAAAGAGAGATAAGAAAGCCTTCTTAAGCAAACAATGCACAGAAATAGAGGAAAACAATAGAATGGGAAAGACTAGAGATCTCCTCAAGACAACTAGAGATACCAAGGGAACATTGCAGGCAAAGATGGGCTCAATAAAGGGCAGAAATGGCAAGGAGCTAAGAGAAGCAGAAGAGACAAAAAAGAAGCATCAAGAATACACAGAAGAACTATACAAAAAAGGTCTTACTGACCCGGATAAGCACAGTGGCATGGTCACTTACTTAGAGCCAGACATCCAAGAGTGTGATCAAGTGGGCCTTTGCAACCATTACTAAGAGCAAAGCTAGTGGAAGTGATGGAATTCTAGCTGAGCTCTTTCAAATCCTAAAAGATGATGCTGTTGAAGTGCTACACTCAATATGCCAGCAAATTTAGTAAACTCAGCAGTGGCCACAGGACTAGAAAAGGTGTTTTTACTCCAGTCTCAAAGAAGGGCAACACCAAAGAATGTTCAAATTGCTGCACTATTTCACTCATTTCACATGCTAGCAGGTTGATGCTCAGAATGCTTCAAGCTAGGCTTCAACATTACAGGAACCAAGAACTTCCAAATATACAAGGTGTATTTAGAAAAGGCAGAGGAACCAGAGATCAAATTGCCAACATCTGTTGGATCATCGAAAAAGCAAGAGAGTTCCAGAAAAACATCTACGTCTGCTTTATTGACTACACCAAAGCCGTTGACTGTGTGGATCACAACAAACTGTGGGAAAATCTTAAAGCGATGGGAATACCAGACCACTTTACCTGCCTCCTGAGAAACCTGGTCAAGAAGCAGCAGTTAGAAGCAGACTTAACAACGAACTGGTTCAAAATTGGGAAAAGAGTACATCATGGCTGTATGTTGTCACCCTGCTTATTTAATTTATTCAAAGATTACATCATGCAAACTTCCAGGCTGGATGAATCACAAACTGGAATCAACATTGCCAGGAGAAATACCAGCAACCTCAGATATGCAGATGGCACCACCCTAATGGCAGGAAGTGAAGAGGAACTAAAGAGTCTTGATGAAGATGAAAGAGAAGAGTGAAAAGGCTAGCTTGGAACTCAACATTCAAAAAATGAAGATTATGGCCTGCAGTCCCATCACTGAATTGCAAATAGTTGGGGGGAAATGGAAACAGTAACAGATTTTATTTTGTTGAGATCCAAAATCACTGAGAATGGTGACTGCAGACTGGTGAAATTAAAAGATGCTTGCTCCTTGGGAAAGAAAGGTGTGACACATCTAAAAGGGCATATTAAAAAGCAGAGACATCTCTTTGCCGACAAAAGTCCTTATAGTCAAGGTGATGGTTTTTCCAGTAGTCGTGTATGGATGTGAGATCTGGACCATAAAGAACGCTGAACACCGAAGAATTGATGCTTTTGAACTGCGGTGCAACAGAAGATCTTGAGAGTCCCTGAAGCTCCAGTACTTTGGCCACCTGATGCAGAGGGTTTATTATAAAAGACCCTGAAGCTTGGAAAGGTTGAAGGCAGGAGGAGAAAGGGGATACAGAGGATGAGATGGTTGAATGGCATCATCAGTCAGTGGACATGTGTTTGAGTGAACTTCAGGAGATAATGAAGGACAGGGAAGCCTGGCGTGCTGTCTTCATGGGGTCAAAAGGAGTCAGATATGACTGCTCGACAGAACAACAATATTTAGGGATGGAGCTAGTTAAGATAACTGTGCTTTGATATTTGGATATTGAAAGCATGAAATCTGTGATTTTCACTTCTATTTCTTTTTTAGGTTTGAATTCTCGGGAAATACTCGTTTACAAGAACTGTACATTTAATTGCACATTTCTGTATAGAGCCGAAGAGCCTCCAGAAACCCCCAGAAGAAAGACAACTCATAGATTTAACAGTTTCTATTGGGTTAATTGTTGTGGTTCGAACATGTGCAATTTCGGAGGACCTACTAATCTGGAGAGGGACATCACACCTGATTATACACTTGAAGAGGATATCGAAGCAAATGCACAATTGGTGCAATCAACTCTCTTCCTAAGCATTGTCTCCATTCTGATCAGGAACACACTGATGTGAGAGGCCTCCTTTGGGGGGCCTGACCATCTCCCCATCTCTCACAAGTTAGTTGTCCTTTACTGTCTTGTGAGCCAGACACTGACCCCTGGAGCCCCCAGTTGATGAATTCCCCATTTACAAATTGTTTCCAGAGAGAAATAAACACCAGAATTGTTCGTTCTGTGGATTCAGAGATTTCTTTGTGGTCTTAACGTTTGATCTTTCTTCCCTTCGGTAGGTGTCACCTCACACAACCTCTTGCCACTTTAGGGAGCAGAGACGGAGTGTTTTAGTAACAGCAGAAGCGTCACAGGGCCTGGTCTACATGCCCACCTCAAGAGCGGCCCCAGGTTTGCTCAGACCACACGCCCCTGAGGCACCCGAGCCTGCACGCTCCCAGTCTTCAGATGGGGATGGCGGAAGTCGAGAGTGTGCTTGGCGATGCAGTGCAATGAGGACAGGTGGAGCTGCCATGGAGAGTGTGCATCGCCTGCGGGGTGCCGTCAGACACCTTCTGCAGGACTCGAGCTGTCTCCCACGGTGGCGCCTGGCTTCCTAAGAGTGATGGAACGTTTCTCCAGATGCTGCCTACTTAGCAGGGTGAGGGCCCTAAGGCCAGCTTCTGACTGCCTTGAAGTGGCAAGTACAGAAGTCCAGGCGACTGCTGTCACGCTCCGTGCTCCCAAGGCCAGTATCAGAAAAAGGTGTTGACGGAACAGAAACTCAGACCATCTTTGCTCTCTTCCTCCTTCTACGCCTTTAAATCACCCTGAATTGAAATGACTGAGATAAAGCAGTGCATCAAATTTACATTTTTAAGAGCACTTGCTGCCAATTTAAGAATCTTGCCAAATCCAGGATCATGAAGAATTCGCTTCATGTATTCTTCTGAGGCTTTTACACTGTTAGCTCCTATCATTAAGTCTTTGGGCATTTGAGTCGGTTCTTGTCTGAATGAGATAAAGGTCCACCTTCTTTTTTTCCCACGTGGCTAGAAAGTTGTCCCAGCAACATTCCTCGAAAACAGATGCTCCCTGTTGAATGGCCTTAGCCCCTCTGTAAAAACTCAAGTGACCATAGACATGTCATTTCATTTCTGGACGCTCAGTTCAAGTCCACTGGTCTGTCCATCCTTGTGCCAGTACCATCCTGTCTTGAACAGTTTGCTCTGCAGTAAGCTTAGAAATTGGCAAACGCGAGTCCTCCTGCCTTGTCATTCTTTTTTAGGATTACACTGGCTATCTAGGTTCCTTGCATTCCATGTGAATTTCAGAATCAACTTGGCACCTTCTACAGAGATGAACATGGAATTTTCAGAGCACGCATGCATGCTCAGTACTTTCAGTCATGTCTGACTCTCTGCAGCCCTATGAACTGTAGCCCATCAGGCTCCTCTGTCCATGGGATTCTCCAGGCAAGAATGCTGGAATGGGTTGCCATGCCCTCCTCTAGGGGATCTTCCCAGACCAGGGGATTAACTTGGATCTCCTGCATTGCAGGTGGATTCTTCACCCCTGAGCTGCCAGGGAAGCCCAGAAATTTCACTGGGATTACCTCAAACCTGGAGAGTGATGTGAGGAGAATTGTCCTGGTAGCAATATGCTCTCTTCTGACCCATGGATGCAGGAGGCTTTACAACTCTAGCCGTCTTTCATTTCTTCAGTGGTGCTTTGTGGTTTTCCCAGGACAGATTTGAACATCTGTTGTGGAACTAATTCCTAGGTGTTTCCCTCTTTTTGACACTCCTGTAAATGTAATGGGTTCCTTCATCATTACAAGTGAAGAGAATGCAATACATTTTTATACCCGGCGCTTGGATCTTGAAATACTGCTGCACAGCTTTCTTAGAAATCATCCTTTGAAGTGATGTCCTTCGGGTGGTCTGTAAACAGGATCATCTGATCCATCCGTAGAGACAGTTTTCCTTCCTCTTCTGTCTGTATGCCTTCTAGTTGCCAAACTGCTCTGGTAGAACCTCCAGGACTGGGCTGACTGGCAGTGGTGAGAGCAGACCTCCTGTTCCTGGTCTGAGGAGGAAAACAGCCTGTTTTTCACAATGAAGTATGGTGTTAGCCCTGGGTTCTCCTAGATGCCCTTGTTCCACTCCTGGTTTGTGCCGTATCTCTTAGCACAGCAATGGTATTGAATTTGGTTAAATGCTCCTCTGTGTCTATAGAGGTGGGGAGGATGTGAATTTTCTTTTCTATGCCACTAATGGGGTCATTGTCCTCTTACGATGAACGGACTTTTGGATATTGATAAGCACATGTTAAGTTATCAATGAAAGGGGATACTTAGCGATTTGAAACTGGCCCACAATCCAACTGGTGTCCAGGGTTCTACAAGCACCTAAGACCCCTCCTGCAAGGAAGGCAACTCCTCCCGCAAGAAAGCTGAGGAACACTTTGTGGAGACTTGACAGTTGTGGGATGCTCGGTCATCCCCCAGGGCAGCCACAGACAGAAAGCTTCCAGACACCACCTGTCTGCTTAAAAGAGCCACTGAGGGTCCTCGGGTTCGAGCAAGGTTCGAGCTAATACTCTGAAAATCCCCCCACGCCAGCAACTCTACACAATCCAGAACATGTAGAAAGTGCATTTCTTTGCTTGTAAAAGGGCAGGAATCTTCAGGACCAGGAAGCAATGCACAACCAGGAGCAGGGAGGAGGGAGCACGGAAGCCAGTCCAGCGCCTCCAGGGGAGGCTTGGGGCCAAGCCACCGAGCCTGAGGGTCTGCTGGCCCCACTTCCCAGGGAAAGGCTTGAAGCACAGGACAAGAGTGAGATTAGGAATTGCAACTGGAACCCCGTGGAGAGGCAAGGCTTTTAAAGGAAGACTGAACTTGAAACACCTGTCAGCTGCATGTATTTTTTAATGTATTTTTTTTTAAATCAGAGGATCATTGCTTTCCAGTGTTGTGTTGCCTTCTGCCATATCTCAGCATGAAGCAGCCACAGGTATACATGGTTCCCTCCCTCTCGAACCTCCTCCCACCCCCTCCCTTCCCTCCCCTGTAGGCTGTCACAGAGCCCCACGTGGAGGTGAGACCTTGAAAACACTACACCAACACGGCAAGCTGCCCTCAGCACCGTCAGGCAAGCAGCGAGCCTAGCTTTGCATGGTGGAATGAGGACGAAGCCCCGGATCCCCGATCCCTCCCGAGAACTGAGACACGGCCCTCAAGGGGGTTTAGGCTTGACACTAGTCAGCCCAGAGGAAACCCGGGCTGAGCAGTGAGCACAGTGTGGCTCCAGGACAGCGACAGCCCTGGGCCAGAGATGCAGACGGCCCCAAAACAGACCCCAGCAGCAGGGAGCACAGAGGGCGCTCCGGTTCCTGGCATCGGGCTTCTTAAAGGCACTACTGCTGCTACACTGAAAGACCCGAAGAGGCGCAAGAGTCATGAGGATCACACAGTAGACTCGAGACCGCAATAACCTGGAAGGTTGTCAGAAGAGCCGGAGGAGCCTCACACTGGAAGACATGGGAAATTCCATGTCAGATAAAGAAAAAGGGGCCCCTCCATAGACTTGAAAGCGGAAATCTGGAGAAACAGGGAAATCCAGGAGAGGATCTGGAAAGCAGACAGAGATGCTTAGCTGGAGTTTGTCTTCACGATGTCCATGAGCACGACCAAACCAAGGTTCCTTAATGAGGGCCTTAGAGATCGGACGGTGCTCACGGCTTCAGGCAGTACCCCTTGCATGGAAGCGCCATGAGACTCTGCCAGATGAGCGAATTCTCTGAGCCCCGGTTTTCTCACCTGCAAAATGGGAATGAGGGTAGCACGTGCCTCTTTGGGCTGCCGTGAAGATCAAGCATCCACACGCGCCAAGCTTCACAGAATGACACACACTCACCACGAGGGGACTAGGTTTTCATTCCTTTCCTGGCACCACACTTGCTCCACTCATTGCAGAGGAGGACCACTGAGTGGTGGGAGAAGGATCGGATAGGTTGAGTGCCAGTTGAGCCAGAAAACTCGGCACTTCCTGAAAACCCATCTCACGGTGCCTCATTGGGCCCAGCAAAATGGTGATTCTACAGAATTCCCATAAGAAGAACTCAGGGCTCAGAGGGAATGAAGCCTGGGCCTGAGTGCTGGGCGGGGGTCCAGCTTGTGCCTGTGTGACCACAGAGGCTGGAACTTCCTCCCTCCTCCATGAGTCTCTGGGTCCCTTTCAACAGTCCTGTCTGGGTCGAGAGAAGATCACACTGGCAGCCGCAGGCCTCTTTAGCCACGGATGAACTGGAGTGGTCACGGGGTGTGTGGCCTTGTCCTCCTCCAGGGATCTTGGCACCGAGCAGATGCCCTGAGGGGCGGTTAACTGGGGGCAGGGAGAGTGGAGAGATTCCCCCAGCCCTCAGTAGGGGCAGGGCTGGTGCAGCCAGAAACACGACTCCTCACACCTTGCCGCCTGCTTGGGCTGCCTGCGCCTCAGCAGACGAAGTGGGGGTGGTGAGGGGCGGGAGAGTGGAGAGATCCCATCACCCCTCATCCTGCCTCTGGGTCCACTTTCCACCTGGGGTGTCACCTGGCCCTAGGTGGGATGGGACAGACTGCCTGCTCCTGCCAACAAGGGGATCCCAGTTGGCCCTCAGTGGTTCAAAGCCTCTTCCGGCCTTAAGATCAGGGTGGTCCCTCTGTGGGTCACTGTGGGTCATTGTAAGAGGGTAGTGGGCACTTCAGACTGGCTCTACTGAATGGAGTGAGAGGTGACCCCACACCCTTCTTCTAGAGGCTTCTCTATGGCTGGCCTGCCTCATACCAGAGGGGTTCACCATCCCTCGTGTTCTCAGATGAGTATCATTGACCCTGATATCCAGGTTGGCTTTTGGCAGCGTCTCTTCTAGGAAACCTGACTCCCGACCTGCCTGTCCAGGCCTGGGCTGGGCACTTCAGCCACAATCGCAGAGGACCAGCACTGCCAGGGTGAGCCCAAGAGGCTAGGTAGACAGATAACAACCCAGCGTGAGGCAAGTCCATGCCAGAGCACTGGAGGCAAAGGGGACAGCACATGAAATGGCAGCCATCAGGACAGGGCACGCCCAAGTTGTCAGCTCTTACATTGGAGCAGAGTTTAGCACAGGCGGTGTACAGACTGGACAGGGAGGCAGAGGGTACAGTCTGAGGCCCGTCGCTTCGATAGCCACATGAGGGGCTGGGGCTAGTGCTGGGGTGACTGGGGTCAAAGGCCCTCAGACAGCGCCCCTTACTGGAAAAGAGCTGGTGGGACTGGGCATGCCACCAGGACCTGCCACCAAGGTTCATCCCCAGCTCTGCCCTGGCCTTGCTGCACAGGCCGGCAAGCCTGACCCGCGGGGGCCTGTGCTGTTCCATGAGTGCAAAGTGCTGGCTGCACAGTGGTGTGACTCAAAAGGCAGGGCCCGTAGGAGAAAAGAGGTGTGGCCGGGGTCCGGCAGAGGGGCTTGTAGCGTGAGTGGCCCGGCAGTGTGCTGACAGGACTACTGGATGGCCCGGAAGGTGAAGAAGGGCAGGGTAGAGGGCATCAGTATGAAGCGGTAGACCATCTTTATGTCCTCTTGAACCAGTGTCTCCACCAGGAAGTTCTTCAGCACCTAGGACAGAGGCAGGGTTCCACCTGGCCCAGCCTGCCCTGCCTTCCAGGGCCCTGAGGCTGGGCGCCCCAGAACGAAGCCAGGGGTCCTCAGTCAGGCTGTGCACCCGTGCCCCTTGTGGCCCACTCACATGGTGCAGCAGAAGCAGCATCTCCACCTCAGCAACACGCCGCCCCAGGCACTGGCGCACGCCAAAGCCAAAGGCCAGGTGCGGAAACCTGCTTCCAGAGCTCTGGTGGTCCAGCCAGCGCTGGGGGTGATAGCTCTCAGGCCTGGCAAACACGGCGGGGTTTCGACCCAGGGAATAGAGTAGGACCTTCACCAGTGTCTGCAGCAGCGGGAAGGGGCTGATGTCAGCTGGCCCCTGGGTGAAGGTCGGCGGGGCTCCAGGGCCTCACTCACCCCAGCCGGGATGTGGTAGTTCTGCAGCACCAGGTCCGAGCTCACTTGCCGCTCCAGGGTGATACCCATGGGGTAGAGCCTGTGCAAAGGGGCATCCAGCAGGGTCCTCAGCTGTGACCAGGCACCAGACACCCTCTGCAGCCTTCCCTAGCCCAGTGCATATAGCCTGAGGGCAGCCTCCCAACCCTGGGCCCTCACAGGTCACTCCTGGCACTGGAAAGCCCAGATCCTGAGGCGTTCCTTCCTTCCATCTCCTGAGTTAGCCAAAGCTCCCCAGGCCAGCGAGGATGTGACTGACAAGGGCCCCAGGACACTGAGGAGGATCCCAGAGGAAGAAGCACCAGCCTCCCTCCAGGGAGAAGAAGAGGAGGTACAAGGGGTGTGCACCCCTGGGCAAAGGAGCTGTCAGCCCCAATTGTGGTTGTCAAGCCCCACAAGAGGGCTCTGCAGACACAGGGCCAGGGCCGCAGGGCAGTCTAGGTCCACCTTGCCTACCTCAAGGTCTCCTTGAGGGCCGCCCGCAGCAAAGGCAGCTCTGTGATTGCCCCTGGGGATTTTCTGAGATCCAGGCCTCAGCCACCAGGCTCTCCTGGCGCAGGGCCTGCTGCACCTCCGGGTTCCGAGCCAGCTCAAAGAGCGTCATCAGCAAGGGGATGGCTGTCTGCAGGGGGCACAGAGGGCCAGGGCTCAGACCTCGGCATAGGCCGTGCCCCTCACTCCGGAGCCCCTCCCAGAAAGATGGTGGTCCCCTGGGGACAGGGGACCTGCATGCTCAGAGACCACAAAGCCCAGACCTGGAGTCCCGGAGATTCTAAAACCAGCTCGTCTGCTTTCCCTGAATCCCTCAGTGGAAGCGCCCCCAACGTCACTGAGACCCAGGCCTCCTCTGGCCACCTCAGAACCTGAGGTTCTTTTGCTCCTCTGGGTCCAGAAGGGGCTCACTCTTGGCATCTACTCAGTGGAGAGAGTTGAGGAGCTGAGATCTATCCAGGAATCCACAGGCAGGTCCGTTCACAGGGTCCTAGCAGGAACCGGCCGCCCAGACTCCCAACCATTGCCTCCTCCTGGATCATTTCCATGTGCAAAGAGTGGTGCCGCTATCCGGCCGGAGACCTGGGCAGCTCGGTATCTCCTAAATGTCGTCCCCAAGGTAACGTGCCCCTGGCATCCCCTGCCGTGCAGATCCGGCCTCCCCGCGGCTCCCTGAGCTATAGTCTGTGCTGCGCTCTGCCCTGTGGCCCGTGAGGGACCGGATGCCTGAGCCAGACACTCCCCACACTGGCTTCCTCTGGCCTGGGATACAGGCTGGGTGTGCAAGGCCCTTCCTGACAGAGGCCCTGACCCTGTCTGCCCCCCTCTGCCCGCTTTCCCTGTTCCCTCCACTCAGCCTCATGGAGTTTCCTCACTGCCGGCTCTTGCAGGGCCTGGCCTGCTGCCCTCCGGGCCTCCTCTTCTGTGTGGTCCCTCCAATTTCAGTGAAAGCCCTCCTTCTCCAGGAAGCCTTCCCAGAGCAGGCACATGCCTGGCCCGCCCTCACTCACCTTATGGCTGCATCACAGCCCTGGCTCAGGGAGTGACTCCTCCACAAGCCCGTGCCTCTGCTCAGGGCCTGGGTGCCTGGCCCTCAGAGATGCTGGCAAAGGGAGGCTCGGTCTAGAGGCAGGATGCTTCAGCTGCACTGGACACTCTGGGCCTGACCTGCCCCCTGGGCCGGCTTCCCTGCCACCTGCTCTCTCCTCCACACGCTGGAGGCTCTTGCTGCCCTTCCCATTAGCCAGTCACCTCCAAAGGATCGTCTCTGTCCCTGGAAAAGATCTCTAATGTGATCCTTTAGCCGGACCTTGGCCCTTCCCTCCCCACCGGACCCCGGGGACCTCTGAGGTTGCAGGTACCCAGGCCTCCGGCCACTCTACACTCTGTCTGGAGCCTGGCTTCTCATGTGGGTCACCACAGACACCTTCTCTTTGGGAAGCTGGAGGCATAGATTGGGGAGGGGCGTGGAGGAGACATTTGCCATGGGAGGAGGCTGCCTGGAGGCAGGGGATCTCCCTGTTGTATGGGACAGTCTGGGTGCTGGCCTGACCGTGTCCACACTCCCAGCAGTGAGGTCGATCGTGTTGGCCTTGATGGTATCCAGGGTCATGTCTGCTCGCATCAGCAGCTCTGCCACGATGCCGCTGTAGTGCCACGGGTGGCCGAGGGCCAGCTCCTGATAGATTCTCTGGATGGCTCTGTTGGCTGCAGGATGCATAGCGACAGAAGCCCTGGGTCTGGCGCTAAGAAGCACTGCTCTTTGTCATTCTCCTGCCCTTTACCCTTTATACCCCCAATTCTCCACGTCCTGCCCCAGTTCTCAGGCCCGCCCAGGCCAGCATCACTGCCGATGGTGTCTGGGACCATAACGAAGCCACAAGCCCCTCCCAGGACCTCAGTCCTTCTGCGACTGTCGTGAGTGGAAGGGGCCCCAGAGTCCCTAGTCACCGCACTGCCCAGGCTCCAGCCCTCACCATACTGGAAGATGTAGTCCCAGGCCTCAAAGTGCTCCCTCCACATGTTGGTGCTCGTCCACCGTGACAGGCGCCTGGGCTTGAACATGGCCTCCAGTGCGTGGATAAAGTTCAGGCTGTCAGGATTTGGTTGCTGGGTCAAAAGGCCAAGCCGCTCTCCATAAAGGACTAAGGTGCTGGCTGTGGGAGGAGGAGTTCCTGAGCCCCGGGCAGCCGGGGCCTCAGGGCCAGCTCCCCCCACACCCTGAGGCGCGCCCGCCTCCCCAGCCCACACCTTCGATAGTATAGCAGAAGACGCTGGGCGCGATATCCAGGGTCAGACTCCCCCGACCATTCTGCAGCACCCTCGCCTTCAGGGTCTGGGAGTAGTCCCTGGCCACGCCATCCACCAAGGGCATGTACTTCTGCAGGGCTGGCAGCAAGAGCACATCTGGGTTCAGCCGCAGTCGATCCAAACGCCACTGGGGCCCGTTGCTGTAGAGCAGGGCGTAGAGCATCAGGGTGTCAGTCAGCAGTTGCCACGACCTACACCCCACCTTCCTCTCTCCAGAGCGAAACGGGCCAGACAGGGAGCCGCCTGCTGGTCCTCAGGGGCAGGCTGACCCCGTTGGGATCATAGCGGCACCTCTTTCCTTGGGGCAGCTTCGTGTACTTCACTCAGGCTGAGACGTGGGGCTTCTAGCTGAGACTGCTGCCGGGGTGTCTGCAGATTGGCAGGCCCCCTGCCTGCCACACGCACCTCCCCTCCGGGCCCCCTCTGGGCCTGGAAGCTTCTTCTGTGAGGAAGGAGGCCGAGCCCCTGGGAGCTGGCCCAGCTTACTCTCACCATGCCCCAGAGTGGGTGAGGCCTCTGCCATGCTGCCTGCCTGCTTCCCTCCCTGCATAGCCCCTGCCCCTCGAGGCAGAATCCAATTGTGCCTCTCCTGGTGTTCCCCACATAGGGCCCAGTGCCCGTGGGGGGCTGCTTGCAGGGCCTGGGGGGCTGGAGGAAGGGAGACATGCATCCCGCTGGCAGGCCCCAAGGAGGCCTCTGCAGGTGTCACCCTCCTTCCTCTGACCCGCAGGGAGGGTCCCCACTGTGGCCCGCCCCTTACCCGGCTCCAGGGCACACAGGTTGCCTGGGGCACGGGCCCAATCCGGAGCCAGTGGGCACACTCTCCCCACCCACCCAGGTGGGCCCCAGGCAGGCTCGCTTTGAGGCCTTTCCTGTCCCACGTGCTCTCTGCACCCACGCTGCCTTGCCCCTCCCTCCGCACCCACACCGGCCCTCACAGCAAAAACACGCCACACTTGTGCCCATGAGCCTGTCGGTAGGCCAGCCAGGGCTCCAGGATCATCCACTGGGGTTGATGGCTGCCCACCTGCTGCGGCCTCTCCACGTTCTCCGGCAGCATCACGAACACCATGTGTCTCCCTCCGACGTCGTACCTGTGGGGCAGAGCTCTGCGGCCTGCTGGGGGCCATGTCCTGCCTGGTCCCCGCTCCACAGAGCCAGGCTCTGGCTCGGAGCAGGTGGGCCCTCCTGGGGTCTCACTGAAGCCTCCCCTCTTCCAGGGTCTGCGTTCTGTGCTCCCAGCATGGAGCCGCCCAGGGCTCCTGCTTGCCAAGGGCCCCAGTCTGCGGTGGCTGAGGAGCACACCTGCCCCAAGGAGCCCCCTCCCTGCCCCTTCCCCCAGCCTGGGTGCCCCTGCCGGGATGTGGGCGGTGGGATGTGGCACAGCCCTGGCCCAGTGGGACTCACCCACCTAGGGGGACAGAACGTGAGGGTGTTCTCTCTGAGGTGAGCGGGGACAGCTTTACCTGAAAATGGGCCCCAGCTCCTGGAAGGTCTGATGCATGTCCAAGTGCATGTTCTCAGAGCCCTGCTCCTTCCAGATCTGCAGCATCCGCATCCACTTGTTGCCGGGACACCGGGGCATGGCTTCGAAGGGCAGCACCGCCTTGGGGGCTGCAGTGGCTCCGGTGCCCAGTGGGCGTGCCCTGTTCAGGGACAGCCAGGGCCCTGCCATCCGCACCCTGGCCTTTGCCCACAGTTCCATCCTGCTGCTCCCTGCCCCTTCAGCCCCTTTCTTTTATCTCACCGGGCCTGCTTACCCAGGCGATCTGATCACGTCACAGGCCAGACTGGCTCTGGGCCAGACCAGGAAGCCTGGGGCTGAAGGCCTCCAGCAGGAGGAGGGAGATGGATGGCACTGGGTCCGACAGTGACGCAGACCTGCTGGCGGGTGGCTCTTGGCAACGGGGCAGGGTTGGAGCAGGGACCCAAAGGGGCAGCTGTAGGGGCAAGAGGCCCCCTCCCCCTCCAGTGTGGGACAGGAGCAAGATGGATGGGTGTCTTATCTTCACAAGAGATGAAAGGGGACCTTGGGTATGTTCGTCTCTCTTCTACAAGGACCAGAACGGGGAGCAGTGGGAAGGGCTGGGCTCTCATCTCCTGCAGCCCCGGGTTTTGCCTACTCTTGCCGGGGCCGGATGCTGAGTCCAGGGGTGGAGGCAGGAGCCAGCCAGGGTCCCACCCAATGGGGGCTTGCAGTCCCAAAGGGGGCACTTAGGGGATGCAAAGACCCCACTGGCACACTGGTGTCCAGGGCAGTTTGTGGCTGAGGCCCTGTCTGTCTGGCCTGGCTGGTCCAGCTGAGGAGCAGAGAACCCAGAAGATGGGGTCACCAGCAGGGAGGTCGGGGCTGGCCTGCAAGCCCCTCCTCAGCCAGAAAGATGAGAGGACCCTGCCCTCATGGGGTGTGTGCTCAGGGCCCACATCCTTCTTTATCCTGGAACACGAGCAGCTCCCAGGGTGGGGAAAGTCTATGACAGGGGCGTGGTCGTGGGCCCTAGGGACCCAGCAGGCACACAGCTGGAGCCCTCCCTGTGCCCATAGTTTCAGACCCAGTGTCGTCTCACCCACCCCTGGCAGCTCTCCCAGGAGGTCACTCTTGGTGTCCCTGGCCCTGCTTTCAAGCAGGAGATAGACAGCAGGTCTTCTGTGCCCACCCCAGGCCCCCCGTGTGTCAGTGGGGCCCCAGGGCCCTCATGCTTGGGCCTCTGCAGAGGTGCCAGGAGCCCCGGCCCTGATTTGGGGATGGAGCCCTGAAGACACTGCCGAGCAGGCTCTGGAGGTAGGACAGGGAGCGCATGGGGCTTCTAGCAGGGTGGCTGAGGGTCTGAGTGCTCCTTGTTCTTCTACTTTCACTCATTCCCTCTCTTGACACTTCCTTGGGGGATACTCAGCTGTGGCCATGAGTCAGAACTGCCAAGGTCCCCCATCAAGCCGAGATGCACGATGGGCCTCAGGCCCAGGTGGCGTAAGAGCTGTCCTCGGACTGAGACGCAGCCTGGAGCCCCAGCCTGCCCTTGGGGTGCCGCTGCCTCAGCCCAAGCCACCCTGGCCAGCTTCCTGAACCTGTTCCTGCCTGTGTGCCCTCCTCCTGCATTAGCACCAAAGGCTCCTGAACTTGGGTCGAGCTCTTGGTACTTCCTAGATGCCCAAGCTTCAGAGAAAGATGCAGGTCCCAGGGGAATCTTCATGCAGTGAATCTTCACAGGGGAAGACCCGAGAGCGCTCTCAGGGCCCCTGGTCCCCATGTTGCCAAGGTGGGGCTCTGCCTCCCACATGGGCCCTGCAACCCACCCCCAGCAGACCTCTTCTTGTTCTGAGGGCCAGCCAGCCGGGCTGTTGTCCCTCGAGGCACAGCTGTGGGTGAGGACACAGCCCAGCCCCAGAAGGCCCAGGGCCCTGAGAGAGGAGGCCCTGCCCTGATGGTCTCCCCAATGGGGCCAGGCCTGGGTCTTGCGGGAAAACAACACCGCTCAGTGGGCGTCCCAGGGCAAGATCAGTGCCCAGGAGCCCTGATATCTGTATCAGGCTGTTGCCAGGCAGAACCCTTCTCCTCCGTGGCGTGCTGGGTACCGAATTCTCCACACTTCATCCCTGGTCCTTCCTATCCCCACTCCAGGCTCAGAGCCTGCACCCCAATACAGTTCTCAGACTCCTTCCCCTCTTTCCCTGGCCTGGGGGAGTCAACCTGAAGCCCAGCAGTGGCCCAGCCCCTGCCTCAACCTGCCCACAAAGTCGAGCCCCAGGAACCTCTGGACTGGATATCTGAATTCTTTGCTGTCCCCTGAGGGGAGTGGACTGCAAATTGCAGTGTGAGCCCAGCCAGGATAGACAGGGCACCTCCTTGAGGAGGCAGGGCCCCCTACTTGATGCACTGGACCTCACAGACCTCAGCAACTGCAAGGCCCATGCTGTTAGTAAAGTCTGTGTGCAACAGAAAAAGATAAGCAATGTGCCGGGATGGCCACTCTTGGGTACATATCTGAGAAAAGTAAGCACGCTAATTTGGGAAGATGTTAGAACCATTATTTATAGCTGCCAAGATACAGAAACAGCATAAGTGTCCATCAGCAAAGGATTGGATGAGGAAGATGTGGTGTATATCCATATATATACACGTGCATATATATGAACATATAGAAATATATATGTATATACACACATGTATAATACGTATGAATATATGTATAGTCTATATGTGAACATATAGAAAGTGAACGTGTTAGTCGCTCAGTCGCGTCCGACTCTTTTCCACCCCATGGATTAGGCCCACCAGGCTCCTCTGTCCATGGTATTCTGCAGGCAAGAATACTGGAGTTTCCATGCCCTTCCCCAGGGACTCTTCCCAACCTAGGGATCAAATCTAGGTCTCTTGCATTGCAGGCAGATTCTTTACCATCTGAGCCACCAGAACTATGTGGGAAATACTACTCCGCCATAAAAAAGAATCAAATTTTGCCATGTGCAATAAGATGAATGCACTTGGAGGCCACGGTGCTAGAGAGGGAAGTCATACAGAAGAAGACAAACACTGTTATCACTCATACGCAGAATCTGAGAAATAAAACAAACTCGCGACTACAACAGAAAAGAACCAACTCACAGATATAGAGAACAAACTAGTGGTTACCGGTGGGACAGGGAAGGAGAGGGGCAGTGTAGAGCTGGGGGACTCTTCTGTACACAGTAAACCACAGGAACATATATTGTACAGGACGGGAGATGGAGCCAATATTTTACGGTAACCACGAACGGACTATGCATTTAAAAATTTTCAGTCACTGTATCCTACACCTGTAACTTAAGTGGTATCATACATCAACTGCAATTTTTACAAAGTGGGACATTCACCCAATTGAATTCTTTGAGTGACATAAACGAAGGTTTACCTTTCATTCACATACTTAGCTCAATATGAACAGAGGGAATATGTGCCCTTTGCTTACAGTCACACAATTGAATTTCTAACGATGATGGACAGAATTACTGCAGGGCACACAAAAGGAGGATGACCAAAAACAGAAGGACTGGCTAGCAAGACAATATTGAATGAATGAAACCCATATCAGAAGTTTGCAGCATCGTAATACACTTTGTATCTGGACTGAACTAGACACTTATATGCACCAAAGCAAACAGTTTCAAATAGGATGAGAAGCTGAAGAGTGGAAAGATCCCGTGATGATTACTGTGAAGGAAAATTGGAAAGCAGGTCTGCTGAGGACGTGGAGGTTAATACCTAGGTACTAGGGCTCAGTGAAGGCTTGCATGTCCAGAAGGTCTGGGCAGGACACAGGGGCAGGCAAATTTCCAAGAGGTCTGGGCAAGACACAGGGTGGGAGGTGGGGGTAGGAAGTTCTAAAGTCTGGGAAGGATATGGGACTACAGGAAGGATCCAGAGTTCTTGGCAGGATGCGTTTCAAGGAAGGCTCCAGAAGGTCTTCAAGGAACACAGACCCTGGAGAAGGTTCCAGAAGGCCAGGCAGGACCTGGGGGAGTAGGGGCGGAAGGGTGTGGTGGCAAATGTCCCAGAAGGTCTAAGCAGAAGCCAAGGCCACAGGGAAGGTCAGGAATCTGAGCAAACACAACTGGGAAGGTTCCAGAATATGGGGCAAGATATGGTTGTCATGGGGAAACTTCCAGAAGATCTGGGCAGAAGAAGGAGACAAAATATTATAGATGCTCTGGACAAGAGGATGGAAGGGGTTGGGGGGAGTGGGTCAGGGGCTTGGGGAGGGGGTAGGTCCCCGAAGTTCTGGGCAGAACACGGGGAGTGTTGAATGTTCTAGAAAGTTGGGCAGGTCAAGGGTGGTGGGGGGCTAGAGCCCCAGACTTGGCCTCAGATCAGTGTTGACAGATCCTGGCATTTGACCCTGCTCCCCTAGAACAAGGTTGCAGAATCCCGCTGACACAACTCTGCCAGCCGAGTCCCAAAGCACCCCCACCCATGGGGTACCTCGGTTTCCCCAATCCATCAAGCAGCCCCACCCCTGGGTACAGGAACCTCCACCTACACAGCAATGCGTCCCCATTCCATTCTCTGCTGTTTCTGTTTTAGGCCCTTCATTTTGGGTTGAATTTGCTGTCACTTTCCGGGTTTTTGGAGTTGGAAAATGAGATCCCTGGTCTGTAGCATTTCTCTGTGATTGTATACCTTCTCATTCTGCCACGTCTGGTTTTTTTCTGTAATACTTTTCTTATCACGTTTCCCAAATATTTTCTATTTTCTACTGGGAATGATGAGGGTGGGAAGTAGGGAGGGCACTTATATCTAGAATTGTGTTCTTAACTTGCAAACAACAGAAATGACTCTTTTCTTGCTTAATGCAGTTAGGAAAGGTACTCTGAGTTTCAAAATCACTTCTGAATAGAAAATCTCCATCCTCCTTTAGCTCTCATGCATTTTTCCACCTTGAAGTTCACACGAGCTGATACGAACAGAGCCACTTCCACATCTCATTCTATTACCTCTTCAACTTTGGGCTGTACTTGTCATGTGTTTTATTTCTAAATGGGATGAGGAGTCAGCGTGTCTTGTAGTGGTGATGTCAGGTGGCCTTAACCTGCAGCAGCTTGAAGCAGGGCTTCAGTTACCAGCCAGAGACTGAGGACAGACTGCGCAGCAAGCACATGGAATCCGAGGCACTAGACCAGTGGCAGACACAGGCTCGATCTGGAGTCAGCAAGCTTTGGCTACACTCCGCACCCTGGGGACCACCGCGCCTACTCCGCTTGATTGCGACCTGCACTCTGCGAAGCCAACAAGAATCTCTTCTAATGGGGGCTTGCAGTCCCACGGGGGGCACTTCAGAGACTCCCCTGGCATACTGGCATCCACAGCAGTAATGTGGCCAAGGCCCTGTCAGTCTGGCCTGGCTGATGCAGCTGAGGAGCAGAGAACCCAGAAGACAGGGTCACTGGCAGGGAGTGGGAGGGTGGCCTGCAAGCCCCTTCTCGGCCAGAAAGGTGAGAGGTCCCTGCCCCACTCCACGGGGTCTGTGCTAGGGGGCCGCATCCTTCTTTCCTCCAGGAACATGGGCTCCAAGGGTGGGGAAAATCTGTGACAGGAGTGTGATTGTGGGTTCCCCACTCTCCCAGGGACCCAGCAGCCACACAGCTGGAGCCCTCCCTGTGCTTGTGCGATTCATAGTTTGGGGTCAGAAGTTGTCTCACCCTCCCCTGGCAGCTTTCCCAGAAGGTGCATGCTGGTGTCACTATTCCCATTTTCAAGGATGAGATGGATGCCCTGGGCTTCATTCACCTCCCAGAACTTTCCCCTCCCCCTTGTTCATCAGAGGGGCCTTTAAAATTCAACATTCTACACAAAGTGCATAACACTATGTGGACAGCTTTATGGATTTTCACCAAATGTACATAAGCCCCTACCAGAATCCATCTCGGGAAACTGAACTGGGTGGAGAGCCCCAAATTCCTCCCCACATCCCTCTATTCAGGCAGTAGAAGCAGACACGGGTAACTATAAGAAGAAAGGGGCTGGGTTTCTGAGCCTATACGTGAGTTTGTCTGCTTTTGATCCACTAACATTGAAATCCTGCTTCGTGAGTTTTTGTTGCTGCCTTCTCTTCTCTTCTGATGTTTGTGATACGAGTCCCTGTCTTTGTGTATGGTTGTATGTTCTTCATTCTCACAATTGTATGCTCTGATGAAGACAGTTTATTGCTGGGCGTTATTGGCGGACTTTAAGGCTGGTTCTGGTTGTAAGCTACACCAAGTAGTGCTGCGGTGAATGTGCTTGTCCTTGTCTTGAGGTGTGGCCATCCGAGCATTTCAGGAGCTGAGTGCCCAGGAGTGGTCATTTGGGGGCTCAGATATGCTTAAGTATTGCTTTAGCAGAGGCTGTGGAAGACATTTCAACTGATTGTACCTATTTGTACTCCTCAGGAGCCCACACACTTCAAAATCTCACCAACACATGATGTGGTTGTCTTTGAATATTTAATCATCCCTGTTGGGGTCATTATATTGCAGTTTCAAGTTGCATTTGCTCCAAGAGAAATTGTGTTCAGCCACTTCTCTTATATTTAGTACCCTCACAAATTTCCTATCTGGTAAACTGCCTTTACGCCTTTCTCTCAAATTTCTATTGGATGATCTGCTATTTTAGTTACCAGTTGGTAGGAAGAAGTTCTATATTCTGAATACCAGTGTTAAGGAGATAAGTGTTACATGCTTTCTCCTGGGTTTGCACTGTCTTGTCAATAGAACAGCAGATGTTGTGAGTTTTTACATATTGTCATGTATCACTTTTTCTTATGTGACCAGCAATATTTTTTTTTCAATTTTGTATATTCTTAATTTTCCAACGGACACCAGGATAGCTTTGTACATTTCCCTTTTTCCTTTCTGAGGATTCATTGAGATCCACAAATGTCCTGAACTGCTTCTTTTGTGTGGTACCCGTGTATAATATCTCATCTATCCACCACTCATCAAGGCACACAAGAATGTTTCCTCATGCCAAGGCAGGGGAAGCCTCATCAGAAAGCCTGTAATTGGATATCTGTGCTTTCTGACTTTGCTTTCTCCACTATTGGTCTGTTTCTCAACCCTGAGCCAACACCATACTCTCTCAATAAGTGAGAAAATATAAATATCTTGGCAGTTGGGAGCTCAAGTCCTCCAGCACTTTTCTTCTAGTATTATTGCCTTGGCTACTCTTAGCCCTTTCTGTTTCTAAAACATTTGAATATTTGGAATCAACTTCATGCACATGCACAAACAGACACACACACACACACACACACACACACACACACACACAGCACCTGTTGAGACTCTTACTGAAATTGCATTGAATTTGTAGATTTATCTTTACTCTTTTGGGACTTAGCATTCATAAGCTTGGTTATCTTTCTATTGTTTCAAGGATTTAACTTCTATAGAAGACCTGGTACCTAGTTTTCCAAAAAGAGTCTGATTATTTCAGCCTACACTCGCACTGTGAGTCAGCTTTGGTTCCCAGTGTTCTTCAAGTTTTAGTCCATTTCATCAGGAATGTGACATTTATCACAGGAAGCCTACTCATCGCAGCCACTCATTTTCTTTATAAGATCGGTAACAGCTGATTGATGCCTCCCTTTCCATTTCTGATATTGGGAATGAGTATTTTTCTTTGTTGTCTCTTCTGTTTCACCAATACTTTGAATGCCTCCAGACAACCAACTTTGGCTTTGTGTGTTTACCAACCCTATTCATTTCTCCTCTCCTCTTTGTATTTCCTTCATTTCTTTGGGTAGGTAATCTATTCTTATCTAACTTCCTGAATGGAGGCTGAGAAAATTTTCACCCTGTTCTCTCTTCTACGAGATGCCTGTAACGTGATATATTTTCACTAAGCACCTTTTCCGCTCCTTTCCCTGCACTTTTAACTTGCGATCACCTCACAATCCTTTAGACCTTACTGTTACCCAGTTTCCGCTGAGGCCTCTCTTCTGTGTAATTGGTTTAGGACTAGTTACCAAGAATTTGGGGATTTGCTGGTTCTCTCGAGTAATGATTCTCCCTCAGTTTCACTGTAACAGAGAAGGAAGGCTAGTACTGTCAGTCATGGAGACTTGTGATGCTGGGGTATGTCACGGCAGGAACCTGCCCTGCCACCCCTGCTCCTGCCCAGAGCTCCTGGAACCATCTCCCAGCTCCATGTCCTCTAACACTTTCGGGCATCTACCTCCGCCAGACCAGACTACCTCTGACGAGACAGCCCCTGGGGGCGCTCGCACTTGCGACTGCAGTGAAACCTTCTGGAAGCCGCGCAAAGCCTGATGGGAGACGCCGCTCAGTACTTCCGGGTTGAGTCTGGTCGCGGAGCGTAAGCGACTTCTCCTCACACACCTGCAGCTTCGTGTGGGTTCCCACTGGAGTTCGTGTCCTGGAAGGTTCCAGTAGGTTTAGACAAGACAAGGTTGGGGACGGTTTGGGGGCGGGGCAGAGGAAAAGGAAATCCCAAAGTCTGGCTGGGACACGGGTGTAGGGAAGTTTCCACAGTTCTTGGCAGGACGCGAGTATCCGGGAAGATTCTAGAAGGTCTTCATAGAATAGGGAGGCTGAAGAAGGCTCCAAAAGGTCCTCCGGCACATGGGGTCTCAGGTAAGGTTAGGGAGGCCTGGGAAGGACAAGACGCAAAGAGACGTTTCTAGAAGGTCTGGGCAGGACCCTGGAGGGTTGGAGGGAGAGAGACGTGGAAGGTTCCCGAAGGTCTTCACAGAACACAGGGCTGGGGAAGGTTCCAAAGGCCTGGGCAGAACTTGGCGGGATGGGGAGGGGGTGGGAGGAAGTGGGGGGAGGTGGAGGGGTGGGGTGGTGGGGGTGCGGGGTGCGGGGAGGGTTTAGAAAACCTGGGCAGGAGATGGCAGGCAGGGTACAGCTGGATGGAGGAAAAGATGGGAGGTGGCTAGAAGGTTCCAAAAGTTCTAGGCAGGAGGTAGGGTGGTGGACCCAGCACTTCAGGCCTGGACTCAGTCTCAGGTCAGTGTCTGCAGATTCTGTGGTTTGGCCCCTCCCTCGTGACGCCGGGATGGCAGATGCAACTGCGACCATCCCCATCCGTTCTGACCACATGCATCCCTCTACTGGGTTCCCATGGCTTCCCCTACCTACCTGGCAGCCCTTCCTGTGGGTATCCTTTCCATCACCACCTGGGCCATTCATCATCATCTTCTGGGGATGGGTGACGTGGAAACCCACACAGCATTTTCACCACTGAAAGCCACGTCCCACCAGGACCCCACCCAGCATCTCCAACGTTGAGTCCCGAGGCTCCCCAACTCATATACCCGTCACCTGCAGAATCCACATTGATTTAAATTATACCCCTAGGAGGATCAGGTATTTCCTGCTAAAAGCAATTCACAGGTATGACATTTCTGCTATCTTTCTGTTAGTCAACACCATCAGTGGACGACCAGCACAGAGATTTAACAAGGTCATCACTTTCTTTGCCAAGCTAGTGGTACCAAAAGTGAAGGAAAATGACGTTATGGGATGCCACTGAACTTTGCCCTTTACAACCTTTTGTAATGTCTGGAGCTAAAATCGGGAGAGGGTGGTGTCACAATAATCCAAGATCGTGAGTAATCCCCAGGATCTTTTTTCCGGAGACTCTTTCAGATGATTTCTTTCCATTTGGCACCAAATAAGGTTCTTCATCACACTTTTCTTGGAGGGAACTCATCCACATGGTAGTATCAACGTAGCTACTCACTAAATCGTATCATTATCATTCTTGAGATCCACCACACTCGATTTTTCACATATGCTGGCAAATTCAAACACCTCTGTGGGAAAACTCAATGTGTGATGAGTCCCATTTCCAAAGAATACAACTTTTGCCTGAATTGGGAGAAGGTGTTAGCTAAGTTGGCCTCATAGACCAAGTCTCCCATGAGCTGTTTTTCTTCTTGGACAGTCTTTGCCATATCAGGGACAAGTGAAGCAATGCAAAAGGCCACCTGTTTTAATTCTCATTCATTTAATGATGTTCTTAATCCTTTTTATACTCCCATAGAAGTTTTTGTAGCTTGTAAGACTGACTAGCAATGTTAAAACATTCTAAATATCATTCCCAGCCCATTTAACCTATACGCTGCAGAAGCCTTAGATTTCTACACGCAGGGTTAGGCAGTCAAATTCTGGATCTTTAGTTTTTAACTGAGAAGGTGAATTAAGACTCTCGTTCAAATAGTTTCTGCCTTATGCAGTGATTCTCATAATGGGTTAAATCTGGGCTAAAAAAAATGTAGAACACATTTAAAATAAAAAAAAATTTGGCCATGCCACCTGGCTGGCTGCATCTTAGTTATCCGATGAAGAATTGAACGTGGGTCCATGGCAGTGAAAGCATGGAGTCCTAATGACTACCAACAGGGAATTCTCTGTAGAGCACATTTTAAATCCCTGGCATTTTATATAAATTATCTGAGGCAGTAATGTTGAAATAGTTCACAGTGAGTGCAAGGATGTGTGTGTGTGTGTGTGTGTGTGTGTGTGTGTTCAGTTGTGTCCAACTCTGTTCGGTATAAGCAAGTGAAAGTGTTAATTGTTCAGTCATTGCTCTTTGTGACTCCATGGACTGCAGCCTGCCAGGCTCCTCTGTCCATGGAATTTTTCAGGCAAGAATACTGGAGTAGGTTGTTACTTCCTCCTCCAGGGGATCTTCCCAAGCCAGGGTTGAACCTGTGTCTCTTGTGTCTCCTGCATTGGCAGGCAGTTCTTTACCACTGTGTCACCTGGGAAGCCCACCACCTTGTCCACCTTAACATTTTACTAGTTTTCCCACATATCTATCATCTGTCTAACAATGCGTTAATTCACTTTATCTTTTGGATTCCTTTCAAAGTTAACTACAGGCATCAGCATTATTTCCCCTACAAACTGTAGCAGTTTTGCTCCTGTGATTCATGCTTTATACATCTTATCTAAAAAGTCAACATCCAACATCTGTTAGATCATCAAAAAAGCAAGAGACTTCCAGAAAAATATTTACTTTTGCTTAATTGACTATGCCAAAACCTTTGACTGTGTGGACTACAACAAACTCTGGAAAATTCTTAAAGATGTGGGAATACCAGACCACCTGACCTGCCTCTTGAGAAATCTGTGTGCAGGTCAAGAAGCAACAGTTAGAACTGGACATGGAACAACAGACTGGTTCCAAATTGGGAAAGGAGTATGTCAAGGCTGTATATTGTCACCCTGCTTATTTAACTTATATGCACAGTACATCATGTGAAATGCCAGGCTGGATGAAGCACAAGCTGGAATCAAGATTGCTGGGAGAAATATCAGTAACCTCAGATACCCAGGTGACACCACCCTTACGACACCACCCTGGGCCAGGAAGATCCCTGGGAAAGGAAATGACTACCCACTATAGTATTCTTGCCTGGAGAATTTCATGGAGAAGCCTGGAAGGCTACAGTCCATGGGGATCACAAAGAGTTGGACACAAATGAGTGACGAACACTTTGATTTTTCACTTTTCAAAGGGAAAGTCATGTTTATGTTTTTCTTTTTCTTTTTTGCATTTGGGGGCATCATTTTTGCATCTGTTTGTTCAAAGGTCTCAGCATTATTTGTCACAGAAAAGGCCATTTCTTCATTGCATTTTTTTGCTTGTCACCTTTGTCTAAAATCAGTCAGTCACACATGGGTAGGTCTACTTCTCTACTCTTTATTCCATTCTATTGACTGTATGTCTAAGCTTTCTGCAGCATCACACTGTCTTTGGTTATCATAGCTTTCTAGTAAGTCTCAAAATCAAGTAGTGTAAGTCCTTGGCTCTTCTACTTCCAAATTATTTTGGCTATTCTAGGTCTTTCACTTTTCTACTTAAATTTTAGAATCCCAGTTGATTATTTCTACATTGAAAATATATCTCTGGGAAATTTGAGATTGTGCTAAATCTACAGATCAATTTAGGGAGAACTGACATCTTAGCAATAGTAAGTCTTCTGATCTGGGAACACAGTATATCATTCCACTTTTTTAGGGCTTGCTACACTTCGGATTTCTGTTTACCTGGTGACATTGCAAATTCAGCTTTCTGGTTTTCTCTTCTTGCTGTCATTGTGTTTGTGGTTGCTAGAGTTAATACAGGTTCTCATTTGGCTTTCTACTTCCTAACAAGACAAACCAAAAAAAGAGTCAATCAACAGTATAAGTGTGTAAGGGCATAAGGCTGGTAGGCCCTGTGAGAGAGAGGGCTAGCCTCAGCACGGATCTGGGCAGTGAGGCTGGGCTGGGTGGTGCAGGGGTAGCCAAGCCTTCTTGTACCCTGGGGTCAGGCTGCACCAGTGAAGACCTGGCCATGGATAGAGAGGAAGATGAAGAGGGAAGAGGAAGGGCGGTAGCGCTGGGTGGGAGAGTACCCCATGGTGTCTCCTAAGAGAACAGGAGTTCAAAGCAGGGGTGGGGAAACCTGGTACTGCCTTGGGGGAGCTGCAGCAGGAACTCTTGCCAAGCAAGTTTGCTGGGGCATGGGTGAATGAATGCAGAGTTCCAGGGAGTGATGGGGTTCCTGGGGACAGAGGGGACTTGGTGGTGGTGGTGGTGACAGCCCCCCCCCATCAGCATTGAGAGGCTACACCCAGCCCCTGGCCCATGGATGAGGAGAGGGTCTGCCCCCAATGACCAGTGGGGAGGGCTCTGAATGGTACTAGACCAACAGGGGTCAAATCTAACTCCAGAGTCAAAGAGCTGACCAAGTGGCCCTGCTTGTTCCTCATGTCCAGGACCAGGCATCACTGGAAATGATAACCCTCCTTGCTTTGCTTCTGGTCTTGGGCCTGCCACAGGTGGAGAGCAATCTCACCGTGTCTGGAAGACAAGGTCAGTTCTGGCCCTGAGCCTCCTGGGCTGGGAGGAGGAGGTCTGGAATGCCTGTGCAAACACAGGGTGGCCATGGCCCCAGGTGGGTCCAGGTAGTTGTAGCCCAGAGAATTCACTGGGCAACACAGCCTTAGGAGGGTGGTCAGCTGATATGGATACTCAGTTGGGGAGCCTCTTGATGTGGGGTCCCCAAGGGCAGGCAGGGATGGCTGGTTTTATTGCCCAGCACCCAGCTCTCCCTGCCATGGTCCTGCCTTCCTGGGGATGGTTGGGCTGGAGGCCAAGCCTGAACCAGCCATCTTCAAGCCTTCTGGGGCTGTCTCTGAAAATGGAGAGCTGCTGGAGTGTGACCAGCTTCTTCCCCAGGAACAAGTCCTGCCCTGACACAGACCCCATAGTGGGCCGCCTCGGCTCCCGGGTCAGGCAGGACACAGGGTCTCAGGCCAAGGAGCGTGGAGCCAGGCACTGGAGGCAGTTGGGTCAGCCAGGAAGGTGGGTAGACAGGGTGCTTGGATGCAGACTCCACAGCCATGGGGCTTCTTTCTCTAGAGCAGCTAATGTGAGGTGCCAGTGAGGTGTGGTGATGTGGGCATGTCCTGAGTGGGAGTTGGGGGAGGCAGGGACTCGGCTGTTTCCATATGACAGTACATGTCTCCGGGGTGAGGCTCTGTGCTCATCTCTGTGCTATGGGTGTGGTGTGGGTCTGTGAGACACATCCAGTGGGCACACGAGAGAATCCCAGAGAGGAGAGGAGGAGCTTGCAGGATAGGGCAGGCTGTGAGGCGCCAGAAAGATGGATGGATCCAGGGCTCTGTCCTCACTCAGAGGAAGGAGAGAATGGCAGGTGTTGCTCTGATAGGATCTGAGAGATGCCACATTCAGCTTTCTTTTTATTCCTCCTTTCAGATTCTACCCTGAGGTGTCACATTTGTGAGGTGGAGAACAGTTTCAAATGCGACGGGCCAGCAGACTGTGACAATGGCTCTATATATTGTATCTCTGCTGCCGTGAGTAAGTGTCCTTGGTCCCAGTGGGGCTCCACACACAGGTCAGTAGAATGCTTTCAGGACTTAGGGCCTGTCGAGTTTTCCTCAATAAAGAATAACTAACATAAAAATGATCCTTTTTTAAAATTTGAAGAGCAAAGTCCTGTGAAGCCAGGAGTGCCAGCAGGCCACTGAGGAGATTCAACTTACATAAGTAACCCTAGAGCCGATACAGGGCGGCACGTAGCAACCACCGGCCAGACTAAAATACTGAGGTGCAGGGAGAAAGTAATGGAGAGTTCTTTTCATTCACTTCTAGGTGAGCAGTTGAGCCTTAATGACTTCAATGTCTGACCAAGAATAGCTTTTACAAAAGATGTACATAATCAGGGCTTAAAATATGTCCTGAAAAGAGGATGCATGCTTTAAAACATTTGGAGACCGCTGCTCTGCCATCTGTAACTCCCCCAAGCACTTCTGGCCTCATGAAGAACTCTCTCCCGAGGGTGACTTTGAAGGCCCTGGCATGACCCAACAGTGGCCTTGTCTGGCCTGGAGAATTCACTTTCCATTCATCAGCCACTTCTGGGGCTTCCATGTTCCAAGAAGCGTGTGGGCTACTGAGTCAGTTGAGGCATAAGCCCCACTGCAGCCTCACATGGACTTGATAACTTAGTGTGGAAAGATGACTGCACAGTGAAATATGGGAGGAGGTGAAGTCGGAAGACAGGCCATGCCCCCAGTGCTGAGCCGTGCCGGCAGCAGGCTCACAGTCACAGCAGTTACACGCAGGCCGCAGGAGTGGCTCCTTGAGAGGCCAGCTCCAAGCCCTGGGCAGTGGCCAGGATGGCCAGGTGCCCCTTGGTCCCGGGTGTCTCGTCTGTGGTCACAAAGGCTCTAGCAACCATGTTTGATAAGCTGAGGCCCAGGGAACCTATGCGTTTCCAAATGGAGACTGCCAGGCTCAAGTGCAGACAGGTGTGTGCAGACAGGTCAGAGATGGTGGCATCTGATGCCACGCCAAAAGCAGCTCTGAACACAAAGGCCTGACCCTCTTCCTTTGCAGTGACGGCTCCCAAATCCCTGTCAGGTGCCCTCTTTGAGTGGGGCTCTGGTAAGGGGCAATAAAAGGATCAGGGCTGGGCAGACTTCAGACAGAAATGGTGTTGGCGTTGCTGCTTTCAACTCATGAGACCCCCATCTCTCTGTCCTATTTCCCACTAGGAATATTTCCACGGTTCTTTCTTATTTCCAAGCAGTGTGCACTGAACTGTGGGTTGCATGACGCATTTTCGCCGATGGCCAGGTCGTTCGTGCTCATAAAGCCCACACCCTTTCTGTACGTGGCATGCTGTACATCCAACCTGTGCAACGTCCAGAATCCAGTCATCAAAGAAAACACAGAAGATGCTTACTTTATGCCCAAGGGGCAGGGCAGGGGCAGCAGCGCCGGGCTGATGCCTTTCCTGACACTGGCATCTGCACTCCTGGGCCTCAGGCTGCTGTGACGAAGTCAACTGGCTGCAGGTGGTTGGAACTTGTTGTATTAAATTTGTTTTCCATCGATTAGTTCAACTGTGGTCTGACTTTCCAGGGACCTTGACGTGGGGTGGGGAGAATGAGTCCATTTGGCCCTACCTCACACGTTGAATTAGAGCAAGGCCAAACCTTCCCCATAGCAATTTTGTCTACACGTTGTTTCAACCTTGTAACTGTTTATTGCTGACAATCACTCTTGACTCCTCTTCACCTTGGGGGGCCTTGGTATTGATGGAGGGCAGGGCCTGAGGCTCACCCATGAAGAGTAGACCTCAGACACTTCTGACCTTTGGGGGGGCCCAGGGTCAGTGGGGGAGACAGAATGATTTGGGCATAACGTATCTCTGGAGTGAAAGAAGTACTGCTCAGTGTGGGGTAGGAGGACCCCCTCCTGATTACAGCCCTCTTCTGACAGGGGAGGCCCCTCGGCTTCTCTCTTTCAGCTCTTGCTTCCAGACTCCAAGAGACAGAAGAGAAGAAATTCTGTTGAGTAAGCATGGATTTCACCCACCAACTGGCATAGGTGTGTGGACTCACAGATTCTTCCACGTGCATTTGTCTAGCATCTGAAGCTTGGGCAGGCACACAACAGCGCTGCTGCTGACGCGCCAGCCTTTTTCCAGTCTCTGTTTGAGATGCAGCCGTGCACAGACAGCCAGAGAGTTGAGCCACAGTTCTGCACAAAACAAATGCTCTCTCCCCTGTGGCCCCAGCTGGGTGCTAGGGTGGGTGCAGCCCAATCTGCAGCTCTCCTGCCTCCCCCTCCCTCCTATACTCTGGCCCGCCTCACCTAGTCTGACTCAGGGAATGCTGTTTGGGGCACCCTGGGAACCTTCCAGAGAGTCTCAATGGCCCCAGAAGGGGGTACTGTGGGGCAGGCAGGGAGCAGGGCTATCTCTGTCACATCTAGAGCCTCTGAACCAGAAGGGCCCCCAAGTGTTGGCCAGCAACTCCACAGCTGACAATTTCCAGTTTCTGTTAGGCTCCTGCTATGTGCATGTCCCTGTCCAGAAGCGGCATTCCTAGGACTCCCCACTCTCAGCCTAGGACAAGACTTTAAGTAGAATCCCTTTTGCTAGGGCAGGCAAGAGATGCAAGAGGTCAACTATTCAAAAGTTGCCATGGCAACCGGACACTGGCATCTCTTCACCAGGAGGATGGTTAATGCAGTGTAAGATGACTGGGACGGTCAAGACCCATGAACAGGGAGAATTCCCTAGGTTTGGATCTGGTGGGTCTTTGATAATCTGATGAAGAGTACTTTCAATAATTAAATGATGAGAGATATCAGATTATTGCAGGATGAGGAGTTCAAGTAAATTGGGGAAAATGCTGTCACCAGTGTGATAGATACACTTTCTAGAAGTCACTATGGAAGGAAGAAGTTTTAAGAGGATAGTGTTTAGAAAAAACAGATCACGGGTCAACATCGATGCCACACCAAGAAAGTAAAGACTTGGGAATCTTTATCTGTGAAGAGCAGGGAGCCAGTTGAGTGAAGGACAGGCGATGCGGGCCCAGCTGGGTGCACAGAATGGAACAGGATCCAAAGCAGAGGCTGCAACCCCGGCAGGAGAGCAAACACTTCTGTGAGCGAGTAGAGGGACAAGCAGGCGTGCACAGAAAGCGCACATGTTGGAAGGAGCCAGGAAAATGAAAGGATTCATTCCCAAACAGTCACATATTCTCTGTGAAGCTGAAGACAGGGGTGTCTGCTAAAGAGTGAGCGCACAGACGAGGTGGGCATGATGTCAGCTTGGAATAGGCCCTGAAGGCAAGAGAGAGAGAAGGTCACGGCTGAGACCATGCAGAGACGCAGAAAAGCTCGCTGGCAAGAGGACCCAGGAGCAGTCCCAGAATAGGAGCTGAAATGGCAGGGCCTCTAGTGGTTCAGTTGTTAAAAGAGCCTGCCTGCAGTGTGGGAGACCCGGGTTCAATCCCTGGGTCCGGAAGATGCCCTGGAGAAGGAAATGGCAACCCACTCCACTATAAGATCAGATCAGATCAGATCAGCCGCTCAGTCGTGTCCGACTCTTTGCGACCCCATGAACTGCAGCATGCCAGGCCTCCCTATCCATACCAACTCCCGGCGGAATTCACTCAGACTTAACATCCATCGAGTTAGTAATGCCATCCAGCCATCTCATCCTCTGTCGTCCCCTACTCCTCCTGCCCCCAGTCCCTCCCAGCATCAGAGTCTTCTCCAATGAGTCAACTCTTCGCATGAGGTGGCCAAAATACTGGAGTTTCAGCTTTAGCATCATTCCTTCCAAAGAAATCCCAGGGCTGATCTCCTTCAGAATGGACTGGTTGGATCTCCTTGCAGTCCAAGGCACTCCACTATTCTTGCCTAGAAAATTTCAAGGACAGAGGAGACTGGTGGGCTACCATCCATGGGGTCACAAGGAGTCAGATACAACTGAGTGATGAACACTTTCTAAGAGGTCTGGGTGTTCACCAATCCAAGGTCACAAGAGCAAGAGGGAACTACACTTGGTTTCAAGAGAGCAACTGAGGAACAAAAGATCTGTCAAAACTTAGCTGGACAGAGGAGGGCAAACCAAGGTGAGCAGGGCCAGGCCAGGCCTGGACGGCTACATGGAGGTAGACAGCAGAATGTTGGCCAGAGCTGACAGAAGGGCCTGAAAGGAAGAGGCTTACAGTGCCCTGGAGACCTCACAGCTTCATGCAGAGAGAGAGAGAGCTCATGTGAGGGGGAAGAAACGTGTTACTGTATGTGGCATTGCTAAGGTGGCCACTGTGCTCTTTAAGAGCAAGTGTAATGCAAGTGACAGAAAACTGCAAACAAGGGGGTCTCAGCAAGAGTAGAAAGTGTTTCTTTCTTGTTCGTGTAAACAAAGTGCAGTGCTCAGCAGCCCAGAGCTGTGTGTCTTGGGAAAGCAAGCTCCACCCTGTGAGTGCTGCAGCAGCACAGAGCACATGCTCTGGGGGGCGGTGGGGGGAACGAAACGGGGGGGGGGGGTGCTGTAAAAGCAGCATTTTTTGTTCAAAGTGACAAGATACACAGGCATGCCCAAACTGTCACCTATATGTAGGCTTTAAAAACAAACAAAATGGAGAATTTGAGGGTCCACTTTAATAGAAAGCAGCTTTCTAGGGAGAAGGCAGCTTTCTAGCCTTTCAGAAGCTCTATGACTGCCAGTTCTTTGCACTGCTGGACATGATGGGCCCCAAGAAGACACGTGGAGGAGCTGGGGAGTACAGCCTTCAAACCTTGCCCCTCAAACACAGCCAAGGACCTATCTCCTGAGACACACGGAGCAACTCACAAGTTCCACTCCAAAGCCTCCGTCTCTGAACAAGCACACCCACCTGTTGTCTGTCTCAAGCACATGGAACACTCCTTCCAACTTACTCCTTTTATAGGCCAAGCACATAACTGAAACCACAGCAAAACAAAAACAGTACAAGAAAGGAACATTAGAGGCCAATATGCTTGTGAGCAACAACCAAAAACTGCCTAACTGGCTGTAGTAAAATAGTAACAGGTTGTGACCGAGTACAATTTGCTCCAGAAATGTAAGAATGACTGAGTCTTAGAAAAAGATGTCCAACAAGTAGAGGATGATAATCACAGTATCATTAACATTCACTAATTGAGCTTTCGGAGAAGGCAATGGCAAGCCACTCCAGTACTCTTGCCTGGAGGGTCCCAAGGATGGAGGAGCCTGGTAGGCTGCAGTCCATGGGGTCGTGAAGAGTTGGACGCGACTGAGCGACTTCACTTTCACTTTTCACTTTCATGCATTGGAGAAGGAAATGGCAACCCACTCCAGTGTTCTTGCCTGGAGAATCCCAGGGACGGCAGAGCCGGTTGGGCTGCCGTCTGTGGGGTCGCACAGAGTCAGACACGACTGAAGTGACTTAGCATAGCATAGCAATTGAGCTTTTAAAAATGCTATGACCCCTAGGAACAGAAAAAGTCAATAATAAAAGTTTCCCACCAGAAAGCTCAAACAAACACCATACTTTGTGGCGAAGCATTCAAATGCTCTCACATAATCCAAGGATGTGATGAGTCCATGCACCGTCCCAGCGAGTCAGACATGGTCAGCCTCAACAGTGGGGGCTCAGGCACATCACGAAGGAAGGACTGCAAAAACGCTGCTTCTCAGCAACAACACTGTCAGCTAAAATCCCTCCTATTACAGACCAGTTAAAAATGTTGCATAAAAAAAAAAATCTGAATACTTTTTAACTGTACACCAACCTAATGTGAACATTTCAGAAGAGGAAGAAAGGAAAGTAAGGGGAAAGGAAAGAAAATAATCTTGACAATATACAGTGAGCAAGGAGTGAAGCTGGCAACTGCGTCAGCATCAGATCAGATCAGATCAGATCAGTCGCTCAGTCGTGTCTGACTCTTTGCGACCCCATGAACTGCAGCACGCCAGGCCTCCCTATCCATCACCAGCTCTCGGAGGTCACCCAGACTCACATTCATCGAGTCAGTGATGCCATCCAGCCATCTCATCCTCTGTCGTCCCCTTCTCCTCCTGCCCTCAATCCCTCCCAGCATCAGAGTCTTCTCCAATGAGTCAACTCTTCGCATGAGGTGGCCAAAATACTGGAGTTTCAGCTTGAGCATCATTCCTTCCAAAGAAATCCCAGGGCTGATCTCCTTCAGAATGGACCGGTTGGATCTCCTTGCAGTCCAAGGGACTCTCAAGAGTCTTCTCCAACACCACAGTTCAAAAGCATCAATTCTTCGGCGCTCAGCCTTCTTCACAGTCCAGCTTTCACATCCATACATGACCACAGGAAAGACCATAGCCTTGACTAGGCGAACCTTTGTTGGCAAAGTGATGTCTCTGCTTTTGAATATGCTATCTAGGTTGGCCATAACCTTCCTTCCAAGGAGTAAGCGTCTTTTAATTTCATGGCTGCAGTCACCATCTGCAGTGATTTTGGAGCCCAGAAAAATAAAGTCTGACACTGTTTCCACTGTTTCTCCATCTATTTCCCATGTAGTGATGGGACCAGATGCCATGATCTTCGTTTTCTGAATGTTGAGCTTTAAGCCAACCTTTTCACTCTCCACTTTCACTTTCATCAAGAGGCTCTTTAGTTCCTCTTCACTTTCTGCCATAAGGGTAGTATCATCTGCATATCTGAGGTTATTGATATTTCTCCCAGCAATCTTGATTCCAGCTTGTGTTTCCTCCAGTCCAGCATTTCTCATGATGTACTCTGCATATAAGTTAAATAAACATGGTGACAATATACAGCCTTGACGTACTCCTTTTCCTATTTGGAACCAGTCTGTTGTTCCATGACCAGTTCTAACTGTTGCTTCCTGACCTGCATACAGATTTCTCAAGAGGCAGATCAGGTGGTCTGGTATTCCCATCTCTCTCAGAATTTTCCACAGTTTATTGTGATCTACACAGTCAAAGGCTTTGGCATAGTCAATAAAGCAGAAATAGATGTTTTTCTGGAACTCTCTTGCTTTTTCCATGATCCAGCGGACGTTGGCAATTTGATCTCTGGTTCCTCTGCCTTTTCTAAATCCAGCTTGCACATCAGGAAGTTCACGGTTCACATATTGCTGAAGCCTGGCTTGGAGAATTTTGAGCATTACTTTACTAGCGTGTGAGATGAGTGCAATTGTGCGGTAGTTTGAGCATATTTGCTCTTTTTCTATCACCTTGAGCCTCAGGTTGGGCAGCGGACAAGGCACTGGGGTTTCCATGAGAGAGGAAGTGAAAGCAGAAGACAAATGAGGCACTTCAGAGGGGATGTGCTCTAAATTAAATACTAAACTAGGGGAAAAGACTCTGCACAAGGAAACTTGTCTATGTCAGCATTGGCTCCACATGGAGAAAAATGTACGAAGAGAAGTTTTTCCTGAGAATTAGATACTCTCATTATCACTTGGGGCTTGTATTTCCACTACTGGTTTATTCCAATAAACCTAGGCCACAAGATAAATGTTAAGTGGTAATGGATGAGTTTCACCCTGTGATACCTACAAAAGCAAAGGAAAATCCTTTCTGAAGGAATACTCACTCAGCTCAGAAGTCATAGAGTCCCAGAGGTATTATCTCAATAAATATCTGCTAAAAATCAAAATTCACAAAAGACACAAGAACACAAGAAACAACAAGTAAGCAGAAGTGGATCACCAAAAGTTTCAAACACTGGAAATCACAGGTCTGTAATACAAAAGAAATTTGCTTTTAGAAATAAAAGAGCATAGAAAAGATGAGGAAAAGAACGACAGACCATTAAAAATATTAGGCAAAAAATCAGGAAACTGCTGGGAGTGAGTGATGTAACCTGTGTAACCTTATAAAAACTCGAGGGAGAAATTAAACAGTAGATCACACATAGGTGAAGAGACGACAACACACTGGAATTTGAGCTGAACAAATGATTCCACTGCAACCAAGAGGTTAAAAGAGATGGGAAATACAGAGACAAAACTAGAAGACATGAAAAATAAGAGAGAAGCTAAGACAGAAAACAAGCAGGATTCCAGAAGAGGACAGAGGAAGCAGAACACAGGCAGTGTTCAAACAAAGAGCAATGGGCGATTTTCCAAAAGCGATGCAACAACATTCAGGCCGAGCAATCACAACAGGCCTGCTGCTCTGAGACACACTCAGAGCAAAATGTCCAGACTGCAAACCAAGAGAAAATTACAAAAGCCTCCAGAGAGAAAATACGCATCTTGAAGCGAACAGCAGTTATACCCTGCACAGGCCGCAGCTCAAACTGGGAGGCAGAGGGCAAGGCAGTGGCAACTTCAAAGCACTGAAAGAAAACAGCCAGAAAGTAACTTGGCCTTGAATACTAAAAGGCTGTTTACAATGAGTAAAAAATAAAATGGTTTACCACTGACTAGTAATTACTAAAGGAACTCCCCCAAAAGCATTAAGAGGAGTGAAAACAATCCCAGACAGCAAGACGGTATGCAAGAAAGAACCAATTTTTAAAAAACATGTTAATATGTGGTGCTATGGACTGCATTGTATCCCCACAAATTCCTGTGTTGAAGCCCTAATTTCTGGTGTGACTTTATGTGGAGGAAGGAAGTAAATAAGGCTAAGTGAGGTCATAATGGTTGGGCCTTGATACAAAAGAATGAATATCCTTAGAAGATGAGACTCCAGAGAGCTCTCTCTCTCTGCCATGTGAGGACATGGCAAGAAGGCCACCATCTGCAAGCCAGGAAGAGGGCTCTTGCCAGAAAATGAATCATCCGGTACCTCGATCTTGAACGTGCAGCCTACACAACTATGAGAAACAAGTGTTTGCTCTTTAATCCCCCTAGTTTACGATGTTTTGTTGTAGCAGCTGGAGCAGACTAAGACATGTGAAAGTGAAAGTCGCTCAGTCCTGTCTGACTTTTTGCGACCCCAGGGACTATACAGTCCATGAAATTCTCCAGGCCAGAATACTGGAGTGGGTAGCCTTTCCCTTCTCCAGGGGATCTTCCCAACCCAGGTCTCCTGCATTGCAGGCAGATTCTTTACCAGCTGAGCCACCAGGGAAGCCCAATTGTGGATAAAGCCAAATAACACTAACAAGATAGCCCCAAAATAATATTTTCTCATTTGGAAGGTTAAAGAAAATAAGATAATACTGGATACAAATGGTGTGAAAAGGCATGAGGGACATGATTAACAATGAAATGTTCTCTGGTTTCTACGTGGTTCACAAAGAAATCAGAGACAGCCATAGGCATAAAGGGTCAATGCCAAAGTGTCACAGAAATGGAGTTTGCTACCTTCTACCTAGCATCAGAAAAAAGAAATCAATACTTGAGAGAAAATGGATAGAAGAAATTTAAAGGTACTAAATAATTGATGACAGAAATGCATCTGTATGCCTTAGCAATCACAATAAATAAAATCACCAGCTCAGAGACAGACTATCAGATTGAAGTTTTTGTTTTAATCCAGAAAAATACTCAAAACAAAAGACCACGGAAAAATTCATCATAAAAGACAGAAGAAGATACAGTAGACTTAATCTATCAAGGTTAAACAAATAGACTTTAAGGCAAAAATCACTAACAGACGTAAATGACAAAATGTTCAACTTACCAGAAAAAAGTTTTTAACAACTTAAAATTTATGTGTATCTAATGTAAGTGCTTCAAAATACATAAAGTAAAAAGTGTTAGAACAAGGAGAAATGGACAAAACCAGCAACAAAGTGGAATATTTAGACACACTTCTCCCAACAACAGACAGACCTGAGGGCAGAAGTTTAGTAAAAACACTGAACAATGCAACTAACATGTCTTGGACTCTGCACCCAACAGTTACAGTGCAAGCACTCTGCTTAAAAACAAGACACCAAATGAAAAATCTCAAGTTCTGTAAACTGGACAGTTAAAGTCTCCACAAAAAACAAAACAATACACAGTGAAACACTGGGATAAAGCTATAGCATCTTCCAGGCGGAGAACTGGCAAGCATTTTAAAACCTCAATTTTTATAATAGAAGAACATCAGAAAATCAAGGAATTACACATTCCATTTTGAAAGTTAAAAAATAGTAATGAGACAATAATGAAGTGGCAAAAATTAATGAAATAAGAATCTAGAGTATGACAGAAAGGACCAAGAGCTGAATTAGCAGCATTTGAAATAAAAGCAAAGACAGGGATTTCAGTAATGGAGAAGAGCAGTAGGTAGAAAACATCAGACTGAACACTGTACCACTTTTAAAGAATGGAAAGACCTTGATAACTGGGCCATGGTGAAGAGTTCAACATACTTGAATGCAGATGTAAATGTGGACTCCTTTTCTTAAGCAATACTTTGCCATGTAACTTTGCAGCCCCCTCAACCAAAGGCTGGATTTATTTCCTTCAACTTGACTTGGGGCTCAAACTTCTAATTTGTTAAGGTCTACTTTCTTATTTATGCTTCTATCACCATTATAAGCGGGGTGGCACTAGTGGTAAAGAACCCGCTTGCCAATGCAGAAGACACAAGAGATGCGGGTTCAATCCCTGGGTTGGGAAGATTCCTTGGAGGAGGGCATGGCAACCCCACTCCAGTATTCTTGCCTGGAGAATCCCAGGGACAGAGGAGCCTGGCCGGCTACAGTCCATGGGGTCACAAAAAGTCGGACACAACTGAGCAACTTAGCATGTATGCACAAGTGCACCATCATGAGGAAAAAATGCTCATTATAACCCTCGTAGTGGAAGGATGAGAGACACATATGGCTGAATCATCTCAGCTGAGCCCAGTTCTGAATGAGAAGCAGAGTTACCCTCTGGGCCCAGCCTACCCTCAGATGTACAGATGAGACTGTCAGTGCTTTAACTCTGAGAACTTTGGAGCCTCTGGTGACACAGCAGCAGCTGAGACAATGTGGATCCATTAAGTGGAAAAGAAAGAGAACGGGTCAGACACAACATTTCAAGATTCAGGAGCTAAAACTTTCCCAAAACTGATTACATATCACCCCCATAGATTTAAGAAACTCTTTACAAAATTGAAGTAGGATCAAGAAAAATCATATCTATGCACATCATAGTGAAACTAATGAACACCAAGAATAAAAGGAAAATCTGAAGAGCAGCCAGACAAAATAGCCACAAAACTAATAACAGTTCCAAAACAGAAAGTAAGCAATGAAAGGGGACAGTGCAATGACATCGTCAAAACACTGGCAAAAAATAGCTACCAATCTAGAAGCAAAAATACTGTTCAAAATTCAAAGGTGAGAAATGAAATATTTCCTGCCATATCAGTAAGCAATGATGTCCTAGTCACCAGTGACTGCAGCTCACCGTGCACAGTGAGCTGGTGAGCTCTGAGGAAGCTCAAGATGTGGACACGGGGTACTGGCCGCAGGTAGCTGAGATGCATATGAAAGCAATGATTCCAGTGAGCCCAGACTCCTGCATCTTCCCATACATAATAAAACACCAAACTCCTTAATTTGGGATATTTTAAAAATTATTTTAATTAATAATAATCTTTTGATGTTCAGACTAACTGCCTTTTGCTGCAAAACTTCTAATAACCTGACTCCAACCTGCATCCCCTCCCAATGATCTCTCAGGGTTACTTGAGATGCTCTCTCCTGGGCTTAAAGTTCTAAAACTTCCCACAGAATAAAACATAACTCTCAACTTTTAGGTTGTGAATATTTTTTGGTAAGTCCGCAAAGGTTAACAGCAAATTCAATGAAACAAAAATCTCAAAGAACTTATCCCCAGCGGACCACACTAAATACACACACACACACACACACACACACACACCTATATATATATATATATGAAAGAGCTAGAAAAACGATCTCAAACATAAGCCCAGAAATGCAGAGAAAAAAGAAAGAAAAGAAGCAAATGTGAGTCAATCTAAATGAATATTGAAGCAGTAATAATGAGGTCTTGGGGTGTCACTACATATAAAGAACTACATACATCGTTAACCCAACGATATCAATAGTGTAAAGAGTTGCCTACGACAGGAGCGGCACAGGGGTCAGCGAGAAACCAATACACGGGGCCAGTGCTCTGAGAGGCGGAAAACACGAAAAGAGACAAACCTCGCTGCGTTCCAAAGACACCTTTACTTTTGGTCAATGAAATCTGCATTTTACAGATTTCCACAAAAGATGCCCCGCCTCCCCCACCCCCGCGCCCCCGCCGTTTACGTGTAGGAAAGACATTCTCAGCTCCCAGGGCCTGTAACACCAAGCGGCCGGCCTGGCCTCAGGATACCGATAACACGCAGAGGCGCCAAGGAACGGGCCAGCTCACGGAGCTGACGAGACCCCCCTCCACGGGGAGAGTGGAGCCCGAGGCTTCCAGGCCAGCACAACCGCGGCCTCGTTAAGCGACTGCGGACGGAGACGCTCAAACCTGCGCAAAGGCCTCAAGCCCCAAACTCCGCAGACACGCTCTCTGCCCGGAACAGGCCAAACACAACCGGAATTACCGCGGAAGGAGTGTGTGCTCCCCGGGCACCAGCCCCACCGCTCCCTCTGGCGCCCCTAGCGGCCCAGCCCCGCTTGGCGGCACCAGGACTCTCCAGTGGGATCTCCAGACTTGGCGGTTGGGGGTAGGGGTGGAGGGTGGGCAGCGTCCTGGGCTGGTGCAGATGTTGGATCAGAAGCTAGTCACTGGCATAAGCTACAAACAGCAAACAAAGGAAGGGTGGTAGAGCATCTAATGTCAGACAAAGGTGATTCCAACACAACATGCGTTACTATACTGGAGAGCTTTTCGTAATTACCAAAGGGTAAATCCGAGAGGCTGAAATGATTCTAAATGGGTAAGCATCTATTAACACAGCCACAAAATTTAAAGCAATCATCAACAGAAGTAAAAGACAAATTGGTAGATTTCAGTACATTTTTCTCTGTGTAAGACAGAACAATTTAAGTTCAGTTCAGTCATTCAGTCGTGCCCGACTCTTTGAGATCCCATGGACTGCAGCACGCCAGGCATCCCTGTCCTTCATTATCTCCTGGAGCTTGGTCAAACTCATGTTCACGGAGTCAGTGATTCCATCCAACCATCTCATCCTCTGTCATCCCCTTCTCCTCCTGCCGTCAATTTTCCCAGCATCAGGGTCTTTTCCAGTGAGTCAGTTCTTCGCATCAGGAGGCCAAAGTATTGGAGCTTTAGCTTCAGCATCAGTCCTTCCAATGGATATTCAGGGTTGATTTCCTTTAGGGTTGACTGGTTTGCTCTCCTTGTTGTCCAGAGGACTCTCAAGAGTCTTCTCCAACATCACAGTTCAAAAGCATCAATAGAACAAGGCAGGACATTAATAAAGGTATAGAATATTTGCACATCATGACTAACAGTCTTGACCTAGTAACTGTCAACTTCAATAATATAACAGCCAGATAGTTTACTGGCAAAAGCAAGTTTACTCAGGAACAGCAACAGAAATTTCAACTTCAGACAAGCAATCTGGTGCCAACCGTAAGCAAACCCACAGGACAAGGACGGAGAACTTGCTCTTATAGGAAAAAGGAGGAGATGGGCAGGGCCGTGATGATCACTGAGGAGTCCATTGGAGGAACTAAGAGTATGATTGATGGAGGCTTCCCATTGGTTCCGCTGCTGCAGACTGGCTGAGTTGCATGCTACGGAGAGGTGGCTTTTCTGCTGGAGAGTAAGCAGAGGTTAGTTCCTGTGGAGATGTAGGCCCTTTGTCTGTTCCCCTTGAAGTAAGTGATTATGCATGTAGGGGGAGAGCTCCCCACTTCAGGTCTGTCCCAGCAACAACTTTAGCTGCTGCTGCTGCTGCTAAGTCGCTTCAGTTGTGTCCGACTCTGTGCGACCCCATAGACGGCAGCCCACCAGGCTCCCCTGTCCCTGGGATTCTCCAGGCAAGAACACTGGAGTGGGTTGCCATTTCCTTCTCCAATGCATGAAAGTGAAAAGTGAAAGTGAAGTCGCTCAGTCGTGTCTGACTCTTAGCGACCCCATGGACTGCAGCCCACCAGCCTCCTCCATCCATGGGATTTTCCAGGCAAGAGTACTGGAGTGGGTTGCCATTGCCTTCTCCTGAGATTTCTTTAATTCCACATAGCATATGTGAATTATTACATCCAACAAATAAACAATGTTGTCAAGGGACACAGAATAGTCACCAAACATTTGTCCATATGCTTGGGTATAAAGCAATTCTCAACAATTTCGATGGATTGAAATCTGGAGTATGTATGTGTTTTACCATAATGACATTACATAAGAAACTAAGAACAAAAATTAAAATACTCTCAAATATTTGGAAATTGAGCAATACATTCTTGAATAGCGTAAGACTAAAAAAAAAAAATAGAAATTAGAAAATATTTATATTAAATTGCAATGTGTCTGAAACATTATTATCTGTGGTATAGTGCTAAAGCCATGCTTATAAAGAGAAATTTGTGATCTGAAATCATATATTAATGGGGAAAATCTGAAAGTCAGAGATCTGGGTATATATTTCAAGAATTAGAAAAAGAATAACAATCCCCAAAGAAGTAGAAACAGGCTAGTAAAATAGAAATGCACAAAAGAATAAAAATCAAAAGTTATTTCTTTGAAAAAATAATAAAACTGATAAACCCCTAGAAAGAATGATTATGACTAAGAGAAGACACAAATTATCAATATAGGGAATAAAAATGATGACATTTCTACAGGTCCTATAAACATTAAAAAGATATGGAAAAAGGTACCATCTAGGACTAGGCAAAGAGTTCTTAGAGTTGATACCAAAAGCACAATCCATAAAAGGAATGATTGATAAGGTGGGCTTCATTAAAATTAAAAACATGTTCTGCTAAAGTCTCTGTTAAGAAGATGAAAAGACAAACTACAGATGGAGAAAATATTTGCAAGCCATGTATCCAACAAAATGTCATCCAAAATTCTAAGGAACTCTCAAAACTCAACAATTAAAAAAATATCCAATTTGAAAATGGGCTAGAACACATGAACTGACATTTCACCAATAAGCAGATGTAGGTGGGAAATAAACACATGAAAAGATGTTCAACATCACTATCCTTTATGAAAATGCAAGTTAAAGTCACAATGCCATAGCACCGTACACATTTCAAAGTGGCTAAAGTAAAAAGTAGCGACCACACCAAATGCTGATAAGGATGCACAGAAACAGGATCATCCATACACTGCTGGTGAGGAGGTAACATGGCATCGCCACAACGGGAAACGGGGAGACAGTCTGACAGCCTTTTCTAGGACTCAACACGCAACCACAAGACGACCTACACTGCACTCTAGAGCACTGAAGACTTATGTTCACAAGAAGACCCTGTGGGTACATGTGTATTGCAGCTCCATTCAGAACAGCCCCAGACTGGAAACAACCCAGATGTCCTTCAATGGGCAAGTGGTTAATCCGACTGTGGTCCATCCATGTCGTGGAATACCTCTCAGCAATAAAAAGGAACAGACCAGTGATACAGGAAACAACATGGATGAACCTGAAGGGAATGATGCTGGGGAAAAAAGCAACCCATCTCCCCCTCAGCCAGTCTCATTATGGAGATCCGTCTGCATAATGATACAGACCTTCTCAAACCACCCAGAAGCCCAGGACTTCTTATGGGGAAATCTCACAGTAGAATCCCCATGATCAGAAGGCAGCTGAGTCTTTGCAGCTGGTGATCAATAAATGAGTGAGTTGTATGTGGCGGGCTCTTGTCATGAGCTCGCCACTCACAGATCCACCAGCAAGAACGGCACTCTCACCTTCTCCAGCCTACACATATTGAACACATATAGCAAGCTTGCCACAAGGGTAAAGCCCCAGAGCAAGCCATGTCAGAAACCTTCTTCCTCTTCAGGACACTTTACAGGAAAAAGAAGTGGTTAGACCAGCACTGATCCACGGGCTCTGGTGGCTCCCTCTGGGCTCTGCTTACCTTGTCAGATCTTTGGGAAACATACTCAGGGCTTCAGAAGGCCCAAGGGCTGGGCTGGAAAGTTCTATGGCAGGGCTGCCTCCTCATGCACTGCCAGTTCCTCCGGACAGCTCTTTGTTCCCTTATGGCAAACGGAGGAAGATGGGATCATGGTCACCCCCCACAGGATCACTGGGACGAGTGGAACTTAAGAGACAAGGATGGTTTGCAAGCAGAACTGTGCACCCAGCAGCAGCGCTGGTTTGTGTGCGGCTGGGGGTGGGGGCAGGAGGTGAGTGCGGGTGAGCAGGGCTGGGGGCTCCAACAGTCAGCACTGAGCTGAACCTGGGCCGCTTCCACGCCACCCGCCCGCAGGTGCCTAGGGCAGGAAGGGTTGCTGTTGTGATGGAGGAACTGATTTTACGTTATTTAACTTGAATCAATTTGAGTTTAAATACCAGGAGATGTTAGGACATGATCCTAACATCTTAAGTGTCTATGTCTTGCTGTTTGTTGCAATTTTTAAACTGAACCAAGAAAATACATTCATTGTGTCCTAATAGTTTAAACAGCAAGTTAAATGCACAGCTTTCCCTACTCACGGGGTCTCGGCAGCTCCGGAACGGTCTGAGGGACTCACTCGGCTCAGCTCCTGCTCGGGGAGGGTCTGCGGACTCAGCAGCCCAGGGCAGATCCAGCCACGGTTTCCTGAGTCCTCGGCTGCGGGCAGTCAAACAGACCTCTGGTCTGCTATCCGGGTCCCCAGGGCCTCCCTGGTGGCTCCGTAATTCCTGGAATGATGATGAGCCTCAGGGCTGTGGCTGCAGGCTGCCTGTCAGCTCTGGGCCAAGTGCCGAAGGCCCCCCAGAAACAGACCAGAGACGAAAGCTGAGGGCTGATGGTTTCTTCTGGAGGGGATGGTGCATCTCCAGGGCAGGCGGGGAGGGAGGGCGCCGTCCAGCTGTGCTGCCGCCCACACAGGCAGGCCACACACTCTGTCCCAGGCGCCCGAGATCCTCAGAATTGTCCCAGCTGGGCAAGGGGGTGGGGATGCAGGCTCCCAACCCCAGGGGCCGGTGTTGGGGCCTCAGGGACTGAAGAGGGGAGATGGGGTCCAGGCCAGGAAGTGCCGACCAGGCTTGGGAACCTCGGGCACAGCTGTGGGTGCTGCTGTGGGTGCAGCCCTTCCAGGGCTGGCCAGGTGGGACTCCTCAGTGAGAACGAGAGCGAAGCAGGAAGCCTGCTTAAGGCCCCACTGCTGGGGGCCCACAGCTGCAGTCAGGCCTCTGGGCTGCTGCCCCTGCCACACGCAGACCCCTCTCCAGGTCTTCTCCGCTCCCTGGGACTGTGCAGAGTGTATTCAGAGATGCATGGGCCAAGGCTGGGCACAGTGCCCAGCATGTAGGAGGCACATAAACAGATGAGTGAATAAATGCATGACTACAGTGTACAGGGGCCCTCACTGTCTCCAGCTCACCTGTCCTCCCTGACCTCTCTCCCAGCTGCAGACTGAGAAGAGCTGCCAGGGTCCTGGTGGCCGGGGGGTGCCAAGGCCCCGTGTGCCCAGCATCTAGATCTCTGCAGCAGAACCAGTGAGGTGGTGCCGCCCTTGGGGGGCCAGCGGGCTTCTCCAGGCCCAGGTGCGGTCCTGCAGGAGCTGCCTGCCCCACAGTGACATGGGCCGTCCAGGCAGCAGGCCCCAAGATGGGTACTGCAGGCACAGGAAGGCAGAGGGGGCCCAGTGGTGGCGTGAACTGCGTGGGTGGAGCTAGGAGCGGGACCCTCGCCAGCCTAGAGGGCATCTGAACACCGGGGAGGAAGAACCTCAGGGCAGCATTAAAGACACAGGGTTCTCCTCCTGGCATCCTCCAAGCTGGGGACAGACAGGCGGCAACCCTGTGCCCTCTCGGCCATGTCAGTGCCCGTTCAAGACCCTCCCCAACCTGGAAAGGGGACACGGGCTGAAGGTCTACACCTGGCAGAGACAGCCCACTCCCTGGACAAGCATGGCCTCAGCTATCCCCTGCGTCCTCACGTGGATGGGGAGTGTGGCCCTGGAGCCACCCTGCTCCTGCCCATAGGTGGCCTCACCCTCTGGAGTCCCAGAAGCGTGACAAGCAGTATGCTCCAGGCCAGGCCCAAGACACCCTCAGAGGGGTCTTATGAGATTGGAAAGAGATCAAAGGCCCCAATGAAAGTAACAACCTTTTGCTTTCTCTTCCCTTATCTTGTTTTAAACAGCTGCTGCTCATCAATCACCACTTTCACTTCTGTGATCTTGCTTGCTTGTTGCAGGGGAGGGATCTGAGCTTTTTGAGCTGGAAGTTTCTGGTGTATAAAAGATACCCAGAACAAAGCCAGGACACTCAGCCTTTGGAGGTAACTCTGCCGAGCCGGCACCGGCACCGGTGCTGAATAAACCCTGCTGTTCTGCATCTTTGAGTGCCGTTTGTCTCTTTCTGACGCCATGGTTTCTATAACACTTCCAGGCCTGAACTGGAGCGTTAGTCCACTCCACTCCCTGAGGTTTGATGAAACCCTGAGGGGCGTGTGGTCTCTGCCAGGGGAAGGGGTTGCTAACAATAAAGCAGCCATTATTTACCAGCCAAATGGGTTTATTCGGGAACAGCAAAGGATGGCAATTTGGGATTGCAAAGAACGCAGCTCTGGTGAGCTATATGCACTGCACGTCTAGTAAAACAAAGACGAACCGCTTTTGCAGAGGAGAAGGGGAGTGGGGAGGGGCCGTTATGAACAAAACTTCCACTGGAGGAAACTGGGAGTTCACACCGCGGTGGCTTTCCATTGGCTGTGCTGCTGCCGGGCAGGGAGAAAATCTTCCTTCCTCCTGCTGGTCTGAGTCACCGCCCGCCAGTGAGGCGTGGCAAATGTCTTCCTGTCGGGACCTGCACTGACCTCGATGACGATGTGCCGTGCACGAGTGCTCCTGCAGGAGCTGCCTGCCCCACCGCGACCCAGGCCCTCCAATTCAGTGACTTTCCCTTTGTTACTCTCACGAGGTGCTGGTGGTGAACCAGGCTCAGCTCCACACCCCGACTGGTGCACAGCTTCTGGCAGCTACCCTGCCTGCCACACTCCCCACTTTGCCAGCAGGGGGTGCTGGAAGGAGCTGGACGCTGGAGGGTAGGAGCTTGCCTCTGACTTGGCTGTTCCTTGGCATTACCTTTAACAGGATAACGGAGAGTGAAATTCCCCGGCCAGGCTCTGCCCAGGGTGTGCCAAAGTTTCTATGGTGTGCTGCTGCAACAGAACCCAAGGGCACAGTCTCAGACAGGGAGCCTCTCTCATGCACCACTTCCTGGAGGCCTTGGCCCCTGCTCTGGTTGATGAGCTTCCTGGCCCACCTCCAGGGCCCCCCATTCCGTGACTCAACCCCAACCTGCAGGGAGGGAGTGCCAGGCTGTCCTGGGTGTGCCGCACAGGATGCTGGCTGCTGGGACACCCCTGTTTATCCAGTTTATCACCCTCCCGCTCCTGGAAAATACCAGCTGCCCACGCTCAGGGGCCCAGGCGTCCTGGCACCCTGGCTCCTCTCTGCCCAGACCAGCTGGAACTGGAGCACCTGCCCACCCAGAACAGGGGGACCCAGAGGGAATGATCCCATCCTGCAGCTCACTTTGTCCCTCCTTGGAAGGAGGCAGCTGGGACAGTCCTGTCCACGTGGATACTCAGAGAACCCCGCCCAAAGACAGGGGTCCTTCGGGATCAGTATGGCTGAAATTGTCCTTGCTGCGGGAAAACAGAAGGCTGCAGTGTTGGGAGCAGGGACCAGGCTCTGTGAGAAGGAAGGGAGGGAGGAGGCAAGACTGGTCAGGGCGGGTGCCAGAGTGACTCAGGACACATGGCTTTCTGCTCAGGACACTCCAGGTCCCACCAGCCTGAGCTCTCCACTGACTGCTTAAGCCCTTTGTGAGGCACCTGGTGCCCCTGAGCAAGCCAGCCTTCCTCTCCTTTCCCAGCACTCTGCTCATGAACCCTAAGACAAGAAGAGTTTCCATTCTTTGTGGCCAGGACTAAGGCTCAGCATGTGACCAGGGTCAGGGATCAGTATGGGACCAGGGTCAGGGCTCAGAGTGTGACCAGGGTCAGGGCTCAGGGTGTGACCAGGGTCAGGGCTCAGAGTGTGACCAGGGACAGGGCTCACAGTGTGACCAAGGTCAGGGATCAGAGCGTGACCAGGGTCAGGGCTCAGAGTGTGACCAGGGTCAGGGCTCAGAGTGTGACCAGGGTCAGGGCTCAGAGTGCGACCAGGGTCAGGATTCAGAGTGTGACCAGGGTCAGGGCTCAGAATGTGACCAGGGACAGGGCTCACAGTGTGACCAAGGTCAGGGATCAGAGTGTGACCAAGGTCAGGGCTCAGAGTGTGACCAGGGTCAGGGCTCAGAGTGGGACCAGGGTCAGGGCTCAGAGTGCGACCAGGGTCAGGATTCAGAGTGTGACCAGGGTCAGGGCTCAGAGTGCAACCAGGGTCAGGATTCAGAGTGTGACCAGGGTCAGGGCTCAGAGTGTGACCAGGGTCAGGGCTCAGGGTGTGACCAGGGTCAGGGCTCAGGGTGTGACCAGGGTCAGGGCTCACGGTGTGACCAGGGTCAGGGCTCAGAGTGCGACCAGGGTCAGGATTCAGAGTGTGACCAGGGTCAGGGCTCAGAGTGCGACCAGGGTCAGGATTCAGAGTGTGACCAGGGTCAGGGCTCAGAGTGTGACCAGGGTCAGGGCTCAGAGTGTGACCAGGGTCAGGGCTCAGGGTGTGACCAGGGTCAGGGCTCACGGTGTGACCAGGGTCAGGGCTCAGAGTGTGACCAGGGTCAGGGCTCAGAGTGTGACCAGGGTCAGGGCTCAGGGTGTGACCAGGGACAGGGCTCACGGTGTGACCAGGGTCAGGGCTCAGAGTGTGACCAGGGTCAGGGCTCAGAGTGTGACCAGGGTCAGGGCTCAGAGTGTGACCAGGGTCAGGGCTCAGGGTGTGACCAGGGTCAGGGCTCAGGGTGCGACCAGGGTCAGGGCTCAGAGTGGGACCAGGGTCAGGGCTCAGAGTGCGACCAGGGTCAGGATTCAGAGTGTGACCAGGGTCAGGGCTCAGAGTGCGACCAGGGTCAGGATTCAGAGTGTGACCAAGGTCAGGGCTCAGAGTGTGACCAGGGTCAGGGCTCAGGGTGTGACCAGGGTCAGGGCTCAGAGTGGGACCAGGGTCAGGGCTCAGAGTGCGACCAGGGTCAGGATTCAGAGTGTGACCAGGGTCAGGGCTCAGAGTGCGACCAGGGTCAGGATTCAGAGTGTGACCAGGGTCAGGGCTCAGAGTGTGACCAGGGTCAGGGCTCAGGGTGTGACCAGGGTCAGGGCTCAGAGTGGGACCAGGGTCAGGGCTCAGGGTGTGACCAGGGACAGGGCTCAGAGTGTGACCAGGGTCAGGGCTCAGAGCGGGACCAGAGTCAGGGCTCAGGAGACTCCTTGCTGGAATAGACATAGGAACACCCTCTTTCCAACCTCTGAACTGTGGGGGGTCCGAATCCCACCTGGGACCTCACTGCCCCGTGCCCAGCACAGGGTGGGAGGTTGGGTAGGAAGCGGGGAAGGGGCAGGAGCAGGCCTCAGTCTCCTGTTTATGAGGAGGTCCTGGGCTTTGTCACTGGGCCAAGGTCTTTTCCCAGAGGTGGGATCAAGGTCCGCTGGGCAGTGTCCAGCCTCGGGCCTCGGGCCTCACTGTCACCTTAGTCTCCTCACCTGCCCCGCAGGCCTGTGGGGCAGGATGCTCCCTGCCTCCTCTCAGCCGCTCTGGGGAGAGGAGGGCAGTGCCAGCCTGAGGAGGCCTTATGTTAACTGGCCTGTGCTGGGTCTAAGCCTTAATGGGAGAGCACCCAGCTTGTAAAAGAGTGAGTTTCAGATGCCTGCTAAGTGGACTCTCCCCCTACCCCCACCCCTGGGTGAACAGGTGCTTGGATGCACTCTCTGCCCATACCCGGGCCAGGCAGCCTCTGCCCTCCTGCTCTCTTTGTGGGGAGGAGAGGACCCCCTCCCTGGAAGAGGTCTCTACAGGTAGCTGGCCCTCTCAGACCCACCCCAGAGGACTGCAGAGGCTTTGCTGCAGAAGAGAGTCCGCGCTTTTCCATGCCGACCTACTAGGGGAAAGGAGCTCTCACAGGTCCCCAGGAATATCAACCTCAGTTTGAGGAGCGCTGTGCCCGCTGGCTGAGACCCCGCTGAGCTTGCCTGTCAGAGGGTTTTGGGAGTCCACCTCCCTTGTCTATTGCTCTGCCCTGGCTCCTCCTCCTCAAGGCACCCCCTCCCCACCCTACTTCAAAATGCAGCCCACCCTGGAATCTGTTCCAGGCTATGCACACGGCTGCCCTGTGTGCGCCCCGAGTGACTGATCTCTGAATGTGGCTCTCCCAGTTCCCCACACCCAGCCCTTCGTCCTTGCACCCCAGGACCCAAGCCTGGCACTGAGCAGTGGTCAGCAACACCTGAACAAGTGGCTGTTAGCCACCTGCAGCAGTGGGGCTGGAGCTCCAGGTGCTGTCTCTGCCTCCCACAGCCTCTCTGCTGCGTGCACAGACCCAAGGCCGCGTCTGGCCTCCGCCTTCTGGACCCTAAGAGGGGTCTTTGGCTGGCCCACTGTTCCAAACAGAACTCTCTGGTCTGGGCTCCATCTCGCACTTCCCAACCACATGCTCCTCCAAGAAGATCAAAGAACTCAGCTCAGGCTTGGGCTGAGTGCTCAGGCAGAATCTGGAAAGACACCCAGGCCTCAGAGTCCAGTCTGTCTGTCAGGACAGCTCCAGGCAAGACTGGGCTTCAGGTCAGGGAAGCCATGGGCTGCTGGGCAAGGCCTGGTCATTGCCATGGCTCATGGCCACAGAAGGTCACCAAGCTAGGAGGGAAAATGGAGTGGGAGGAGTGGATGGAGTGGACGCTCAGCCAGTGTCTCCCACAATCTTAGGGGAAGTGAGGAGAGCTCTGGTTCCTTACCCACCTTCATCTTTTGGGGCCTGGGACAAATGGGAGCCCACACAAGCATAGAGCCAAAAACGTGAATGTTTTAAAAGAGGCATTAGAAAAGCTAAAATATCATTGACAAATATACCATCAAAACAAACTGGACAGGGACTTCCCTGGTGGTCCAGTGGTTAAGACTCTGCACTTCCAACACAGTGGGCACAGGTACTAATACTAAGATCCCATGGGTTACGTGTGCAAAGAAAGAAAAGAAACGACACTCTAGTGTGAATTTAGGTTCCAGGTTCCTTGGCTGCACAGAGAGAGCCTGGCCCCAGCTGGAGACCTGACCCATCCTGCCCTGCAGGGGCCCAACATGCGTGCATGTGGCCCCCAGCCCAGACATCTCCACCTCCCACCCCCACCAACAGCTGCTCTGTGCTCAGCAGCTCAGCCCATTCTCTGCAGGGGGATGGAGACTGGGAAAGGCCACAGGCTCCAGGTGGGCACCTTGAGGGCACAGGCAGGGCAGCGGGGTCTGAGGGCACTCTAGACAACACACTTCTCCCATGAGGGAAAGCTGGGGAGAGGTTCATGGGCACTGGCCAGGTCTGGGTGAGGGAGGGACAGGTGGTGAGTGAGGGGTCCACCCTGGGGGCTGACGCGGGAGCAGAGTTACTCAAATCAGACGGCGCTGACTCCGGGCAGACAGACCCAGTCAGAGCTGCAACCAGAAGGGTGGCTGTGGTCACTGAGGAGGGGACCATAGCTGCCAGGAGAGAGAGGCTGGGGACCCCGGAGCGGGTGGAGTAGAGACATCAGGAGATGTGAGCGCCCTCCACAAGATACCAAACATGGGCCACCCACTGTGAGCAGGCTGCACCCCCCCAGGGCACCCTGGTCACCCACTTTCCCACAAGCCTGGCCTGGAGGCCTGATGGGCAGTGTCACAGCTCCCAACAGGATGTTGGGTGCCCCCTGGCTCTGCTCGCCTCTGGTTAGTTGGCCCCTAGACCAGCAGCACCAGCTCCTCAAGGATCTTGCTAGGAATGTGGGCTCAGATTCCGCCTGGGTCTCCTATCACAGTAGCATTTAGCAGAGCTCCAGGTGGCCCAAAGCCAGGTTGAAGCCTGTGATGCCTCAGTTTCTCCATTAAAATGAGTCTGGGGCCTCCCTGCTTGCCCTGGCTCAGGGGAGAAGCATGGGAGAATGCCTACTTGGAAGAGCTCTGGGGGACTGTGCCCCCCAGACCCCAGGCAGGACCCTGTCCCTAAGACTCCCAGAGCGGGTTGTCACCAAGACACCATGCCTGCACCTCCTGCGTTCTTCCCAGCTCAACCTGGACCTTGTGATGATGGCAGAGACAGGGAGATGGATGTTTCCAAACAGAAAGAGGGGAACGGAGGCACAGGGGACCTTCTGAGAGCCCCTGGGGACTGTGGGGGCAGGGCAAAGGGAAGTCCAGGCGGCATGAGTCAGGCTGGCCTGGCTGGCCCAAGCTCATCTCCAGCTAAATTACTAGGTCTGCTCTGGCCGGGAAGCCAGCCATATAAAGGCACCTGCTGCTGGCTCTTCCCCAGTCCCAGCTGGCGGATACCCTACAATGAGGCCACTCCTGGTGCTTCTGCTTCTGGCCACGCTGTGCACTAACCTGGGTAAGGGACGCTGACCTGGGCGGGCGGCACCGGGCAGGGCTGGCTCCAGTCTGAGGGTCTGTGGCATCAGCCTGGTGGGAGGCTTTAGAGAGTCGGGGGAGAGACCATCGAGGCTGCTCCCTGACCAGCCAGACACGGAGACCTTGGCACCCTTTGGGGCATGGTTTCTGGAACATCTGCCTCCTGTGGATGCAAAAGACTGCAGTGAGCAGTCTGAGGCTGCAGAGCTCTGGGCCAGGCAGGGGGACCTTGGTTCCAGCCAGGGGCACCAAGTGTTCTGTTTCCCTGGGATTTCTGGGAGGTGGGACTCCAGTGCTAAACCAAGAAAAGAAACTGGTCACCGCTCTTCAGCCCCAGCTCTGCCCCTACCTGATGACCTGGCTTTATGACACTGAACATCAGCGCCTGCAGCTTTTGAGGTCACCGGAAATGGGGCCTGGGGAGGGGTGATAGAGCCTGTGATTATTAACTGAATAATTATCACCCAGGGGTAATTAGCCCCATCACTTCCCCCCACCCCCAGCTTGGCTGGGGGGTGGGTGTGGAGGTAGAGCTGTCTGGGGAAGGCCAGGGGGTGAGCGGGTGTGAAGGGTGGCGGCAAGGGGGTGCTGCAGTTGGAAGGGGGCTCCTTGGGGATCAGCCCCAGGTTGAGGGGCCTGGAAAGACAAATGGACATTTGTGCAAGGATGTGAAGCTGGTTCGGTGGCCCAGGCAGTGTGCAAGTTCACTTCTAAAAGGAGAGCCTGGTGCAGAGATGGAAGTGGGAATGGAGAGCCGGTGCTGGGAGGCCCAGTTCAACGGTGGGAATCAAGGAGGAGAGGGTGACCTCTGCTCTTGGGTTTCCTGGGAGCATTAACCCATTAAGGCTCAGCACAGCTCAAGCACATGGGGACTACCTGGACCCTGTGGGGGAAACTGAGGCACCTCAGAGTGTCTCCTGCCCACCAGCACCCAGGACTTAGTTGCACATGGGGGACTAGGAATGGCTGGGGCTCACCCTCAGGCAGAGAGGCCTCTTCTTCTTGGGGAGTTCCAGAATACTGACCTGGGAAGGATGGCCTCTAAGCCTGGGGCTCTGAGGGTCTGAGCTTGGCCTTCCTGCTTGCCCATGGTGCAGCCACCAGCACCCTGACTCTCCATGTAGAGCGGAGAGTTTTGACATCATTCAATCCGTGTGTGCAAGGACACGCCCATAGGGCACCCCTCCCAGAAAACCCCCAGGGACTCCCACAGGTCCCCCTGCCCAAAACCCTGGCAGAGAGGTGCCCTCTCCTGCAGCACAGCCCCCACACTGCAGTAAGGGGCTTCTGGCAGTCCCACCTACCCACTTGTCCTGTCACAGCTCCTGGGCCCTCCCAGCCTGGTCCCCGTCGGCCTGGCCTCTGCCATGCTGCACCTTCTGCCCGAGAGCTCTTTCCCCAGATGACAAATAAAAATCCGTTCATCTGTCCGGGCCCAGCTCCGGGGTCACCCAGTCCAGAAAGCCTTCCCAGATGGCCCCACCCTCTATGAAGACCACAGTCCCTCTCGGCCAGGTGCTCACAGAGTGTCCAGTGCATGCCCCACTCCAGCCCACTCCAGGTTACATGCTGTCCCTTCGTCGGCCACACTTGCATGGCCTGTGGGGTCTCCAGGCTGGGAGTCTTGTCCCCATCTCCGTGTCTGTGGGACTTGAAGCCAGGCACTCAGCACTCGGGGGCTGGCCAGGACTGCACTTGAGCTGCAGACGCCCTGTCCACCCGCCTGTTAGTCAGCAACCCATAGCAGAATCTCAGAGCCTCAGTCCTCTGGTCCAGGCAGCAGTCCTGGGCCAGGCGAAGACACTGTGGCCGAGAGGGACAGGGGCCGAGAAGGAGGACTCCGATTGCTTCTGTCCTAGGGGCCGCCTGCAGGCCCCGCCCACCATCTCCACCCACACTCCTGCTGCCAGACTGGCACTTGCAGGGAGCCTGTGGGGCACAACTGTCCCGAAGCAGAGCCTGAACCCGCAGCTCATCTCAGGGGACCAGGAATGCCTCCAGAGCAGGAGGAGGAGAAGGAGGTGCCCAGCCCAGCCCCAGGCCCAGGGTCCCTGCTCGCCATGGCTGCCCGAGGCCTGGCCCAGACTGACCGGGAACACCCCCAGAGCAGGAGGAGGGAGAAGAGGCGCCAGCCCAGCCCCAGGCCCCCAAGGACCCCCGCAGTGGCTGCCCGAGCCCCCAGCCCAGACTGACCGCGGGCCTGTGCTTCCTTCCCTCCCAGCCCGGGCCCTGCAGTGCGAGCCTCTGGTGGAGTGTGCCCCGCCCCGACAAGTACTGTGTGATTACTCGGGCCGGTGAGTACCCACACCGGCCCCACCTCCTGCACGTGGGCCTCTCGGCCCAGCCCGGACCCCAGGGACACCATGTCCTCCTGCAGGAACCCAGCAGTGGGGCCCACCCAGGGCTGTAGGGGAAGGGACGACCCATCCTTCTTTGTGAGCTGCACGTGTCCATGCAAGGGCTGATTAAGAGAAACTCCTTCAGCAACCCAACAACATTGTCACCCTGAGATCCCAGTGCTGGCTTCCCGGTTTGAGTGAGTCTCTGCATGGCGGGAGATCGGAGTTTGATCCCTGGTTTGGGAAGATCCCCTGGAGAAGGAAATGGCAACCCAATCCAGTATTCTTGCCTGGAGAATCCCATGGACAGAGGAGCCTGGCAGGCTACGGTCCGTGGGGTCACCAAGAGTCGGACACGACTGAGTGACTAAGAACAACAGCAGCAATGTAAAGTGTTTGGGAGGGAGGGAGGGAGGGAGCAGGCAGCCCACAGATTCACCAAGACAGGGGACAGGGGGCTGGAGTGAACGTCTGCACAGCCTGGCCTTGGTCGGCAGCTCAATCAGTGTGCCTTTCCCGGGCTGCCTGCCTTGCACCGTGGGCTACAGGACCCGTGACCCCTGACCTGGGCACCCTGCACTGTGCTCAGGCCCCTGGCCTGCCTGCCCAGCCACACCGGGACCCTGCCTTCCCCAGGGCAAGCCCACGCCTTCCTCCCACCTCCCGGGATCCCTCCTCTGGTCTGAGCTGCTACAGGCCGAGTGGTACCAATGACAGGCAGGGTCAGGGTGCGGGTGGGGCCCCAGGAGGTCACATGGCAGGAGTCTGCTCGGTGGGAATGTCTGCCCTGGATGGGTGGCAGAGATTGGGTAAGGATCTGAAATGAAGGGGGCCCCTCAGAGAGAAGAGACGTGACAGTGATGGGCAGACGTGGGCACTGCATGAGGGCCCAGAGATGCGGGCTGGGCACCTGGGTCTGATTCTGGGAGGGAATGAGGCGCCCTCTCCCCTTGCAAGTGTGTGCTTAGTCACTTAGTCGTATCCAGCTCTGTGACCCCATGAAGTGCAGCCCGCCAGGCTCATCTGTCCATGGGATTCTCCCGGTGGGAATACTGGAGTGGGCTGCCATTTCCTCCTTGCACGTAGCTGCTGCCACTGGGGTCGTGTCTACAGAGGCCCCGCAGAGTCCCCCAGGCTCCCTACATGAAGCAGGGCGGCCAGGCAGCCTCACAGGGGTCACCCTCTGGGCCACTGCATCCTTGTCAGTCCCAATGACACGGAGACCCTTGCAGCCAGGACGCATGACAGGGTCATAGGGTCTGGCCCAGAGCCCCGATGAGTGCACGGCAGGGCTGGGACCCATGCTGGGGTCTATCTCCCCCAACCCAGCTGGCCATCGGCCATGTTCAGCCCAGAGACACCGTGCAGGAGCGGGGCACCCCTCTGATGCCTCTTGGAGCCTCCCCTCCTGTCAGGCAGAGAAAGACCTCACCCAGAGGCATGAGCGTGTCCCTGTCTCGGGACTAGGGGACGAGCCCTGCTCCCGGCAGAGCCCCGGCTGCCGGGGCCACAGCTGCGAGCTACACCCCCTCCAAGTCACCTGGCAGGTGGCCCTGAGTACCCACTAGGTGCCCCTGCCTCTGGCCCTGGTGTGAGGCAGGGACCACAAGATTGCTGGCTTCAAGGACACAGTGAGCCTTGAAGTAAGAAGGAATAAGGGGGCGTGGATGCTGCTTCTTCCCAGCAGGCCCAGGATGCCCCCTGGTTCTCCCTTTGCCCCAAGAACCTCAGCTCTTTCACCCTGGACAGGACTAGACACTCTGAAGGTGCACAGTTCTATCCCGGGGTTGGGGGCTTCCCTTAGACACCCCAGGTCTGCTGTCTCTGCCTTCACCCCACTTCCCACCTGCCCCTCACCATCCATCTGTCTGTCCATCCCCCTGTCTGGCCAGGCAGCACTCCCTGAGTATCCCTTCCAGGGCCAGCAGTCAGACTCAACCCGACTTGAGTCAGGGGTTCCCCGGACTGACAAGTAGGGACGGCGCAGTGAGACCCCACCTGAGGGGGATGGTGCAGGGGGGCCTGGGGCAGCAAATGGAGGGACAAGGGCCCTCTGGCTGGTTCAGGCTTGGGCAGTGGTGGGTGGTCACTGCTCTGTGCTCCCTGTATCACCCAGAGTGCCTCCAGCAGTTTGTGAGTCCTCCCCGAGCCTCAGTCTTCTCATCTGACCATGAGGACGGTAGCTGGGCAACCCTGGGAGTTGGGGTGGTTTCTGGGCCTCCACTGCTTTGGATCAGCTGAGGAGGGGCCTGAGACTGTGGCCCCTCAGAGGTACTCGCTGCAAAGAGCCAGCCCCCACTGGGTGCCAGGCCCAGAGTATTAGTCATCTTCTCAATCAGTCCGCTGACAGCCCCGGCCTAATACACCATTCCTCAAGCCAGGAAGCTAGAGCTCAGAGCCTTCAGGGGAGGACGTGGCCACACTGGGAGGTGTCTTCTCGGTTGTAACTCAGAAACGGGTTAGCCAGTTACCAAACAGAACTCAGGTCCGCTCAACTGACAAGCAGCAAAGCCAATCTGGTCACACCAGGTGGTGGTGAAGGGAAGTTAGCATTTATTACAGGATCTAGCAAGGAGAATGAACAGCTCATGCTCAAAAGCCCCAAACTTCCCAAAGGCCGATTTTAAAGGCAACATTAGGGACGAGGGTGGAAGGTGTGTGATCATGGGTTGGTGGAGAAGTTTTAACTGTGGGATTTTCTGGAATTTTGACCATCTGGTTTCAAGCCATCTGGAGTCCAGTGCTTGTGGTCAGCGTGTAGTCATCATCCCCCACTGGCTGGGGACAAGCATCAGAGTGTCATCCGTGGCCCTTCCAGAGGAGCCAGCCGCCCTGGCTCTGTCGTCCCGATCATTAGCTGCTAGAGTTTGCTCCTTGGAGTTCGAGGAGGGCCAAACAAGAAGCAAGGACACCAGTGGGCTTGTATCCAGGAGACCTCCAAGGTCCCACTGGTTTCACCAAGACCGCCCCTGTTATGTTCTGCCCACAGAAACATATCTCCTTACCCAAATAACTTAGCAGAGCTGCAATTAATTGTTGCATTAACTGAATCCACTGCTGGGGTAAGAGATAAAGAAATACCCCATCCAGTGTGCAGCCCTGGGCGCTCCCCGCACCCAGGGGCTTCCTGGGGAGGGACAGCTGCCCACCTGGGCAAGCTGGTCTTTGCTCGAGGCCCCTCAGAGGGTCACACTGGCCTATGACCCTCCTGGTCAGGGCACAACTTTGACCCACCGGGAGCAGGCGTTTCTGTCCTCCTTGGCCAAGGCCTTGGCCTTAGAGAGCAAGAGCCTTCCTGGCACCGGTGGCTCTGATGGCAGCACCCTAAACATGGCACCCAGCCACGCCGGCCGAAAGCTGGCGCTCACTCAGCTCGCTCTCAGCGCTCCTCACGGATGAACCCATCTAACCCTGAACAATTGCACAGTTGGTTCTCTGATTATCCACACTCTCCAGACAAGGAAATCTCCAGCCTCTGGGCCGACTGGGAACGGGAGTCTCCTTCGGGCAGGCCCACAGTTTCCAGCATGTTCTGTGTTGAGAGAAGTGACTCATGCTGACCCAGCACCACTGGGCTCTGAGCTGCCAGCACCGTCATCTCAGGGGCCCCACTCAGCGGCCCCCCAGGGCAGGTGCAGAAGCTGAGCCAGTGTCCAAGGAGGAAGGCGTCTTGCCGAAATGCCTTGCTCACTCCCCGAGGCCCCAGCTCACCCTGTCTCCCTGCACGAGGGATGTGAAGCTCTGAAGGCAAATGTGCAGACTGCCCCGTGTCCTCTAGCCCCCACCCCCATTTTCTAGGGCTTCCCAGACCCACAAAGAGACCGGTGAACACAGGGCCTGGCCTTCCCTCTGGAGCCTGAAACCCAGAGCAGAGAAGCACCCTCACATCTGTCAGAGGGGCTCGGAAGATAGGCAGGGCGTGGGAGCCGCTGTCAGTCCCTGGCCCTGGGCGTCATGGAGGAGCTGGTATGAGCAGGAGACACGCACACTCCCACTGGAGAGCCCAGAGCCTGGAGCCAGCTGTCCCTGCAGTGCCTGGGGCCCTAGCGGCAGGCCCTCCCCTAGGGCTGGCTGGGTGGCGGAGCAGGCACCCACGGGCCCTTGCCCCTCTCTCCACAGCCAGCCCCAGTGGCGTCCTGGTCATGAAGTCCTGCGCCCCGACCTGCCCCAACAGCACCGTGACCTCGGACGGCCTGGCCCTCTCTGTCTCCTGCTGCCGGGACAGCCAGTGCGTTAGCAGTGCAGCCACGGGCCTGCCGGGCGGCCCAGGCGCCCTGTGGGTCACCACCGTGGCCAGCCTGCTGTGGGCTCTGCTCCAGGTGGCCTGCTGAGCCCAGTCTTACCCGAGCCCTCGCAGCCTGCGTGGAGTCCATCTACAGCACTTGTCTCCCCGTCTCTCCTCCCTGCCTCCCCCAGGCCCCACCAGCCCCCTCCCAAGAGCAGCTCCCCCGCCGCAGGGAACCATCAGCATGGACACACCCTCACTCAGCCTTCTCCTGGGTTCCGGGGATCCCCTGACCATCCAGCAGTGGGAAGGGCGCCTGCATTCTCCCCAGCCCCCTCCAGCCCACTTGAGGGGCTCCCCCTGGGGACCCCCTCTCCCTCAGGCCCTGCCTCTCAGGGCCCCCTGTGCTCCACGGCAACCCCCACTCTGGCTGTTCCTGTGCAGGCGAAGGCAGACCCGAGAGCAGGGCTTTGCACGCGCCTCTCCTGCCACTCCTGCCCCATGCGGACGCTCGCTCACCTGCCCGCCTGTCCGGTGCTCAGCTGGAGCACCCACGCCTCACAGACCCAAGGGACGTTCTCAGGGCCAGTGGGCCTGCCTCCTCGGGCTCTCACGCTGGGGCTCAGGGAGCTGAAGTCCAAGGGTGGGATGGGGTTTCTGGAAAGTCACCAGCACCCCTGCCAGCCCCTGCCAGGTTGGCTGACCACTGTGGGGATGGGCCTATCTCCCCGGGGGCTTTCCCCCAGGATGTCAAGAGAGAAGGAATAAAGCTGCAAGGCTGCTCTCAGCTCAGTCTGAGATGTTGAGTCTGGGAGGGGGGCGGGTATCTTGTCTTTGGTCTTGGGGAACCCCGTGCCTTGAAGGCGGGTAGGGGACATGCTGTAAGTGTGGGGGAACTTCAGCACACATGCTCAGGTGGGGAAGCAGCTCTTCTGCTCCTCGAAGAGCAGAGTCTGTCCCCAAGCCCCCTGGCCAGGGTGGCAGAAACACACTCTCAACAAACCCCGAGTTGGGAGGCTGACATGGCAGCCCGTGGGGTGCCCGTCTGAGCCTCAGCCTCCCCCAGCGCAGGTGGTCAGCTCTGCGCCCCTCTCCCCCGCCCACCCTACCTCCCTGATTGGGGAATACCAGGCGCCCAGAGCTCTGAGGCTCCTTCCAGGCCCCAAGGTCTCCAGTTCTCCTGATGGTCTGCTCCCCAGCCCCTCTGCCCAGGCCCTCTGGGAGCCCCCTTCCTGCCCCAAAGGGAGGAAGGCCCTTCTCTGGCCCCTGGGCCTCTGTGCCCAGCCACTGCAGGGCCGCTGTGCCTGTCACAGGGCGGTGGTGGCCATTCTGTCACAGTGGTCCCAGGACATGCGGGACTGCAGAGGTTCAGGCCAGTAGTAGGGGGGACGGTGGAGGGTTGCCCTCTCGTGGGGCTTCCTCCTGCCCTTGCATCTTGGGCCGTGTGGAGGACAAGACAGGCTGCGGGCACCCTGCCTTGAACCAAGGCGGTCAGGCTTCCCTCGGGGCCCGTCCCAGCCTCTGGCACAAGCTGCCTGCACAGGCCAGGCTGGAGACCCAGGAGGAGGTAGGCCTGCAGGGTGGCCATCCCCGTGGCAAAGTTGGAGCTCAGGGCTGGGCCACTCCACCCAGCCTGAGAAGCTTGGGGTTTCTCTTCTTAAGGAAAGTGGAAATTTCCTTTCTTGATTCTCCTGTCAGACCAACCTTCCCTCTGGGGCAGGCCCCACCCCTACAAGTCCCAGCGGAAAACCACGTTGGACGCCACCCCACGACTCATGTCTGCCTCCTCTGTGTTCTGCAGAGGGGGTGGGGCAAGGAGACTGTTTCCAGATGAAGTTGTTCACTTGTCCTCAGATCTCAGAGCTTTCTGGACCGCCCCCCACCGCCCATCCCACCCTACGCCTGCTCCTGGGGGCCAAGTGGTGCACCAAAGCCTGAGTCCTCTCTGAGTTCTTCCCACCCCTGTCCACAGCTGCCTGTCCCCGCCCCCCACCCTATTTCAAGTCCACAGATCCCCGGAGAGCACCTCTCGCATGGCAGGACCCCACACTGATGCACACCGGAACCACGGCCCATAGACCGACAGGCCGAGCTGGGCCCGCGGTTTCCCATGGGGGCTGGAGGGCTCAAAGGTGAGGCTGTGGTGGCGATCCTGACTGCAGAAAGGCAGCAGGGTGGCAGGTGCAAAGGCCCGGAGGGAGGCAGGGCTGACCCCCTGGCAGGAGGCCGGAGGGTGGGCAGCAGACGCCCCTGCAGGGCAGGCTCTGGGCAGCTTGGTGGGGGGCCGGTTCTCACCCTTGAGCCCCTGCTCATGCTGCTGGCTTAGGGAGCGGCATTTCGGGTGGTGTGGGGGTGGGGCTGCGGCCTGTTATTCCTGATGTCCCTAAGGGAGGGCCATGGCGGGAGGGCAGGCACCAGCTCAGAGAGACCACTGGCCAGCGGGAGTCCTGGAGCCCTGAGCCCTGCTTGTGCCCTGGGGTTTACTCTCAGAGCTGCCTCCTCTGGCCTTTGCACAGCCCTGGGGCTCCAGGGCCCCCCACAAGTCACGTTCTCCCCCACTCCCCAGGGGGTTTCCCCTGCTCCCCTCTTACCTAACATCACCAAGTTAAGATAACACAAACCCCTTGATCCGCTAAGCTCTTGTGACTGAACTCCTGACAGGCCCAGGTGGGGACCCACCTCCCTGCCCAGGGGCCTGTCCCCACACCCAGAACAGGCTGCAACAACACGCACACCCCTGGACTAGGCTGGTGCCAGCACCAGGCCCCCAAGGCCCCAAGCAAAGCAGAGAGGGGCTGGGCTGGGCGGGTCCAGGTTTCTCGCTCAGCAGCAGACACCAGGTCTCCTCCGCTCTGGGTCGTGTGAGGACAGCGTGTCATTAGTTTCCAGGCCGCGCGGCTGCCGCAGGGGCCACGCGGCTGCCGCAGGGGCCACGCTGCTGACCCCCATCATCCCGGACCCAGGAACCTTGGCGGTAAATGCAGGATCTGAAGAGAGGCTGTCCACATGTGAAATCTGGGTCTCAATCACAGGTGGAAGCCCTCTCACCGCAACACACGCTTGAGAAAACAGTAGTCCCTATTCCACAGTTTCATCAGCTATTTCCAGAGAACCTTTTTGTAAGAAAATTCTAGGTCGTCCTGGCTGTGTTTCACTAGGGTTTAAAGAGTCGCATCTCCAAATAAGGGGCCATTTCTTGTTCCCAAGGGGCAAGGGACAGAGAGACGAGGGTGGAGGGTTGTCATGGAAAGTAAAGAGGTATGAGTGCCAAAGATGGACAGACCAGCAGGGCCCATGATTTTCATTAGATATTTATTACAGTCTTAAGGGTTATAGTCAGTGATGTCCTCCCAAAGCCTCCTCCTACCATTTCATGTATCATTTCTGTTCAGTTGCTCAGTTGTATCCAACTTGGCGACCCCATGGACTGCAGCAATCTTAAGTAAAAAGGGAGTGTCTGCATTTCAGGTGTTGCAAATCCCTGAGCTGCCCACCAACTACCCACAGACCTAAGGCTCTTAGAGCCCCATCAGGTCTCACTCCACAGCCTTTGAGAATGACTAGACTTGTACATAAATGAGGAAGGGAAGAGGACTGAGGACATAGAGAGACATCATTGTAACTATCTCCTAGAGTACAGGTGAGTGGTATGAGTGGCTGGGTGAATGGATGGACAGATGGATAGATGGACGCATGGATGAATAAATGGATACATGGAGTGGTAGATGAGAGAGTGTGTGAGTTAGTCACTCAGTCGTGTCCAACTCTTTGTAACCCCATGGACTATAGGCCACCAGGTGCCTCTGTTCATGGAATTCTCCAGGCAAGAATACTGGAGTGAGTGGCCATTCCCTTTTCCAGGGCACCTTCCAAACCTAGGGCTCGAACCCAGGTCTTTGGCACTGCAGGCACATTCTTTACCATCTAAGTCACCAGGGAAGTCCTGGATGAGTAAATGGATGGACAGACAGACAGATTAATGGATGGGTGGAAGAAAGATGAATGCATAGTTAGACGGGGAGATGGAAACATGGACGGATGGGTTGACAGATGGATAGATGGACAGAAGATGGAAGAATGCCCGGATAAAAGGATAGGCGGCTACACGGATGGAGAGGCAGATGAGTGAGTAGATGGTGGGGAGGATGGACGGATGGGTAACGGACGGGTGGGTGGATCCATAGATAGACGGATGGATGAATGCATGATGGGTGGATGGGCAGGTGGGTGGATCCATGGACAGATGGATGAATGGATGCATGGTGTGTGGATCCATGGATAGATGGATGGATGAATGCATGATGGGTGGATGGCGGGTGGGTGGATCCACGGACAGATGGATGGATGCATGCATGATGGGTGATGGACGGGTGGGTGGATCCATGGATAGATGGATGGATGGATGCATGATGGGTGGATGGCGGGTGGGTGGATCCATGGACAGATGGATGGATGGATGCATGATGGGTGATGGATGGGTGGGTGGATCCATGGACAGATGGATGGATGAATGCATGATGGGTGATGGACGGGTGGGTGGATCCATGGACAGATGGATGGATGAACGCATGATGGGTGGATGGCGGGTGGGTGGATCCATGGATAGATGGATGGATGAACGCATGATGGGTGGATGGCGGGTAGGTGGATCCATGGACAGATGGATGGATGAACGCATGATGGGTGGATGGCGGGTGGGTGGATCCATGGATAGACGGATGGATGAATGCATGATGGGTGGATGGGCGGGTGGGTGGATCCATGGATAGACGGATGGATGGATGCATGATGGGTGATGGATGGGTGGGTGGATCCATGGACAGATGGATGGATGAATGCATGATGGGTGATGGACGGGTGGGTGGATCCATGGACAGATGGATGGATGAACGCATGATGGGTGGGTGGCGGGTAGGTGGATCCATGGACAGATGTTTGGATGAATGCATGATGGGTGGATGGCGGGTGGGTGGATCCATGGATAGATGGATGGATGGATGCATGATGGGTGATGGATGGGTGGGTGGATCCATGGACAGATGGATGGATGAATGCATGATGGGTGATGGATGGGTGGGTGGATCCATAGACAGATGGATGGATGAACGCATGATGGGTGGATGGCGGGTGGGTGGATCCATGGACAGATGGATGGATGAATGCATGATGGGTGGATGGGCGGGTGGGTGGATCCATGGACAGATGGATGGATGAATGCATGATGGGTGGATGGCCGATGGGTGGATCCATGGATAGACGGATGGATGGATGCATGATGGGTGGATGGCAGGTGGGTGGATCCATGGATAGACGGATGGATGGATGCATGATGGGTGGATGGCGGGTGGGTAGCTGTTGGGAGCGAGTGGTGACAGTGGACTGAGGGAGGAGGGTGAGAAGGGCCCCGTGTTCACTGCCCTAGAACCTCTACCCAGGCCTTCAAGAAGGACACAGCTCACAGCTGAGGGCTTCGCCCTCATCACCCAGATCCCCAAGCTCCGGTGTCCTCTCAGGGACGCAGCCAGAGGAGCTGACAGTCAGGGCCCATGCAGGGCTCCATGAGAGGGGCCCAGGGCTGGTTCTAGGTGCTGGGGTGGGCAGGGGTCCTGCAGTGGCTCTCCCAGGAGAGTTTGTCTCTCTTGGCCCTCAGAAAGCTAGGGCTCCTGTCTGGCCATTCCTGGCAACAGGCTGCGCCCCAAGGCAGGGAAGGGCTTCCCATATGGCTACTCCTTTTCTGCTCTAGCAGAGCAGGAAAGAAGGGCCCTGCAGGTAGGTGAGGCCAGCACAGTGGGGCAGAGCCGGCCTGGAGCCCCATCCTCCAGCCTGGCCAGAGGACAGTAAGGGCATCCGGGAGCCTCACTCAGAATGAGGGGAGTGCCCCTGGAGAAGGGCAGCTGGTGGCCCTGGGATTGGGCTAGGACAGGGCTGGGGGTCCACCTCAGGCCCTGGGAAGTAGCTAGCCCGTGGCCTTGGGTGACAAGGTGATTCTCCTTGACTAGGAGGGAGGAGCAGGGGGGCCTGGGCGGGGGAAGAGCCCTGGCCAGGGGGCCAGGTCCGCTCTGCTCCCACGCCTCTGTACGTTACTGAGGGGCCCGAAAGTATGGGCAGGTGCGGGACTTACAGGAATAGAGCAGGCCAGAGACGCCGTGTCATCGGAGGCCTGACTCACGGGGAAGTCATGGCTCTCCAGCTGCGGAGGAAGGAAGACAGAAACGGAGCCCGACCCCCAGGCTGTGCACGGCCTCTGAGCCAGGCCCTGGCTCCCTTGCCGGCGTGCCCTTGCCCCACTCCACCCTGGGGAAGCTCCCCAGGCCCCTGGCCTCCGCAGCATCACGCCCACGTGTGGCACACACAGAGCATCGCAGGTGCACCCTCACACCTCCCCAACGAGTCGTGGGTCCCGGAAGCCTGTCTCTCCTGTTTTGGTCTCTACTTCACCCTTTGTGCCCTGCCTGTGCCAAGTCCTAAAGCTCTGGTGAAGGAATGAAGGAGAGGGTGAACTGGGCACCTTGAGGTGGAGGGAAGTCTGGGGGTACAGCTGGGTGACGCTGCCACTGTAGTGGTCTGCAGCTGAAGAAGCCTGTCCCAGCACCGGGTTTCAAGGGGTCCAGACTGGGCCTGACTCTCCTGCCCTGGTGCCCACCCTCAGCCCAGGATGGGCCTGGGGGCCTTCCCAGGGCTACATTTCCGGGAGGCCTGGGTCGGCTGCTGTGCCACGCTGAGCTCGGCCCTTCCCTCTCTGGGCCACCCTCCTGCTCTGTGGTCCTGCTGGCCAGGAGGTCTGGGCCCAGTCCCGTCCCGTGCCCAGGCTGAGACCAGGGAGGAGGGCAGGGAGCAGGCAGGGGCAGGGCTTGTCTTGGCTTCCTGCCCCGCTGAGTCCAGGGAACAAGCAAAGCAAGGGGGCGGGGGGCGGGGGGTGGTTCCCCTTCAAGGCCTCTCCTGGCTATCATGCCTGCTGGTACCATCAGGCCAGGGACCCAGGCTGATGGGAGGGCTGGGGCCCGGAAAGCAGCAGGAGGAAGGAAAGGAAGGGCTACCAATGGTAGAGAGAAGTGCCAAGTTCTGCCCACTCCCAGGTGACCTGATGCCAGCCCCGTCCTCTCTGGCCCCTCATTTATTTACCAGTGAAAGAGGATGAAAAACCAATTTCAAGGCTCCTCTCTCCCCTGAATCCTGCCTCCAAAACTGTAGTTTCCAGGTCACTGCCTACAGGAAGCCCTCCCTGACTGCACTGTCCCGGTAACTCCCAGTCCTCTGAGAGCTCTTGTCATCGGGATCACCCACTTTCTCCCACAAGTAAAGGGTATCTGGCCTTGATGTTTCTGCTAGGGAAGCCCTCAGGAGAGGCTAGAGCCCTGTCCAGGGCAAAGGCCTCCTCCCCACAGAGCAGGGTCCAGCACCATCTCTGCTCCAGTGAGCAGCCCTGCCGCCAGGGCACACAGCCACTGCCCCAGAGGTGGGCACAGGGTACAGGGACCCCAGCCCCATGTGCGGGGAGCCCACTGCCCAGCGGCCTCATGCGCAGACTTCCACTCCCAGCTGCAACTGTGCGGCAGCATGGGGCTGACAGGAAATCCAATCCCTTAAACCTGTTTTTCCAGCAGTGTCCATGCCCCTGGGCCCACGTGAGTCACCCGGCCCCTCCTGCGTTCCCCAGCCCTGCCAGCCCCCGCCCTGTCGCTGCGCCCGCTTTCCAGGCCTCCTGGGCCCCCTCCCTCCTGCCCCTGCCTCCTGCTTGTGGGGAGGCCCCAGAGCACGGGATGACTTTCTCTCTCTGGATCAGGGCATGAGAGCTCCATGTTACCCGCCTTCTCAGTCCGGACCCTCAAACAAGCCCTGGGATCAGCCCGCAGGACAGGCAGCCTTCTCGGGCTCAGCAGGCTGAGTGCGGCTGACTCTTGGGCTCTGGTACCCCCTCCTGTGCCCCAGGGTCCCGAAAGGCACTGGAACACCCCCTCCACCTTCAGGCGGGCCCTGCAGGCCCCGTGCGGGCGGACAGTGCCTGCCTGGGCCCCCAGCTCTGCGCACTCCGCTGCAATCTGACTCAGCCCCACCACGGCAGGGAGGAGCAGAGGCCAACTCAGCCGTCTACTCGAAGGGGGCTGTGGGGAGGAGAGGCCTGAGTCGGTGCCCCAGGGAGCCTTGGGCAGGCCCGGCCCCTAGACCTTCAGGGGCGTGTCCATCGGCAGATTCGCTGCTGGTGCGGGCCCAGGGCTGTCCTTCATCAGTGCTCCAGCCCACCCGCAGTCCTCACAGCCTGCCTCTGTGCGTCGCACCCACACCACCCAGCAGGCTCTCCAGGAACAACAAAGAAGTGGTGGGCTCCCAAGGCCAGCGAGGGGGTCCCTGGTGGTTCAGACGGGAAAGAGTCTGCATGCAATGCGGGAGACCTGAATTTGATCCCTGGTTTGGGAAGATCCCCTGGAGGAGGGCACAGCAACCCACTCCAGTATTCTTGCCTGGAGAAGCCCATGGACAGAGGAGCCTGGCGGGCTACAGTCCATAGGGTTGCAAAAGAGTCAGACGTGATGGAGCGACTTCACTTGCACTTTCAAGGCCAGTAAGTGGGCAGAGAAGCCTGCAAGGAGAGGGGCAGCGGGGCAGGAACCTCTCGTGAGAGGCCCGAGTCCCTCCCGTGAACACTGCAAGAGTGGGGTGGTGCTGGGGATCTGCCCGGCACCCACAGGCAAACCCCGCACCGGATGGGCCCCTGGGCCTGGCCGGGAAGAGCACATTGCCTCTCAGGACCAAAGCAGACACAGAGAGCACCCGTCACAATGAGGGCCTGAGTCTTCCCTCCACTCTGCCCCCCTCCCCAGCAGCCCAGCCCTTGCCCCTCTTCTGCCACTCCAGGTCCCACTGGATCACATGACCCCCCCCCCCCGCCCACAACTGTGGTGTCCACCTCTCTGCAGTCACATCCAGCATCCACAGCCCTGCCCTTAGGGCTTCTCCGTCCCCCTTTCACTCAGGTCCAGACAACTTAGTGAACACTTTGCTTCCAGGTTGAGAAACAAGGACATCACAGTCAAGAGCGATTCCAGCCGTCCAGGGCAACCAGGAAGGAGAAGGATACCTGCCGTCTGGCAGCCACCGGGCTGCAGCCGCTCCCCCGAAGTGAGCACTGACGATATCACCGAAGATATCTTCAGTGATAGCACTGAAGACACCCAGGTCGCCGAGATGCATATGAAAGGAACGACCTCAGCGAGCCCAGACTGTTGCATCTTCCCATACAGAGGAAAACCTGAAAATGCTTAACTCGAGATAACTGGTTTTCTTTAATTCACAAGAAATACTTGGGATGGTCAGACTACACGCCTAAACTCCTGTATAAGCTGACTCCTCTCTGCCCCGCTCCTTGGAGCAGTTCTCTCACACTTGAGATGCTGCCCTCCAGGCTTGAAGTCCTAAACATTCCCACCAAATAAAACGTTGTGTGTGTGTGTGTGTGTGTGTGTGTGTGTGTGTGTGTGTTAGTTGCTTAGTCATGTCCGACTCTGCAACCCCATGGACTACAGCCCACCAGGCTCTCAACTGTTAGGTTCTGACTTTTTTAAGTTGACGCTGGGGTCTTTTTCTCAGGAGACCTGGTGGTTGACCTAGCAACCCTGAGCCCCTGGAGCCCAAGAATCTAGGGCCTCCTCCTGCCTCCCACTCCGGTCCAAACATGGCACTGGGCACCCCCAGGGCACCTGCACAGACCTGGGATTCTGTGACCCTATCTGAGGGTGGGAGTCAGAGACAGAGACCAGAGCTGGGCAGAGGGTGAGAGCAGGGTGAGCTGCAGACCCAGCTGACGCCTCTGTCTACAGCCTGCTGAGGGGGAGGTGGCGGGAGGTGGAGAGGGGCAGAGCTCTGCAGCTGGCAGGCAGGGATGTGCTGGGCTGGAGGGTGTGGGCCAGGCAGGGTGGGGCAGGTCCCCGCCCCTCCCACCAGTATCTGTCCCAACTATAAGGCCTCCAGAGTGGGGGGGAGCCACCAGTGCTCCCAGAGGCACCCCAAGATGAAGACAGCCTTGCTGTTCCTCGTCGCCTTGGCTGCGGCCACTGGGCCAGGTGAGGGGCTGAGTGGGGGCTGGGGGAGTGGGGAGCCAGACCCTGGAAGCCTGGAGTGGCTTCCCTCTAGGCACGGAGAACCCTGGGCTTGCGGGAGCTAGAACAAAGTAAACCCCACACCTTAACTTCGTGGGATCACAGACTTACAATATTTCAGAATCAGAGAATCTTAGAGTCAACCCAGAGAATCAGACATGTGGAGAGGGAGCAATGCTGGGGGTTGTCTTGATATGCTTCTCCCCGAGAAAGACAGAGGCCAGAGGCCAGCCCCAATGCCCCCCCACCCCAGGCCTCAGGGCCCTCCCAGGGTCGCCCATCCCCCTGCAGGCTCAGCATGGCCAAACTGACAGTCCCCAGGGTGCCGACTCAGCCTAAGGTCCTCACCGTGGGCTGCCCACTTCTCACTGCCCACTGCAAGACAGTCCCCAGGGAGGGGATAGCAGCCAGGTCCTGTGAGCTGCTGTCAGCACATCCCAGAGCCTCTGATGCCCCTGGGGAAGGGTCTTCAGTGCAGCCATATTGGCCGCCTCACCAGTCCTCTAGAGATGCCCAGTGCTGGACAGCTCCTCCAAGGAGGGGCAGGGGCCAGGGCCCCAGCCGATGGGGATGTTACCTCCTGCCTCCTGGGGCTGTGTGCAACATGTGAGCCCCAGTGGGGCCCAGGGACCTCAGCAACTGGCCCAGGGCAGGGGCAGCAGAGGGCTCTGTCTAGCAAGGGTCTCCCCAGCCTCTCTGGGAGGGCTCCCTGGGGCCTGCTGAAGCCCTGGCTCTCTCCCCAGCCCAGGCACTCCAGTGCCACGTATGCACCAGCTCCAGCAACTGCAAGAAGCCGCAGCTCTGTTCAGCCAGCTCCAGCTACTGCAAGACTGTGATCAGGGGTGAGCCATCTGGGGGAGGGAAGGAGGCCCTGTGGGGCACCCCGGGGCTTGAGGATCATCCCTGGGGAGGCTGGTGGAAGGGATCTCAGTGACGGTCTGGTCCTGGTGGTGATGGAAGCTTGGACTTGGGAGGCCCTGGGGGACAGGGGTGCCACCTGGCCTGACCTTGCCCACCCATCCCCAGTGGAGCCTCTGTCTGGGAACCTGGTGGAGAAGAACTGCTCGGTGTGGTGCACACCCACGAACAGCCAGCAGGGCCAAGTCGGCAAGGGCCAGGAGACCACCCTGTGCTGCAGTGACGACCTCTGCAACGAGAGTCTGCAGAGCAAGCAGAGCGCCGCGCCCGCCCGCACCAGTGACCACCTCAGCCTGGCGGTGGCCTGCGGCCTCCTCGCCCTCCTCTGGGCCCCTGGCCTGTGACCCCCAGAGCCAGGGCCCCACCCCCTCCTCTCCCTGGCCAGGATGGAGGCTCAGACACCCGGGGCTGGGGACTCTGCAGAAGGTCTGGGGCCGGGCGGGCAGCCCAGGGGCAGGAAGAGAGGAAGGCTTGGAGTGGCCCTGGCACAAGAGGCGGTGCCTCTTCCCGGAGCAGCGGGGTGGGGGAGGGGGCAGGAGGACTTCCGCTCCCTCCTGATTTCATCTTCATTCTGTTTGGTTTCTGTTTATTTTTCTATTCAAAGCCCAGCGTTGGAATAAATGACTGAAAAGCAGTGTGGTAGTGTGGGTGCTATTCTGGAGTGGAGGGGGTGGGGGGCGGCGGTCATCCGCACACACAGGCCCCCAAGTCCCAGGACTGTCACCCAGAACCAGTTTCGGCAGCATGCACAAGGCCTGAAGTGCCGCCGTCACCCCGCCTTGCTGGAGGGGACATGGCCCTCCCCAGGCCCCTCCTCTGCAGCCCCAGACAAGGAAGGCCCGAGCAGAAGCAGGACGCAGAAGCTCATGGGTGCAGCCGTGATGGGCAGGCCGAGCTCTCCACCTGATTGCCTGAGACCACCCGGGGGAATACCCCGCCCACCCGGCCAGCCCTTACCCAGCGCCCACATCCAAGCCCCTCCGGCCCAGAGTCGCTAGGATCCCGCTTTTTCCTACCAGGTGGCCTTGAGCAAGACCCTTCCGCTCCCAGAGTCTGGGAGCCCTACGCGTGCCGGTGGCGCGCGCGCTGGAAATCCAGCGCGCCACAGTGTTGGAGGTCCGAGGTCCCGGCGCCGGCCGCAGCTGGCTTCTCCCTCTCCGCCCTCGCAGGGCCAGCGATCCTGCCGCCCGCTCCTGCTGCGTCGGGAATATTCCAAGGACCAGCGCGCCTCCCGGTGGCCACACGCGGGAGCCGGGCCTTGGGAGGAGCTGCTAAGGGAGGGTGCCCCGCCCCTAACTCGGAGCCCACTAGGGGCCCTGGGCGCCCGGGAACCCGCAGCAGGGAGTAGAAAAAACGGGTCAGACACGCGGGCCACGGAGGTCGAGCAGAAGGACAGCGTCGCGCCGGGCGAGGGCTGTGCCTTGCCCTCAAGGGGCCCCACGGCAGGCTGCCCGTGTGGCTGGCCTTTGGATCAAGAGGTGGGGAGCAGGGACAGGGATGTTCACCTGGAGGGAAGGGAGGGTGATTCCACAGAGGACCCCCACCCCTAACCTGGAAACCCGGGGCAGCCGGCGAAATTCCAAGCGGAGGAGGGTGTTGCCACGTGGGACCAGGAAAGGCTCCGCAGAGGGGACATCCCTCAAGGGACAACCCAGGCCACGTGGCCCAGGAGGAGCTGAGAGGTAGGAGGCGCCTTCCAGTTCCTGGGAAGCCAGTTGCCCCCAGGCGGGAGCAGCGTCTGTGGGTGAGGGCAGCAGGGAAGGGCAGGGTAGCCTTCCAGAGCTGCTGGACAGCAGCCACCTGCCCCGTGTCTGTGTCTCCAGCAGCTAAATTAGTGACCTCGTGTTTGGACCATTCAGTGTGAATGCGGGTGGCATGGATTTAAGGCTTTCATCCTGCCTTCCCTGTTCTCTGTCCACCTGTTCTTTTTTCCTTTCCTCTCTTTTCTGTCTTCTCTTCTGTGAAGAGATTAATCTTTTCTGATTCCATTTTATCTCCTTTGTTACTTTATTAAGCAGAGCTCTTTGATTTTTCTTTTCTTCCTCTGTCTTTTTTTTTTTTAATTTTAGAAAGGAATTCTTTCTGCTTTTGCATGTCTGAAAACTTTATTTCCCTTTCACTTTTCAGAGATGTTTTCACAGGGCATGTAACTCCAAGTTGTTTGTCTTGCTTTTGTGCTTTGGTATTTCAAGCAGTGCTTCACTGCATTGGCTTCACTGTTTCTGACAAGAAATCTGGTGGCATCCCTATCTTCAATCCTCTGTGCATCATATAATCTCCGCTTCTAGTGTTTTCTCTTTACCACTGGCTTTAAGCAGTTCATCACACAATGTGCTTTGGTATCAACTCAGTTCAGTCCTCAGTCGTGTCCGACTCTTTGCGACCCCATGAATTGCAGCACACCAGGCCTCCTTGTCCATCACCAACTCCCGGAGGTCACTCAAACTCACATCCATTGAGTCGGTGATGCCATCCAACCATCTCATCCTCTGTTGTCCCCTTCTCTTCCTGCCCCCAATCCCTCCCAGCATCAGAGTCTTTTCCAGTGAGTCAACTCTTCGCATGAGGTGGCCAAAGTACTGGAGTTTCAGCTTTAGCATCATTCCTTCCAAAGAAATCCAGGACTGATCTCCTTTAGAATGGACTGGTTGGATCTCCTTGCAGTCCAAGGGACTCTCAAGAGTCTTCTCCAACACCACAGTTCAAAAGCATCAATTCTTCAGCGCTCAACTTTCTTCACAGTCCAGCTCTCACCTCCATACATGACTACTGGAAAAATCATAGCCTTGACTAGACAGACTTTTTTTTGGCAAAGTAATGTCTCTGCTTTTGCATAGGCTATCTAGGTTGGTCATAGCTTTCCTTCCAAGGAGTAAATGTCTTTTCATTTCATGGCTTCAATCACCATCTGCAGTGATTTTGAAGCCCCCCAAAATAAAGTCTGACACTGTTTCCACTGTTTCCCCATCTGTTTCCCATGAAGTGATGGGACCAGATGCCATGATCCTGAGTGTTGAGCTTTAAGCCAACTTTTCCACTCTCCTCTTTCACTTTCATCAAGAGGCTTTTTAGTTCCTCTTCACTTTCTGCTTTGGTATAGTTTTCTTCAATTTCTTGTGCTTGAAGTTCATTGAACTTCTGGGTTCCATGGGTTTGATGGTTTCCCTGAGGGGAATTCAGGGTGGAGGAAAACAGGATACTGGCCCTAGATATCTAAAGTGGAGGTGTTAGTCACTCAGTTGTGCCCAACTCTTCGGTATCCCACAGCCTGCCAGTCTCCTCTGTCCATGGAATACTCCAGGCAAGAATACTGGAATGGGTTGCCATTCCCTTTTCCAGGGGAATCTTCCTGACCCAGGGATTGAACGTGGGTCTCCTGCATTGCAGGTGGATTCTTTACCCTTTGAGCCACCATGGAAGCCCCAGTAGTCTTCAGCAGGGTCCCCAAATAAAACATTAACTCGTGGCTTTTAGGTTGTGCCAGATTCTGTTTTGCTTTTCAGTCGACACGAGGTTTGTCCCTCAACCTTGTGTGAGCTCTGGGAACTCTTCCTGAAGTTTTACCTCTCTTTAATTTTCTTCAGTTTGATCGCTATGTACACTTGTGTTCCTCCTTGGGTTCATCCTGCCTGGGACTCTCTGCACTTCCTGGACCTGGTTGACTGTTTCCTTTCCCACATTAGGGACCTTTGCAGCTATTACCTCTTCAGATATTTTCTCGGGCCCTTTCTCTTTCTCTCTCTTCTCCTTCTAGGACCCCTATAATGTGAAAAGTTGGTGCATTTAATGTTGTCCCAGAGGTCTCTTATAGTGTTCTCATTTCTTTTTATTCTTTTTTCTATATTCTGTTTTGCTTTAGTGATTTTCGCTATTCTATCTTCCAGGTCACGTATCCATTCTTCTGCCCTTGTTATTCTGCTATTGATTCTTTCTAGGGTATTGTTCATTTCTGTTGTTTGTTCTTTAGCTCTTCCAGGTCTTTGGTAAACGTTTCTTGCATCTTCTGCATTCTTTTTCTGAGCTCCTGAATCATCTTCACTGTCGTTACTCTGAATTCTTTTTCTGGAAGTGAAAGGTTGTTGCTGAACCATGAAAGACGCCGGCCGGGATTCTTGGCCTCTGGAGGAAAAGAATTCAATCTGGGGCCAGTGACGAGGCCTGATCGCTCAGAGCTTTTGTGTAATAAAGTTTTATTAAAGTATAAAAGAGATAGAGAAAGCTTCTGACATGGATGTCAGAAGGGAGCAGAAAGAGTGCCCCCCTGCTAGTCTTTAGCTGGATGTTACATAGCTACTAGCAGTTCGCTAATTACAGAAAGGAAATGTCTCAAAACTCAGAGAGTGGCGCCAGGGCCCTCACCCACAACAGGCATTGAGATAACATTGGCACCAAGTGAGTCATCCCGGGCATATAAAACGATTGACATGAATCTTGAAGAAAAGCAGATTTCCATATAAATACATAGTTCATTAACATAGATTAGGAGAACAAAGTATGAGTATAACAAACTAGTTTGTCAAGTAGGATCTGAGACCTTAGGCGGAACTGACTTGAAGACAGCGTCTAGGGTAAATGCAAAGTATATTAACATAGCTTAAGACAAATATTTCCGTAAGGAAAATGCATTGGTCAGCTCAAGATTTAAGACAAGTTCAGGTGGTACCAGGTGTCATTATGGCAACACAGAATTTTAAGAGAAACCTCTTTTTAAATTTGTATAGAGAAGGGGAAAAAAATATAACACTGGTTTGTTCCCTCCTGCTGCTTAAGAGAGAAATAAAAAATGTCTGACACCTGCAGCCTCTTTGCTCCGTTTGGAGACCCCTGGCCTTCCTGCCTGTTACCCTCTCAGAAGAGGGCCTATCTCCACTTCATTTAGCTTTTTCTCTGGGGATTTATCTTGTTCTTTCACCTGGAAGACAATCCTGTGCTTTTTCATTCTGATTAGCTTTCTGTGACTGCGGTTTTCCATTTTGGAGGCTGCAGGATTGTAGTTCTTCTTGCTTGCTTGCTTCTTGCAGTTTGTCTGCCCTCTGGTGGATAAGGCTAAAAGGCAAGCTTCCTGATGGGAGGAACTGGTGTCGGAGAAAACTGGGTCTCCCTCTGGCGGCAGACCATGCTCAGTAAAACTTAAAACCAATTGTGCGCTGATGGGCTGGGTTCCTTCCATGTTTGTTGGCCTGAGGGGACTCAGCCCTGGAGACTACAGGCTCTACAGTAGGGCTGACGGCGATCCCCCAGAGGGCTCACACCAAGGGTCACCTCCCAGGACTGCTGCTGCTGGTGTCCCTGTTCCTGTGGCAAGCCACTGCCTACCCTCACCTGTGCAGGAGACCCTCCAACACTCACAGGTAGGTTTGGCTTAGTCTCCTGTGGGGTCACTGCTCCTTTCCCCCAGTTCCTGGTGCACACAAGATTTCGCCTGTGCCCTGCAAGAGTGGAGTCTCTGTTTTCCCCAGTCCTGTGGAAATCCTGCAATCCAATTCTGCTGGACTTCAAGCTCAGATTCCCTGGGGATTGCTAGTCCCTTTGCCGGATCCCTGGGATAGGAAGTCTGATGCGGGGCTCAGAACCTTCATAACTGTGCCAGAACTTCTTTGGTGTTGTTCTCCCATTTGTAGGGTGCCCACCTGGTGGGTGTGGGATTTGATTTAATCACGATTGTGCCCCTCCTACCATTTCATTACGGCTTCCCTGGTGGCTCAGACGGTAAAGCATCTGGCTGCAATGTGGGAGATCCAGGTTCGATCGCTGAGTGGGGAAGATCCTCTGGAGAAAGAAATGGCAACCCACTCCAGTACCCTTGCCTGGAAAATCCCATGGAAAAAGCAGCCTGGTATACTACAGTCCATGGGGTCGCAAAGAGTCAGACACGACTGAGCGACTTCACTGACTGACTCACTCACTACCTTCTCATTATGGCGTGTTCTCTGAGCTTGGATGTGGCTATCTTTTTCTGATGGGTTCCAGCATCCTCTGATCAATGATTGTTTAACAGCTATTTGCAACTTTGGTTCTTTCAAGAGAAGATTATCGAACGTCCTTCTGCTCCACCATCTTGAGCCAGTCTCTTCCATTGTTACTCTGGCTGCAAGAATAACTATTTTTTCACAGTGACTGATGATCTGATCTGACTGAATGTTCTAAACTCTCTAATATTTTTTGATGGAACTTCCTAAAAGCAATTCTGATGAACTTCTTTTGATCTCTAACTAACTTTGGGGTGCTTCAGAGGACTTTTGAGGCATCCCAAAGAAAGACTAAACTAATTAGGTTAATTTGGTATGTTAAAGGTGCATGGGAAATACTGTCAAACAAGTAATAAATCTTCTCAGGTTATATTGTATGGTAAATGTTACTAATGGAGATAATCTAGAAATTATATAGAATTCATAAAGATTTGATATGTATTGGTAAAATGTTATCAGTCATAATTCTAGTTACTATCACATGTCACGCTATGCTACGATACGCTAAGTCACTTCAGTCGTGTCCGACTCTGTATGACCCAGTAGACGGTAGCCTACCAGGCTCCCCGCTCCCTGGGATTCTCCAGGCAAGAACACTGGAGTGGGTTGCCATTTCCTTCTCCAATGCATGAAAGTGAAAAGTGAAAGTGAAGTCGCTCAGTCGTATCCGACTCTTAGCGGCCCCATGGACTGCAGCCTACCAGGCTCCTTTGTCCATGGAATTTTCTTGGCAAGAGTACTGGAGTGGGGTGCCATTGCCTTCTCCATCACATGTCACAGTAGTAACCAAATTACCTTGTCAGTTTCATTGTAATCAGATTTTATACATGCCTTCTTGAGCTTTTTTTCATTATAGAAAACTATAGTTTCACTCTGATGCTTTTGCAAAAATACTACCTCTTCAAGATTTATTGAAGGGTCTTTCTAAGGTTAAACTAAAATTAACTAGATGAACAAATTTTGTTATCAACAATGAGCTGGTACCAGACAGGAATCTGGCTTTCTCTGTTAAGAGAATAAAGTTTTCTTGGAATGCAGCTTTTAACAACAGGCTATACAAATTTCTTTGCCTTCAAGTAATTTATATTTGTTTTTAAAATCTTCTGTTACTTGGATAAAGTAAATGAGTATTATTTCACAATGATCTATGAAGATTATGGCACGCATAGATAAAGCTCATTCTGTGTCTACAAAAAATTAACCCCTTGTTGTCAGACTTTTGCTATCCTGATATCCTTAAAACACAACAGTCTACTTCTGAATCAGGGAATTTAAAATGAATAAACAATAACTATAAATTTAAAAAAAAATCAAGGGTATGGGAAATCCAAGACGGCTGCCTGGCTTTTTCCCTGACAAATCGCATTTTCTGTCTGAAGGGTTAAAGCCTTCCCTGGTTTCAGGGCTGATGTCCTCACAATGAAAAAGGAAAGGTTAGAAAATACGTTTCCCATCTGGAACATAATTTCTACAATCTCCAGTGATCAAGACACCCACTTAACTGGATAAATCATAGAAACCTTAAGAAAAAATTCACAAACTTCTTGAAATTATCCCTGTCACTACGATCTTCAATCATTAGGCATGGTCAATGCCCCTAATGGAAAAACTGAACTCAAACAGAACAAAGATTAATTATATGGGATTCAATGAACAGCTAAATATGATTATAATTTTTATGACTTGTCTGACATACTAATGCCTTCTAATCTGTTTTTCAGATATAGAAAACCCCTTTTCCTCAAACAACTTTTGATTTATAAAAATTTGGTAATATACACCTGTGGATAAAATGAAAATATTTTTCTTTTCTCTCTGCTTGATTTCTTCAAAAATTGGAAACCCTTGAGGTCTAAGCAACTTTATCAAGTGACTGGAAAAGACTGTGTCTTGACATATACAAGAATCTGGATATTCAGTTCAGTTCAGTTCAGTCGTATCCGACTCTTTGCAACCCCATGAACCACAGCACGCCAGGCCTCCCTGTCCATCACCAACTCCCGGAGTCCACCCAAACCCATATCCATTGTGTCGGTGATGCCATCCAGCCATCTCATCCTCTGTCGTCCCGTTCTCCTCCTGCCCCCAATCCCTCCCAGCATCGGGGTCGTTTCGAATGAGTCAGATATTCCAGGAACCAAAAGAAGAGATGCGTGTGTTAATCGCTCAGTCGTGTCCACCTCTTTGCAATCCCGTGGACTATAGCCCTTCAGGCTCCTCTGTCCATGAAATTCTCCAGGCAAGAATACTGGAGTGGGTAGCCATTCCCTTCTCCAGGGGATCTTCCCGACCCAGGGATCAAACCCAATTCTCCTGCATTGCAGGCAGATTCGTTATCATCTGAGCCACCAGAGAAGCACAGGTAAAATGTGAAGGCTTGCTAAGTCATGTCAGTCGTGTCCAACTCTGTGCGACCCCATAGACGGCAGCCCACCAGGTTCTGCCGTCCCTGGGATTCTCCAGGCAAGAACACTGGAGTGGGTTGCCATTGCCTTCTCCATTGTGTGAAAGTGAAAAATGAAAAGTGAAGTCGCTCAGTCACGTCCGACTAGTAGCGACCCCATGGACTGCAACCCACCAGGCTCCTCCATCCATGGGATTTTCTAGGCAAGAGTACTGGAGTGGCTTGCCTTTGCCTTCTCCAATGTGAAGGCTTAAAAGAGCCTATATGAGCAGTTACATTTATATGAATAAGCAGGCCATGTTTATTGAAACCAGACTTATTTGGAACAAATTGGCCTTGATTTGGCTGGATTTAATAAAAATAGGATAATCTAGAGAGAAAAACTTTATTTCAATAGTATACCTTTGTGTATATTGAAGTTTTGTATTTACTGAGGCTTTGCTATGTCCAAGATGACTCCTTGTTGCTCTGTTAATCTATTATAAGGTTTAATTGAATTAGTAGAAGAATATCTGGAGCTTGTTTCTGAAGCCAATCACAATAATCTACCTTCGGATGAAGACCAGATGCCCTGTGAGTTCCAACTAAGAGATTACGGATGCTGGAAAAGGAGTCTTTTAAAGGACTGTCTCCAAACTAAATAAAAGGACCCCATATCAGGCACTCTTAACTAGTAGTACCTGTGCGACAATACTGAAGGGAACTGACTCTTGAAAATTTATATTTCCCACTTGAGAAAGGCCTGTGCATTGGCCTGTCTATAGAAAAGACTGTTGACCCCAAATAACACCCATATTAAGATGAGAAGAAGACAACAGCAGAAGACAGCTGATTTTAAAATCTGGCCCAGGCCTGCAAGAACCATCCAACTAATGCACCTGCACTGTCTACCAAATGGGTGTCTTCCTATCAAAACGGAAAGTTATCCTTTTACTTTTAACTATGCTTTTGACCCCAATGTTCAGGATTAAAAAAGAAAATTCTCTAGTGAAGCTGTCATAGACGCGTATCACTGCGTCTTTTAAGTACACTGCTTAAAGCACATGTACAACGCTTGTGTGACACCTGGGGATAAATGATAAACTATACAGCCTACAAAGCATTTCCCCATTCGCGTATCTCTGAGCCGGTTCATGATATCTGATTAATTTTCCCCCCAACATGGACAACTAGACAAATATGTAAACAAAGAGGTCTAGCACTGAGGGAAATAAATGGACCCAGAGCAGATAACGGTGTCACTCTGGCAACATTGGAAAAATATATTGATGGCCAATGCCATTTATGGAAAGATTTGCAATCAAAAGGGGAAAACGATGGAAGAAATTTTTGCATGTTGAAGTATGGGAAATCATTCTGGCTTATACATGATTGTTTTGAACTTTAGGCTAACCAAAACAGTCTGTTTGTGGCCTATTAAACATGCTTTGTACATCTGCTTTAGCCAATAAAAATTACATTGTAAAATCAGAATGGAATAACTGTGGTTCAGACATCCAAAGTGGAACTAGATTGTCAGTGTGGATATGGGTTCAGATATATTTCTATATTACTGAAAACTTGAGTTCTCTAAACTTGATCAGACTTGAGGACACTATCAGCCATTTTTAAAACAGTATCTACTAGCAGCTGCCAATTGCAACCTTATGGTCTTGAGGTCTTCTTGTAACTATGAAATCTTTATCCTACTTTAAAAACAATAGTTTTTGAACTGTGGTGCTGGAGAAGACTCTTGAGAGTCCCTTGGATTGCAAAGAGATCAAACCAGTCAACCCTAAAGGAAATCTACCCTGAATATTCATTGGAAGGACTGATGCTGAAGCTGAAGCTCCAATACTTTGGTGACCTGATGCAAAGAGGCGACTCATTGGAAAAGACCCTGATGCTGGAAAAGATTGAGGGCAGGAGGAGAAGAGGGCGACAGAGGACGAGATAGTTGAATGGCATCAATGACTCAGTGGCCATGAGTTTGAGCAAACTCAGGGAGATAGGTGAAGGGCAGAGAAGCCTGACGTGCCACAGTCCATGGAGTTGCAAAGAGTTGGACATGACTAATGAGCAACAACGAAAACAGTAGCAAATGAGACAACTCAACCTATAGCCTCCCAGCAAAAGACTACTTGGTTCCTGAATATATGTAAAGAGGAAACACTCCAAAACTTATTTTTCCTGGTTGCCATCAAAAAACAGGAAAACTTCTTTGAAAAAGACTACAAAGGTATGTTTTAACCATTATTTTCATTGCTGCTACTAAGTCACTTCAGTCATGTCCGACTCTGTGAGACCCCAGGGATAGCAGCCCACCAGGCTCCCCTGTCCCTGGGATTCTCCAGGCAAGAACGCTGGAGTGGGTTGCCATTTCCTTCTCCAAGTTATGTCTAATAATTTTCAAATGGTCATCGAGGTGCTAGAGCAAAGCAATCAAAGAGATACAATATTTTCTTAATATAAAATATTGATGTTAAACTTGAACTCAAGATTATTTCCAACTTTGTGTCCATTCCCCAAATTAGGCAGGACTACGAGAATCCCAGGGACGGGGTAGCCTGGTGGGCCGCCGTCTCGGGTCGCACAGAGTCGGACACGACTGAAGCGACTTAGCAGCAGCAGCCGCAAGCCCCACTTCAGCAGGACGTAACCAGAGCAGTTATCTCATTTCCCTGAGGAAAACTGAAACAGAACAGAGACTAAGTTCCTCTGCCAAGTTTGCAGTTAACCTCTCAATCTAGAACTTTGTTCCCTTTCTTGTTCTGCATCTGTTCCTCCTCAAGATTGAGGAATACCAAAGAAAAGGTGGGACTTGAAACCATTTACAAGACCCTGTATCCTTGTCTTTGGAAGTAAAATTCTGACTTGGGAGTTAATAACTGGAAATGTGAAAATGTAGAAACGAAGAATAGCTGTTGGGTTGGGGAACTGGTAACGATGTAGACTGTAATTCTGCCCCATAGCAGAATTACCAAACTCCCAGATCCCCTCTGCACGAAGGCCTGACACATTTCTAACCTGTTTTACAGGAAGCAGACCCCCCCCCACCCCCGCCTAGATGAAAACTGCTGACCACAAGGACACAGACCCTAGATTGGCTGAAACCAGAAGGTTGATGATGCTTGAAACTCCACCCTGACACCAGCCAATCCGAGACTTGTCCACGAGTTGATCATGCTCCTTGAACACTATAAAGTCCTCACCACCCGCTCCAGGGTGGGCCAGACGGTCTTGAGGGCACTAGCCCACTGTGGCCCTCTTTGCCTGGCAAAGCAATAAAAGCTCCTCTTTTCTGCTTCACCCAAATCTCTGTCTCTGCATTTCTATTTGGCAGCAGTGAACAGAGGCTGAGTTTGGCAACACCCTTAATTCATCATGATCTGAGGATGAAGGCCACAACACACACAGGTTTCCACACCCTTGCATTTATTTTATGCCTCATTAGATTGTCAGCTTTATGATGTCAAGAATATTTGGGAATGTTTGTCAGTTTTATCCCCAACACCTGGCACCTGTGGCATCTCAGTGACTATTTGGCAAACAGGGTGACCAGCCATCCCAGTCCCTCCAGAGAGACTGCCCACCTCACTTTGGAGGCTCAGTGCCTAGGGCCCCCAAAAGGGCTCAGCTCTTTGAAAGAAAAATAAAATTTAGGGTCAAAGGAAATGTATTCTTTTCTCACATTAGAAACAAAAATTAGAGCCCATTAAAATCTTAAATTTTGCCTTAAACATTATTATTAATATTTAAGGGAGTTATGAAACAGTGGACTCCTTTCAAGACGTGCTTTAACCCTGTCTTGGGTGGAACCAGGTGTGGGGAGGAGGCCCAGAAATGCTGGGTGGCTTGCCGAGGTCACACTGCAGGTAAAGGAGGGCCAGGTTGGAGACGCAGAAGCTCGGTCCAGAAGTCGGCTCCACTCCACCTCCACCCCTCCCTGTTAAACTGAATTGAAGGAAGGAGGGGGCGCAGCGGGCTGCTGGGGTGCGGGGCTGACTACGTAACCTGGGGTGAGTGGGCGGCTGCGGCTGCTGGAAGCAGAGAGAGCGAGGCAGGGCCAGACGAGTCCCGCCGTGCGCGTGCGTCTGAGCGTCGCGTGGGTGTCCCTGCGGGGCCTAAATGCCTGGGCACCATGGACTGTTGCCAGGGTTCCCAGCCCCGCAAGAGGGACGAGCCCGCGGGCGGGCCGGGCGGGGTGGGGCGGGGCCTGCAGTGAGGTCACCGGCGACGGGCGGCTCTGCCGCGAGGGCGACAACGCGGCGTGGTCTCTGCGGGGCGCACGGAGTGACGGCCGCGCTGTCAGACCCGAGTTGCAGGGGCTGGAGAGCGGCCGCCGGTGAGTCCCAGGCGCAACGGGGGCCTCGGTGTGGTGAATGAAGGTCATGGTTGAGGTCATCTCCCAACTTGGGACCGCAGTCTCGGGGGTGGGGCTCCCCTGGAGGGGGCGGGGAAGAGCTGGCGCTGCAGGCCCGGCCTTACTCAGACCTTCGGTACCCGAGGGGGACGCCCTGAAAACGGGTCATGGAAGACGGGTTTGTTGTTCTCTGGAAGGGGAGAGTCTGATTTAGCCCCCCTTGGCGCAGAGGCGGGGCTGGACTGTCCCCGCGCAGGGAGGAAGTTGTCAGATTCGCCCAGAGCCTGTCTGGAGAGGGGGCATCTCCGGTCCAAACAGCGGATCCGGCTGGGAAGTTCTTGTCCTGCCAAGGGCCCCCCTGCAGTCCTTTCAGAGTGCGTCCCCTGCAGACTGGACAGAGCTGCAGCCCACCAATGCCACGAGCCCCGCAGTGGTGGAGGGCTCCCGAGGCCTCCCTGGAGAGGGGCCCCCGCTGGGCCCTGAAAGTCCGTGCAAGGACACACCAGAGGCACAGGGGAGGGGAGTAGTGAGGCTAGACCTGCTCCCGGGCCCAAGGGTACCCTGGTACTCAGGGTCCTGGGTGGGGGAGGGCTGGGTGCCAGCTCCCTAGGGCCCCTGCCCCAACCATCCCCAGGGAGGGTGTGGGTTCTGGCCTAGCATTCAAGCTTTCTCCACCAGCCTTCACTTGGCACCCCATCCTAGCTGTGGCATTGCCTCATCTGGTGTGCACCGGTCTTGGCCTTTTGCAGGCACTGGTGTCTCTCGCTGAAGCATCCCACCCCCCACCCCCTTCCTTTTCATCTCATTCGTGTCTCCTTCTCCAGGAAGCCTTCCAGGCTGAGCTGGGCGGCCCCTCTGCCCAAGCCCCCGATGGGTGCCTCAGGCCCTGCTGTGACCTCCTGTCCTTGCTCCCTTCTGTGCAGGAATACAGCCTCCAGTTGACCAGGAGCTCCAGGAGGGCCTGCCACCCTCTCTGTGCCCTGCCCCAGCCCTGGCCTGAGTTGAATCAAGGACCAACCGCTCTCCACATCCCTGCTCCCACTCTACCCTTTGGCCCCCGGCCATGACGCCCCCTGCTCGCCCTGTTCCTCGTGGCCCTGGTGGGCCTCCCTGTGGGTAAGATGGATGGGGAACATAGGGATGGACCACCTTTGGGGTCAGCTAGGCTATGGCACCCCACCCCAGTACTTTTGCCTGGAAAATCCCATGGACAGAGGATCCTGGTAGGCTCCAGTCCATGGGGTTGCTAAGAGTCAGACACGACTGAGCGACTTCACTTTCACTTTTCACTTTCATGCATTGGAGAAGGAAATGGCAACCCACTCCAGTGTTCTTGCCTGGAGAATCCCAGGGACGGGGGAGCCTGGTGAGCTTCCGTCTATGGGGTTGCACAGAGTCGGACACGACTGAAGCGACTTAGCAGCAGCAGCAGCAGCAGGCTGAGCTGGGGGGATGGTGGCAGAAATCCCAGTGACCACCTCTCCTTCCAGCTCTTCCTGGGGAAGGTGATGGGACCTGGGGGCTGATCTCCCTGTTCTCTGACCCCCTCTCCCTGCGGCCCCTCCCCGGCCGCAGCTCAGGCTCTGGACTGCCATGTGTGTGCCTACAATGGGGAGAACTGCTTCAACCCCATGCGCTGCCCGGCCATGGTCTCCTACTGCATGACCACGCGCACTTGTGAGTTCCTGGGACGCTGCCCCAGCCCTCTGTGGGGAGCACCGGGGCGGGGCAGGGGTGGCGTGAGGGAGGCTGAGGGGGTAGGCTCCCACCTGCTCCAGGATCCTTTCTGGGAGCCCTAATGGCCTAATGGCCCTGCATGCTCGGGTTGGCCCCTCTCAGGGTCCTGGCCTGCCTTCCCCTCCTCTGCAGACTACACCCCGACCAGGATGAAGGTGAGCAAGTCCTGTGTGCCCAGCTGCTTTGAGACTGTGTACGACGGCTACTCCAAGCACGCATCCACTACTTCCTGCTGCCAGTATGACCTCTGTAACGGTGCTGGCCTTGCCACCCCCGCAACCCTGGCCCTGGCCCTTATACTCCTGGCCACCCTCTGGGGTCTGCTCTAAAGCCAGGGAAGGCAAAGCGCTGAGCAGCATAGCCCCACCCTCTCCCCCTGCACCCCCCACCTACCCTCTGCCCTCCTCGGACCCCCCAGCCACACCCAGGACTGTCTGCAAGAGGACTCGACCTCCCCCAGCCACCTTGAGGTCTGCTTCCCATTTGTGATCTGGTTTCCTAAAGGCTGATGTGGGACTACACCTCCCAAGGCTTCTGGCTTTGACGAGGCAGATAAGCCTCTCATCCAAGGATTGGGATGTGGGCACAGTGTGCTGTTGGCCCAGGAACACTGATTTGAAGGGACCCTTTGGCCCCTCTGCCTTGTAGGTGTGCTGGAGGGGGAGGGACGATTGGGACCCGGGGGTGGGGGCCGGTTCCAGGAAGTAGGCTCTCCGGGGCTCCAGGAGGGCTGCCTGGGGCGGAGAGGGCTGGAGGGCAGAGGGAGGCAAGCCTGGGCCCCTGGGCTGTGCCCTCGTTCCAAGCAGCCCTGGCAGGGGAGGGACTAGCTCAGCCTGAAGAGGACCCCGAGGGCCCTCCCGATCCGGCGCTGGGCCCCTGCGCAGGACGTGGGTCTGGATAGATCAGGCTATATTTGATGGAGCTTGACAGCTGATCCCGGGGCTATTTTTGGGCCAGGAGGGAAGGGTGCTGAGCCGCAGCCATCCGAAGCCTGGTCTCCTGCCCTAAGCAGGCCGCCCGAAAGGATTCGCTCAACCCGGTCGGACACGCAGGGGGGGGAGCGACGCCCTCTCAGGACGGTCTGGCCGCTCTGGGCGGGGGTGGGCTGGGGAGGGGAAGGGCGGACTTCTGGAGGCCAGAGAGGCAGAGGACGGGAGGACGGATCCAGCAGAAGGATCGGGCGGTGCTCCCTCCGCGCGCAGCGGGCGTTCCCTCGCCCCTGGCTGGGAAAGATCGCAACAGGGTCCCCACTGAAGGGGAGCCACGCCAGCTGTCCCCAGGGGTTTCGCTGTCCCTTGACTCTGACCCTGCCCGCGGGGAGGCGAGAGCTCTGCACCGGCTGGAGCACTCCTGCTCATCCCTAGGAGCGGCTCTCAGCTGCCCCCAAGTCACGCTGGGCCTCGAGACCCCCAGGGGCCCAGGAAGACAGTCGCATCCGACTCTTTACGACCTCACAGACTGTAGCCCCCCAGGTTCCTCTGTCCTTGGGATTCTCCAGACCAAGAATACTGGAGTGGGTTGCCATGTCCTTTTCCAGGGGATCCTTCTGATCCAGGGATGGAACCTGGGTCTCCCACATTGCAGGCAGACTCTTTACCTTTTGAGCTACCAGGAAAGCCCAGGGACCCAAGAAAGCTTATCATTTAAAGGGTACCCACCCACCCAGGTGAGCCCCACCCCTCCAGGTTGCGGAAGCCCAGGTCTCTTGGCCGAGGGGCCGAGGGGCCGAGGGGCAGGAGCGCCTTCCAGCCGGCACAGCCCACCCCCCACAACCCGTGGGGGTTGTCCCTGGAACTCAGAAGCTTTGGCCGCTAAGCGTGGCCCCTGTCAGGGGGACCTGTGCTGGAAATTCTTTCCTGAAAGCTTCCCTCTGAGACCCCCAGACGTCAGGGACCTGGACGCTCTGGGGAAGCCGGCACACGAAGTCCTTAGCTGGGGCTGGGTTGGACTTCGCAGAGGGCCACAAAGCAGAAGGACCGCACCCGAAGGAGTGCTCAGCCCAGGGAGCGACTGGGTGCCCCGCCCAGTCTTTGTGAGCCCCTCCCTGGAGGAGGCTGGAAGGAAGCCTGATCACCCCACCCCCAGCCCCTCTTCCCACAGCCCTTCAGGAGTGGGCCACTTCAGGGAGGAGACCAAACCCCCCGCTGCACATGCAGGCTGATAGCCGGGGCAGCTGTAGGCAGACCACTCTGCTGACTCAGCATGAGAGGCCTGGGAAGCTGGGTCACTGACAGCTTGTGCAAGCGCTTTGTCCCGGGTCTAGTGGCTCCTCGACTAGACCAGGTCATCCCTCCCCCTACCCAGTCCCAGCGAGGATGTAGTGGAGCCCTGCCTCCAGTGGCAGCTGAGAGTGCTGTGTTGGGGGCCGGAGGGAGCATCTTACTCCTGTCTCCTGCATCCATCTGTCCACGCTGACCTGGGCCCCTGCCAACGCCCATGGCACTGCTCCAGCACCAGGGACCAGTCTGCCCACACCACCCGCACAGATGGTTCTGCCTGGCTGGGGGAGAAACCCAACACAGAGCTGCGGGGAAGATGTTCCGCTCCTGCCCAGGCCCGGCCCCCTGGTGGGAAGTGTGTGGCTTTGCAAAGGCAGGAGCACCAGCAGGGCCCTTGGACACCAAACAGTTAAACTTGCCGGGACTGACTGTCCAGAAGGTTAGTAACTAACAGCTGCCAGTTTCCCTGCAGTTGTGGCTCTAAGCACTCCAGCACAGCCCTACGTGTAGGAGCCATCACCTGCCCCTTTCACAGATAGGGAGACTGAGACAGAGAGATGAAGTGGCTGCCCAAGGCGGGCTGGACTTCTTGTCCCGCTCCACTGCACCCCCAACCCAACCCCACCGCACCCCACCCCACCATGCCGTTGCTTCTCCCATCAGCTGGGAGAGAAAGGGGAAGCTGGGAAGGCGGGTTAATAAGTTTAAGAGGATTTTAGCATGTAAAGTAATTATAACAGCTTCAGGTTAGGAAAGCTTAGAAGAAAAACATTGGAACTAGGTGTGAGAAGCCATAAATGCCACAGTCAAGAGGTTCAGCCCGGTGTGTGGGCGCTGGCCCGGGGTGGACAGCAAAGAGGAGGGCAGAGGGGCGCGCAGCACCGCAGGCTTGTCTGGCCCAGACCCCTTCCCCACCTGTGTCAGGGCCATGGGGCCCCAACAGAAACGAGAGCCTCGCGGGGCAGGCGGTGGGCAAGCTTATCCTTGCAGCTCTTGGCGTCATCTCAAGTCCGGAAGCAGCCTGCGCGTCCCAGTAGTGGCTGCCTGAGCAGGTGAGGCCCTCTGTGGACCGCCCTCCCTGGGCTCCTGCGCCATCCGTCCGTCTGGAGTCTGGTTGAGAAGCCAGTGCCAGAGCTCTGACCCAGAAACCGGACTGGTTCTGGTGCCATCACGTAAGGAAGGCGTGGGTGCTCCTGTGGCTGGTGCCCGGGTGTGGACGACGCTCCAAAGGGGAGGTCGGACAGCTGCTTCTCCTTTTCCTTTTGTAGCGTGTGATTTGTGGTAATGAAATGTGTCTCTTCATGATTCTAACCCTCTGAGAAAGGTGGAAAGAAACTGAAAGGCCTCTTTCCTTTCTATCCCAGCGCCCCCGCCCCCCGCCAAGTTTGTTGAGTCCTGTCGCTCACGCTGACCTGGAGCTGCTTGTTCACATCTCCGAGCCTCAGTTATTCTGTGGTTAAAATGAGGACGATAACGCCCACCAAACTGGGGCCTGGTGTGAGTGAGGGAAGCTGTGGCTTAAGTGCCCACCCCGGGCCCCGCACACCGGAGGCCCCAGAGAGATGAATGGATGGACGGATGAATGAATGGTGCCCTTCCCCTTCAGTCCACTTCCCAGGCCCATGCCCCAAGCCCTGCCGCTATGGGGCATGGAATAGCCTTCAGGCTACAGCCTCCCTCTGTGTACACCAGAGACGTCATTTGTACCTCCTCAAGCCAGTGAATAAATGAAGGAATATGTGTACCTGCTTCCTTTCGGTCCTCACCAGCCACCCAGCTGCACTCAACCCCGGTGGTCTGGTTTGGCTGGTCCTGCTGGCTCTGTCCCTCCTAGACTCCCGCCTACCCTGGTTCTCCCAGGCTTGGCCCTGGAGCCAGCCCTAGACCAGGGCAGATGATGACCCAGGGGAAGGAAGCCAAGCAGGAAAGGCAGGCGAACCCCCAGGGCTCACTGGAACCAACCCTGGTTCTGGTTCCCAGGGGAGCGAGACCGACCTACCAGCTCACCCAGCTGGCCCCTAGGAAAGGCTGATGGGGCTGGAGAGGAGGCAGGACCCCAGGAACCCACCCAGCACCCAGCTTTCTACTCCTGACACTAGCTAGTTCTTCCTCTGCTGGGGGGTGGGGTCTGAGACCGACCATCCCAGAGGAGCCCACCAGGTAGAGGGATGGACAAAAGCCACTCTCGGGCTGCCAGAGTGGACACACAAGGGCCCCTGGGCCGGCAGGACTGGCCCCTGCAGACGGTCACCTCTCCTGCCCCCACGGCGCATCACCCGTTTTAGCAGAATGGCTTGCCTGGCACGTCACTCCCAGGAGGTCTGGCTCCTGCACTCAGGATCACTCTTCCGGGTTTGGCACTCATCACGGGGCCTCTCTTAAGAGCAACGGCCTTTCTGCTCCTCGCCACCCCACCCCTCCCCAGCACTGGGCAAACACCCACAGGCCCGAGCAAACAGTCAAGATCATAACCATCATCACTCCCAGGGAGGCAGGCCTCTCGAGCCACCGCTTCTGGAGGGAGGCCCACTTGACAGATGGGAAAACTGAGGACTGTGCACTGGCTTTCTGGAGGACAACGGTCCACCTACTCATTGCAGGCTGGCGTGCTGGTGAAGCTTCTACTTTTGAGGCTTTGAGATTCATCTACACGTTTAGGGACAGGAGTGGGCTCGCAGGCCTTGATGTAGGAGATATGTGGGCTCCAGGTTAGACATTCACAACTGGCCTCCTGTTTGCATCTCTTGAGGCAAAAGACAGGTAGTTTCCAGTTAAGACGTTTACAGTCAGCCTCTTGTTTGTCCTCCTACAGGAAAGAAACAACACAGAGTAAATAGTCAGTGTTTTTCTTGTGAATGCCTTAAGGTAATAGTCATGGCAAGGACAAAGAAGTGCAAAATCCTGCTTGAGTAAAGGATAAAGGGATCTCCACTTCCCCCTCTTTTGGAATAAGGGAGACACTACATATGCACAAAAAGGCTCTTTTGTGGGTCGAAAATCAAGGGGTAACTCCAGACCATAATGAGTCTTGCTCCTCTCAGAAGCCTTCACTTAGAGATCCATCTTGGCTGAGGGGTGTGTACACATTCCAGGGGAGGGTCCCAGGGTAAGTCAGGTGTGGAGAAAGAAACCAGATAACTAGCAGGAAGGAAGAGAAAGACCCAGAAGAACTGACCAATAGAAATGACTTATGGACTCTTCACAGGGCTCCTCCTCAGCATGGAGTTGCCCACACCTTCCTCTCTGGGTGTGCATCTCCGCCTTGCTTCTATCTCAGCTAAACGAACCATTTCTCTATGGTCCTCCCACTTGTTGCTGCACAATGTCTCAATAATAAACTTTGTACCTGCATTTACAGTTTCTGTGGGGGTGGCGGGGAGGGGGCTGCAACCTGGGAATTAGTTAAGCTGCAGCTCTCGCCCACACTGCTGGCTGGAGACTTCTGACTTTTGCTCTCTGTCTCTCCCCCATGGGAACTGGCTTGCCCTCACATTCCCTCTGCTTTGTTCCCTTCCCAAGACCTGCAAGGCTGCATTATCTAGGTAAAGGAGCCCAGATCTCTTCTCTTCCTATCTCCCGCTTTCTCTCACTTTACCTAGACTACCACCCCCAGCACCCCCCATGCCCAAGGGCTGTGTCTTCATCAACGTGGGCAGTAATGTGCTGGGAGCTGGAGCTCGGCACCTGCCCCTGCCTCCAACAACTGCACCCTGCTACCTGACGCGCTTTATTTCCTAGGGTACAAAAATTACCTCCCCCTTCTGGGGGGAGGATTCAAAACACTCCCTCCCTGCCTTCCAGCATCTTTTCCCCCCGTGTTGCTCACCAGCCTGCTCCCAGCTCTTTACTTTTTCTCTTACCTACTCTAACTTGGGAAACAAGATTTACCTTAGACTCCACACAAGTGGGGTGATAGACTTAGGGTTCTTCTGCTTAATCTCCCATCTTACTCTGTGCCCAGAAATCCACTGTGGAAATGCTTCCACCTCTCAACCCTCAGATCCTGCCCCCGGTGGCGTTTCCCACTGTGGCCACCTCCCTCCCTCCAGGAATTCCCCTTCACTCCAGGACTTGACAGCCCGTGCACTGTGACAGCCAGCCTGTCATCTTAGCCACTTTAGTGCAGACTGTGATGCTACAACAGAGCTCTCTCAAGGAGAGCCCTGGCAACATGCTGGCGATGGTCTAAAAGCTCTTCTCTGGCCATGCTGGGTTGGACGCCCTGTGCAGGATATCAAAGGGGGGCCAGAGACATCTGGCCATGATTCAACGGATTCATGACTCAAAACCTCATCAGACAATAAGATCAAACGGAACTGAGGGGATGCTCCGGTCCTCCTAAATGGATTATATACTGGTATACTGGATTACTTTGCTACAAGCTCTATGTTCTTGGTTGCAGGCTATTCAGTGTGGGTGGATCCCTTTCTAAGCTAAAAGAAACACAGATGTGCTAAGAAAGGAAAAAATTAAGTCTTACTGTAGCAGTGCCTGGCCTTTAAGTTGGGATTAAAAAATGACCTGAAAATGGGTCTCTTATCTTTATTGCCACAGGATGGGAAAATGGACTGAGGGTCCCTTATGTCTAGGACTTTCTCCTATAATCAAAAGCCTAAGGAATCAGAAAAATTCTCCTAACATTCTAAAAAACTCCCTTTTAATTTCTCCTGTCTCGCAGGCAGGCGTGGTGGAGTAGGGTGGGAGAAGCAAGCTTCCCCCACGTCTGTGTTCCCCCGCTCCTGTAATTTCCCTTACTCCTTCAGATTCTTCTGACAGGACAAAGGCCTCACCTCCCCAGAGATACAGTCTCTGCTGGGACAAGATTTTATCAGTCAACCTGCCTCTGTTGTCAGAGTCAATTTGAGCACTCTCTGATTTAAATTTGAGGAACTAAAAAGCCTCTTGATGAAAGTGAAAGTGGAGAGTGAAAAAGTTGGCTTAAAGCTCAACATTCAGAAAACGAAGATCATGGCATCTGGTCCCATCACTTCATGGGAAATAGATGGGGAAACCGTGGAAACAGTGTCAGACTTTATTTTTCTGGGCTCCAAAATCACTGTAGATGGTGACTGCAGCCATGAAATTAAAAGATTCTTACTCCTTGGAAGGAAAGTTATGTCCAACCTAGATAGCATATTCAAAAGCAGAGACATCACTTTGCCAACAAAGGTTCATCTAGTCAAGGCTGTGGTTTTCCTGTGGTCATGTACGGATGTGAGAGTTGGACTGTGAAGAAGGCTGAGCGCTGAAGAATTGATGCTTTTGAACTGTGGTGTTGGAGAAGACTCTTGAGAGTCCCTTGGACTGCAAGGAGATCCAACCAGTCCATTCTGAAGGAGCTCAGCCTTGGGATTCCTTTGGAAGGAATGATGCTAAAGCTGAAACTCCAGTATTTTGGCCACCTCATGCGAAGTTGACTCATTGGAGAAGACTCTGATGCTGGGAGGGATTGAAGGCAGGAGGAGAAGGGGACGACAGAGGATAAGATGGCTGGATGGCATCACTGACTCGATGGATGTGAGTCTGAGTGACCTCCGAGAGCTGGTGATGGACAGGGAGGCCTGGAGTGCTGCAATTCATGGGGTCGCAAAGAGTCAGACATGACTGAGCGACTGAACTGAACTGAACTGAACTGAAGCACTTACAAATGAAACTTGTAGTTCTAAGTACAAATGCACTTAATTCTAAGAAAAATTAAGCTAAATAAATTTCAGGTTCATGTAAACTGTGAAGTATTTAGTATTAAATTAACAGCTGGTATTAATGTTTATTGATCTAATATAGATAGGTCTAAGAGTCATTAACATTAAGCATAATATTTTCATTGTGTCTACATTTAATATAAGTTAAATACAATTTTATTATATCTGTTACAAGTTGTGTCAGCAAGGAAAGTAACTCCAGTGAAGAAATTTTTAAGGAAAGAATGCATTCCAGTGTTCTTGCCTGGAGAGTCCCAGGGACGGGGGTGCCTGATGGGCTGCCGTCTCTGGGGCTGCACAGTCGGACACGACTGAAGAGACTCAGCAGCAGCAGCAGCAAATTAGATCGGAACTTTTAGATAAACTCTGTTAAGAATAATTATTCTTTAGGAATGTCTAAAACAGTCTGTCCAGGTTTTGGTAACCTGGATTTCTAGGGTTATGCTAAACTAAGTGATGAATAAGTTTATTGACTAGCTCTGTCATTTCTAAATAAATTAAGATTCTGAAACACTGATAACTGGAAACTAATTTCCTCTTACAGAAAAACTAAAGGCATTTTGGACTATTAGTGAAGAATGGTTGGTGCCATCCTGAGATGTTTTCTATAAGAAAGCAAAGGTTTTTAGAAATTATCACTGGTATTTATGCTCTCCAATCTATGGAATGCTTAGATAAAGATCAGTTCTCGGTTCCTTAAAGAGAGGGAGACGTGTGTTTTTGGTAAACAGGGTATGAGGAATGAAGTTGCATTTTATTAAGGAAAAAGAAAGTAGGTCTGGCTCACAGGTGACTGTTTCTGAGTGGGAAAAGTTTACTTTGGATACACAAAGTAAAAAAGGGGCTTTTGGAAACCTGATAAGAGTTTTGTACATGGTACAAGTTTTCTTAAGATATTGAACTGCCTTTGAAATTTTTCATTGTTATTTACACTAGGTGAATAACTTGTTACACAGTAAATATTGTATGGTAGGTGTTACTAATACAGATGTTCTAACAATGAAATGGAATTCATAAAGACCTGACCTGTCCTGGTAAATATTATTAGTCATGGTTCTAGTTACTCTCTTAAAATGCTGTATGTCACAGCAGCGACCAGGTTGCTTTGCCTATTGAATTACAATGAGATTTTAAACGTGCTTCTTAAGCTTGTCATCACAGAGGGCTATGGTTTCATTCTGACGTCTGTGCAAAAACATTACCTCTTCAAGATTTGTTTAAAAAGGCAGGGGGCTTTCCAAGATTAAATTAAAATGAACTAGGTAACCAAATTTTGTTATTAACAGAATTTAATATATTTAATATAAATTATAAATATAATATATTCAATATATTATTTATTATAGTTTTCTATATTGCCCGTTTCAAAAAGTGCTGTTTCTTACATTACCAAGGGTGTGACTGAGCCCCTGATAAAAGATGGCCTACAGTTCCATACGAGATCAATGATTGTAATAGTGTGACTGCAGATATACGAAGCAACAAGAGGGAGTATTTCCCTGGACCAAGAGGCCGGTAAGGTAGTTGTGGTCCAGAGACTTTGGCTACTCATGGGGCCTGGTCCAGAATCAGCACACTGAGCGGCCCATGAGTGAAATCTTTCACAGACCTGGGAGTAAGCATTCCTGGCACTGTGGGACAGAGTGGTCACAAAATGCCCCCAAACCGTGGTCAACTGGTGGCTGTGAAGGGGCCCTGCCAGCTGAAAACGGGCACTCGCTGTTGCCTCTGCCAAGGTCAGATCACGGCCACTACAGCTGCTGCCCTTCACACCCCCTGAAGGAATTCAGGGCGGAGAGCAGAAATCAGGCACTCACTTTGTGCTCTGGAAAAATGGACAAAACAGGCCTTTAGATAGTTAGATATCTTCATGTAAACATTTTCTTGAGCCCAAATTCTTACATCTTCTCATACCTAGAAAAACACTAAAATTGTCACTGGAGACAACTCCTTTGGCTTATATGTTAATACCACATTAAACGGCCAGAACCTACTCAGACAAACGTAGACAACTGGCTACCTGGCAAAGCACCAGGTCCAGGTTGGCCTTCAGGCTCATTCTCCTGGAAAAAAAAAAAAAAAAAGATTTATTTTGTCTGCTAACGTTCAGGTTGTCAGTCCTTCAACTACTTTAACTAGGTTAAAATACATAAAAAAATATATATGACCACTCCAAATGGCTCCATTCCTGTGAAGAGGGTAACCCAAGTGTTGACTCTACCTGGACCAAGATCAAAGTTGCTACTGGTTCTTACTCCTGCTTGGACTGCTGGTTGCAGTAATTCTTTCACTGACCTTTGCCCCCTGCCTTTTTAACCTACTTGTCGAGTTTGTTCTAAGGACACAAGAGCTTCCCAGACGGAGTGATGGTGACCCCTGACCCCTGACCCCAGTCACACACTGAGCCTGACTCTGGTCACACTCTGATCCTGGTCACAGTCTGACCCCTGACCCTGGTCACACTGATCTCTCACACTCTGACCTCTGCCCCTGGTCACACTGTGCACACTGACCCCCAAGACCTCTAGAGGAACAGGGAAGGGCATAGACCTCTCAGCAGAGCACCCAGACCCTGGCTGGGGCACATTCCTCCTCACCCTGTGCACAGCTGTGACTTCAGAAAGGCTTTCTAGGAGGAGCTAATGCCCAGAGGCCAGACTTGTTCCAGAAGAAAAGGACAGGTGAGATCTCTGGTCTAAGGACGGAAGGCATTGGGCTGGGCCAGCCGCTGGGAGAATGGCCAAGGAGGAAGCTCGGGTGTGCGAGCTGCTGTCTGCTCCTGTTAGCCACGCCCAGCATCACCCCAGCGGCCTGGGAGCGGCAGAATCAGACAGGCCCGGGTGCTGTCTTGGCTGTCATCCAGCCCTCCCTTTGAAGTGACCAGCTTGTCAACTTGCTGCAACAGCCTCTCATCCCGCATCTGAAACTCTGGCACCGCCCCTCGCTGTGGTGTCAGGAACCAGGTCCAGGGTCTGACACCTTCTTGGTGTTTAGGGAAGGCTGGGCGCCCCTCTCCACCCTGGTGCCCAGGGAGCCACAGCCCTCCCAGTCTCAGGATCAAAGACCACATGGAGCTGCTGCCCCTGGACTAGAAAAGGCCACTGGGGGCCATCAGGTGGGGTGGGAGGCTCCCAGGCAGAATTTCAGCCGCAGGACGAGAGGAGGGAAGGACACCCTGGAGCAGGAAGGCAGGGATGGAGCTGGAGGGGAGTGAGATCTGGACCCAGTGGGAGAGGAGGGAGGAGCCCAGCGGGGCTGTGGTGGAGCCCAGTGCGTTGGGCCCAGCCCGGCCAACCAGGCCTGTCAACAGCCCTGTCCCGCACCTACCCATGCTGGCTCCACAGGCAGCGTGGGGCCCAGAGCAGGGAGGCAGGGTCACAGACAGGGCAGACCCTGGAGAGGCCGAGGTGCAGCCCCTGGGGCGGGCGGGGAGGTGGGGTGTGGGAGGGCTGGGGAGCAGTGCCTGGAGCAGCTTTAACCTCCGGATCCATTTTTCCCCCTTCTGAGTCTGGGGCCAGGCCCATCCTGTCAACTCGCTGACCTGCAGCGGGGCCAGAGGCTCCGATCAAGGTGTGCCGGACCCTGGAGGGGACACCAGGATTCGTGTCCCCCTGCAACCCCATCCCTCCCCCGCCACCGTCCAGGATCTCTCTGTTGACCCAGCAGTTTTGCTGTCTTTGTGCCCTTAAGCCTCTGAGCACATTTTGGCTGGTTGTCCAGGCGACCATTTCCCCATCAGGATGCCCCATGTGACCACCTCAAAGAAGCCGTGCACTGGAGCCTGGGCACCCTGGGAGGACTCGAACCCAGAACCACTAGACCAGGAGGACTCAACACCGTAGACAGGAGTGGGCATCCAAAGCCCCTGACAGAGGTGGGAGTCAGGGTGCAGGGGAGCCCCCCTCTGCCGCTCCCTTCCAGGCAGGCTGAGACCATCCTGAGGGGCAGTACTGTCTGGTGGGGAGAAGTCAGAGCACCCCCGAGGGAGTTACAGAGGCAGGCGAGGACCCCCAACCATAAGAGGGGGTCATGAGGGGGTCACAAGGGTGTGGGGAGGGGCCCAGACCGCGGGAGGCCGAGGAATGAGGAAGGGGCAGGGAGGGGCGGAGGAGAGCCACGGAGGAGCGGGTCCAGGTGGAAGTGGGTGGGGCCCCTGGGTAGGGGGCGGGCCTTCGTACCTCCACTACCCGGGAAACCAATCCACCTAATCTGCACGGCTGACGGGTCGGGTGACTGCACGGTGCTCCCATCCCCTCCGAGGAGTAGGCCCAGGACTGACGTGCTGCAGGAACCAGACCATGTGGGGGACACAGCTGGCATTGTCAGCGCTGGTGCTGGCCGCCTGCTGTGAGCTCGGTGAGGGGTGCCCGGCGGCCGGAGGGAGCAGCAGGGGCCAGGGAGAGGCAGAAAGCAGGGAGGTGAGGAGGGCATGGGGGGCAGGCACAGAGGGGCACCGGCAGAGGAGTGCCTGGGGCCCAGGGAGGATAAGGATGGGGACAGCGGGAGGCGCTGTCTAGGGCTGGGACTGGCAGGGTGGTTGGCAGCCAAGGCCCTGGGTGCCCACTGCGGGGAATGGCCCTTCATCAGGGGCGTGGGCACCAGGGACGGGCTCTCCGCTGGGGCAGGCAGGCAAGGTCAGAGTCACATTCCTAGATTCCAGGACTGTGGTTCCTGGGGCAGGACTCAGGAGATGCCGTGGCGACCCCAAGGAGACACTGGGGTGGGGGTGACAGGAGGTGGAGAAGAGGGAAACAGACCGGACATCCTGAGGGACTTGGGTCTCAGACACTCAGACCCTCACGGGCCCCACTCCCAACCTGAGGAGGAGCTGGTGGGGTGGGCCCCAGCCAGGCTGTTCTGTCCAGGAGGAAACGGAAGTGTCTGGGAGACAGTAACAGCAGTAGGGGCGGAGGGCCAGGCTGCTAGGGCCTGGCTGGGGCACTGGTGCTGGAAGGAAGGGGTCAGCCCACCAGCCTGCACCCTGACCCACCTGGGTCCCTCTGGGCCTGAGCTCTCCTCCTCTCCCTTGTTAAGCTTCCACCAGCGGGCACAGCATGCCCAGCTCAGCCCACCCTGCACGCCATATACCTCCCTGCCTGATCCCCAATCCCCCTGCAGCACTTGGGGTCCTGCATGTTGCTGATGAGGATGCCGGGGGGTGTGTAGGCGGCGACCTGCTGCAGTGAGGTCCTCCGGGCCCCTGCCGGGGCCTTTACTGCAGAGGTGTGGGTGCAGCCCTACCTCTGCGTGCCTCCCCAGCACCCTCAACACAGCTTGATCTCAGCTTTGGCCGGCAGGCTGAGCCCGACCGCCAAGGGCATACTGCCTCAGGACTCAGGGACCCAGCTTGTCGCTCTTGAATCTTCCTGGGGTTTTGGTTGGTTGGCGACTGGAGGATCGGTGGCATTGTCCCCCTCAAACCTGGGCTCTCAGGTCCCAAGGCTTGGGAGGGACAGGCCTGCCTGACCAGCCCTGGCTGCCCCTTCCCCAGTGGTCACCCTACAATGCTACACGTGTCCTGAGCCCATCGATGTGTTCAGCTGCGTCACCATCACCACCTGCAGTGTCAACGAGACCATGTGCAAGACCACACTCTACTCCCTGGAGACAGGTCAGTGGGGTGGGGTGAGCAGGGTCCCAGGGTCGGAGCTGCCTCCAGCCCAGGCCCTGTGTGCAGAGAGCAGCCACCACCTTTGACATTCCCGGAAAGAGCTTTGGGTCCAAGCAGCCAGGCTCCCTCCCTCTTTCCTCACCCTCCTTCCTGGAATGGGAGGCTCTTGCAGCCTTGCTGGGGAGTCACGGAGTGGCCTCGCCCCTCAAGGCATCCTGAACAAGTCACTGCGTGCCCCTGGCGCAATGGTGGTGGAAGGAAGGAGGGGCCAGGCCACGGAGGGGCTGAGCCAGAGTGGGCGCTGTGGGAGGAGGCTGGGCTGGGGCTTGGGGGCCAGCCTGACACCGGTGCCCCCATGCCCCCAGTGTACCCCTTCCTAGGGGACTCCACGGTGACCAAGTCCTGTGCCAGCAAGTGCGTGCCCTCGGACGTGGACGGCATCGGCTGGACCCGGCCCGTGTCCTGCTGCAACACGGACCTGTGCAACGTGGACGGGCGCCCGCCCTGGGCGGCCCCCACAGCCTGGCTGGCGCCCTCCTCCTGCTTGCCCCGCTCCTGAGTCTCCATCTCTAGACCCTGGCCCGCAGCCCCATGTAGCCCAGCCCCCAGCGCCTCTGAAGAATCACGGCCCACACCTGCACCAGGCCTCTGGAATCTGTTTTCTGGGAGCAGACCTGCCTGCTGGATGGCGGGGAGGGCTGCCCGCTGCAGCTCCGGCTCCTCAGCCTAGGCTGTGTCCCCCTTGGCCATTCTAGCCCCTCCATATCTCCACCCCTTCTGCCCAGCCCAGGCTCTCTCTTGGCCTTGCCACTGCCCCATCTGTGGGCCCTCCACCTCCCTGTGATGGGGTAAGGGGGGATGGTCACTAGACCTGGACACCCTCTAGTCCTGCACACCCACTAGTCCTGCACACCCACTAGTCCTGCGCACCCACTAGTCCTGCACACCCACTAGTCCTACACACCCACTAGTCCTGCACACCCACTAATCCTGCGCACCCACTAATCCTGTGCACCCACTAGTCCTGCACACCCACTAGTCCTGTGCACCCACTAGTCCTGCGCACCCACTAGTCCCCCACTAATCCTGCATACCCACTAGTCCTGCACACCCACTAATCCTGCGCACCCACTAGTACTGAGACACCCACTAATCCTGCGCACTCACTAATCCTGCGCACCCACTAGTCCTGCACACCCACTAGTCCTGCACACCCTCTAATCCTGCGCACCCACTAGTACTGAGACACCCACTAGTCCTGCGCACCCACTAGTTCTGGGACACCCACTAATCCTGCGTACCCACTAGTCCTGCACACCCTCTAATCCTGCGCACCCACTAGTACTGAGACACCCACTAATCCTGCGCACCCACTAGTTCTGGGACACCCACTAATCCTGCACACCCACTAGTCCTGCACACCCTCTAATCCTGCGCACCCACTAGTACTGAGACACCCACTAATCCTGCGCACCCACTAGTTCTGGGACACCCACTAATCCTGCCCACCCACTAATCCTGCCCACCCACTAGTCCTGCACACCCTCTAGCCCTGCGCACCCACTAATCCTGTGCACCCACTAGTTGTGGGACACCCACTAATCCTGCCCACCCACTAGTCCTGCACACCCACTAGTCCTGCGCACCCACTAGTCCTGCCCACCCACTAGTCCTGCGCACCCACTAGTCCTGCCCACCCACTAGTCCTGCACACCCTCTAGTCCTGTGCACCCACTAGTCCTAGCTCTGGAGGCCTGGCTGTGGCAGGACAGGAAGTGGGGCCCACAGGCACACCACAATCACCAGGGCTGGATCAGGGGTGGCTTCTTGGAGGAGGGGGCATTAGTACCACCCTTGAATGACAGAGACATTGGCTGGGTACAGGATGGCAGGCCAGGCCAGGCAGAAGGTAGGCAAGGGGGGCCAAGAGTGGCCCAGGACCTGGGATTACTCCACGAAGCCACCCAAGGCTCACCGGCCCAGCCCCTGAACAAGGCCTTACCCTGGGTCAGGCCTGTGGTGACAGGGTCCCCTGCGTCATGTGGCGGGGGGGCGGGGGGGGCAGAGTGGGGGAGTTCCAGGCCCTCTCCAGGCCCACACGAGGAAGTCCCCCAGAAAGCCCCCAGCCCCGCCCTCACAAGCCCCACCCCCTGGTGCCCAGGCAGCCCAGGCTCCAGTGCAGAAGGGAGCTCTGTCTCCCTTGGGCCTTGGGCCAGCCCAAAGCCTCCAGGCTGCCTCCCCAGGGAGCAACTCCACCCCACAGGCCTCTCATACCCACTTCCTGCCCCCACTCCTCCCCCCGGGCCCTATGAGCACCAGCTTGGGCACTTGAGGGATGGGGGGCAGGAGATGGACCCCGGGTACCCTGGGACACACCCCCAGTCTCTGCCCCGCCCCACTCCAGAGGCTGCTCTGAGGCCCTGGATGCACACAGCACCCAGAGTCTCCAGCCACATCGAGACGGGGCTGCATGGCTTTCCTTCTGCACCACAAGGTGCCCCCCTAGCCCACAGCCCTAGCCCGGAGAGCCCCCACTGTCCGTCACCCCTTTTAAGGGTTTCCTGCCCCTGCGTGAAGGGAAGCAGCCGCTGGATGCACATTCAGGTCCCACTGAGGGCACCCCACGCCTGCGGGACAGGAGGCAGGCAGCCTCGGAGGCCTACTGTCCCTCGGACCCTGGGAACGCCACACCTCCTCTTCCTGCGGGCAAGACTCACATTCCCAGCCAGCTCCCAGGGGCAGGACCCTTACAGACCTGCTGCTGGGAGAGCACCTTGGACAAACCCCCGAGAACAGCATGGGCCAGGAGGCCAGGAACTTTCACACAGTCTCAGACACCACCCCCGGGGCCGCATCTCTGGGTGCTGACCCTGTCAAGGAGGAGACCCTGCCCTCAGCTATCCACCAGCCCTCCCACCTGGCTCTTCCCGCCTCTCACAAAAACAAGGGTGGCCGTGGGTCACTTAAGCCTTAAAGCCTGGATTGAGACTCAGTAAGGGCTCCCCTGGTAGCTCAGCTGGTAAAGAATCGGCCTGCAGTGCAGGAGACCCTGGTTCGATCCCTGGGTCAGGTAGCTACCTTGGAGAAGGGCATAGCAACCCACTGCAGTATTCTTGCCTGGAGAATCCCATGGAGGAGGATCCTGGAGGGCTACAGCCGCAAAGAGTCAGACACGACTGAAGCGACTACGCGCCCAGGTGTAACTCAGTAAACACAAACACACATACACAGCCCTACAGGCAAACACGGGAAGGCTGTGTGTCCATCCTGGTCACGACCCCACTGCCCTCAGCACCCTCCCTGCCATCTCCACCTCCAAGGTCTTCCGGCTCCTTCAAGGCTGCTTTCCAGGCAACCTGCCCCAGTGTCTCCCGGCCTGGAGCCCAGACCAGCCCACCTGGCCGCTGCTCCACATCCATCACCACCGCAACCTTCGCCGGCTAGTTTTCACAGCTGCCCCCCGGGTGATGGTCCTCTACCTGCTTTACATCTAAAAGAAGGGGCTCAGGGTGGCTCATGAGCAGACCTGGTTGCACAGAAGCCTGGGGGTGCCAGGACCCGCCGTCTCTGAGGCTCAGACCAGACCCTGCCTGGCTCCACTTACACAGCCCTCGTGCCTTCGTGGCCCAGGCCCCAGGGAAGGGCCGACCGGCTGTGTGCTGGGCCACGCCCGCTGTGTGTGACTGCATCATTTGACCTGCATTAACCACGGTCCTCCCTTTGCAAACAATTCCCTTTGTTTCCTTGCAACCACCTCCCCATCCGTGAGGCCAGGTCACTTCTGCTCTCCAACTGCCCTGGGTCCCTAGTTTCATAACAGAAACAGAAATCCAGTCTGGAGGAAGGAGAGTCACCCCAAGGTCACACACAGAGACGGCAGCACAGCCAAGGCTCAAACCCAGGCCTCCTGAGTGCCAGCCCCAAGCTCCTCCCAGCACGTCACCCGGCCCTGAGACTGGGGTCTAACTCCCTGCCCCACAGCCGGGCCCACCCCCACCCTCCACCCAGCACATACCCCTTCATCCACCACCTCTCTTACTCTTTCATAAATGGTGAAAGAATAAGTGGGCACGAGGCTCAGGTGCCGGAACGTGCCCCCTCCCTTTCCAGCCAGCACGCCCGCCACCCACGCATCGTCCGTCCATCCATTCCTCTCTGCACCCAGCCACTCACTCAAGCATCACCCCGCCATCTGTCTTTTCAACCATCCATCATCCATCCACCTGTCCATCCATACACCCATCTATCCACCCACTGCGCCCTCAGAGGACAGAGAAATCAGAGGCTGGGACAGCCGACGGGACCCAGGCCTCTGGCACAGGGGAGAGGGGTGGCAGGGTCAGTGAGCGACAGAGCACAGGGGCGGACGTGGGGCAGTGTGTGGTGGGAGGTGGGCCTCACTGCGGGTCCAGGAGCCCTGCTATCTGGGGCCAGGAACAGGAAGCTCAGGCCTGGTCTAAAGGCCATTTGTGAGGAAGGGGTTGGCGGTGATGCGGGCACCATTGGGGATGTGGGCCTGGGGCACCACAGTCAGCAGTGGAAAGGGGCTCCCGTGTGGCGGCCAGGGGAGGGGCCGGCCTGGCCAGCTTCAGCATCCGGGGCTCCCGCCCCGAGGGCCAGCACCTAAGCGTCCTCCGCCAGCTGCCTGCTCAGCTTCCACCCTGCTGACTCACTGGCAGCTCCTGCCACCACCCAGAGTGGGGACCCAAGGGCTGGGTATAAATCCGCACGGGCAGCTGGCAGAGACTGGCCGCTCAGCTCGACTAGAGGGATGGCCGTCCCCAGGGCCCTGCTGGTCCTGTTGCTCACCGCAGCCTCGGCCGTGCGCCTGGGTGAGAGGGGCGGTGCGGCTGGCCGTTGGGGAGCCCGGCGCTGGTCCTCACCCAGCCCACCTTCACGGCAGGGAGGGGGTCACCAACTGGGCTGGTCGCCCTGACCCTCTGGTTCTGAGCCCGGCTCCACCCGGGGCAGGGGTCACAGCCTGCTCTCCAGGCAGGGAGACGGAGGCTCGGGTGGAGAGGGGGCGGTGCAGGGATCACGTCTAAGCTGGGAGGCTGGGCCTGAAGGGGCTCAGCAGGGCAAGGCAGTCCTCCACGGAGGGACTCCGACACACGCTCCAGGCGGACCTGTGGGGAAGGGCCCCGGGCTGGACCACCCCTGGCCTCTTCTCCTGCCCTTCCTGTGACCCCCAGGGTAGGTCTCAGGGCCGGGTGATGAGGGTCTGCCCCCTCCCCTCCCCCAGGTGAGGCCTTAAGTTGCATCACCTGTGAGCAGCCCACGGCCCTTCCTCTGTGCAAGAACGTTACCTACTGCAAGCCAAACGAAATAGCCTGCAAGACCACGCTGGTGACGGTGGAGGCAGGTGAGGAGGGGGCCCGGGGCTCCCAGCTCCCACCTCAGGGCCACACTGCAGACCCCAGCAGGGGCCTGGGTGACTTCCAGGCCATCGGTCAGTTAGGGTGTCCTGGGAAGAGGCAGGAAGCGCAAGGTGAAGGGCGCAGACTGGGATGGCCAGGGAAAGCCAGGTTGGGGGGCTGACTGTGCTTTGACACCTGCCCTCCCTTCAGAGTTCCCCTTCAATGAGAGCCCCGTGGTGACCAGCACTTGTGCCAGCTCCTGCGAGGCCACCGACCCAGACAGCATTGGGGCTGCCCACCCCATCTTCTGCTGCTTCCACGACCTCTGCAACTCCGTGGGCATTGCCAGGCTCAGTGCTGGGGCCCTGGCCCCTCTGGGGGCCGTGGTCCTCAGCCACCTCCTTCCCTGAGGCGCCCGACGTTGCGAGCCGGCTGCTCTATTGGCACATGCCCACAGCCCAAGCTCAGCGGGCATCAGGCTACTTGTGGGACCCCAGGGGAGAATCGTTTCAGGGTGCACTCTGCCCTCCTCCCCCAAACCTGTGGAATACATAAATAGACCGAGGCTGGAGACCATCTCTTCCTTCTGGACACAAGCTGCCTTCAGGGAGCTGGGTGGGACCAGGTGCATTCTGGCACGTGAGGCTTGTGCCTACCATGGCCGTTCTGAGCTTCACAGACAGGCAGGCAGAGGCTTCAGGGGACAGATGCCTTCCTGCAGTCTGACCAGGACTCGTTGCTCAGCCCAAGGAAAATCTGACCCTGCTTCCAGAATATTTCCTGGGGTTCTTGAGGCATCCCCCCAACCCCATGCCCCCTCCCCAGGATGGGGAGGAAACAGGCTGGAATCCAGTGTTCTCCGTGGGTGGGTGGTCTGTGGGGCCCAGGTCTGCCGCAGCAGCAAGGGGGGATCTGGGGAAGAGGGCATGTGGGGACGGCCTGCCCTGCCAGGCTGGGTCTTCTGAAGAGTGTGGGGTGGGGTGTACCTGGCTCTGCAGGCACCCACACAACTCCCCAAGCCCCAGTCACCTCCTGGGACAACAGGCCTACTATAACCTGGGCCCCAGGGACAGCTTAGAGGGGAGTGTGTGTACAAAACACGAACGCTGTCGGCTTGCCCTGGACCCCCAGGGCTGACTCAGGGCCACCCCACCGTGGTCCAGCCTGTCTGCTCAAGGATGGGCTGCAGAGTGTCCTTGGGGGCTGACCACCCCGCTGGAGCCCAGGATCCTTCGGCCCCAGGAAACCCTGCCAGCTGTCCCTGGCGCCCCTGGCGGTCCCTTGCTCAAGCCCACTGCAGGGAGTAGGAAGCAGCTGGACTGACCCCCGCCTGTCAGTGTCACCCTGCCGTCGGGCCTCTGGGCTGGAGATTTTCCACATTCTGCATCACAGCCAGACTTCCAGACCACCTGGATGTGACCCTGCACTTGGAGGCCAGGGCCACCACTCACCTTGGGGCACAATGAAGCTGCATCACTGCCCCCTTCAGCCTCGCCAGCAGAGCAACAGGGGGGCACCTCTGGGCGCTTCAGGGGTGCAGAGCAGGTGTGCAGCTGGGAGAGGCATGGCAGCTGACCACTCCCAGGGAAGGCAGGTGGGTAGGGGCAGGCACCTGTGGGGCCTTCATGTGGCCAGCAGAGGGCATGCGCCCCTCGGATTCCTCGCCTGGCTCTAGGGTCGCGGGTCCTCCCTGCCTGCACCTCCACCAGGAGCCATGCAGGGTGTCCTGAGCTCTCGGGGGCGGGGGGTGGGGGGGGGTGCCGCCAAGCCCCTGCCCTGGCCCTGGGCACACCCGCTGCTCTGCGCCCTTTTGGGAGCTGGGGAGGCCATGGCTGGGGACCACAAGAGTGGCCAGCAGGTGGCTGCAGGGTGGACAGCAGCTGCCCACACCATCGGCAGGCGTGTGGGGCCTTGAGGCAAGTAGGTGCTGATCGCACACCCCCTCCTCCCGTCACATGGAAGCAGGTGGGTCACAAAGAGCTGCAGTGGGGAGATGCTCAGTGCTCCCCACTCCCCGCTCACCGGCCAGAGAAAGAAGGGCCCCTCCCTCCTCCATCATGAGATGACAAGGAACGCCACCACTGCCCCCAGGAGCTCTGCCTCCCCGGATGTCCCGCAGGCAGGTGGCGGGGGATAGGGGGTAGCGGTCACCGGGGGAGCCAGATGCCGCATGGACCACAGGGGGCGGGGGCCTGGGGTAGACGGTCCTGTACCCACTAGCGTGTGGGAGGGGGAGCATGGTCTAGGAAGAACCAGTGCCCAGGCCACATGCAGGCTGACAGTCACTTGAACTTCTCAACAAAAGCGGCCACTGCATGGGATCAGTGGGTCTTGCGAGAACTAGGCTGCAGATACACTCCCAACGCCCCAGTCCTGAAGCCAGGCCCCTTAGTCAGCAGGTACCCTTCTCCCCTCTGCTGTGGGCCTGTCCTCCAAGTGCAGACCCAGAGCCTCCCCCTACCCCTGACCCAGCTGGGCTGCACCTCCCTGAGGTGGACACAGAAGTCCCCATGCCCCTGGGGCAGCCACATGCAGCCTAGATGCCCATGACCATCCTGAACCCTACCCCCACCGTGCCAAGCAAGGCAGACCACGCCTAGGCACCTCCATTCCAGCTCCCCAGCCACTGGTTCCACATGCTCCCAGCCAGTCACTAGGGGCCACTGGCTGAGTGCACCGTTTCCTGTCTGTGGTCCCACCAGGAACTTGTCCTGTCTGGCAACGGTCAGCTCAGTCACCTGCCACGATCCCCCAAACCCCGCCGCCCCTCCCTACAGGACCTGTGCAAACACGTGTCACGTGAAGAGAAACAGACCTTCTGGGAGGGGGCCCATGTGACCCTCACGTGGCCACTGGCTCAGGACAGGCATGAGGCCCTGCCTGGCAGGCCCCAGGGCCCTCGGGGAAGGTGGAAGGTGAAAAGGGCTGCGGCTCCAGCCAGCCTCCCTGGCAGCACAGCACCGCCCTGCTCCAAGCCTCTCCAGCCCCACTGCGCCATCGCTGAATGCCTGCTGCACACCTAGGCACTTCCAACGGCCTTTCTCTCCCAGGCCCCAGTGCTGGCCCCTCCTGGGGCAGGTGGTCAGAGCACGGACACCACCCCCCACCACCACTCACCTGCCTTCTGTCCCAGGGGTCCCATCCCTGCCTCCTGAGAGGGCCTGCACAATGGTCCCTCTGCTCACCCTGGCCCCCCCCCCCACTAAAGCCCACTGACCTCTGCCCCACTTGTCTGCCCTCACCTTGCCCAGTGAGCCCAGGAGCCTGGGGGCACAGATCCAGAGTCTGGGATGGGATCTCCCAAGCCTCTGTGGACAACCACAGAGAAGCAGAGGGCTGTCTGTGAGGGGCTTGGGGCAGCTCCTTTCAGGCCACGATCCCGTGATCCACGGAACGGGCACAGGTCCTGTCCTGCCAGCGTGGACCCGAAGCTCACCCAACAACCCCGACAGCAACCCCCGCCCCGTCAGAAAGGGCTTCGGAAATGAAGACTCCCCAGCACGCTCACATTGAAGGCCCTTTACTCTTGGGCTTTCCTTAAATAAAACAGAAACACCACGATGTTCCCAGTGGCTGAGGCAGACAACGCCGTGGGGGCAGGGGAGGAAGAGGGCTGTGGCTGTGCTCCTGGCCCCGCTGGCGGGGGGTGGACAGGGTGGCCCAGGAGCAGTCTTGGGCCCCTCTGGGGTGCCCCGGGGGCTGCTGCAGGGGCACAGGTGAGCGGGCACCCTGCCCAGGGCAGAACCCACCCCCAGAGCCCTGACTCTGTCCCCAGCCAGGGACAAGGCCCACCTGCGCTGCCCTCGCACTCTCCGAGGCCCAGGGCCAGTGCCTGCTTCTCCCCAGGTGGCCCTTGCCCCAGCTGCAAGGCAGGAGAGCAGGCAGGCCTCAGCGGGCACCTCAGCAGGCTGGTGACTCCAGGACAGAGCTGCTCGAGCAAAGCCAGGAAGACCCTGTGTGGCCCCAGCCCACTGCGCAAGCAGCTCTCAGTGCAGGAAGAAACAAACAGATCAACAGCCAGGCAGGACATCACATCAGGCAAGGACAGCCCCAGCAGGAGGGCAGAGGCGCTATAGGCCCAGAGAAGGCAGGACCCCAGCCAGGGTCACAAAGCACGGTCCTATGGGCACCAAGAGGTGCAGACGGGTGAGGGCACGCAGCCAGGACCCCCACGCCCCTCCCCAATCTCTCCTCAGCAGCAGGTTCCGACTAGGACCCCCCACCCCCACCCCCAGCTATAACAGCTCACTGCCTCCACCAGAGTCGCTAGACATCTGACCTGCGCTGGACCCACCGTACTCTCCAAAGCCCCAAGCCCCTGCTGCAGGCCCTGCCGCCACCTCAGTGCCCAGTGACCAGGCCTCTCTCTTGAGTACCCTGGGCTGGTCGGCCTGGCCCCTGGCTGGCCACACCCTGCCCCGCCCTCACGTGCAGCAGAGGGATCTGCCTTGAAATGCTGCTCTGATCCTTCCAGCTCCTCGGGGCCCACATCAGGGCCCAGGCCCTGGCCAGCTCCCTGACCTCCCCACCCCCGGCCCTACCTCCAGGACTGCTCTGGCCCCACCTCCAATGGCAGCCTCAGACTCCAAGCTCTGGCCCTCAGGGCAACCCCAGCCCGTTCCCTGCCTCAGGCACCCTGCCGACTCAGAGCACGGAAGCCTGGCTTCACCTGTAAGGTGGCCCACCCTGACCCCCTGCTGCCTGCATGCCAAGGGCCCTGGGCCTCCCAGTTTGCCATCATCATCACCCCGAGGGCAGAGCTGGCCTGGGTGTCTACATCACCCCCACCCCCTGCTCGGCGTGGGATGGGGTACGGAGGGCATCAGTTGGGGGTGGGGAAGGGCCTTGAGCACGTGAGGGGGCTGGGTGGGTCGAAAGGCCACTCCAGTCGGCCCATGCTGCCTCCAGGTCAAGGCTGGTGGGCAGGGTGGGCAGGCCTCGGCGGTCACTGCTCCTTGAGAATGTCGTGGAGCCCACTCTCGGCCCGGAGCAGCTGGCTGCTGGCCTCATTGTAGGCGATCCAGTGCTGCAGGTCCGCCGGCAGCTCGGGGGGCTCCACCTGCAGAGGGAGGAGGGGTGAGACTGGATCCAGACTCGCCTGGAGCCCAGCCCTCTCCACGAGGCCGGGCCGCCCCACACCAGCCCTTCAGCAGGCAGATCCTGGGCACTGGGCTCAGCCTGCCCCAGGCTAAACCTAACAGTGGACCCAGGGCCTTCCGCCCCATCTGGGACCCGACGTCCACAGGGTATCTCTGCCAGGCCGGGTGAGGCGGCCCTCACCCGGCATGGGCATCATCCTTCAGCCCACGCCTGACCTCATGGCACCCTCCCCTGCAGGAAAGTGCCCTTGGCTCCCTCTCCTCTAAACTTTGGTCGCAGCTGAGTCCACGGATTTAAAGCCTCGATGGCTCTCCCTTCCTGGTCTCCTGACAGCGCAAGGACACACACAGCATCTCTGTGGGTGTGAGGTGGGTGGGATCCAGGGTCTCTGGGGGTGTCCCTGACTCAAAGACACAGAAAAGCAGAAGGCTAGGCCTCTGGCCTGCTGTGTAGCCTCAAGCAGTTTGCATGGCCTCTCTGAGCCTGTTTACCCACCTCTGATATAATGGAAAGGCATGCCCTCACCATGACTGAGGTGAGGCTGTCTCCCTCTTCTGCGCCTGTCCAGGGCCAGAGAGGGCAGCGCCCTGCATGAGGGCACCAAGATGTCCAGCAGGTCCTGGCTTTGGCATGCAGGTGCCCAAGCATTAGGCACCTGTCTGCAGCAGGAGCCTGCCCTGGCAACCAGCATCGCAGCAACGTCCCCAGGGCCCCGTTGCCAAGCCGCAGCTGCAGGCCCGACTGTGCCGGGAGGAGCAGGCCCGGGGGAGGGGCCTTGAGCCCCAGGCAGGTGCTGCGGCCCTCCTTTCTCCAACTGGAAAAGGTGCAGGTCCTGCAGCTCTAGAGAGCTCAATTCTCACCCGAACCCAGAGGATGGTGACCCAGCCCCTCAGCTCTAATCTGGGTGAAGGGGGTCTCAGAACCTTGAGAACGCCCACCAATCTCCTGTCACCGACACCACCCCCACCCCAACACCATCCTTCGTTCAGAGCCGAGGACCCGTGAGACGGGCTCAGCACTCTCAGCCACACTTGGACTGAGGAGAGGCGTCTCCCCTGTTCTGGAAAATGTGGAGGGTGCGGCCGGGAGCCTTGAGGAGCTAGGTTCCTAAGAAGCGGCGGGAGGGGGGCATGCTGAGTCCTGCTACAAAGAGGTGATCAGGGAACCCTAAGGGGTCCCACGAAGAAAGGCATCAGTGAAGAAGGCCCTGGCCTGGGACCAAAGGGAAGGGCGGGATTGGTACCCAGCCGGACGAGAGCATCCCGCAGAGGGGAAGGGGCAGTGTGGGGCCAGGAGGCCAGGGGTCCTCAGGGGCCAGGGGAGACGTGCGGGGGACGGGGAACGCTCACCCTGCGCTTGCACAGATGCTGAACAACTCGCTCTGGCGAGGTGCCCAGCACGTGCTGGCGGGAGCGCAGTAGCGCGCACACGAAGCCGTCGCGCAGGCTGATGAAGCGCGCCTCCACGTAGAAAGCTCTGTCGTCCCAGCCCAGTAGGCGCGTGCGCACCTCGAACGGCTCGAAGAGACGCAGCGAGCGGCGGTAGCGCACGCAGGAAGCGGCCAGCACGGCGCGCGCCCCCAGCGCGCGCAGCGCCTCGAGCACACCACAGCGGGCCAGGTGCGCGATGCGTGCCACGTCGGCCTCGCGCAGGTAGCGCGCGTTGTTCATGTGCAGCAGCAGGTCCAAGTCCGAGGGCAGCACGCGGCCCGCATAGCTCAGCTCAGCCAGCAGGTCGCGGACGCGCGGCTGCAGCAGGCGCGCCCGCAGCACGGCACACGGCACGCGCACAAGGTACCAGCCGTCCAGCAACGCGAAGTAGGCGAGTGCCAGGGCCAGCAGCGCTACGAGCAGCTCCAGCATCCTGGCGGCGGCCGTAGCGGGCGCCCGGGGGCGGGAGAGCCGTCAGCGCGGGTGCCGGTTCCGCGGCGGCGTTGCAGCCGGCGGCGCAGATTCCACTGCTCGGCCGGCCCGCCTGGGAACCGTTGAGCTTTGCGCGGGCGGAGCGAACCATCTCGCGAGGCCGGCTGAGGGGGCGACGCGCCTGGCGCCGCGGGCCGAAGGACCGCCTCTCGCCGCGGGCCTCCCCTCCACGCTCTCAGTGGTTCGTCCCACTCCGGGACGCGAGCGGCTTTCGCTTTCTCTGCGGCGGGCGGGGCACAGGGCGGCGAGCCCAGGCATCGCAGCGGCACCTGGCGGTCTCTCCCGGCGCTACGGCCGCAGGAGCGCCCCCGGGTCTCCCGCAGCGTCGCCCCCGCCCCTCTCTGGGAGCGCGAGCCCCTTGCGCCTTCCCTGGCGCTTGAAGACTCGGACTGACCCCGGAGATTCCACCTCTAATTTGGGAGAGCTTCCAGCACTTCCCTGGCCTAGGCTGTGGAATTTGCGGGAGAAATGGAAAATAGCTCTGTCCCCTGCGGCGTTACTTAGAGACTGCTGGAAACCGATCCTCCTCTGCTCCCAAACCTCCAGGGGCTCCCTGCTTTCGCAGGACGACAGCCCCACGTGTGGGCGGAATCAAAGAGTGTCTCAGTCTGGCCCCAGTACACCTGTTCAGTCTCAGCCTGTGACCTCATTAACCCCGCCCCCGCACTCACCCCTGCCTCCCAAGATCCTGACAACCGCAACCTCATTTCCAAGCATTCCTACACTTTGCCCTTTTTAGAAACGGGAGCAAAGAACATCCAGGGTGGAGAGGGAGGAGTTAGTAACTGAAATGACTCAGCAGTGGATTCAACGGTAACTTGAATTAGGAACCTGGATGCCTGGCCTGACGCGCTGCTGCCCTGAGTCGCTGTCTTGTCCCTTTTCTCTGCAGGCTTTGCGCGGACGCCCAGAGAAGGCAGGCCAGCTCGCCTGACCAGCCTCCAGGCCTCTTCAACGACCGCATCTGCCAGTGACCTCCGAGGCCACCTGCTCAGGTCAGTATTAGAGTCCCGGCAGGGTGGGTTTGCTGAGTGATTGCTGCGGTCCAGTAGCTCTGAGAAGACATCTGGCAGCAGCTGGACTGAGGAAGCTGCCTATCCGTCCAGTCCACACCCAGAGGGCTTGGGCTGCAGGGTTCTTGCAGGCCGGGAAGAAGGAGCTCCTGGGGCAGCCGTGGTCCACAGTCCACAGAGCTGGGTGCTAGGCAGCTTCCTCGCCAGGGTCAGTGTCCGGCAGAGGCTGAGTGGTTTGCTTTTCTGGCTTTGCTTCTGGGACCAGCAGCTGGGCTGAGTAAGGCCAGTGTTGTCCTGGGTCCCTGGATCTGCTTGGATACTTCCAGGAACAGGGGCCTCATTTCCTGTCAGGGCAGGTCCACCTGCCCTAGGAAACCCTGGCAGTAAGAAGACCCTTCCCACACATGCTCACACTTGTCCCTGTAATGCTGTCCCTGCCCTGGCTGGGCTCCGAGCCATCTGTCCAGGGGTGGGCCAGCTTCTCAGGGCCAATGGAATGCCATGCCCTTCAAGGCCCCCTTGGCTGCCCCTCAGAATGCAGCCGCCTTGTCACCCACCTTGTCCCATCCCCCCAGGGGAGGACCCCGTAGCTAGAGAGCTAGTTCTGGAGACCACAGTGCAGCTTGGTGGGCGAGGCTCCAGCGGCCGCGCCCTCCTCACAGCCCCCGCTCCTGGGTCCGTCTGAGCTTCTGCTGTGCCTGTCACCCAGCACACACATGTGCACACACGACACGCGGACGCACACACTTGAGCCCACACACATGTACACACACATACATATGCACACACACGTGGGCACACAGACATGCACACACGAGTGCACATACACATGCACAGACATCCACACACGACATGGGGGTGCACACACGCATGCCCACGCACACATGCACACGTGCACACACACATGCACACACAACACACGGGCACACACAGATGTGCACATAGACACGCACACACCTGCACATGCTGTTCCCTCTACAGGGGACCCTCCCTTCCATCTGCCCCTTTCTGGAACCCCAAACTGGGCTAGATCTCCAGAGTACTTACTTTTACACTGATGCAATCCGTAGGTAGGGGGTGCCCTCTCCCCGCCAGACCCTGCGGCCAGGTGGCCAGGGCTGGTCTGTCTCGTTGACTGCCAAACCCCAAGGCCAGCGGGATGCTCGGTGCACTGAAGGTGCTCAAAATGTGAATGCCATAAGGACCAGCGCCTTCTCCATGCCCCCACCATCCAGCTGCTTCTGTCCCACTCAGTGGACACACGCAGCTTGTGACAGGTCGCTGGCACCTTGTGGAGGGCTGGAAGGAGTCCTGGGCGTGGGACCTCTACCCCTTCCCTTGGCCCTGGAGCCTCCGAGCCTGCGGAACCAAGCAGGGCAGACGAACAGAGGGGTACTTCTGGGCCCCTTGGTTCCTAAGGACTCTCCTATCTGGGTAGCGCCGGGCGTCGCATGTGGGCAGGCCCGCATGCTAAGCTCCACTGGCCGCCTCCTGGGTTCGAGCCTCCAAGTGAAGAGAAGCATGGGCTCAAGACGCTGCCCGAGGAAACAAAAGCAACAGTGCCTGTAGTTGGAACCAGCAGGCGGCCCCTGGACCCCGGCCCCGCCTGGGCCCTGCCCCTGGGTCCAGACCCTAGCAATTTCACACAGGGGTCCCGGATCCAGCGGCAGCAGCTCTGTGGGCCCTTTTGGCCTAGCCAGTCCCAGTTTGGGGCTCGCTTGGATCCATGCACACGTTGGTCACCACCAATTGCCGTGAAGAGGTAGCCTGTGGGTCGGACAGAACCAGGGTGCAGACCTCTTTGCAGCGCCAGCTGGGTGGCTGGTCCACTGTGGAGCTGACGGGTGGTCGCTCTGGCAGAGAGCAGCTCTGTCAAAGCGCAGGGGTGGACTCCGGGAGACTCTGGGGGTACTGACCGGATTACTCCTGGGGCTGGAATTCTTTTCTGGGTGCTGTGTGCCCAGGCCCAGGCCGGGGGCAGGGATAGTCCCTGGGCATTCAGCAGCGAGGCGGTGACTCACCTGGGGGCTGCCCCACCCCCACGGTCTATGTGGGCCAGTTGATGGGGTCTCCAGGGGGTGCTCTGCAGTCCTGGGGTACCTCAGGGGCCCTTCCTGAGTCAGGAGAGATGCCCACCGGGCGTGGGGAAGCACTGGGCATCTCTCCTGACTCAGGAAGGGACCCTGAGGTACCCCAGGACTGCAGAGCACCCCCTGGAGACCCACACTCCCTGCTGTCCAGCCTGCCTCCTTGAGCAGCTGGAGTCAAGTGGGGAGGGTGGGGATATCTCCAGGGAGTCAGACCAGTGATCAGCCTGGGGGGAGCCCACCAGCCTCAGCCCTGGAAGGGCCAGACAGGTGGTCCAGTCCAGCCAGAGTCCTTGGAGGAGGACGGCCTGGGGCTGAGTGTGGCTGGGAGCTGGGGCCAGAGCAGGAGATGCCCACTGCGGGGTCTGGTTTGGGGTGGGCAGGAGCCAGCTGTGTGACCTCAGGTCAGCTCCTTCACCTCTCTGAGCCTGTTTCTACTGGAGTTCGAATGTGCAGCCTTGCCAGTTCTAACCAGCTGACTGCGTGATCTTGAGCAAGCCGCCTCACCTCCCTGCTTCAGGTTCCTCCTCTGCACAGCCCTACCTCTAAGTAGGGAGGAATGAATTCACGGTTGTGTGGGAGGTGGCAGAGAAGAGCCTGGTGTGTGGCAAGGGCTCTGTGAAGTCTGCTGGGTCATCACCAGCTACTGGAGTTGTGAGCAGATCGGATAGCATCTCCCCCGTGGAAGATGCAAGGATCATCTTAAAAAAAAAAAACATGCTGGTCCATCTGGAGGACCACTTCGGCCACCACAGGGTTTCTGTTCCCTACCAAGGAGAGACAGAAGTTAGAAACAAAAGTGGTTTCCCTTAGAGAGTGTGACCAGGTGTGTCAGCTCGCAGAACATACCTTGTTCTGCACAAGAAGCAACACCATGAGGGTGAGATGGGGGCAGGTGTCATCCCGGAGCTTGGGTTTGCACTTCCTCTTTGTCCTGTAGTTTCTGTGTGGGGACTGGGGAGGGGGCTGCCCCTGCAGGTGGCCCCGTGCTGTCCGCACCCTTGTCGGGGGAACCCGTCAGCACCCCATCCTGCAGGAGGGGAGACCTCTGCCCGGGGAGCTGGGCTGGGAGCCGAGCTGTTGTGGAGGCTTACAGCTGCGAGACCTCAGGGACGGCAGGAGGTGGGGCAGGACCTGGGTCCTGTCCTGGGACAGGGCACGGAGGGCGCAGCCAGGGCTCCCACCTCCGGGAGCCAGCCACCTCTTCCCTCTCACGCTCACCTGTGGAGTCCAGAGTGGGGTGTCGGGGCTTGGAGCACCTCCCCTCCTGAGCCTCGGCCCAGGGCGGAGCACCCCCCACAGGGAGGGGGATGACATGCGAGCACCATGGCCTGGAGCTCTGCTCGGTGGACGTGGCTGCTCTCAGCACCACAGTCCTTCCTTCTGGACCTTGGGTCCTGCAGAGGCCTTCTGGGTGCCAGTGCAGGGGATCCTCGTCCTTGGCTTGCTTTCTTTCTATGAGCTCTAAACGTGCTCCACGTTTCCATGTTTACACCTGCACAGCCCCCGGACCCTGACCCTGACCTCCACCTGGGGGCAAGCAAGGACAGAGGATTTCTGCCGCCAAGCCCACAGGCCTTTGTTAAGGGCCTACTGTGTGTACGGCGTTGCTGCCCCACGACCCCCATGAACAAGTCCGCCCCTCTGAGCTTCCTCTTTTGGGGCTCTCAGGACCTCACACTGCTGACTCCAGGCCTACTCAGAACACTTCCTCTCAGCCTTTGCAGGGCCCTCCCGCAAGCCTGCTCCGTGCTGGGTGTGGAGGACACTGCAGGCAGAACCTGGCTCAGCTTGTGGGGGGGCAGGCAGGGAAGGCTTCCTGGAGGAAGACGTGCTTGAGCAAGGGTTAAGGGTGGGTCAGAGTGTTGAGCAGGGGTCTGGTGGGCTATCTGCCGGCTGTTTCACATCATGAAGCCCAGCCTGCTGGGCGGTGGGAGCCGGGCAGGAGTCCTCGAGGGAGCCACGGAGCACTGGGAAGGGCGGGGGGCATCGCCCGACCTAAGTGAGAGTCTCGGAGGGTCTGTGACGGGGCCAGGTGTGTGAGGAGTGGCCCGGGCCCTGGACACTGCTGCCTGGCGCCAAGCACAGCAGGTTACCTCCTGGATCCTACAGCTGGGCCTGGCCCCAGAGCAGCAGATGGCCAGGAGCACCAAGCAGCGACCGGGTGACGCCGGCCGGCTGCAGGGCCTCGGCCCCGCTGGCGTTGCACAGGTCGGTGGAGCAGCACGCGACATTTTTCTTGCTCCCGAAGGAATTCCCTGAGTCCTCCACACAGTGCGAGCTGCAGCCTTTGCTGATGACGGTCAGGTGACCGATACCTTCTGTGGGGGGAGGGGCGGTGGAGATGCTGGGCAGGGCTGGGCCTTGGGCACTCATCCACCTGCCCTGGCCCAGCTCCTGCAGCCTGCCTCCTGTCCTGACTCTTGATTGAAACTCCAGAACTTGGGTCGACCCCAAGAGGACAAGCCCTGTGAGGGCGGGGCTCATCCATGTCCATGTGGCCGGGCATCCAGACCCTCTGCAGGCACTGGAGATGCTCAGTGAATGAGTGGATGCAGGGTGGAGGGACGAGGGCGGGTGCGCGGAGGGTGAGTGGTGAAAGGGACGGGTTATAGGTGGGGAGACAGATGGATGGGTGGATAAGGGGTGGGGCGGGGGTGGACGGATGGGAAATGGAGCGCCCATATCTGTGCCTGGACGGGAGAACAAGGGGGCCAGTGGGCGGGTGGTCCAAAGGATGAATAGTCCAGTGCGGAGACCCAATCCCAGGCCCTTGGAGCGCCTGCAGGAGTCCTGGGGACGACGCCAGGGGCGGGGCTTGGGGGGCGTCCGGGGGAGGGGCGCGGGGCAGGTGGGGGGCGTCTAGGGGACGACGCGGTGGGTGCGGGGCATCCAGGGCAGGGCGCGGGGTGGGTGGGGGGCGACCGGGGGGATAGGGCAGGACGCAGAGAGACCAGGGGGACATCGGCCACTCACCGAAGTGCTCGGTCCAGCACTGGTTCTGCAGTTCTGCACACGCGGGCAGCCCTCATTGTTGCCCTGGTTCTCGCAGGAGTAACACTGGAGAGCGGTACCTGTGGGGGAATGAAGGGAGGGGTGATGGGCTGCCCTCTTTTCAGTCCTGCATGGAGTGGGGGGCACCGTCTGGTGCACAAGAGCCACAGACTAGGGGCCCTGCACACGGGGGCGCCCTGCCCAGCCTCCCTAAGGCCTTGTCACGATGCCACGCTCCTGAGAGGGAAGGGCACCAGGCAGGGGAGGGCAGGGTGGACAGGACCCTTCCCAAATGGCCTGCATCACTGGGCAAGGTGCCTCTCAGCGGCCCCGTCCCCAGAGCGACGAGCGGTGGGTGCACCCTGGCCAGGCCAGCTCTGTCCTTGGGGCGAGGCTCCAGCTCCTGGTGATTCGTCTCCTCGGGCAGGACAGGTCGAAGCTGAGGTCCACACAGCAAAGCGCCAACAGGCCGCCAGCAGCCCACCTGCATGCAGGCGCCACCGGCGCCTCAAGCCCCTTCTTCTGCTTGCCTCCTCCCAGCCACCTCCTCCCTCTCGGCCCCTCTTGCCTCCCTCATCGTCCTACCCCCAGGGCCCTACTCCCCCAGCTCTGCCCCGGGCCCACCCAAGCCTCACCCGGCTGCAAGGCCAAGTTAGCAGCGAGCAGGGGGAGGAGGAGAGCCTTCATGGTGGTGGGCTCTGGTGAGCAGAGCCTGGGTGGCTTTAAGGGCTCTACTGGCAGGGCGGGGGCAGCTGCCCACGGTCCGGGCCCCAGGGCGGGGCAGATCCACAGTGCCTGACAGGCTGCACCCTCCCTGGCCTTCTCTATGTTTCCGGAAGGCAGAGCCTGCCGGGGATGGGGGCCCATTTCTCAGCCACCCCAGGAGGAGGCCCGCAGGCAGCTTCTCCACCATAGCAGAGAGGGCGCTTCCATAAGGAGCCTAGAAAGGCTTCCACCGGTCAAGACCTGAGGGTGGGAGATTCATCAGCAGGCCAGCTCTTTGGCCACACCGGGACGCCAGGGCCACGGTGGCAGTGACCGTGTCCCTTTCCCAGCCTTCTCCCATCAGCGGCCCCGGCCAGCCTCTGGGAACCCGCCTGTATTGCCGAAAATTGTTTTCGGTTTGACGGATTTGTTAACGAAAGAAACCACTTGTTACACACAAATAAACAATTTCAATATTTAACAGAGGACTATTCGACTTAATTCTAATATACAGTCATTAAAAGAAAAGCAAATAAAGAAATAGAACAAAGAGAAGTTAACAGCTTATTAAACATCACCAGCTTGGGCCAACTACTTATTCAGACTTAAAAGCTCTGGGAAGACCCTCCAGCAATCTGGAGTCCTAGTTGGGAAAGGGTGCCCAGCGGTGTGTCCACCCCACAAGTGAGACTTCAGATTGCAATTTTGGGGGCTCCTGCTTATAAATCCAGGCTGCAAACTGATACCATCATCAGCAAAAATGCAGCTCTGTTTTTTAAGTTTTACAATGCTGATTGCTTCACTTTGTGAGTTAGACCCGGGAGGTTGGCCAGACCAACCCCTTCAGGGGCTCAAGAATTCCAAGACCCACTCCCTTTCTGATCTAAAGTGTCGCCTGACTTTCTGTGCGAGCAGGCAGGCACAGAATCCAGGCAGTGATCAGGCAGGACAGAAGCAGATCAGAGGTCTGATCTCCTGCTTCTGAAGCCTGAACAAGACTTCTTCCATTTTAATTTCCCTAACGTGGCCCTTCCCACTTTCCTGCGAACCCAGCGGTTGGGGGTGGGAACGGTGGCTCCCGACCGCTGTTGACCTGGGGACCAGGAGTGATCCCTGCTGTCCTTTATCTGACCTTTGTGAGCAGTCTTCCCGGGACCCCTTGGAGTGTCGGCAGGGGCTGACGGCCCAGGCCACACCAAGTGCCTGCCGGCCCTGCGTTGGGTTGAGTCGGGGCAGCAAGCCCCTCCCTGTGGGGGAGAGTGCCTTTCGTTTCCTCAGATCTTCCTGGCCCCCGGATGGCCTCAGGGAGCAGATCTCACTCCCCCGCTTGATTACCCTGGAAAAGGGCCAGGGCATATCACGGGTGGAGAGGACACTGCTGGAGGGTGAGCACTGGAGGGACTCCCTGGGCTGTGGGGAGGCTGAGGGCCAGGTGGGTGCCTCACTAGGGGGTAGCCCCGGATGGCAGGGTTGACCTGAGACCCAGCCTTCCCGTGGCTCAGCACCCCTGGGTCTCCCCCGCCCCACCAGCCCCTGGCTCCCACAGGCTGGGCTCTGTCCAAAAGAGCCTGGGGCCCAGAGACGGGGAGGAACCTGACCTTGAGCGGAGGCAAGTGTGGTACCAGCACGGCACACCTTCCTTGCCCGGGCTGCCTACCTGGAACATTCTGAACCCCGCGCCCCCCACCAATCCCCAGGCCATCACCCCCCAGGCTCAACTGCCTCACATGGAGAGCAAAATGCTTGTGCCTTTGCTGTTTCCATTGGGGCCTCCTGTGTGCACCCCACCCTCACTCCAGTTCACCAGGGCCGGGGTGCCTTGGGCTGGGACCTTTCTTATCTGTCTTTGTATTCAAGGCACCCAGCACCTAGCCCCAGCCTGGAAAACTCATTCTTCAAACACGGACTGTTGCCTCTGTGTTTGTTGATGTGATTTGATATGAAGTGGTCATTGTGAGGCAGTGGTTCTCAGACGGGGGCGTTATTTCTGCGGCCCAGGGGACCTTTGGCAGGGCCTGGAGACATTCTTGGTTGCCCTAATGGGGGTCTCCTGGTGTCCAGGGGCACAGGTCAAGAGCGCTGCCCGATGCCTGCAGTCACAGCGGAGTCGTCAGCTGACACTGGGCAGGACCGGCTTTGCTGGGGTTGGAACTCGCCACCGTTCCTTCCAGTTTCCCCCTTTGCAGTGGGAATGTCTGTTCTCAGTCTATCCCACTGCTGTATTAACTCGTCTGGCTTCACAGATTAGCAGCTGGAGAGGAATCTGCCAGGATGAATCCTACCCGGACTCGGCCACGTGCAATGAGAGATCAGGGGAGACTTTGGGCTCTAGGCGTTCGCGTTGGCGCTGTGATGAGTTAGGGCTTCTGAGGCTGTCGGGATGACGTGAGTGCACCGTGCATGTGAGAAGGATGTGAATTTTGAGGGGGCTGGACGGTGTCCTCCCCAAATTCATACGCTGAAGCCCTAAGCCCCGATGCGATGGTTCTCAGAGATGAGGGCTGGACGGGTCAGGAGGTTGGGCACCCACCCTGTCTCTACCACAGAGGGTATAGGGCAAGGGGGCCGCCTGCAGACCAGGAAGAGACCCCACTAGCACCTGCCTGCGAGGAGCGCTGACCTCAGACTGCCGGCCTCTGGGACTGCACAGTAGTTTGTTTGCCTTGCTTCTGCCACCCAGCCTGTGGCCTTCTTTATGGCGGCCCTGGCTGACTGAGATAGATGACCAACGGCTGCAACTCAGACAGTGAAGACCTTGGCCCTGACGCCCTGACAACCGTTATTAGACTCCACTCCTTGATCACAGTTTGAGCTCTGATCTTGGCCCTAAACTGAGCTCTCACTGGAGTCAGAATCTGAGCTCTGACACTGCCACTCAGGTGTTCACTGAACCTGGACCCTTTGGTGGTCCGACTTCCTGGGAGGCCTGCCCAGCTCCCTGCAGCCCCTCCTGGGGTGGAGAGGGTCAGGGAACGCCTTTGCTGTGATGTCCCCTGAACCCCCCTCTCCTCTGTAGCCTCTTCCTGGGACTCTGGATTTTCCTGTTCTTTGTTGGCCCTCCACCTACTCGTCCACGGGCCAAGCCAGTTCCCTGGAGATCCTGCCTGTTCACATGGCTCAAGGGTCTCCCGGGTCTTCCTAGGGTGACACCAGGGCTGGCAGGACTGACTGCGGGGCAGACCCCACCTCACAAGGGCCCTTGCCAACAGACCACCACCCCCTCCTGGGGCTGCCACATGGCCCTCCACATTAATGGACACCGTTTTCGGATTAATTCATTACTTTAGCAGAATTAAAGATGGGATATTACTGCAAAACCACAGCTAAGTTCTCTTCCACCTTTGTAGACATTTTCCTTTAGAAAAATGCACATATAAGCAGGAGGGTAATTCGTTCACTGCCACATCATTGACCGACTGGGGAGAGGGGCCGTGGAGCAGGCTCCCACTGTAGCTTCTCAAAACTAAGGCTGTGTCTTGTAGCTCTGAGTCTGTGAACGTGTGTACTTGTGTGAACATGTTGGTCGTGTGGAGTGAATGTGTGGGGGGGCACTGGGATCCTGTCCACCTGGCCAGCACCCGGACATGTCCATCCTGGGTTTGGGGGTCTCTGTCCCGAAGGGTCCTGGTGGCAGAGGAGGTGCCCCTCTGCACATCCCTGCAGAGTGAAGTCAGCCCAGGAGCCGCAGCCACACCCCACCTCCCAGGTAAAGTCCCCTCTGCCGTGAAAGACCCTTGCCCTGGCTCTGGTCTCCCCACTCGAGGGTCCAGAACCTGGGGGAGTGGCTCCATTGTGCCCAGTGTGGCCCAGCACTCAGGAGTCCCGTGGACTCGGAGGATGGTGATGATAGCCTGGAGCACAGAGTGCCTCCCTCCGCCCTGAACTCCCTTGGGGGTGTTGAAGATCAGCAGCTATAGCAGCATGGGGTTCAGTCTCTAGAGGCAGATGGCAAATGCCTTGGTTGTTCAGTCGTTGGCTATGCTCTTGGTAAGTGCCGATTTGTAGTTGACACGGCCCCCTTGTGGTCATACATCTGACCATACTTTGGGGGGCATTTCATGACCATTTTGTCCCTCATTGCTGGGAAGGCTTGTTCCCAGTTCTGAAGGTTTTTGTCCTGAAACACTCAATGTGCTATTACTGGACTAGGTTTTAATAGTCAAAGATCTCTGGACACTGTCTTCTAGTTATGGTCCAGGAAAGTATTTCCTTTGTCGCATCTTTTCATACCTAGAGTTACACTATTAACAGTCATCGATCATATATCGAGCTATTCATTTGATCAACTGCTTCATGTCTAGTCATCATTTCCACTGGAGGCTCGGTCATATACTTGGTAATACAAGAAATAATAATCTTGTGAAACAAGCAAAATACAAATGGTATATTAATAACATTAGTGGAATTAGAAGTAAGTATTTTAGCCATGAGCCTCTCACACCAGTTTTTTTTTTAAAGATTTTCAAGACTAGGGAATGAATCACTTACAGCAGAAATCTGATTTTTCACGTGGTTCAAATGTGTTACATTAAAGGATTTATCAGGTATGAAAATACAGCATTCAATTTGAATTATAGCACAGGTAGCTCCCTGAGATGCTGTAAGGTGTCAAGGGCCTTGCAGTTGCCTAGCACTGCCTTTCTCATCATAGAGACAGAATGCAGTAGGCTAATAGCCCGGTTACTACCATTTAAAGCTTATGGAATCAGAGCAGAAAAAGAAATAAAAGGAATCCAAATTGGAAAAGAAGAAGTAAAACTCTCACTGTTTGCAGATGACATGATCCTCTATGTAGAAAACCCTAAAGATTCCACCAGAAAATTACTAGAACTGATCAATGAATATAGTAAAGTTGCAGGATATAAAATTAACACACAGAAATCCCTTGCATTCCTGTACACTAATAACGAGAAAATAGAAAGAGAAATTAAGGAAACAATTCCATTCACCATTGCAATGAAAACAATAAAATACTTAGGAATATATCTTCCTAAAGAATCTAAAGACCTATATATAGAAAACTATAAAACACTGGTGAAAGAAATCAAAGAGGACACTAATAGATGGAGAAATATACCATGTTCATGGATTGGTAGAATCAATATAGTGAAAATGAGTATACTACCGAAAGCAATTTATAGATTCAATGCAATCCCCATCAAGCTACCAACGGTATTCTTCACAGAGCTAGAACAAATAATTTCTCAATTTGTATGGAAATACAAAAAACCTCGAATAGCCAAAGCTATCTTGAAAAGAAGAACGGAACTGGAGGAATCAACCTGCCTGACTTCAGGCTCTACTACAAAGCCACAGTCATCAAGACAGTATGGTACTGGCACAAGGACAGAAATATAGATCAATGGAACAAAATAGAAAGCCCAGAGATAAATCCACGCACATATGGTCACCTTATCTTTGACAAAGGAGGCAAGAATATACAATGGATTAAAGACAATCTCTTTAACAAGTGGTGCTGGGAAAACTGGTCAAACACTTGTAAAAGAATGAAACTAGAACACTTTCTAACACCATACACAAAAATAAACTCAAAATGGATTAAAGAGCTAAATGTAAGACCAGAAACCATAAAACTCCTAGAGGAAAACATAGGCAAAACACTCTCTGACTTATATCACAGCAGGATCCTCCATGACCCACCTCCCAGAATATCAGAAATAAAATCAAAAATGAACAAATGGGACCTAATCAAACTTAAAAAGCTTCTGCACAACAAAGGAAACTATAAGCAAGGTGAAAAGACAGCCTTCAGAATGGGAGAAAATAATAGCAAATGAAGCAACTGACAAACAACTAATCTCAAAAATATACAAGCAACTTCTACAGCTCAATTCCAGAAAAATAAATGACCCAATCAAAAAATGGGCCAAAGAACTCAATAGACATTTCTCCAAAGAAGACATACAGATGGCTAACAAACACATGAAAAGATGCTCAGCATCACTCATTATCAGAGAAATGCAAATCAAAACCACTATGAGATACCATTTCACGCCAATCAGAATGGCTGCTATCCAAAAGTCCACAAGCAATAAATGCTGGAGAGGGTGCGGAGAGAAGGGAACCCTCTTGCACTGTTGGTGGGAATGCAAACTGGTACAGCCACTATGGAGAACAGTATGGAGATTCCTCAAAAAACTGGGAATAGAACTGCCTTATGATCCAGCAATCCCACTGCTGGGCATATACACTGAGAAAACCAGAATTGAAAGAGACACGTGTACCCCAATGTTCATAGCAGCACTGTTTGCAATAGCCAGAACGTGGAAGCAACCTAGATGTCCATCCACAGATGAATGGATAAGCAAGCTGTGGTACATATACACAATGGAGTATTACTCAGCCATTAAAAAGAATATATTTGAATCAGTTCTAAGGAGGTGGATGGAACTGGAGCCTATTATACAGAGTGAAGTAAGCCAGAAACAAAAACACAAATACAGTATACTAACGCATATATATGGAATTTAGAAAGATGGTAAAAATAACCCTATTTACGAGACAGCAAAAGAGACACTGATGTATAGACCAGACTTCTGGTCTCTGGGACTGGGAGAGGGTGGGATGATTGGGGAGAATAACATTGAAATATGTATAATATTATATCTGAAATGTATTAATTGTTCAAACTAAACACTGTCATGTTACAATTTGTTCATATTAGATGTTTGTAATGTTTCTGATAATCAATAAAAGAGATTCTTGATAAAAAAAAAATAAAGCTTATGGAAGTTGTTAAGGCTTAGATATGGTCAATTACATCCTCCAACACCATTGAAGGCACACGCACACACACACACACACACACACATAAACACAAGCTGCTAAGTGGTCATACCAGTAGAATACAGATCTTTGACGCACTGGGATCATACCAATGGTAGATTGGTTAGGGTTACCTCTAATTTGTTAACATGTATGAGCTTAAATTCATGGGAATTCCAGGCTACACCTTCGTATCCATCCTTGTAGATGTGAAGGTCATAAATTAGTGCCACAAATCCCCTGAGTTCCATACCAATCACTCTCTCTATGAGTAATAATAGGCATAGTTCATAAAGCACAAGCCTTGTCTCATAATTAGCAGGTTGATCATTTTTAGTATGATTTAACCGTTCCAACATAGAGGAGCCTTTAAACCTGAATGACCATAGCCTGGTGTTAACCATGTAGGTCTTCTCCATAACTGTGGGAGTTTTCCTTTTAATGGATGAAAAGATGTCCGTGATAGAAAACATGTGACTGAAAGGCATAGGTCCAAGGAATCAAGAAAACATTATAAACGATCATAAAAGTCAGATCAGCATCTTGGGCAAGCTGTCTACTTCTGATGTCATCTTCTTCTCATCCCAGCAGAGTGTAGTTTCCTCTGTTTGAGCATTTTTTTTTTAATTGTTCAAATGTTTATTTTGATGCACAGTATGAGGAACGAACTCTTAAATCAACTGAATTTTATAGAAAATGAAACAGCAAATAAATTAGACCCATGTTAAAACAGAAGGTCAGTTAAAGGTCCAAATTTAAGGACATAACAGCCACAGATAAACTTCAATTCTATATTCTTCTTTCAGGAAGTCAAAGTCTTTCAAACACAACTTTACCATGAACTGGGCCAGAGCTCAACAGCATACGGGAATGCTTAATAGGGGTGGTGATCAGGGACACGCTTCCTTGGTGCTGCCTTGATGATGATGTCCACATGCAGAATCACCTCTGCTGCTTCAGCTGCACTTAAAAGAACTTGTCGCTTCACTTGGAAACTTTCTGTTATACCCAGTATCGACATATCTCCAATGGTACCTTCCTTCATATCCAGTCCAGCAGTTGTTTTGCCTTCCCTGTGGGCAGCTCGGAGCTGTGCCACCAGGTCTGCACTGTCATAGCCCGCATTGTCAGCTATGATGGTTGGCAACATTCTCAGTGCTTTAGCGTAAGACTCCATTGCAACAGCTTCTTTGCCTGGTGTTCTCCTGGCAAGCTGTGTCACGGCATGAGCCATCAGCATCTCAGAACAGCCTCCTCCATAAACTGTTCTAGAATCTTTCACAGTCTGGGCAAGAATACAAAGAGCATCATGCAAAGATCTTTCTGCTTCATCTAAAATTTGCTGAGTGGCACCACGCAGAACAATGGTGCAAGCCTCACCAAGGGCTACCCCAGAAAAGTGAATGAGTTTGTCTTCTCCGATCATGACCTCCTCAATAAGTTTGCAACTTCCAAGCTTCACTAGTTCTGGATGGTCAAAGGTAGAGGCAATTTCGCCACCTGTGACAAGAGCGAGGCGTTCCACGCCTGCAAAATCTGCATGCTCAATAGCCATAACACCAGCAGTACTGAAGAGTTGTTCAGGATAATTATAAATCAGTTGCCTGTTAATAAAGCAATTTATCCCATGCTTAAGAATACGTTCAACTTTCTCCTTCATTTTTTCCTTTTCTGCGTGTTCTATTTCAGCAACCTTTGCTGTAGAATCAACTCTCACCCAGGAACCAAATATCTTAATTTTGTCTGTATCCATACCAGTATTTGCAATAAGAATTTTAGCATTTTCAATTCGTTTTGGTTGATTTACACCAATTTTCTTATCCAACAGAAAGTCTTCATCTAAATAGGAATCTGCCAGACTTCCTCCTAGCTTTTTGATGACATGAATTGCCTCCAGGTTACCAGAGCCTTTTAGCCTGAGAACAGCTTCCACAGCTAACTTAAGTAAAGTGGTCTTTATGATGAGTAAGAAGTTTTGAGGATAGTGTTGTTGCAGCAATGTTCATTAAATCTTGACAGAACTTAACTTCATCGGAACCATGGTCGACTGCAGAATTCAACAGAGCCTGTCTTGCTGCCTTTGTGGCTTTTCTCCAACCCGCAATAATGGTCTGTGGATGAATCTTTTTTGCAATTAAGGATTCTGCTTCCCTTAGCAATTCTGCTGCGAGAACAGTAACAGATGTAGTGCCATCACCAACTTCATCATCTTGAACCCTTGACATATCAACTAAAACTTTAGCAGCTGGGTTGTCCACACCAATGTTTTTTAAAATAGTTGCACCATCATTGGTTACCATAAGAGATGCATCTCATCCACTGCTTAACAGAATTTTGTCCATGCCCTTGGGTCCCAACGTGCTCTTTACCAAGTCTCCAATAGCAATGGCACCAATAAAAGAAGACAGGCGAGCTGTCTCTGCTCTCTCTTCATCAGCTCCAGCCTTGAAGATATTAACAGGTGCAAGGGAAAGGGACGCCATGGTTCCAAGGAGTTGGGCACACACGCTATCCCCTCACAGCTCGCGCCTGTGACCGGAGGGACGAGAGCTGAGCATTGTTTTAAGGTGAGTCTGAGGTCAGCAGGCCTCTCTATGGACCAGTGCAGCTTAGGGTCCTTTGGAAGTGGAAGTTAACCCGAGAGTCAGTTTCCCTTCGGTTTCACTGGGCGTGAGCTAGTTTAGAAAACCTGACAAAAAGGTCCTTCCAGGTTGGAGACAGTTCCTTAAATTTTGTCTTCTTCCAGTCTTGATTGAAGGTCATGTGTGAGGCATCTGATCTTCATCCAAAGACAGATTACTGAGACAAGCTTCAGAAACAACCCTAGAGAGTCATTTAATAATTCAATTAAATTCTGCACTAATATACCCTAACAGCAAAGAACTATCCAGGAAATAGTAGATACAGATCTCCATTAACAAACTGGGATTTAACATTCATTGAAATATCTCTTTCTCCCTAAAATCACCATCATTTTTACCAAATATAACCAAAGTAAGAACTGTTTGTAATATAGGTTTGGTCTCAATAAACTTGGCCTGATGACTTCTAGAACCATAATTGATCATAGACTTTTTTGCTTTGCTGAAACTTCATAGAGTCTCAGACTGAACTTTTAAAATAAAACCTTTCAGGGCTAGAAAAGTCATGCCAAAAAGATTTTGCCTAAAAGAGCTAAGAAAATTTCTGCCTTCTCAAGGTCTCCAAAATTCCTTAAGATTTCTGTCCCTGTTATTGAGATAAACTTCCTAACTTATCTGATAAAGTTACTGGAAACTAAGAGCTTCCAGTCTCTGGAGGGTTCAGATATAGAGAAAAGATAAATGTTTCAATTTGTTTATAAAATACAGTTTTGCCAATTACTGTCATAATTAGTTTGAGGGGAAGGTTTTTTTTTTTCTTACACCTGGAAAACACAGATTCCAATCAGTAATTTTTCAGATAGAAACCATAAAATTTATAAGCATATTCACCAGTACATCCAGTCTTTTTGTTAACCTTTGTGAAGTTATCAGGTTTTTCATTAGACCCAGTTCAGAAACTGAATTGGGCATTTATCCAAAGTCCTTTTTATAAATCTTGAAGAGGAAGCATTTTTGCAAAACTTGGTTACTGCTATGACAATATTTTGAGATAGTAACTAGAATTATGCCTGATAACGTTTTACCTAAATATATAAAAATTTTAGGAGCTCCATACAGTTTCTAGGGTATCTATTCAGTGGAGAAATAACTCCAGAAAGAATGAAGGGATGGAGCCAAAACAAAAAGAATACCCAGCTGTGGATGCGTCTGGTGATAGAAGCAAAGTCCGATGCTGTAAAGAGCAATATTGCATAGGAACCTGGAATGTCAGGTCCATGAATCAAGGCAAATTGGAAGTGGTCAAACAAGAGATGGCAAGAGTGAATGTCAACATTCTAGGAATTAGCGAACTAAAATGGACTGGAATGGGTGAATTTAACTCGGATGACCATTATATCTTACTACTGTGGGCAGGAATCCCTCAGAAGAAATGGAGTGGCCATCATGGTCAACAGAAGAGTCCGAAATGCAGTACTTGGATGCAATCTCAAAAATGACAGAATGATCTCTGTTCGTTTCCAAGGCAAACCATTCAATGTCACAGTAATCCAAATCTATGCCCCAACCAGTAACGTGGAAGAAGCTGAAGTTGAACGGTTCTATGAAGACCTACAAGACCTTTTAGAACTAACACCCAAAAAAGATGTCCTTTTCATTATAGGGGACTGGAATGCAAAAGTAGGAAGTCAAGAAACACCTGGAGTAACAGGCAAATTTGGCCTTGGAATACGGAATGAAGCAGGGCAAAGACTAATAGAGTTTTGCCAAGAAAATGCACTGGTCATAGCAAATACCCTCTTCCAACAACACAAGAGAAGACTATACATGGACATCACCAGATGGTCAACGCCGAAATCAGATCGATTATATTCTTTGTAGCCAAAGATGGAGAAGCTCTATACAATCAGCAAAAACAAGACCAGGAGCTGATTGTGGCTCGGACCATGAACTCCTTATTGCCAAATTCAGACTGAAATTGAAGAAAGTAGGGAAAACTACTAGACCATTCAGGTATGACCTAAATCAAATCCCTTATGATTATACAGTGGAAGTGAGAAATAGATTTAAGGGCCTAGATCTGATAGATAGAGTGCCTGATGAACTATGGAATGAGGTTCGTGACATTGTACAGGAGACAGGGATCAAGACCATCCCCATGGAAAAGAAATGCAAAAAAAGCAAAATGGCTGTCTGGGGAGGCCTTACAAATAGCTGTGAAAAGAAGAGAAGCGAAAAGCAAAGGAGAAAAGGAAAGATATAAACATCTAAATGCAGAGTTCCAAAGAATAGCAAGAAGAGATAAGAAAGCCTTCTTCAGTGATCAATGCAAAGAAATAGAGGAAAACAACAGAATGGGAAAGATTAGGGATCTCTTCAAGAAAATCAGAGATACCAAAGGAACATTTCATGCAAAGATGGGCACGATAAAGGACAGAGATGGTGTGGACCTAACAGAAGCAGAAGATATTAAGAAGAGGTGGCAAGAATACACAGAAGAACTGTACAAAAAAGAGCTTCAAGACCTAGATAATCATGATGATGTGATCACTGACCTAGAGCCAGACATCTTGGAATGTGAAGTCAAATGGGCCTTAGAAAGCATCACTACGAACAAAGCTAGTGGAGGTGATGGAATTCCAGTGGAGCTATTCCAAGTCCTGAATGATGATGCTGTGAAAGTGCTGCACTCAATATGCCAGGAAATTTGGAAAACTCAGCAGTGGCCACAAGATTGGAAAAGGTCAGTTTTCATCCCAATCCCAAAGAAAGGCAATGCCAAGGAGTGCTCAAACTACCGAACAATTGCACTCATCTCACACGCTAGTAAAGTAATGCTCAAAATTCTCCAGGCCAGGCTTCAGCAATACGTGAACCGTGAACTTCCTGATGTTCAAGCTGGTTTTAGAAAAGGCAGAGGAACCAGAGATCAAATTGCCAACATCCGCTGGATCATGGAAAAAGCAACAGAGTTCCAGAAAAACATCTATTTCTGCTTTATTGACTATGCCAAAGCCTTTGACTGTGTGGATCACAATAAACTATGGAAAATTCTGAAAGAGATGGGAATACCAGACCACCTGATCTGCCTCTTAAGAAATCTGTATGCAGGTCAGGAAGCAACAGTTAGAACTGGTCATGGAACAACAGACTGGTTCCAAATAGGAAAAGGAGTACGTCAAGGCTGCATACTGTCACCATGTTTATTTAACTTATATGCAGAGTACATCATGAGAAACGCTGGACTGGAAGAAACACAAGTTGGAATCAAGATTGCCGGGAGAAATATCAATAACCTCAGATATGCAGATGACACCACCCTTATGGCAGAAAGTGAAGAGGGGCTAAAAAGCCTCTTGATGAAAGTGAAAGTGGAGAGTGAAAAGGTTGGCTTAAAGCTCAACATTCAGAAAACGAAGATCATGGCATCTGGTCCCATCACTGCATGGGAAATAGATGGGGAAACAGTGGAAACAGTGTCAGACTTTATTTTTCTGGGCTCCAAAATCACTGCGGATGGTGACTGCAGCCATGAAATTAAAAGACGCTTACTCCTTGGAAGGAAAGTTATGACCAACCTAGATAGCATATTCAAAAGCAGAGACATCACTTTGCCAACAAAGGTTTGCCTAGTCAAGGCTATGGTCTTTCCTGTGGTCATGTATGGATGTGAGAGCTGGACTGTGAAGAAGGCTGAGCGCCGAAGAATTGATGCTTTTGAACTGTGGTGTTGGAGAAGACTCTTGAGAGTCCCTTGGACTGCAAGGAGATCCAACCAGTCCATTCTGAGGGAGATCAATCCTGGAATTTCTTTAGAAGGAATGATGCTAAAGCTGAAACTCTAGTATTTTGGCCACCTCATGCGAAGAGTTGACTCATTGGAGAAGACTCTGATGCTGGGAGGGATTGAGGGCAGGAGGAGAAGGGGATGACAGAGGATGAGATGGCTGGATGGCATCACTGACTTGATGGGTGTGAGTCTGAGTGACCTCCGGGAGCTGGTGATGGACAGGGAGGCCTGGCGTGCTGCGGTTCATGGGGTCGCAAAGAGTCGGACACGACTGAGCGACTGATCTGATCTGATCTGATCTGATGTGAGTAACATTTACCATACAATATAACCCGAGACTTATTACTCACTTGACAATACTTCCATGTTATTCTATATAAAATGAACCTAATTAGTGTAATATCCCTTTTTGGGATGTTTCAGGGACCCTCTGAAGCATCCCAAAGTTAGCTAGAAGTCTTCTTCATTAGAATGATTTAGGAAGCTTTGTCAACAAATATCAAAAAAGGTTTAGAACACTCAGTCAGATAGTGTTATAGGCCATTGTGAAACAATACTGTTTACTTAGCCAAGGTAACAATAAGGGATTTCAGAACAGATCATTTAAGAGATAAAGAAACTTAAATCTATCATCAAAGGCAGTTCAATATCTGAGAAAAAGGTGTTCTCTTAACAGAGAAGAGAAGCTAAATTCAAATGTTTGCACCAGCTTAATTTACTTAAAAGGTAAACTTAATTAGCTTTATTTTAAACTTAGTCCTGAGGTGAAGTGAAGTCGCTCAGTTGTGTCCGACTCTTTGCGACACCATGGACTGTAGCCTACAAGGCTCCTCTGTCCATGGAATTTTCCAGGCAAGAGTACAGGAGTGGGTTGCCATTTCCTTCTCCAGGGGATCTTCCCGACCCAGGGACCCGGGTCTCCGGCACTGCAGGCAGGCGCTTTACCGTCTGAGCCACCAGTGAAGCCCTAGACTTAGTCCTAACTGTCAGGCAAGTGTACGCTCCTTGGTTCTGTCTTGTCCACAACAAAGATTGGGAGCGACAGACATTAAAGCCCTCGGCGTGTCACAGCTCTCGGATCTTGGACAAACCGTGTTATAGCTCTTAGACAAATCAGTGTTACAGCTTGATTTTATTTAGAAGATAGCAGGAGAATCCATCCTCAAAGCATGAGGGCATGGCAACCCAAAGACCCGAAGAGAAGAGCGTGGAGGAGCGCGCCAGCACGCGGGAGAGACCGAGCGCTTTGGCTCCTCTTTTCATGTTTCCTCCTCCCCCTGGGGCCTGCCCTGTGCAGACTGGGCTTAGCCAGGAGTGCTGTCTATTCTACTTGAGGTCTTCACCCCCGTCCTCGGACCTTCCTTTGTTCTATTTTCGAGGGCTTTTCCCTTCCTTGTTTTTTAGCCACTGCCATTTTGGACCCTTTTTCTGTATTCTAACTACCTAACATAAGTTATGACCAACCTAGACAGCATATTGAAAAGCAGAGACATTACTTTGCCAACAGAGGTCCGTCTAGTCAAGGCTATGGTTTTTCCAGTGGTCATGTATGGATGTGAGAGTTGGACTGTGAAGAAAGCTGAGTGCTGAAGACTCTTGAGAGTCCCTTGGACTGCAAGGAGATCCAACCAGTCCATTCTGAAGGAGATCAGCCCTGGGATTTCTTTGGAGGGAATGATGCTGAAGCTGAAACTCCAGTACTTTGGCCACCTCATGTGAAGAGTTGACTCATTAGAAAAGCCTCTGATGGTGGGAGGGATTGGGGGCAGAAGGAGAAGGGGATGACAGAGGATGAGATGGCTGGATGGCATAACTGACTCGATGGATGTGGGTCTCAGGACCTCTGGGAGTTGGTGATGGACAGGGAGGCCTGGCGTGCTGTGATTCATGGGGTCGCAAAGAGTCGGACACGACTGAGCAACTGAACTGAACTGAACATAACCATATACAAAACTTTTCCTCAGGGTTGACTTTTCACAAACCTTATCCCTTTCTGTGCCCATTACTGTTGTCTTCCATCCTAAAAAGCCACCTGTAAGTCAGGCTTACTTCCTTTTCCCTTCACAAAATGTAATTTCACTCCTCATACCCTTTTTACCAAAAACACACTTCCTACTTCCCTTAAGCAGCCAAAAACTGACTTTTATATTAGCGTTTTATAGATTGGTGAGCATAAATACCAGTGATAATTTCTAAAACCTTTGTTTTCTTAGCGAGAACATTTTAGGGTGGCACCAAACATCATTTATTTTTAATCCTAAATCTCTTTAATTTCTCTATAAGAGGTAGTGTTTAGTAGTAAATGTTTCAAATTCTTATTTTATTTGGAAATGACTTAGCTATTCAATAGACTTCCAACACTTAGTTTAGCACAACCCTTAGAAGTTCAAGTTACCCCAATCTGGATAGACTATTTTAGACAGACATTCCTAATAGAGTTCTTATTTCATGTACATTTTTTTAGAAGTTTCTTCACGCGAGGTAATTTCCTTGTTGACAAATTTGTAACAGATATACTAATATTTAACTTATATTAAACCTAGGTACAATGAAAATATTCTGCTTAATGTTAATTACCCTTAGACATGCCTACATTATTTAGACAAACATTAATATCAGGTATTTAATACTGAATATTTCCCAGTTCATTCATGTGAACCTGAGATTCATTTTGAAGAAGGAATTCATGGGGCCTGGACTCCGTCTTAGGCCTGTTCATGCTGATCATGCTCGGCCACCTTTCCAGTGGACTCTGAAGTCTGTGTTTAGTGCCTATGAAAACAACAACAGAAGGATAAGACCCCCTCCAGACAGGGGAACCTTGAAGATCGTATCTAGGTTACTCATCGCCTAAGAGAAAACATATATTAATCACCCCTTCCTCCAGACAGGCCATAAATTTTTCCGTATCATTCGGAGTGTAACCTCAGGTTTATTGATTATTGGCTAACTGTTTGACTGTCTGAGCACATGAGCACATAGCATGTGAATGAGGGGGTTATTGGGATTGTATTTTCCTTGGTTCATGTAAGTCTCAAGGAATTTGGAGTGTTGGGTTCAGACACGTACACATGGGGTATATAAAAGATTTTCACAAATGCTGGTTGTGGTCCTTGGCTACGAGACTCTGCCTTGGGCCCACCGGTGTAATAAACTGCACTCCACTATCTGCATTGTCCTTCTGAGTGAGTTTGTTTCCAGGAACGCGTGGCTACAACAATTTAGGTTACTTTCTCTTGTATTTAGAATTATTTGATTTGTAAGTGCTTACTTCTTTTTTTTTTAAGGCCAATTAGATTAGAGCTCATTTATAAATTGATCTGAGCAATCAACAATATTATAAAAGAAAAAAAAAGACACACACTGAGATATACATACATATTAAAATAAGACACAAGAGTTCTTACAGCTTTGCTTTCCAAACTTAGTTATGAATAAAAAAATGTTTGGAGTAAGATTTTAAAAGGCTTTATTTCCCTTTTTGTTCCTTTTGGTTTCAGGAATTAAATATGGTCTTGCCTGAATCCAGGGACGGGGGAGCCTGGTGGGCTGTCGTCTATGGGGTTGCATAGAGTCGGACACTACTGAAGAGACTTAGCAGCAGTAGCAGCAGCAGATAAGTGATCCAGAGAGCTCTGGCCTAAAGGTATCAGATCAGATCAGATCAGATCAGTCGCTCAGTCATGTCCAACTCTTTGCAACCCCATGAATCGCAGCACGCCAGGCCTCCCTGTCCATCGCCAACTCCCAGAGGTCACTCAGACTCACATCCATCAAGTCAGTGATGCCATCCAGCCATCTCATCCTCTGTCGTCCCCTTCTCCTCCTGCCCCCAATCCCTCCCACCATCAGAGTCTTTTCCAATGAGTCAACTCTTCGCATGAGGTAGCCAAAGGACTGGAGTTTCAGCTTTAGCATCATTCCTTCCAAAGAAATCCCAGGGCTGATCTCCTTTAGAATGGACTGGTTGGATCTCCTTGCAGTCCAAGGGACTCTCAAGAGTCTTCTCCAACACCACAGTTCAAAAGCATCAATTCTTTGGCGCTCAGCCTTCTTCATAGTCCAACTCTCACATCCATACATGACCACAGGAAAAACCACAGCCTTGACTAGGCGAACCTTTGTTGGCAAAGTGATGTCTCTGCTTTTGAATATGCTATCTAGGTTGGTCATAACTTTCCTTCCAAGGAGTAAGCGTCTTTTAATTTCATGGCTGCAGTCACCATCCGCAGTGATTTTGGAGCCCAGAAAAATAAAGTCTGACACTGTTTCCACTGTTTCCCCATCTATTTCCCATGAAGTGATGGGACCAGATGCCATGATCTTCGTTTTCTGAATGTTGAGCTTTAAACCAACTTTTTCACTCTCCACTTTCACTTTCATCAAGAGGCTTTTTAGTTCCTCTTCACTTTCTGCCATAAGGGTGGTGTCATCTGCATATCTGAGATTATTGATATTTCTCCCGGCAATCTTGATTCCAACTTGTGTTTCTTCCAGTCCAGCGTTTCTCATGATGTACTCTGCATATAAGTTAAATAAACAGGGTGACAATATACAGCCTTGACATACCCCTTTTCCTATTTGGAACCAGTCTGTTGTTCCATGTCCAGTTCTAACTCTTGCTTCCTGACCTGCATACAAATTTCTCAAGAGTCAGATCAGGTGGTCTGGTATTCCCATCTCTTTCAGAATTTTCCACAGTTTATTGTGATCCACACTGTCAAAGGCTTTGGCATAGTCAATAAAGCAGAAATAGATGGTTTTTCTGGAACTCTGTTGCTTTTTCCATGATCCAGCGGATGTTGGCAATTTGATCTCTGGTTCCTCTGCCTTTTCTAAAACCAGCTTGCACATCAGGAAGTTCACGGTTCACATATTGCTGAAGCCTGGCCTGGAGAATTTTGAGCATTACTTTACTAGCGTGTGAGATGAGTGCAATTGTGCGGTAGTTTGAGCATTCTTTGGCCTTGCCTTTCTTTGGGATTGGAATGAAAACTGACATTTTCCAGTCCTGTGGCCACTGCTGAGTTTTCCAAATTTGCTGGTATATTGAGTGCAGCACCTTCACAGCAACATCTTTCAGGTCTAAAGGTATAGGAGGAGTTATTTCCTCAGGGCAAGATTTCTTAAAGAGATAAATTTTTCTTCAAGTTTCCTCTGGAGTCTAAAGAATATTGTGACCACATTGTCAAAAACTGTAATTATTTTTTGGTGACCATAGTTTTATAGCCAAAATTTAGACTAACTAGACCAAAATTTAGTACTCAACTTGGCCCTGATAACAAGGGCAGATTGGCCCCAGCAGGGATTGTCCTTCTGGGGAAGTGGGTATCTTAGTTTGATCAGCCCCAGGCTGTTGATTACAGGAGGAAGTCCTAGACATAAGGGAACATCAGTTCATTTTCCTATCCTATGTCAATAAAGATCTAATATTTTTTAGGCCACTTTTCTTGTCATTGGATCATAGCTATAGATTAACCAATCATTTAAAAAATTTTCCCAAGGGGTTCCCGGGTGGGGTGTAGAACCTTAGAGTCAGAAATTCACATATTAGCTCAGTTTGTACCAGGTGTCCGTGCACTCAAACCAAAAAACCAAACCAAACCAGAACTTTACCAGCCAGGAGTCACACTCCAAATGAAACAAAAGGCAAAGAGATGCCAGAAATCAAAAGCCAAATGGCAAGAGTGCCCCAAAAAGATGGTTAAGTGATGCTCCAAAATCAAAAGCTAAACAGCATAAATGCCAAGTGTGACTTCCCAGTTCCACTAGACCTGTGATCTGGCAAAGTCAGTGCTAGAAGCCTTTTTAGTTCTGATAGTTTCAAGCAATTTCTTGTTGATTTGTTGCAAAGAAGTTACTCTATCATTTCCTGCTTTAGAAGCTTTTAGATACCAGTCAAAGCACGGCCGGCCTTTTCTAAGTGTACACGCAAAAACTTTTAGAATATCAAAGAACCCCAATTTGGCCATTTTAGGTTAAGATCTTTTTTAGTATAATTTCTCCAGTCAACTAGGTACTTGCAAGTATGAGCTCTGTGTGTTGTACATGAGTGTGTCAGAGGCTGGCTCTCTGACATCCCTTTGTTTCTATTTTTGAGAGATTCTGTATCCCATTTAAGCTGAATTTGTCAGGGATAAAAGTCACTAGTGAACTCGTGTAGTGGGCCCATGTGCTGCTTGTGAGCTTAACTCCTCCAGGAGTCACCCCAGAGTCATTCCAGCTCATCTTACGTGTCTCGGATTCTGCCTCCGGCAAGCTAAGACCACCATGGCTGCTCAGGTCACTGAATGGCAGTTCTTATGTGCGACCCCCAGATGAACAAGTATTTTAGTTAATGAGTGGGTTTCCCTACGGGACCACTCCATGGTATGAGCACTAGGCCTCCACCACTCCTGTAAATTTCTCAGTCATCTGAGAAAACCCAAACCAGCCGGGAGGAGTCTTGGCGCTTTTCTTCAGAGCAAAGCTCTCGTGCATTTTCCTCACTTTTACCCTGACAAATTCTATAATGGCAGTCAAATTCAGTGTCAGATTAGCCTCTTACTTAACAACTCAGCCAACACCGTTCAGTCCCCTACAACGGAGCGACCTCAGCATCTTTCAGCCGAGCCCTGGGTATTCCTTGATTTTTTTTCCCAATCGAACCCCCTACCCAGTACCTTTCCACTGGGTGGGCAATTCTCCTGGCGTGTTTCAGCCAGCCCCCACCCCCCTACCATCTTTTGACTGAGTGGGAATTCCTCGGTATAGACCATGAGTGGGTATGCCCCGGATGTTTTACCCGGGCCCCCGACCCCAGTGTCTTTTCTGGTGGGAGGGGGCAGGTAACCACCTCCACCGCCAAATAAAACTCAGAACCTCAACCAATACAGGAGATTCAAGAACCAGGAGAAACTTACCCAAATCTGTCTGCACTCCTCGAGGAAGCGGATGGGTGCAAGGGGCTGCTGCTGGTACCACAGCTCCGGTTCCTCCTGGAGTCCAGTCGCAGGAAGGAAGTCCACTCTGCGTTGCTTCATTGGTCGCCCTAACTGTCGACTAAAAACAGATGTGCAACTTGAGAGTTGTGAATTAAGTTTTATTTGGGGCAAAATGAGGACTGCAGCCTGGGAGGCAGCATCTCAGAGAGCTCTGAGAGACTGCTCCACAGCGGCAGTGGGGGAAAGTCAATATATAAGATTTTGGGAAAGCGGGGGTTCAATACCATGAAGCACTCACTTTACAAAAGGTTTTTGTTAGTCATGAGGATCTGATGTCACCAGGAAGGGATTTAGTGCTTCTCTAGATATGAGGAGATGCAAGGATTGAGATCACAAAATCTGTTCCTAAAAATATCCAATTAGGTAAATACCCGTCCCACCAGATTCCCTGGAGCACAGAGCGCCTCCCTCCACCCTGAACTCCCTCAGGGGGTGTTGAAGGTCAGCAGCTATAGGGGCATGTAGTCCAATCTCTGTAGAGGCAGATGGCAAATGCCTTTGTTGTTCAGTCGTTGGCAATGCTCTCGGTAAGTGCCAATTTGTAGTTGACACTTAGGATGAACGGTGTTGGATTTGTGATCTCCGAAGAAGAAGATTTAGCTTCGGGACCAGGGACCAGGTTTGATCACCCAAGAGCTTTTGTGTAGCAGAGTTTTATTAAAGTGAAAAAGGGACAGACAAAGCTTCTGACATAGACATCAGAAGGGGGACGGAGAGTGGAGCCATATACTTTTTAAATTAGTTATTACAATAAATCAAAAGGATGTCTCAAGGTTGTAAACATTTTACCAGACCCACTCCCACAACTTACATTTTAGGATGACAGGATTAGAATTTAACAATAGAAAGGTCCTACCAGACACATTCCCTAATATACATTCTAAAATATCAGGATTAGTCAGCAGGTTTTCAGAAAAGAGAAACTGTCTTCCTGCAGGATACATTGTTGTTATATAATTCCTAGTACAAACTGAGTTGTTTGTTGTGTAATCATCAGTTCTGGGCTTAAAGAAAAAAAAAGTATTATGCGACTAATATTCGCATAATACTTTTTTTTTTTTTTGAATGTAGAGGAAAAAAAAAAAAGTTTGTTCTTTCTTTCTCCTGGAGAACCCCAGACCCCTATCTACTCCCGGGGACGCTGGACTTATCAAACTGCCTAGGACCTGACTCTCTCAGTGACAGCTGGGCCCAGCCAGGCCTGGTGGCCCAGGAGGACCTTTCTGGGGCGCACAGGAGGTGGGGGCATCCACTCAGCCAGATCCTTTCCAAGACTTCCGGGCTGGGGACCGACCATCTGGCATGGTTGGGGGCCAGACCCTGTGCGCTGGGGGGATACTTTAGGGGAGGGGGCCCTCTGCGCCAGGCTTCATATGGCACCAGGGGATGGTCTTCCTCCTTCTGTCTCTTCCAGACCCCTTCCTCTCTGCCAGAGTGGACTCAGTCCTGGAGACAAGGTCTGAGGTCCCAGTGAGCCGTTGGGAGCTTCCAAGCGAGCTCCATGCAGGTTCGGGGAAGCCCAAGTGATCCTGTGCCCACAAGGTGGCAGCAGAGTGCCCGCGGGAACAGAGCGGGCCCCTGCAGAGGAGCCCGGGTCGCCGCCCGTGGGGTCAGAGTGGCCTGGACCAGAGAGAGGGGCTGGCAGAGGCCAGATGCTGCCTGGATGTGGAGGCCAGAGTGCGCGTGCTGGGGGAAGGGGGTGAGAGGCAGAGGGCGGGGATGGCTGGGTTTTTGGCTGGAGCGATGGAAACGCGGAGCTGCCACTCACTCCGGTGGGGAGTGTGAAGCTGAAGCTCGCGGGGCGGGAGGGGTGTGCACCCAGGTTTAGAGATGTCTGGTTCACAGTGCGTTAGAAGGCTATGAGGGGACGCTGGGCGCTGGGTAGGGTACACGCGGCTAGAGCTTGTGGGCGGGGTCCTGGCAGGAGGCGCACATTTCGCTGCCTGCCTTTGCTGATAGGCACAGTGCAAGGCTGGAGGAGATCCCGGGAGCGGGTGTGGACAGAGAGGAGAGAGCCAGAGGTGAAGTTGGCCAGGTGGCAATCAGCAGGAGAGGGTGAGGAAGGAGGACCAGGGGTGGGAGCATCCTGGGAGCCAAGGCAAGAAGCTATGAAAATCCATCTAAGTTCCCCGCTGCTACCATAAGAAGTGACTGTAAACTTGGCTTCAAACAACACGTATTTTTCATCTTGCAGTTCTGGAGGTCAGAAGTCTGACATGAGTCTTAGAGCTGAACTCAAGGTGTCCACAGAGCTGGTTCTTCTGCAGGCTCCGGCGAGAATGCCTCCTTTTGTTTTCCGAGTCCTGGAAGTTCTGCATTCCTTGACTCTCGGCCCCTTCCTCCTGTGTCTGGCCTCACATCTCCTTTTCTGGCTCTGCTCCCATGGTCCCATGATTCTCCAGCCCTGTGCCTCCTTCCTCCTCCTCATGAGGAGCCTGTGACGGATGACACCCGGCCCATGGGATAACCGGAGTAATCTCCCACCTCAAGAATAGTAACTCAGTAGCATCCACAGTCACTGATAACAAGTGAGGTGACCCAGTGACACAGGGCTCTGGGCATTCGGGCTTGGATGTCCTCTGCCCCTCATGCAAAATACATTCACCCCATCCCAAGGCCCCCAAATCTCAGCTTATTACAGCGTCAAGGCTTCAAGTCTTATCATCCAAATCATGCCAATTAGGGGAGGATGAGGCTCTAGCTAGGAGACGCGGGTTTGATCCCTGGGTCGGGAAGATCCCCTGGAGAAGGACATGGCAACCCACTCCAGTACCCTTGCCTGGAGAATCCCACGGACAGAGGAACCTGGTGGGCTACAGTCCATGGGGTCGCAAAGAGTTGGACACAATTGAGCGACTAACACACGGGAGGCTCTAGAGGCTGGGGAGGAGAAAAACAGCCTTGGCCATTGGGCTTCGCAAAGGGAGGGGCTCAAGCACTGCTTTCCCCCACCCGCAGCCTCCTGCCACCCTCGCCCAGCGATGCACCCATCACCGAACTCACAGCTACGGTCACCGCCCGGCCCGGGCAGCCAGCCACAGACTCCGGCCGCCCGCGAGACCACAGAGATGCAGAGTCCTCCGAGACGCCTAGAGTGCCCCGGAAGTGGCTGGGGGGGCGCCGCGGGCCGGCGAGGGGCGGGGCGGGGGTCTTCCGGCCGGCGGTGGCTGCCAGGCGTCCGCAGGTGAGCGAGCTCTGGGCCGGTGTTGCGGGTGAGGCGGGCGCCGGGACTCGGGGCCTGGCTGCTGGTGCGGAGCGCCCCTGGGTCCCCCGGAACCGATCTGGTCCCTCCGCAGCCTCCCTCCGAGCCGGGCCAGCGTTCCGGCCCGAGGCAGGACCGGCGCCCGAGTTCCCTTCCCCCCGGAAGGAGCCGGCCTGACCTCTTTCTTCTCTGTTTGGCTTTTGCCCTTCTGCCTCAGACGTGGTCCCCGGAATAGGAGCGTTCTCAGAACAGGCCTCGTCTCTTAACCGAGCCGGCCCCCTGCCTTAGGCTGCCCCGGGCCTGGGCCCCACATCTGCGCCCACGACGGCCTCGCTTCCCTGCAGGGTGTGCCGATGTCCACGCCTGAGCGCGGACCCCTGCCCACCCACTATTGCCTCCCAGGACTCCATCTAGCCCTTCCTCGGGCCAAAACTTGTGTCTCGAGCACTTCTCCCGATAGTCAACCCCCCTCCCCCGGCCCCGACCTCACGCTGTTGGCTGCTCCCAAAGAAAGATGCTTTCTCACACGCCCCCCCCCCGCCCCCCGAATTCCTCAGGCCTTCTCTGAGGACGAGCCTCCCCCAGCTCTCAGGAAGGGGCTGCATGCAGGTGGTGCCTCGTTGCTCTCTCTCTTGCCCACACTCTGCCCCCTGCCCCCTCCTATCCTCCCCTATGGCACAGGAGGATGTCTACAGCGAGGCTGCAAACGGTCTTCATTGTTCTTGCTGTGTTATGGTACCTTAAGTTGCTTCAGAAGTAATATACCTGCATGTCACTTTTAAAGGAGGTTTCTGCCTCGCCAGCAGGACCATTGTGTTCTAGCTCCTGCTGCACACGCCTCGTGTTAGGTTCCCAGTGAGCAGTTTCTGGCACTGAGTCCCCTTCTCTGGTCCTTCCTCCTCCTTCCTGTTGTGCTTAGAGTCAGTTCCTCCGATGTGACGGGGCCCCACCCACTGTTTCCTCCTGGTTTCTACAGTAGTTTTACACTACACGTCTCCTTGAGGATGGATTTTGGCCTTTCATCCCCTCTGCTCTGCGTGGGGCCAGGCAGTGCACAGTCACACACACACAGCCATTAGGATGAAAACAGGTCCCAGAAGGACCAGCACCCCCACTTTGCAGCCCGGGAGACTGACTCAGAGAGTTGAAAGGATGAATCTGGGGCTGGCTGCTGACAGGCCTAGTGTTTGTCTTTGGGAGTCTTGCTACATCTGAAAACACTTGACTTGTGTTGAGCTGTGGTCTCAGAGGGCTGCTTTTGTACATTCCACATGTGAGTAGTCCTGTGGCTTCACCCACAGCATGAAGTTGGGTGGGGCCACACATGAGGGTTTGGGAGGGAGGTGAGGTGGGGGTCCCGCCTGGAAGAGCAGCTGTGAGCGCTGCCTGCCTCTCCGCAGTGGGACGTGCTGGCAGTCCCTCCCAGGTCAGAGTGGGTGTGAGTGCTGTTTGCACGCTCATGTGGCTGTGTGACCAGAGGTGTCCGAGGCTGTGGGGACCAGTAGTTGAGAGACTGGCAGCCCCTCCTGGCTCTGGGAGGAGCCTGAGGCCTACCGAGCTTGTCTTTCTAGAAGGAGTTTGGGGCCTGCTCTTGAAGAGAGGGCTTGAGGGACTTGTTTCTGAAGAGGCTTGCAGGCTCCCGAGCCCCGGAATCCTAGAGGAATCCCTGCCCGCTGCAGCACCTTCGCCCCTGCCTCAGCCGCTCTCAAAGGAACGAGGATTTTATGAAGGCGCTCATGTCAGGTGGCCCGGTGAGCACTTGTGGTGGGAAAGTTGAGTCTGGATGTGAGACGTGGCCCTCGGGTCCCAGCGCTTGGCAACATCCCAGCTTCGCTCAGTAGCCTCACCTTTCACGTTTTCCTGGGAGGTCAGATTGCACCCGACAGCCACTTTTAGTTTGGAGCCGTAGCGAGCGACTCTGAGGTCACTGTGGAAGCTGAGAGCCACTGAGCCCAGTAGCCCCCGAGCCAGCCTCTTCTTGCGTCACCGCCGGCAGCTCTGTTCATTGTCCCCCAGACCCCGCCAGTGGCTGCTTCAGCGCAGGTAAAGTGATGAGGATGTGCTTGTGAGGCTGAGGCGCGCGCCCTGTGATGTTTCTCTTTCTTCCTCCTTTTGCTTTCCAGCTGATAAAGCACCATGTGCGTGAGAGAGACCCCCACGGCTCAGGCGGCGAGACCTCGATTAGCTGGAAACCAGCTCCCAGGGCCCCTCTACTCTCTGGTCCATGTTTGAGGGCAGTCACTGCCACCATCCCTGCAGAGAAGGCCGGAGGTCCAGCCGTGGGGACGCCCGGGGTGGCTGACGCTGGTCCCCCTGCAGAGAGGGTCAGGAAGCTGCTGGAGCTGGAGAGAGGAGCCAAGAAGGGGGCCTGACTTGTGCTGGCCCCACGTCAGCACCGGCAGGCGAGGGTCGGGGAGGAAGAGGCGGGAAGGCCGCCAGCCCCTGCCCAGGTGCGACCCCTCAGCTGGGACGAGCCCCCTCCTCATGGCCTCCAAGCCGGCTGCCGGGCGGAGCCCTGGGGAGAAGCGCAAGAGGGTGGTGCTGACCCTGAAGGAGAAGATGGACATCTGCCGGCGCCTGGAGAAGGGCGAGAGCAGGCGGGCACTGATGCAGGAGTACAACGTGGGCATGTCCACCCTGTACGACATCAGGGCCCACAAGGCCCAGCTGCTCCGCTTCTTCGCTAGCTCCGACTCGGACAAGGCGCTGGCGCAGCGCCGCACCCTGCACACACCCAAGCTCGAGCACCTGGACCGCGTGCTGTACGAGTGGTTCCTGGTGAAGCGGTCCGAGGGCGTGCCCGTCTCGGGCCCCATGCTCATCGAAAAGGCCAAGGACTTCTACGAGCAGATGCAGCTGACCGAGCCCTGCGTGTTTTCTGGCGGCTGGCTCTGGCGCTTTAAGGCCAGACACGGCATCAAGAAGCTGGATGCGTCCAGTGAGAAGCAGGCAGCTGACCAGCAGGCAGCTGAGCAGTTCTGCGGGTTCTTCCGGAGCTTAACCTCCGAGCATGGCCTGTCCCCAGAGCAGGTCTACAACGCCGATGAGACCGGCCTCTTCTGGCGCTGCTCCCCCAGCCCCAGCCCGGAGGGCGGGCCGGCGCCTGGCCCCACGCAGAGCAAGGACCGGCTGACCGTCCTCATGTGCGCCAATGCCACGGGCTCCCACAGGATCAAGCCCTTGGTGGTCGGGAAATGGGGCAGCCCTAAGGCGGGGCAGGGCCTCCAGCACCTGCCTGTTGTGTATAAGGCCCAAGGCAGCGCCTGGGTGGACAAGGAGATTTTTGCTGACTGGTTCCATCACATCTTCGTTCCCGCAGTGAGGGAGCACTTCCGAGCTGTGGCCCTGCCAGAGGACAGCAAGGCCATCCTCCTCCTGGACGGGTCCCGGGCGCACCCACGCGAGGCTGAGCTGGCCTCAGAGAACGTCTTCACCATCTTCCTGCCCGCCAGCGTCACCGCCCTGCTCCAGCCCATGGACCAGGGCATTCGGAGGGACTTTATGAGGAACTTCGTCACGCCCCGCAGCAGGCTGCAGGCCTTGGCCCCCCGCTGCAGCGTGCATGATGCCGTGCTCGACGTGGCCTGCGCTTGGGACGCGGTGCCAGGCGCTGTCCTCAGCCGGGCCTGGAGGAAGCTGTGGCCTGAGGCTGCACTCACGGAGGCCTCGTCCTCTGAGGAGGAGCCGGAGCGGCTCAGGACTAATCCCCCTGACCAGGCCTTCGCACACACAGCAGGCCTCGCAGCAGGCGCCCCGGCCTGCCTCGGGAGCGCGGCCTCAAGGAGTCCAGAGCTGGCGGAGGCTGAGGGGGGTGGACAGGGCAGCCTGGGAGCAGGCGGCGGTGTCCTTCGATGCCGTGGTGCGCTTCGCAGAGGGCGCAGCCCTGCTTCTCGTTACAGGAGCTGGGCCAGCTGCGCGCGCTGCGCTCCGTGTTCAGCAGGCGGTGGCAGGCGCAGCGGCGCGGGGCCCCTGCAGCCGCGGTCAAGCTCGAGGTGCCCTGGGACCGCCCTGGGCCTCGCGGCACCCAGCCTTGCTCCCCGCTGCCCAGCTCGTCCACGGCCAGTGAGGCCTGAGGCATTGAGGCCTGACCTGCGGTCTTGGGGTCACGTTCCTTGGAACAGCCTGGCCCGTCGAGGTTTTGCCGTGTGGTCTGTCCTGCCACCTGAGCGTGAGGAGGTCTTCCTGAAGGGCCTCACCCAGACCTGAAATGTCCCAGAACCTCCAGGGGCCACCACCCAGCTTGTATTCGCTGCCTGAGCCTTGCAGTGTGCAAGGGTAGGGACATCTGTATGTCCAAGCGGGGAAGAGCCACCTTCAGCCAACTGACTGCGGTCCCCACTGGTGCCTGATGGGGCTGACACTTCCCGAGGGCTCCCTGCTTGCGCCCTGGGGCTGTCTTCAGGTCTGGGGCCCAGCCCTGGGTCAGGCAGGTCACTGAGGGTGGGACTTGATTGTGAATGAGAGTCCGTGTGGCCCCTGCCTGTGGCGTTGCAGGCCCTGTCCCCACATCGGTCGTCAGCTCTCCTGGCAGAGTGAGCCTCACTTCCATGTTGCCCTGGGCCTGGGGCCCCAGGGTGCAGTGGTAGAGTTGTTAGAGCCAGCAGGAGCGGGCCACCCGGGAGCCCGTTGCCACAGTGTGGGGCCCCAGGTCGCTGCCAGTGTTGTGAGCATCTTGGCTCCAAGTCCTGTCTGTGGTCCACAGCCCCTCAGTCCCCAGAACTTTGCGTTTACAGCCTCTGCATTAGTAAACCTGGACCAGATGTTCAGAAGTTAGGTGATGTGACAAAAACAGTAAAAGGAGCTGCTCAGATGCCTACCAGCGTCGGAACTCTTATTGTGAGCTGTTGGCCCCATAGTGATTCGCGTGGGGAAAGCTGTGTGGGCCGCTCTTGAAAAGACCCGTACCAGGAGACTCGCTGTGCTCCCTGCCTCACTTCTGATGCCTCCGTTCTGCATCGCTCGTCACCAGACAGAGCGTCCCTGGCCAGCCTGGTCCCTTCTCACCAGACAGAGAGCCCCTGGTCACTCATGACCGGATGGAGCGCCCCCTGGCCAGCCTGGTCGCTTGTCAGCAGACGGAGCACCCTGGGCAGCCTGGCCACCCTCTGAATGAACTGGAAGTGGGCATCCTTTTCTGGGCTCTTCAGCATTTGCCTTCCGTTCCACCGCTTCTCGGGCAGCTGATTGAGCACACAGTTTTCATTCCTGTGTTATTTATCGCACCGAGACACACTTGTTCCTGCAAAAGCCAAGTGGAGGCGAGGGTTCAGTTTGTGGTCATTTCTCTGGTCTTTGCATCCTTCCAAACACTGAGATGGCAGTCACGGCTGGCCTTCTGCTGCTTGGTGAGCCGTATGTTTCCTGCTGAAAACGTGTGTGTGAAGATTGTGAAACAAGCACAGGTCATTTTCAAAGTGGCGCTGCCGATTCTTTGGGCCGCCTCCTGCTGAGCTGCCATGTCGGTCTCCCGCAGGTGTGGGGGCGACAGCTGTGCAGCATGCACTCTTGCACCCCTTCTGGACGCGTGTGTCCCCTGTGCTGTGGGCGTGTAGCAGGGTCAGATGTCGGGGCAGCACCCTGGACGTGACGGATGGACACATGGAGACACTCTCTCCCCACGGCCAGCCCCAGTCCGGTGGCCTGGAGCCGCAGGACAGTGCTGGGGGTGGGCTGGCCTCCTAGGCCCCTGTGGGTGCTCGGTCCCCACCAGACATAGCCCCTGGACCGGATTCTCATCCTGCGCACACAGCCTGTTCCCATCCCCGCTGTGTCGTGGCCAGTCAGTAAGCAGCCCCGTCACCGCTGGCCTAGGGAGCCTGTCCTTGGCGCTCCTGGAACCGCTGCTTCTTCCCCTGTTGCACTGGGCCTCGGGGGTCTGGTTAGACCTTCAGTGTGGGAGGCCCTGGAGGCTGTGCAGGTGGAGAAGGCCGATCTGGCCTGCAGGGTCTCGGTGAACCGCCCACCTCACCTGCATTTCCTGTTGGGGGTGGGAAGCAGGAGGCCCTGCCCTGCGCGCCCACAGCTCTGATGGCTGGTGTGGTGGGGGCAGGGGGGTTGATGGGTGGTTGGATGCAGGACAGAAAGGCAGGTGGTTGCAGCTTCTGCTTGGACCTGCCAGGCTTCCCTGTGGTGGAGCCAGAGCCCCTTGGAGGCAGCTCGAGACCATAGTAGCCAGATGTTTCTGGAGGGAGTGGGGTTGGAGGAAGGGACTCGCACTGCTTCTGTTCCTGGGAGGCCATGGCACCGGGGAAGCAAGACCTACCCCTGAGGGCCTGCCCGGCAGCTGCACAGACACCAGCTGCAGTGGGTTTCCTTGGTGCATAAGTGTGCTTCTAGCACAAGGCGTAGCATTCCTGAGTACTTTCTGTGTGCTGGGCATTGAGCTCATCTGGAGGCCCAAGGGTGGTCAGACAGCCCCTGACCTGCTTCCAGGGAGCACAGGTCTCCCAAGAAGGGCTTCTGGGGGGCTGTTCTGTCCATGAGTCACATTCTCCACCACTGTCTCCACAAAGACGCAGGCAGACTGCCGAGGAGCCCGGGGTGAGCCGTGTGGTGGTTCCACACTGAGAAGCTGGCCCCAGAGGCCTGGACCTCTGCCTCCTCCTCCCAGCACTCAGCTGTCACTCACTGCCAGCAGCAAGCATGCGCAGAGGTATTCGCCAGGGGAGAAGCGGGCTGGTCCTGCAGGAGCACCACTAGTGCTGCTGCTGGAGCTGTGTTTCCTGCAGAGCGTGGTGGGCCCACCCCAGGGTACTCTCAAGAGACAAATGTCATGGAGAGAGACTGGACCACAGGCCCCCTGGGGTCAGGGGCATCCCCAACACTGACCTCAGCATCTGCTTCAGAGGAGCCAGGTGCAATGGCATTGGTCTGAGAAGCAGCTTCTGTCCAGGGCATTGTTGAAAACAGCAGTTGGCCAGCTGTGAGTGGAGTTTAACCGCTGGATGTGGGCAGGGACCACACAGTCAGAGCTTTGCCAAAACCACTGCCATGGAGTGGGGTGGGGGGACTGTGGGCCTTCCTGAGGCTGTGCCTCTGGGAAGGAGCATCCGAGCCTCTGTCAGGGATGGGGAGCCCCTAAGATGACCCAGCCAGCAAGACACAAAGCAGAGACACAAGTCCCAGTCTGGGGTGACCAGTACCCAGAGCTGGTATGACACATGACCTAAAAGGACCAGTTTCCGATCCAGCGTTACGAACATACAAATAAACAGGGAAACACAACCACGTACCATGTTCCTAAGATGCAGGTGACGGATTGAGATGCTGGCTTTAACGGGAAGACTTCAAATTGACCATTACAGATGCAGTCAGAGAACTAGAGGAAACCATGATTGAAGAAGGAAAGGGGGGAAAGGAAGATAGTAAGTAGAGAAAATCAGCAAAAAGATGATAAATAAAAAGCTGTTTTTAAAAACATGAAAATCCTGGCATTGAAAGGTACTGTAACATGACAGATTGGCCAGAGGGCCCAGCAGTAGATGTGGACTCGAGGGAGAAAGAGCATGATCTTGATAGCACCTGAGAGATGATGCTATCCAAAGAATCGGCCCTTTCGCTGCAGGAGGGGCCTCAGCTCTTGACGAGCTGCTGGCTGGGCTGCAGGCCTGCTGCTCGCGATGAGGGGAGGTGGAGAGTGAGCCTGGGGGCCCAGGTGGTCTCACCCACTGCCTGGAATGGGAGACCGGCTGGGGCAGCAGCCTGGGGCTCCATCTCAGCTGGAGTACCTGCTGCCTCCCACCCACCCACCCACCCAGGCTTGCTGGGCACATGGCCCTTGAAGGTGGAGAAGGCCAGTCCAGGCAGGTGGATGGTCCCCACGATGGCCCCATTTCACAGAGGCATCCTGAGGCCCGTTGCCGACCACGGGCTTCCCAGTCAGTGTGCCCACCTCTGAGGGTTTGGGGCAGGAGGGCCTCCTTGGGCAGTGCTGGGAGGGAGGGCTGGAGATGCCATGCTTGGTAGAGGGTGGCCGCATTGTTCTGGCCGTGTTAGCAGGCGCACAAGCCCAGCAAGAGGGCCTGGGCCTGGAACTGGCCTGCAGGACAGTGAGGAGAGGCTAGAGGCCCAGCAGAGGGCCCCAGGTGGCGGCTGGAGTCTGAGCATCACTGGCTGCCCCTGCCCTCCCACAGGCCAGGCTGTGACATGTGGTTACTCCTCTGCCACACCCTCTTGAGGGATGGTCTCCTGGCCTGGGGACAGAGCATGTGTGGATGTGGAAGCTGCCAGGAGTTGTAACAGCCCTACAGACCCTTTCAGACAAGGAGCCTGCTTTGCTGTCTCTGGGGGTCATGCAGCACCTGGGGAACTCGAGGGAGTGCAGGCAGCCACAGCCTAGAACCTTGAAGGAACTGGAGGGTTCCTGAGCAGCCAGGGGTCTGCTGTGCATGATCCTGACGCTGATCCCTCACTGAGCCCCAGTCCTTGGCCCCACTCCTGCGTCCTGACCCTGATTGTGGGCTGAGACCCCCACTCTGGCCTGTGTGCTCTCTCAGCTCCCAAGGAGGGCAAGACCAGGGAGCCTGGAACCATGTGTGAGACTCACTCATGCCCTGGGGGAAGCTGAGAGCTTTGTGATTTCGCCCCTCCTCCCCAACGTGTGACGTGGCGCTCTCTGTGACCACACATGCACCCCCCCCCCCCCCCCCCCCCCCCACCCCCCCTCCCGCCTCTGCCCTGGCTCCAGGCCCTGCTGACAGTGGTCCTGGGGGCGGAGAGTGACTGTGTGGCTGACTCACGGCAAGTGGGAGAGGTGTGAATGTCAGAGCTGGGCTTCCCCCAGGGCAGACCCCTGCGCTTTCAGGCAGCTCCTGGGGGCTGTGCCAGGCCCCCTGTATCCCCCATTGGCAGGCACACACCTGAGCCAGGGTCAGGGCCCCTCCAGAGCAGCCCTGTCCTCCGGCAGCTGCCTGTCCTGCCTCTGCCCATCCCTTGCTGGGGTCCTGTGCTCTTCCCAGTCCAGCTGAGGCCAGTCATCTCTGGCTGTAGGAGTCAGGAGTCTGTAGGTCCTGGAGTGGGAGGAGCCCAGAGAGCCTGCTGGGGGCATCCTTCAAGGCTGGAGACTTCCCTGTCCAATCTGACCCTGTGCTCGCTCTGGGGGCTTGCAGCCAGCCAGCCCTGTCCAGACAGCCTGGAGCCCAGGGCCTGGGGGAGGTCTCCGGAGTACAGTGCTGGGAGGACAGAAGGGACCTGTAGAGCAAAAGGCTGGTGTCCTGGAGGAGGGGGACCATGGTGCCCAGGGTAGCACGGGACTCACCCGTGGGGGTCCCTCTGCAGGCTCTGGTACCCTGACTTTGAGGGTGGGGCCCAGGGGACAGGCATGAGGAGCGAGGGGCTTGGGAGCAGGCAAAGGGCAGGCTTTGTGCCCTTGTCCCCCAAGGATGCAGCGTGAGCTCAGGCCTCCAGGTGCTGAGACACTGGCCACCGAGGGCAGGCGGGGCTCCCTCTGTTGGAGACGCTGTGTTCTATGTCTGGACCCGGCAGGGTGGAAGCCTGTGTCAACTTGCCCGCATCTCTGTGGCTTCCCAGTAAGCCTTGGAGGCGGCCCTGCTCCCCATCTCCAGGTCAGGACCTCTGGAGCACATGCGAGGTTCCTGCTCCCCATCTCCAGGTCAGGGCCCCTGGAGCACATATGAGGTTCCTGCTCCCCATCTCCAGGTCAGGGCCCCTGGAGCACATGTGAGGTAGTTTGGGTGCGGGTTCTGGGCCTGGGCCCCCAGGCTCACTTTCCACCTCCCCCCATCCCGAGCAGCAGCCCTACAGCCAGGCCAGCAGATCATTGAGAGCCGAGGCTCCTCCTGCAGCGAAAGGGCCAGGGGCAGCCAGAGGGTCTAACGAGGCATCTGTTAGCTCAGGAAGCAGCGTGGGCCCAAGGGTTCTCCTCAGAGGAGGCTCAGCTGCAGTCTCCAGTGAGTGGGCGTCCGTCCCCCCCATTTTATTAATAAAGCAGAGTAGTGATGTCACTGGCACGCTCAGTAAGCCCGCTGCTCCGCTGGCCGACACTCCCTAATTGGGAAAATGAAGTCCAGCTGTCCTTGGGAGGCTCCACAGTGGACAGGACGAGGCCTTGGGTGGCTTCCGCCCACTGGCCTCAGGTGTCTGACCTGCCCCACCGTTCAGGAAGGGGGCCTGGCCAGGACGTGTGGTGCCACTTGGCAGTGAGGCTCTGGAGACGGTGATGCTGGTGAGGATGGTGGTTACGGTGGTGGTTGTGGCAGAAATGATCAACTGTGGTGCTAGATGAAGACTCTGGTGATAGGGTTGCTGTGGTCTGGATGTTTGTATACCCCCCCGATTTAACTGTTGAAATCCTAACCCCCAAGCTGATGGGGTTGGGAGGTGGGGGCTTTGAGAGGTGATCAGGTGGAGCCTTGAATTGGATTAACACCCTTAAAAGAGAGACCCCAGAGGGCCCCTCGCCTCTTGTGTCATGTGAGGATGCAGCAAGCCCTGCTGTCCACAACCAGGAGGGCTTTCACCAGAACCCAGCCACTCCAGCACCCTGACCTGGGATTTCCAGCCTCCACAATGGTGAGGAATTAATTTCTACAGCTTGCAAGCCACCCTGTCTGTTGTGCTGTTAGAGCACCTGGATGGAAGAAGGTGAGGATGAAGGTGGCATGGTGCCTGGGCACTGGTGGTGGTGCATGGTGTAGTGGCGCGGTGGTTGGCGAGATGGTGGTTGTAACGGTGGCGATGTTGAGGATGGCGGGTGATGTGAACTGATCTCTGTCCCTCCCCCATTCATATGAGGAAGCCCCCAGCATGACAGTGTTCAAAGATCGGGCTTTCAGGAGGTAATTGAAGTTAGATGATGTCAAAAGAGTGGGGCCCTTTTCCAATAGGACTAATGCCTATATCAGAAGAGGATAATGGCTCTCAATTCCCCTCTTTCTCACAAACCAAGAAAGGGCCTTGTGAGAACACTTCAAGAAGATAGCCATCTACCAGCCAAGAGAACTCTCACTAGAAACCTGATGGACTGACACCCTGATCTTGGACTTGCCAGCCTCCAGAACTGTGAGAGAGAAGTAAATGTCTGTTGTTTAAGCTGCCCAGTCAATGGTGTTTTGTTACAGGGACCTGAACTGACTCACACTGGGAATGGTGAGGGTGATGGTGGTGATGATGGTGGTGGTGGTGATGGTTATGATGATGATGGTGGTGGTGGTGGTGATGATGATGGTGATGGTGGTGGTGATGGTGATGACAGTGGTGGTGATGGTGGTGGTGATGGTGATAGTACTGGTGGTGGTGGTGATGGTTATGATGGTGATGGTGGTGGTGGTTATGATGGTTATGATGATGGTGATAGTAGTGATGATGATGATGATGGTGGTGGTGGTGGTGGTGATAGTACTGGTGGTGGTGGTGATGGTTATGATGATGGTGATGGTGGTGGTGGTAATGGTTATGATAGTGATGGTGGTAGTGGTAGAGACGGTGATGATGGGATTGGTGATGACAGTGATGGTGGTGCTGGCCATGGAGAGAGTGGTGTGACAATGATTACACAACTTATAAGTGGGACACTTGGAATTCAGAGCCTGGACTGTGGGCTGTGGATCTTTTTTTTTCTTTGAGAATTTTAAAAATTTTAATACAGTTCAAAGCAGCATATGTGGTTCATTTCAGCTCCTTCACGGCCAAACCTGGGAGCAGGGACTGCTTCAGCTTCTCTGCCTTCTCTGTTTGTGATGACCAAGGTGTAAAGGTATCTGCTGCATCGAAATTTCAACTTCACATTATCCTTATTTTTCTTGATCTTGACAGACTTGGCATCCTTGCGCCAGGCCGTGAGCAGGAAGTCCTTGATTTCCTCAGTTTTGCGAGGCATAGTGACAAGGTGCAGGGCGCGTGACTGGAACGTCAAGGGGCAAGAAGTGAGGAGAGCCTGGGCCATGAATCTTAAATGAATGCCTCCTGCTGAGGGTGGCACCAGGGACCACACGTGGTGGGCAAGCCCGCAGGCCTGTCTGGGATGGCTCTCCAGGAAGCCACCTCCTGCCTCCCCAGGCTCCCTCTCATATTGCCAGAGAGACACTGAGGTGCTATGGGCTCCTGACAGAGCATTTTATGTTTATCTAGGAAAATCTGCCTGCCCAGTTCAGGGGGCGCAGCTCCTCAGGCGGTGCTTAGATGGTAGATGGAAGGCCTGCTTCCACCCAGCTCTCCCGGGCAGGAGTTGGGGCGGCTGGAGGTGGACGGCTCCCTACTCTGCCCTGCCTGTGGACATGGGCAGTGGGTGGTAAGCTCCTGGGCGGACGAGTCCGCTCTGGTGATGGGCTGGCTCGGATGGGTCCCAGGCTGAGCTGGGTGGGGAGCAAGGCCTGGGAGGGAGGGCCACACTTGGGGGTCCTGACCCTGCAGGGGTGGGGCTGCCATCTGGCTCCCCAGATCCCCAGGCTCTACCCCAACCCTGAGGGAGCCAAGCCCCTGAGGCACTCCCATGGGGGCACGTGAGACCCCAGGACAGCCTGGTTCTGGGTGGGCGGCACTGTCAGGGCCAAGGGTGGGGAGCTGGTGCAGACCCCCGCCAGGAGGTGGTCTGTTCAGGGCCCTTGGAGGAGTGGCCCTTGGGCCTGCTGTGGGGGCCGGGGGTCTGTGGAAAGGCCTCATCTCTCAGCTCAGACGGGCTGTGTCTGTGGACATGGGGCACTGAGGCTGGAGAGGGTGGGGGGCAACCCAGGGGGGTTACCCTATCCTGGCTGGGGACAGGCCATGCTGGGCCCTATCCTCACTTTGGGTTGGGGGATGGACCACCGCCCCCAGAGGCCATACCTGGGTCCTCCTGCTCTCCTCCTCTCCAGTACCCCCAGGGTTCATCCCCAGACCCAGCCCAAGCGCCCCCCAGGAGGGCTGGCCTCCTTCAAGGTGGACGAGGACATGCCAACAATGACCACTGTCTGCAGGAGGGCTGAGGGGCTGGGGCCGATGGGCGCCGCACAGAGGCAGGGGTGCCGGGAGGTGCTGGCGGCCCCAGCGGGGCAGGGAGAGCCTCCACCCGAGACCTGAGGAGTCCTAGGGCTCCCTCCCTGCAGGGAGCACCCTGTCCACAGGGCAGTCATGGGCCAAGGCCAGCACTTGGGTGGGTGGGGACAGGCTTGCTCCCAGAGCCGGTGGGCAGCACCCAGCCCGGGACAGCTGGCCCAGCCTGGCCTGCACCCTCAGGCCCTGGCTCCGGGCCCAGCCCCTCTCTCAGGCGCCCGTCCTCTGATGTGTTCCCCAACCCCAGCGGGGGCCTGACCCCCAGACTGTGTGGCCAGGGAGGGGAAAGTGTATGTTGAGGAGAACCCATGCAGTGGGAGGAGGGTGGGGGCGCCCGTGATGGTCTGGGCTGTGCACTCCTCGACCATGTTGGGCTATTCCTGACCCTCCCGTGAGCTCAGCCAGGAGAGGAAGGGCGGGAGCGGGGAGGGGGCGCTGTGCCAGGGCAGCGGGGTTGGGGGGGGGGGGGCCAAGGGGTCCAGGATCTACTCTGGTCTGTGGGGGTCGGACTGGGTGTCCCCAGGCCAGGAGGCAGGCAGTGCTTTGTGCAGGTCACGGATGTCGCCAGCCCCTCCCCGGAGCGCCCTCCTCCCGCTGCTGTGGCCCCCACACCCTGGGGAGCACCTCCAGATCCACACACACAGAAATCAGGACCAAGAACGAGGAAGACAGGCTGTGTGTCGGATGTCCTGCCGACCAGCCCCTTACCCTGAACCTCCGAGGGGCCACCTGCCCATCAGCTGAAGAAACTGAGGCTCAGAGGGCGTCCAGAGTAGCCTGACCCTGCATCTGGCCAGTCCTGGTGGATGGCAGGATGGGGATTGGCCTTGGGGCCAGGAGACTCAGTCATGTGCTCACCAGCTGGTTCCCCAAGCTCATCCCCTACCCTCCTTGCACCTCAAGCTCCCCATCTGCAAAATGGGTGACCGTGACTGCCCAGCTGTGTTCCAAGGCGCAGGGAGATGCTCGGCACGCGCTGAGGCCTTGTCTCCCACATGCCTTCCATGTTGACCCTCTTTCCAGAGAGACCCCTGACCCAGGATGGGGGCCCTGGCAGGTGGACCAGCTGTGCAGTGGGTGGGGTCTGTGGCAGAACAGAAGCACAGTCCCTTTATTCAGAATTGGTAAGAGCTGCCTGGCAGCGACGTCCGGGCACAGGGCCAGAGGGCACAGACGGTGCCCCGGAGACAAAGGCCCAGGGAGGCACAGCTGAATGGCCGCCCGTGGACAGGCCGGGTGGAGATCAGGGCCAGAGGTCATTGCGGTCGTGTCTGGCATCTGAGAGGCTGGCAGCAGACAGGGAGGCACCACACCCCAGGGCGGGGAGTGGGGCAATGCCAGCCTCGGCGGTCAAGGGGCCTGCTGTGGATCAGGAGCCCAGGAGAGGCCTCAGCCGGACCGGGGGCATGGACGAGACACGTGCGTGGGACGGGTGCTTCAAGGGCAGAGGGCTCAGGCCCCAGCCCCAGGGGCAGGGAAGGAGAGGCAACAGGGAGAATGGAGGCGGGACCCTGGGCCTCCACCGGCTGGCCGCCACCGTTTCTCGCACGCGGGGGCGGAGCTGGGACAGAGCCTGCCTTCCGCCTGCCGGCACCGCCTGCACCTGCGTGGGGAAGCTCCCCGCGTCACAGCAAGCTATTCTCAGCCCCACTCCTTTTATGGCCCCGGAACTGAGTGGTGGAGGCTGGCGCACTGCGCTGGCTCAGAGATGTAAATGGGAACGAACGCAGAGCACGGCAGAGCAGCGGCCACAACCCCCTCCCTGGCACGGGCGTCTGCAGCACCCGGCTCTGGGGACGTCTCCCTGGGCAGGTTGGCAGCACACCCCGCATCCTGGCTGAGAGCCTGGCCACCTTCGGGGTTTCTGCTGGGGCCCCGGGGGTCCAGGGAGGTGGCGGGGGCCATGTGCAGCCCGGCTGGGCCGCAGTGGGCAGAGAGGAGGGGGCGGCTGCCCGATTCCAATCCCCCTGCCCCCTCGCCCGGGAGCCAGCTCTGCTCTCATCCCGAGCCTCTAAATGAGCTCTCAGAGCGGCCCTCCCACCTCCCCCGCACCCCTGTCACCCTGCTCACCCTCCAGCGGTTCCCGCCCCACAAGACCTCGCTGGGCTGCTGGCCCCAGCACGCTTGGGGTGTGGGCGCACCTCTGAGCAGGCAGAGTCTCTCCAGGCAGTGAGCAGGGCGTTTTGTCCACTCCGTGTGTCCAGAGCAAGCTCAGGGCCTGGCCGTTGGCCAGCAGGAGCACGCCTCAGCCAGAGAGATCAGGAAGCACACGCACTGACACACTGACACACTCTCACATTCTAACGCTCACTCACACACACCTACAAACAGCACAGGTGGGAGGCTGCTGTGCTCGGGGGCTCCAAGGGGGCCCGGGGCGGACGGGGCTCACGCACCGGGGAGTCCGGGGAGCCTTCTTGGAGGCGGTGACTCCGGGCTGGGGTGTAGACGCCCCGTGAGCCCGGCTGAGCTTTCGTGCTTAGCTTCTGACATTGGGCAGACCTCTGTCATCTAAACAAGGTGGTGTGGTGGGCGGCAGGCTGGCCGGGGCCTCGTGCGGGCCGGCGCACCCAGCAGCCCAGTGCCCTTCTCCTCCCCACCTGCCACGGCGGTGCGCCCCTCAGGGAGCCAAGGACGGTGGGGTCAATGGGGTCAAGGGATCTGCAGGACACCACCCCGAGACGCCTCGAGGATAAGTGGGGGTGGGGGTACAGAAAGGGGGTGCCCGACTCCCGGCCCAGGCGCCTGCCCAGCAGAGGGTACACTTGGCTCCAGCTGCCGTGCGGGGGTTGGCCAGCGAGCGGCAGGCACAGGGGTGTCCTCGGCCCCAGCCGGTGTTCCTGCCCCACACCTCTGCCTCCTGGCCCCCTTCTCCAGCCCCCACCAGCAAAGCCACACAGCCTCGCTCCCCAGGCCCCACCTGTCCGACTCCCCAGCAGGCACCCTGGACGGCTGCTCCTTGAAGGGCCTGACCCTCTGAGCGAAGGTGCCGCCAGCTGGCAGCCCAGTGCCAAGGGCAGTGGCCCCATGGGCAGCATGCCTCAGGCCACACCCAGCCAGGCGTGCTCCGGGGACTGTGTTGGGGGTCACGGCGGTGGCCCTATTTCATGGGTGACCTGCACCTCCCCACCACCCCACTTTGCTGGGTGCCGGCCAAGCCAGGCTACAGAGGTGCTACTTGATTGACTGACTCACCTCACAGCCGAGCAGGGCAGCGACGGCTGGACACACTCTGCGGGTGAGGAGAATGAGCCCGGAGGGGGCTGCTGAGGGGGCCCACCCCCCCGGTCACGCAGATGCACATGGTGCTCCTAGCGCCTTGGGGAGCCAGCAGACTGTCCCCACGCCCTCTCACCAGCCTGTCCCGGCTCTGGCTTCCCTGCGGAGGGGCCTGGAGCAGCCCTGGACCCTCTCACTGGGGGCTTTGCCTTCCCTTCCGCAACGGCTGGGGGTGGCAAGGAAAGAGTGTCCCTTGAGTACAGGGCCCTGTCCCGCCCCACCCCTCCCGGCCCATGGACCCTGCTCAGGCCCTGGCCTGGAGGATGCAGGGAGGCCCTGCCAAGGCCGGGATCCTCAGGAAAATGTAGAACTTTCCTTGGCGAGGAGGGAGGAGGGTCTGGTGTGTGAGGCTGCCTGTTCCAGGGACAGGACGCAGCACACACCCTGCTAACTGGGAGAGGAGAGGAAGCCCTGGAGGAGGGGCGGGACAGGAAAGAAAAACGCTCCCGCAGCTCCGGGAGCTCAGCTCAGCTCCCTCCCCCCGTCCCCACTCGGTCCAGTGCCCTGCCTACCCCGGCCCCCAGGCTGGGCCCAGCCCCTTGCTCAGGGTCACTGCTGTCTCAGGTCAGCCCGTGCCCGACCCCCCGGAGCTCCCGCCCTGGCCTCCTGGGCCCTCCCAGAGGCTCTGCTGCAGCAGGCCCGGCAGGCATGCAGGGCGGAGGGGCCCCAGCTGTGCCACCCGCTGGCTCAGGGCCCCCTTGAGAGAAGGGAGACCGTCTCCCCAGGCAGGAGACCACCAGCCCCAGCGGCTCGCCCTCCTCTGCGCCTCCGTTTCCCAGTGGACGTGCTCCTCCTCCAGGCTCAGCTCTGCCCCCGTGTCCACGGCCCCCGCCCGCCGTCCCGGCCTCTCCGTGGCCTGGCCCCCCGCAGCTGGGCTCAGGACCGTGGCTGGACCGGCAGTGCCCTCCTGGCTGCCTGGGCTCGAGCCCCAGGCCATGGGGCCAGCTGTCCCCAGGGCCTCTGCTCGTCCTCATTGCTGGAGCCCAGGCAGATGTTCTGGCCCCACCACTGCCTCGGGGACATGGGGGCTCCCCCCAGGGGCCACAGGGAGGGGTTCCAACCACCTCCCACCTCCCAGATCCCAGAAGTGACGCTCCGATGGGAGGCTCTAGGCAGGACGAGAGGGGCGTCCTCAGGCGGGGACCAGGTCAGGCAAAAGGACCAGCACTCGGCCTCACTGGACCCCAGGCCTTGGCACCGTCAGCCGGATAGTCAAGGTTCACGTGGGCAACCGCCAATTGTCTCCCAACCAGAGAGGGAGAGAGAAGGGCCCACTCTCTTGCCTGCTCCACGACTTATAGCATGCGCCTGCTCTGTGCCAGGCCAGCTTTGGGCTCCGTGGCTCAGCTGTGAGGGTGCGGACACCATTCTGGGGCCGCTGTCACACCCGGCTCTCGGCTCTAAGTGCCCGGCTGAGCAAGAGGGAAGCAGCAACTGCCGGAGACCAGGGTTCGGGCCTGGTTCACCGTGAGGGGCAGGCAGCAGCGCTGGCCAGGGTGGGCAGATCCTCAGCACCGGGACAGCCGGGCTGGGAATGCCAAACGAACTGGAGGGCAGGTACAGAGGCAGGAGGAGACCCCACCGGTCGGCAGGACAGGCGGCGGGCACACGTGGAGGGCGGGCACCTGGACCCCAGGCCAAAGCTGGGCAGGAAGGGCCAGGTGAAAGCGGGTGGCTGACGGCTGCTCTGGGGGGACGCCGCGGCTTTCCCTCCACAGCCCCCTCCCCGCAGCAGGAGCCAGTGACCTGGGCCCAGGGGGTCCATGACAGGGGGAGCTCTGCCTGCAGCTGCTTGTGCCCACACTGCGGGCTGATGAGAGGCTGCGAGTCTGCAGGGCGGCGGCTGAGGCCCTGCTGGAGAGGCAGACCAAGCCTGGCTCCCAGAAGGCACCCCAGACCCTGGAAGAGGGGCAAGGAGAGAGGCCCGGGCCCAACAGCCTGTCCCACCCTGCCCGGCCGAGGAGTGCCCCCCGTGCCTGTGGGGCCTGGGCCCGGTTCTGAGGGGTCTGCAGAGGTAGGCATGCGCCCTGGGGACAGAACCTGGTCACCCTGATCATGGAGCAGCCCTGGAAAGGCAGGCGCTGCGGGGAGAGGGGTGGCTGGCTGGAGAGGGTGAGGAGACCGGGGCTGAAATAAGGGTCCCGGCATCAGGAGAGCAGCCCCTGGGGGCTGGGAGCCCGGAGCCCTGGGGAGGGGGTGTTAGAACCCGCAGGGGCTGGAATGGGGGCTGCCGGAACCCACGTGCTGGGCAGACCCAGCCTCCCCTTCTCACCCACCTCCGTCCGGAGCAGGCAAGGCCTCAGGAGCTGCCAGGCCTGAGGAGCAGCCGCCCACCCGGGCTCTGAGAGCTGGGGGAGGGGGGCTGGGCTCCACTCTGTCCTTGCACACCCCCGCTGCCCGCTGCACCCGCCCCTCCTCAGCCTGAGCCGGCCTGCTCTGGGTGGGCTGGGGCTGGAGGCCTTCAGCCCTGAGGACGGGGGAGGCGGGGGGCAGCTCCCCCAAGCACAGAGCTGGCCAGGCCTCCTCTCCGGAGGCGGCCGGAGAATGGAGCCTGAGGCTGCAGCGCGGGGGTGTGCTGAGGGCTTCTGGGGCGATAATTGGGCAGCGATTAAGTGTTCCCGGAGCAGCGGCTGCGGCCCGTCACCTGTCACAGTGGCCTCGTGAGCGCAAACTCTGTGCAATGCCCCCCACGCCCACGGCAGGCTGGGCAGAGGGGCCACCGAGGGCCGGGGTCAAGGCCAGCCCACCTGCCAGGCTGCCCTGAGACCCACTCTCCTGCCCACAGAGGGGATGCCCACCTCCAGCCTCCTTCCCCAGCCGCCCCATGGCTCAGGGGCCACAGGGCCTCTGTAGACTGAGGGCTGACCAGCCACCCGCTACTGGTCACTCGGGGACCACAGGGCCTCTGTACACTGAGGGCTGATCCTCCACTGGTCAATCAGGTGCTGGCTCTGGCACCCCCGCCACACGCAAGTGCGCACACACACACACACACACACGAACACACAGGTGCACATGTGCAGTCCCTGCCTGGTTGGCTCGCTGCAGGCCTCTCCTGACCAGGGCCCTCAGACGTGGCCGCGGGCTCGTGGCCCCACTCAGGTGGCAGTGACCAGCTCCGCTCACGCACACAGACACCCTACTGCCTCCAGCCCTGGGATTCCTGTTCTGGCAGTGGCTGGCCCACTCCCCACCCTGCTCCCTCTCTGCTCACCCACTTGCCTTTAATTAGAAATGCCAGGAGCGCGATTCAGGGGGGAGTTTCTGCCAGGGAGACATTCCTCCTGGCTAAGGGTGAAAGCTAAGAGCGGGAAAGGAGGTGGCAGCTTGGCTCTGAGGGGTGCTCCCAGGACAGCAGGGGCCTCCGGGGGTGCCCAGAGTGGGGATTGCAGCGTGGGCGCCTGTGTGCCCTCGCGTGTGTGAGCAAGACGCTGGGGGCGGGTGGGCCTGGCATGAGGGGGTAGGTGTGGACAGGGATGACTGGATGGGGGGAGGATGGGCAGGTGGGAGGTATGAGTGTCTGTGTGGGGGGAGGGGTGAGTGTGCAGTGTGTGTGTGTGAGGGCGCTGGCCGCAGGGAAGGCGTCTGGACAGGCAGTGGTGCGTGGCTGCGGGCAGTGTGTGCCACCTGTGCCTGCAGAACTGCAGAGGACCTGGGACCACAGCCATCTGTCACGGGCATCCAGGGGGACATCCTTTCCCCATACTGTTGCCAGGGAGGCAGAAGGGACCTCCCTCCAGAGGGAATCTCAGCTTCCGGAGCCCCGTTCCTTATATGGTGCTTTGCTTCTCTGCCTCCAACCGCATCAGGCTGCCAGCACCCTCCCCCCACCCCAAGCCCCCACTTCCATCCTCCTAGAAGTCTTGGAGCTTCTGACCAGTTCTGGTTGTGCCCTGGGAGTTCAGGGGCCACACCCTGCAGTAGGACGCAGGACTCTTCTGTCTCCCCCACCTCCTGCCCCCTGAAAGCAGCCTCCAGGTGTCCCTGGAAGCACCAAGTGAAGAAGTCCTGACCTCAGCAAAGACTTGGGAGTGGGGTGACAGGCAGTCAAGCCCAGCTACTGCTAGCCAGGCACACACACGCACCCCCACTCCATGGCCAGGGGAGCCGGGGGAGCCAAGCCCTGGGTGCGTGTTCCTCACACAGGGCGCAGGGCCAGCCCCAGGCCTGCATTCAGGGGCTCACAGGCAGGGACAGAGGGATCAGGCCACGTCGGGACTCACACCTGACACCTGGTAGTGTATGTGTGTGCACACGAACATGCCTCAAGGTCTTCAGATCAGGGAAGAGGGTCCGAGTGCCGCGATGGCGGCCCGGTCTCACCTGTGGCTGAACGTCCTGCAGACCCGGGCTGGGCAAGGTCAGGGCCTGCGCCGGTGGCCCAGGGGCGCAACGTCCAGCACTCCCTCCCACCCCCCACCCCCCAGCCCCCCGCAGGCAGGAGGTGGCAGTCACAGGAGGAGCAAGCTGGGAGGGGCCCGGGAGAGGCGCTTCCTCCTTACCTCCGGGTGGGGGCCCCGGGGCCCTCACCTGGCCTCCGGCTCCCGCGCTGGCTGAGGGGGCGTCGCGGTCCGTGCCCAGCTCCATCCCTGGGTCCCCGCGGGCTGAATGGGTCGGGGAGGGGGCGGCGCGAGCGAGCGCATTAGTCACCCCGGGCCGCCGGGTGTGCAGGGGGTGGGTCCTCCCTCCGCCGGGAGCGCGCGTGGGCGCGGGAAGGCGGGCCGGCAAGCTGGGGGCGCGGGCGGGGAGCCGGCGCCCAGGCCAATCGGAGCCGAGGCTCGGCGACGGGGCCGCCCACGGGCCGCGCTGGCGGCATAAAGAGCCGGCGGCCGAGCCCCAGCGCAGAGCTCGGGCGCTGAGTCCTCCCGCTCCGCTGCCGCCGCCGCCACCACTGCGACCAACCGGGACCGGCCGCTCCTCCGCGGGACCCGCCAGCCGCACCTCGCAGCTCCGCGCAGCCGACACCCAGCAGCCCCTCGCCGTCCCCAAGAGGACTTCGCAGCCTCCGTCTCCCGCCTATCCGAGCGAGCCCCGCCGCAACCTGCGAGCCGATGGAGTTGGACCACAGGACAACCGGCGGCCTCCACGCCTACCCCGGGCCCCGCAGCGGTCCGGCCGCCAAGCCCAACGTGATCTTGCAGATCGGTAAGTGCCGGGCGGAGATGCTGGAGCACGTGCGGAGGACCCACCGGCACCTGCTTGCTGAAGTGTCCAAGCAGGTGGAGCGGGAGCTGAAGGGGCTGCACCGGTCCGTGGGCAAGCTGGAGAGCAACCTGGACGGGTACGTGCCCACCAGCGACTCGCAGCGCTGGAAGAAGTCCATCAAGGCCTGCCTGAGCCGCTGCCAGGAGACCATCGCCAACCTGGAGCGCTGGGTCAAGCGGGAGATGCACGTGTGGCGGGAGGTCTTCTACCGGCTGGAGAGGTGGGCCGACCGCCTGGAGTCCGGGGGCGGCAAGTACCCGGTGGGCAGCGACCCAGCGCGCCACACCGTCTCCGTGGGTGTCGGGGGTCCCGAGAGCTACGGCCAGGAGGCGGACAACTACGACTACACTGTCAGCCCCTATGCCATCACCTCCCCACCGGCCGCCGGCCAGCTGCCTGGGCAAGAGGAAGTGGAAGCCCAGCAGTACCCTCCCTGGGGGCCAGGGGAGGACGGGCAGCTGAGCCCTGGCGTGGACACACAGGTCTTCGAGGACCCGCGGGAGTTCCTCAGCCACCTGGAGGACTACCTGCGCCAGGTGGGCGGCTCCGAGGAGTACTGGCTGTCTCAGATCCAGAACCACATGAACGGGCCGGCCAAGAAGTGGTGGGAGTACAAGCAGGGCTCGGTGAAGAACTGGGTGGAGTTCAAGAAGGAGTTCCTGCAATACAGCGAGGGCACGCTGTCCCGGGAGGCCATCCAGCGGGAGCTGGACCTGCCGCAGAAGCAGGGTGAGCCCCTGGACCAGTTCCTGTGGCGCAAGCGGGACCTGTACCAGACGCTGTATGTGGACGCTGAGGAGGAGGAGATCATCCAGTATGTGGTGGGCACCCTGCAGCCCAAGCTCAAGCGTTTCCTAAGGCCCCCACTGCCCAAGACCCTGGAGCAGCTCATCCAGAAGGGCATGGAGGTGCAGGACGGCCTGGAGCGGGCGGCCGAGCCCACCGGCCCCCACCCACCCGCTGAGGAAGAGGCCGAGGCCCTCACGCCTGCCCTCACCAACGAGTCCGTAGCCAGCGACCGGACTCAGCCCGAGTAGAGGGTGCCGGGCCCCGCCTGCCCGCCTGTGGCCCTCGCCCGCCGGGACTTTAGAGTGGGCCTGCCCCTGCAGGGGAGCCCTTAGTCTCCTCGTGCAGCTGGACACTCACCTCAGCCTCCTAGCCTGACTCCAACAGACATGCGTGACCCAGATGCGGGCAGTGTCCCCCAGACAGCCAAGGGGCTCCCCTTCCTTGCAGATCCAGCCCTCACCCTCCCTGCGTCTGTCTTCCCCGATGGTGGACTGGCCTGAGTCAGCAACCCCGCCCTCCATACTCTCAGGCCATGACAGTTTCCTCATCCTGTTCAATGCCTGGGCCCTCTGGGCACTCAGAAACCCAGTGTCCAGATGGCACGGGCTGGTGTGCACCCAGCTCAAGGAACACCCCAGAGCAGAAGCTCAGGGGCCACCGGTGCCCCCGGAGCCTGGGCTTCAGAGAAGCTACTTCTCCTGGCAGTTGCCGTGACCGGCTGGCACCCCTGCTGCCTCCCAGGGCACCTGGCCAGCCTTGGGCAGTGTGGCTCCCTCCCCCTGGAGGAGAGCCCAAGTTCAGGACACAGCAGCAGCAGCAGCCGCAGTGGCAGCAACAGACCTGGCGATCTGGTGCCTCCTGGCCCCTCAGGTGAGCCCCTGCCCCTTGGCACCACCACCAGGGGGCACCATAGGGCTGGGAGGGCCCTGGGCGAAGCCCACCCCACCCCAGGCGAGTCCAGAGCCCCTGGCGTCCCCATAAGTCAGCTGCTGGGATGGGGTTGGGGTGGTGCGGAGGGGAGACCCCAGGGGTCAGGGAGGGGGCTGGAGTGGGGAGCAGGGCTGGGGGAAGTTGCTGACCCAGCTCTCACAGGGCCCTATGTTTTCTTTCCCCACAGCACCAGTGATTCACACCAACCTGGAGAGGGATAGAGCCCAGTGCCATGACTCACCCATGGCAGGCGGCAGGTCCCCTGGGGCCTGAGTCCTCCAGTCCGGCTGAGGCAGCAGCCGGCCTCCAGAGCCAGGAGAGTGACGACAGGTACGCAGGGGACCCCGCCCCCAGCTCCCCCCAGACCCTGGCCCCAGGCCCCCAGTCCTCTGGGCCAGCTGAGAAACAGCCCCCCAGGACCCCAAGGGCTCGCTCTCTGAGAGGCAGCCCTGCCCCGCCCCACCTTGGTGGTCCCTGAGTCTCTGACCACCCGTGTCTTCCTTTCAGGTCTCCAGGCTCCATGCAGCGGAGCCTTTGCTGCTGTGCCCGGCACTGTCCCTTCTCCTCTCCCCCTACAAGCTGCCTGCATGAGAGGAGAAGCCTGAGACCAGAGGAGGGGGCCCAGCAGAGAGCTGGTGGTGAACATGGGCCAGTGCGAGGGCCAGGGCCTGCCGCTATGCCCGCCCCGCTGGCTGCCCACTGCCCTCCCGCCCCCAGGGCCGCCGCCTTCCCGGGCCTGGCCTGGCTCCCACCCTGGAGCCCCTGCCCGCTGCGCGGCCATCCTCTGCCCGCCAGAGCTTCCGCCACGGCCGCCCCTGCCCGGTGGCCCCAGGCCCAGCCCCAGGAGGCCCAGAAGCCTTTGCCCCTGGGGCTCACTCAGGCTCCCTGCCAGGCCCTAGTGTGGCCTGGCCCAGACCCCCACTGCCCCAGCCACCAACACCCTGGTGCTGGCCGGCCACCTGTGTCTGCAGCCCAAGCAGGCCTGGCTGGGGGCTCCCAGACTCAGGAGACCAGCTCCCGCAGGAAACTCTGCCAGCCTCTCCGTCCTGCGTCCTGCCAGCGCCGCCCCCCGCCCCAGATTTTATTTTTGCATATAAGCCATAACCTGCTCTCCTGGCACAGGCTACGGGGAGGTCCCAAGATCCTCAGGGGGGTGTGGTCAAGTCCCCGCCCACCGTGGATCAAGCCTCGAATGTCAGGCCAGGCCATGTCCACCCTGCCACCTCACCTGAAGACAGACGCTTTTTCTAAGACTTTGTTAATAAAACACTGAAACTTACTGACATGTGTGCTGCTGTTTCTCTGCCGCTGGAGGCGGCCTGCACAGGGAGGCCGCTGGAGGGGGCCTGCAGGGGGAGGCCGCTGGAGAGGGCCTGCACGGGGAGGCCGCTGGAGGGGGCCTGCAGGGGGAGGCCGCTGGAGGGGGCCTGCAGGGGGAGGCCGCTCAGGGTGGTGGGACCCTGGAACCCAGGGGTAGGGCTGGCCATCTCAGAACACGGGAGCCACTGCCGTTCATGCTGAGTGGACGACAAGGTGTGGGATACGCTGGGGGAGGGGACTGGTGGGGGTGCCAGACACACGTCTGCTGCCAGGAATACGCCTGCCCAGAGGCCTCTGGGCCCAGAGCGGATTCTCAGGCTCTGGACCCATGAGAGTTGGAAAAGGTCCCTGCTGCGAGAAGACCCTGGTGAGTCCTGGCTGCAGGGTCTTAAGCTTGGTCTTTCTGAGCCTCAGGTTGCTCAGGCACTCAGGTGTGTCCGACTCTGCGACCCTGTGGACTGCAACACGCCGGGCTGCCCTCTCTTTCGCTGTCTCCCAAGGCGGTGATGCTCTCTAGCCATCTCACCTTCTGCCGTCTCCTCCTCCTGCCCCCAATCTTTCCCAGTGTCAGGATCTTTTCCAGTGAGTCAGCTCTTCGCATCAGGTGGGCAAAGGATTGGAGATTCAGCTTCAGCATCATTTCCAGTAAATACTGGAAAGTGAAGAGCCTCACATTCCTCGTCTGCAGACAGAGAAGCCATCACTAAAACCACTGTGGGCTCAAGACCTTAGACAGTGTGGACCTTAGACGGTCCACACTGTGCACATAGCCGTAACACACCTGCCTTCGTGGAGGACGCCAGGTCCTTACAGGAGATGGGCAGGTGGCCTGTGGGTGGGGCGGCTCAGACCCCTCCACCAGGCAGCGTGGGGTGAGAAGCAGGCCTGGGGAGGTGGACACGGAGGGGTTTGTGTCAAGGAATCAGCTCACCGGCTGGTGGGACGGCAGGGCCAGCCCTGAGCCTGCAGGGCAGGGGGCTCCTTGGGCATGGGACGTCTCTTTTGGTGAAGGCTCAGCTCTGCTCTTCAGGTCTTTCAACTGATGGACCCCGGCCCACCCAGATTATCTCCATTGATCTTTAGTTCCCGTCATCTGATGCGGAATGTCTGTCGCACTCATAACAGACCCTCAGGACCTCTCGCGGGTGAGGATCTGACGGATCGCCTGAGACAGGCGTTCAGGTACAGGTTTACAGACACGCCCCAGCCAGGCTGGTGATAAAAGCCCCCTCCCAGCCTCCCAGCTGCCATGATCGTCGGCGGGCCCTTGTGGCCTGCCGGGGTGGCCCTGCCCTCAGAAGGGGCTGCTCTGCTGGGTGGGGTGGGAGGCCGGGTGCAGCTGCCCCTGCTGAGAGGACGGCCCCCACGGGGACGCAGGGGGCGCCAGGCAAGGCCGGAAGCACACGGGAGCCGCGAGAACCATCCGCTGCCAGCAACGCCGTCACCTTGCACGCAGAACCCAGCGGGCGCCCGGTGTGACGCCCTTGGTGAAGGCCGCCTCTTCCCTGTTCTCCTCCTTTATTCCTTTCAAACGCCCAGAGTGCTGACAAGAATGGGGAAGGAAATCGGCAGGAACAGGGGGCTGGGCACCATGGTGATGCCTGAGAGTCAGTCATTTCTCCGGGAGACCTACTCCTGCTCGCATCAGAAGCTGGGTGTTCTGGGCGCTTTTTCCTTTTAATATGAATTTCCTGTCTGTAATTGGATGATTGTAGAACAGGCAAGCTGAACACTCGCAGTAATCTGAGAGGCAGCTCTGTGCCTTTGTGTCCCAAGAAAAGAGGCGGGAGGGTGGAGTGGAGTGGGCTGGCGCTGCCGGGGAGCCGGACCTCCAGCCGCCCTGGAGAATCCCCCAGCCCAGGCCCCTGGGACAGGGTGTTCCTTGCCCCTACCCCCACCGTCCCGCCCATCCAGACCCCTCAGGCCCTGGTCTCATCTCCTCCCTTCCTGGCAGGGAAGCTGGAGCTGGGAGAGCAGAAATGGGACCGGGGACGGGGGCTGCCCCAGGGGCCCACCCTGCACGCCCAGCTTGGTGGGGGGCTTCTGAGCCGGGTGGGCTGGGGCTCAAGTCCCAGGGCCTCTTTCTATAAAATCGAGTCTACCTGCAGAGCTGATGTGAGGATGTGAGGGCAGGGTGCCTGCCAGAGTAGGCTCAGCACGTTGGGTGCAGCTGCCCCCAGGCCCAGCCAAGCTGGGTCCCCAGGCCTGTGCCCCCGATGGGCTTCCATGGGCCGGAAGGATAGGTCTTGTTACCTATGACTTCGCTGGCTGCCCAGGGGTGTCACAGACTCTCCGTGCCCTGAAGTGGGGGGCGCACAGCTAGTAGCTCATCCACCTGAGAATTCCAGAGGGCCACCTCACTGCAGGGGGCGGGGGAACAGTGACTCTGAGTCCAAGGCATGAAGTACGTTCCGGGCCTGCCCTGATCCGAGGCTTGGGGGTGCAGGGACCCACCCTGGACTCCCTGTCTTCCAGGCCTACCTCCTGGAAGATGCTCAAAGTAATGACTCTATTGAAGGGATGCTCCTGACCTTGAGATCTAAGCTGGTTCTGCCACTAGGGCTGCTGCTATAAAGCCTGCTCCTCTTCCTGCTGCGGGTCAGAGTGTGCTTTCTGGCCCCCCTGTCCCCTCCCTTTGGCCACTCATGACCTCTGCTTCTAACCAGTCACTGCCCCCCGGCCCTGGCTGCCCACTGGCCCAAATTATGAGACTACTCTCATGCCTCTTCCCCTTTTCTGGTTTCCCCCTGCGAGGGGCCCCCTCTGACCTGCCAGACCGCCTGGGGCTCGCCCACGCTGCCTGCCGAGCGCCCAGCTGGTGTCCCCTTCCACAGCAGCTGGGACGGGAGGAATACACCTGCTTGTTTCCTCCAGGAAGGAGGCCAGGCAGCCCAGCACCCAGCCCTCCTCACCAGGGGGCAGCAGCTGCGGGGGCTCCTCTGGCCCTCCACCCCGACTCCTCTCTGGGATGGCCTCTCCACAGGTGGGGAAAATGAGGCCCAGTAGAAGCTCGGGTCTGCAGTTTCTCCTGACGGCCTTTTCCGCATCTCTGCCAGCCTGGATCAGACAGCCAGGGCCCCTGCTCTGGGCCCTTCTGCTGGGTCCCCCTGCCCTCTGTCACCCTGAACCCTCATCACACTGCCCGTCCACTAGCCGTCCTGTCTTCGCCACTCTGGACCCCTGCAGAGGATCCCAGAGCCCCAGGGCTGCCCCCAGGCCACCTCAGGGGCCCTAGGAGAGCAGTGTGGGCTGCAGTGGGAGCTGGAGCCAGACCCCAGGGCTGTGGAGTGGCCAGCGGGGCGGCCTTTCTAAAAGTGGGAAGCCGTGGGCAGAGCACGGGTGCCCTCTCCCAGCCCCCCACCCTGGCTGGCCAGTCTTGCCCTTCTCTCTGCACCCAAATGTCCACCTGGAGCTGCGTCTCTGTCCCCAGCCCAGGTCTTGCAGCCTCACGATGACCCTGTCTCCACCGGGACCCCAGGAGAGGCCTGGACCACACCGGGCCCTGCCCACTCACGGCAGCTCTCCCAGGCAAGCTGGCTGGGGCTCTGTGTCCCCTCCGTAGAGAACAAGTCACGCCACCGGCTTCCAGCGTCCTGGACGACCCGTCCCTGAGCAGCAGCCCCTGCCCCTCCCCAGGAGGCCAGCGTGCCTTCCCTGCTGACTTCGTGTTGCACGCTCAGTTAGCCCGACCTGGTGTCCTCCAGGCTACAAGGCTAATTTTCCTCCTTCTACTTGTTTTGTTTCTTCCTGGAATTTCAAATAGCTTCTCTAATTCCGCTTACCATCACCACACACATGCTTTCCCCTGGGGGTGCCGCTGTATGAGACACTGGGGCCTGCGTTTGCATTTGATTTGCGTTGTTCTGGAACCCCCTCCCTGAGTAAAACAGTCTGAAAAGAATAAAATCACTACCAGGAAGGCCCTAAGCCCCAATCTCTAAGCGTCTCCGCAGCCTCTGGGTGAAGCCCGGATTCCAGGCCAGCCTCCAGGGCCCCGCCGTGGACGGTGACGCCCACTCCCCAGCCCCATTTTCACAGCTGCTCCCAACCTCCGCGTCCACTCCTCTCCACCCGTCCTTCAGCCTCTGCCGCTCCCTCCAGTCCTCTGGCTCCTCCCCACCCTGCTGGGCTCTGTCCTTCCAGAATCCCTGAGAAGCAGACCTCCTCCACCTTCCCTCCCCGAGGCCCCCGCCTGCCGCCCGGCTCTCATTAGCTGCTTCCTCCCACCCGGCTCTGCGGCAGGGTGCATCCTCCTGCTGACCTGCTCTCCTTGCAGGAGCCTGGGACCTTGGGCTCGGCCGCGCCTCAGGTACCTCCAGGCACAGCCTCCTCCAGCTCAACCCCAGAGAGGGTCAGGGCTGCGTGCTGCCCTTCACTGAGGCCTTCCCCGTGTCCTGGCTGAGCCCCAGGCTTGGCCCTGACCTGAGGAAGGAGCACGGGGGCAGCTGGGGCTCAGCCGGAATGGGTGCACGTGGAGCACGCCGGCTCAGGTTCAGGGTGCCCACGGGAACTCTGCAAGGAACATGCCGGGCCCAGCTCGGAGCACCCACAGGAACCCCGCACAGAGCACGCCAGGCCTGGGCTCAGCGTGCCCACGGACCTAGAGTCTGGCTTAGAAGCTGTTCCCCAAACGCAGGGGCTTCCTGAGGATGAAGTGAGCCCCCACTCTGAGGGTCACCAAACGGCTCCGACCCGTGGCCTTGGAGGCCCCTCTGACACCACCCTTGCTCGCCTTTCCAACTGTCCCACTGGGAGCCGTGACACAGCCCACGGTGCCCCCACCTCCATCCCTTCTGCAGGGAGCTGTCACTTTCTGCCAAACTCTTATTCACCCTCCAGAGCCCTGCTCTCGTCGTCCTCTGGCAGAGAGCCCCCTGCCCTCGCACCTTGATATCAGCTTGGCCCCTTCCCATCCCTCCTGGCCCTGGCAGTCGTTGCCTGAGCACGGAGGTCCCCATGCTGCCCTGTACCCGCTCCTCGCCTGCGGGCATGCCAGGGGTCCACCGCCTTGGCAGCCCTGGTCTGGCTCCTGTGCTGGCTTGTCTGGCTTCTCCAGTGCCAGGAGTCTGGGCTGCGAAGGAGGCTATTTTTAGTCTCTGTTATCCCCGTAATTATCTTGTCTCTGTTTTGCCCTGGTGCTCAGTACATTTCTGCTGGAAAATGTTAGTCTGTGTCTCTGCACTCAGGAGAAACGGGGACGAGGGCGCCTGCCCTGGGGGAAGGCGTCGGCCGGGTGGTCGGAGACCCTCTGCCACATCGTTCTGTCCGCTGTGGGAGGTGTTGGCTAGGGGGGCCTGACCGGAAGTCTTGACGCCTCCCAGTAAAGGGGTCCAGGAATCCCAGACTATGAGACCCTGGTCCATCCTCGGCCTCAGAAACAGTAAACAGTCCGGGGAGGGAGGGGCACTGGACCTGGCGAGGATCCCCGCCTGGCCTCAGGGAAGCGGGGGCGGGGGGGGGGGTGGGCATGAACACCGCTCTCCTCTGACCCCCTGGTGGAGCAAGCTACGCCTCCCAGAGCCCCGTCCCTGGTGAGAAGGAAACCCACGTTCCTGCCGGGACCCTGCCCGGGGTTTGCTCCTTTCTGCTCATGCAGGAAAACCCCTTGCTGTGTGGGCTTCCCCACCAAGAACAGATGGGCTGTAGGCGCCCGCACTGCAGGCTGGACCGGGAGTCCACGTCCTTCCTTGGGCTTGAGGTAGACATCTCAGAAGGAGGCTTCTCAGACAGGGCGGTGTGGGGGAGGCTGGGGACATTCCTCTGGGGCTCTGGGGCCCGGACACACCTGGGACTCCAGTTCATGACCTCCTGATCTGACTCCTGAGGTTGTCTGGCGCCCCTGGCATCCTCCTTGGCTCCCTCGGCTGGTCTTCGAGGCCCTTCAGGTGCCCCTCCACACCCCCGACCCGTGCAGCCCACACCGGAGGCTGACGCGCTGCCTCGCCCTCTGCCTGGCCACCCCCTCTCACAGCTGCTCCCCGCAGACCCGATCCTCCCCTCCTCTGCAGGCTGCCTCCTGGGCAGCCTCCTCCCGATGCTCACTCCCATCCAGGGGTGCCGGAGCTTAAGTCACCCCAGACGAGCCACCCACACCTCAGCCCTGCTCCAGTCCTGGCCCTCTGCTGGACAGCAGAATCCCCCTCCCTCAGGACGCTCCTCTCACACACACCGGGCCTGGCCACCCCCATGACAGACTCAGGGATGCTGCGTGGGCCTGTCCTCTGCTGGCAGAGCCATTCTGCAGCCAGCGCTGGCCAGTGCGTTTGTGTGAGGGATGGGCAGCGGTGCCTTCAGCCCAGGGCTGGGCTGCCCCTCAAGGTTATTTTTCCCTGAATGCTCATTTTTGTAAGTTGTTGTTCTTGATCGAGTGTTTCTCTGCATTGCCACTCTCTCCTCTCCCTCACCATCTATGTGTTGCTATGGGAACCAGGCTGTGGTACCCACAGCATCCTTGATGGATGGGTTTCAGGGGCACCTGTGTTTGTGTGTGTGTGTGTGTGTTTAAGATATGGTGGGTGAGGCTTGAGAGAGGCCCCTGGGGTTTCAAGATCAGAATGGGAGGTCCAGGGAGGGGGAGGGGGTTATTAGAAACCACCTTCTGACTTCTCCAGTGTCCCCACCAAGGGCACCCCGAGGTCGCTGCCACTCTCCCTTTCCCCGCGATCCTCTTCTGGATGTCACCGCCCTGGGCCCGGGTGACGTCAGCCTGGCCCTCACTGTCTGGGAAGGCCACGGCAGCCCTCGCCCTGCGCCCACGCCCTTGCAGAGGTCCCTCCCCGCACACCTCACCTTGGGCGTTGGGGTGGGTGGCACTGGCTGATTCAGCCCTTTCCCTTTCCTGGCTTTGCGACGGTGCTGGCCCTGTGTTCCCTGCAGCACACGAGGTGACTGCAGCTGCAGGCCATGGTCACAGTCAGGTTCAGTGCCCAGTGCTGGGACGCTGGCCTCAGCGTCCCAGTCCTCATGGGCTCACTCAGGACCTGTCCCCCGGGGCCCCTTGGCTCCCCTCCTCCCTCCTGGCATCCCATGGCAGCCCCGGGGGCTGGGGAGGGGAACTTTGTCAAATTGCCGGAGCCCTCCAGGCTGACTCCAGGCTGACAAACCACTGGATGCTGGGGAAGTGAGGGGGAGGGGCTCCCAGCCAGGATGGCAAGGCGGGAGGCACCGGCTTGCGGGGGGGGGGGAAGGCAGGGGGCGCCTGCAGCGCTGACAGCAGCCCCCACCTGTCAAGCAGCCTCCCGCCCACCTGGGAGCTCCGTGCCTGGAGTCCCGATGCTGCGTGGGTGGGAGAGGGGAGCCGGCAGTGGCGGGCGGCCTGCCTCCCTGTGCCCCGCACCCTGGGCCAGGGGGCAGGTGATGGGGTGGGGGTACAGGCCTCAGGGCCAGTGGGGTTGGGAGGAAGATGCAGACCCAGGCAGTGGCCAGGGTCTCGTCCCAAGGCCCCAGGGCAGGGCAGTGCCTCCCCATCCACCCTCAGCCGTGTTCCCCCACAGCTCTGCACACCAACAAGGGGCGGTCCCAATCGCACCTGCCTGGAGGCTGGAATACACCCCACACCGAGTATTTTGGATATATTGGGTTAAATAAAATGTAATTAAAATAAATCTCTTTATTTTTTGTGAGATTGCTAGAAAGTTTTTAGTCCTATTTTCAGCCCTCTCTGTCTCGGTTGCTTGGTGCTGTCCGCCTTGCCCAGAGCTGATGAAGGCCACCACTGGGGCTGAGCTTCCCTCCAAAGAGGTGGGTGGGTGAGGGGCAGGCCACTCGGGGAGGCCTCAGGGCCATGGGGGTGCCTGGTGAGCTGGTCCCAATCACCCTGGGGGAAGGCCGAGTACTTGGGGCCCCTGGAGTTCCGGCTTCCCCTCCTATCAACCTGGGGGCCCCAGAGGGCTCACGCTCTGGGTGAGGCGCTGCCCAGCCTCCAAGGCAGCCACAGTCTCAGCGGTGGTGCCCTTCCGGAGCCTGAGGCTCCGGATGTCCTGAGGTCCTCTGGGTGTCCTGAGGACACCCTGGGGCTTGCCTGCAGCCAGGCCATGCCCTCTCCTGGCTCCCAGCACCTGAGGCCAGCTCCACGCTGCCCAGCAGAGGCATCCCTCCCAGACCCTGATGGGATGTGGGGCTGGAGGGGAGCCTGGTGCCCAGTGGGTGCCCTCTTGCTCTCTGGATTCTGACCAGCCTCCCAGTGGCCCCTCCCCACTCAGGGCTCCGCCCTCCCAGGGGTCAGTTTCCCCACCCCAGGGGGCTCCCAGCCACTGGGAGGCGTTTCTGGCCCCCAACATCTGGGGGCTCTCGTCATGAGATTTCAGCCCCAGAGCTTGAGTTCAAGACTCAGGTCCCGAGGCTCATGAAGCTGGCCCCACAGGACGCGTTTAGGCAGAAGGGCAGCATCTGGGAGGCGGGCTGCCCCCACCCTCCACAGGGAAGAAACCCCATGACCCCGTGCCTCTGGCCTGGACCCTCTGATGGATAATCCAGGTCGGCCTCTCTCCTGGGACGCCTCTTGCCCCAGGCCTCCTCCCGGAGGGCCAGGAGGGGAGCCTGTAGCTTCAGCCTGGATGATGACCCCTTGGTCCAACAGGAGGGGTCCAACTGGAAGACCGGGTCCTGGCAGGGATCTCTGGGCCCAGCCCAAACAGGGGACCCTTGCTCATGGCCTCCTCCACCTGGGGCCTTGGACTCCAGGCCTGCTGTGGGGGCTCTGCCTCCTGTCCTGTGGGGTACTTCCTGGTCCAGACTTCTGCCTCCAAAATGCCAGCTGTTCAGAGAACCCAGCCTTGGCTACCACGTCCCTGTGCCCAGGACCCAGCCCCGCCCTCCCTCTGCAGGGACTGGAGAGGGCGACCCTCCACCCTGGGTGGCTCTGTCTTCCCTTGACCTGGAGCTGCTTACGATTCAGTGACTGTAGGAGACCACCATAATGCGGATGGCCCCCATCCTCAGGAGGCACAGGACTCCTGCTGCGTCTCTGTGTCAGTTCATCTCAGACTGTCTTCCTCCCCATTTCTGTGCATTCCCTGGATTTACCTCTGAACTGGTCGAAACGTTTTCCTGGGTCCCTCCTTGGCGAGGGAAATAATGACTCTGACGTGTGTGCATTTCACTGTTGGGCAGAGAACCGAGGCCGTGCGCCCTCCGCCCCACCCGGGCACCCTGTTTACTGGGGAGTGGCACCCAGCTAGTGAGCCACAGGGCCAGCCGTGGGGACCCCAGCGGCCAGCTGTAGACCTGAAACCTGGTGAGGCTCTCTCCAGTGGGCGGGGGTCCAGGTGGACACCCCACTTCTCCATCTGATTTCCTACGCCTTGCTTCTCCTCTCCCCAGCTTGGCCTGAATGCTGCCTTTTCCTACGAGGCTTCTGTCGGCCGGCCTGTGTGGGGACCCGCTGGGACCTACAGGTGGAAGCAGGGAGGCAAGAACAGGCTGGTCCTCTGGTTCATCCTCAGGGTGGGTGCCCTCAGCCAGCAGCACGACCACAGGTAAGTGGGCTCTGTGGGCCGTAGCTGATTCGACCTGTCCCAGGACTGGAAGGCTGGCTGTACCGGCAGGCCGTGGTGGGGCAGGGGGAGCAGGCTGTCCTGGGCTGTTTGACAGCTAGACCCGGAGCTTCTCAAGACAGAGTCCCCGCCTCATTGTGCTGGGCAGGGGCCGGGGGCGGGGGCACCCCAGCACCTGGCCTGTGCTGGGCACTCATTTGACGTATATCAAGTGAAGGGAGGGAGGGAGACAGCAGCGGATGAGAGGAAAGCCTTCTCCAGAACCAACCTCATTCTGGCCAGGTGGCTCCCCTGCGCAGACCTCGCCTCATCCTCCCGGCCCGGGGCTGAGGCTTGGCGTGGCTCCTGTGAGGCCCCAGGCACCCACGCCCTAGGGCTCTGCCCAGGGCTCTGCTCCGAGCCCTGCAACCTGGCCTCGGCCTGCTCCTTCCTCATCCCAAACGCCACCATCCGGGACCCTGTTCCTCACTTATCCAACCCAAGGACAGGGGCTGCGTCTTGCCCAGCTGCTCCTTCCTTCCTTCCCTGCATGGTGGGGGCTGTGCTCCTCTTCCGGCGTCCTGTTTCTATCCTATTTCTCTCTCTGGCGTTTCGGGGCCCCGGCTGTCCCAGGACTCAGTTAATCTTCATCACACCCGTATGTGGCAGCTGCTGTTTTACAGGTGGGAAAACAGAGGCCCAGACTGGCTCAGTGATCTGCCCAAGGCAACACAGCACACCGCGGGGCTCGGAGCAGGGGGGCCCACAGCACTGGCCCCTATCAGGCTGGCCACAGGAAGAGCAGCCTGGGCCTTGGGCCACCGGCCGTGAGTACCTTGCTGTTCCCGCTCCCCCGTCCCATGCCCCTTCCTGGCACACACGGGAGTGTCCCTGCCAGCCCAGCCTCTCCTCCCAGCCCTGTTCCTGCCCTTGGGCATCTGGGAGGAGAGTCAAGAAGAAAGGGGTGGGAAGGAGGGAGACAGCAGGAGGTGCGTGGGGTGGGGAGGCGCTTCTTCTTGGGGGGCTCTGAGGAGACAGACGCAGGAGCAGCTGGGGCTGGTGCGGGCAGGAGCCAAGCGGGAAGAAGCCTGCTAGGAGCGCAGCCTGAGAGGTGGCAGGGTCCAGGAGCCTGGTGGGGCCCCTGGACACCTCATGTTCTCTGATGGCCTTGGCCACATGGATGCCCAGAGGGACCTCGGAGCAGAAGGACTCAAGCGGGCCTGGAAGCTCCTGTCTGGTCTGACCACGGCCTCGCCTTCCGTTGGCTGGCCTCCCTGGTCCGGCTGGCCATTGGTTGGACCATGTGACCTTCCTCAAACCCAAGCCCCCTCCCAGACACCCCCTCCCACCTCCAGACTGGCCTTTGCCCCTGTCTCACTTGCCCTGAGATTTAGGGGTTCCCAGCTCCCCACCTCTGTGCGCCAGCCCCTCCGCTGGGACACCTCTTCTTTGCTCAATGTCTGGCAAACTCCTATCTATGCATCAAGCCCCAGCTCCTATGCCCCTTCCTATGCAAGGCCTGACCTGAATACCCCAGGCACAAATGGACTGCTGCCACTGGGCACCTGTCTTTTTGAATGGCTGTCCATTTGTCTATCTCCCTACCAGGCTATGAGCCCCTAGGGGCACAGACTGCCTTGTTGTTCAGTCACTCAGTCATGCCTGACTGTTTGCGACCCCATGGACTGCAGCACGCCAGGCTCCCCTGTCCTTCATCATCTCCTGAAGTCTGCTTATGTCCATTGAGTAAGCGATGCCATCCAGCTGTCTCGGTCACATCCTTCTCGTCCTTTCTCAAGCCAATGGGGGACAGTACATTCCGGGTGCTTGGTTATCATATGCTGAATAAATGCATGAGTCAGATGGAAACAGCCTGTCGTGGGGAGGGGGCGTGGGCTGCACAGGATTCAGAAGAGTCCGTATCGTTCCATCCTGTCTGCCCACCAAGACAGGCTCCAGCTGAAACTCGAGTTCCGTGCAGCCTCCACCATCATGCCTGGCCCCGGGTCCTTCCCCTCGTGACCGTGGGCAGCAGGGAGCCAGGGAATCACATAGGGCAGCATGAGCCTTGGGCAGAGCTGGCCCCTTGAAAGGGGCTCCCCATGGACCCCCAGGCGCCTGGCCCCTGCACTCCACAGCAGTTGTCTCGAGATCTACCTGCCTGACTCCAGGTTTTCCGGCTCTGGGGCTGACAGGTGCACACCCAGGGGTCAGAGCCGGGTCCAGGGAGCGACGCCCAGGGCGGGCGGAAGCCCCCTCTGCCCCTGCACCCTTCAGTCTACCTTCGCCCCTCCTCTGGCCTCCGCCACACAGGGAGGGGGTGCCCCGGGGGGAGCTGCTTTCCCGGGACAGTCGGGCCACCCCAGCTTCACTCTCACAGGGGTGCCAGTGCCTCCCGCCTGGGTCACTCACGAGTGCTTGAACTCAGGCAGTCACAGTGGGGCCTGTCCCCTCCTCAGCCTACTTGTCCCACTGCCGCCGTGTCCATCCCTGGATTCTGCCAGTGCAGCCTGCATACTACCTACCTACCTACCCTCCGCCCCTACCTACCCGCTCCACCCCCAGCCCCTCCACCCCGAGCCCCGCGGCCCAGCAGTTCTCACTGCCCCCCATCCAGCCCCACCCTCTGCCTCCGCCCTCTGGCCACTCCCATAGCCCCTCTCACACCATTTCCCCAAGAGCACTCAGAGTCCTCTGTCCCTCTGCTGCCTGCCCCAGGAAGCCCTCCCAGGCTGCGCCAGTCCCATGGCTTGCCCATTCCTCTGGATCCTCCATCCCTGGTCCCCACACCAGAGCACACTGGCAATATCATCCATTTCCCACCCCTCAAGCCTCTGCATCCCAGCCCCCCCCCTCCCCCGTGGGACTCTTCTCTACAGGCTGGTCAGGGGCATGGGGCAGGGCTGCCTGGGGGAGGGCAGGTGCGGCCTTCTCCCCAGCCTGGAGCAGGAGAGGGCCCTTCCTAAAAGATGTCTGGGCAGGGACCACTTCCTAACTCTCCTCCAGGAAGGGCTGTGTTGCTTCTGTCCCAGTGACCCCTGTGCTCAGCATTAAGGCTGCCCCCCTTGATGGGGAATCCCGGCTCTGATCCAGCCCCTGGGGACCTTGCTTTGTCCTAGAAGGGGCTGTCCCCATCCCCACCTGCCATCGCGCCCAGAGCTTCGAAGCAGAGGCTTCAGTGCCCACGAATCATCCAGGCCCTCAGCTCAGCCCCTCCCCCAGTGGCCTCGTCGCCATGGAAATGGCACCAGCCTCCAGGAGCCCCCAGGATGGAGGCTCTGATTCAGGTCTGGGGTCTCTGAGGACCATGCGTCCTCCAGGGTCAGTCCCCCCAGTGTGGCCGGGGGCTCAGCGCTACCCCATGGGGCCTGAGGACTATCAGGGTCCTTACAAGCCCCACTGTGACACATCCCTAGGGCCCGTTCTGGTACTTCATCCAGTAGCAAAAGGTTCTGATGAAAGTCTGAAGGGTTCGCAGGGACAGCAAGACTCCTGTGTGTCCCTTCAGCCCCAGAGCCTGGTCTGGGCTCCGTCAGGGTCATCTGTCCCCCCAAATAAGCACAGAGGTCAGAGGCCCCGCGGGCCCTGGTTGGGAGCAGTGGGCATGAATGGAGAGAGTGGACAGAGGACATGGCCCACCCCACAGGCCTGCAGCCTTCTGCTCTCGGGGAGCCGCATACTGGGGGCTGCTCCTATAGCCCGGCTCTCTGGGTTGGGAGACTGGCCCACAGATTGAGGTCTGGGGCCAGCTGCACATAACTCTCTCCTCTCCCCATAAGCCCCAGGGCCCACCTCTCCAGGGTGCTGTTGACTGGGGGGCACACGGTAGAAACCCCCCATGTGACCACCCTGTGGGGCTACCCCCAAGTTCCTCAGGGCCCTTGCAGGCGCCTGCAGGACTCCAAGGGCCCAGGTCACTCTTCCTGCTGCTCTTATTCGCGCCCCGCCTCCCCCAGCCTTGAGCCACCTGCAGGCCTGCCCAGCCCAGCGCTCTGCCTGTGGGTGGGTGGGGTGCCTGGCTCTGAGTTTCCCTCAGCCCCAAGAATCAGAGCCATGCTGCAGGGCAGCGATTTCCTCCAAAGCCTCCCAGATGCCCCCTGGAAGCCTGTGACGCCCTCTCTGACCGGGCAGAGGACCCCTGGGGAGCAAGCCCCTTAGACTGTCACAGCAGACCCTGTTGCGGAGCTGCCCTGTCTTGGGGTGCGGGGCAGGGAGGGGCTTCCTCCAGTCTTCCAACCTCTGAAGGGGCTGGGGACACAGGCAGGGGGAACAGGCTGCTCCCAGAGGCCCCGGCCATGCCCCGGAGGCGGCAGTTGGTGTGGCCATGCCCCCAGCTGCCCTCCTGGTGTGACTGGTGGAGACGCCACTAGTCTTGCAAGGGGGCCTGAGCTGGGTCTGGATGGGTTCCTGCTCTCTTGGGGGCTGAGAACCAAGGCCGATGGTTGGGGAGGCGAGGGAGGGACGCACGTTCTGGAAGGACCCAGCGAGCTCAAACCCACTGAATGAATGCAGTTGGGCAGCACCCAGTGCCAGCAATGGGGATGGGTGCCCAGTCCTGTCTGTGGCCAGTGAGATAGGGCGCAGGGCTCCAGGAAGAGGAAGCCGAGGGTGGTAGGGCCTGTCTTGGAACCGCCACCGTCTCCAGGACCTGTCCATGTTGGATCAGGTCCTCCTGGTCACCAGAGAAGCAAACTCAGGGCCATGGAAGTCGCCTAACTGCCACGGACAGCGGTTGGAGGATGGAATTCTTAGGTGGGGTGGCTGTTGGGAAAGGAAGAACCGTGGCTTTGGGAGCCCTGGGACAGGACTGGACTCACAGAGGAATCTCTCAGGAGGTACTCACCCCCCACGCCAGCCCTACCCACCCCTTTGGGGCTCCCAGCATTGCTGGGTCCCCCACTGCCTGCTGTCCTTTGGGCTGTTTTGCTCAGAGAGTGATGCCCGCCTGCCAGCAGGGACGATGCCAGCAGTGACCCCATGTTGGCTGTCCTCGGTGGGCCCTCCACACCTCTGGATAACTTGGAGGTCCCGTACACATTGCTCCTGCCCGGGGCCTCTGGGTCCTGTGGTCATGTGGCTGGGCTCTGCCCCCACCCTGTGAATTCATAAAGTCCTCAAGCCCTTAGAGAACACATTCCCACTGCTCTGCCAGCCACCGGCAGGCAGAAGTCCGGACCACCTGGACCCAGGCTGCCCTGCAGGGTCCTGAGCACCATGGGCACTGCCTCTGTCCCTCAGACGTCCACAGGGTGGGCAGCAAGTTTGTCCCCAGCCAGAATGGCTGGTGTCCTGCCCCCTCCAACCTCTCCGCCCACACCAGCCCCTACCCAGCCAGCCGCCATCGAGGCCTGAGGCCTGAGTCCTCGTTCTCAGGGTGCTCCGAGAGGTCAAGCCTCTGGACCCACAGAGCTGGCTCATGCCAACTCCCTCCTCCTGTGGTAGTGTCCACTGACTTGTCTTTTTCTTTTATTCTTAAACCTCATATCACTTTTGGTTTTAAAAAAGCAATCTTTTTTTTTTTTTTTTTATAAGGGTAATCATTCTCATTGCAGACAAGTCGGAATTTGAAAAGAGTACAGGAAAAACACCCAAACCTCAACACCCAGAGGTAATGGTTAATTTTAAATTAGAATCATAAGGCTTTTTCATTGCACATGGGACCCTGAGCAATTTCCCGTGTCATTAAATCGTCTTCAGAAAGATGATTTTTAATCACTGCCGGTTCTTCCTGTGTTTTTGAACATGTGTGGCTATTTTAACTGGGAGAAGATTCCTTGAGTAGAGAATTTGCTATGCATTTCTCATTCATTCCATTGATTAAACTCCCAGAAATGAGATCCTCTGTGTGCTCCTGGGGGTCTTATCAGAGACTCCCCTCTTGGGGGCTGTCATCAACGTTTTAAGTGATCTCTCCGTGTGACTATCAGCTTCTGGATGTGATTCCATTGGCGGCTGGGAGCTCATATCTGAGCCCAGGGTGGAGTCCCCCCGCACCTGACCCTGCGTGTCTGGGGAGGCTCTTCCCTTCTAGGAACCTAAAGTTTCAGGGAGGCAGATTGAAGGCAGATCCTAACAGGGGAGAAAGGGAGGCCCAGGCTTAGAGATGGGAGGGCAGAGGGGTGAGGGAGTGGGGAACACAGGGCAGTGGGCAGGAGTGCCCCAGGCAGCAGCGCCCTTGGGCAAAGGCGGGTGGCAGTGCAGTGGTGGGGCCAGGAACTGAAAGGGAGGCCTTTGCGGCCCGCTGTGGGAGGGCGCTGGGGCCCCACAGTGGACCAGGTGGCAAGAAGGGGGTGATCCTGCACTCTGGCCAAATTATTCTCTCTGGGGCTAGTTACCCTGGGCCCTCCAGCTTTACCTTCTTGGGTGCACTGTCCCATTTGCTGACTTTGGTCTGGTCTTACCTCCCCAAGAGGCCTCCAGACTCTCTCCCACTGTCACTTCCAACAGCCTGGTCCCAGGACCACCCCAGGTGTGGAAGGGACCGCAATGACCTTTCCATCCTCTGTGAAAGTGGTTCGGGGGGCCAGCTTGCAGATGAGAGGTTCAACCACCCTTAGGAAACTGTCTCCTCTAAACAGAGCAACAGCCCCCCCAAACCAGCCAAAGCCACTAGCCGGTGTGCTGGTCAGGAGGGTCTTTGTGCAGCAAGCGTTTCTGCAGGGGGAGGGGGGCTGAGGGGGACCACTAAGGGTTGCAGGAGAGCAGTGACTGCTGGACCACCGGGGGGAGCCCTGAGGCACAGGGGAGGGAGACAGGGGTTGGCCCGTCGGGGGCTCAGGGGAGTGGCCCGTGAGGGGATGGGGCCAGGGGGGTCTGAACTGGAAGGGCTGGTCACGTGTGGTTTGGGGCTGGGGGCTGGGATGGAGGGTGGGCTGGAGCAGGGAGAGGTGGGAGGCCGAGGAGACCCTGAGGTTGGCAGGAGGTATTGAGCTGCAGGCCGGGTGCGGCAAACTGCAGGCCCTGAGAATCGGGGTGGCCTGCACCCATTCCGGAGGCTGGGTGGGGGGTCGGGGGGCTGGATGCCAAGTGTTCTGCTGGGAGTCCAGTTGCAGTACCGGCCTTTGTGACCAGGAAGGGAGTGGGGTTGTGGACTGTGGGGAAACACAGCCTCCCCCACACTCGCCCCTGCTGTGGGGACCGAGCTGGTGGGAGGCTGGGGAGATGCCATGACAGGAGAGGGATCGGGGGGCCAGAGCTGGAGGTCAGGCCACGAATAGTGGAGGGGCATCAGGGTGTGCGTGAGGGCTGGGCGCCTGGGGACAGAGGAGCCAGGGACAGTTTCTGGGAGTACTTAGGAATGAGGCTGGAGGCGAAGGGAGCAGGAGCCCCGGCAGAGTGCTGGTCACGGAGGTCCTGCGTCCCAGGGAGGGGCTGCATAGTCCGAGAAGGAGCACCTGCCCACTCTGCAGCTGCTGCCTGGGTCTAGGCCAGTGAGGGCTCAGTGGGGCCTCCAGGAGGCCACGAGCCAAGGTGGCAGCCTCTGGTTAGAGACTGAGGCTCGTCAGAAATGCAGATTCTGCTGTCCCAGTGCCTACAGGCCCCTGCCGCTCTGGACGCCGCTGGAAGTACAGGCAGGGATGGAGTCCCAAGGGCACCCCAGGGCTGCCCCGGGGTCGCCACTGCCTCCCAGAGCATGTGTCCTGCCCACCTAGGCCCAGATAAGGGAGTCACAGTCTGGCGGTGGCCAGGCTGGGCGCAGTGTACCCCAGGAAAGTCCCACTGAGCTCCTGCGGCCTGTCCTCATGGCCCCGTACACCTGGCTGCCCCTGTGGGGGCCACACCTGTGCTGTGCATGTAAGGATGGTGGGCAGGTGGTCCCTGCCATATGGACTCTGCATTTGAATCATAGAGCCTCTGGGGTGGGGAGCCTGGTGGGTAGGCTGGGGCCCAGGGGCCCTGGAAGACCGGTAGTGTCGGGGGGAACCTCAAATGTTGGCCCAAGTTAGGAACCAGCTCCTCCTCTTCCCCAGGTCCCGTGGAGGCCTCGGAGCTGCTGATGGGGCGTGGGGGGCCTGTCCTGGTCTGGAGTAGCTGATAAAGGAGGGGCTGGCCATGCTGGCCCTGCTCCTACAGGTGTGAGAGAGGCTGCCCTCTGCCCTCCCAGGACCCGTCCTCCCAGAGTGCCGCGCGCCATGGTAGCCGCACCCAGCGACAGCTTCCACCGCCCCTCCTGGTGGTCCAACCGCCTCTCGCCCGAGGCACAAGAGCTGGACGTAGGTGAGCAGGGCAGAGCAGGACCTTGGGAGGCCTGCTGAGCTGTCCCTCCCAGGCCTTGGTTCCCGTCACCATAGCTAAGTGTCAGCCCCTCACACACTCTCCCCTCTGGGGTTCCCTCCTGACACTGTGTGAGTGAGCAGCAGACAGAAACTTTTGGAAGGCCTTCGGCAGTCTACCAGGGGCCGGAGCCGGCCCACGGAGCCTCACCCAGCACCTTGCTCTCCCCGTCCCCCGAGGCCGCCCAGGCTCAGTGCTGCTCTTCCTGGGGTCCTGGGGTCTCACACCTTCGAGGGAGGCACAGGGTGGCGTCACCCCTTGCCGTCACCCATCAGGGTCTGGGGACGCAGTGCTGGCCTGAGAACCAAATGAACATGGTCGTTTTGTGTTAGTTTGGGTTTCCGGTGCCTGGCGGGCACAGATCCTCAGCAAGCGTTCAGTGAGTGAGTCAGCGAGTGAGCTGGCGGGCGGGCGGGCAGCTTCCCTTGCTGGTCAGAGCCAGCACTGCACCCCCCGCCCCACGACAGGCACACTCACGGAGATGGGCCCTGGCTGTGGGCCGCAGCTAGGGGCTTCTCAGAGCAGGCTGGGGAAGGTGGGGGCCTGCAGAAGGCAGGGGACGCGGGCACTGCGCGGCCCACGCTGCGCATGATCACCTGACCTGAGCACCTGACCTGTTTCATTCCCCACGAACACTGGCTTCGCAGCCTTCTGGTTTTTTCTGATGAAAGAAGTATTGATTATCTGTGAAAGTGTGGGCCATTTGGAAACCAGTCCTCATCGCTATCACAAAACCTTCTTCTGCTCCTGAGAGGACTCCTTTCTCTGAGTGGTCTGAACATGTTTTTTATTTGCACTTGAGAAGAGTTGCTCGATCACCTTTCAAAGAGGACAAATTGCTGCCTCCCCCACCCCTGCAGCACAAGGGCATCTCTCTCCACATTCTGGTTGTCTTTGTCTTGATGACGAGAAAGACCCTCTTCCCTGGTTTCAGTCTGCGGTCCTTTCATCTCTGGTGAGGGGCTGGGGCTGCCTTGTGCTTCATTTATTGGCCAGCAGGCTTTCTTCCGGAAGCCCTGGCTCCATCCCCTCTGTCTGTATTCCAAACAATGGTGCAAATCCTTACTGATTGACTGGCAGGTGTATGGAGAGTAACCTTGGTTACAGAGGTCACAAGGGTGTGTTCAGGGTTTTATGGTGGGTTGTGATGCTGCCTGGGGCCTGAGTCCATGTCGCTGACTCTGAAAGCCGCCTCCCTCAGGTTTCTGCCTTCGCGATGTGTGTAGAAAGCCTTCTCACATCCCAGGATTCAGAAGCCCCAACCCCTCAGTTTCCGCTGTATGTTTACAGTAGTTTGGAGATGCAGCTATCAGGACGGGCTGCCCTTTCCTCAGGCGGGCGCAAGGAGCAGGGTCAGGGTCCAAGTTAGGTTTCGGCCCTACATGTTTGGCACTCGTCGCCCCCACCTCCCCTATCGGGGGCTGCGCTGTGGGCTTCTCTTCGGGACCGGGCCCTGGCTCTTCCTCCGCCTCCAGGTGGAGTCAGCCGCTGGGGAGGCGTCTGCCCTCGGCGGGGTCTTCAGAGCCTCCTGGCTGTGTTCCCACATCTGTCCCGCAGGTGCCTTATGCACCAGGCGGTTGTGCTGCGGTGACTGCGGGACCCATAAGGGGCAGGAGCCCTGATGCCCGCGCTCTTTGGCGTCCCACACCACTGCCTCTCTGCGTCTCTGCACTCTGCAGACCACTCAGGCAGGGTGGTGGCGGAGAAGCCCCTGCGCCGCAGCCCGCCCTGGGAGGAGGCCGTCGTCAGCAAGATCAGGACCATGTCAGTGTCGGAGAGGTGCCTCATGCTGGAGTCCATCCTCTGCTGCCTGCAGCAGCACAACCAGGTGGGCGCTGAGCTCCACCCTCTGCCCTGGGTGCGGGGCTCCCTCTCCACCCTCTGCCCGGGGTGGGGCTCCCTCTCCACCCTCTGCCCGGGGGTGGGGGCGGGGCTTCTTCTCTACCCTCTGCCCCAGGGTGGGGGGCTCCCTCTCCACCTTCTGCCCCACGGGGTCTCCCTCTCCACCCTTTGCCTGGGAAGCGGGGGGGGGGGGGGGTGGGGGGGGGGGGGGGGTGGGGGGTGGGGGGGGGGGTGGGGGGGTGGGGGGGGGGGGGGGGCTCCCTCTCCACCCTCTGCCCCAGGGGGTGGGGGCGGGGCTTCTTCTCCACCCTCTGCTCCAGGGTGGGAGGCTCCCTCTGCACCCTTTGCCCCAGGGTGGGGGGTCTCCCTCTCCACCCTTTGCCTGGGAAGTGGGAGGGGGGAGGCTTCCTCTCCACCCTCTGCCCGGGGTGGGGCTCCCTCTCCACCCTCTGCCCCGGGGGTGGGGGCGGGGCTTCTTCTCTACCCTCTGCCCCAGGGTGGGAGGCTCCCTCTCCACCTTCTGCCCTGGGGGGGCTCCCTCTATACCCTCTGTCCCGGGAGGCTGCCCCTCCTGACTCTGCCCTGGGGCCTCAGAGCCCACTCCACCTGCTGCAGTCCTGATATCTCTGACACCCAGGGCATGTTCAGGGGAAGGTTCCCAGAGGCAGGAGGGAGTCGTGACGGGCACACATGAGGGCAGGTGGGTGCCTGTCAGCTGGCTGAGGGCCTGGACCCCTCAGGGAACCAGGTCCATTCGCTGCTGCCCCTGGGTCTGTGGGGGCTCCCGAGGACTGGGCGGTGCTGATGCCCCTCTGCAGGACACAGGAGACGCCATACTCAGGAGGCCGCAAGGGTCTCAGGCTGACCTGGGGGGCGGAGCCAGCTCTTCCTTGATGCCCCCCTGCTCCAGCACTCTGTCCAGTGTGAAGGCCTGGAGGTCGGGTCATGGCAAGGCAAGTGTGCTTGCATGGGGTAATTGCAAGTGTGCACAGCTTGCAAGTGTGCACAGCTCGGCCCTGCCCCCTGGCTGGTGGCTGACCCACTCCCAGAAGCCTGGCTTGAGAGTGGGTAGAGTGTCTAGCCAGGGGAGCAGCCCTGTGCAGAGGCCCTGATGCCTGGAGACAGCAGCATGGGCTGGGGGCACTCCCTGGAGACAGCACGAGACCAGCCTAGCTCACCCACCATGATAAGGGTTTAGCCTCAGTCCTGTGGGTATCAGGCCACCAGGGCCCACGCAAGGGTGGGTGTGCTTGGAATGAGTCCCTTGGAGGGTTGTTGGAGGGGTAGCAGCCCCCACCCCCTCGTTACCCTTTCTGGGATGGGTTGTGTGTTCTCTGACCACCCACGGAGTCACTGCAGTCCCTGAAGACTCCTGGTGGACTTGGCCTCCAGCTCCCGGTGGCAGGCCTGCTGGGCCCATCTGTCCTGTGCACTCTGGTCTCTGGGGGGCTTGGAGGTGGGGTGGCAAGCACTGTGCTCTGCCTGCAGCTTGTGCAGAAGGTGAAGGTGTCAGACGCCAGTATCCAGGAGGTCCTGGAGCCCTTGAACTTGGACTTCAGTTCTCCTCTGGAGAAGGTCGGTGCCACGGTCACCCCCAGGCCCTCCCCTCCCCAAAGGCCGACCCAGCCCAGAAAGTACTGGAAAGGCAAGGGGCGGCTCTGCTCACACCTTGGCTGCTCCGGGACCCGACCCCAGGGCAGGAGAGGCGGCCAGGCCTCAGGGACGTGGGCCTCGGGGCACTAGCACCTCTGTGCATGCAGCCACTGTGCACGGACCGTCTGGGCCTGGGTCTACCTTGCCTGCCCCTCCCAGGCTCTGTGCTCTCGCAGCGCGGGAGACGCCCGGTGATGCTGGTCCGTTCACATGAGTCATGCTGCCTAGTGCAGCATGGGCTTCTAGAAGACTCTGAGTGCAGCATCCACCCCACCTGAGGGGGAGTGGGGGACAGAGGGGCCTGGCTCTGCAGGGGGTCCCTGAGATGAGCGGGCCGGGAGGCTCAGCACAGAGCTCAGAGCGGGCGCCCACCAGCCCCGAACAGAAGGTGCTCTCTCCCCCTGCCCTAGTCCTTCCTCTTCCACTTGTACGGCGTGATCCTCAGGGAGAGTGCTGACGACAACATGGTGAGGAAGCACGTGGTCCAGCTCCTCGAGCTGTCCCACCAGTCATCCAGCGACCGGGAGGTGGGTTGGAGGCCCCAGGCACCCCAGCCCCTCGGGCTCCCTCAGGCCTGTGGGCCGGGCCCCCCTCATGCTCACCTGGTTGCTTTATGACCAAGGTCCATGCCGCCCTCCCCATGGGGACTCTGTGACTCTAACAGCACCCCAGCCCTTTTGCAATAAACGCAGGGGCCACCGGTGCAGGCGCTGACTGTGAGAGTGGGGACTGCCCAGGGCATGTCCAGGCTCCATCTTGGCCGTCAGCCCCCAGGGTGCAGGTTATCTCGGGTGGGCGGAGCAGCCCTGCCAGCCACTCAGCAAGCACGGGCTGCATCTTGGGAGGGGCGGGTGGTCTGCAGGGCGCTGCCCTCGGGGACTGGCTCCTGAAGGGGTCCTCTGGCCCCCAGGGCATCTCGCTGGCCATTGGCATAACGTCCAGCTCTCACCTGGAGCAGGTGTGGGGCAGGCTGGAGCACCTGGGCCGCACCAGGTTCCTGAGGTCTGCCCCCCTGCCCCCGGAAAGCCAGGTAGGAACAGTGGCACGGGGATGGCGGGGGGACCTGGAGCGTGTCCTGGTCACTGGTGCTGTCTGAGCCTCAGTTTGCTCATGGAACCTGGGGAGGCTAGTGGTCCCGCCCAGCCACCTCCCTGAGGGGCTGGAGGAGGGGACTCACGCCTTTCTGTCCTGGCCCCCGCCAGGCCGGGGGCCGCACACAGGGAGCTCCAGAGCCTGGGTCAGGCTAAAGGTCAGGGGATGAGGGGCCTGCTCTGACCTCAGGCAGCGTGTACGGCCCTGGCCATGTCCTCGCTAGGGCACCAGGCCTGGGGACCACGCTGAGCAGCTCCACTTCACCTGCCCACCCTGCCCGGGTGCCTCCGCTCAGAGAAGACGGGCTGCTCTAAGGGGCCAGGGTCCTGCCAGGGTGGGTCGGGGGAGCAGAGGGCTTGGTGGGCCCTTCTCGCTGCCCGTGGCCCCGCTTCCGACTGTGCTCCCTGCCGCGGCAGCTGGAGCCAGACCTGCACTGGAGGTGGGTGAGCAGCACTGCCCTGCTGTGCTACGGGCAGATGGTCATGCACGCCGGGAGGCAGGTCCTGCCCTGGGTGGACAACATCGCCTCCAGGATGGTGTACTACTTCTCCTGCAGCAGCCATGTGAGCCTTGTGGGCCCTGAACGGCGGGGGGGCTGTGAGCGCATGTGCACGTGCGTGTACTCTGCATGCGTGTGCATGAGAGCGAGCAAGCCAGCCCTTCCAGCGTCCAGTCCTCGTGTCCACCGCCTTGCCCCTCAGGTGGTTGCACTAATGGCGCCTGGAAAGCAGGGCCTGGTGGGGAGTCGGTTCTGAAAACAGGGGAGCAGGGGCTGAGTGTGAGGCATGCTGGCAGGGGCTTCCGTCTCCAGGGCTTTGTGTCCTTGCCTCACCATCAGCTGGCCTCTGACCCCAGCCCATTCTGAACCCTGACCCTGGTTGCACACTGAGTGCCAACCTCGACCTCAGCACGACTTTTAGACCCTCACTTCTTTTTCTCAAAAATGTCACTGAGTGAGAGCAAGGATGGGTTAGTGCAGACTTCCCACGGAGGGCTCCAGGCCTTTTAAGCCAGGCGGTGTGAGCGCGAGTGTGTTCTGTGTATGTTGTATGTGAGATGCGCCTGTGGTCTGTGTGTTGCGTGTGCCATATGCACAGTTTGTATTCCTGTAGGTGCACTAGGGCTTGCTGTGTGTTACATGTTTTGCAAGCTGTCAACGTTGCATGTGTTATGTGTATTATGTATGCATGTGGGCAATTTTTGTACATGTGTGCGTTTTATGTGTGTGAGGCTGTGCTGTGTATATGCGTGGATGTGCGTGCAAGTGGATATGCTGTGTGTATAGTGTGTGAGTAGTGTGTGCAGATGTGCTAAGAGCTATGTTGTGTATGCTACGTGCATGCCCTGTATGTGCCTTGCACGTGTGGTGTGTGTGCTGAGGGTGTGTCCTCCATACTGTGTGTAGCGGTGCTGTGTACGCGCTGTGTGCACTGTTCGCTGTGGGGGGTGCTGCCTGTATCCGGGCCAGGCAGGGTGAGTGACGGCTCGCCCTGGGCCCCTGGCGGGGCTCCGGTCTGCCTGCCTGGGCAGGACAGCACCCTGAAGGCAAGCTTCCTCTCGGCCTCCATCATGCTGGTGAAGGCTCTCAGTCAGGAGAGCAGTGCACAGAGCTACAAGTTCACGCAGACCCCAGAGCTGATCCAGTGTCTCCTGGTCAGTGGCCCCGGGGCCTGTGCAGGGGGCGAAGGCCGGGCAGGCAGGTGGGCACCTCCCTCATGCTGGCTCCCTCCCCGCCCCACAGTGCATCCTGGAGAAGGAGCCCAACTTCCTGGCCAGCCTCTTCCGGCAGAAGATCATATTCGTCATCATGGAGCTGAGGTAATGTCTCTTGGGGTCCAGGAGCGAGGACAGCCAGGCCTCTGAGTTCGGGTGGGGGTCAGCGTGCAAGGAGACGAGAAAGATGTGAGTGAGGGCTAGAGTGGTGGGCCTGGCACCAGGGGCTGAGCGGAGCCCAGGGGCCATGGGGTCAGGGACAGATTTCCTTTGCTTCTCATCAAGATCAAGGTTGATAACGTTGGCACAGACTGAGCCCTGACTCTGCTCAACGCTGAGCCCTGACCTGGTCACACATGTCACGTGTTTAACCCTAACCTTATCATATACTGAGCCCTGACCTGGTCACACATGTTACACGTTTAGCCCTAACCTTATCATATACTGAGACCTGACCCTGGTCACACATAACACGTTTAGCCCTAACCTTATCATATACTGAGACCTGACCCTGGTCACATTCTGAACCCCACCCTTCTCACATATTGACCCAGATCCTATTCACAGTGCTGATACTGACCCCAGAATCATCCTTCAGTTTTCTCACAACAAACATCACTGAGCCCAAGAGAAGTGAATGGATGAGTTGGGCTGGCCCTTCCAGTCCGATTGAACTTCGTGTTCCCCACGGCACCCCACCCCCACCCTCACCGAGCCAGAGTCCCTTCCCTCACTTTGGATGGTGTCAGCCTCTGCCGGCCATCTCTTCCAGCCACTTACGGCCCCGACTCAAACCCACGGTCAAGTCCAGAATCTTGCAGACCTGCCTGCAGAGCTTGTACAACCTCCCACCCGTGGAGATGCTGAAGACCAACTTGCCGCCGCTGGAGCTGGTCCCGGACGTTGTGGTGACCGCCCCACTCCTGGGGTGGGGGTTCCGGGGGCAGGGCTACATGGGCAAGTGCAGGCAACAGAGCAGAGAGCCCCAGGCTCACTTGCTTTTCAGCCCAGCTTCACGCAGACTTGCTTTGACCTTGGAAAAACCCTGGATCTTTGGGCTCAGCCCCCTCAAATGGGGCTCTGGTCTCCATGCCATGAGAATCAGAGCAAACGCACAGCTGGAGATGAGTGTCCAGGCGTCCCTCTTCCCAGGCCCCAGGTCTGCTCGGCGTGGCGTCTGCTCCCAAGGTCCCGTCCCTGCCTGAAACACACGCTCATCACTCCACACACCTCACTCAGGCTCACCTGTATCCTTGGGCACACCTGTCACAAGCCCTGCCTGGAGCCGCTGCCAGCATGGGCACCTCCTTTTAAATTTCAAATTAGTGTCCTTGCTAGTTTCTTTCAAGGGGATTGTAGGTGCACAGAATCAGATGATCGTAATCCTTGGTTGCGATATACTCCTGCTGTCAGTCCATGTTATTAGGCTTAGTTATTTACAGTAACAAAACATGTTACCCCAAACCAAAGCTAGTACCTTGATGATAACCTATAAGTAACCGTATATTCCCCCATCTCATCTCCTGCCTCCTACAGCAACAGTTTTAAAAAGTTGAAGTCTAGTTGATTGACACTACTGTGTTAGTTTCATGTGTACAGCAAAGTGCTAGTTTTACATATATGTGTGTGTGTACATGCATATATATACATACATGTGTGTTATATATTATATATACACATGTAGGCACACAGGTACATGTATGCACACATACACACATACATATAATGTGTGCATGTTGTGTGTATATATACATATACACACAACATACACACAGATTATTTTCCACTGTAGGCTATTACAAGATATTGACTATAGTTCCCCATTCAATAAGTAACTCTTCGTTGCTCATCTACTTTACATATAGTAGTTTGTGTCAGTTAATCCCATACTCCTAATTTGTCCCTCTCCCCTCCCTTCCCCATTTGGAAACCATAAGTTTGTTTCCTGTAGATTCCGTAGGGTTTGATGCATGGCTTCTTCGAATAAAGGCACTTGACGTCTTCCTCTCCAACCTCGATGCCTTTTCTGCCTCATTCTCTACTTCCGACACACCCTAGGACCTCGAGACAGTGCTGGCCAGCAGTGATGAGGGTAGACACCCCAGTCTTGCTCCTGATCTGATGAGGAACACAGCTATGTTTACATTCAGGCATGCTGCTAGCTCCTTGTCAGGATGAAAGCTTCCCTTCCCTTCCTAGTTTACTGCAAGTGTTTATGAGGATGGAGGTTGGGCTTTGTCCCATGCTTTTGCTACATCTACTGTGATGATGGATTTTGATATATTTTCATTTTCACTTAGTTCAAATACTTCCTAATTTCAGTTTAGATTTTTTTAAAAATTTGGTCTATGACTTATTCAGAAGTATGTTAATTAGGTTCTAGTTTAATCTTTTATTTTTTTGTCAGAGAAAACACTTTACAGAAGTGTGACTCCTTTAAAATGTATTGGCCCAGATCACAGCCTGTGTCGGTGCACATGCAGGGCGCACGGATGGGCCACGCATCCCACCATCCCTGGGGTCGCCCACAAACGCCAGCTAGGTGAAGGGAGGGGGTCGCGCTGCTTAAATCTCCTGTGCGCTCACCGAGTTATGTCTTCTATCAGTGACTGAAAGGGGTGTGGACATCCCGCTACAGCTGTGGGTTGTCTCTGTCCTGCAGCCACATCAAGTTTGCTTTGTTTATTTTGACACTCAGTTCACTTTGAAGCTTCGTTCCACACACACTTTGGGCATGTGTCCTCCCGGGAAGCAGACCCCGGCGCCTCACGGAACAGCCATCCTTACTGCAGGCCTACTCTCTGCTCTGGAGTCAGCCTTCTGGTGCTAGTGTAGCCTGATGTGTCAGCATCACAGGACTTGTTCCTGTTAACTTATTCGTGTCGTAATTTAAGGTGTCTTTTTCTTTTCTACAGGAAGCATGCAGTTGAGTCTTCCTTTTCTATCCAATCTGGCAACCTTTGCCTTTAACAGGGTATGGTCATGTTAAACTAACTACACATCAAGATAGTTGACCATCTGACCATCTGACTGCTGGTTCCAATTGGTCCTGTATCTTTTGTTACTCCTTTTCTGTTAAGTTTCCATTTCATCTGTGTTTTTGGCTTATTTGCAACAGCTCTTTGTTATCTTGCTGGTTATTTCAGGGCTTTCAGCAGACATCTTTAGTCTATTGCTGTGCACTTCAAGTGATGTTACCCCACTTCACATGTGGGGGCTCCCAACACCACCCTGGCTCCCCCAACCCCTGTGCTCCAGTGTCATATGTTTGTTTCCACACATGTTACCAACGCATTGATATTCTTTTTGCTTTAAACAGCCAGTTATCTTTTGGGCTTCCCTGGTGTCTCAGAGGTTAAAGCGTATGCCTGTAATGCAGGAGACCTGGGTTCGATCCCTGGGTCAGGAAGATCCCCTGGAGAAGGAAATGGCAACCCACTCCAGTTATCTTTTAGCAAGATTTAAATAATGAGACATGTGTCTTATATTTGCCAACACAGTTCCATTTCGGGAGGCCTTTATTCCTTTTTGTAGATTCAGATACTACGTTTCCATCGTGCATGAAAGTCCTTTCATCCAGAGACTGGCCTTTCAAAGATCTGACAGTTCCAGCACCTTGGCTGTCCTATATCTGAAAAGGTCTTTATTTAGCTTTTGTTAATGAAGTGCATTTTCACTGGGTATACAGTTCTAAATTGACAGGTCCCTCTTTTTTGTTTTAGTGCTTTACACACTTGACCACTGTCTTATCACATCAGATCAGATCAGATCAGTTTCTCAGTCATGTCCAACTCTGTGACCTCATGAATCGCAGCACGCCAGGCCTCTCTGTCCATCACCAACTCCCGGAGGTCACTCAGACTCACATCCATCGAGTCAGTGATGCCATCCAGCCATCTCATCCTCTGTCGTCCCCTTCTCCTCCTGGCCCCAATCCCTCCCAGCATCAGAGTCTTCTCCAATGAGTCAACTCTTCGCATGAAGTGGCCAAAGGACTAGAGTTTCAGCTTTAGCATCATTCCTTCCAAAGAAATCCCAGGGCTGATCTCCTTCAGAATGGACTGGTTGGATCTCCTTGCAGTCCAAGGGACTCTCAAGAGTCTTCTCCAACACCACAGTTCAAAAGCATCAATTCTTCGGCGCTCAGCCTTCTTCACAGTCCAACTCTCACATCCATACATGACCACAGGAAAAACCATAGCCTTGACTAGACAGACCTTTGTTGGCAAAGTAATGTCTCTGCTTTTGAATATGCTATCTAGGTTGGTCATAACTTTCCTTCCAAGGAGTAAGCATCTTTTAATTTCATGGCTGCAGTCACCATCTACAGTGATTTTGGAGCCCAGAAAAATAAAGTCTGACACTGTTTCCACTGTGTCCCCATCTATTTCCCATGTAGTGATGGGACCAGATGCCATGATCTTCGTTTTCTGAATGTTGAGCTTTAAGCCAACTTTTTCACTCTCCTCTTTCACCTTCATCAAGAGGCTTTTTAGTTCCTCTTCACTTTCTGCCATAAGGGTGGTGTCATCTGCATATCTGAGGTTACTGATATTTCTCCTGGCGATCTTGATTCCAACCTGTGTTTCTTCCAGTCCAGCATTTCTCATGATGTACTCTGCATATAAGTTAAATAAACAGGGTGACAATATACAGCCTTGACGAACTCCTTTTCCTATTTGGAACCAGTCTGTTGTTCCATGTCCAGTTCTAACTGTTGCTTCCTGACCTGCATACAAATTTCTTAAGAGGCAGATCAGGTGGTCTGGTATTCCCATCTCTTTCAGAATTTTCCACAGTTTATTGTGATCCACACAGTCAAAGGCTTTGGCATAGTCAATAAAGCAGAAATAGATGTTTTTCTGGAACTCTCTTGCTTTTTCCATGATCCAGCGGATGTTGGCAATTTGATCTCTGGTTCCTCTGCCTTTTCTAAAACCAGCTTGAACATCAGGAAGTTCACGTTTCACATATTGCTGAAGTCTGGCTTGGAGAATTTTGAGCATGACTTTACTAGCGTGTGAGATGAGTGCAATTGTGCAGTAGTTTGAGCATTCCTTGGCATTGCCTTTCTTTGGGACTGGAATGAAAACTGACCTCTTCCAGTCCTGTGGCCACTGCTGAGTTTTCCAAATTTGCTGGCACATTGAGTGCAGCACTTTCACAGCATCATCTTTCAGGATTTGGAATAGCTCCACTGGAATTCCATCACCTCCACTAGCTTTGTTTGTAGTGATGCTTTCTAAGGCCCACTTGACTTCACATTCCAGGATGTCTGGCTCTAGGTGAGTGATCACACCATCGTGATTATCTGGGTCATGAAGATCTTTTTTGTACAGTTCTTCTGTGTATTCTTGCCATCTCTTCTTAATATCTTCTGCTTCTGTTAGGTCCATACCATTTCTGTCCTTTATCGAGCCCATCTTTGCATGAAATGTTCCTTTGGTATCTCTGATTTTCTTGAAGAGATCCCTAGTCTTTACCATTCTGTTGTTTTCCTCTATTTCTTTGCATTGATTGCTGAAGAAGGCTTACTTATCTCTTCTTGCTATTCTTTGGAACTCTGCATTCAGATGTTTATATCTTTCCTTTTCTCCTTTGCTTTTTGCTTCTCTTCTTTTCACAGCTATTTGTAAGGCCTCCCCAGACAGCCATTTTGCTTTTTTGCATTTCTTTTCTATGGGGATGGTCTTGATCGCTGTCTTATCACATAGTTTTATCCAAAAAAATTTGCTGCCATCCTTAACTTTGTTCTTCCAATAACAGTTCTTTTTTCCTTTGACTGTTCAATTGTTTTTTATTTTGTTGACACTTCCTCCTTAAGACCGCTTTTAAGCAATTCTGTATGGTAGAGTTTTTGTGATTTTCTTCATGTTCCTTGTGCTGGGAGCTTGTTGAACATCTGCAACTGTGGACTTATACTTTTCACCAAACATGGAGGAGTTCTGGCCATTATCTCCTCACACACTTTCATCATACGCCCCACCGCATGTCTCAGATACGTCCTCCAGGCACGTATGTTAGACTGCTGGAAGCTGTCCTGCAGATCACTAATATTCTGCTTGCTTTCTTCTTTCTACCACTTTGGAACTAGAAATATATTTTTGTCTGGGTACTAAATTTCAAATTTCACTAATCTTTTTTTCTTTCACATCTCATCTGAATTTCATCCCATGGTGTTTTTTATCTCATGCATTTTGGTTTTCATCTGTAAAAGTTCTGTTTGGATCATTTTTTCATATCTTCCTTGTCTTTATTTTATAAATTCAAACTTTCCTCTAGTTTATTAACATGTGGAATACAGTTATAATAACTGTTTCAATGAGTTTGTCTATTTATTATCTGTTATTCATGGGTGGATTTTGATTAATATTTCTCTTTCAATGTGGGTCATATTTTCCTGCTTCATTGCATACCTGGTAATTTTTAAACAGATGCGAACCATCATAAATGAGATTTGTTAATGTGTTGTAAATTTTTGTATTCCTATAATTATTTGGGGGCTTTGTTATGGTACACAGTTAAATTAATTGCAACTCTAAACTCTAATCCTTTTCAGATCTTTAAAAAAAATCTTTGCTGGTGCTAGAGCAGCACTGATTCTGGAGCTCAATCTGCCTCAAACACACCTCTGGACTCTGCCCTCTCCCCATGAATTAAGACATTCTCTGCCCAGGCCAGTGTGTGCAGGCCCAGTCCCAGCATGTAGCTCTGGGGACCTTCTCTCCCATCCTGGGTGGGGGGGTCCCACCTTCACCTGCTGGACTCCAGAGGACTCTCTGTTCTCTCTGTGCACCTCTCCCCTCCCTGGTTCTCTGTCTTGTGGATGCCAGTGGCCTTGACCTGCAGCGACATACCTCCATTGGGAGGGGGAGCAGAGGGCAGATGGACCCGCCTGTGCTGGGCCCTCAGGCCCCAGGGTCTGAGGGGAGAAGTGCTCATCACCTCTTTGATGCCCGTCTTCCTCTACAGCACTTAATAGCAACTCAGTCTCAAACTTGTTTAGTTTTCTTCTTCAGTCAGTTCAATTCAGCTGCTCAGTCATGTCTGACTCTGCAACCCCATGGATTGCAGCACACCAGGCTTCCCTGTCCATCACCAACTCCTGGAGCTTGCTCAAACTCATGTCCATTGAGTTGGTGAGGCCATCCAACCATCTCATCCTCTGTCGTCCCCTTCTCCTCCTGTCTTCAATCTTTCCTGGCATCAGCGTCTTTTCAAATGAGTCAGTTCTTCGCATCAGGTGGCCCAAATATTGGAGTTTCAGCTTCAGCATCAGTCCTTCTAATGAATATTCAGGACTGATTTCCTTTAGGATGGACTGGCTGGATTTCCTTGCTGTCCAAGGGACTCTCAAGAGTCTTGTCCAACACCACAGTTCAAATGCATCAGTTCTTCGGTGCTCAGCTTTCTTTATAGTCCAACTCTCACATCCATACATGACTACTGGAAAAACCATAGCTTTGACTAGATGGACCTTTGGTGGCAAAGAATTGTCTCTGCATTTTAATAAGCTGTCTAGGTTGGCCATAGCTTTTCTTCCAAGGAGTAAGCGACTTTTAATTTCATGGCTGCAGTTACCATCTGCAGTGATTTTGGAGGCCCCCTCCCCAAATTTTTCTCCTTAGAGTTTCACAACATGCTCTTGCTTCTCTCCGACTGGCCAGGGAGAGGCTCGTGATCAGGAACCAGGCCTGCTTTCTCCTGTTGCCTCCTGCAAGTGGTGTGATACACGCTCAGTACGCGCCCACTGAAGAAGACAATGGATGCATGGCTAGTGAGCTGTCATTGCAAGGGTGCCAATTGTATTTCTGGTTCCTATTTGCATTACAGCATAGACTGTCTCCTTTGAACCTGAGAAATCTTTGGTCCCAGGCGGCAGATTGCAGCATTACTATGCAGAGGAATAGCCATGGTTCCCTCATTTCAACCAGGCTTTATTGAGTGCTTGCCACAGTCATTCCCACCACTTGGCGTGTTCACGTGGCATGGACCACAGTGACACAATCACTTACTCATTCAACAATCACCCAGTGGCTCCTAATGCCAAGTGCCGGCAGGTCTGCAGTCCACCACCACACGAGTACTGGGGCAGGTCTGCGTATGGCTTTGGGTCGGAGTTCAAATATCTGGGAACATGCGCCAAAAAATGTTCCCAGGGAGAAGCAAGAAGGAGAGAGGAGAGAGGGGCAGGACTCGCCCCAGGACACGGGTTTGAGCAAACGGAGGACACAGGCCGTGGAGACTGGATCCGGGAGGTGGGAGGGCCACAGGGAGCTGTCCAAGGAGCCAGAGTGGGGCGCTGCCTGCCCCCCGGAAGCACCCGTGGCTTGTGGAGCCCTGCTGGGGTCCCTTCCTGGGGTCTTGGAGGCAGATTTGATACCGCCACAGGCTATAACATGACGAGTTGGCATCTGTGGGGGCACCCTGTCTGTGCTCATCCCGAGGTGCCTGATGGTGGCCAGGCTGACCAGCTACCCTCCGGCCACCAGGCGCTGTACCAGAAGTCCATGCAAGCGCTTGACCTGCTCCTCCAGGCCTTCATCTCTGAGAACGAGAGCATGGATGAGATCTGCTTCCTCCTGCAGGTGAGGGCTCCCAGTGCCCACCCCACCCCGGGGCCCACCCAAGGAGCACCCCACAGGTGGAGGGCCAGGAGGGCAGGTCAGCCAGTGTGCCCGCACATGTACCCAAGTGCTGGGGGTGTTCGCCTCTTCCCTCAGAACAGTGCGGACCCTGCAAGGAGCAGGAAGGCCCAGTGCCCTTACCTCTGGGAGCCCTGGGGCAGGGAGGATCAGCCCCTGTGGGCTCTCCCGCAGCCTGGAGAGGCCGTCCCTCAAACACCAGCCTCCCTCTGCTCCCCCTGCACAGCCCAGGGCCTAGGGGGACACCACTTGCCCCCAGAGCCTTGGGAGCCCCGAGGGGCAGTCATGTGGCTTCACCCTAAGGTGCCGGGCTTCTGGACAGGTAGGAAAGGGTAATATGCCCCATAGGCTGTAAGCCATCCCAGCCGCGCCCGACGTGGGTGGGAGCTGGACAGGAGGGCGGGCCCACAGGCTGAGGTCCCTGGCTCTGGCCTCCACCCCAGCACACAGAGCCCTGGCTGAAGTCGAGCAAAAGCCATGAGCGGAAGCGGGTGGTGCAGTCCATCTTCCTGCTCCTCAAGTATGTGGCGGACTACGTGAAGCTCAGCGTAAGTGCCCCGCCGGGCCCCCATGCCGCCTCCTCTCGACTCCCGCAGTCCCTGTCTGCTGAGCACAGGGATGCTTGGTGGGCGCTGTGGCCCAGACACCCTCCCACCAGGAGCCCAGTCCTGGGGTGGAGGTCATGGTTCAAATAGAACAGGGACGACCTGGATGGAAAGGCTCCCTGTGAGCAAGACTGGAAGGAAAGAGGGGGAAGCCGAGGGCTACCTGGAGCCCTCAGGCAAGGCCTGACGGAGGGGGCAGTGTTTGACCAGGCAGCCGATACAAGGACCAGCTGGAGGAGCGCTTAGCTGAGAGCTCAGCTCCAGGACCAGTAGGGTAGGGGGCGCCAAGACACAGAGACCTGGGGGGAAGAGGATGGACCCTGGTGTGGTCACTCCACCCTCAGCCAAGGCCCCAGGCTGTTGAAATACAACAGCAAACAGAAAAATATCCCAAAGCAGCCAGAAGGAAAGAGTGCACACACAGAGGCGGGCACACACGCACACAGGGAAGGACAGACAAGAAGTCCACTAACTTCCGGTCAGAAGCAACGAGGAAACAGGGGTCCTGAAGGTGAACAAGGGCCCTTCTGCAGACAGGGCGCCAACACCCAACCCGCGAGACGCTGAGCACAGGAATCGGCTGAGAGCTGCAGGGCTGGGAGGGACGGTGGAGGCTGGGCGGCTGCTCACTGCACGCCTCCCCCAGGAGGAGGCCATGCCCTCGGGGCTGGGCCGCCAGGTGGGCCTGCTGCTGCTGCTGTGGCGGGACAGGGACCAGCTCACCCAGAGCCACTCCCACCAGTGCGTCTACCTCTTCCTGCAGCTTCTGATCCAGCAGAAGGGTGAGCCGTGGGGCCAGGAGAGGCCTCCCTGGTGGTACGGGGGAGGGTGTCGTCTCCCAGGCTGCAGGAGGCAGGCCTCCCAACCCAGTGTCCCACCACAGGGAGCACGGCGGAGTTCATGCATCTGAATAAAATGAAGAACTTTGAAACAAAGGCTCACAAAGATTCAGAGCTGAAGTTCTACAGTTTGGTGAAGGTGAGGGCTGGGAAGGCTGGAGGGTGCTGGCAGCCGGCCCGGGGCTCCTGCAAAACCCTGGACTGTCCAAGAGCACAGGGTCGGCCTGCCCATTTCACAGATGGGGCCAGGTGAGGGACTCTGCAGTCTGGGTAGGAGTCAGGTTAGCAAGCGCCTGGTCCCCAGAGGTCTTTCTAGGGAAGTACCCCGTCTTTCTTCCCCTTAGAACTCCACCCCTGCCCCGCTCACCCAACTGTGACAGGGCCCCTTAGGAGATGCAGAGTCTGTGGTCTCACAGACATTTACAGAACCTCCCTTCCCATCATCCTCTCCTTCTGGCCCCCCGTGGTCCCCCACTAGGGTGACAGCTGGCCTTAGCACCCCCATCCCTGGTTAGGGCAAGCAGGATGGTTGGTCTCCCTTCTCTCGCCCCCTCTGCTCCCTGATTCCCACCCAGATCACGTCCTCGGGCTCAGCTCTCCCTTTGAGATGGACTGAGATTCTAGGGCTTGTGTTTGAGTCCAAGCTCTGCGCCTCACTGGTTGAGTGCCTTGGTGGGTCGTCGAACTTTGTGTGCCCGTTGTCCCACCTTCCAAGGGAGGCTCACCGAGCCCAGAATCCAGCCGCTCTCAGCACAGGCTGGGACAGGAGCATGGATATCCCTGAGGATCCCCCCCCCCCAAGAGGCTCACAGCAGAGAAGCCCATCCTTCTAGTGGGTTCCCCAGAGGCGGGGCCAGGGCAGGAGTCCCAGTGCCCTTGACAGAAGAGTGGGGAGGGCTGAGCAGGGCGTGGTCTCAGCCCGGCCGTGGGGGAGGCACCAGAGTCGGCTCCCCCTCATCCCAGGCTAGGGGTGGAGCACGGGCTGCTAGCTCTCTGACTCTGCAGAGCAGTTTCCCAGAGAAGGAGCAGCTGTGAGCCTGCAGCAGCCACATTTCTGGCTACTGAGCGGCGGTCCACGGCCTGTGGAGGCCAGCCGGGCCGGCACCGACAGCCTGCTGAGGGTAGGGGTTCAAGTGGGGCCCTCCTGGGGTCTCTGCAGTCTGTGCAGCTGGTGCTCACTCTGTCCCTGGGTAAGAGCACAGCCCAGCTTTGTCTCCGAACACACACGGGGACGGCCTAGAAGGCGGCTGACCAGGGAGGACCCCTCGGCCCTTCAGCCCGGCCCCTCTGCTGCAGACCTTGGACGAGCACCTCACGGTGGCACAGCACACGCAGCTCGTGCTCACGCTCCTGCAAGGGCTGTGCAGCCACGACTCCCTCAACAGCCACCTGGCCTCGGAGCTGCTCCTGACCATCATGGAGGACCGCAGCATCAAGCCAGAGCAGGTGGGCCGCCAGGCGGGGGCTGTGTGCACACCAGGCCTCTTCACCAAGGCCCCCTGAGCCCTGGAAGCAGGAAGTCCTAAGGCTACTCTTGGTCATCAGCTCTGGTCGGCAAGGCTGAGCTTCAGCCAAGCCCAGGGGTTCCCACCTGGCTGGACTCCTCAAGGTCCCAGGCCCCTGCCACAGGCAATCAGAGGGGCACCCTGCCTCTGTTGCAGTCTTGTCCAGCAAGAAAGAGAGAAAGGGGCCCCACCCCTGCTAAGATTTTAACTGCCTGGTCTGGCTTGGCCAACCTAGTCCACAGCCCACTCGGAAAGTCACCTTCCGCAGCGACGGCCAGGCCCACTGGCCCCTTGAGCTGATGTCCATTCTCACACGAGCCTGCAGCAATGGCGGGCTCAGCCCAGCTGGGGGCATCGCTCTTGGGGCCTGCACACATCCAGACACCCCACTGGCTACAGGCAGGGATGCCCTCCTGGAGGAGACCAGGCATGGGGGCTGCTCCGAGGCTCTCGTGGCCCACCCTCCCCACACAGGTGGCTGAGATCCTGCAGGAGCTGTTTCAGGAGCTGCCCTGCATCGTCTTCACGAGCGTCCTGCAGCCCACGATGAAGGCCGTGACGGTACTGGGCATGCAGCACACGCAGCAGACCGTCGAAGCGATGCTGTCACTGTGCCCTCCCTCAGAGAGGTATGTCACTTGCGTCCACAGCCCAAAGGTGAACATCCGTCCATCTCCGTGGTCCACCCTCCAGTCCAAAGACATTTCCCAAACTGACTCGGTTCCTGGGAAGGCAGAACTGCCCACGCACTTCAGCCCGACCCCACCCACTGCCTAGACTCCAGAGCCAGGGTGGCCAGGGGTCTCTGAAGATGCGCCACGCTGAGGGGCTAAGGCAGAGTGTCCCAAGAGGGGCCCCATAGCATGGATGCATCCCTTCAGGCTCAGAGAGCTCCCAGGAACCAACCTGCAGAGGGCGGGGAGGTCAGCTTGGGAACGTGACAGCACTAACGAGCCCACAGCAGCTCCCGCCGCTGCCCAGCCCTGAGCACACCATGTCCCAGCTGCCCCCTGGGCTAATATGGGATTTCCAGGAGCCACACCGTGAGGGCCATAGCATCATGTTAGAAACACAGCCTCTGGCCAGCCCCAGGGAAGCTGAGTCAGCAGTGGGATTCTAACCTGACTTGAGTGGTGTGTGAACTCTGAGGTCCAGGGGTGCTGGAGGTCATAGTGCCTCCTGAAGTATCTCGGGGAGCAGCAGCCTGCTGTGGGGTCAGCTGTGCCCCCCAACACTCACCCCAGGGCTCACCTGTCCCCCAGGCTGCTGAGGGGTGCACCCTGCTGGGTATGAGCCCCACTTTACAAGTGAGGCGACAGGCAAGAGAAAGACAAGGTTTGCTCACATCCCGGGCGATGGGATACGAGGTGGGGTTGAGTGTGAATATTGGGGACAGCCAGCCCAGACAGAACTTCAAGCAGGGCCTCCTCCACCATGGGTCACTGGAAGATAGCCGCTGGACCCGCCCCCGCCCCCAGTCTAGGGGCTTCCCTGATCCTGCAAAGCCTGGCTACCTCCACTGCCCTGCTGCCCTGGGGTCGTGTCCCAGTGGCCCCTCACCCAGAGTGCCCAGCCAGCTGGCGGGACTGATCCCTACCTCCCCAGGCAGGTCATGCCCCTGTGGAAGGCCCTGGCCACCAACAGCCGGCTGGCCCGCAAGGTCATCACGCTGCTCTACACGAAGCTGAAGCTGCGGCCCCCCGAGAGCTCATCAAGGTCCCGGTGCAGGCCGAGCTTGTTTCCCTGCTGGTGAGCCCTTCCCTTGCACCCCAACCCCTGCAATGGGAGTCTGACATCCGGGGGCCCTGGGGAGGCCACGGTGGTCTGGCAGAGGGTTTCCCCAGATGCTGAGTCCCAGGGTGGGGCCAGCTTGAGGCTGGCACCAGACCCTCCTCAGGGACCAAGGGCAGTGCTTGTCCTGCTGCAGGCACTGGGCACCATCTATGAACTCCTCTACATACATGAGTACAAGGCCACGGTGCGCTGGGCCTTCGCAGGGATCCTCCTGGGCCTTCTCACCCAGCTCCACTACCTCTTTGAGCTGGATGTGGTGGAGGGCATGTCCGACTACCAGGAGGAGGCCCTGGAGGCTAAGGCCCTCAGCCCCTGCAGGTGAGATGCGAGACTGGGCCCAGCCCCTTCTCAGGACCCCAACCCACACCTTCTTTCTGGCTCCTTCCACTCAACCCTAGAAGCCCTGGTGGGCAAAAGGACTGGGGCTAAGGGCTGGGCACCCACCCAAAAAGGATGAGCTCTGGTCCCACCTTGGGGTCCAGGGTGGGGAGCAGGGGACTGAGCAGCAGATGGCCACCAGGGTGATTCCTGCAGGAGGGGCGTGTGGGAGGACGCCGCTCACCCCACCCAATCGGGAGAGCGCAGGTTATGCCGGAGAAGCGGGCCCTTGCCCTCATTCACCCCATCTCAAGACCCTTCTTGCCCCTAGGACATGTCTGGAGGCTCTAAAGGGTCTCTTCTGGACCACCAATTACTGGGAGGTGTTCGCCCACCTCAAGCTGCTAAGGGGCTGGGAGCTTTTAGAGCACCTGGAAACCTACACCGAAGGGGTGACCCTCCTGGCCAGGTAAGCTCCAAGCCTGGGAGGCGCCTGCCCCAGACCATACCCCTGATGGACCCCCCCCCTCGCCCCCCGAAACTCCTTACTGGGACCCTGCACTCCAGACTGAGTCACCTGGGCCATGTCCCTGAGTAAGGAAGGTCTGTTGGGGTAGAGGGGTCCCTTAGCCAAGGAAGGAGACTTCATGTCCCCTTGTCTGCCTCCTCCATCTAACAGGGCCATGGCCCACTATGACTGTGAGGTCAAAGCGGTCTTGGGGCAGGCAGTCATCTTCCTGAAGAGCCCTGAAGAACGGGACAACATTGTAGCCATCCTCATCATCACAGAGGTCAGCCCCTTCTAGCCACGCCTCACCTCGGCCCCTCCCCAGTGCCCTCTGGCCCTCAGGACAGAGGATGGACTTCCATTCCTACCCCTGAAACACAGGCCCCATAGCTTCCACCCCGCCATGTCAGGTCTACTTGCTGCCTGGAAGCCCTGCCGTGCCTCTAGCCCCACTGTCTCATGCCAGGCTACGGGCCCATCTCCCCTGGCAGCCGTAAGTAACTGGCGAGCTGACTGTGCCGCCCCTGCCTAGTTTCTCAGTGGCCAAGAGCTCACCCAGTACATGTCTCGGAGAACCATAGACAGCTTCCTGAACCTGGGCCTCAACAACCCCAACCCGCTGGTGAGGGCCATGAGCCTAAAGGGCCTCAGCAGTAGCCTCATGCAACCTCAGAAGGTGAGGAGGGAGCAGGGAGGCTTCAGGGAGGAGGGCGCGGTAGAGAAGAGCCTCCGCCCAGGTCACCTCGGAACGGGTAGATGAGGAAGGCACGGCAGGCCAGGCCGGGGCGGGGCAGACAGGGAGGGCTGGGGACACCCTGCTGCACTGTGCAGCGCCTCGGGTCCTAGACTTTCTGGACCGGAATGGGCTCAGCGACTTTGAGGTCCGCGACCCCGGCCTCCTTTCCAGGTAGACATCCCTAACCAGAGGCACTCCTGCCAGGTCGTCCGTCCATACTCCACCCAGACACCGAGAGCTCACACCTGCCTCTATGGGGACGCCCTTCCCTCTCCTGCCCTGTCGGCCTCCAGGCACACGTCCTCCTCCAAGACCCCGGCTGGGGGCTGGGGCCGGGTCTCCACTGGGCGCGAAGGGGGTCCAGGAGTGCAGAGGAGAGGCAGCCTCAGCGGGGCACTCGGCCTGGGTAGATGGTGCTGGTGGAGAGGCGGGGAAGGGCACCGCAGAGGCCGCCGAGCGGGCCAGCGGGCGGCCGCATCTCCCGGCAGGTGGTCCTGCTCCGAAACCAGCTGACCGGGATGCTGGACAGCTTCCTGAAACCTCAGCCCGAGGACCTGCTGGGCCTGATGGAGATCCTGGGTGACGTCCTGCACCACCTGGGCGCCCAGGGCGTTGGCGCCGTCAGCGTCAAGATGGCTCAGCACCTGCTGCCTCTGTTTGAAGCCGTGAGGAACCCAGTGCCTAAGCCTGCCAATCAGAACAGCCAGAGCCGCCACAGCCCACGCCCACCCACCCCTACCAATCAGAGCAGCCAGAGCAGCGAACACTCTCCAATCAGAGCAGCTAGGGCGGTTACCTCCTACCAAGCCAGAGCCGCCACACACCCTCGCCCACCCCACCCCTGCCAATCAGAGCAGGCACAGCAGTGTACACCCTCCAATCAGAGCAGCCAGGGAGGCTAACTCCTGCCAATCAGAACAGCCAGAGAGGTTAACCCCCTCCAATCAGAGCAGCCGAAGCTGCTGCTCCTGGCTACGTGGTGGAGTCCACCTGTCCACAGGTGGAGCCCAGCGGGAACCTGGCCCAGGGCAGGACGGTTCTGTGAGGCCTTGAGGCTGCCTCAGAGATAGTCATCCTCATTCCTCACCCAGAAGTGGCGGTGGGCTGGGAGCAGAAGGCAGGGCCCACCTAGGTTCACACGTAGAGAATGAGTGGGGGCAGGGTAAATGGTTTCACGGGTTCTGAATGAATGAGAGGCTTAAGAGTGGTGAGGCTTGAACTGAGGCAGAGGACCAGAAGGACCTCAGGGATTGCGAGCACAGTCCTCAGGGACTGTGTGTGTGTTGGGGTGGGGGGTGGGTAGGCAGACTGTGCCACCCTTCATGCTGTGTCTAGGAGACCTCTGGGGCTGCTGTCCCAAGGTGGTCTGATGAAGCTGGAAGAACTGGGGCGCAGAGTAGGATAGTGGGATTCAGCACTCAGTGGGGCCCAAGGACAAAGGCGCTATTGTCAGCCCCCTGCCATAAAAGGGGAAACAGTCATGCACTGAAGAAGCCTTGCTCAGGGTCACAGAGCTAGCAGGTGACAGAGCTGGCTCCAGGGCCTGTGCCCTAACCCCTGTCCCAGTCTCCCTGGGAGTGGGAGGTGTGGTTGCTGGCAGTCTGAGGCCCCCAGAGAAATAGCACAGGAGAAACACCGGGGTAAGAGGCCAACCCAGCAGAAGGCGGCAGCTGTGGGAGGGGGCGGCAGGAACAGGCAGCCAGGAGAGAGAGCAGCCAGCCATTGTGACCCGTGCTGGGGCAGCCTGGGCAGCAGGGCCGGGGGGTGGAGGGAGGGTTCGGCTCGCCCTGTGCTGAAGAGAGCAGGCGTGATGGCACCCACTGGCCACTGCCATCGCTGGGCTGGAACGGAAGGTGAGAGGTGGGTGGCAGCAGGCAGGGCAAGTGGCCTGGTGGGGCTGGGGCTGCAGTGGGGCCTCGGGCGCCAGCAGACTGCCTGGCTGAGGGGAGGACCTGCCCGTCTCTGGCAGGAGCAGGAGGGCGTGCGCGGCGGAGCCATCTTCCTATACGGAGATGTCATCTACAGCGGTGGCAAGAAGTTCCGACAGGCGCTCAAGAGCCACGCCTTCCAGGCCCTGGTGCCCCTGCTCTTCCACCTGGCTGACACCTGCCCTGAGGTGGTCACGGTGAGTGGTCTGGCGTGCCTGTCTTCGTCAGCTTGGGTTGTGGTTGTAAGCCGCCACCAGCGTTGTCACTGAGATCCAGAGCCTGGAAGACCAGCGCCCTTCGGCCACTCTCCATGGTGTGTGGATGGCCATCCTCTCCCTGTGGCCTCATGCACTGGTCCCTCCTGGGTGCCTGTGTCCTGATCGCCCCTCCTTATCAGGACACCAGTCACACTGGATCAAGGTGGCTCTCAGACCTCGCCTTAACTCAGTCACCTCCCTAAGGACCTTTTCTCCAAATACATTCATACCGTAAAGTCCTGGGGTTTAGGACTTCAACACATGGATCTTGGTGACACAATTCTGCCCATCACGGGGACACAGGGACTCTCTAAAGGAGTTGCGAGACCAGGGTCCACGGCTGGTGGGGGTGGGTGAGCAAACGGCCAACACGCTTCCTTGGGTGCCTAGCCCCTGAACTGGGAGACGCACTCAGGGTTGGGAAGGAGGCCTGGGTGGCCAAGGCACCGCTGGAACCCTCCCGTGAATGACAGCAGGACACGCGAGGGTCTCTGGGAGTGAAGACTGCCCCGGGGCCCCACTTCCTGCCGTGGTGCAGCTCCCCTGAGGTGGAGCTGGGAGACGGTGCTTGCTGGGCCCGGGAGGGCGCAGTGCGCGGGTGGTGACCTGTCTCTGGGCACCCACAGAAGACAAAGTTAACCTTCCTGCGCTGCGCCATCCTGCTGAAGTGGGAGTTCCGGAAGGAGCTGTTCAGCAAGTTGGCCTGGGGTCATGGCCCAGGCGCTGAGAATGACATCTTTATCTACATGGTGAGATGCTGGCCCCCCCGGGGGAGGGGCAAGGAGGCAAGGGAGGTGGAGATGGGCTGGGGGCAGACAGGGTCCCCTGAGGGGTTCCCAGAGTGGGCCGGGCAGATGCCAGCGCTCCCTCAGGTGCCCCCGCCTCGGTCCTGTGGGTGTTTATGAAATGCTGGCTCCGTGTTGGGTTGGAGACCTCAGCCTCTGGCAGGACGCTGTTGCCTCTCTGCCATGGCACTCAGGGCCTCCAGGGTGGGCCACGCAGGAGACCACACCCCTGCCACGGGTCTGGACCAGGGGGCCCTGCCGGCAGCAGCCCCACACTGCTGTGGAGGGGCCCCGGGGGACATTGCGGCCCCTGACGTCCCAGTGTGGACGTCGGGCAGGCCCTGTAGGTCCCAGGACCAGCAGTGGGCCAGACCCCGACCCTGCACGGAGGAGATGTGTGCGCAGGTGGACATGGATGGGCTGGGGAGAGCAAGAGATGCCACAGCTCCACAGCTCTATATTCTGGGCCTGAGGTGATCCCTGCCCTGGGCGTGGCAGCTGCAGGCTCCAGGCGCAGACAGGGCCCCGCTCCCTGGCACGGAGGAACAGCAGGACACTGGATCCCCGCGTGTGCACTTCTGAACAGAGGAGACCCACAGACCGCCCACGTCCTGTGGGCTCACCCTGTGGAGCCCAGGAAGTGTGGGCTCCCAGAGGCCACTTCCTGGGAGACATCTGGACCGTAGGAGGGTGGGGCAACTGGGAGGCAAGGTCCCACCAGAGATGGGCGTGAGAAAGGAGGTCCGGCAGAGCCCAGCCCTGCCAGGGGTCCAGATTCCCTGCCCTGAACCAGCCCTGGACCAGCCCTCGACCCAGCCCGGGGTCACGGCCCTCCCTGTTCCAGGCTTGGAAGGCAGGGCCAGGAAGCGCGAGGGCCACTGCCTATCGCCCACCCATCTCCTTCCCCACTACCCCAGATAGAGAGCAACTTCAGCAGCTACCACCAGTTTCTGATGCAGGCGCTGGCATACCTGGACAGCCCCAACAGGCACCTGAAGCTCACGGCCATGAAGTTCATTGGTAGGTGTGGCCGTCGCCCTATCCACATGAAGCTACACTTCCGGGCCCTGAGGTCCACTTGGTCTGCCAGCCAGGCACCTGCCCCTTGTCCTTGCCTGCCTCCCTCAGCGGCCCTCACCCTCCCCCCTGCAGGGGGCATCCTGCAGGACTACTTCACCGATCTCTGCTTCTACCTGAAGAAGGGCGACATGAAGACCCTCAAGAAGTGTAAGCACAGGGCCACCCTGAGCTGCATGGGAACTCCCCTGATGCTGGAACGGCCTCAGCTCCTCCCCAGGGTGGGCCGTCGTCTTCCCCTTGAGAACTGATTCCAGGACAAGCCATGACCTACCCCCTACACACACCCCATGTGGGCCCAAGGGACAGGCCGTGACCCGCCCCCCTCATACCACTCTGATGGAGCCCCTGGAAGGGCAGTGTCTTCAAAGACTGGATTCCCAGGGCAGGTCCTGTCCCCTCCCTCTGCACCTGCCCTCCGCACCACGGCCGGCTGCGCCGCGGCTGGAGGACCCTTGGGTCTCTGCTGCAGACTTCGAGATGCTCAAGGAGGACCCGGACTCCGTGAGCCGTAAATTCTACAAGCACTTCTCCGAAGACGTCACTGAGCTGTCCCAGTATGTGATGGTCTTCTGAGTCAGTCTGGGGCTGCCAGTGTTTGCAGTTGGTTTTGTTGTGTTGTGTTTTTTGGTTCTGTATTAAATATGAGGAGTTTCTTCTGGCCTCCCTGGGCTCTTCCTACCCTGAGCCCTCCTGATGCACCCTCCTCAGCCAGGGCCTGGCAGCCTTCCCTCCAGATCCAAATGCTGACTGGCCCTGGACCTGAAGGGCCGGCAACACAGGGTCCTCAGCATCTTGGCTGGGCATCTCCTTTGGCTGCGTGAGCCAGGCACTCCCCTGAGGGCACTGGGCCTGGAGCCACAGGGGTCGCTTTGGCACCCCCTCCTCACTCCTTCCCGGCCTTTCCAGATCCCATGATGCTTCCTCCCAACTTCTAGAATCTTCCATGTGCCTCACTCTGGTCCAGGCCCTGAGCTCCCTGCTTTCTGTGCCGACCCCTTACTAAATGAGCATACCACCCCTGCCCATCCTGCCCTCAGGAACCTGTTTAACTCTGAAGTGTGGCCCTGGGACCCTCGGCAATTTGTTCCCCACGTCCCACCGCCTTTCGGCCGAGGCCCTCCCCCTGCCTCTGCAGAGTCCAGGGGCCCTGCCCAGCCCTGTCCAGGGTGGCCATCCTTCCCAGTCCAGACTTTACCCCTTCACCTTCGAAGTCTTCCCTCTTGCCAGGGCCCAGGTGGGGGCCTCTGGCTGAGCCCAGCGAGGACCCTGAGCATCAGCAGTTGTGGGGAGGTGGTGTGGAGCCGCAGGAGCCAAGGGCAGAGCGTGTCTACAAGAGAGAAGGGAGTGGGCAGTGTGGAGCACTCACAAGGTTGGGGATAAGGAAGGCAGAAGGATGCAGGTCTTCCCAAGGTCACTTCAGGGTCGGCAGGTTGACAGAAGATAAAGGGAGAGAGTCCAGCCTCCATGGTGCGCAGACTAGATGCTCTGAAGACACCTCCCATCAAAATACAACCGGATCTTGGATAAGTTACAATAACTGTGCTTTTTAATATATGGCTGCCTCTCAGAATCACTGGTGTGAACAAGCGGAGAGCAGTCTGACCCTTGGATGACTAGAATACATGTATCTGATAACCCAGCAATTCCACTCCCGCATTTACAAAACAGAGATCCTTGTACAAGTCCGAAAGTGCAGAGCGGTGCTTGTGATGGGGGGACATTTGAGTCGTGGACACGCGGACCACATCCATCTCCCTTGGGTGTGACAGTGAGTTTTTAGATAGAACACAAAAGTACAATCCATGGAGGAAAAAATGAGGCTAATTTTTTTAAATTAAAAATATTTTTTTAATTAAAAAACCCTGCTCTACAAAAGATACTGTTGAAAGATCGAAGAGACCAGTCAGAGACTGGAAGAAAATACTGATAAAGGATGTATCTGATAAAGGATGTCTAAAACAATGAGGAACTGCAAGTCAGCAATGAGAAAATCAACATTTCCATGTCCCTCTTGTGTGATGGTTGTGAGGGTCTCAGTCCAGACCTCACCCCAATCTTTCTTGGCTGTGCGAGTCATATGTTGTTGAAACTCATCAAATGCTTAAAATGGGTGATGCTTATTCTATATATCTTATATCTCAATAAAGTTGGATAAAAATATAAAATTCAAGAATGCACATCACAGTTTCTACGCACAGAGAATGTTGTTATGTATAGCTTCATATAATCTGTGATACACATTCAGCAGTATTTTTTATTAAAAGAAACCATGTCAAGAAAAAAAAGAGAGAAATAGCAGATCAGATGCACACATAGCAACCCAGATGGATCTTTGAGGAAAAAAAAGCTCAGTGGAAAAAAAAAGTGAAAAACAAAATTGAGATATATAGCAATATAATTTAAATAAATTTAAAATATGTACCTTTTATTACTGTGGTTATAGAAGATGTTCACGTTACAGGAAGCTTGCGAAGGGTATAAGGAACCTCTGTACTATCTCAGCAACTGTTCTATAAGCTTATTTCAGAATAAAAAGCTTTTAGAAAACACTTTTTTTTCCTCCCTAAGAGCACTTACAAACAAAAAAGGCATATTAACTAAATTAGAGTAGTTGCTTATAGGTTGGTGGGAGGATTATGGGGGCAAAGAAGAATAAATAAACACGTTAATAAGCCAGAGTGGGACTTGCGTGGGCAGTGGTGATAACGTGCCAGACCTTAATCCTCTGTGGAAAGAAGAGTTTACCATCAACAGATTGAGGGGCTTAGGAAAACATACTCCAGGAGGAAGGAGTGAAATACCCTGGTGCAATAGGGTGATTTATAATAAGGAACACACACTTGATCTTCTTCCCTCTTCTGGCACAGAGTGCCCCAAACCCTTGCAAGTGAGGAGGTTGAAAGAGTCTTTCTGCATGTCAAAGAGGTAGTTTCTGGACCCACCAGAGGAGAGGGCTGGCTGCCAGGAGAGTCAACCTTGGGACCAGAGGGAACTGTGAACCTACCCCCGGCTCTGGGGAGGGGAGAGGGGCTGGAGGTGGCATCCACGGCCAGAGGCCAGGGCTTTAATCAATCCTGTCTCTGTGATGAAGCCGCCATACAGCCCAAAGGCAGGGATTTAACACGTGATGATGGAGAAGAGAGATGGCGGGAGCTCTAGCCCTTTCCCCACGCTTTCCCTGTGTGTCCTCCATCGGGCTATTCCTGGGCCTTGTCCTGTTACCATAACCAGTGATGCAGCCAGTACAATGCTGCTCTGAGCTCTGCTAGCAGCTCTGGCATATCCACCAAGCCCAGGCGGGGGCCTGGGAGCCCTGAGTCTCAGCTGTTGCTCAGAGGCACAGGTGACTACCTGGACTTGAGGCTGGTGTCTGAAGCGTTTGTGGAGGGAGTAGCCATGTGGTCTGAGGCCTTAACCTGTGGCTCCTGACGCTGCCGCAGAGAGAGGGGTCAGAGCTGAGCTGAACTGGAGAATAGCCAGCTGATGCATAGAGCACAGCCTGTTGGTGGTGTGGGAGAAACGCCCCATGCACACCCATGAATCGGAATTGGTGCGCAATCCAGTTAAGTGGTGAGCCAAGAGACTGTTATACACACAAGTAAATATAACCAAATGCTGTCTGTTTTTAAAAAAGATAATGCCGTGCCTGCGTGCTTAGTCGTGTCTGACTCTTGGCGACCCTTTGGGCTGTAGCCCGCCAGGCTTCTCTGTCCATGGGGCTTTCCAGGCAAGAATACTGGAGAGGGTTGCCATTTCCTTCTCCAGGGGATCTTCCCGACCCAGGGATCAAACCCACATCTCCTGTGTCTCCTGCGTTGCAGGCAGATTCTTTACCTGCTGGGCCATCAGGGAAGCCACAAAAAGATAATACCTAATTAAAGGCAGTAGAAAAATACAGAAAGAAAATAATAGAAAATATTACCATGTAAGCCCCAAGAAAGTATTCCAAGGTCCTTATGTTGTATGAAAGGGGGGTTAATATATTGATAAATTTTGGTCCTTCAGTCAAATAACTGGTTATATTTCAACTTCTGAAAGGTAAGCTGAAAGGAAATAGAATCTATATAGTTTACCAACAAATAAAAGATAAAAGTGGACTAAAAATAAATGTGTTAAATGTAACCACTCCAAAAATCAAGAAAGAGCATGTTTTTTTTAAGAGTGAAAACAGGACAAATATAGAACACTAAAGAAGATGGGGAAACAAGTCCAAAGATGTTGGTAATTACAAAAAATATGATTAAAACACAAAGCCCAGAGTCTGTTCTTTATAACCGAAAGACAAAAGAAAAGAGAGAAGGCACCGTTCAAACAACTGGGCACTACAAAGGGGACCCAACTAGACTCCTCAGAAATCAAAAAGGTGAGAACAAGATGAGCAATTCAGTTCTAATACATTTGAAAATGTAGTTGGAATAGGTGGATTTCTAAAAATATACAGCGTGCTAAAAGTGACTAAGGAAGAACTAGAAAGCCTGACTAGTTCTATAATTTAATGCTGATGAGCAGGACTAGTTAAGGGGAGATGGGGAAGAGTCTCGTGAGCCAGGGAGGCGCATTCCTGGAGACGGAGGTGGAGAGGGAGTCAGGGTGGGTGTGGGTCCCGGCTGGAGGAGGAGCGAGGAAGCGAGGTCGCCCTCCTGCCTGAGACCCCTGTCAGGGCCAGGCCGGGGTCCAGGCGAGATGGACCTCCCTTTGTGCCCAGGGCCAGTGCTGTGTTGAGAGCACAGCAGCTGCAGCTGAGACCCAAGCTCGGGGCACCACTCACTTGTCCCTGCGACTCCGGGCAAGTTGCCCAGCCTCCCTGCAGGCCAGTCTCCTCTTCTGCAAAGGGGGATGTGAGTAACCGCACCGGATGCCTGCCGTCCAGCCCTCTGTCCAGACAGGGAGTCTCATGAAGACTCAGGTCCTCACAGAGGGCTACCTTCTCCGGGAGCCCCCGCACCCACCGCGACAGTCCCTGCAGGCCTGGGGCGCACGGCGGGGGCAGCGTCGACGGGCCACAGAGAACACTGGAGCAATTTGCCTGGACTGAGCCCACCTCAGGCTCGACTGTCCGGAGCGGCCCCTGCCCTGGGTGTGGGCTTCCAGTCTGCAGCCTGGCCCCCGCCTCGGCCTGTTCTGCTCACTCCGCTTACTGTGCTGTCCCTCTCCCCAGCGCCCAGAGGCAGGTAGAGGTGGCCAGTGCAGCCTCCCTGTGTGCTCTGGGGGGGGGGTCTTCTCCCCCAGGTTCTCTCAGTATCCCAGCTGTTGGGAGAGCAAGCCTGCTCTGAGGGAGACCAGATTCCCAGGCCAAAGCCTGATGACTCTGGAGACACTCAGGACCAGGGAGGGGAAAGGACAGGGAACTCCAGCCAGATTGGGGCCAGAAGAGCCTCTCTCTCCTCCCAAGGGCTGATACCCCATCAGCAGCCTCTGAGCCTGTGTTCAGAAGAAGGCCCACCTAGGTGCCCAGCTACCCACCCTGCCCACCTGCAGGCTCAGCCTGTCCCCTCCCCGGGGGATCACGTCCCTCTTCTGGTTGCCTATGCTGACTCTCAGGGTCCCGCCCTCTCCTCCTAAGAATCAGCACCCAGCCCCACCCCGTCCCTCCCCTTCCCTGCCCTGCACCCCTGCCCACCCTCCTCCAGCACAGAGCTGGCCTTTAGCAGGGACTGGGGTGGAGTCTGTCAATCACTTCCCCACTAGGGGCTGGGGGTCTCTGAGCCTGGAAAGGATCTCAGGGGGTCTGGAAGGACACAGGAGCGAGGCAGGGCACGGGGCGCAGACACAGAGAGCTGGTGAGTGGACAGGTCCCTGAGGCCAGGGGCAGCCCACCTGTCCTGGCACCTCGACCTCCAGGCGGCCCCCACCTACCATCTGCCCCCCAAGGAACTCCGAGTAACAGAGAGGGGGGAGCCCATGGGGGCGCCGCCTTCTGCCTCTTCCCAACTCCCCTTCCGGGTTGGGGGTCCATATGGTGTTCCCAGGGAGCCATCTGAGCCCAGCAACACCTCCTCCGCCTTCCTGGGGCGACTACCACTCCCCACCCCACCCCACCCCCTCGCCCAGCCCTGGCTCTCCCCATTCCGTCAGGGTGCCCACTGGCTGGGAGGCCAGGCTTGGGTATGGGCTGCGGGACGTGGGGAGGAAGAGGCCCTGCCCTCCTGTCCCCCGAGCCTGGGGAGGGGCCTGGACTGGACTGTGCTGACTCCCCACGCGTGAGCGCGGGTTTCCAGACAGAGGAGTCTCAGGCTCCGTATTTCCAAACTCTGGGGCCAGCGCACTTCCATCAGGCAGCCGCACTCGGCCTGGCAGGCTCCGGGCGTCTAGCCTGAGTGGACCGCCAGGCCCCCAGCCAGCACCCGGCCCCAGGCCCGACCACCCTCTGGGGTGGCCCTGGGGCTGGCAGTCCTGGGGGCGAGGCTGGGGAGCCGCGCAGCTGGGCGCTGACGTGAACAGAGCCGGCGGGCGCTGCTTCCGCCTCTGCCAAGGCCTTATTTGGAGATGCTTCCGCTCCAAGTAGGGCCGTGACTGGCACACTCAGAGCTATTCAGAGGCGCCCCTCCTCGCCTGGCTATTTTTAGGGCCTGAGAAAATAAGTCGGGGAGCCCACTGCTCCCCGGGCCTGGAGAAGTGCCGAGCCAGTACGCTGGCTGAGCAGGGGGGTCTCGGCTGAGCCGGAGGAGACACCGAGGACCAGCGGGGAGGGGCCTGCCCGAGGTCGAGGCTGCCTGCTCTGGCAGACCCACGGCCGGGAGCAGGGGCCACCATCGGCTTGCCCTGCATGGGGGGGGTCTTACTGCCTTGGGCCCCTCTGCAGGCCTCTCTGAGCAGACCTGGGCAGGGGCATGGATGCTGCAGTGGGTAGGGGGGCAGCAGGGGTGGGGACATGCCAGAGGAGTTCCCACTGGAGCCAGAATCAGCCCACCGTCTCCCCGGGGGCTGCAGGGAGGGGACTGTGGAATCCCACTGGCAGGGGCTCGGAGACCTCCCAGGCTACAGGCAGCCAGGGGCAGAACCGGAACATGGGCGGGGCCTTGTACCCGCACCCCCACCCCCCTCCCCCGCCCCGCCCATGAGCCCTGTGTTCTGAGTTTCCGGGGCGGCTCCAGGCAGACCCTTGGTCCCCTCCCAGGGCCTAAGGGTGGGGTTTTCTCAGAACAGGCCTTCAGTCAAGATACCTGCTGAGGAGTTCAGCGGGAGGCCCGGTCCCCCAGATTTTACCTCTCTCAGAAAGCGTGGATGGCCTGGTCACTTCCCAGGGAGACAGGATGGCTGAGACAGGGGTGGGTGGCATTTTCTGGGCTTCTTAAGTGGCACCCCAGCTGCCCTGTCACCTCGGGGATCCACGTGGAGAAGGTTCAGGGAGGCGGCGGTTCTCCAGGCCCTCCCTTCCCCATCACAGGCCCTGGTTTCAAGAGGTCACCGTCAGCAGGTGGAGCAGGACTGGGAAGGACACTGTGAGCCAGTGGAAGGTTCTGGAACCAGCCCTGGAGTAGGAAGCACACAGGATTTGTGTGGGAAGCCTGGGAGTGGAGGGGTCAATCATTCCTCTTGAATGAGACACAGAGGGGACAGCGGAGGCTAGGGGTGCTCCCCTGGTGGTTATGAGCAGCCCAGACGGTGATGGGGGAGACGAGAACTGAGCAGGTCAGCCGCTGGGGGCAGGAAGCCTTCCCACTGCAGCACAAGGTTAGACTGTAGGGAGGACTTCCTGACAGCAAGTGTGTCTGTGCTGGACGGGGGCCAGGAAGTGTGGAGGGGGAGAGACAGGTGGGAAGACTTAGCCAGAAAAAGCCTCTACCTGCCTGGAGGCGGGCCCACCCCAGGGAAGGGAGGGGGCCTTGTTGGATGTCCCTCCGTGCCTGCACTTTTGGCGCTGGTGACAGGAAAGGGAGTGAGCAGACGGAAGCCAGGTGAGGAGGAGCCGCCTCCCGTCTCAGGAGCGTGGGTGCTGGTGAAATGTCGGCTCCTGACGGCTCCACCCCCAGGTGACTCAGAGGCTCTAGTCACTGTCCTTATGCACCCCTCCTTCTACCTGTCAACCCGTTTGTCCTCCAGATGCTCCCAGTCTGTGGGTGTGGGGGACAAGGTGACCCGGTGAGATTCTGCTTTTCAATCCCAGAAGCCCCACCATCAGCAACATAGATCATGGTGACTGCCATCTTAGGCATCACCAGCACCAAAATCACTCCCACCACCATCACTACCTCCATCTCCAACTCCACCACCATCACCATCTGCATCCTCCCCACCATCAGTACCTCCATCTCCAACTCCACCACCACCACCATCACTACCTCCATCTCCAATTTCACCACCACCACCATCACTACCTCCATCTCCAACTCCACCACCACCACCATCACTACCTCCATCTCCAACTCCACCACCACCACCATCACTACCTCCATCTCCAATTTCACCACCACCACCATCACTACCTCCATCTCCAACTCCACCACCACCACCATCACTACCTCCATCTCCAATTTCACCACCACCACCATCACTACCTCCATCTCCAACTCCACCACCACCACCACCACTACCTCCATCTCCACCACCACCACCACTATCACTACCTCCATCTCCAGTTTCACCACCATCACCATCACTACCTCCATCTCCAACTACACCACCACCACCATCACTACCTCCATCTCCAGTTTCACCACCACCACCATCACTACCTCCATCTCCACCACCACCACCACCACCACCACCACCATCACTACCTCCATCTCCAGTTTCACCACCACCACCATCACTACCTCCATCTCCAACTCCACCACCACCACCATCACTACCTCCATCTCCAACTTCACCACCACCACCATCAGTACCTCCATCTCCAACTCCACCACCATCACCATCTGCATCCTCCCCACCATCACTACCTCCATCTCCATCTCCACCACCACCACCATCACTACCTCCATCTCCAACTCCACCACCACCACCATCACTACCTCCATCTCCAACTCCACCACCATCACCATCTGCATCCTCCCCACCATCACTATCTCCATCTCCAACTTCACCACCACCACCATCACTACCTCCATCTCCAACTTCACCACCACCACCATCACTACCTCCATCTCCAACTCCACCACCATCACCATCTGCATCCTCCCCACCATCACTACCTCCATCTCCAACTCCACCACCACCACCATCACTACCTCCATCTCCAACTCCACCACCATCACCATCTGCATCCTCCCCACCATCACTACCTCCATCTCCAACTCCACCACCACCACTATCACTACCTCCATCTCCAACTCCACCACCATCACCATCTGCATCCTCCCCACCATCACTACCTCCATCTCCAACTCCAACTCCACCACCATCACTACCTCCATCTCCAACTCCACTACCTCCATCTCCAACTCCACCACCATCACCATCACTACCTCCATCTCCATCTCCACCATCACCATCACTACCTCCATCTCCATCTTCACCACCACCATCACTACCTCCATCTTCAGCTCCATCCACAAACTGTCAGCACCACCTTGGGCTGCACACGCTCCTGCCCATCGTAGTAACCACCACCATGGCCAGCCCCACCCCTCTCCTTTGGGCACGGTGGTGCTGCTGAAGGCAGGCGACAGGCAGCAGAGCAGATGTTCTCGGCTTCATGAATGACAGGTTACATGGCTGCCCTTGGGTAACCCACCTGTAAGGGCAAGGATTTGGGAATCAGAGCCCGGAGAGTGGGGCTTAGATGCACCCTCATGCTCACCACCCAGAGGGACTGACGAGATCTCTTCGCCCCCAAATCTTGGCGTCCTCATGTGCAGATGTCCCCATCGGGGGCACAGCATTCTGAACAGCTGGGGGAATACCGGGGCAAGCTGAAGGCTGCGGTGGTCCCTGCCCCAGCTCCGAGTACCTCATGCCCTCGGACCTGAAACGCTGCCCAGCACGGGGCTCACCCCAAGGTGATGGATGGCAGACTCAGGCAGGGCCCTTGGGTTTTGGTGAGTCTTGTGGAACCCTTCCTGGGGGGCTTCTTGCAGTGAAAGCCAGGGAGCAGAGAGCAATTTCTGTGCCTGGTCACCATTCCAGGCGTCAAGAGCACTGAAGAGCTGTGAGCATGGGGCCCAGACAGGATAATGTGTGGCCTCTCTTGGAAGACATGGCCTTCTTAGAAAGAAAGGCCAGGACTGAGGGCAAACTGGGAGAGTCTGGTCACAGGTTGATCCTGATTCTGGTTGCTCTGAGGCCTGGCCCTGGTCGCATGCTGACACTGACTTTCATTACACGCTGAGCCCTGACCTTGCTCGTATACTGAGCCCCGAGCCTGACCTCACACTCAATCTTGACCCTGGTCGCACACCAAGCCCTGACCCCAGTGCCTCACGCTGTCTTAGTCGTTCCTCCTGTGTATATGGAGTGGGTGGCTTGGGTTCCATTTTGTCTTCAGTGCTTTTCCTTCGGTTTTCCCTTGGCCTATGGTTCTGGGCACAAACAGGACAGGGAAGATCAGGGAACTGACCAGAACTTGTGCCGGTCACTCCACGATGATGTTGGTGAGCCCTCTGCAGAACCCCAGACTTGCACACCCTGGCCCCATGCTCTGCGCCTCCTTCCCCGGGGGTGTTGCTGGGGCCCAGAACTTCATCCACCTGGACACCCTGCTCCTAGGGTGTCCTTGGGTGTCCGGCTTCCTTCCATAACAGCTGAAGATGAGGGAGGCAGCACGGGCCATGGTCCTCATCTGAATCCCCCTGGCCAGATGGGCTTGGAATTCGGGACTCTGGATCTAGAGCCAGTACGGTGCACATGTGAGGTTGCACTGAACACCCCAGGGGGAACATGCTAATATGTGCAAGTATGCATTTAGAGGTTCAGATGAGCTATAACGAGCTTCATTTTGGGTCACGTCTTGCTGGCCAATCTCACCCCACATTTTGGCTTTCCGGAGTGTTCAGAATTGGACTCGGGCTGTGTGGCCTGGGGAAGCAGTGGTTCCCAAGGGCCTGCTGTGCGAGGCTGGAGGGCCTGGCGCCTCTTGGCTGCTGCACGCCTCCCTCCCTGTTGTCCACTCACACAGGGTCATAGTGGTCACTCAGCCCCTCCCAGCCAGGCAAGGTCCCCAGTCTCTCTCCATCCTTGTTCACTGTGGTCATTCACAGTGGGCAGCCCTCACCAAGCTCCTCCCCACCCCCCTGCTGGTGAAGACTCTGGGGGAGGGGGCGGGATCACAGGTGACCCATGCCTACAAGCTGGGGAGAGGACGGGCAAGGCTGCTACGGGAACCCTGTGCCAGGCAGCACCCATGGCTTTTTAGCTGGTTCTGACATTGCTTTCCTCTTGGGTGACATCGTTAGTGGCCCATAATCTCAGGGTGCTGGGGCCCCGAAATGCATGTCTCCTCTGTGGGCAGGCCTCTGCCTGCTGCCTCTCAGGGCCCGGGATCTGCCTGGCTGGTAGAGGCCCTGAGGCTCGCTGGGGTGAGACGCATAGCCCAGGGTGAGTAGATTGGCCATCCCCGCAACCTCAGCCCCGCAGGTCTCCGGCCAGCTCCCTGCGGAGGCTCAGGCTGCCCCCTGCTGGAAGTACAGGAGAAAGGCAGGATCCGCAGCGTCCACTGGCTCAGCCAGCATTTCAGAGCTCAGGCTGAGAAGCAGGTGGGTGCCAGCCCCCAGGCCTCCCCAGCCCTCCTTGCCCAGGTGGAGGGCCACAGAGGTCGGCGAAGACCACCACCAGCCCACCAGGGTCCTGGCGTGTGTACTACATGGAGGAGAGACATGCAGAGAGAACTTGGGTTTTTAATTCTTTTTATTGAAGAAAAGAAAAGGAGAGAAAAAATAGATTCCCCACCCCTGTTTCTTCCCGGAGTGGGCTTCTGCTCCTGGCCCTGGGTGGCATAGGGGAGAGGGCTGTGCTCTCCGCCTGGGTCTGGGGAGGGGCACCCAGGCCCTGGAAGGGGTTGGGGGGAGCTGGCTGCTTCCGAGGGGTGGGAGTGTCTAAAAACGGTGCCAGGCCGGCCGGGCCAAGCAGGCTGGTCCTCTGCTGCAGCAGCTCAGGCGGGCATCCCCGGGGACGCTGGCCACGCCCGGCCTGGCCGTTGTCCGCGGCTGTCTGCCCGCCTGCCAGGGCTGGGCCCGAGGAGGGCAGAGTCTGAGGCACCTTCGGCCTCCGGAGCCCTGTGCCCACAGGGGCCGCTGTCTCCTGTCCCGTCTGGCTCTGGTCCCAGCACTGCGGGCCTCTGCCTGGCCGCCGTCCGAGCGCCCTGAGGCCAGGGCGCGGGCCTCGCCCGCTGCCCACGAGCATGTCTGTGCCCGTCCTGCGGCAGGAGCGGGCAGAGCAGCGTCCCTCGTCCGTGGCCCGGTGCGTGGCCGCCGCCCGCCCGCTCAGACCTCGGTCTGGAGATCGATGATGTCCTGGCCCACCAGCGGGATGGTGGCGCCCGACTTCTCCCACTCCACGCTCCGCAGCTCCAGTGGGGATGGCGGGAGCGGCTCCAGCTCCTTCTTCACCCAGGCGGGCGGCCCGTGCGCTTTCCGGAGGCTCTCCCAGGGCCGTTTGTTGGGCGTCTGCTGCTTTTCTGGCTGCTGGCCGGTAGGCAGTGGACGAGTGAAGGCCCAGTCGGAGAGACGCAGAGCAGACAGGGTGTGGAGAAAAGGGGGCAGGCTGTGAGGAAGGGGCCGTGCAGGAAGGTGTGGGAGGCAGGGAGACCCAAGCACAGAGTGGGGAGCCCGGGAGCAGAGACTTTCCCGACCGCACAAGGGCAGCGACCCCTACCACTGAGTAAAGGGTGTGGGAGTGGCTTGCCAGGAAGGACAGCCAGAGGCCCCTGCCCGTTCAGCACCCCTCGCTTGGCTGCTGCCTGGCACCGGGGTCAGCCTTGCTCAGGGTCACCCAGGACAGGGTCAGCCCGGCGTGCTGTCTACCCTTTCAGCCGGCCCCAGAACAGACCCGTCCACCCGCCCTGTCCCTCCAGGGTCTAGCAAGAGCTGGGCCACGCCAATCCTGGGGAAAAGTTGAATGAATGAAGTAGGACCAGAGGAAGGAGATAAGGGCTTACCTAAGGGCTCACAGCCCCGTCCATGCCCAGCCACGCCCCTGCCCCACTCTCAGCTCAGCCCCCCAAAGCCCCGCCCCAGCCCTCGCTCTCCAGACCTTGCTGTCTGGGCCCAGCACATCCTTGTCCTTCTCTGCGTGCTGTAACTTCCGGTTCAGGTCCTGGAACATGTCCTGGTGCCGCTTCCGTGTGTGCATGATTTTCTGCAGGGGGAGGGGAGGCAGCGAGCCCTGAGCCAGGAGAGGGGCTGCCCTGGCTCCGCCTGGGCAGCCTCCTGGGGACTGGGCTCCCGATGCGGGGGAGGGGGGGCAGTCCTTCTCCCCCGTCCCTCCCCACCTGCTGTAAGGCCTGGGCCGGGTGATTGGGACAGGGTACACCAGGACCCACCTCAAAGTCCAGTTCCGCATACCGTGATTTCCGCCGCTGTGGGGAGAAGGGGTTGGTGTGCACTGGCAAGCATACCCTCCGATCCCCTAGACACGAGCTCCTGCCAGAGGCTGAGGGAGGCCAGGGACACCCTGCCCCGGCCCACCCCTGTTCCCAGCGAGCCCCGGCGGACACACTTCCAACTGCACTGAAGCTATGGCTCTCAGTATCCGGGGCCCTCAGAGGCTACTCTGCCTGGGAGACACCTGGCGACCAGGGCTGGGCAAGGGTGTCCAGTTCAGGCAGCCCAGGACACGTTCCCAGGGACAAGGAGACTGCGACACAGGGTTGTAGCACTTCTGGCCAGCCACACAACTGGAACCCCGGGGCTGAATCACCCAAGGCACGTGCCAGGAGGTGGGAGCCCGGACTGCAGAGGGTGGGGCTCCCCGAGGGTGCTGGGTCTGTCTGGCCCACCCCCAACCCTGAGGCCTTGTCCTACAGGCTGAGCAGGGCTTGGGGGTCAACTCCAGGTCTCAGGCTGGCCTAAGGCGGGGCGTGCTGCTCAACCATGGAAGGGGCTGGACTCTGTCCAGGCTGAGGGCTCCTGAGCCCTATGCAATCAGCGAGACCACAATCGAGAGTGACCACCTGACTAGTCGTGTCTTTGGCACACACAGGACCATGTGGGCCTGGCAGGTCCTGGGAGCAGGGCTGGAGGGGGGCAGATGTTGCCCCCCGAGGCGGGGCCCTGACACACACCAGGTGGGCAAGGGGGAGGCAAGTTTGCCCCAGCCCAGGCCTCGGGTTCCCATCCTGCCAACAGGGCTCATTCCACCGAGGAGACGCTGGCCTCCTGGCTTTCCAGGCCTGGAATCCCTGAGGCTGGCTGCCGTCCCGCCTGGACGCCCCACAGCCCCAGCTGAGCCATCGCCTAAACCCGCAGGGCCGACACACCCAAGCCTTGCCCGCTAGGTTCCCCTTGTCCTGGGAGCAGCTCCCTGGACCCCCTTACCTCCAGGGAGCTCACGGACAGCGTGGAGACATTCTCTGTCTTCGTCCCGGGCCCCGTGCTGGGCCCCTGGTGGGCAGCAGGCTCCCCGGGCTCCCCCAGGCTGGGGGGTGCCGGCTCCAGGGGGGCGGCGGGGGCAGGGGCTGCTGGGGCGGTGGGGGTGGTGGGGGCGGGGGTGGCGGGGGCTGGGTGGGGGGCGGCTCGGGGGGCCCGCCACCGGGGGGCTGGCGGGAGGGCGGGCTGCGGGCCGGGAGCCCCGCGTCAGGCGCCATGCTGAGGTGGATGAGGCGGGTCTGGGGCATCTGGTCAATGTGGATGCTGTACTTGGGCTCTTCTGGGGGCTTGGGCCGCAGCGTGGCCGTGGCCGTGGGCAAGATCACATAGCTCGTGTCCAGGGCTTTCTCCTGGGCCCGGCTCAGCTCCGAGTCCAGCTTCTTGAAGATGTCCCCGTCGCCAACAAATGACGACTTAGGCGCCCTGTCTTTCTTGAGGGTCAGGGAGTGGTTGGGGGAAGTCGGGCAGGGGCCCGCCGGGGCAGCGGGGCGAGCCGTGCAGGTGCAGCTTGGATACATTGGCCGGCAGGCTGTTGAAGTTGGAGGGTGCCTTGGCGTGGGCCAGCTTCAGCTTCTCCTCCTCCGGCAGCGACGGCCGTTTGAGTGTGCCCGTGATGGTGGCCGTGCGGCAGGCTGCGATGTCCTTGTTTAGCACTGTGGGGACAGACGAGAGGGTCAGGGTGGCCGAGGGGGGTGGCGCCGGGCCCTCTGGGTCTCAGCTGCTGACTGATCTGGGCACCCGCCAGCCTTGTGCTTGGTGCTGCGACAGCTCGCGCTTCTGTGTGCCTTCGGTGGAGGCTGGCACGCAGGGGCGCCTCCCCGCAGAGCACAGACGACCGCCACCCACAGCAGCTGGAGGGTGCGTGGGGGCAGCCCGTGCCGCCTGGCGGCATGGCACACATCCCCGCGTGGGTGGGACTGCACACTGGCCTCTCCGCTGTGCAGCTGCAGGACCAGGCTGCCTTGCCCTCCACCCGATCTGGGCCGCAGCGTCCCCACCACTTGCCTTGTCCCTGCCGGTCAGCTCAGCCTCTACCAGCCCACGGAAAATGCAAAGTGACAGGCAGCGCTGCTCACAGTCCACTGAGGCCCCGTCCTCGGGAAACCTGCTCTGGAGGTAGCGCCCTCCCCCCTGCCCCGACACCGGCACTGGTGGTGGACAGGTGCCCATGTCACACCCTGGCTCGTCAGCTGCTTCCTGCTTCCTCCTCCTTTAAGCCACCCAGACCAGTGGGCACTGGTCCACCCTGGTCCTCCTCCTCATCCTCCCCAACAGCCAGGGTCCCAGGCCCCTTCTGTTCTCCACCCTCTGAATGCCAACACTAACACCCAGGCTGCAGTCCTGCTCTGCCCTGGTCCTCGCGGCCCAACTAACCTACGAACTTCCCTGCCAAACCTTCTCCCTGCCACTTGTCCCAGGTTCAGGGTTGGGAAAGGTCCCCTCGCTGCCTCTCCCATGCGTGTCCCTACCCTCCGGCTGTCCACCTGGAGCCTGGGTCCAGCCCTGTGGGCCTCCCTTGAGCAGATTCCCTGCAGGCCTCCTGGGCACTCGCTGGGGCCCCCATCTGCCCTGTGCCGGCCTGCTTGGGGCCCTGTGCCCTGGCCACTGACTCCGCTTGAGCAGACAGGCCAGGCTGAGCCAGGTTACCAATGACAAACTGGACGCTCAGAGAGGCCAGCTCCACACAGGACCGGGCCCAAGACCCCAATTCTCCCAGCTCTGGGGGTCACCTCTCAGGGATGTTGGCTCTTGAGAAGAAAATGGAGCAGGAACCAAGCCAGAGGTCACCTCCTCCAGGAAGCCTTCCTGGTGTTCTTCTGGCAGCAGCTGACACTGCCCACCCAGGGCTGGCCCTGCCCCTCCCCACAGCCACCTCTAGAAAGATGCTCCCAGACGTCTGATGGGTCAGAGGGGACAGAACCAGCTGGTCCTGTGAGGCTGACACCTGGCTCATGAAACGACAACACCTGGACAGCTTCCTTTCACTGGGCAAGCGGTTCTGTTTTTGCACTTGCTTCCTGGAAGCTCATCACCTGCCTAAGGCTCCCTGCTCCCAGTGACGTCCCCCCATCCTGGAAGCTCGGCCAGCCCCGCCTCCGTGGATGGACCAACAGTGAAGGAATGACGGCAACACAGAGGCAGGCCTGCGAGGGGGCAGGAGGGTGGGCCGCTCCGGGCCTCACAGAGCTGGCTCGGCCACACTGCTCCACAGGAAGGACAGAGGGCTGAGGATGGGGGCACACGAGGGCGAGGAGCAGGCCAGGCTGGGGTCGGGGAGCCCCAGAAGGTGCTCTCCAGTGCTGAGCGCTCCCCGAGCACGGACACCCCTCCCTGCTGGGCCCGAGCCTCAGGACGGCTCTCTGAGCCCACCGCTTCTGCCCCTGGGACCCTGCGAGCAGCCTCGGGCGAGTGGCCGGGGGATGGAGGTGGTGGGTGGGTGTGAGATGAGGACAGCGGACAGACGCACGGAGAAAAGAAGAAACAGTGGGCCCGGGCCAGGGCCACCTGTCGCTCTCACCTGTCAGGCGCTCACCTGATCTACAGGCCAGATCCACGTCCTTCTCAAAGTCGGTCTACGAGACAGAAATGAGCAGAGTGAGGGCCTGAGGGCGGGCGAGGCAGGGCGGGGCAGGGCTGCCTGCAGGCTGGGAAGGAGGGCCACCCTGAAGCTGTAGCCACACCTCAGAGTGGCGTGTGTGATGCTGTGTGTGTGCACGCGGGTGCAAGCTCCAGAGGGCCCAGGGTGTCCACAGGCTCCAGGGTGCCCGTGGGCGATGCGCCGACACAGAGCAAGCCTGTGCGCCCCTTCGGGCCCACGCGTGTGCAGTTGTGTGCCCGCGCACCTGTGTGCGCATGTACCCGCACACGTGAGCACGCTCCCTTTCTGGGCGTCTGTGATAAGGAAAGGCTCGCTCACACCCTTGGCCTCCAGTCTGTCCAGAGGGATGGGACACACGGAGGGTCCCATACCAGGGCCCCTGCTGCCCACTCACTCCTGTGTCAGGAAGGGGCCTGCCCTCCATCACCCTTGTGGCCCCCACCACAGCCCTCAGGACGAGAAAGTGGAGGCCAGGTGGCTTAGGACAGGCACGGTAGGATCAGAACGCAGGCATTCATACCAGGGTGGGACTCGCCGCCCCTGCAGCAGCACTCGTCCTGCATGCCACCACCCCCCAAGGCTAGGAGGTGGGAGAGGCGGAGGTGGGTGGTCCCCGCCCCACCCCCAGGGAGCACCCTGGTTGGGGAACCCGGCTTGGGCTACCCAAGCAGGGCAGTGGCCTTCTCCCAGGCCTTGGGACTCCGGGAGATGGCAGGGCCCTTAGTTAAGACTGGAAGTTCCTTCCTGGCAAATGCGGATGCCAGGTTGTCAGAAAGATCACAGGGTCTTTGCCCAGAGGTCAGAGGCCAGGAGAAGTATCAGGGGATCCAGGACCTGGCTTCTGCTCACCTCGGACCCCTGCCTCACCCTTGAAAACGCGTCCCTGAGCCCAGCCGCTAGCTTCTGCCAAGGCCCTGCGTGTGAGGTGGCTGGCACCCCGAAGACAACGAGCACGTCCCACCTGCTGGGGGCACCCAGCGGGCAGCAGGCACCAAATGATAACATGGAGAATTCACCCAGGACGTTACCAGGGTCTGAACAGGCAGCTTGGTGGGGCTCAGGGAAGGCTCCCTGGAAGAGGTGACACCTGCAAAGTGGGCAGCAGGAGTAGGCAGAGGTGTGCGGTGCCGGAGACTGGACAGTGTGTGGAATGCAAGAGGACCAAGGAGTCAGGCCCTTGGGGATGCGTGAGCACAAGCTCACGGCAGGGCGGGCAGCAGGGGGCACAGAAGGCATGCACAAGGCCTGACATCCAGAGGGCGGCGTGCGGACAAAGGGCACGGCTGGCGCCAGAGGATAAGCCCAGGGCGGATGCCGGCCCCGCCCAGCTCCTTCATCCCTTGACCTTGTCCATGCCCCCGGACTGCAGGTTTCACCTCGGCAAGACCCCAGCCTCAAACTGGGCTCGGAGGTCCTCCTAGTGGGCTGCTGGGGCCGAGCAGGGGCTGCCTGTGTCCCGGCCCCGAGCCCTACCATGAGCTGGGCGTGGCCGTTCTGGAAGGAGCCCCCCGAGTCCCCGTTGCCCTCCTCCTGGCGGTCCACCACACGGCACTTCACAGCGTCCTGGACCTGCAGATGGAGAGCAGAGGCAGTCAACGGCCAGCTACGCCCCCAGTGCCGGGAAGGTGAGTTTGAGTCCAGCAGGCAGGATCTCAGTGAGGGGCGGGCCTATCGCAGGCCACGCGGGCCCATGTGCCTCGGCAGGGGTGGGTGGGGGCGCTCACAGGGGCACCCGCTCGTCTGTGGGCCAGAGCGGGGCACGGCGCACGGGGCAGCTTCAATAGCAGCCAGCCAGGGCCTGGCCTCTGCTCTGATCTCTCCTCTATGCCCATCTTGGGATGAAAACTCAAAAACCACGGAGCTCTGGGCCCCTGAGAACACACCGCAAGCGCTCCTGTTCGGAATCTGTGGGTAAGAGCCCACCACCGCCGGCCTGAGTCAGCTGGTGTCCAGATACGTCCTGAGTCACTGTGGCCGGCACGTCCCTGAATGTCTGGGGCCAGCTGGGGTCAGGCCCTCGCTCCCTTATCACCAAGAACAGAGCGCTCTGTGGAAGGGGTGAGCCATCACGGCCTCGGACTCTTCAGAGGGGAGAGAGAGGGTGGCTGCAAGTGAGGGGCCGGGGAGCAGGAAGCAGCAGAGGAGGAGGAGACCCAGTTAGCCATGGACGCTGCTAGTCTGTGCGAGTGGGAGCCAAGGCCGCCACCTCCGCCTGCTGCAGACAGCACCAGGCACGCGGACAGCAGTGAGCAGAGCGCCTGTCCTCAGGGCGCTGACACTTCAGAGGCCACGGGGTGGGGGGGTGGGGTGTGAGGGGCACAGTGAATAAACAAAGGTGCAGGAAGTTAAAGCATGGAGAGTGGGGTGGGCTATGTACGGAAGGCTGCCTGGAGGAGGTGTCCTGAGTTATGATGGGGAGAGCTGGCAGGAGGGCTTCCAGACACTGACCCAGCACACACCCAAGAACATGTGCCCAATGACCCCGGCCACTGAGACTGTGCTACTGTGAGGACTGGGAGAGCCCAATGCACATGGCCACCTGGCAGGTCAGGTCTTGGTGGCCCCAGGGCTGTAGACATTCGGAGCACACTCCTAGTCTTACACTCGCTGACCGGCCAACAAACGTCTGCTTGGCCCTGCTACATGCCCAGCATGTAGGCAGGCTTGGCCCAGGAGATGGTGGACTCGAGGGTACAGAGGACACGCCATCCCCTGGCACAGACGGCCGCGGGCTCCCCGTGTCTCGTGTCCTTGTGCCGCGACCGACTCCATGGGCGCCGGTGGGGACCCTGCTTGTGCCCGTCGGGACGTCCTGTGTCACGGGGCCGGCGTCTGAGAGCCCCTCCTGGCCCGTCCTCCCCAGCACAGCTGAGCAGGTGCAGGCAGCCGGGCCCCTCCCATGAGACCCTGGAGCTCACCGAGGGCGGGGGAGGCCGGCCCAAGGGTCCTCTGGTCCAGCCCTGCAGGCGCATGTGGGGGCTTCTGAGCCCACCATCTAGTGTCGCAAGGGGCGGCCCAGAGCTCCAGACAGCCCAGAGCTTGTGCCAGCCCCCGCAAGCCCGCCCTCGGCGTGGCCTGCCCTCCACGGGACATCCGTCACCTGAATCCACCTCTGACTTCTGCCCCCGCCCCTTGGGACACAGCCTCTGCTCCTACATCCCCGGAGCGCTTCCGTCTCTACTCAACATCTCTGCCGCCCACAGGCTCTCTTCCTGACCCAGGACGTCACTGTGTCGTTGCTACCCGTCTTGTTTTGCAGACGGTGAGGCGGCTGAGGGCCATGAGCCCGGGCCACCGCAGCCTCAGTCCGTCCAAGGTGAGCACGGGCATGAGCTACTCTGGGGGCTGTCCTGAAGCTCCTTAATGTGCGTGTGTGGGGGGCCAGGCCCAAGCGGGTGCTGGGCTGGGAGAGCGAGGTTCTCTCTGCAGGGCATCAACGTAGGTCCGTAAGGTCACCTCCGCCTGGGCCATCTCTAGCTCCAGCACAGGCGGCCCCTGCCTGTCTCAGGGGAGGCTCTCCCTGGGCCCTCAGGACTTGAGAGTGGACACGCAGAACCGACTGGACATCTGCAGGTGGTGGGGGCACCATTCCCTTGGCAGAAACGTCGGGGCTCCGCTCTGCTGTCTTTCCTGCAGCAGGAGCCCCAGGAGAGGGGCGTCCCCATCTCCCCCAGGTGTGAGCAGGGCAGGGGGTGGGCTTGGCTGTCCCCACCAGGGCGGCCCCATCTTCAGCTGTGCAGAGCCCCAGGCCAGGGCCCTCGTGTTCATGCCCAGAGGAGAAGCTCTAGGCAGGGAGGCTGGGTGGGCCGCACCGGCTCGGCAGACAGAAGAGAGATCGCCCCTCAGGGTCTCAGGACTTCCCAGCACTGAGGGATGCTCCGGCCTGGCCTCCTGGGCTGCCCAGCGTGCTCACTGCCCTCCATGAGACCCTGGGGTGGGCTCTAGTCCAGCAACGTCTGAGGCTGGCGTGTCACACTCCCGCCCCCCAGGATAGGGGCATGTTCCCTCCATCGTTGCTACCAGCCAGGAGATGGTCGGGCCAGGGTTCGGTAAAAACCTTCTCCTATACCTTCTGACAATGGCACCCCACCCCAGTACTTTTGCCTGGAAAATCCCATGGATGGAGGAGCCTGGTAGGCTCCAGTCCATGGGGTCGCTAAGAGTCGGACACGACTGAGTGGCTTCACTTTCACTTTTCGCTTTCATGCATTGGAGAAGGAAATGGCAACCCACTCCAGTGTTCTTGCCTGGAGAATCCCAGGGACGGGGAGCCTGGTGAGCTTCCGTCTATGGGGTCGCACAGAGTCGGACATGACTGAAGCGACTTAGCAGTAGCAGCATACCTTCTGGAGAAGCCCAGAAAATGCCACAACGGGAGTCCCAGCTGCCCTGGGAGCCATTCCCGCCTCTGGGCCCCCACCTGCCAGAGTACAAGCCCCATCTCGGCTGGAGCCAGCACAGGGCACCGGAGCGGCTTCTACAAGAAGCTGTTGTGTTGACTGAGCCCCGGCTGCGTGCTGGGCCCAAGTCCAGTCTCTCGGAAGAGTCAGGGCCCAGGAAGCTGCCCCTCCCCCACTTCCCGCCTCCTTCCAGAACCTTCCGGCCGCGGGGAGGTGGCTTCCCAGTGCCAGGCTGACCGCTCACCCCCAGCCTGGAGGGCAGTGGGGACCCTGACAGGGGAGGGGGCGCCCCTGCGCTGGCCCACCTCTCTCCGCAGGATGCAGTGCACCATCACGATGACGAAGCCCTCCAGCGAGTCGAAGACAGCGAAGAGGATCTGGAAGAGGGCGGACCTGCGGTCGGTGACGGCGAGCACAGCGGACATCCAGGTCAGCGCCAGCAGCGGCAGCACCACGCAGGAGCTCCACAGCGAGGCCCTGCGGACGCGGCGGGCGTCAGGGCTGCCCTGGAACCTGCTGCCCGCCGTACCTGTCTCGGGGGCAGGCCGGGTCACCTCCCTTCCCTGGCCAGTCCCCGCCGCACCCTGTCCCCCCACTGGAGAAACCCGCCCCCACCCAGCCCAGCTGCCTCCTCTCCTGGGGAGCTGACTTTGCCAGCAACACCCCCAGCTGGAGGCTCGCGGGGCAGCTGGGGATGCGGGATGGGGGTCCCAAGCGGCTGGGCAGCAGTGAGGGCTGGGGGGACGGGTCTCTGGAAGATGCAGGTGCTTGACTGTCCCGGAGGCCCCAGGAGGGAAACACGCATGCTGCGGGGAGGGGCGAGCTGGGGGAGAAGGGGTCTCCTCCTAGGGACCCCAGCCCCAGCCAGAGGCCCAGGCAGGACTGCGGGAGGGCCGCAGGGGAGATCGTCTGGCCAGGCCTCTGAGCACTGAACAGAGAGACAGGGTTGGGGTCAGCTGGGTCGGGGGTGGGGGGACCAGAGGACCCTTCAGGAAGAAGGAAGGAGTGGACCTGTGAGGAAAGACGACAGACAAACAGGGCCGTATGGGGAAGGGACAGGACAGACAGACAGGAACAGAAACGACAGGAGCGTCCCCCTCTTGGCGGGCCCTGCTCTGCCCTCCCCAGGGGAGCAGCTGCCCTGCTCTGAAGCCTTTGCCCCTTCCTCCAGGAAGTCCTCCAGGAGCACCTCCGAGGCCGGCATCACCCTCTGCACCCCCATGGACTACATGGGAGGTCACTCTGGGCTGTCTCCTTTTCCCCACAGTGGGGACACTGTGAGTCAACAGGCTGTGTGAGGACAGAAAGCATGCCAGCAGGATCCTGGGGGGCAGTGTTAGGAAACCTGACTGACGCCCTGTCCCCCCACTATTGCCACTCTCAGGGCCGCTGGGCCCAAGGACCGCAGCCAGGGTGGGCTCTGCCCCTGGGCCAGTGACCGCCCGCAGGGGCTCTGGCAGGACTCTCCCCAGGAGCAGGTGTGGCAGACCACGGGCGGCCACTGGGGGAAGCTGGTGGGAGAAAGGCTGGGTCCCCCTTAGGTCCCCGAGCCCCAAGGTGGTGGGGCCTCCAGACAGCACGGTGAGATCCCACCAAGGCCGCGCCACCCCTGCAACGGACCACCCGTGAGGGGCCCAGCTCTGCGGGACAACTGCCCTCATCGACCCGGACAGGGCACGCTGGCCACACCTGCCTCCCCGGGCTTCCACGTCCTCCCCTGGCCCTGCCCAGCCGTTTCCAGGGCCCAGGTCTCCACCTCAGGGCCAACCCTGTGTCTCCTCCCAGGGGAGCCCCTAAGGCCACCCCAGGGACGGCCCCCCATCCTGGGGCACATTCCCTGGACACGGCGGGCCTCCCGAGCTAGACCTGGCCTCTTTCGTCACCTCACAGGGCCCCCAGACTGCTGGCGCTGAGAACAAGGGGGCCGGGCACCTGCACTGCAGGCTGTGTACCCTCTATGCCTACCTGCTGTGCCCACACCTGGCCCGGCGCCTCAGAGCCCACGACGGGGCCCTGTCCTGGCCTGAGCCTGTCTCCCCCCAGGGTGGGCAGGGCCCCGCCGTCTGCCTCCTCTCTTCCACGGCAGGCCCTCTCAAGCTGGACCCCGGGCCCAGCCACCTCCTCATGGTCCGAGCAAGAGGGCCCGGGCCTCCCTCACCGAAACACTTCATCCTGTTGTGAGTCACCGTCCCCCGGGCCCAGGGCCTGGCGCTGACAGCCAGGTGCTGCAGCTGGCTGGCAGATGGCCGGGGCCTGGGGACCCGTAAATTACTCAGATGCCTGCAGTCCATCCTTTGCAGCTTCTGAAGCGTTTCTGCCTCACAGCCGGGGACGGCGGGGGACGGGGGGGTGCAGGTCCAGGCGTGACCGCTGGGCAGGAGGAGGGGCAGGTGCATAGCCGCCCCCGTGGGAAAGTCAGATGCCCCTGGGGGAGGGGTCTGGGCGTGAACGGGGCTGGGCAGGCCCACTGCCACTGACCTCCCATGCGACCTGCCCAGTACATCCCCCAGGGGTCCAGGGACAGCCTCTCAGCACAGCCCGAGTCACAGCTGAGGCTGTCTTCCACCTCACGGGCCTGCCTGCCTGTGGAACAATGGAGGGGTTCAGCTGAGCCCCAGGTGTCCAGGCTGTGGACCCCAGCACGGAGGAGCAGCCCATCCCCCTCCAGAGGATGCTGTGCCTCCACCTGGAGTGTCCGGAGGCCAGCCAGGCTCTCCCCCAGGAGGGTCCTGGGGACCTCTGTCTCTGGGGACCAGATGATCAGACGCTCCTGAGTCATTTGAGCCCCCAGGCTGCACTGCCCCTGCCCTGCTTTCGGCCCCTGGAGGCGGCTGGGGTCAGTGAACAGGCCAGCTGCCCCAACACACCCCATTTCCACAGGTGTGGCGGCCTCTCACACTTACACTGCAACTCTCAACCAACACACGACTCCTCCCACACTCCGCCACGCTCACGCGGAGCACAGTGATCCCAGCACAACCACACCCTGACGACGGCCGCCAGTGGACCGTGTTATCACAGCCAGAGGCCTGCCCAGCTCCCTGCTCTCGGGCCTGGCTGGTTCCCCGAGGCCCTGGAGGATAGGAAGGGAGAAGATGGGCCGGGCAGGGACAGTGGGACCGCAGCGTGAGGAGACAGGGGGCTGCGGAGGCCCAGAGGGGACAGCAGAGACGACACTAAGGACAGAGAAAGCGTAACACGAACGAGATGTGCCCCGCGGGTGGGCGAGGGGAGGCACTGACATGGCGTGACTGACCACTTCGGAGGCGGCGTCGGCCTCAGAGAGGGCTGCATACTCGGCACATTTTGGGGGGTGCCCGAGGGGGGCCCGGGGCAGCTGACTGCGAGTGAAGTTAACAGACTGAGACGACAGAAAAACTGTTCTCGCGGAAACAGGCAGGGGGAGCAGGAGGACTGTGGCCCCAAAACTAACCAGAGGGCGTCCAGCCCGAGCCTCCCCAGATGGGGGTCCGGGGTCCGGGGGTGAGGCTCCAGGGCGGGGGCGAGGATGCGGGCCAGGGGTCCCTGGGTCTATTTCCACCCAGGGTCCTGGACCTGCTAGGCGGCAGGGAGAGCTGAGTGCGGGCTCTGAGGCTGGGTATGACTGACCACAGGGCAGGGCCGGCGCGGGCCCGAGTATACCCACGTTCAGCACAGCGTGACACAAGCTGCCCACATGCACACCAAGAAGCGGGGCACCTAGATGACGCCACAGTCCACGCCCTTGTGTCCCGCACATCCAGCAGGACCAGGCACTGTCCCAGCCAGAGAGGGAGGGATTCGCTCGATGGTCCCGGGAGGCACCTATGAGCTACCTGGGCAGCGGCCCCCCGGCCAGCACTGAGCGTGCAGGGTGCTGGGGTCAGGCCCACAGGCGAGTCCAGCTGGGCTTTCGAGCCCTGGCACCACTGCACCCAGGGAAGGCCCAACGGGGCAGGCGGCCTGACGTGACTCCAGCCCTGTTCTATCCGCCCCCTGCCCCCTGCCCCACCCCCCAGCCTTAGCTTCGGTCTGTGCTGCTGTGAGATGGGAGCAGGACTGCAGACCCTGCCTCACAGGTCACTGCAGGAGACAAACAGGACAGCACCGTGGGCGGATGGGCCCAGCCTCGCTGCCGCCCTGGCCCGTGCTGTGCCGTTCTCGGAGCACGCGTGGCTGACGCTGTGCTTTGGGACAAGCCCGCCAGCCCCCACTTCGCAGACTCAAAGCAGAGGCCCAGGCAGCGCAGGACCCAGGCCCACAGCCACGCTGGCCGGCTCCCAGCCCCCACGGGCCCTCCAGGGTCACACGCCTCCCCCAGAGCAGGTTTCTAACCGGGACAGAGCCTGCCAGGGGCCCACGGGGAAAGGCTCCTAAATCTCTGTTTACGGGGAACGCAAGAGCAGGACGAGGCAAGGGAGACAGACAGAGAGACGCAGACCAGGCAGGACGGGCACAGAGAGGGGTGGGGAGGGGCGTGGACCCCCGCACAGACACTGGCCAGGGCAGAGGTGAGGCGAGGAGGGCTCGGCACTGGAGTGGGACAGGCCCGGTCCGTGACCCCAGGGCTCCCGGCCCCCACAGCTGGAGGAGCATCGCCCCACCCCCAAGTGCCTCTGTCCAGGTTGGGCACCGCCCACCCAAGTGCCCGGCCCTGTCCAGGCGCCGCCTGGGGCTGGTTCCCCAGGCAGGAGCATCCCGCCTGGCCCCGCACCCTCCCCGTGCTGAAGACACTGCAAGGACGGGGCGCCGCGCCAGTTCAGGGCCAGCCGACCACGGAGGGGCGAGGAGAGGCCGGGCGCACCGCCCTCCACCCTATGGGCCTGGGGTCTTGGGAAGCAGTCAGTTTCATGGCCTCTGAGAACTCGTGAAGCCCCTGCTCTGTCAGGGGCTCCGTGCCTCCATCTCCCCACACGCTTGGTGGGGGCAGGGGCTCCGGGTCATCCCGACTCAAGGGGGTCACGGTGCGGCTGCCTGGTCCTACCCTGCCCGCTCCTTCAGCTTCTTGTCCGTGATGCCGTCCTTGGACACGAGCTTGTTGAACACCAGGATCCCAATGACCATGTTCACCTGCAGGGCGGGGAGAAGTGGGTGTGGGGGGGTGCCTGCAGGGGCACTGGGGCCGGCCCCCCAGCCCCGGACAGCACAGGGCTTCGCACGGACCCCCACGGGTGAGGAGAGGAGCTCCAGGGAGGATACAAAGCCCCCCGGGGGCGGGGGAGCTACCAGCTCTATCCAAACTCTGGTCCCTTTGCCCTGTCATCCCCTCCTGGAGCCCCAGTCCCTAGTGGGGGTTCTCCACCCCACATGGTCCTGCCAGACCCCCAAATCTCCCAGATGACGGCCCACTGCCACCCCTCCTGGGATCAACAGCAGTTTGTGAAGCCAGGATTCCATCTGGGATGGAGTCTAGAGGTCAGGCTGGGGTCGGAGTGAATCGGCCCCTGCCCTGAGCGGTCAAGCACGTGAGCAGGCTGGCCGTAAGGCCCCGCGGGGCACCTGTCCTTCGCAGACCACAGAAGGGCCCGCAGGTGACCACTAGTCCAGCTGCTGCCACACCCAGGCTCACCCTGCACCCCCATCCTTAGTGTCCCAGCAACTTGTGTGCGTCCCACGAACGAACTTGCCCAGCTCAAGCCCGACCTGACACCGTCTCAGGACACCCCATCCTGGCTCCGCCTGGGGCCACATTGCTCTCGACACGGGGCAGTCCTTCAGAGACCTTAACTCAGGACTGCCACCCCACAGGTCTTCCCTGAGCCTGCTACCACCGGGCTACAACTGCCCTGGCAAGTGCTTCTGGGAGCCGAGGCGAGTCTCGTTCTACTGCTCATGCTGCCGCCCGTGACAGAGACAGGCCGTCCTAACGTCCCCACCGGCCACCAGGCCCTGGTCTCCCCTCTCCCCAGAATGCCCTCCCCTCAGGCTTCCACTCTGCAGAGGCTGCTTGACCCCTAGCCAGGTTCCTGTGTCTCAGAGACCCTGGGACTCTGGGGGTCCCTGGACCCGTGACCCTAGGCCCAGAGGTCTGGGAAGGCTGACTCCCTGGGGCCCCCTCAGCTCCAAGTGCTCATGGTCGCACACACAGCGGCAGGCCTGTCCCTGCCTCCTGTCCTCTGGCTGAGAGCGGCTCTCCTGGGTGACCTCGTTTTCTGCCATGGCTGGGGGCGGGGCGGGCAGGACACCAGCGGCCACTGCCCTGCCTGCAGCGGCTGTGTCCTCCTTTACCTGCGTGTGCCCGTGTTACATGTGGAAAAGACCCTCAGGCTGGGAAAGACTGAAGGCAGGAGGAAAAGGGGATGACCAAAGATGAGATGGTTGGGTGGCATCACCAATCAACGGACATAAGTTTGAGCACACTCTGGGAGACGGTGAAGGACAGGGAAGCCTGGCGTGCTGCAGTCCATATGGAGTCACAAAGAGTCGGACACGTGTGAGCAACCGAACAACCAGCCCGTGTTACAGGAGGGGCTCCCGGCAGCAGTGCACAGCGGGTCAGGACCAGGACCATGCCTGCCCTCCTTGCACGGTGGGAAGGGACGAGGGGGCCTCCTGCCTCTGACACCCGCCCTCCCCCGGCCCTTAGGAGGCCCAGCCCACTGATGAGTGGCATTGAAATGCAGAGCACGCGGCCTCCCTCCCTACCAGTCTTCCAGACTAAAGGAGCAGGTGGGCTGGGGCTGGGGGCAGGGGCCTGGGGGCCGCCCACGGATCCTGCCTACCAACTCCGTCTGCCCGCTGGCTCCCCCATCTCCCGTCCCTTGCAGGCTCAGCCTCCCCTGGGTGCCCTGGGCCTCACTTTCCTCTCCAAGTCCAGTCTGCACCCCCAGCCTGGCTCAGGTCTGACAATGAGGCAGTGAGGCCCAGCCTGGCGAGCAGGACCCTGCAGAGCGATGCCCTTTGCTGGGGGCAGGTGGGAGAGGAGAGCGAGATGGGCTCAGATCTCCAGCGTCTCCCCTGCTCACCGGTGACCCAGGGATGGAAACCCTGTGTGCCCAGGGCACTGCCATCTTCACCCAAAGGGAGGGGAACTGCAGAAAGGAAGTGCCAGGGGCACAGGAAGGGGATTCCTTCCTCCAGTGAATGACCAGTCGAGAAAAAAAAACCCGGTGCGGTCGCATCTTTGCTGGCCTGGCCATCTGTCTGCCCACCATCCACTCACGGTCACTCACTCAAACCCACACAGGCCTCCCGACAGGTACACGGCCACTACACAGCCACCAGGCAAGCTGGACCCAGAGACACAGGAGGCCACTGGCCCAGCCTTTGCACCCCGGCTGCTCTGTGGGCCCCACCGGCCCCGGTGACGGGGGCGACCCTGATGGGGAAGCAGACGCAACTAGAGGCCCGGCCCAAGAGGAGGCGAGGGGCTCAGCCCGGGCCAGAGGGGGCGGGGGTCCCTACCAGCACGACGGCCGCGGCTGGTCCCACGAAGGCGTAGAGCAGTCCCCCCTCCAGGGAGAGCCAGCAGCTGGGGAGGGAGGCAGGCTGGTTAGTGGCCAGACACGACCCCACTCAGGCACAGGCTGGGCCCCACCAGCTTCCAGGCGGGCAGGTGCAAAGCCCAGAAGAGACAGGAGCAAGCGAGGATGCTGCGCGGGATTCTTTGGCTTCGCAACTCGAGGGAGCCCCCAGGCGGCGGACAGGTGAAGTTCACGGGTGGCATCGGTCCAGAGCAGGGGGTGCCGGGAGCCCTGATGGTCCCCCTCCCCCGACTCTCCCCCAGGCCTGGGATCCCCACCTCGCCCCGCAGACCCTCCCCAACCTCACGTGCCGACCCTTTCTCTTGGCATCAAGCTAAAATGTTAGGCTGGGTCCCTGGCCTGGAGTTCTTCCTGCCCACTCAACCCAGGCAGGCCCCGAGGCCTCAGCATCGGGCCTTCTGCTCACGGGAGGACCTGAGCCCTCCTTGCCGCCACACTTACTTCCCTAAGTCTCCTGAACACCAGCCGGGGGGCCCCAGGAGCCCCAGGAGCCCCCAGGAGCAGGGAGGGCTGCTCTTCTTTCACCGTGTTCTGTTTCATCTGCCCTGAGCTTCCATGCTATCTGCCAAACACACTCATCTTCATCCTTCAGAGCCCCACTGCGACATCCCACCTCCGCCTGATCTGTCCCCAAGCGGGGTAGACTGGTGTTCCTTCCTCTCAGCTGTGGGGTCAGTGTCCATGCATCCTTCCCGGTACTCACAGCCCCCACCCCTGCCAGGGTCCTCAGTCAAGTGCAGGGGATGCCTGCCCCAGGGCCTGCTCACGTCCCGGCCCCCTGGGCTCCCCCGGGAGCAGGGCCTGCACAGCCCCTCCTTCTGCCCGTTGCTGCCCTCTCCTTCCCCACACCCGCAGCCACGGCCTCCCAGGCCTCAGTTCTTCGCCCCACACCCTAGGAAGCCACACGGCATCCTGGTTTGGCCTTCACGGCCCCTGGACCTGGGCTGGCTGAGCCTTCAAGGCCTCAGTGACTTCATCCATGAGACAGCTCCGCCACGTTCCACCCCGCACCTCTCCCCCCACCAGGGGCCATGCTGTGTTGAGTCGCTCAGTCATGTCCCACTCATTGCGAACCATGGACTGTAGCCCACCAGGCTCCCCTGTCCATGGGATTCTCCAACAATACTGGAATGGGTTGCCATGCCCTTCTCCAAGAGATCTTCCCAACCCAGGGATCGAACCCAGGTCTCCTGCATTACAGGCAGATTCTTTACCGTCTGAGCCACCAGGGAAGCCGCAGGGGTCACACAGACTCCTGAAGACCTGGACCCTTTGTCATGCAGACGGGAACGGAAGCTCTGGGGGGCTAAGCAGCTGAGGACACGGGGGCTCCTACCAGCCGGGGCCTGTTTCTCTTGAGCCTTCTGCCCACCATCAGGAGGAGCCGGCAGACAGGGGGCAGAGGGCTACCCCCGGGCCTGGCCTCCAGCTCCCAGGGCCCCCGCTCTCGCCAGGCCTCGGTGTTCTCAGCTCTGAGACGGGTGCCCAGCCAGCCCTCACCTTCCAGGGTGGTGGGAGGGTCTGGGGGAGCCGTGCGGCCTCCACCAAGTCCCACCCCGCCCCAACTCACTAGTTCATGGTGCTGTACCCTCTGGCCTTGGTAAATCCCACGGAAATAGCCACGACCAGCGCAGGGAGCCCTGGAAGAGCAGAAAGAGAAGGTGTCGGGGCGGACCCCCACCATCTAAGGCCCAGCTCTGCAGGTGCAGGAGGGGAGGGGACGAGGCACCTCTGAAGCCCCTGAACAGAGGGTGACGCTGAGCACATGAGAGAGGGGACACGAGGTGGATGAGGACGAGAACCCACAGAAATGGGCGAGGGCTGCCAGGCCAGCAAGTAAAACAGGATGCCCAGCCACCTCTGGACTTCAGATAAGGAAGGAAACATTTCCTGTGGTAAGTTTATCCCGGACGTCGCCTGGGACATACTCGTACCACCAGGTTATTCCTCACCTGGCCCTCAGACAGAGCCAGGTGACCCCCTGGAGGCGGAGGCTGGAGGGGCCACTGGGGCCGAGGGTGAGGGTGTTGGGGTGAGGTGGGGCACCCCGCCGCCCTGCAGCGCTCACCCCAGCCCAGGCACAGGAAGCGCTTGCGGACGAGGCGGTTCCGCAGGCGGCCCGTCACGGCCATGTAGGACTGCCAGGCCTCGGTCAACACCCAGCAGAAGGAGGACAGGAAGAAGAAGTGCAGGAAGGCAGCCACCAGCGTGCACACGGCCTGCGAGGGCAGGCGGGCGGGCAGGCGCTGGCTCACCGGCCCCGCGCCCACGCCGCAACCTGGTCAAGTCCCCAGGCAGGATGCTACCCAGGGTCCACCTGCCCCACCGCCCCGAGACTGGCTGTGCGCACTGAGGCCTTGGGGCGTACTTGCCCGACCCTACTCCCAAGCTGCCAGGGACAGACACCCCTCTCCCTGGCTTCCCCGCCCACTCGCAGACGCCTCAGAGGCCACGGGAGCCCACCCAAGAGCCCTGGCCCGAGCCCACCCGCTCATCAGCTGGCGACTCTGAGACCACACCACAAGACACAGACAGGCTTGGGGGGCCTGGGACCGACACTGGGCCAGCGTGCTGGGGCCTGAGCCGGTCATCTCAGAGCACCAGTCCCACTGGAGACTCCAGACACCCAGTCCCCACGCCTGGCCAGGTGACAGCCCTCCAGGCTGAGCCGTGGGGCTGTCACAGCCAAAACAGTGAGGAGTCTGCAGGGCTCTACCCCCACCTCAAGCGCCCCAAGGCCTGGGGCCCTGCCGCGGAGCCTCCCCATCACCGCCGAGAGCCACCCCCCGGGGCACAGAGGAGGCCGCTCACCTTGTTGCGGGTCTGGGTCTGCCCGATGAGGATGAGCGCGTTGGAGGAGATGATGGACAGGCAGAAGTTGATGAGGATGACGGAGCGCTCTGAGCGGATATACCTGTGGGCGAGGGCGGGTGGCGTGCTCCATGCCCAGCAGGGCCTCAGCTCCTCAGGAGCCGGGCGCTGGGGCCATGAAGGCCCGGCTGCCTCCTCCCTGCGGGGTCCTGGCCTCCACCGCACCCGCACTGCTCCTCGCGTCACCAACTCGGCAGGGGCCACGGGGTCCTGGCCACCCCACACGCGGAAGGAGGTGCTTTGCAAACCACAGCCGCCACAGGGGAGGGTCTGGGCCGGGGGGCCAAGCAGGCCCACAGGGGGTCAGGGCAGATGTCCAAGGAGGGGCTGCTGGGAGGGGCACCGGGTACTTCAGGGTCACTGATGCCTCCGCCCTTGGGCAGGACGGGGTGGGGGCGGGGCAGGAAGGCACGCCCCTCCCACTCCACCCTGTGGCTGCATCGACCCCTTCTCGCGGGCCTCAGATGCGGTCACGCTGCCCTTGGAGCTGACACACTGGGGATCGGGCTGGACCCAGCGGGTGGGGCAACCTTGGCTTGACCCTTGGTGACCCACAGTTCCAACCCCTGCCCCTCAGGGCCCACTGGGAAGAGAGTCTGCGCACACACGCCCCCATCCCAGGGCTGCTGATGGCTGGACGGGGTCGCCCCCACACTGCCCCACCCCCTGGGGACCAAGGGACCAACACCAGTCAGAGAGCACCCGGGCATGGGGGTCTGTGGTGGAGAGGGCTTGTGGCCTGGGTCAGGGGGCTGGCAGAGGCTCCCACTGGACACGTGCACCCAGGCTCAGGGAGTGGCCTGGCACATCCAGGTGACGACAGACCACAGACATGGAAGTCGAGGTCTCGGGGCCCAGCAGTCACGGGACAGGGTGCTCAGCTGGGTGGGTCCCACTCAGAGGGTGGGAGGGAGCAGGGAGCCTTCTGTGAGAGGCCTGTGGGCACCGGGCTGGGCAGGAGCAGGAAGGCCGGGCCCCTAAGCTGCCCCTGTGCCCCCCGCTGCCCACCAGCATCCAGGGAACTGCAGTCAGGAGGGCTCGGGGGTGATGACAAGAGGTGATGGATGGTCCCAACTGGGAAGTGAGAGGGAAGGACAGCTCTGGGCTCCCAGCCCACGGCCACCCGGATGGGAGAAGGGGTAAGGCGGCCCCAGCCACACCTTCCTGGGGACTGCCCTGGCACAGGGCGCAGTCACCTTTCCTGGGGACAGTCTGCACTGCTCTACCCCTACCTGCGGGGGTGCCACCTCCCTAATGGGAGGACAAGTAAGGCTACTGCAGTCACCCCTTCTTGGGGACTGCTTACCCCCATCCCCCCATGGGGCACAGTCACCCCGCTTGGGGACCCCACAGTCACCCTTTCTGGGGAATCCCCGCAGTCATCCCTCCCGGGGACTGCCCCCATGGTCACCCCTTCTGGGAACCCCCCCGCAGTCACACTTCCCAGGGACCGTGCCCCCAGGGGGCGCAGTCACCCCTCTTGGGGACCTCTCTGCAGTCACCCCTCCCGGGGACCACCCCCTGCAGTCACCTCTCCCGGGGACCTCCCCACAGTCACCCCTCCCGGGGACCACCCCCACGGTCACCCCTTCTGGGAACCCCCCACTGCGGTCACACTTCCCAGGGACCGCCCCCCCATGGGGCGCAGTCACCCCTCTTGGGGACCTCTCTGCAGTCACCCCTCCCGGGGACCCCCCAGCAGTCACTCCTCCTGGGGAGCCCCTGCAGTCACCCCTTCTGGGAACCCCATTGCAGTCACACCTCCTGGGGACTGCCCCCCCATGAGACCCAGTCACACCTCCTGGGGACCGCCCTCCCATGGGGCGCAGTCACCCCTCCCAGGGACCCCACTGCAGTCACCTCCACACGGAGACGTAGATGATGATCAGCATGAGCAGGGTCAGGGACGACACGCCGCAGCCCACGATGAGCGTCACGGACGGCGCGGCCACCTTCTCCATGCTCTGTGGGTCCCGGGAGGGACAGAGAACAGAGTGAGGGGCAGGCATGCCTGCAGGGGATGCTGGGGGAGCCTGCCCCCCGCACCCCCGGGAGCCCCGCGTCCAGCAGCCCTCGGCCGCCCTCCTGCAGTGCCCCAGGCAGTCCCCAGGGTGGGGTCTCATCTCCTGCCAAAGACAGGTGTCTGTGCCCCCCACTGGTATAATCGTGTGGCAAGCACAGCCACAGCGCCTGCCCCATTTCAGGAAGGGTCCCCCCGCATCACAGATTGAGCTCACCAAGGCAGCTGTCCCTGACCCTGCAGCTCTGCAGCGCCAGCCAAGGGCAGGGACCCGGCTCTGGCGGGGAGTCATGGCCCCTCAACACCCGCCACAGACCCCAGCCCTCCACCTTGGCCCACCCCGGGGCTCTGCAAACAGCAGCTGCCCCCAAAGGCCCACGCTGCCTCCATGTGAGACCACCCCCACGTCGGGCGCCCCGAGTCCGCCCCCAGACTCCAAGCCTGGCCCCGCCGCGCCATCCGCCCAGACGCGCCTCAGCCCCTCTGGTCTCAGCTTGCCCCTCCCAGGGGGCCTGGGGCAGCCCTGAGCTCCGGCCGGCCATTCCCATGCCTCTGTGTGCACCCCGAGTGAGCATGACCCCAAAGCGGGTGGCCCGCGGATGCTTACTGAGGAAAGATCTCAGTTCCTCTACATCCGGAACCCAGAGACAACCCGGGGGCCCTGCAGCCCCTCCCACCTGCCTCCCCCCAGAGGATGGACGAGGGGTGAGTCCTGGAGCCGGGGGGAGGGGCCGGGGGGAGGGGCCAGAGGACAAGGGGAGTCTGGTGGCCCCTCCCGCAGAGCTGACCCCTCCGTGGCCCGGCCCTAGTCTAACCTGGCTGGCACACTGCTGACCCTGCATATGCACAGCGAGCCTCCAGGTCGCCTCCCAAAGCCACAGAGGCCCTTCCTGCCCCCACATGGGACCGTTCATCCTCCTCGGGAGTCCGTGGTCTGGGGGCTGCTGAACAGGCACCCAAGGGCCCACCCACTGGGCGCAGCTGCTCCCCCCAACCCCCCTGCTGCATCCGCGGCCTGAAAGCCCTTCCCCCCACCAGGGCCGCCGTCCCTGCCCTGAGCCACTGCTGGGGGTGCCTGTTTGTCCCCCGAACCTGCTGTCCTCACAGCCCCCTCTCCGCCAAGCCCAGCACAGACAGGCGGTCAATGAGACTGGCTGCATGAGTGGAGCCTGGGCAGGCAGGCTCCTGGAAAATTGAGAAAGTCATTCAAGGTCAGCCAGGCCGTCCGCTATCCCTGGGGGCTGGCCTGGGTGAGGCTCTGGAACCAGCTCCTGTGTTTCCACACAGAAAGCTGGAGGGCCCTGGGGAAGGGGGACTCTGGGCTCCAGTCAGCACCCCTGAACTCGCTGGGCAACCTTGGGGCCCCAGTCAGCCACACAAGTCACGGGTGGCCGAGCAAGCGGCTCAGGCCCACTCCTAGGCCGCTCTGGCCCTGACCTCCATGGCCATCTGCCTCCATCTGCCCCCATCAGGCCTGGCAGCCACACGCCCGCCGGCTGCCCACCTGCCCGCCTGCGCCCTCCTCCTCTCTGCCTGGCTTGCCCGTCGCTTCTGACAGCCCTAACCCTGCAGGTTCTCAACAGTGTGGGGAAGGGACAGGTGACAGAGTGGTGGGCAGGGGTGTCAGGGACCTCATCTTGCTGGGAGGGCTGGACCAGAGACCTCAAACGTGAGAGACGGGCCTCAGTCCACAGAGAGAGCAGGCAGACACAGGCCAGCCTCCTGCTGGGACGGGCTCCCTAGCCAGGCTGCGTGCCGCCCCAGGGCCTTTGCACAGGCTGGTCCTACCCCCACGCTCTTTCCCTGCCCTCCGCACGGTCAGCTCTTCTCTCAGCTTAGCCATCATCTCCCCAGGGGCTCAGATGGCAAAGAATCTGCCTGCAGTGCAGGAGACCTGCGTTTCATCCCTGGGTCGGGAAGATCCCCTGGAGAAGGGAATGGCAGCCCACTCCAGCAATCTTGTCTGGAGAATCCCATGGACAGAGGAGCCTGGCGTGCTACAGTCCACGGGGGTGCAAAGAGTTGGACACGACCAAGCGACTAATGCTTGCCGCGCTTCTCACAGTGAGGACTGGACAATCACTCTGAACTGGCCCCTCATCTGTCTGCCCATGCTCTTGCCTTGAGCCTCTGCAGGGCACCGGCCCCTCCCACCCCATACCCAGGCTTTTACTCCTTTGTGGTTCGCACGGTTACTGTCGGCTTCTGCCATGCGTCTTCTCCCAAACCATCACACATCTTACGCGCCCTGAACTTCTCTCCTAAGGCACTGTCCTTACCCCAGCTCCACTCCAGCACCGCACGTGGCTCACAGCCACCCACACAGACGAGTCCTGACTCCAGCACTGACTGATTCCTGGTCCTGGTCACACGCTGAGCCGTGACTCTGGTCAGGCCGGCCGCACAGCTCCGGGCACATCCCAGAAGCAATCCCGCCAGCCATTGTGCCCTGCAGACTATTTAGCACATGCCAGGCTGTGTGGACCCCGCCAGTACCTCGCCAGGTTTGGTCCCCACCCAGCCTCGCCCCCTCAGATGTGACTCAGAGCAGTTACTCAATCTTCCCGTGGTCACAGCCTGGCACAGGCCACGGAGCCGGGACCTGACACTCCAGCTGCAGGCAGGGCTGGGGTTGGGGGGATGCCAGGGTCTTGTCTCCCTTTGCTTTCCTCCCTCCAGGATCTAAGCCCTCCCTGGCTCCTGGGGTGTGACCACAGCACCCCTTCTCTTCTGTCCTCTCTGGGGCCCTTGCTCTGGACTCCAGCCCCAAGACCGCTCTGCACCCTAGAAGCGCAGCCTCCGCAGTCTCAGATGGACTCCACGCCCAGCACACAGCCCCCACTCCATAGGTGCAGGCAGGCGGCACCCACCCCCAAGGCCCAGCTCCCTGCTGCCACCACCCCCTGCCGGCTGGGTTGTTCCGCCTTCATGCTGGTGGGACCCCTGTATGACCCCAACCCTCTCACCTCCCTTTCTCACCGCCCAGCTCCACTGACCTCAGCGTGATACTCCTTGCTAGAGTCCCCTCTCCCCGTCGGGCAGGCCCTCCAGACCCAGCCCCCTCCCCTGCCTCCTGCTCATTTCTGCCTTTCTCAGCCTCCTAGGGGCCGCCATCGCTCCTCCCAACCCCCGGAGCCGCTGTGAACTCCCGCTTATCCCTCAGGGCCCTGCTCTGCGCCTCCTCTCGAGCCACCCCCAGGAAGGAAGGAGGCTGGTGCAGAGCCCCCAGAACAGCCCTCTCTCCACCTGGGCTGTCTCTCCAGTAGATGTCATACCCTCTGAGGGACCAGCCCCAGGCACACAGAGGGGTGGGCTGCCTGGAACAGCCTCTCTCTCCCTCTCATCCCTTCTGCATCGGCACCTCTGGGGCTGCCCTTGCTGGGGCCGGAGCCGGCTGGGAAAAGACAGGAGAGTGGTGAAGGCTTTGATGGCAGCCGAGCACGAGGTGGGACGCCCCTCTGAGCCACGCCCAGGCCTTCTGGGCTGCAGCACATGCCCAGCCCACTACTCTGCCATCTGACAGAGGAGGACCCTGAGGCTCACAGAGGCCCGGCAGCCTGCCCTTGGTCCATGGCCGAAGGGTGGCTCTGTGGCTGCTGAGAGTGCCCATACTGCCAGATTCAGCTGCCTCTTCTGGGACGTGGGGACGGGGTGTTCCCGCCTATATGCAGACCAGGCCACCGCAAGCCCCTCTGACTGCGGCTGCTTCCCCGCCCCCTGCCCGCCCCCGGACCCAGGCACAGCCTAGACCCCTTCACAGACCAGAGCTATGCGCTCTGTGCACGCTGGCACAGGGCCCTGTCCATTCACCCTTGGGAGCGCCAGCGCCAGGCCAGATCTTCCTAGAAAGGCCCCCTGGGCCTCACGCTCACCCCCAAGCTCCACCAGCGTCAGCCACCCACCTGCCCCTCACCTAACGCTCTCCCTGCTGGGCGGCCCTGGGCTCGACAGGAGACCACCCTTCCAGGATGCGGGGGCCTGCCCTGCTGCAGGCCTGGCCCAGGAAGGTCCCTGTCAACCGGCACAGCGCTTGCTGTCACCCTGAGCAGCAGAGGCCACTTCCGTTTTCCAGGGGAGGAAACCAAGGCTCAGAGGGATCGAAGGCCAGTCTGTGGTCGCCGCATGTGAGGGACAGCCCCGTGTTTCAAGACTGGAGCAGCACTGACCTCCTGTGGGCCTGACCTCGGACTTGGAGAGGGCATCTGGGCACTGTACCCTGATCCAGAGCCCCCCCAGCACCTCCCGCTCCCCCAAGGAAGAGCAGCTCCCAAGGCAGCCCTGCTCTGCCTGCTCAAACTGCAAGGGGACCCAGGAATCCCAGCGCAGTGGGCTGCTTCCCTATACAGAAAGTCACCTCTTCCAGGAAGCCCCCAGCAAGGCCCCGGCTGCTTGTCCTCAGGGCCAAGTCCCCAGAAACAGCAACACCTACAGTTACGTCACGGGGACAGCCTGAGGGGGACGGCACTCCGGGATCTGGGCCAAGAGCACAGACTCGGGTCCAGCAGTGTAGCCCCAGGATCCTGAGCAAGACCTGCCCCCGCCGTGACCTCCCTGCTGGTGGATGGAGGAGTTAGAGGCAATGACCTCCAAGGTCCCACCCAGCTCCTACTCTCTAGGGGGTCCTGGCTGACATCGCCCACCCTCCCCACGTCCCTGAGGACAAAGGAGGGGGCAGACTGCTCTCAGAGAGGCCTGGAGCCATCCTCCACATGGAAACTAGGGTTCTGTGACGGGGGAGTGGTGCCACCCCCATCTGATGAGGGCCAGCTACCCCAAACACCCCCAAATCCGTGTCCCCCTCCCTGTCTGTCCTCCACACCTGCTGCCTTGAGCACCCTCCCACGCCAGGCCTGGGGGCTCAACAAGCAAAGACCCTACTCCCTATTCGGGGGCTTAGTGGGCCCTACCCCCTATCTGGGTACCCTGCTTTCCTGGGTCCAGTGACTGAAACTTGGCCCTGGGCAAGAGTGCCCCCAAGCCCCAGTTGGCTGGGCCCAGCACCCAGGGCCCCAGCCAGGGAGCTGGCCCCAGATGCCATCGCCATAGAAACTGGCAGCCCCCACAAGGATCATGGGAACAAAAAGGAGGCCCCAGAAACCATGGGGCCTTCCCAGGGAGGGCTGCGGGCCTGGGCCAAGCCCAGCGCCCTCTCCAGCCAGGACCCCTACCTGGGGACGAAGGCGCCTCAGAAGACCAGGGTCCATTTGGGGTGGGTGGGGAACGCCTCCAAGGAGGGTGGCAGCTCCTCCCCCTCCCTCTCCAGGGCAGGCCAAGACCCTGCCACCCGCTGGGGGACGGACTCTCATCAAGTGACGGCATCGACCCGGCTGGCTCTGCCAGGCCATGCCTTCCTGCAACCCCAGCGCCTGGCGGGGGCTGCCCATCTCCTCTGAGCACCGGCTCCCTCCAGGGTCCGCCAGACTGAGAGTGCGGAAGACTCACCCGTCAGTCCCTCCCAGGGGCCCCAGCCTGGCTCCTTCAGGGCCAGTCCCCAACTCCACACCGCCACCCACTCGGCTCCCATCCGCCCTTTCCAGAGGCCCGAGCCTCTCTGGTCGGGCCACGGGGGGCATCGGGGTGCAGCCGCCCCTCCCCGCGCCGGCCCTGGCGGCGACCGTCCTCCCCGGAAGCCCCCTCCCCGCGCGCCCCCGCCCGCCCGCCAAGCGCCCGGCCAGGGTCTCACCGCGTCGGCGCTGAGCTGGGCTAAGATGGCGAAGGTGGAGAGCCGGTCACAGAGGCAGCGCGTCCGGAGGGCGTCGAGGGGCACCGTGCGGCAGCCGCGCCACGACCAGGGCCCGAGCTGCGGGGGGGGGGGGGAGGAGGGTCTGGGGGCGGGACACACGGGGGGAGGGGAGACAGGGGCGGCGTGAGCGGCGGCCGGCCGCGCCCCGGCCCCGCGTCCCCGGCCCGCGCCCGCACCTGCGCCCGCCGCCGCGCGCGCCCCGCCGGCCCCCAGAGCCCCGCGCCCCATGGCCGCCGCCGCCGCCGCCGCCGCCGCCGCCGCCGAGCCACGGGAGAGCGACTCGCGGGAGCGCGGGCCGGCGGGGCCGGCGGGGCGCCGAGCCCTGGCCCTGCGCCCGGAGAGCGCCCCGCCCCAGCGCCGGGCAGGGAGGGGCGCGTGGGCGCACGTGGAGCGGGGCGCCAGCCGGGGGCCGCGGCGGCCTGCGGTGCGCGCGCGGGCCGGGCGGGGTGAGGGGCGCCCTGCGCCGCCCACCCCCGGGCCTCCTGTCGCGCTGGTGACCTTGGGGCCGCCCCGCCCCCACAGCCACCTCCCGGGGCAGGCCGCGTCGGCCAGAACGTGCCCCCTGGCGTCTGACCCAAGGCCCTCCTGCTGTCTGCCGCTCAGGGTGGCGCGGGTTCCCTTGAAAGGAGCACTTGCTAGGGCCTCAGTGCGCCGGACTGAGCTACTCTGCAAACCAGTCGCTGTTGATCCAAGTTCCCCATCCCCAGGCTGGCCCACCTGTCCAGCAGCATCCAGCCAGGCACACAGGCAGAAGGTGCCCATCAAGTGTCCGCCCCAGGGCTCTGGACCTGCAGGCTAGGGGGCTCCAGGCTGCCTGAAGAGCCGAAACTGAAACAGTGGTTCACGAGCCACAGCTGGGAGGGGACTCCTGCCCCTAGGGCTGAAAAAGCCCCTCTCCTCCTGCTCACAACTCAGACCCCGAGTCTGCCCTGGGGGAAAATTCCAGGTCCCTGTGGCCAGGTCTACCCACGGCCAGCCCTAGATCCCTCGGCCCCAGCCCAAGCAGTTGGGCATTGCAAAGAGCCTTCAAAGGCCTCCGTCTGCCTCCCCCATCCCAGCCCTTCTGTATGGGGTGAGTGACTCCACCCTGCGCCCCTCCAGGGAGCCACGACCCACCCCTCACCCCGACACCGAGAGGGCCTCTGCTCGACACCTGGATGCAAGCCACCACCCTGGGCTACCTCCTGGCTGCGTCACCTGGGAAGTCAGGTACCAGCCCCAGCTTCGGTTTGCGGGCAGGGGGCAGTCCAGAGGATGACGCGGGGCACCCAGCCAGCTGCCCTTCTCCCCAACACCCACATGGACGCTCAGGAAAGCAGAGGGGCTCGGCCGCAGGCATCCCGGAACCCAGAGCAGCTTGTGCTGAATTTGAGATGTTACACAATCTCTTTTCTGAGCGTCAGGCCCCAGGGGAGGAGGGACATGCTCTGGACCTGCTGGAGGCCCTGGAATCTGCTGTTCTCTCTTCACTTCCCCCACGGGTAGGGACCTGCCCCCATTTTACAGAGGAGGAGAACTGAGGCAGCCCAAGGTGACAGCTGGGCAGAGGCCATGCCTTAGCTCCGAGGGGTGCATCAGGGCTCTGTGGCCCCAGAAGATGCCTCCCCACCCACACGGTCTGTTCATCTCTGAAATACAGGGAGGGGAAGGGACATCTCTCTCTTGGGCACTGGAGCCGGAGTTTGGGGGATCCAAAGCTCTTCCGTCTTAGGGGCCCTCCGTAAGGAAAGCCACTGGAGGGTCCTGGGAGCTTCTGCCTCTTTGGCTCCCGACCACGCCTCTGCCTGAGCCTGCCTGCCTCGGCCCACCTGAACCCGGCTAGCATCTGCTGAGCTGAGTGGAAGTCAAAACCTATCAAGGCCTTGCTAGAGACCCTTCTCCCCTTCCTTCTCTGGAAAAGAAGATCTCAATAGCCACGGGACCAGAAAGAAGACCTGGGTGATGGAGGATGGGGAAAGGGAGCATGGGGTCCTGGAGAGTGGGCCTCCTGGGAAGCCTAGCCTGGTCCTCCTGCCCCCTCGGTGAGGGGCATCGAGGCCTCACTCAGCTGCCCCGGGCCCATCACACCCCGTCTCCCTCATCCCCCAGCATCACACAGGATAGGGGTGTAGAGTACTGAGCCCCAGCTTTCCCTTGTCCCTCCCACCCCTGGGGCACCCTGTGCTCACACCTGGGGTGGTGCATGCAAGCTCCGGACCAGACGCCAAAGGGCCAAGACAGTGGAGGCCAGAAGTGCCGAGACCCCGGGCGCTGGGGGGAGGTGGCCTCCCGGGGCCGTTCCAGCCGGGAGACAGCACTTCTGTCTCTCACACTTGTCCACAACGTCGGCCACGTGCCTGCTCCTAAGAGCCAGAGCCTGTGGCCAGCCGGGCCGTTCCGGGTTCAAATCTCAGCTCTCATTTCCACCGCCCAGGCATGGACACTGTCTCAGCCCTTCTCTGAGTGGAGGGGGGACCCTGACCCCACCTCTTCCGCCCGCTGAAGGCTGTTAGGAGGGTCGGGAGAGGACAGAACCCCAGGCCTGGGGCGAGGGGAGCTGGACTGGCCGGGGCCAGCAGCCTGGCAGGTTCCCAGGCGGCGCTGGCGGGTCTGCTGGGCGCCAGGCTGACAGCTGCCGGCCACCTCCTGGGAGAAGGCCAGCCCCGGCTGGTGGCTGGCCCCACAGGGCTCCTGCTATGGGCACTAATTAGCTTATCAGCCTCCCAGAGGAGGGGAGGGCGAGGGGCACTGCCCGCTGCCGATGGGCTCAGCCTCAGACCACGGAGGACATGAGGAGGCATCCACCTTGGTCCAGAGAGCTGGCCGCTGGGGTGGGCAGCCTGGGAGGTGGGCAGCTGCTCAGCTTGCCCAGACCCCATAGGACTGTGGGTGAGCTCCCTGGCGCCTCCCCACAGCGGGGTCCCCCGGGCTCCAGCGGGCCGGGGGGAACATGCCTGGGCTCCTGACACACAACACAGGGATGGGGACCCACTCCTTGCCCCTGCCCCACCTCAATATTAGTAGCTTCGTGTGCATTTTGTCATGTAATCTGCAGTGATCCTCAGCTCAGCTGTGTAGATACAGAGATCACAGCTCAGAGAAGTGGGGCGATTGCCTGAAGCCACGCAGCACGACGACAGAAGGGCCCAGATTACAGTTTTTTATCTGTCTGATCAGCCCATGCCCTCCACAAGGCCAAAAGCATCTGAACCGCTGGGCTCTGAGAGGTCAGTCTGAAAGGGGCCCTCAAGAATGGTATACGGCCCCTCCCCAGGCCCTTAGCCAAGCTCTCTGGGCTGGGCCGGGCACAGAGGAGGACCCGCTGGAGCAGGATGGGTGGGCAGAGGTCCCTGATGGGAGGATCCTCGCCAGCATCCCAGGCACACCAACCCTGACCTGGGAAAGCGCAGGCACACTCAGCCCTCCTCCTTCAAAAAATCTCTCAGACACATCCTCAGACACCGACGACCTCTGACAGAAATCCCTCCTGTTGCCATGACGCCATTACCATCTCTGCAACACAGGCCGCTCATTCCCTGCACGCCCTCTCCCTGACTGCTCCGTGTGCCAGAGACCACTGGCCGCCTCTTCACTGAGCTTCAGAAACTTGGGAATATCTGGGTCACAGAGCCAGGCCCCCTTCCTGGGCCCAGGCCCGGGGAATCTGGGTCAAGGACACCTGCTCCACCCCAGCCCCCAGGTCCAGAGCCAGAGAAGGAGCTGGAGCCGTGGCTCCTCCCAGCCTGAGTGGAGGCAAGGGTGCAGGAGGCGCTGGGCCCCTCACAGCAGAGCTCCGAGAGAGAGGCTATCTCTGCCCCGTGAGACCAGGGCCTCCAGGACATGACCAGGCCTGCCCCATCGGACCACAGCTCCTAGGACAGAGCTGTGCCCCCCACATGTGCCCTCGGAAAGGTCCAGCACTGCCCACCCCCCTGTAGGCCACCAGTTCCTCACCGCGGGCTCCTCCCACCCTGCTCCTGCCAGACCCCATGTCACCAAACCCAAGGGACAATTCCCTTTACTTCAGACAGAGCCAGCAACCTCTACACACAGCCTCCGCCGTGCGCCCTGACCCTGCGCTGAGACCTGAATTTCCCCTAGCTACCCCAGCCCCTGGTGCCTTGGGGTCAGTCCTGAATACACCCCTGCCTCTTCCCCCCACTCCCGTGCCAGCCTCAGCCGCCAACCTCGCTCCCTGGGCAGCTGGCCTCCCATTCCCGCCTCCCCACCCCACCGCCCACCCCAAGTGGTCCTTGAGAACATGTCCCCCAGTGGCTATCTGCGGCCTGCACGCCTGTCAGCTGGGCCTGGCCTGGCCAGCTCATCCTGCACACCCGCAGCCACGGGTCGTGCCCCAGCTCTCACAGCAAGGCCGTCCTGACCCTCGACCTCTGCCTGCGGCTGAAGAGTCCTCCTGCCCTGTGATGGCCCAATGCTCACGCTTGCGTCCTGCTCTGAGAGGGCGCAAGGGAGGCCCGGCTGGCACTCCCCACTGCCCACACCCTGGTGGGAACGGAGCACCTGGCCAGGACTTGCTGTGGGTGGGCAAGTGAGGCCCTGCTGCCTGGCGGTGACCCCCAGGCCCCCGCCCCTGCAGCTTACACCTGCAGACCCTGGGGTGTCTGGCCTGCCTTGCAGACACGCCTGAATCACTGCTGCTCCCCAACCTGCGGCCACCGCCCGGTGGGACCCCCCTCACCACAAACTTCCACCCTGCTCTCTGCTGCCTGTCTGTCCTCCGCCATCATTTGAAATGTGCCAGGACACGCTGTCCTCTGCTCAAGACCTCCCCCAGCTCCCTCCTCACTCAAGGGCCCACAGCCTTGGGGACTGTCCCCCTCCCCGAGCACTCCCCTCCAGCCACACTCAGACCGTGAACCGCAGTGCCCTGCAACCCCCCCCCCCCCGGTGCAGCCACCTCACTCAGCACCTGGGCAGGAGCCACACCTTATCCTGGTGTCCAGGTGGGCTGGCTCAGAAAAGGCAGCCTGGGGAGTTAGCTGGGCCCCACCTAGCTCAGGAAGCCCCGCCAGGGACCTCCCCTGGGGCCCAGGGTGGATGGGAGGAGGCTCAACCTGTGGGAACCCCCGGCTGGCTCCCTGCGGGGAGGGGGGAGCACCGGGTGCCAAGGTTTGCTCCCCTCCTGGGCAAATTCCCTCCAGGCCACTCAGAGCTTGTGGCCCCCTCTGTGAAGTGGGCACCAGCCCCCCTGTGATGGCCAGGGACCACAGGCACACCATGCCCAGCCCAGGGCCCCGCATGCTCATGGCACATCAGAGACAGCCATGCAGAGCCCAGGCTGCCCACCCACGGAGCTGGGGCCTTCAGTGCTCTCAGGATGCCTCCCGCCGGCCCACAGAGCAGGCGCTATTATGGGACTGTGCTTCGGGGTCCCCTGGGGTTTGATGGGCTAATTCACACTAGAGTGTGAGTGACTCATAGGTGTCCTCCTACACAGCAGAAAGAAGCCAGAGTGGGCACAGATCACCCTGGTGAGGGAACAGGGAGTGGGCACGGTGTCTCTGCAGGCAGGGGCTCCCTCAGCCTGGGCTTTGTGCTCCCCAGACCACCCATTCCAGGCGCAACCCCTGCGGGATCGTATAGGATACATTCAGATTGCCTACCTCCCACCTCCCCCTATTGACTGTTGACCCCCTATTGACCACTAATCCACAGATCAAGGCTTCTGCTGAGCCGCTTCATCCAGGGAGCCTGCTGGGATACGCAGTGAGTTACTAAGCGCTGCACCTGGCTCCTGCACCAGGTGCTACCCTGCTGCTGCCCTGGTGCTGCTTTTTGGATCCTACCTCAGCCAGCGGCTGGAGCTCATAGTGACCGCCAGGCCCTCCCCACCCTCAGCCTGGCAGCCCCGCTTGCATGTACCAGCCCAGAGGAGCCACCAGCGACTCAACACAGGCGCCCCTCCTGCCTCCAGGTCTGGGTCCTGGCCAGTCCCTCTGACCACACACTCGTCTGTCCCCTGGCTGACTCAGCCTCATCTTTCGGGGCTCCCCCGAGGCACTGCCGTCTCCAGGAGGCCTCCTCAAGCTCGAGTTCTGTGCCCAGCCCCCGTCTCCCCATCTGGCTGCTGAGAACCCACAGGGCAGTTCCATCCCCTCTTGGTTCAGGGTCTGGGGACCCCTGGGGATGGATATGTGTCAGGGCAGAGCGTACCCGTCCAGCCTGCACCCCTGCTCATGGGCTGCTCTCGCAGCGCTGACAGTGTCTCAGGCTCCCTCAGCATTCATCAGGCAGTGACCGGGGCCTCCGGGGCATCTCACATTCCCCACAAAGCTGAGATGGCCATCTCCTGGCTCTCAGCTGGCGCCGCTCCCTCTGAGTCGGGGCCCCAGGCCACAGGCAGGCCCGCCCCAGGCTGGGAAACTGGCCGTCCTCAGGACCTGGTGGTTCTTCACTGACTGACCCACCCGCCTGGGCAAGGCCACCAGGGCCCCAGGTGAGTCTGGGGCCCGGAACTCCCCAGCCCTGCCAGGAAGTCCTCTGGCCTGGGAAGGCAGGGGTCCTGCCAGCCTCAGCCCACCTGCTGACCCTTGCCAGCTCAGCGTCCATGAAGCCTACCTGAGCCTCTGCCGCCCACTCAGAACTCCGCCTGCTACACCGCAGGCCTACCTATCAGCTCCCCTTGCCAGCCAAGGGGCCGTGCCTTCACGCCTCACTCACGCTCCAGGCTGACTGGTCACTTGCTTTCAGGACGTGAGTCTCTTGCCGGCCTGCTCAGGCCCTGTGCTGGGCATGGGCACCTCCACGGCCACTTTCTCAGCTCCAGGAGATACCAGAGCTCCCAGCCTCAGCCAGCCCAGCTCCTCCAGGACACCCTCTCCTCGGCCCGTGCACCCAGTCCTCTCATCTCCCCGGGCTGGTGTCTGACCCTGTGTGCTGCAGTCGGCCTCGAAAACTGTGCCATGGGCGAGTCCTAGTTCCCGGGAGGGGCTTCAAATCTCCCAAAGAGCTGAGACCACCACCACCACCACCACCACCATAACTGTCACCACGACCTCCACCCCCACGGCTCCCACTGAAACCACCACCACCAGCAGTAACATCACCACCAACATCATCGGCAACACAATCGTTACCTCCGCCACTGTCATCATCGCCATCACCACCGCCAACATCAACACCAGCGTTCCATTGTTAACAGCACCACCAGCATCAGGAATGACACAATCATATCACCATATCACATCATTGGACCATCATCACCACGACATCATCGCCATGTGTTGTCGATTGTCGGGAGCTGCCACGGAGAGGCACTCCACTCGTGACAAAGGTCATGAGGAAGGAGGCTTGGCAGACGTGAATGCGAGATCAAGCCTCAGGAGTGCCCCCGGATATTCTCGAGCATCTACCCCCAAAAACCAGAGTCTGCCTACTTTACTGCTTTGTGCTTTCATCTCTGACTTTACTGGGGTACCGTCTCCCATCACCATCTCGCTCTCTTTAATAAAGAATTAACTTACAGCTCCAATTAATAAAGTTCCTGGGCATTAGGAGTGTTCAAATCCAAACCCCTCAGATAGCTCTCTAACTGGCCTGACAAGTTTACCTGGACTCCAATAGCTATGCATACGATTGTTTACAGTCTCAGCCCCGAGAGGCAGGGGAAGCTTAAGATATTCAAATAGCTTAGAGCCTCTCAGAGAGTTAAAAACTGTCAGAATAAGACTAGTAAAAGATTTTATTAATGAAGCCAATGCTTTTTGCCAAGTCTTCACATACCCCGTTTTGTATCCTTGAATGTGTATTAATTAATATAGTTGGTTTGTAGAAAAAATAAGTAGTGGCCTTGGTGCTAGTAACTTTAGACCCTTAAGGTAATAAATTCTTTTCTTTGTTGTAAACCCATTGCACCTCCCCTCTATAGGAATGCAAGTTTATCTAACACTTCGGATGAAGATGCACCAAACCTTAAAATAATTACTCTTAGAGAAAATAAGTCTTGTGGTTGAAAACCTTTGTCAAGAGTCATAAAATGTTAATAGGCCTTCTGGCCAGAAGATGATGTAAATCACCTGAACCATTTGTACGTGATAAATTTGCAGGAAAGAAACCCTGGTTTTTGATAAGGATCAAAGACTGCTGACTTTGCATCCCCTATTATCCTCTATATGTAACTTAGGGTATAAAAGCCCCTGTTGAAAATAAAGCTACGGGCCTTGCTCACCGGAGCTTGGTCTCCCCATGTCATTCTCTCAATTTCCATTTCCGGCTGAAGTCTCCATCTGGAGCGCGGAACCCACCAAGCTTGCTAATCATGCCTGGGCTTCTAAGACCCACTCGAGAAAGTGCCTAAGGTGAGGCACTTTCTGCTATTCAAGCGGGTGCCTGCGGCCTACGTAAGTGGTGCAAACTTCTTGTCTTGAAGTTTTATTGGTCTCCCGCATAAACCAAGCTACTCAGCCTCTTTTCTCTTCTAAATATTCCTACTGAGCTATCCTTTAATTACTCTTAATGTCTCTAATGAGAGTCCCTTGGACTGCAAGGAGATCCAACCAGTCCATTCTGAAGGAGATCAGCCCTGGGATTTCTTTAGAAGGAATGATGCTAAAGCTGAAACTCCAGTATTTTGGCCACCTCATGCGAAGAGTTGACTCATTGGAGAAGACTCTGATGCTGGGAGGGATTGGGGGCAGGAGGAGAAGGGGACGACAGAGGATGAGATGGCTGGATGGCATCACTGACTCGATGGATGTGAGTCTGAGTGACCTCCGGGAGTTGGTGATGGACAGGGAGGCCTGGCGTGCTGCAGTTCATGGGGTCACAGAGAGTCGGACATGACTGAGCGACTGATCTGATCGGATCTGAATGTCTCTAATTGATATGTAAATGAGTCGCCGACGCCGTCTCCCTTCCGAAGACCCTGGATCAGCCGGGGCTGGACCCTGGCAGTCGATCACTCGCTCAGTCATGTCCGACTCTTTGAGACCCCGTGGACTGAAGCACTCCAGGCTTCTCTGACTTTCACTATCTCCCAGAGCTTGCTCAAACTCATGTCCATTGAGTCAGTGATGCCATCCAACCATCTCATCCCCCCTTCTCCTCCCGCCTTCAGTCTTTCTCAGCATCAGGGTCTTTTCCAGTGAGTCAGCTCTTCAAATTAGGTGGCCAAAGTATTGGAGCTTCAGCATCACTCCTTCCAATGAATATTCAGGACTGATTTCCTTTAGGAATGACTGGTTGGATCTCCTTGCAGTCCAAGGGACTCTCAAGAGTCTTCTCCAGCACCACAGTTTGAAAGCGTTAATTCTTCGGCATTCAGCCTTTTTTATGGTCCAACTCTCACATCCATACGTGACTACTGGAAAAACCATAGCTTTGGCTATGGACCTTTGTCAGCAAAGTGATGTCTCTGCTTTATACGCTGTCTAGGTTTGTCATAGCTTTTCTTCCAAGAACAAGCGTCTTTTGATTTTGTGCCTGCAATCACCATCCGCACTTAATTTGGAGCCCAAGAAAATGAAATCTGACACTGTATCCCCATCTGTGTGCCATGAAGTGACAGGACTAGATGCCATGACCTTAGTTTTTTTGAACGTTGAGTTTAAAACCACCTTTTTCACTGTCCTCTTTCATCTTCATCAACAGACTCTTTAGTTCCTCTTCACTTTCTACCATTAAAGTGCTATCATCTGCATATCTGAGGTTGTTGCTATACCTCCCGGCAATCTTGATTCCAGCTTGTGATTCATCCAGCCTGGCATTTCTCATGATGTTTCCTGCATGTAAGTTAAATAATTGGAGTGACAGTATACAGTCTTGACATACTCCTTTCCCAATTTTGAACCAGTCTATGTTGCATGTCCAGTTCTAACTGTTACTTCTTGACCTGCATACAGGTTTCTCAGGAGGCAGGTAAGGTGGTCTGTATTCCCATCTCTTTAAGAACTTTTCATAGTTTGTTGTGATCTACACAGTCAAAGGCTTTAGTATAGTTAATGAAGCAGAAGTAGATTTTTTTTTTTTTTAATTCCCTTGCTTTTTCTATGATTCAGTGTATGTTGGCAATTTGATCTCTGGTTCCTCTGCCTTTTCTAAATTCAGCTTATATATCTTGAAGTTCTCGGTCCAAGTACTATTGAAATCTATCTTGAAGGATTTTGAGCATGATCTTGCTGACATGTGAAATGAGTGCAGTTGTATAGGGTAATTTGAGTATTCTTTGGCATTGCCTTTCTTTGGGATTAGAATGAAAACTGACCTTTTCCAGTCCTGTGGCCACTGCTGAGTTTTCCAAATTTGCTGGCATATTGAGTGCAGCACTTTCACAGCATCATCTCTTAAGATTTGAAATAGCTCAGCAGGAATTCCATCACCTCCACTAGCTTTGTTCATACTGATGCTTCCTACAGCCCACTTGACTTCACACTCCAGATGTCTGGCTCTAGGTGAGTGACCACACCATCGTGGTTAACCAGGCCATTAAAAGCATCACCATTGCCACCACCAATACCATCCTCAACTCCGCTACCGTTTCCACTGCATCAGCAGCAGCAGCAGCACCGTCAACACCGATCCCACCGTGCAGTTACCAGCAGCACCCTCGTTATCACCACCATCACCGTCACCCCTACTGCCAACACCATCACCATCACCACCACTAGCAGGCAGTAATAACACGACCCTCACGACCACGTGGTCATCACCACTGCCCATCACGCCATCAGCAGCAACACCGCCATTGCACCAACATCATCACCACCACCACCGTCGACGATGCACCGTTGCCAAAGCTGTCACTCTTACCACAGTCACCTGATCACCGAGCTCACCAGCACCACCTCTGCTGTTGGCAGTGCCACCGTGACTGCCATCACCTCTGAGCCAGCACTGTGTCTGTGGACCGACACTAGCTGGGAACCCCCATCACCAACACTCAACCCACCACGTCCAGGGCCCTGTGTAGGCAGAAACCGTCCTGCAGGAGGCCTCACCACCCACTGTGCCCGCCAATCACGATGGGCTGAACCCAGGCTACCTCACCATCAGCATCATCTGATCCTCCACACTGCTGACCACACCCCACCCTCCAAGGTGAACCTCAAGGTCATTCCATCAGGGTCATTTCCAGGCCAGGAAAGGGTAATGGTCACTGTGGTCACTCCACTCTCCCTGCTAACATGGAAGCTTTCCTGTCTTCTGCACCTCTTGCCATCTGCATCCTGAGTTGGTTCTCTGCAGAGGAGAGGATGGCAGACCCTGCCAATACCACCAGCAAACCACCAGGCAGCCTGGGGAGCTGGGGTTTCGATTAAGACTTTTCTGCCTCAGCAAACTAGCAACTGCACACCCTAAGCATGGGGAAACAAGTGGTGTGAGGGAGGAGGGTCACCTCACACCCTCCAAGCCCATCCCAGTACACGGAACCCCAGTCTCCCAGCCCCTGGTAGCTGTCTCCGTTGCCCCAGGCAGCCCCTCTTGGAGCCCCCAGATCTCAGTGGAGGAGGGAGGTGAACGCCCTCCCCACTTGTGGGCACTGCCCCATGTGCTCAGGGCCCAACACTGACCTCCCTGATGCCCCCTCCTCCATGAGGGCAGGGAGGTACAGGCTCTTCCTTGTCCCCTCATCCCCAGATCAGTGCGGGTGCAGGAGGCAGGGCGGGGGGAAGATTCAAGTGGCCCCTCCCAGTTCCCCTGACCACAGGCCACTTGACCAGGGACAGAACATGTGGTTGGTCCACCTGCCCCTCCCCACCTCTAGCAGCTTCGTGAGCACCCTGACATCCTCCCAAACCAAGCCATCCAGCACTACCCCCACCCGCATCCAGCAGGTCCCGGGAGCTCAGGGCAGCCACACTGTGCCTCCCCGACGTGCCAGCCCTGATCCCTCCTCCATGACGACCACCGACTCGGGCACCCAGACTCATGGGGCCGCAGAAGTGGGGAGGTGCAGGAAGGGAACAGCTGGACTTGACACAGTAGACTCGCGGGCCCTGACTCTGCCCAGGAAAGTGCCCACCAGCCTTGAACACTCGAACATATGTCCACATGTCTGTGATGTTTCCTCTCCTGGCAGGGCCCCACCCCCGCCCCAGTGTTCTTTCTAGCGGGAAGTGAAAGAAAGTGGATGGGGGACACTGGATAGGGAGACTGCATGAGGAGAGGGCTCACACTCTGCTGGGGGGCTCACACTATGATGGGGGCTAACACTCTGGTGGGGGGCTCACACTCTGATGGGGGTTCACACTCTGCTGGGGGCTCACGCTCTGATGGGGGTTCACACTCTGTTGGGGGCTCACACTCTGCTGGAGGGGCTTGCACTCTGCTGGGGGCTCACACTGTGATGGGCGGACTCACACTCTGATGGGGGGGCTCACACTCTGCTGAGGGGCTCACACTCTGCTAAGGGAACTCACATCCTACTGGAGGGCTCACACCCTAATGGGGGGCTCACACTCTGATGGGGGCTCACACTCTGCAGGGGGCTCACACTCTGCTGGAGTGTTGCACACTGCTGGGGGTTTCACACTCTGCTGGGGGTTTCACACTCTGCTGCGGGGCTCATACTCTGCTGGGGGGGCTCATACTCTGCTGGAGGGGCTCACACTTTTCTAGGGGCTCACTCTGATTGGGGGGCTTACACTCTGCTGGGGGCTTACACTCTGATTGAGGGGCTCACACTCTTCTGAAGGACTCACAATCTGCTGGATGGGCTCACACTCTGATTAGGGGCTCAGGCTCTGATGGGGGGGCTCACACTCTGATGGGGGGTTCACACTGTGCTGGGGGGCTCACATTCTGATTGGGGGGCTCACACTCTGATCAGGAGGCTCACACTCTCATAGCGGGGCACATACAGATACACAGAATTTTGGCAAATGGAAGTCAGAACTTAGAAGCAGGGGACCTGGGGGGCATGTAGGAAAACAGGAAGAGAGGCGCACAGGGACCAGGGACAAAGGCGTCAGGCGTTCCAGCTGGCGCCAAGGAGGGGAGTGGCGAGGGGCCCGTGGGGCGGAGGACTGTGGCTTGGGAGCCGGGCTGCCTGCCAGGGTGGGGGACTCACTGCCCCAGGTTCTGAGCACAGCTGCTGTCCCTGGGCCGTGACCTCATGCTGTCTGTCCCCTCCAGGTCCCAAACCCAGCCGAGACAGGCAGGCCTGGACTCAGATGCCCCTCGAGGAGGGCAGGCTCAGAGCAGGCCTCTGCCAGGCCCCCCACTCCGCAAGCACACAGTCAGGGGAGGCTCAGAGAATGGAGGGGCGCTGGGGAAGGGGCTGGGGCTGAGTCCAGAGCAGGGGCTGGGGGTGGGTGGTCTCGCCGCTGAGAGCAGCCCTGCATCCCTGCCCCAGCCCTAGCTCCCCACCCAGGTAGGGGCGCAGAGCACAACCCCACCTCCCACCCACGCTCATGAAGGGCCACCAAAAGGCCTCTGTGTCCAGCTGTCTCCCCCTCCCCCGCCCGCCCCCCTCGTCCGCCTTCTCTGCCCCCATCAGGAACCAGACGGCGTGGGAGAAATCGGGCTGGGAACCGGCCGCTGACAGCGACCTGGGGACCCTGCCAAGTCTCTCTTCCGCTTGCCCCCCTCGGCCTGCCCCCTCACCGCCCTCTCCAAGGAAACCAGGGACTTTGGGGGGCAGGAGCAAGGCTCTTAAAGGGACAAGGACACGCACTTGGGCAAGGACCCCAGGGATGGGCCCGGGCCTGGGTCCTGAGCGTCCCCCAGGATAGCTGCACCTGCAGGGGGTGGAGAGAGAGCCCGGACTGGCACACCCACAGGGCACCTGAGGCTTGTCGAACAAAACTCTGGGCCTGGTCCTCAGCCCGACTGAGAAAGCCGTGCGAGTGAATGCTGGAAGGTGCCTGGCGGGCGGTCAGGCTTTGGAGAAGACCCTACAGACTGGGGGAGCGCCCCGCCCTCCACCAGCTTGTCCCAGCGTCTGCTCTCCTAGCTCAAGTTCCAGAGTGTAGGGGTGCCAAGCGCCCACTAGTTAGGGAAACTCCCAATCTGACTCAATAGCAGCCCGCTGCAGGACTTCTCAGAGCCTTTACAGATGACTCGAGTGTGGACCTGGGAGCACAAGACGTGGTGGGCATGAAACCCTGGAGCCCGCGTGGGCCTGGTATCGGGAACAGCACCTTCCGAAATGGGGGCGCAGCATCCAGGCCTGTCCTGTCCTGACGTCCCCATGCTGGGGCTCAGCCAGAGCAGGTGACTTCCGAGGGCCTGCCCACTCTGACTTCTCTGCTCTGTGTAACTTTCAGTTGTTCATTTTTAAAAAGGAAACTGCAAAACATTTGCAGCTTCTGAGAAAGACACAGGGAGCTGTTCTTTCAGAACCACAGACATGAACTCCGGGCGGTGCTTTGGCCTTCGTCAGCCCCGCCCCCACCAGCCCATCCTTCCGGACTCCCCTCCCCCGCCACTTACACATCTGAGAACTCTGAAAAGACTCCCTTTCCCTCCCTAGCAGCCCTGCCCCCTAGGCCCTCATTGCCACTGGCCAGGCTGGCATAAGGGTGTGGGGGCGTGGGGGGGCGGCGGTGAGCCTCGCTGTGAGCAGTCATCCCAAGTGTAGACGCTGAGCCTGTGTGTGCAAGAGTGCGTGTGCGACTGGGGGCGAGGCAGGTGGAGGGTCTGCACTGTGGGTGGAAAGCCTGACTCAGACTTTCCGAGAAGAGTGTGTCACATGCTTGACGGGTGCGTGTGTCTGCAAGAGGAGGCGGCCCTCCACACACATGACACGTGCACAGTTGCATGTTACATGTGAGCACGCTCAAGTGACGCTGGGTGAGACGCTGCGTCAGGCTCAGTGTGTGCTCAGGGCCAGGAGTCAGAGTGTGCCAGGGCTGGGCTCAGTGTGTGCCCAGGACCGGGAGTCAGAGTGTGCCAGGGCCAGGCTCAGTCTGGCTTGGGGTCTAGGCTCCTGCAGTGACCAGGGCCAAGACTCAGTCATGGGTCAGAAGCTCATTGCTTCTCAGCTGAAGGTCTCTAGCGGCTCTCAATTCCCACTGACCCCTCCCCACCATCCACATACACACAATTCTGCAGACATGAGACCCTTTCTCATCCAAACACAGGCCCACACCAGCACAGAGCTGATCCCTGGGCACACCGGTGGAAGCAACCTGGGGCCCTGGCCCTGGTCCCCGCTTCGGGTCACCTGGGAAACCGTTGGCTCTTCTGAGCCCTTTTACGTGAGAGATGGCCTCACCTGGCCACGGAGGGAGGTGCTTCTAGCACAAAGCATGGGCGGCGGGGAGAGCCAGCTGCCTCCCTCCCGCCCCAAGCCCCCACCCCGTCACTTCTGGGCCCCAGGCTGTCCAGCTCTGGGTCAGAAGCTTCGGTCCCTACCCTGAACTGAAGCACCAACCTTCCAGAGCCTCAGCTTTTCCAGAAGTGACGGGCAGGGCTCCCAGGGCCACCCCAGGACTGAGCAGGGCGCTGGTGGGTGTGTGTGTTCTGGGGCACCACCAACGTGGCCCAGCTGTTGGCACCTTCCCCCTGTCCACAGGGCCCTGGGTCCAGGCACAGAGGCCTTAACAGTCCCACCTGTCTAGGGGGTGCCTGGAGAGGGCAAAGGAAGCCTGGGGTGTGGGCAGGCCCCCACACCTGAGAAAGGAGGGGCTAGTGGAGGCCACGGCCAGACATGAGCGTCCATGGGCCTGGCCGCGGTCCGCCCCCCACCCCCACTCTGCTCCCACATGCAAGCAGGCAGACTCCGGCCACAGGGAGACTCCCAGGCGGGCGGGATCTGCCCCAACCGTGCCCCAGGGACAGTGAACCCGACACTCACTGGGCTGGCCAGGCCTCTCACAACCTGCTGTCCCCAGAGGGCAAAGGGGAAGGATAGGTCCACCTTTCTGGAAAGCAATTTACTACCAAGGCCTTAAAGTTGTCCAGGGATTTGATGCCAACGAAACAATCATAAATGTGAGCAGAGCTATCCAAGGGCAGGGCTGCTGGGTGAGCCAGGCACCCCAGGGGCTCTGGGCCACCTTTGAACAGCCCAGTGGGAGGGTTTCTGGACTGTGGGGAGGGGCTTGTTCTGATGTCAGGGGCCAGACGGAATGGACGGCAGCCACATGATGGCCACGGGGCCAGCCTGGGAGGATGTGAGCCCTTGTTCTTGCCTTTTCTTTTTTCACCCTTTTCTGTCAGTCCATTTTGTGCAAAGTTATGCCGCTTGCGAAACTCAGAAAAAAACAGTCTCCGGCACAAAGCCAGAGGGCTGGTTTCCTGCGGTCATGGGGTCCACCCCAGTGCTTCCCCGACCCTGTCCTCATGCCCCAGAGCAGGCAAGGGCAGTGAAATCCACACACAGGCCTGCACTCTCTCACCACGGGGCCTTTGCACTGTCTGTTCCTTCTGCCAAAATGCTTGTCCCCAGACACCCATGTGCAGTGCTGAGCAGGCATCTCTCAAACACCACCCCAGAGAGGCTTCTGTGAACCTGCTCTCGGGCTCCTCACCCCACCTGCCACCAGATCCACTGCTTCCACTTCTTGGCATGTGGCATGACTGGACAGTTTCACAGGGATCTGGATGTTCCTACTTTCCTGTCCTTCCTCACAGGGGACAGGAGGAGGCTGAGCACCAGTACCTCATAGAGCATGCTCTGTCAGTGGTCAGGAATCACCAGAGGGATGGGCGGGAGGGTGGGAGGATGAACGGATGGGGTGGATGGAAGAGTGGATGGGAGGATGGGAGGAGAGGTGGGTGGGAGGATGGATGGACAGATGGATGGATGGATGGGAGGATAGATGGACAGATGGATGGATGGATGGGAGGATGGATGGACAGATGGATGGATGGATGGGAGGATGGATGGACAGATGGGTGGGTGGAGGATGGATGGATGGGAGGATGGAAGGACAGATGGATGGATGGATGGGAGGATGGAAGGACAAATGGATGGATGGATAGGATGGGAGGACGGGTGGGTGGAAGTTGGATGGATGGGTGGCTGGGAGGATGGATGGACAGATGGGTGAGTGGAGGATGGATGGATGGGAGGATGGATGAACAGATGGGTGGGTAGAGGATGGATGGATGGGAGGATGGCTGGTGGGAGGATGGATGGACAGATGGATGGTTGGATAGGACGGGTGGGTGGAGAATTTTGATGGACACATGGTAATCACATCCTTCCCCAACAACTTCCAGAGGTCCACAGCCCCTACAAACTGCCCCTTGCAGCCTCCCTCCCACCCCGCACCCCTGCCCCTATGGCTGCCCACTCTTACTGGCCATGCCTCACATTCTTCCTGTACCTTCCAACCTCCACACTTTTGCTCAAACTGCTTCTGCCCGAGACCCCCCTCCATCCTCTGCCAGGAGAACGTGTCCTCCTCACATGTCGGCCACTCTGGGAGTCTCCCCTGACCTCACAGGACACACCTCCATCATTGCACTGCCCACGGCATGAGGGATATACCCCATGGCCCTGGGGCCAGCCTGGGGACTGGCAGTGCCAGGGCTGAGGGAGGCAGGTGGTGACAATGACATGCCACTCTCTGACCACCCCCTCCCCAGTGGATACCAAACACCTTGGGGGAAGGCCGAGCCCCCACCAGGCCCACCTGGTCCATCAGGTTCCAGCTGCCAAGCTCTCTCCTGCCCAGTTTCCCCAAACTCTGGTCCTCCTTGCCTCTGAGGGCTGTCCCCACTTTGGGGCCTTTGCACAGACTCTTTCCTGTGACTACACGACCCCCACCCACCTCTCCCTTTGTCTCCCTGTGTCTGGGAGGAGGCCTGCTCTGGGCACCCATGCAGGTACCGTGACCCTGAATCACAGCCTGGCCAGTCCAGCCCAGGGCCCTGCCCCCACTCATAACAGCGAGGCAACAGGGCCTGGCACAGGCGGGTGCCGTGGGCCGGGCAGGGAGCTGGGCCCGAGACCCCAGGAGTCCCCACCTCTGTATCACATTGGTCACACCGGGTCTCACCCAGCTGCCCTGCTCTGTGGCCATGCCCCTTCCCCTCACCTGGCCTGGGGGACCCCTACAGCCCTCTGGACCCGCAACCATGGACCTCCCTAGGAGGGGGTGGGAAACTGGCTGGGTGGCCCCCTGCACCGTCAGTGCTGGACCAGGCAGGGAGACACCGTGCCCGACGGGGGTGCAGGGTCGGTCAGCAGGTGGCCCAGAAGCTGGAGCCCAGGCCTCCCTCCCTCCTGGCCGCCGAGCCCGCCCCCGGAGGCCACACGGCTGAGACACTTACGGGTCCGTCTCGTCCCACAGGATGCAGGTCTGGTTGGTGGTGCCCTGGGAGAGATGGCAGAGTCAGGCCACCCGCCCGCCCTCGAGCCCCGCCCGAGGTGGTGTCCACGCAGGGTCCCAGTGCCTGGCCTGGCGCCCTGCCTCTGCTGCTCCCCAGAGACAGCATTTGCGGAGGAGAAACTGAGCCCCAGAGCAGGGAAGGGGCCGGCTCAGCCCCCAGCCCGCTACGCGGCCTCGGGCAGCCTCTGTCCCCTCTCTGGGAGGGGCTAGGCAGCAGCGGCTGATTCTGCTGAATACGAAATGGCCACCGGGAGCGTCAGGGGCACAGACAGGGCTCAGCAAGCACCCCTGCCCCACAGGCTGCAGGGTGATTACAGGGGGTCTCCCGCCTGATGAGGGAGGGACCAGGCACGGCCCAGCGCCGGACATCGCTGCCCGTCCTGGCTGGGGAGCGGGGGCAGTGTGGGCAGGCTCTCGGTGGTCGAGGGTGTCTCAGGCCCGACGGAGAGCCCAGGGAGGAGGGCGTGGTGGGCCTGCGAGGGGGACACAGCAGAGGATGGCTCCGTCCTCTCCAAGGAGCAGCTGGCCTGGCAGGGCCCGGGAGCAGCAGCCTCGGACCTGGGTTAGGCTGCATTCGGCTCCTTCAGTCTCTGCCTGTGACCCTGGGCAAGTCCCCAAAGCTCTGCCAGCCACTGTCCCCGCCCACCACTCGGGGGTAGAGGAGCTCCCTCTCAAGGCCAGCCAGAGGCCGCGACGTGTGTGCACACAGGGACAGGTGAAGGGGTCCACGCACGCGGACGTGCACATGGAGGGTACTCACGTTGTACATGTGGGCGAACTCGATCTCCAAGGGTGTGAGCAGGGAGCGAGGCGGGGGCTTCACCGTCACCGAGATGACCTTGGAGTTCAGGACAGTCGTGTTCCTGGGGGACAGCCGGCGGGCCATGCTGGGGTCAGGAGCCCCTTGCCCCACCTCCCCAGGCCTGGCCTCCCAGACCCCCAACCCCCAGGCCTGGCCTCGCCAGCCCCCACCTCCGCCAGACCCAGCCTCCCCAGGCACCAACCCCCAGATCCGGCCTCCCCAGGCCCCCCACCTCCTAGACCCAGCCTCCCCAGGCCCCCACCCCCGAGGCCCAGCCTCCCAGGCACCAACCCCCAGACCTGGCCTCCCCAGGCCCCCCACCCGCCAGACCCGGCATCCCCAGGCCCCCCACCCCCTAGACCCAGCCTCCCCAGGCCCCCCACCCCTAGACCCGGCCTCCCCAGGCCTTCCACCCCTAGACCCGGCCTTCCCAGGCCCCCCACCGCCAGACCCAGCCTCCCCAGGCCCCCACCCCCGAGGCCCAGCCTCCCAGGCACCAACCCCCAGACCTGGCCTCTCCAGGCCCCCCACCCGCCAGACCCGGCATCCCCAGGCCCCCCACCCCCTAGACCCAGCCTCCCCAGGCCCCCCACCCCTAGACCCGGCCTCCCCAGGCCTTCCACCCCTAGACCCGGCCTTCCCAGGCCCCTCACCGCCAGACCCAGCCTCCCCAGGCCCCCACCCCCGAGGCCCCCACCCCTCCAGGCCCGGTCTCCCCAGGCCCCCCACCCGCCAGACCCGGCCTCCCCAGGCCCTCCACCCCTAGACCCGGCCTCCCCAGGCCCTCCACCCCTAGACCTGGCCTCCCCAGGCCCCCCACCCCCTAGACCCAGCCACCCCAGGCCCCAACCCCCAAGGCCCGGCCTCCCCAGCCCCCACCTCCGCCAGACCCAGCCTCCCCAGTTCCCACCTGTGCCCGTGATGCCCACCTCTGCAGGGCCAGGAAGCTGCCCAGGTTTCGGTAAAGCACAGTGCCCACCACGAACACAGATGAATCATCAGCCTCTGGAAGAGACCACAGTGGTCGCCCTCCTCCCATCACCCCCAGGCCAAGGCCCTGCTGGGCAAGAGGAGTGTGTGTCCCCCCTGCCACCCCACCATGGACACAGCACTGCCATGGAGCTGGGGTACCTCCTCGGTCCCGAGTGGCCCCTGAAAGTCAGGGGCAGGCAGGGCACAGTTTTTCTTCCTGGGAACTGGAATCGCCTGCTGTGTGACACCAGGCAAGACCCTTTCCCTCCCTCTGACGAGGGGGTCCATTCAGCCAAAATTGCCTGGGGCCTCCCAACATAGGGAGGGCAAAGAGAGCTTCCTGGAAGAGGGGGCAATCTCAGGAACACTGAGATTGTGTAGAAGAGACGGACACCACCCTAGCCCTTGACGCAGCACGTCAGAACTTCTGGAGTGGGGCTGGGAAGTTCTTTGGGGGGACTGAGAAGTTCTAGACTTTGGGGGAGCTCCTCCAGCCCCCTGAGGCCCTCACCTGCCAGCCCTGTGGAGAAGACACTCTTGGACACAGTGACCCTGTCCTCCGGCACCTTGGCCCAGTCGCCTGTGGCCCGCCAGCCCTTCATGGGGAAGCTGATGTCGGTGGCTCTGCTGGCTGGGAGCTTGTGGATGCTGAGGACTGCGGCGGGGTGGAGGGTGGGGGGAGGTGAGAGCCAACAGCGACAGACAAAGGGAGACGGAGACAGAGCAGTTTCAGGGTACGGAGCCTTGGCCCTGGGACGGGAAGTTGGGTGGGACCATCACGGGGCTGCTCCTGGCTCAGAACAGGCACAGTGTTTGTGGGGCCACCCAGCCACACCACGCGAGGGGTGTACAGGGGGTACACGGGGTGCACAGGGCGTAGGGCATTGGGTGTGTAGGGTACAGGGCTATGAGTATATGACTGGGGTGAATCGGGGTGTGGGTGTGCAGTGGGTGCACGGAGTGTACACGTGTAGGGTACACAGGTGCGAGTATATGAGTGAGGTGTAGGGGAGAATGGGGGTGTGCGGATACATGGGGTGGGAGGGCTAATGAGGGGTGATGGGAGGAGTCCAGGGCCTACTTTGGTGACAAAGGCTGGGCCCTGAATGTCCACTGGCTCCGGACAGGCTCCCTGGAGGTGGAAGGTCAGGGGACTCAGCCCGGGGCCTAGCCCACCTCCAGGGGCTGTGAGTGGTGCTGGGTGGCCAGGGGTCCAGCCTCTACAGCGAGGTCCGGGGCTGGGGGGCTGAGAGCTGAGGTGGCCTCCCGGCCACGCCTGTCACATGTGGCCACAGAAGAGCCCGCTTTCCGGCCCCTCCCATCTCACCTGGAACAAGGGCCCTGTCAGCCCAGTGAGAAAGGGACCCAGCAGCCTGGAGCCACTGCTGACCCTGCCTCCAGGGGACCTCCAGGCCGGGGTCTCCCCACCTACAGGAGGACGCTGCTCCCACTCCCCTGGCCTCAGGGGTCTCCCCAGCTCTGGGGTCCTGAGCTCGAAGGCATAAGGTGGGACCAGGGCTCTAGGAACTTCTAGCTTGGCAGGCGTTCATCCCTGCCTGGGCAGGTCCCTGGATGCCTGTGAACAAGCACAGTGGGCCCAGAGGACACGTCCCCAGAGGCCCAGGGGTCTCTACAGAGGCAGTGACCATCGCCCTCCTCGGCGCTAAGTGGACCACCACCAGGCCCGGGCCATACCCCAGCTCCCCACTATGAGAAGATTATCTGGGGAGGTGCCCTGGACAAATGTGGCCAGGAGAGCTGTTTAAGAGGACGTGGTGGTGATCACTGAATGCAGCTGCTGCAGGTCCTTGTGCCGACAGCCATCGTCAGCCTCCCAAGTCCAGGCCCGCCTTTGGCTCTCTCCAGCCCCTCGAGGCCTGCACCGCCGCCTCCCCATTTGAGATTCTCTCAGTGTTACTGAGCTGGGTGTGGCCAGGCCCCTCTGACAAGCGCTTCTGGGAGCAGAGTGCAACCTTGCCTTCAAATCTCTGAGGTCCCAGCACAGCAGGTACGGGAGACAAGGCACCGTGGGCCCCCAGCCCTGGGGAGATAGAAGCTGTGGCTGGGGCTTCCTGCTGCACCCCAAGACTCTAAGTGTCCAGGGCCTGGTCTGGGTCCAAGAGCCCCCACGCCGACCCCCTCCCAGGATCACATCCGACCATCGTCAGGAGACTCAGGTCTGTGCACTGAGGATCATCCTAGAACCCGGCCCGGGGGGTCCTGAAGTTCCGGCACACCTGGCCAGAATCTGAGGCTGGAGGGCCCCGTCCAGGCATGCCAGGTGAGGCCCGAGGGTCAGAGAGTGAGGGCCGGGCTTACCCAGGTTGTCTGTCACCTGATACGCGTCCCGCAAGTCTTTCATGCGGAAGCCGATGACATCCACGAAGTCCTCCACTAGCCGGAAGAGCTCCTTGGCATTGGGGCCCATCTGGGGACGCGATGGGGGCAGGGTCAGGGAGCCTCAAGGCAGTGGGGGGCAGCCCAGCCAAGAAGGCGCCAGAGCTGAGTGTCACCCGAGTCCCCTGCCCCTGTAGCGGGGACTCAGCCACCTCCTTCCCTCATTTGTTCCCTCCTTGACGGGGTCCTGACGGTCACTCCCTGACCTGCAGGGCTCTGGACGTGAGTGTCCACTGCCTATTTGTGGATGAGAACACTGAGCCCAGAGGGGCTGAGGCGTTCCGGCCTATGGCCGGGTGTCCAGATGGGAGGAGAGCAGGGGTCTCTAGGCACCGCAGCCCCTGGGTACAGGGAGTGGCAGGTTCCCAGTCAGTGTTGGGGGGAGGCAGACCGTTCTCTCCAGATGAGAAGGGATTGCCACGTCCCGGCCCGCGCCCTACGGCCAACACGCTTTCTCAGACCCCTCACTGAGCCCCGTGCGGTGGGCCTGTCAGCTGACGGACGGGGACGCCACCAAGGCTCAGAAGGCTGAGTGACTTCCTGCGAGAGGCCGATCTGGGATTTGAACCCAAGAGCCCGGTCTGAGCCGGCCTGGGGAGTGGGGAGGCGTGGAGACGCCCGCAGCACCCCAGGTGGGCAGGCGTACCAGCTGCGCCTCCTCCCACTTGTCCCGGTTCTCCTCGGCCAGCAAGTTGCTGATGATCTGCACAAAGTTCTGGAAGGAGAAGGAAGAAGGGCCAGTGAAAAGGCATGTGTGCGCAGCCTCTGTGACCCCAGGGCCTGCAGCCCACCAGGCTCTCTGTCCACGGGATTTCCCAGGCAAAGAATACTGGAGTGAGCTGCTGTCTCCTTCTCCAGAACAGAGAATAAGGCGCCAGAGTCACGGCTCAGTGTGGCCAGGGTCAGAGTATGGCCAGGGTCGGGGCTCAGCACGGGGCCTAACTCCGGGTTCAGTCTGAGGTTGGGACTCGGTCTAAGGCTGGGGTGGGGAATGCCCTCCTGGGTGCCCACCTGCACGTCCCCAGGGGTTGGGCTGTAGTACGCCCGGCGGAAGATCTCTGTCATGTTCCTCAGGACGTCAATGGTGGACAGTAGGTCCCCGCTGTAGCTGGTCCCATCCTGGGAGATCTCCACCAGGGTCTGGATGACCTCGGAGACGCCCTCCCCAGGAAGCCCACGCTGCGCCTTCGCTAGGTGCTCCCGGGTCTAGGGGGATAGACAGTGCGGGTGCTGGACTGCAGGTGCCAAGGACCGCCATGCCCAGAGGGCGCTCTGCAGCCCCAGCTACGCTGACCCGCGTCCACAGAGCGTGCCACTGGGGACGCAGGGTTATGTCTGAGAATGGGGGTGGAGGTGAGCCCTGGAGTGATGGGAGGGGTGGGGTGGGAGACCTCGGGGCCCAGCCTCACCATCATTTGGATGTTCCGGTAGTCAATGGACACACAGCGGATATAGGTGGGGGGCTCCCAGTAGGCGATGCCTTCTTCATCCAGCTCACAGCGTCGCAGGATGAGGCCTGTGGAGATGGGGGACCAGCTCCATCGCCCACTTCAGGAGGATGCCCATGTCTGCCACAAGAGTCCCACCCACCCAGCCACAGCGCCCAGGTGCCTCCAGCTCTCTGGATGGCCCCCAGCCCTGGAAGAGGACACTCGCCTGTGGCCGTGTTCCAGGAGCAGGGCTGGCACGGGGGCCAGGCCCCCAGCGACTTTTTTTCCCTCAAAACATTTCTGAGCAGATGCTGCCAGCCAAGTACTGGAGCCTGGTAGGAGCCACACCTACAGGCATCCTACCTGTGTGGAGGTTGAACCCTGGGCCGAGTGACGGACTTCAGAGTTCAGCCCAGGGCTTCTCCCGGAGCCCCTTCCTACCCAGAGCCCTGGGGAGAACCAACAGCCCACCGCTCCCTGGCTCCAACTCTGGGGTCAGGGGGCCCCTCATGACCCTGGTGTGCTGTGGATGGTGGGCAGCCTTGGGGCTGACTGGGGTCAGGTTGGACGGCCGTGAACATGGCCACGGCCTATGACCCAGACCTTACTCCCAGGGAGCCAGGCACAGCCGTGATGACCCTAGGAAACTGCCAGGACACTGTTCCCCAACAGGAGCCATGGGGCAGGTCAGGACACCTGGTCTACAGCACGGTGCAGAATGAAAATGAGGGATCACACAAGCAGACAAAGGCTAGAGAGGTGACACCATCCTGCGACTACTTTACTTCCCTGGGTTTGCAAGATGCTCCCCAGAACCTGTATTATTCAGTAAACAGAACAGGGCACGGGGGCTGAAGCCACGGCTGGGAATACACAACCGCCACCACGGTCACCAGCCTTATTGGGGGGTGGGGGGCGGGGAGCCCACAGCAAGTTCGTTTTACACAAAGAAATGGAAGCTCAGAGAGGGTAGGTACTTCCTGAATGTCACACAGCACACTCCTCAGACAAGAGGGGAAAATAAGCCAAACTTTCCCTGCAGAGCCCCTTCTGGGAGCCCACCCTGCTTTTCCCACACCTCGTATCACTCCATAGGGTTGCATGGGGATCAAGACCTCTGTGTCCAAAGCCGACTTCCCAGTTACTGGTAGCGAAAGCCCAGGGCAAGGGTGTGGGCTCTGTGCCTCTGGTTTCCCACATGTAAAGCGGTGACATCGTGGAACACCACACTAAAGGGCTTCATGCTGGCACTGGCTCCGATGACTTAGGACACGGCAGCCCTGGGTCCCTGCCCACACCCCTCTGGCCTCGGTGTGCACAGGGCTGCCCAGGCGGGGTCTGGGCCGCGTGCCCTGTGCTGACAGCTCTCGGGCGGGCCTCCAGAGGCATCTCGGTGCCTCCAGCACATCCCGCAAGGACGGGACAGGTGCCCCGCCAGCCCCTGCCCCCTTGGCCCTCACCTGTGGCGTTGCGGGGACACCGGACCGCAGCCACCTCTCCAGCCGGGGTCTCCTTCCAGACCACAGCTCCGAAGTTGTCCTCATCACAGATCTCGTGGGGCTCTGCCAAGGGCCAGAGACGTGAGTTGGAGGGGGGGCGGGAATGCAGGGAGGAGCAGAGAGCTGGCACCAGGGTCAGGAGGGCCCAGATGCCACGGGACATCCACCCTTGCAAAGCGGTCATCCCCCAGCTGCGCCCCGAGTGCCTCCCCCGCCACTCGGGATGCGCCTCCTCAGGGTCCAGGTGTGGGGTGGGGTGGAGACACTCACCGGGACACCGCTGGGCGCCACACTGCCGGTATTCATCCTGGGGGCCCTGGCAGGCTGCTCCCCCGAAGAAGGGCCCCAAGCAGGCGCGCTCCCGCCGCTGTGTGCCACCCCCCGCATGTGACGCTGCAGCCGCCCCAGGACGCCCAGACCTGCCACTTCCCATCCACTGCAGGACATGGCCATGCACAGAGGCACAAGAATGGGGATGAGGGGTGTGCAGGAGCCATGGGGACGCAGGGGTGGGGAGCCGGGAACGGAAGGAAGTTGACACCAGGGAGGGGAAGGCAGAGCTCAGCTTGATACACGATAAGACAAGTGCCCCATGTGCACTGGCCCCCAGGACTCCCCCATACACCACCCCCATATCCCTGGGGCCTCGTTCCAGGGCCCCCCAGCAGCCCCCAGCCCACCAAATGACTCTTGACCACAGGTCCCCACCCGCAGGCCCCGGGGCATGGCCTGACCTGGACACTGCTGCAGGAAGCAGTCTCGCGTCTCTACCCAGTGGCCCTGGCACTCGGCACCCCCATACGAAGGCCCGTTGCACTCGCGTGTGCGCTGCTGCCGGCCCTGAGAGCAGCTGGCGGAGCACGTGCTCCAGCTGGACCACTCGTTCCAGTTTCCATCCACTGCCCGGCCCAGGGGAAGAAGGGAACAGGAAGCCAGCGTGAACAGCCAGGGCCTACACCCCATTTGGGGTACAGGTGTGAGCACCCCACAAAGTCTGAGGCATGGGTGTGACACCCAAGGAGGTCCCAGCACCCCAACACCCCTGGCACACCAGTGAGAACACTGCAGGTTCTCTGGCCTACAGCCTGATCACAGCCTGGGGTTCCAATCTCACCTCTGAGGCCCCAGCAGGTGGGTCTGAGTGGGCAAAGCTGGGCTTCAGGGGCTGGCCGGTGGCCCACGGGGTCCTTTCCTGTCTCACCCCACCTAGCGCCCTCCCTCTCACCTACCAGGGCACAGAGCGATGTTGCAGAACTTGGTTTGCTTTTCCGGGCCCTCGCAGGGGTTGCCTCCAAACTGGGGCGGCCTGCAGGTGCGCGTGCGGTCCCGGAAGCCGCGACCGCAGGTGCTGGAGCACAGGCTCCAAGGCGACCACTCGTCCCAGGCGCCATGCACTACGGAGGGAACAAAGCGCTCTGCGACCCCAGTCCGGCCCAGCCGGCAGCCGAGTCACCTGCCCCGGACTCCCCGCCCCCGGCTCTGATACCCGGCCCCGCCACCACACCCCTACCGGACGCCCCGCCCCCGGGCCGACGCCCGGCTCCTACCTGGACGCCCCGCCCCCTGCCCAGCGCCCCGCCCACCTGGACACACGGCCGAGTTGTTGCAGAGCCGCTGCTCCCGCAGGGGGCCCGCTGCACTGCGTGCTGTAGGAGGACGACACACAGAAGCGCGTGCGGGTCTGCCAGCCCTCGCCGCAGGTGCTGGAGCACACGCTCCACGGGGACCACTCCTCGGCCGCGGGGTCACCTGTGGGCCCAGACCTACAGCATCACAGGCCTGCTGCTGCCCCTGTACCTGCGCTGCGGTCAGACCCCCCAGGTGGCCGCAGCAAGGCCCGTGAGCTCCCCACTCCATTTTTTTTTTTTTTTTCTCGACAGGCCCCTTCGCTTCACACCATTTCCCCTAAATCCAGTGTGCCTGGAGACCAGCGCCTGGCACCTGAGAGGTTAGTCTAATTATGGGAAATTATTACAGTCATTAATTGGAATCAGCAGCAATTAATAACGTACAGTATTTGCCCAAAGACCTAATACCCTGGAACCAACTTTCCCCACATCCCAGTTTTAGTGCGTTTCCTGTCAGCCCCACCCAGACGCTGCCACTTACCTGTCTGCGGGGCCGGGAACCCAAACTGCTGCAGGTCGTCCCCCAGCTCCTCACGCCGCCGGGCATCCGTGGACCGCAGGGACTGGCTCCTGGAGTTGGTGCGCCCGGCGGCTGCAGGGCGGGTCCAGGTAAGCTCCCAGGCCCTGGCCTGAGGCTCCCGCCCTGCAGCTCTAGAGGGGCGCTCTTGGCCCTTTGTCCCCCAGTCCTCAGTCACAGTAGGGCCCAGGCTTGCCAGCACCAGGGCCACTTGGTTCCAATGGGCAGCTGAGAAACCTGGGACCAGGGCACCCTGGTCTGGTGCCAAGCCCTGTCTGGTCCAGACTCCCCTGTCCTGCGCCCCTCCCTCTCTTCCCCCGGGGCCCGCAGCGTCACTCGCAGGGCGCCAGGTGTGGATGGCTGCTGCTGTCCCCTCCTTAGCATCCCGCCTGCGGTCCTGCATCCCGCCTGCGGTCCTGCGCCCTGAGGCCCAGCCCAGACACCACAGGGCCCTCCCAAGGCTTCTGAGATGAGCTCCTCTCCCCAGGAAAATTCATCGGAGAAGAAACAACCCGAAGAATGACAGTCTCATTATAACTTGATTTAACTTTATGGAAGCAGCTAAAATATGCATGAGGTCATTAGAGAGCCTTATTAGAGAAATACATCCTGGAGGCAAGATGCAGCTGGGACAGGCCGCTCTGGTCAGGGCTGGGGATCGGGGTGGAGGGAGAAGCCTCACTGACGGCCTTCCGCGTGCACCCCAGAATTCCCAGCCCGCAGGTGCTAAGATAGCCACATCCAGTCTAACACCTGGTCCCGCCCCTCCTAGGCTGTTACTGCTGATGCCACCCGGCCAGGACGAGGAGTTGGCCCCGCCCTTAGCTAGGCCCCACCCCTGGTCCCGCCCCTCACAGACCGAGCCCGGCCTAGCCTGGCTCCGCCCTTGGATAGGCTCCACCCCTCTGACCCCGCCCCGCCCCAGGTCCCGCCCCTCACAGGCCGAGACCGGCCTAGCCTGGCCCCAGCACCTTCCCTGGTCCGGGCAGACCCAGCCCCCCCGTCCTTTTCCCCACCTGGCCCGACCCGGGCCCCTTCTTCTCCCCACCCCGCAACCCGCGACTCTGCCCGTCCCACCCGTCCGCGCACTCACGGCCGCAGGCCTTGCGGTTGCACAGGCGGCCCTCCTCCAGCACCCCTTCGCAGCCGCCGCCCTGGATACCCGGAGCAGGCAGGCAGGTGCGCGTCCGCGTCTGCAGGCCTCCCCCGCAGTCCCGCGTGCATTCTCCCCATAGGGACCACAACTTCCAGCCGCCTGGCGGGAACCAGAGGGCAAAGTCAGGGCCGGAGTCAAAGGGCTGCAGTGTCTTTCAGGCAGTGTCTCAGGGATCGCGCAGAGGTCTGGAGGTAGAGCGGCCCCTGCGAAGAAGCCTCGGCGTCGAAACTGTAACCAGCGCAGTGCCCTGGACGGTCAGCCAGGAGGCGAGAGTGGGCCTGGATGAGGTTAGCGATGGGGTGCGAAGCATAGGCGGCCGGCAGGGCAGGGAGGGGCAGAGGTGCGACCCGAGTTCCCTCTGGGGTCTGAGTGCTTTCTGGCTGTTTACAGGCTCCCAGGCCAGGGTCTCCACTGACTGTGAATTTAGGTCCCCAGTGTAGGGGCTGGACCCAGAGCTGAAGCCCTAGGCAGGTCTGAGGAATGATGAATGAAAGGCGCCCTGCCCACCCCAACAGCTGTCTTATTCCAAGGGCCCAGTGAGGGGGTGGGGGCAGAGGGGCTCTTCTACTTGGCACAGAGCCTCAGCCCCTGAGGACCCCCTCCCCATGGTCCTCAGTCTAGTTTCCTCTAGACTTGTCCATCCTCCCCCCATGATCTGTGTGTTCATTACCCCATCACTCAGGGACACCAGAGGCCCCACACCTGGTGGCCTAGTGAGGTCTCACACCCTGGGCCCTCAGGCCTCCCCTCCCCTAGACACAGCAGAGACTGGCCTCCAGGCCCCTCTGGCCACCCTCCTTCAGTCCTCTCACAGATCTTCATCCCGGTCCTGTCCCCTCAAGCACCATGACCTCATGTCCCTGAAGGTCTGAGCCCCTTGGTGGCCCCAGTGCCACCGAGGACACTAAGAGCCTCCAAGTACTGGGGAGCCACTGAGGGGTGAGGAGCAGGAGGCCAACATCTTGGGCGAAAGCTGGGCTGCACTGATGGGCTCAGGGTGGGGCTGCTTCATCCAGGCATTCAGTCCACAGGCCAGATAGCTCCCGGCCTGAGGGGCTCTGGTGCTGCCACCCCACTTGTCCTCAGGAACTCCAGGGCCCCTTGCTCCCAGAACAGCAGGGTAAGGGCAGACCCAGCAAGGGCATGCACAGGTCACTGTGGGCTACCGTGGGCTGGGTGCCCTGCACGCAGCCCCTGACACAGCCCCCAGAAATGGGGCAAGGAGATGGCACTGCCAAGGCCCGGCACTGGGAGTCACCCTGGAGCTGGGCCACTGCCCCACCTGGGGCAGGAGCAGGGGAGCCAGGCTGGCCAAGGGCAAGTCACACCTGGCCCGGCAGGAGGGCCCCTGTGGCCTCTCAGAGCCTGGCTTCTCTGGGGAGACGTGGGGTGAGATCCCTAGGGTGTATGCTGGAGCCGAAAGATGGGGTTCACGTAGGGGGCCCCACCACCCACTGCCCTGGGATGGACAGGTCCACCACACCCTGCCCTCATGCCCTCCACCTGAGGATGAGGGCGCTTCTTCCCAAGTCTGCCGCCTGTGATGGCAAGCAGCAAGAAACGATGGGGAGACCACAGGCGTGGGGTCTCAATTGATGCTAGAAAATCCCACTTTGTGTGTGTGTTGGCACACTGCCCAGCGAGTGGGGTCTTAGTCCCAGACCAGGGATCTGACCCGAGCCAAGGCAGTGAAAGCGTCGAGTCCTAACCACCGGCCCTCCAGGGAATTCCTCCAGAGAGCCTGCTTGGATGCGCAGCAAGTTGGGCGACCAGGCGCTGGGTTCTGTGGAGGGCCACGCAGAAGGTGTCAGCTGTCCTGTGCCTGTGCTGGGAACTGACCAGCAGGGGGCGCCAGAAGCAAATGAATGGCAGGCAGGGGAGTGGGCCCAAGTCCCCCAATTCAGAAGGCAAGGCTCATTCACCCTCCAAGCCCCCAAGCCATCAAGGATCCTTCTCTGCCTTCATAGAGCCCCCCTTCCCAAGCCTCCCGCCTCCCCTGGAGCCCAGAGAGGCAGAGCCTCAAGGGCACACAGAAGTCAGGCCTGTTCTCAGACCTGCCCTGCAGGTGGGACAAGCAGGTGGGTGGGGCAGGTGGGCAGGCCAACGCACCCTGACAGGGGACCGGCAGGAGGGGCTGGTTCTGACCTTAATTGCGTGGTCTGTGGGTGGGCATGGGCCCTGCTGTGCCCCTCCCGCACATGCAGTGCAGAGGGGCCCGGGGAGGACCTTGCCAGGGCTGCAGAGTAGAGGCCCAGCTGAGCTTTGCAGGGACCCTGGTTCCAGGGGGCCAAGGGCCCTGGTTCTGAGCCCCTCCTTGGCCTGGGCTTGATGCCCTGTGCTCCCACCAGGGCCTCTCATTGTCCACGTGAGAAGTCTGAGCCTGCCCTAGTGACAGAATGTTTGGGCTCCCCTAGTCAGGAGGGGCTGAGTAGGTTGTTGGACCTGGGCCCCCACCCTTCAAGGCCTGGTGCTCCCCCAAGGCCAGCCCTCAGGAGGCATCCTGGGCAGCAGAGTCCTGTCTTCCCCACGTCCTGTTCCCTCTCCCCGCTCGGCACTGGATGCCTCAGGAACATTGAGTCCCAGTCTACCCAGGAACCAGATGTGGACCCACTTACAGCAGAGGAAACCAAGGCTCAGAGAGGGGTGGTCCAGACAGTTGGGAGCTGGTGAGGCTCCCCCCACCCCACCCCACAGGACGATCTGCCCTGGAGTTGAGGAGGCAAGCAGGCCTGAGCCTCACCAGGCAGGGGGCTCCAGGGTCCCCAGGGCTGGGTAGGAGCCAGAAGCGTGGAGGCTACTACACAAATATGACTTGGTTTTGAACTGCAACTGCCTGTGTCCCAGGGGTTCGGGGTGTGTGGCCAGCAGACCAGGGCACAGGGGAGTGGGTGGGGGTCCCCAGGACAGCCCCCCATGCACACTGCCTGTGAGTGGCTCTGAGGGTGTGACGGGCTGAGGCTGCCCAGATGCGGGGCCTCACTGCCGCCACTTCAGGCGCCTTCCCTCAGGGCCCAGTGGTCGGCAGGAGCCCCACAGCCACACCCATTGGTATCGACGGGAGCCGGGACCAGGCCCCCGATCAGATTCCAAGCACTGCCCCTGTGGCCGTCAGACAACGCAGGCTACCAGCAGCACTCTAGGCCCCCGGCCTGGGGCTCCGTCTCACCAGCTGAGCCCCTGTCCTGTCACACTGACACGGAGGAACGGGGAGGCTGGAGTCGGGGGCCGGCCTGGCCGCAGGGACACAGCGGGCCCGTCCTGCCTGTCCCCCCTTGCTGCCCCAGCCCAGCCCCCATGTGGAAGCCTGAGTGACGTGGAAGCTGGCAGTGGGTGGGAGAGAGAGGGTGTCCAAGCCAGGCTAATTGGAGGATGCCACTTGGTTCCCATGGCAACTGCTGCAGAGCTCAGTCTTTCAGGATAGACTCAGGTTAGGCCTCAGCTGCCAAAACACCCACTATTTCAGGGCTGGTTACCTTGGTGACCCAGGTGGTGGGGACGTGGTGGGGGGAGGGGAAGGAGAGGAAGGGTCATATCAGGAGAGGCCAGGCAGGGGGTCCACTGGCTCAGAGCACAGACTGCCCCCCAGGCCCGGCCCTGACTCTGCTCACATGCTGATTCCCGATCCTGATCACACACGGCCTTGATCCTCATCACAGACTGACTTCTGATCCTCGACACAGGATCGCTGTTGCATACCGAGCCCTGACCACTGATGCACGCTCGGTTGTTATCATTTTTACCGTGTGTCGTCACATGTGGCTGACACCTCATACACGTTCACCAGGCAAGCACACCCACGACCAGGGAGTCCCCCAGGCAAGTCTCCTAGGGCCCGCAGAGCTAGGCACAGAGGAGCTCAGCCCACTCTTTGCTGGGTGACCATGGGGCTCTTGGGCTGGGTGGGCTTTGAGGGGGCAGCAGAAGAGTGGGCAAGGCTGGGGGGTGGGCTGCCCCTCCAGGCCCGGAAAGAAGCCGCCATTCTTCCCAGGCTCAATGCCCCCTCTGTCTGGAAGCCTCATTTCCATCTCATTAAGGGATGAATAGAGCCAATTAATGGCCGCCAGGCAGCCCTGGCCACCCATGAGAGCGGACACACGGCGAGGGGGCTCCGGGCCTCCTTCCCACCCCAACACCCCAGTCTGGAGGCTGTGGTCGCCCCGGTCCCGGGGTCCCTGTGCCCCAGTGGGCTGGGGCGGGGCACTCAGGGAGGCACTCTTCCCCCTGGGCCTCCTCCTCGCCTCCTGGGTCCCCTTTGGAGGAGGCAGTCTGCACTTCCTGTCTCGTCCAGCAGAGGTCTCTCCAGTCCAGCAGGTCAGGCTGCACCGCCTGTTCCCGCCCCTGACCATCAGGCTGGGGTCCCTAGGCAACCACAGCTCAGTCCAGCCCCTGTGAGGACCGCAGCCCCCAGAGTCAAGGCCTGTCCTGCGGCATGCAGGTTCTTCCTCTGAACCCCTTGCACAAACCCCACCCAAACCATAGCCCCCTCTGGCTCTATAAGTCCAGACTTGGTGCATCTTTCACCAAGGCCTGCAGCTTCCACTGTCAGGGCCCGAGCAACCAGCAAGCTGTCCAGCTGCAGGAGGCACTGTGGGATCTCAGGATGGGGCTAAGCACCACGGCCACTGCCCACAGGCCACTTGCCAGAGGAGGCGGACAAGGAGAGTTCTTCCATGCACGATAGAGGCACCGGACGCTACAGGCAGGTATTGTCCCATTCCCATCTCGTAGAAGGAAACTGAGGCTCGGCAAGTCAGTGACAGGAGCCCATCTGCAGGGTTAGTCTGGCAGGCGCCCCCTGTCCTAAGAAGGGTGCCAAGGCCTGGGTCCTGCCTTTGCACTTCAATGCTGGATGACCTGGGCAGGTCTCTTCCCCTTCCGGAGCTTTGGCTACATAACTCACAGCCCGTCCCTGCTTTGGAGGGAAGCGAGACCCCAGCACAGCCACAGCTCCCAGCCTCCCATTCTGGGTGGCCCCCCGTGTGCTCTTATGGGCTCCACGGGGTCACATCCTCCTCTGTCCGCCTACAATGCCTGGAGGTTGTCTGCCTGGAGCTGGAAACCTTGTTTTCCAGGTTTTGAGTTGGCCCTTGCGCAAAAGAACAGTTCCCCGGGCTGGGATGAAAACCGTCCTGGCAGGGAGGCCCTGACCCTTCCTGCTCCTGTCCCCCCCGTCCCCCTAACACATTTCTGGTCACCCCTAAACTCCAGAGACACACCCTTCCCCCTCAAGTACCTCCTCCCATCAGAGCCCTGCCTCTCTCCACACACTGCAGACCCTAGAGAGGGTAGCTGTACGTCACTGAGGGTAGGAATTACTCCAAAGCCCATGGGGTATCAGGGCAGGGACGCCCCGGCTGAGAGCGGACAGGCCTGGAGGCCCCGGGGCACTCAGCCCCGGGTAGGTCACGGCCCTAGGCCCAGCATCCCTGCCTTACACGCGCTGGGGATGCCACACACTCAGGCTCCAGCCCAGCCCCACCCCACCCATGCAGGCACTTGGGGGAGGCACACATGTGCACACGCAGGGTCATGAACACACAGGGACACACACATATGCACAGGGACACACACATATGCACAGGGACACGCATGCACACACACAAGAACACACACGCGCGACACACACAGGGACACACACACAGGGACCCACACATATGCACAGGGACACACACACACACACACTGGCCCCCAGCCCCCAGGATGCTGCTTTTTCATTATCTTACATGTCGCTTCTGCAATAAAATTCTTTAATTAAAACATGAATATTTAAAGCAACCCTTGAGAGAAATGGCCCCATCTCACCAGAGGCAGAAAAATGCAGAGAGACTCTGGAGGGGCGGGAGCAGGCGGGCTGTGCAGAGGGGCGGCCGGTCGGGGGTAGGGAGCGGTGCTCTGGCCCGAGGAAGGCTTGCCAGTCGGACGCATGGCATGGCCATGTGGCGATTGGACAGGCCGGGCAGGGGCAGGGCTGAAAGTGGGCCACGGGCTGGCCTGGGCTGCCTGCTTGCTCTGGGCATCGCACGGCCCCCTCGAGCCAGGACAGAGAACACGCCTGGCCCAGCCTCCCCTGTTCAGGGTAGGGGGCGCAGCTCCGGGGTACAGGCTCCGCAGCACGATATGGGGTCCGGCTCAGCTGTGTGTCTTCTGAATGACTGCTGGACCTCTCTGGCCCATGGGCCACCTCGCCCCTACACAGACCCTCTCACTTGAGCTCTTGCAGGAGAAGCCCTGGTGGCCAAGAGCTGCTCTGCTCCGGGTCTCCCCTTTTCAAGCTGTGTGAGCCTGCGCGCAGCCTGGACGCCTCTGTGCCTCCCCCCACTCAACACGCGTTTATCAAGGGCCTGCTGCCGCCAGGGGCTGGGCCACAGCAGGGTGTCCCCAGTGAGCAGGGCCAACTCCCCTGCCCCACGATGGGGACATCCTGGCAGGGACAGAGTCAGAACATGGGAAATTCTCTGGTGTTCACGGGCGATTCTGTGTGGGAAGAGAGGGAGAGAGAGTGAGGGCACAGTGGGCCTGGGGCTGCTGCCACCTGCTATCTGGCTCCTGAGCGAGGGGGCATGTGGGGAGAGTGCTCCAGGCCAGGGAGCACCCCAGGCAGAGGCCCTGGGCTGGGAGGTGGGTCCTCGCTGGGAGCCACCTGGGCGGCTGGAAAGAGTGAATTGGTCAAGATGCTGTGGTGTAACCTGCTGACGCCACGTGTACTCCCAAGGCCTCAGAAGCATCAGGGCCTTCTGAGTCCAGGCATGGGCACGGGGTCTGCGCCGCCCCTGGGTGGGGGTGACCACCTCCTGTTCCTGCCGCCCTGCCCTCAGAGTCGAGCTCCTCACTTCCCGGGGGCAGCCCCAGCCCGCACACCCCCCAGACTGTCTTCCACGAGGCAGTTGGCCCTGCCACAGAGCCTTGACTTGAGCTTTGTCAAGACTTGCTTAGAGCCAGCCTATACACACACGCGCGCGCGCATGCATGCACAGTGAACTCAAGTACATACCAGTGTACACGCTCACACACATGCATGCACAAACACAATGCACACAGATGCCTGATGCGCTGTACACCAGCATGCACACATGTACATGCCAGCATGCACATGTGTACACCAGCATGCACACGCGTACACGCCAGCACGCACACGCGTACACGCCAGCCACACAAACATGCAAATACTCACGTGTATGTGTGTGTGTGCACACACACACATACTGGCAGCGCCTGTGTGAATGTACACATACTGTCCCCCACACACACACTTGTACACATGGATGCATGAACACACACGTTCACATAACACACTGAACACACATGCTTACATAACACTGTGCACACATGCTCACGTAACATACTACACACATGTGTGTAGACGTATGAGTGCAAGCATGTGCACACGTGTGTGCACACACGCACACCAGCCCACCTCCCTCCAGCACCACATACAAACATTCCCATTCTCAGAATCTCTACTCAAGTCCAGAGTCCCCACATAGCCCTCCTCCTCCTCTAATCTGTCTCTGCCTGCCAAGCCCTCCAGATTCCCTACCGAATAATAAACATAGATATTGACATTTCATCACTGATGTTGCTTTTGCTTAGAAACACTTTCACCCCAGTTCTCATTCTTCATGACAACCAAGGAAAGAAGATGTTTTACTCTCCATTTCAAAGACAAAGAGCCTGAGGGGATTGGCCCGGGGACACAGAAAGTGCAGGGCAGGCTGGGATTAACTTGAACCTGACCCCACAGTCCCTCTCAAATGACATTCCCGCTGGATGGCCTATGGGCCTCTCATAGTCGGGTCCCACTCTGACCTCCGGATCTTCCTCCCCACAACTTCCCCACCACAGCTGAGGTCCTCACGCCCAGCCAGAAACTTGGGCACGGTCCAGCGATCAATCTCCTTCCTCCACGCCCACATCCTTGGCATCAGCAAGTCCATCAGCTGTTCACCCCATCCCCCAGGCGCTCTCCCTTCCTCCCGGCCAGGCCAGCATCAGCCCCCTCCCGGATTTCTGCTCTGAGCCAGACACTGCGTCGACAGCCCCAGCCCTGTGCCCCCTCTGCTTAAAGCCCCCAGGGCCCTTCAGCTCTCAAGAGGAGGCAAACCCTGTCTGGGAGGCCTGGCCACATTTGCACCCAACTGCACACCTGGGCCTGCTCCCTCCAGCACCAACGTCCAGCCTCGCAAGCTCACAGCTCATCACAGCGGCCCCGCCTCCTTGACCTTGTCCCGCAAGTTCTGTGCAGCTCCAGCTAGACCAGGTTATCTCCCTGGCACGGTCACTGCCCCAGGATGCTGGCACAGGCCAGCTCTTGTGCTGTGGCCTCCAATGTGGGCCAAACTTCAGGGCCATCAGGCCTGAGGCAACTGGACAGTCCCTCAAAGCAGTCAACACCTTGCCCGTGAGGACACTGAGGTTCAGGGGACAGGTGACCCACTGGGGAGTGGCCGAGCGATGAATGCGGCCAGGCCACCACCCCGCCCGGCCCTCCTGTACCCACTGGCCTCCCAAAGCCGCTGCCCCCGCTCTGCTCCATCCTCTTCCTCCACCTGGAGGACCACCCCCACCACCATGCTGCAGGGGTGCCCATGCCAAGGTCACAGCGCCCTCCACCTGGTCCAGCCCGAAGACCAGCCCTTGCACGCCATCTCCGGGGACCCTGACCTAACTGATGGAAGGCGGGGATTTCCTGACGGCTTCCTGGACGCTGCACCCCCACCCCTGGGGGCTCTGCCCGCCCCCTCCCTCTTCTCCTCTCTAGCTACCCTCACTGCTGCACGAAGGTTTCTAATCTGGGCTCCACGGCCCAGGGGCCATGAATAGAACCATGTTCCAGGAGAGCTGGTTCCCTTTGAAAGTCCCCATGGAGCTACTCTTATGCCTTGAAAGACTTTTTTCTGAGGAGTTCATCAGTCTCACTGCCTTGCTAGAGGCCAAGAGCCCTGAGCACATCACCCAGCCCCACAGGGACCCACCCGCATGGACGCCCAGCCCAGCCTGGCTCCCGAGCGCCCGGCACACTGTCTGGTCTCCACCTGCACAGATGGTGAAGAGCTGTCTCCTGTCACCCTCACCCTGGGGTCCCACAGGGGGCTCCCTTCCATGCGCATTCGGGGTCTCCCTCTTGCCCTGCCCCTGTGGAGCTCTGCTCCCCATCCCACCCCTCTGATGGTACCAGCCCTGCCCCATGCTGGTGCCTGTCTCACCAAGGACCCTAAGCTTGCTAAGAAGGTGGGACCAGCAGAGCACACGCCCACCCTCACCTCTGCACTGCCCTGCCTCTGACCCCCACAGGGCTCACCTGCACCTCTCCCAGAATTCCAAACAGTGTCCCCTGGGATCAAGTGACCCCTGACCTCCAGGTGACCAGCAGCATCCCCCCCTGAGGCCCGCCCCCTGCGCTGTGTCATGGACTCCTTGCCACTCACTCACCTGGAGCGCTGTCCCCGCCCCGGTCCTGGGTCAGGCTGGTGAGGCAGTTCTCGGGGCCCCCAGCCACGCCATCCCTCAGGCAGACGTCCCCGCGGGGGGCCAGGGAGCCGGAGGCAGGGTCGCCGGTGTCCCCGCCCAGGCAGGCGCAGGGGGTCTGCATGATGCCGCAGGGGGTGCGAGCTGCGGCTACCAGCCAGACAGGCGTCCAGCCAGCGGCACAGCATCTGGCAGGCGGCCCGGCTGGGGTTGCGGTTGCCGACCACCAGGTACTCCACGGAGAAGTCGTCGCTGGGCCCGGGGGGCCATCCCGGGTCCCCAGGGTGTTGTCCTGGGGCGGCTGCAGGCGCTGCATCTGCAGAAACTGCTTGCTGGCCTGCAGGAAGGCCAGGGGCGCCGAGGGGTCGCAGAGCCGCAGCACCTCGTCGAAGCTCTCCACACCCAGGTAGGTGCGCGTGGACTCCAGGAAGGAGTCGAACTGGTAGGTGCGGATGCGGGCGAGGCCGCTGCAGGCGGGCGCCTTGGCCACCTTCATGAAGAGCGTGTAGCGGCGCGGGTCCGGGTTGCGCAGGGTCCAGGAGCAGCGCGAGGCGTTGGCTGGGAACACCGCGGCTGCCGAGAAGTAGCCGAAGAACTTGCCCTGTACCAGCGTGGCGCAGGGCTCAGCCCCAGGCCCTGCGGCCGTGCCTGCGGCCGTGCCCGCCTGGTGCCCCAGCAGCAGCAGCAGCAGCAGCCCAAGGATCCAGAGGGCACCCGGGCCGGCGGCCTGGCCCCTCATCCTAGCTCGCGGGGCCGCCGGGGTTCCGCGGGCTGGGCAGGCAGGCGTGGGCCAGGCCTGGACATGCCAGGGTCCGGCGGCGAGCGGGGTTGGGCCGGGCTGGGGGTGCCGGGGCTCTGGACGGGGGGGCAGAGGCGGCTTCCGGGCACTGGGGGGGCAGTGGCGGCTCCTATGGCCCAGCAGCCTGGCACCTGCCCATGGCCTCAAGCAGCAGCTGGAAGAGAAAGAGCAGAGTGCAGGGTTGAGCCCCTGGGGAGGGCACACTGAGGGCAGTGCCCATCCTGGGCTCCGAGCCTCCAGCGCAGGCCCTGGCCCCGCACTCAGTCACCTGCCCGTCTGCCAGTGTGTCCACCTGCAGGGGCAGAGAGCCAGGGGCGGGTCACTTCCTCCCCAAGCAAGCCTGGGCGGGAAGTGGTGGCAGCTGGGAAGCCTGATGAGGCTCCGGGGGCTCCGGGCCTGCCCACTGGCCCCATCACAGCCACGGGAGCCATCCTGCCGCTGGGCCTCTGGGCCTCTCAGACCACACCCCTCCCCCATGTGTTTTCAGGAAGGATCTGAAAACCCAGCCAGAGGAGAAGCAGGGTGGAGGGCAGAGGACAGAGGTCACCCCAGCCTCCTGCAGCCCCGCCTCTCTGAGCCTTGCCCTGGCAGGTGCGGAGTCCTCACATCTGGCTCTGTGGGGATCAAGGGTGCGGTCAGACCCCGGTCTGCCCTGTGCCTGGCACATACCGCTCAGCCTCCCACCTGCATTCTTGCCAGGGAGCCGCCCTCTCCCCTTCCCCTGGAGTCACCTGCAGCCCCCGGGACCAGGCCTCGGCCCACGCTGACCCCTGCCTGTCCCCCCCAGCCAGCGGGGCGCTGTCCCCCTCCATGTCACATGAGGAAACCAAGGTTCAGATGGGGTCACAATGAGGGGGCAGGGCCACACTTGAATCCCCAGGCTGCCCCAAACTCCTGGCCCTGTGGTCCCCGCTGTGGTCCCCCGACCTGCGGAGGAGTGGGCCTGGCTGTGTACCACCCACTTACTGTGGGGGGTGGGGGCGGGACGTCGCAGGTCAGCGGAGACACAGCAGAGCTGGGCTCAGAGGCCAGCACCACCCCTCCTGACTCGCCTGCATGTGGACCCTGGAGAGCTCCTTTTGCCTGCAAACCTCACCTCCCCGAAGCCCCTGCTGGGGGTGTGCCCCATGGCAGCTGGGCGGGTGGGTGCAGGAAGAGCCACAGCAGCCCCTGAGCCCCTTGGCCTGGGGTGGCCCCTCCGCTCTGCTGACCGCACACACGCCAGCCGCTTCGTGCTGCCAGGCCCAGCTGGCCGGCGGCACAAGGTCGGCCACCACTCTGCAGTCCCCTCCTGCCGTCCTTCCCCACAGGCTGTGGAGGCAGGGCAGGGAGCGGGGCCGGTGGCCTCAGGCTCTGCACCAGCTGAGCCAGGGTGGCCGGGCGTAGGCGGCCCGCCTCATGGCTGTGTGGATGCGGCCACACCCCTTACCCCCGGCCTCAGTTTCCCCATCTGTACAGTGGGGGTGCAGCCTCACTCTCCCCGCCTAAGGGAAGCACTGGACCCACGGATTTACCCAGAGATGGGGCAGGAGGGGACCCCAGTGGGGAGAGGAGCCGGGAGGGTCTCCAGAGCACCAGGGATGGCCTCGGGGGCTCTTTAGTGGCAAACGCTGGAGAGGGAACTTGCAAACTCTTTGTGCTGGCCCTCTGGGAAGAACTGGGCAGACTGCCCTTGGCCCCTGCCTCCAGGAAGCCCCTGATCCTGCCACACCTCCAGGCCATCTTGGGCCAGCCTTGGGCCCAGCTCCGCAGAGCCCCGTAGCCCATGTTTGGGGACTGAGGCTGGGGCCAGGGTACTACGGCCAATCCCAGAGCTGGGAGGCTGCCTGCAGGGTGGCTGTGGGATTCGACACTTCATATGAGCCCCTGCCCCAGCGGCAGCGCCCCCTCCCCTGGCCCTAGGCTGGGAACTAATGTGGCTGCCAGCCCCCCAGCTCTGATGCCCAGGAGAGTCCCTGGTGGATGTCAGCAGAGCCCAGCGGAGACCCTCATCATAGTCTGGTGCCTCCTCCAACAGCCCCCAACCCCACCACTCAACAGCCAACTCAGCCTGTCCCATCCCCCTGGACCCAGGGTCAAGGCCACCCCAAAATCGCATGCCTGCCCCTAGAGGGTCCTGCCTGGGCCCTGCCCACCCTCCCCCCACCCCATCCCTGCTTCTGGGAGCCCACTCCCAGCCCTCCCATCTGGAAAGTGGATACAACCAGAGCAGATACTCTGCCTGCATGCTGGTGTGAGGGGCTGGTGAGGCACGGCTGCCTCCCCAACCTTGTGGCCTTACAGATCTGGACGGGACATCAGCCTGGCCCCATGTGGCAGGATGCATGGGAGGACCTCCTCTGCCAGACACAACTCTCCACAACCTGGAGGATTTCTGTGCAGAGGGGCGTGTGGGGGCCACAGAAGAGCCACCTGGGTGGGAGTCTGGGTGCTGGATGCCCGAGCCAGGGTCTGGGCCCGGGTCTGCGGGACAAAGCCCCTGCCCCCTGAGAGGCAGGGCACGGCCCTGGGTCAGGCAGACTGCCCTAGGCCTGCCCGTGCAGGGGCTCGTGGGAGCCGGCCGGCCCTCAACCAGACCAGCTCACTGGGTTCCGGTCAGCCTGTGCGGGGGGCGAGGCCACCCCCTGTGCCCTGCACAGCAGGCAAGAGGAGCAGTGAGGGTCACAATCAGGGCAGGGCCCTGTTCAGAACAGCCCCCCAGAAGTGTGACGACATGAGAAGCTGGCCCGAGGGCAGGAAGGAAGCAGGGCAGGTGCTGGGCCCTGGGCCCAGCGGGCAGGGGAGGAGGGCACCTTCTAGCCTGCACCCTGGGGACATGAGAGGTGCCAATGGGCGCAGGTAAGGGGAAGTCAGGTTACCCCCAAGACTGAGGCTCCGGTGTGAGCCTTCAAGAGGCTCCTGGGGCTAGAAGATGGCCTGGCAGAGCCCCCCATGGGGTTTTCACACAGGGTCCCACAGCGGGGGGTTGCTGGGGCCACCAGAGGGCCAGGAGTTCTCCAGAACTCGAGGGCTCCACGCCCTGGGCCTTGGGGACAGCTCTGCTGGCGAGAAGGCGGTCCCAGCTCTGAGCCCGAGCCCCTGAGTGGCCTGGTCCGGCCTCTTTTGGCTGGACTCGGGGCAGAGCTGGGCAGGAGGCCCAGGCCACCAGCACGGACAGCCCCTGAGCCTGCCAGCAGCCACTCACCTGCACCTGCCCAGTCCCCACCCTCTGCCCACCCCCAAAAGGCCCACAGGTGCTTTCCAACAGTGGGGCCTCTCCGCCCCTATTAACTGCCTGCCTGAGAGCTCCAACAAGGCCTTGGATAAACGGCTCAGAGGCCGCTTGGGCTGGGGCACACCAGTATCAGGCCCCAGGTGACATAGCGGGGTGGAGGCCAACCAGTCAAACCCATCTAGGCTGGGAGATCACAGCTGAGAGGGGGTGGGGCCCACGAGGGAGCCCTGACCCCGCCTGGCACCCTGGGGTAGTGTCCCCTAGGGGCGATGCTGGCAGGGTCCTGGGATTAACAGGGGTGGCCCCTGATCTTCACTGAGGGGTTCCTCTGACAGGGTTGGGGGCACAGGCTCGGAGAGATGGGAGGAGATGGGCAGGGGGCGGTCAGAGGACAGACAGGGCCTCAGAGATGACCAGACCCCCACCTTAAGCAAGCAGGTGATGGATGGTGGGGACCCTCGCTGAGCTGGGGGAACAGATGCATACAAGTATCTGTGTGTGCGTGTGTGTGTTCTGTGTGCACACATATGTGTGCAAGACATCTGTACACGTGGGCACCTATAGCACTCTCGCACGAGGCTGATGGCAGGAGGAGGGCTCAGTGTGTGCTGTGGGATGTGTGGGTCAGTGGCCAGGGAGGGGCCAGCCTGGAGGGGGAGCCCCAGGGAGCCCAGGGCAGGGCCTTGGAGGAGGGCCAGGCCAGGGAGAACGGCTCCACACCCATCCCTGCAGGTAACTGCGTGGTGGCTCATCTGAGCCGGCCCATGCTCCCGCCCTCAGCCACACCCAGAGCCCGGGCCTGCCCTCGGGGTCAGACGTCACAAGCCCACCGACCAAAGGTGAGGGTGGTAGGGGCGTCTGGCCTCAGTGCTGGGCTCCAGCGTGGTCGCCGGCCCCTCCTCTCGGAAGTCCTCACGGGTGGCTGTCTCCCGGAGGCTGCAGGCCTCTGTCTGGTCTGTGGGTTCACATATACCAACTGGGGTCACTGTGGCGTCCAGCGCGCTTTGCCCATCCTGGGTTCCAGTGATCAATGGGCACCCGAGCCCCCTCAGGTCCCCGCCTCCCCAACCTGCCTGCGGCCAGGAAGCCTGCTGAGTGCCCGGCCCCAGCACTTTGGTCAGCCTCTGCCCTGAGCCTTCCGCATGGCCTCTTGGAGTCTGCGGGGCAGCCTCTGGGTGAGGGATGGGGGACCCCAGAGAGCCAGGTGAGGGAGGAGGAGCTGGAGTCATGGTGATGAGAGAGGGCTGACCACACACCGGGCCGGGTCTCGGGTCTCAGGGGACCCCCGCGAGGCAGGAACAGTGTCAGCCCCACATCACAGCTGGAGGGGTCACCAATCCGCTGAGGGGTGCCCCACCCACCTCCCACCATGTCTCAGATGCATCCGCGCCCAGGTGGACTGTCCAGCCCCTGCCTGCCATCAGAAACTGGGGTGCCCCAGGTTCCCTGCCCACAGGGGCGTGGGCTCAATGCTGGCCTGCCAGGCTCCGGGATTCTCCAGCTGCACCTCCATCCTTGGGCCCCCTGCTCCCCTCCTGGCCCTGCCGTCCCCTCCCCACCCACCCCAGGCCACCAATGGCATCCCCAGACATCAGCCACAAAGGCGCTCTGTTGTCCCGGCCGGCCCCCTGAACAGTGCCCGCCTGTGTCCTGGAGAAGGCTGCCCTGGGGGAGGGGCGAGTGGGCAGCCGTGACACGGATGGCGGCCCGCGGGCTGGCGGGTGGGCAGGGCTGCGAGAGGCCACCTAAGGGCGCCTGACCACCCCGCCCTCCCCCCATGGAGTGCCCAGGGCCCCCACAGGTCCCTCCTGGGCCATGGCAGGTCAGGCAGCTAGTTTCCCAGAGGCACAAGCAGCCCCGCTGGGCAACCCCAGTCACAGACCCCGGACAGCCTGCCCGAGCGGTCTCAGGGGTGTGGGGCCACAGGGAGGGGCTGGGAGCCAGGGCAGGCCTCCGTTTACGAGCAGAACCGGGGGGTGGCCTGCTAGGAGACCCTGGTCCCCAGCCCTACGACCACCACCTGCCCCCACTCCTAGCCCATGTGTGGCCAGCCAGCTTCCTGAGCACCCCAGCCAACTTGTGGGGCATCCCAGGCCTGCCCCGAGGGGGCCTGGCCATGTCCGTCCTCCCAGCAGAGAGGGGAAGCAGATCAGGAAGGGTCCCCAGGTCCAGGGGCGGGGCTGGGCTGCCAGCGGGGAGGCTCCCTCCCCTGCCCGCCAGTCTGGGCACGGGGGCCTCCAGGGGAACCTGGCCAGGAGCCAGGAAGAGCCGCCCCAGAGGAAAGAGAAAAGCGGCCTGGCCGGAAGGTCCAGTGCTGGGGGCGGAGAGAGGAGCCTTGTCCTGGGCTGGCTCTGCTCCAGGCTGCCCTGTCCAGACCCGCACTCTCATCACGCCTCTCTTTCCCAAGAGCCCGTCACCCCAAGCCACTTGCAGGCCTCGAAGACAACCGGCGCTCCGTGCTCTGGGCCTGTGCTCACAACTCGCCCGCTCTGAACAGCTCTGCCCCACCCCCAACCCCCGCCAGGCAGACACATGCGGTCCTTCAGGTCACGGGCCTTTGGGTCACAGGCAGGGTGGCTGCCCTGGAAAGTGTTACCTGAGCCTGCGGGGCCTCCCGAGAACAGACGCGCCCTTGCGAGCTCCCACAACGTCCTGCGACCAGGGCACACACACGCACACACAGTGCTCTTGTGTTGCACAGACACACTCTGCGGAGTCCCAGGCGAGGACAGTGAGAGCATCAGCCCCTTCAGCTGGGCATCCCTTGGGGGCAGGGAGCTCTCCCGAGGAGGGGAGGCTCCCGAGATTCTGGCTGTGACCTATGTCCCTTCCTCTCCTCTCTGTGTCCCCCTGCTTGGTACCGAGAGGAAGCCCATGCTCCCCGAGGGAGATACAGCGTCCTCACCCGCTCAGCTGCTGGCCACGGGTGACGCTCCACCCACGCCCCACGCCAGGGTCTGTTCCCAGAATTCTCAGCAAGAGGGGCTCATCCAAGGTCAGCGGTCCAAGGTCACAGGAGGAGAGGATGGGGATGGTGGCAAGATCGGAAGAGGCAGTCAGGAAGGGCCCTTGTAGCCGGGCTGATGACGCAGAGGTCCCGGGGGTGTCCCAGGGGTGTCAGGGTGTCCCTGACAGCATGGGGTGGTGGGAGGGGCGAGAACAGAGGAAGGGGTGCTTAACCTGGACACGCTTCAGGGAGCCCAGGTCTCAGGGCTCTCGACACCCCCACCCCACCCCATGGCACCAGCGGCTGCATCAGGACATGCTGTCTGAGAGGAGCCTGAGCACTTGGTGCTTAGAGGTACCAAGGCTCCCAGCATCCACAAGCACCTTCTCCCCTGTCTCCAGGAGGTCTGAGGGGAGGAAGGGTGGCAGAGTGTGGGCCAGGCCCAGCGCCACCACCAGCTGCACCCCAAGAGCTAGGGCTGGGTGGGCAGAGATGGGGACAAGCTGACCTGTGGCCCAGGGCGGGCTCTGAGGAGGAGGCTGACCCCGAAACCAGGGCTGGGCCAAGCTGGAGGGACATGTGCCCTTGTGGGTTGCACAGGGACTGGTGGGACCCGGAGGGTCAGGGCTTGGGCTGGGGGCAGGGACAGCGCTCTCTACATTCTGACCTCACTTGTATCCACCTGGACAAGCGGGCTGGCAGCCCCGACTGCCCAGGTCGGCACCTACACTGCCTGTCCAAACTCCACAGGCCAGGTGGCAGGGAGGTTCCCCCAACCCTGGCCACTGGCTCCAGGGGGCAGGCCCCTCACCATCCCACCTTGGGGACCTCTCAACCGAGTCTCAGCTGAGAGTCAGCACCCCAAAACCAACCACCCTGTGGCGGATGGGGCAACCTGGCCCTCATCTCGCCATCCATCACAGCCTCTGAGGCCCTGGAAACCTCCTGCCCTGGAGGCCTCTCTGGTCCCGCAGTCACCCGGTCACTCAGCAGGGACCAGTCTGTACCCCCATCCCCAAGTGAGCCCTGGAGGATGCACACAGACCCCATGGGCAGGGACCCGCTGGAGAGTCAAAGGCCAGGGTGGGGGTGCTGCGGGGGATGGGGAGGTGAGGGAGAGGAGGCGTGGGGGCAACAGTGGGAGTGAGGGTTGAGGATGAGAAGGCCAAGGGTTGAGCCAGGGCCTCCTGCCGCACGCAGATGGATTCCATTGTCTAAAGCACTTTATGCTTGTAAAGGCACAGAACATTCTGGAAGGATAACAGGGACACCTTAACAGGAGGACCTGGGGTCTAGGGTGAGGAGACTCCCTCTGCGCTCTAGCCCTTTAGGGCTGCTCTCATTGCTTGTCACCTTCCAGGTGCATGCGTCAGGAAGGTCTAACTCTTTGTGACCCCATGGATGGTAGCCCTCCAGGCTCCTCTGTCCAGGGGATGCTCCAGGTAAGAATATTGGGAGTGGGTTGCCATGCCCTCTTCCAGGGGATCTCCCCGACCCAGAGATCAGACCCACATTTCTTATGTCTCCTGTACTGGCAGGCAGATTCTTTACCACTAGCATCCCCTGGGAAGTCCAAGTAGAAATGAATTAATAAGAAAAAGCGGAGGGAATGGTGGCTGCAGGCAGGAGGGAGCCCCGATTCCCGCCACCCGTGAGCCAGGGGGACACTGGGTACAGGGAAGGCTCCAGATGCTCCGGTAGAAAGGAATCCGAATCCAGGGATCCGAACTCCTCTGTGGCAGCGGCCACGGCCAAGGGTCCCAGGTCTCCTGCCACGTCTTGCCCTGCAGAGGAGGCCTCGTGCCTCTGTACTCTGCCGCTGAGGCCCGGGCTGGGAATCAGCGGGAAGCTCTTCCCCCTCTTGGGCCTTGCTTTCCCAACAACGTAGGGTGGGAAGAGGGGTTCCCCCAGCACCCTCTGCCCGGTATCCTCAGAGCAATGCCACAGCCCCAGACATGAATGTCCACCATGGGGCCCAGCTTCCAGGGCAGTGCACACTCGTATTTGTGTGGTGGGTCTGTTTGTGGTACACACTGAAGGGGGTCTTGGGTGGTGTTGGGATGACAAGAGGAGTCTGGAGTCCAGTGTGCTTGTGAGCAGGGGCTGCCCCCCAGGAGCACCTACCATTTCCTTGGCCATTGGGGCAGGTCACGACCTCAGTTTAGGACCACCCCCTCCCCTGCCATAGTCCCCACTATTCCAAGACACAGCCCAAGGCCTGCAGGGCTCTGGGTTTTGACCCCCTTCCCTCTGGAGCCCCAGTCCTGCTGTTCATCTCTCCAGCTCCTGCACACGAGCTGCCTACGCCTCACACCTGCCACAGGGCCTTTGCATGGCTGCTCTGGTGTGAGACCATCCTCACCACTTCCACCCCTCTTCTCCTGGTTTAGCTGCCATTCCCCATAGAGGGCTCTTGGAGACCCCTACCTCTGGCCTCCTGCAGGCTGCTGTCTTCCACACCAGAGCCCATTCACTGAATTGAGCAGGGTCTCTTTCTTGCCTTATTCCCACTAGCCTTCACATAGCAGGACACGCCCTCTGCCTTGCCCAAGCTGCACTCCCAGTGCACACGTGTCCACGTGGGCACCTGTACTTTCACTACGTGTGTGCAGGCTATACACAAGGGTATCCAGGCCATATGTCTACCCAGAAATCGCTGCTCTGACCGGTAGCACGGCCGCAGCCAAGCAGGCTGGAGGCCAAAGAGTTCCAGAGGACAGTGGGACAGAGTGGGTCAGTCGGGATGCACGGGTTTAGGTTTGAGGGGTCCACCGCTTGCACGCTGCCACAGGACCTGCCGCAGGTAAAACGCGGTTAGATTCAATCCTGCCATCCCGGGCGCGCATTGACACAGATCTGCTCCGCGCACGCACACACGTGTGGTAGCCTGCGTGCCTGCCCACACAAGCCGCCAGCTTGCGGGCCGGACACGCACGTGCACGCGTGGCACACAGGTACCCAAACGCGCTCCTCACTCCCGTGCACCGGGCACGCGGGCACGGCGAGTGCAGGGAGGCGGCTGACTGCACTCGGGCCCTGACGAGGGAGCCTAGGGCCCGCCGAGGGGCGGGGGCGGCCGGGCTGCGGGGATGGGGCGGGCGCCCGGGCAGCGGACGAGACGGAAGGGGCGGGCTGGCGGCCGGTGGCGCGGGCGCCCTCTCTCGGCCGCTCGGGGCAGCGCGCCGCCCTCCGCCGCCGCCGCCACCGCAGCCCGGCGCCCGCCGCCCGGGCCGGAGCTGGAGGCGTCCCCGGGGGGCGAACTCGCCCCCAGGACCCGCTCCGGAGGCGGGCCCGGGCCAGGCGGGCCGGCCAAGGGGGCGAGAATGCCGAGGGAGGTTGCCCGCACCCTGCCGCTCGTCCGGCCCCACCGAAGCGCCTCCTGCCCGGCCCCGAGACTGCGCGTCCGCAGGCGCCCAGCTGCCTCCGGACACGGCCGGCCGGGACGCTGCGGGCCCGGGACGCTGCGGGCCCAGCCCGCTGCGGGCCCAGCGCATCCAATGTCCGGGAGAGCGCCCAGGGCCTGGGCCGGAAGGGCCCCCAGAGCCTCCCCTCGCCCCCATTTCACGGACGCGGCCACCGAGGCCGGAGAGGGGCCGGAGCCTGCGGGCGAGGCAGGGCCCCCCAACTTGGCTGCGTCCCCTGCCGACCCTGGGTCCCGAGCAGAGTGGCGTGATGCCTAGGGCGGCGAATCTCTTTTTTTGCCCCCGCGCGGGAGCGCGGCGGGGACAAGCTCCCTTCCCCGGGATCGGAGGCGGCAAACTCCGCGCTCGAGCCTCCGCGCCGCGCCCGCCGGCGGAGTCGCGCGCCGCCCTGGCGCACTCCCGCCGGCCTCACTCTCGGTCTCCCGCCGCCCGGGTTCCGGGACTCCCAGGCCGGTCCCCCGCCCCCCAGATCCAGGCGCAACAAGTCTGAAAGCAGCGCCGAGCCAAGAGCGAGCGAGCAAACCGAGAGGAAGGGCGCGCGGGGCTGGGCGCTCCGGGATCCCGGAACGCGCAACGTTCGCCTCCGGGGACGCGGCGCGGGCGGCGGGCGGTCCGGACTGATCGGCGGGCGGCCCCCACCCCTTGAGTGGCCCTGACACTGCGCGGGCGGGGGCGCGCCCGCGAGCCCCCACCCCTTCCTTGGTCTGCTTGACCTTGCGGGGGTCCTCAAAGCCGGACCCGGCCGCACCCGGGCGTCCGGACGCAGAGTTTCGCGGCCACCTGCGGGGGCGAGAGAGGCTCTCTCCCTCGACCTCCCTCCCTGCCTCGGCGGCGGCGAGGGTCGCCGATGAATAGAAGGCTGCAGACTCTAGGAGACGCTATGGCCGCCTCCTCAGACCCCAAATACACGGTATTCCACCTCCGGATATGAAAAGAGACCCCGGCCTCCCGTTCGCCCCTATCCCGCCCGCGCGGCCGCTGCTCGGAGGAGGCGTGTGTTTGTGAGGGAAGGCGCTGGGGGTCCCCTTAGGTCCCAAGGGTGGGTTGGGACCGCAGATTTCCCAGCCCCCTTCCCAACACGTTTGCCAATTGGCTGCTTGGGGCGGGGGGGGGGGGGGGGGGGGGGCGCGCCCCCTGCCCACCCACACACCTGCACACATTTCAACTCCTCGGGAGTAGCTGCTAAGGAATTCTCGGCCCTGACCCGGGGGAATGAAAGGAACATGACGGGAGCGCGCGGAGGGAAAGGGCGCTGAAGCAGGGGTGGGTTAGGACTTGTCCGGGTCCATCCTGGCTCCCTGCACGCCAAGAAACTTGGAAGCCGAAAATAAAAGTGGGGAGGGTAAGGTGCCCAGCGGGCCGGAGCCAGGGTGCCGGAACGGGCGCTCCCTCTGAGCTGCCTGGGAAGTGACCCAGCGGGAGCCGCCGCACCCGGCAGCGGTCCACGGGCTCGGAGCCGCATCCTCTGACAAGCCTTCCCCGCCACCAAGCTTCGCGGCGATTTTCAGCTCCGCCGTGCCCTCCCGAAGCAGGCCCGAGGCGCGCTGTGCCCTGCCCAGGGGGCCGCGGGGACTAGCGGGAGAGGGCGGCCGGCCGGGCCCAGAGCCCCAACCTGCCCGGGAGGGGGCGGGGGCCAGGCTAGTTCCTCGAGGCAGCTGCGCGGCGGCCGACGAGGACGGGCAGCCTCGGCCCGCTGGGAATGGGGACCGAGGAGTGCCCGGCGCCTGGCCTCGCCGCTTCGCGCGGAGAGGGCGCAGGGCCGACCCAAAGTTCGGATCCGCTTATCCGCGCGGCCTGTCCGAGCGAGTGGAAAAGATCAGAATGGAACGAGTCAGGGCGTTCGTGTGTGTGTGTGTGTGTGTGTGTGTGTGTGTAGGGGACGGACGGTGCTAGGGTAGCCCTCTAACCATCTGGGGGCAAGAGCACCTCCAGGGAGTGTCCGTCGCCGGTGCCGCGTCTACCGGAGGCTGCGAGGGAGAGCCTGTGCGTGCGGGGAGGACATCTCGGGCCCCTACAGGGGTTTAGGGGCTCTGGGTGTGATGAGGGGAAGGGGGACACACCGGGGTGTCTCTCCTGAACCTACCTGGGTCAGTGTGTGGCTGCGGGGCACCTCTGGGGCTCCCGAGACCCCTGCCAGCACCCGTGTGGGTCGGGGACACAAGGGGAACGCCTTCCCCAGCCGGCCCTGGCTCTGTGCATGTGACGGGGAGGACTGTCTTCCTCAGCCTGGCCCGCCACCCCGGCCAGGCTGCGGGTGTGTGGACTCGGGGGAGCCGAGCAGCGCCGAGGAACCTCTCCCACGTCCAGGTCGCCCCCTCCTCAACCCGCCCGGTGCGGGCGCGCGGAGACCTGCCAGATTCCGTCGCCGCCGCCGGAGGAGGCAGGGGGCGGGGGCGGGGGCGGGGGGGGGGGGGCGTCCGAGCTCGGAGAGCCAACCTCGGAGCTACGAAGCCCCAAACGGCGAAGTTAGGAAGTCCGGGCGTCCGCCCCTCCCCCGACCCCCTCCCACCCTCGCTGCGCCCCTTCTCGCCGCGCCCCCCAGTCCCCAGCCCCCCGCCAGAGCCTTCCTTACCTTCCCCGGCAGCAGCGGCCCCTCTGGCGAAGACTTGATCCGGCGAGTTGCAAATCCCCAGGAGCGCCCCGCGTCGCCGGCGGCCGAGTCGGGCGCCCGACCGGAGCGGGGGCTCCTCCTGCCGCCGCCACCCCCGGCCCGCTCCAGGCCTAGCCGGGACGCCCCCGGGAGCACACTCGTCGGCGCGCGCAGGCCCCCTCCCCTCCCCCCGCCTGCCGGCGCCCCCCGGACGCCCGGGAGGTTCGGATGCCCTGGCTGCGGGCGATGCGGGGCGCGCGGGCCCGGGCCCGGCCAGAACGCGGCGCGGCCGCCTGTGCTCTCGGCTCGCCGGCTCCACGCTCGTTCCGCTGGGGCCGCCGCCAACGCCGCGCCCGCCGCTCCCTCTCCGGCCGCCGCCGCCGCCGCTCGGCTCCTCTCTCCTGGCCCGCTCCTCTCGCCTTTTTTCCCCTTCCTGAGGGGGGGGGCGAGCCGAGCCGAGCCGGGGGCGGGGCGGCGCGGGGAGGGGGAGGAGGAGGCCGAGGACAGCGAGAAGGAGGAGGAGAGAGGCGGGCTCCTTCCCCCACCGGGCTGCCGGCGCTCCCCAATCTCTCGCTCTGAAACTGGATCCCGAATCGGGAGCCAGAGACTGCATTACGGATTACATCAGGCTTTCTAGAGCTTCCAGATCACACATGAGAGGGGAGCGCGAGCGGGGGCGGGGTGTGGGGGAGGGGAAAGGTGGCGGGGCGGGGGGTGGGGGGTGGTAAGGATGAACGCACACACGCGCGCACCGGGGGAAGCCCGGCGCCCGCCCCATGCAGCAGCAACACCAGGAGTTGGGTCTCAGCTCTCTACCTCTCCCGGGAGCCGAGGAGTGGCTGCCGCGGCCCGACTGGGCGAGTGGACTGACGGGTGGGTGGCTGGACAGGCAGGGCAGATGGATGGAGGGAAGGAAGTTGTACGGGGTTGTGCCCAGACAGGGCGCAGAGGTGCCAGAGAGGACGGGCTGGGTGGAAGGGCGGATGAGGTAAGTGGGCTTCGGTCGAGGAGGTGCGGGAGGGGATGCGTGGAAGGACAGATGCCTAGAGAGATGGGCGATGTGGTGGATGGAAGGATGGAAGGTGGGTGGATGGATGGAGGAACCAGGTGGAAGAAGACGGGCAGGAGAGGTGGCGGCATAACTGGGGTGATGGCACCTGAGTGGAGGGCGGAAGAGATGGGTGGGCCATGCAGTTGCAAGGAAGGGGCGTGGATAGGTGCAAGAGGGGAGATGGGATGAGGGAAACCCAGAAGACAGAGGCGGAAGAACAGACCCAGGCCCGCCTCCGTAAGGCTCAGAGGTTGGCGGACACGGGGAGGCCCAGCTTGAACGGCTCAGGTTGGGTTTGTCCAGTCTTTCCTCAGGGGGCTCTGTTCTGAGAGGCACTGAGGGAGGGGCTCCAGAGAAGAGCCCCGAGGGTTGGAAGCACCACTTTCCCTGAGGGGCGTCCTCAGTCGTTTTGTCCACACTCATGTCCTCCCCGCACCCTCCTTTGACTCGGGGACAGTGGGAACATCCCAGTCCCATACGCAGGCTTTGTTTGTCCATAAACTGGGGGAGATGCCCCTTTAGCTGCTTCATCTCTCATCTTAAAGTGACCATAGTCCCCCTTCTTCTGAGGCCTTTGGCCAGATACCCAGAGGGGGCCTCCCTAAAATGAAACACAGCATCTCGGAGAAAGGACCTCAGGGAGATTACTTCAGGGTCCTTCTCTACTAGGACGTTTATGCCTCCCAGCCCCTCACTTCTTTTTTGTAACTTGTGGTCCACTCTGAATGCAAAGTCTTCATTGAGTCTTCCTGAATATGCATACACATTTCTGTATACACATTTCTCGTCTTAGCCAGCCACCAATGCCTTTGCGGCCCAAGCCCAACATCTGGTCCAACTGTTGGCTTTTTTTAGCTTCTTCCGAGAAGGCTCCATCAGGGTGTCATCACTGTCACCATCAACCATTAATTCACAGTCGCTGTCACCATTCTCAGCCTGTAGCCCCGCACAGTTCTCCCCATGGCCATCACTGTAACCCCCAAGCAGGACCTCTACAGCGCCATCACCAGCCATGGCACATGGCTCACCTCATCAGGGGCAGCTCCATGCAGACCAGTCCCTCTGGGAAGGGCAGCATGTGGACTGAACCTCTATGAGGGGCATCCTGAAGGGCTGGTCGGAAAAGCTAGGGAGACATGGTCCCCAAAGCAATCGGAGGGCAGAGGAGGCCCCTTTCCCAGTCCACCCCCAGGGCAGCTGTATCCCACCCCCTTCATCCCAGGGAGAGGACCTTCTCCCCAGAGTCTTTGAACTGAGGGAGGTGTCAGAGGCGGTGCCCCTGTGGGGCTGCCTCTCCCACCCTTCCCTGCCCAGACCCTCAGGGCCTCAGCCTTTGCTTCCCTCTCCTTTCTGCACTAGCAGCCTGTGGCCACCAGGGGGCCTTTGCTATTAGGCCATGGACTGCGCCAAGGGTGCCCGCAGCTGAGTCAGATTTTCAGCTGCTGCTTTGCCACCAGCCCTCCTCTCACCCATAGAGGAGGGTAGCAGCCATCCCACGCTCCTCTGCTCTGGGACCCCCGCTGGGTTCCCCTCCACTCAGGCCATCTGGTGCGAAGTGGTGTCCCCTGAGACGGGACTTCTCAGCAGGGCCCTGCCTGCCCCTCCTCGCCTCTCTCCACTCTTTGTCCTTTCTAGAAAAGGGTCTCCTCGCCTCAGTTCCTGACCCAGACCCCAGACAGTTCCCCTCCTGGAGGCAGAGTGGCCGTCCACCCCCTGCTCCTCAAGGAGGGAGTAGAGTCAGCAGGGCCCTGAGATTGCTGCACAGGGAATTCTGCCCACTCCCCAAGTCCGTACCCAGCTGAAGTCCTGAAACAGAGTTGCACTGGCCCCACTGGGGCTTCAGCAGCCATGGGGACCGTGACAGAAGGGGGTGAAGGCTTCTTGCAGCCTAGACATCCCAGGACTCTACACTCCTGAGCCAAGGGCCACTGTTCCTGAAATTTGCTCCGAGTTTACGTCCAGCATTCTCCACCAAAGCTACAATCCCGATGGCTCACATTGACACAGAGGGCGGGGCCACAGCTTGGAGTAGTCCAAGGTGGCCTCAGCACAGGAGGTTGAAACTGATGGACCCATGCCAAGCCAACCCTATCTATCCGGGCACCAAGTCCTGGAACCTCTTCACTCAGCCCCAGGGGGAGCATGATATTAAATTTCATGGCCATAAACCAATCCCAGGCCATAGCCATCGACTCACTGACCACTGACCCTATTCACACAATGAGCCCTGTAACTGGTCCCACTCTGAGCTCTGACCCTGATTCCACTCTGAGCCCTGCCCCTGATCCCACTCTGAGCCCTGACCCTGGTCCCACCCTGAGCCCTGACCCTGGTCCCACTCCGAGCCCTGACCCTGGTCACACTCCGAGCCCTGACCCTGGTCACACCCTGAGCCCTGACCCTGGTTACATCCTGATCCCTGACCCTGGTCCCACTCCGAGCCCTGACCCTGGTCCCACTCCGAGCCCTGACCCTGGTCCCACTCCGAGCCCTGACCCTGGTCACACTCCGAGCCCTGACCCTGGTCCCACTCCGAGCCCTGACCCTGGTCCCACTCTGAGCCCTGACCCTGGTCACACCCTGAGCCCTGACCCTGGTCCCACTCCGAGCCCTGACCCTGGTCACACTCCGAGCCCTGACCCTGGACCCACTCCGAGCCCTGACCCTGGTCCCACTCCGAGCCCTGACCCTGGTCACACTCCGAGCCCTGACCCTGGTCACACTCCGAGCCCTGACCCTGGTCCCACTCCGAGCCCTGACCCTGGTCACACTCCGAGCCCTGACCCTGGTCACACCCTGAGCCCTGACCCTGGTCCCACTCCGAGCCCTGACCCTGGTCACACTCCGAGCCCTGACCCTGGTCACACTCCGAGCCCTGACCCTGGTTCCACTCCGAGCCCTGACCCTGGTCACACTCCGAGCCCTGACCCTGGTCACACCCTGATCCCTGACCCTGGTCCCACTCTGAGCCCTGACCCTGGTCACACTCTGAGCCCTGACCCTGGTCACACTCAGATTCCTGACCCTGGTCACACTCCGAGCCCTGACCCTGGTTCCACTCCAAGCCCTGACCCTGGTCACACTCCGAGCCCTGACCCTGGTCACACCCTGAGCCCTGACCCTGGTCCCACTCCGAGCCCTGACCCTGGTCACACTCCGAGCCCTGACCCTGGTCACATGTTGAAGCCCCAGACTGGTCCCACTGAGCCTGGTCCTCCTGGCGCTTTTACCCACTCAGCTCTTTGTTCCCGAGCCTGAGTGTGCACGTGAAGGCACCCCTGAGGACTGAGAAACAGAAACTGTTGGGGGGGGCGAAGAGGACCCCCCAGCAGAGCAGCAGGAAGCCCACCTCGGGGTCCTATCTGTTTCCAACCATTCTCACACAGGACCAGCCCCTCTCTGGGGAAGACGTGAGGATTTACCTGCAGTCAGGGGGTAGAGCTGGGATGGTCTAGAGCCGAGCCCCTAAGTCCTGGTCTCCCCACCTGGCCTCTTGGCACCAAGGCAGAGCGAGGGCCTGTAGCACCTGGCACCCCTTTTCCGGCCTTCAGAGGCTGCCTGGGGGCTGGCTGGAGGGCACAGCGCAGGGGTCCCAGCCTGGGGACATTGTGGCCCTCTCCAGCCACTTGGTGGACTTTGTAAGCCAGAGGTGGGGATGGGGGGTGCTGAGCAGAGTGAGTAATCGGCTGATTCACGTGCATGTAATTGGTTGTGGATGCAACATGCCAGCATCAGCCTCCCAGCCAGGACACGCAGGGCCCGCCCTGGGGCCGCTCTGCCTTCCCGCTCCCCTGCTGCCCACCCGCTCAGCCCTGGACTCTCCAGGCTACGCGCCTGTGACGAGATGGAAAAGAGGATGGATGCCCAGAGAGGAAGGAAGCGAGCCCAGGGCTCCCAGCTCCTCTGGCTAGCCACAGGCTCCATGGGCCCCTCCTCCAGGAAGCCCCCCACCCTCTGGTGATCTCCCCCTAGGTAGGCATGGCCCCCGAAACATCCCAGACATCTCAACCCACCTGCAAGCAGAGAGGCCAAGGCCGTCTCTGGGCCCAGTGACAGTGACCAACCCTCCTGCACCCCTGGCCAGCCCAGAGTTGGGTGACTGGGTGGCAGGGCCAGCATAGGTGGGCCTAGGAAGGTGGGCAGTCAGCTTCCCTTCTGAGACATCCACAGTCCTCCGTGAACCATTGTCCTGCCCCAGCCCCGGCCAGGTCTACACACACAGCAGCGACCCAGCTGGGGTCTGTGTCCTGGAGACCAAGTTCAGGGCCAGAATCAGCTCGAGTAGCTGGAGTCCAGCAGTGAGAGGGCCTGGGGGACCAACCTCCACACCCACCCTGCTCAGGCTGCTCACTCCTAGGCCAGGGGCACTGGGGTGGGGGCGGGGGCAAAGGGCAGAGAAGGCTGTTCTCTAGATGGCCCTACAGAGCTGGCCAACAGGTTGGGTGGTGGCCATGTTCTGTGCGGGGCTGACCAGCACATCCACCACTGGCCACTGGCTGCTAAGTGTCAGAAATGTGGCTTGTGTGCCCAAGGAACTGAAGTTTTAATTTTACTTATTTTTCACTAGTTTCACCTTAAATAGCCACGTGTGGCTGGTGACTGCCCTACTGCATGGTGGCCTGTCTTCCCCACAGGGGACTGGCCTCTAGGAGTCCTGAGGCTCCCTCCGGAGAGGGCTCTGGGTGGAGGCGGCCTGAGATTTGTCATTAACTGGGCTCCAATAAGCACACGACCTGTGGCTCCAAGCTCCACAGCAGACCTGGTGAGCCGCCTGGCATCTCCCCTTCCCCACATCAGGCTCCAGGTGAGAGTGGGGAGTCCTCAGGGCAGGTCGGCGCAGTGGGTGCAGCCAGACCAGGGTCTGGTTTGTATCCTGACGGCCCCAGCTTCCAGCTGTGTGACCTCAGGCAACTGCTTCCTCTGTGCCCGCTTCATCTGTGTGCCGGGGACAATAATGGCACCCCCTGTGTGGTCTTTGTCAGGATCGAGTGAGTAAATCAAGGCGGGCTTGGCACAGATGGCCAATTCCGATGGAGGTGTGGGCTCCACGTCAGAGCCCCAGTTTTCCTGCTCTCTGGTGCCAAACCTCCTGGCCTGGGCCCAGCTCCTGCCCCCTCCCGCCTGCTTCTCCGCACTGACTCAGCGCAGCCGCAGGGTGGGACCCCTGCTTCCAGCTCCTTGGGGTCAGCAGGCATGACGGCGGCAGATGGCGGTCGGCTGCCCACAGCTTTGCCCCCTCTGGCCCCAGGGCCTTCAGCTCCTGCCACCTGCCTCAGCACCACGGAACTGTGCCCTGTGGACCACTGTGCATGCCTTCAGTATGCCCCTTCCCCGTGGGCCCCGGCCACCACCCACTCCTGGGCTGAGTGATGGGCCTGGGGCTGGCAGGGCAGGAAGTGGGGGGAAAGCTGCCTGCGACTCCAGCAATTATAACCCTTGCCCTTTGGAAGTTCCTCCCACACCTGACCTTAAGCCCTCTTGCTGCAGCCTCGATCTCGGCCCTCCATCTGACCCCAGCTCCTCACTGCCTAACGCCAGGCATGCCCGGAAATCTCAGATGGAGGGGTCCACTTGGCAGTTGGGGTGGGGGACACTAGTCTGGAAAGCTGGAGGCCCCCTGGCAGGGCGCTTTCTTCCCTGACTGGTGTCAAAGCCCAGGTGGTGCTGGGGTGTGGGTACCAGGAGAGGCCCACGCCTCCTGAGCAGGGAGCAGACGGGCAAGGGCAGAGTGAGGAAGCGGCCAGTCCCACTTTGGACTCTGCTGAGCCCAGCGTGGGGCCAGGACCGCCCTTCTGCAGGGAAGGCACGGAGAGAAGGCCCCGGCTGAGCCCATCAGGCAGGACCTAGGTAGACTTCTGAGGGGAATGGGCCTTCTGTCTGGGGGACTCAGGACCAAGTGCTTGAAGAGCTTCTTCCACCCAGCCCTCAGGCCTCAGTCCTCAGTCTGTGTGGGCAGCTGCTGCCTGCAGGCCCGAGGGGCCCACAGCCCGGGCCCTGGATGCCTGGTTTCCTGGCCATGGTGCTGAGTCCTCAGCCTTCTCCCGAGGAGCCCGGGACACCGAGCTTATGTAACCGAAGTGCCCTGCCCGGCACCCCTCGCCTGCCCAGCCCTCCCTGGGGAGGAGGAGGCCGGGGTAGTTTCGGGCTATTTTCAACCACTCGTTCTCACAACTCTTGGGTGAGAACTGGGCGCGATTGGCGGGTTTTCCTAACACCCCCGTGGGTGGCAGGGCCAAGGAAATGCAGGTCAGGGAGAGGCGAGGAGGCTCCAGCCCATAATGGGCATTGCTGCTGCTGCTACTGCGAGGGTCCTGGGCTGGGGCCAACTGGGGAGCCTGTAGGGTCTTCGAGACCCGGCAAGTGGGCAGCCGGTGGCCATGCTCCCATGTCCGCAGCAGCCATGCTGCCAAGGCCACTCCACTCTCTGTCTCCTTCTGCAACCTCCAGGGGCTACAGGGCGTGGTGCCTCTCGGAAGTGGGAAATCTCATGGCTCAGAGAGGGGTGTGACTGGCCCGAGCTCACACAGCCAGGATTGACACCAAAGTCTTTCCTCTGACCAGGTGGGACCTAGAGTCATAGACTTGTTCTTCAAACAGAGGGAGGGTATTCAAGATTGACAGTGCAGACAGGGAAGGCGGGGTCCTTATGTGTAGCTCCTGGCTCGAACCCTGGACACTTCCAAAGTGCCATTTCCAGTCCTCACCATCCTGACTGAGCCCCGACCCTCCTTGGTCACCCCTGAGGATGATCATCCACTGCGGCCACTTGACGGGTTTTCTTGAACCCCTCTTATGGGCTGGCACCTGTGTGCCCCAGCCCTACGGTGCTGGTTCTCAGAGAGGCCAGCCAGCAGTGCCTGGCTTCCGCCAGGCCCTCCCCTGGGCTGAGTGAGCCCTTGGGAGGGCAGACACGGCTGCTCTGGGGGCTTTCAGTGGACGGAGATTAAGTGTTGAATAAACAGTACAGTGAAAATCAATACAGACAATAGCAGAGATCACAGAGCTGATGGAGCCAAGGCTCAAGGTGGCCCGGCCAGCTCTGCACGCTCACCCACCACACGCGGTGCCCAGTGGGCTCCTAGAGGCATGGGTGATGAATCAGCCCTCTTGCCCCTCTGGGTCACAGGCCAAGTTCTCCCCCACGACCCAGCACCCTGCCCAGGTCCCCGAGAGAGGCACACTCCCCAGCTCTCACTGCCTCTGAGGGCCAAGGAGGCCCTGGTGTCCACAGAGAACCTGGATGCCACCTAGGTCTCCACATGGGTCCTCCCCCGGGGCCCGAAGTCCCATCACCATGGCTTCACCAGGAGGCCTTACAAGCTCCCACTGCCACTGGGCAGGAGGCCTGGTCTGGGCACTGAAGGACACTCCAGCCTGGGTGCTGCGTGGCCACACAGACAGGTGTGTGGAGGATGGCAAATACACAGTTCCACAACACGGTCCTCAGGGAGTGGCCTCTGACCCCTGGTCCATCGGGTGACTCCCTGGGACTGTGAGATGGGACTGGGGGTGTGGGTCTTGCTCTCGGAGCCCAAGTGCTGGCAGTGGAGAAAGAGTGCAGGGCCCCCATGGAAAGTGCTGGGAGGGCAGAGGGAAGAGCGAGAAGGGGGTTGGGGGAGTGGGATGGATGCCACATCTGAGATGACGGAGGGAGGCTGGCACCTCCGGAAGACAGGTGGATACCATGTGGAGCAGAGACGTGGTGAGCACACTGACCTGCTGGGTTCTTTGTCACAGGCAGAGGTTTCCAAGCCTCTCCTTCTGCCCAGACCTCCCCCAGCCCTGTGCCCCCTGGATCCCCGCAGCCCTGTCCCCCCACCACCTGTCCTGACAGACCAGGGCAGGGCAGCCCAGCCAAGGGCCGGGTACGGCTCTCCCGGAGGATCCCGGGGGATTTGCATGTTCACTTGCATGTTGTTTGCATTCCAGTCAAAGGTGGCATCCATCTTCCAGCTCCTGGAGTTGGTTCCTGGAACTGCAGCACTTCCAAGACCCGGCAAGTATGTGGTTGCTGGGAGGGGGGCCAAGAGAGGGAAATGGTCTTTATATGCTGAGAAGAAAGAATAACAGTTGCTTAGCACTTTAAAATTTACATAACACCTTCAGATAGTTCAATTTATTTCACTCTCAAAACAGCATTGAAAAAATAGACAGGTCAGGGAGCATAATCCTACTCTTAAAGGTGGGGAAACTGAGGCTCAGAGATGGCAAGCCAGCTGTGCAAAGGTCACGTGACACATAAGGACCGCTGCAGGACCTCAGGCCTGCGCCTCCTCCGGCTCTTCCCAACCACCTGCCCTGACCAGCAGGGCCCGCTACCCAGAACCTAATTCAAGAGAGGAGTAGTGGAGATGGTGCTGGTGGTGATGATGATCGTAGAAATGGTGGAGATGGTGCTGGTGGTGGTGCTGGTGGAGATGGTGCTGATGGTGGAGATGGGGAAGATGGTGCTGGTGGTGATGATCGTAGAGATGGTGGAGATGGTGCTGGTGGTGATGATGGTGGAGATGGTGCTGATGGTGGAGATGGGGGAGATGGTGCTGGTGGTGGAGATGGGGGAGATGGTGCTGGTGGAGATGGTGCTGATGGTGGAGATGGTGGAGATGGTGCTGGTGGTGGAGATGGTGCTGGTGGTGATGATTGTAGAGATGGTGGAGATGGTGCTGGTGGTGGTGATGGTGGAGATGGTGCTGATGGTGGAGATGGGGGAGATGGTGCTGGTGGTGGTGATGGTGGAGATGGTGCTGGTGGTGATGGTCATAGAGATAGTGGAGATGGTGCTGGTGGTGGAGATGGTGCTGATGGTGGAGATGGTGGAAATGGTGCTGATGGTGGTGCTGGTGGAGATGGTGCTGGTGGGGGAGATGGTGGAGATGGTGCTGGTGGTGGTGATGGTGGAGATGGTGCTGATGGTGGTGCTGGTGGAGATGGTGCTGGTGGTGGAGATGGTGCTGATGGTGGTGCTGGTGGAGATGGTGCTGGTGGTGATGATCATAGAGGTGGTGGAGATGGTGCTGGTGGTGGTGATGGTGGAGATGGTGCTGGTGGTGGTGATGGTGGAGATGGTGCTGGTGGTGGTGATGGTGGAGATAGTGCTGGTGGTAGAGATGGTGGAGATGGTGCTGGTGGTAGAGATGGTGGAGATGGTGCTGGTGGTGATGATCGTAGAGATGGTGGAGATAGTGATGGTGGTGGTGATGGTGGAGATGGTGCTGATGGTGGAGATGGGGGAGATGGTGCTGGTGGTAGAAATGGTGGAGATGGTGCTGGTGGTGATGATCGTAGAGATGGTGGAGATGGTGCTGGTGGTGGAGTAGGGGGAGATGGTGCGGGTGGTGGAGATGGTGCTGGTGGGGGAGATGGTAGTGCTGGGGGAGATGGTGGTGCTGGGGGAGATGGTGGTGGGTGGGGAGATGGTGGTGCTGGGGGAGATGGCGGTGTTGGGGGAGATGGTGGTGGGTGGGGAGATGGTGGTGCTGGGGGGGATGGTGGTGGGTGGGGAGATGGTGGTGGGTGGGGAGATGGTGGTGCTGGGGGGGATGGTGGTGGGTGGGGAGATGGTGATGTGTGGGGAGATGGTGGTGCTGGGAGAGATGGAGGTGGTGGGGGGATGGTGGTGGGTGGGGAGATGGTGGTGCTGGGGGAGATGGTGGTCGGTGGGGAGGTGGTGGTGCTGGTGATAGTGTTGGTCATGGTCGAGATGGTGGTGGTGATGGTTCTGCTAGTGGTGGTGGTGATGGTGTGGTAAGGACAGTGGTGATTCTGATAGTGTAGAGAATGGGTCTGCCTGGTGTGGATGTCTTCAATACACCCCGGCCCGCACAGGGTACTGCCCCTCCTAATGGGTGTCAACAGCCGGGCTCATACTTTACCAGGGAGGGAGCTGAGGCTGCAAAGGAGGAGCCTTTGAGAATCAACCAACTTGAGTGTTCCTGGGAGCTGGTGGGCTCAGTGCTTCAGGGAGGGAGACACTCCCACTTCAGGGAGAGCTTCAGGGAGTGTCCCTGGGCAGGTTGCGGAGGCTCCCTGAACGCTAAAGAGGGGCTCAGGTGTAGAATGGTGGCCTTGGGAACCAGCCAGCCAAGTCATTTGCAGGGGGTCCAAGAGGGGCCCACTCTGAGGAGGCCACCCTTGATGGTCAAGGTGCCCCAAGGGTCCCCTGCACCCCTGTTCCCTTTGGAGCCCACTGTGCCCTCCCGAGCCTCCAGGGCTGCTGAGTCGTCAGCATTCCACATCTTCATGCTGCAGAGGTAATGGATGCCGTTTCTCTTTTAAAACATATATATCTTAAGTAATGTTATGTAAGTATGCTGATAAGTATGGGGGCAACATGGATGGGGGACCCCGGCCCAGGACCCAGCTTCAGCAGAGCTCAGTGTTTTTCCTGAGATCTTCCTGGCTTTGGGGGGAGAAGGCCTCACCAACGTGGGCAAGTTCTCTGTGGCTCCCCCAGCACGCAGGCCCCTCTTCTGCCCGTGTTGGACTCGATCTTGCCTCTGCATCTTCCCTTACGTCTCCAGGCCACATGCACCGATCCAAACTGTGCCCATCATGTGCGGGTGACATGGGTGGGTGGTGTCCCAGGCTAACTCCTTTCAGCGATCAGCTCGGCTCTGTCTGCTGGGTGAACACAAGTTCCTCGTCCTCCCTGCTGTGAGGTGCTCCACCCTACACCAGGCCTCGGGCTTTTCACCTGTCCTCTGTCCCGACCACATTCCCAGAGCTTCTCTTTGCCCAGATGTGGCTGTGTGGACAGGCTTTCAGCAGTGCCTGGCCACTTTCTCCACATCAAGCTGTGAGACCTGTCCTGCTGGTGACCCCTGGGGGTCATGGGGTGGGCTTTCTCCAGGGCATGTATCCAGGAAGACAAGGTCTGGGTCAAAGGGCACATGAAGTTTGACCTGTCCAGTCCTGGAAGCTTGACCTGTCCAACACCCGAGGGGCGCTGGTTGTCTCCTCTCCTGTCCTTGGCGCAGGTCCTGCCTAGGGGCACAGATGGGCATCTCCTGTGGTTTACATTCGTCTTTCCCGGTCCTTCAGGTGACCCCGTTGACCTTGGAAACTGAGCAGAAAGGGAGAAGGGAAAGATCAGATGGAGCGGGTCCGTGGAGTAGACCTGGAGAGACTCAGACCTGCTGCCTGCCGGTCCCTGGGAGCGGAAAGAAGGCGGGGGGCCAGCAGGAAGGTGGGGAGCCTGGCCCGGGTCTGGGTGTAACCTGGATTCAGCTCCTGCTCTGAGCACCGGTGGGAGCGGCAGCTGTGGGGCCTGAGAGAGACCCGGGGCGGGGGCTTGTCCCACGCCCACTGCCTCAGCCCTGAGCTCCCGCTTTCCTGGTTCAGACCCCGTCTTCCAACACAGCTCATTCCTGAATCCCTGGGACCCTCCTTCCTTGCCAGCCAGACGCTCTGTGGACGCATGACCCAGTGAATGAGTGAGTGAATGAACAAACCAACTAGCCAGGAAGACTTCACTTAGGAGCCAAGATGCCCACTGACTTAAGGACGTTAAATCACCTTCAGCCAACAGCTTAGAGGCAGCGTGTGCCAACAGGCCTTTGGGAGAGTAGGGGTCTGGGCGCCCCTGGATGAGCCCTTCAGCTCTGTCAGAGCCAGGCCTGGCCATGGGGTGCAGGGCTGGGGCTCTGGCTTCCTGTCCTCCTGGGCACCCTTGCTGCAGGCAGGCCAGGTGCCACCCCTCCCCTGTCAACTTTGACTCGTGGAGCTCGGTGGGTGGGGAGAGGAGAGCAGCTGACCAGGCCGGGGCAGGGATGGGTGTCTCCAGGGGGTGTGGCCATGACCTCCGTGTGGTCTGAGAGCAGCCACACTGGGTGAAGTCCACCTGTTGACCAAGCCCAGTGAAAGGGAAGAGCAGCCGGAGACACCCAAGGAGGGGAAGGGGCAGCCGCTTCTGGCCGGGGCGCCTCTCCCCACTGGTTGGCAGGCCCTCCCCGTGCGCCTGGCCAGGTCCCGGGAGGAGGCAGGGAAGTGACTCTGGATGTCCCCGGCTGGCTTTCTGGGGCCTGTGCTCACGACCAGGAGTTGCCTTGGGATTCCTAGTGGTGTCCTGTGGCCTCCCCATGAAGGGCCACCCCTGGGCCAGCACGCTGCTGGCCTGTCTTGGGCCTGCCTCCTGGGCACACGGCCCCCAAGCCCTCTCTCCATGCAGCCCCCTGGCAGGGCAGGCGGGGCGGGGGGGGGGGGGGGGGGGTGGGCCGGTGTGCCTGGTGGGCTGGAGTGTGACTCAGCCGGAGATGCATACCAGCGAGTGGTGGAACGTTGCCGCCAGATTAAATGAGGCGCCTCAGAATTAAAAATACATATTTATTTTAACCGGTCGGGGTGTTTGGAGGGAGATGAAAGGGAGGGGGAGATGAAATATTACAAATTAGATAATTAAGGCCGCAGAGAGGCGCGTGTGCCGGGCTGGGAACCGGGAGGGTGAATTCCCCACTCCGCGCCAATTCAGAGGGAGAAAAAGGAGTGAGACGCAAAGACGGGAGAGATAAACAGACAGCCAGGAGGGTTGGGTACTGCCCCGTCTGAAGAGGGGACGGGCGGCCAGCTGAGTGGGCCTGGGTAGGGGTCAGCGGGGCCCAAACGAGGCTGGGCACCAGGCTGGACGAGCGGGAGCCCAGAGGTCCCGGTGAGGCGGGCCTGATGCCGAAGCAGGGCCCAGCGGCTGCAATCAGGGGCCATGTGCTGGAGGACCTGAATCGCGGGGGAGAGCTCCGGTTCCGGGAGGCACGTGGCCCCACAGACAGCCGGGTGCTGGGCTGGCAGAGCGGGCCGCTGGTTACTAGGGGGAGGGCATGGCACCAAGGAGACGGGCAGTGCAGGTGGCTGGTGGTGAGGACCGGTGGACTCAGGGGCCAAGGACACTGGCGTCCTGGGATGGGAGCCCTGCGTGTGCGTCTGCGGGCAGGCGGCCCCAAACGCCAGCTCCGACCCCTTGAGCTCCTGGGGCCAGTCACTTCACTTTGCTGCTGTCCGCGTTCCTTGACCTCCTGTTTCTGCAGTCAGATTCTTCCCCAAAGCTGGGGGGTGGGGATGGAACGTGGCAGGCGGGGCAGGGCGCTGGTGCCCCTGGTGGTCAGAGGGCAGTGTGGGCGATGAAGCCGAGGCTCTGTGCTGGGGTCACCCGGGGCCTGGCATGAGGGGCTATGGGATCTGGCTCCTGCCCAGGACGGGCCAGAGCTCAGCTTCTTGGATCAGGTGAGGGAAGGGAGAAGGTCTGGGGGACCTGCCCGGGGGTGTCTACAAGGACAGCGGGCCAGGGTGTGTGTGTGTGTGCATGTGTGTGTGTGTGTGTGTGTGTTGTGTAGGGAGTCCAGTCTCAGCACACCCCACTCACCCCCACCCCTGGAACCTCACTTCAGTGTTCACTCTGGCGGTGCCCCGAGTGCCCTGGCAGGCGATGTGGGTCACAAACGGGGCCAGGGCCGTGGAACTTGTCCCTCCTGGGCTGACCTCCTTTGTGCCCACGGCACCCGCGACCTGCTGGCCCCAGATTTAGATGCGTGAAGATCTTCAGCTCCCCAGGCCCTGAGAAGGTGGGGAAGGCTATTTCCCAACCAATACAAGGAGAACAGACCCAGGACTTCTCCCTGCCCTGGCCCCTCCCTGCCCTTGGAGCCCAAATGCTGATCTGAGGGTGGGGGATGGTTCCTCACCTTCACCCCCCGTGGCCCCCTAAAATGTGGCATCCCCAACTCTTGGCACAGCCAGCAGGGCCTGGAACCACCTGGCCAAGAGTGAGGGGAGGTGCTGAGCTCCTGGGACCTCTGCAGGTGCTGAGATGCGTGTGTGTATGCTGGTGTGTGTGTGTGCGTGTGTATGTGTGCACGGAGCCCTTGCATGCACACACGCATCACACCTGGGTCAGTGTGTGCACCCACAAGGACATAAGTATGCACAAGGGGGCATGGCCATGGGTATGGCGCACCAGTGTGTGCACAGGTCACACATGAGGGCACTCGTGTGTGTGAACGTGAACGCAAGTGCAGGACGCCTGTGGAGACCCCACGGGCATGAGAGCACAGGAACGTGGCTTTGTCATGTGTGTGCGTGCCCGCCTGGCATGTGCGTGTGGCCGGAGGAGGGGAGAGTGGCAAGCCTGTCTGCCCTGGAGAATCCGGGGGGCCCAAGGAATAAAGCTGCTCGGATTGTGTAAAGGTCATGCTGTGCTTTTCACAGCTCCAGGGAAAGTGTGAGGTGCTATCTGCGAAATTTAAATTGGGCCAAATGGAGACTGGCAGCGTCCTGGGCTTGGCAACCAGGAGACACCAGTTCTGCCCCCGTCTGAAGGGCTGCCCATGGGATGCCCAGCCCCCACGCCCTCGCCCCACTGCCCGGAAGTGCTCCTCCTCCTCCAGGAAGCCTGCCCTGAGTGCCCCAGGCTCCTTTCCCTCCTCAGGACCCTGCCCACACAGGGCAACTGAGCCGCGCGTCTCTCTCACAGCACTTGTCTCCCCACAGTATCTATTGGGAAGGCTTCAGTGGACGGTAACAGAGATCCATTTCAGCTGGCTTAAACCATGAAGGGAATGGAATGGATTGACTCCTGTAAGTGAAGACAATATGGGTTTCAGGCAAACTGTGATCAAGGTTCCAGCTCTGCTTCTCTGCTAATCTCCTTGTTTTGCCTTGTCCTCACACTTTGATTTTGCCTTCATAATGGCCCTCTTCACAGAGCAGAGTGAATCAGCATCCATATCCTCACCTGCAGCCCACACAGTCTTCCTCATCACACATCTTGTACCTCATGGTGCAAGGTAACTGCTTGAGCTCCAGCTGTTGCATCTGTCTTCTGGCCAGCAGGGAGGCAAAGCGGAGAAAAGAGGTCTGCTCTGCTCTTTACAGGCGCTTCCCATTCATCACGTCCTATAAATCCTGTTGGTCAGAAAGTAGACTCGGGCTGCCCCACCGTGAAGTCTTTATTCTGGCAGCTACTCACCCCGCTGCAGACCCAGGGCTCTGTTCCGAGGAAGGAGGGGCACTGGGTGATGAGGGCCTGGGCCCCGTGGCTATAGGAATGCTGAGGTGATCCCAGCACAGGGCCTGCCCTCACGCCTGGGCCGAGCCCTCAGCCAGAACTTGACACCCATTGGCAAGCGGAGCTGTGCCCGCCGTGGGAGCCGTGGCCCAGGGGTACCTCCTTGGTCATCCACAGATCACTGGGGGCATAAGCCTCAGATCCAGGTCAGGGGTGACGGGGGACACTAGAGATGGTCAGACGTATGCCCACTCTGGGCAGGGAGGAGGCAGCGTGGGCCAAGACGGGGAAGACCCCCATGGGCGGGCATGGGGCAGACCACCCACCGGGGAAAGCCACTCAGAGGTGAACCATCCAAATGAGGAGATGGGCTGGCCTGCCTCAGGGGAGGGGCTGGGCATGGTGTGCAGGGTGGCGTTGCCCCCCTTCCTGTGCCCGTGCCCGCCCGGCCTCCGAGGGCTGCATGTGGCTACGAGGCCTGCAGAAGGGCCCGGCCTCTGCCCAACGAGCCCGCTGCGGCCTGACCTGCCACCCAAGCCGCCCGCCTCCTGCCCTCCTGCCTCGCCCCAGATCCTCGAACCACGGGGGCCGTTCTCACTCACTGGCCACGCATAGAGTGAAAGTGTCATTTAATTAATTAACAAGTCCTCTCCTGCAGCGGGAGGCAGTTTTTAGCACAACCCAGTCTGATGGCGTGAGTAGAGTCGTTGGCAGCCAGGCGCCTGGGCCAGGCTCCCACTCAGAGGTCCGTGGGTGCCCCAGCCTCAGTCACCCTGAGCTCACAGCAGTCCCTGCGTGGTTTCCAGGCCCGCCCAGCATCGCTGCTGCCCCCTTGCCCCTCCCCTTTGGTGGTGGACAGTCAGCGCAGAGTGACCAGAGGGCAAAGCAGAAGCAGAGGCAAGACCAGCTGTGGCATGGGAGGGGGGCCCTTCGCTTCAGGCGGCTCTGGGTTCAAATCCCAGCCCTTCCTGTGCCCACTGCCACCTCCAACTGGGCCTCAGATGCCTCATCTGTGAAGTGGGGCGAAGGTGTCCCCCTCACGTGTGTGGTGTGTCAGCAACCAGCAGGGACCCATACACAGTAGGTGCCCAATAAGTGCCATTCTCCATCTCTTATTTCCACTGTAATGGGGTGGGGCGCCACTGCATTCAGAGTGCCAAGGCGGGGAAGACGGGACACTGAGGGGGAGGAGGCAGAAAGGGGGAGCCGGGAGCCACAGAGGAGTGTGGAGGGCGGGGCCACGCTGGCCGGGGGCAGTCTGTCTCAGAGTCAGGGCAGGGACGGCCCCCGAGCTGCTGTCCCACCCAGAGTGCCCCCGGGGCCCGGCCATCCCAGCTTGGAGGCCCTCGCCCCAGACATTTGCTGTTGTTGGTTGTGTCTGACTCTTTGCAACCCCATGGACTGTAGCCCACCAGGCTCCTCTGTTCATGGGATTCTCCAATCAAGAATACTGGAGTGGGTTGCCATGCCTTCCCCCAGGGAATCTTCCCGACCCAGGGATCAAATCCACATCCCCTGAATTGCAGGCGGGTTTTTTACTACTGAGCCACCAGGAAGCCCGATAGACTCACAGGAAGTTGCAAAATTGGCACAGAGAGAGAGATCCCTCATCTGGGAATGTCATCATTTCACCTTCCTTCCTGAAAGGTATTTTGCTGGACATAGAAGTCTGAACCGCACTTGGAAAACAAGTGTGCCCCTTCTGTCTGCCTCTGTGGTTGCTGAGGAGACAGCCAAAGTCATCTGGATAATTTTCCCCTTACAAATAATCCGTTATTTTTCTTTGCGCTTTCATGAGTTAATTCCTTGTCTTTAGTTTTCAGCAGTTCGATCTTGATGTATCTGACAATGAATGTCTTTGGTTCACTGATCTTGAACCTGTAGGATTATGTATTTTAACTAATCTTCAGCCATTTTTTCTTCAAATATTTTTTCTGTGTTACACTTTCTTGTCTCCCTCTGAGATCCCACGTCTGGGAATTTTAGACCTTCTGATAGTATCCCTCTGGTACCAGAGAATATGTTTTTCTTCTCTTAATCTCAGCTCTCCTCCTGCTCGTAGCAGAGACTGTGACTTGACCTGTGTTCATGTTCACTCGTGATCTCTCCTGTTTCCGCCCTTCTTCTCTGGGCCTCCACCCCTGGGTACTTTTCACCTTGTTTACGTATTTTTCAGTTGTCATGTTTTCGTTTGTTTCTTCTTCATGTCTTTATTTTCTGAGGTTTCTATATTTTTTATTTCAAGAGTGTTTGCCTATACTTATTGGAACATTTTTATAATGGCTGCTTTTAAATTTTTGTTTGGTAATCCTAACATCTGTGTTATCTCAAGTTGGCTCCTGTTTATTGTTTTGTTCCATGCAAAACACAAGTTGTGATTTTCCTGTTCTTTTGTATGCCAAATTGTTTTGGATTGCATCCTAGAAATCTTGAATACTACTTTATAGGCTCTGGATGTTGTCTGAGTCCCATGGAGATGTAGATACTTAGGCTGGAGCAGACAATCTAACCAGTGGCGTTCAGGCTGCAGGCTCTGACCAGTCTTCAGGGGCTGGGATCCCTGCGTCAGGTCAGAGCTTAGAGCCTTCTGCTGCTCTTCAGATCCATCCTGTGTGAGCATCCGCCGGTCGTTCTGGGCTTGGGCGGTGTCTACCCTGTAGCTCGTTTCTTAGATTTTTGGCACGCCGTTCATCGTCCACACCCGCTTAGCTTGACCCTTGGCAATCACACACAAGTCGGGGTCACTTTCCCACACCCCTTCTCTGTGTTCTCTGATCCTTCGTTTCCTGGAATGCCTTCCTTTTGGTCTTTGGCCAAAGGGAGGGGTTTTCATTAGAGTGCTCTTCTGTGTACTTCCTAGGGCTGTGTCCATGCCCAGGACCATGTGGAGTGAGGAGGGGGTGACGGAAAAAAATGTGAGAAAGAACGGGCATTCTTGAGCACACAGCTTCTAGTTGGAGAGGGCATCTCCCCTCCACTGGCACGCTGAATGCCCACGGGCCCACTGCTGTCGCCAGCTGAAGCCAAGCTGGCCACTGTGAGGACTGCCTGGGGGCTGGGTGTTGGATGACATAGAAAAGAGAAATAAGCTGGGCATCTCTCCACCCTTTTCCTTGAGCCGTAACTGGAGGGATTTTCTCTGAACTCTTCTGGTGGCTCTGATGCCTATTCCAGACTTCAGCCTTGAATCTAAGCTGCAGGACACGAGGGACAAAGGAGAAAAGTTGCCAGTGAGTTGAGGGTGCTTCAAAGTCCAGTTTTCTTCCCAGGCACCTGCTCGCCTTCACTTGCTAGAGTCCTCACCCAGCTGCTCTGTGTGATCTGTCCAGGTTTCATAGCCACGTTCTGTGAGGGGGTGTGTGTGCCTGCACCGTCCTACCTAGAAGTGAACCCAGAGACTTTGACACCAATCTCCCCGCCCTACGGCCTCAACCACCAGGGTGTCTGTGCACGTGTGCCCAGTCGCCTCAGTTGTGTCTGATTGTGACCCTGTCGACTGTGGCCCGCCAGGCTTCTCTGTTCATGGAATTCTCCAGGCAAGTATACTGGGGTCAGTTGCCAGGCCCTTCTCTAGGGGATCTTCCTAACCCAGGGATCAAATCCACGTCTCTTATGTCTCCTGCACTGGCAGGTGGGTCCTTTACCACTAGCGCCACCTGGGAAGCCCACTGGGGCACCCACCTATCTTCAAATGGGATGGGTCCCCCTATTGAATTATCTGTGTTTCAAACATGGGGGAGTCACAGACCCTCCATCCGGGACATGAGGGAGGGTCTAGGCTTGACCTGCCAAGTCAAGCATCACCCCACGTGCAGAAGGCCGGGGTGAAGGTAACCGGGCCACGTGACGGGGCAGGCAAGGTCCAAAGCCATCACTGACCACTCAGCTGAGCATGGCTCCCCATCTCTTGAGTCACCCAGAACTCAGGAAGGGTGGGTGGGCAGAAGCATCGTTCTCTGACCTTCTGAAGATGTGTGGACCCTCCCCGCACTGCCTAACAGTAACCTTCCCTCTTCGACTCTTGAGAAAAGCCTTTATCTTCCTATGAGATGCTGGCCCTCTGAGCCTTTAGACTTCTTTTTAGGGCTTATTTATTTTTGGCTGTGCTGGTGTTTGTTGCTGCACGTGGGCTTTTTCTAGTTGCAGCAAGCGGGGTATAAACTCCTCACTGAGGTTCACAGGCTTCTCACTGCGGTGGTTTCTCTTGCTGTGGGGCACAGGCTGTCAGCGTGCAGGCTCTGTAGTTGCAGCCCTCAGGTTCTAGAGCATGGGCTCAGTAGCTGTGGCACATCGGCTTCATCACCCCAAGGCCTGTGGGATCTTCCTAGACCAGGGATCGAACCTGTGTCCCCTGACTTGGCAGGCAGATTCGTAACCACTGGACCAGCAGGACAGCTGCCTGGAGACAGTTGCTCCAAAGTTCTCATCCTCTTCTGTCACTAAATGGATGGAAGAACCAGCCTCAGTTAGGCAAACAGCAGTCTCAGGACTGAGAGCTGGTGGGCCTCCCCAGGGCAGGGGAGCGGTGAGGGCGGATGGGGCCACCGTGGGGCTGAGTGTTGACATCTGCCCTGCGGAGGGGACGTGGCCACCACGCACCGCCGTGGCAGTGGGGACAGAAGGTGTCCACGCTCCCATGGTGGCAGCAAGACAGAGTGGTGGTGGATTGCCCGCCACGGCCGCTGCTGACGGCAGTGTGGGTATCGGGGCCTGGGCCCAGCTGCGGGGATCCCCTGTGTCACTGTCACCTTCCCCAGCCTTGGTGTGTGAACCCAGCTTTACCTCAGCCAGTGGGCTGGCCATGTCTGGCCCGTGGGATCTGGACAGGAGTTTGGCTGAAGCCACCCGGCTGTTGGTTGAAGATACAGTCTTTTGCCCGGCACCTCCCTCCTCGGCTGCCCCCACCCCTGTGCGACTCAGGAGTGGGGTGGGCTGTCACCAGTGAGACCCTGACCCAGTCTGGGGTGGGGGTCAGGGAGATGGCGGCCCACAGCCAGGGTCCTGTCCTTGGGTCCTGAGAAACTGACCTGCTGGCAGTTCACTGTGGAGAGTGGACTGGAGCAGCTCCTGGGGTGGGTGGGGGAGAGGCTGCGCTGGGCGCCTTTGTCTCGGGGGCGCCCGCTGGCTCTGCAGGAGCACGGACAGCCCTGCAGAGCTGCCCCAGCCTGGGGTGAGGGCTCGGGCCCTGCAGCGTCCACCCACCAGGCCTGAGCTGTGGGCTGCTCTGCAGTGGACATGAGGAGGCTCCTTCCAGCCAGGCTGGTGGCACAGAGCGAGCTGGTGGCGGCTGGCAGCAGTGCTGAGGAGCTTGTGCCTGGCCTGAAGGAGAAAGGGGTGCCCACTCCCCCCACCCCCGAAGCCACCGTGAGCCCCAGGACCTGGAGGAGGGGCCAGGCCTGCTCACCGCTGACCCTGCTCCTCATGGGCTCCTCCCACCAGGGTGACATCGTGGAGCTGGATTTCAGCAGCAGAGCGGGAAGAAAAAGTAGATAATGGGGAGGGAGGTGGGAGGGGGTTCAGGATGGGGGACACATGTATGCCCATGGCTGATTCATGTCAATGTATGGCAAAAAACACTACAATATTGTAAAGTCATTAGGTTCCAATTAAAATACATTAATTAAAAACAATAGATGGTGGGGTGGAGCCAGAGGGGAAGCTTCATGGCTGGGGGCTGGGGGTGGGGGCCTTAGACGGCGCGGGCCGCAGGTGCCTCCTCCACACAGAACCACCCTGCTGCCTGTGGGGGCTCACGGGGGAGTGACTCAGATGGGGTCCAGACCCGGATGCTGGAAGAGGACATGTTCCCAGGCCCCTAGGTTCCCAGACGGGACCTGAGCATCGCTTCCACGCAGGGATCCAGCCCCAGGGGGGACCTCCTGCCTCGGGGCCAGGCGGAGACCCAGCTTCAGGCACAGGTGTGGCCCTGAGCCTAGTCTGAGCCCCGCCTTGCTGGACAGTCTAGGGATCCTGTCCTTGGCTGCAGGGAGGCCTGGGTAGGAGAAGCAGGGGGGTGGCGGTTGTGGGGATCCCGCTCTGAGCTGGGCACTGGCTGCATGACGTCCGCCCGCAAGTCCACGCTCCGTCCGGGACCCACACACCGCTGCCCCTCCCCTCTGCGCCCAGCCCGACTGGACTCCTCGCGGGAGGGGCAGGGCCCACAGTGCCGCGGTGACTCCCGCAGCGCCCCCTCACTTTATTTTTATCCCCATGGAGCCCTATAAATACTGCAGTGATCGCCAAGTACAGTCAACGTGCCCGAGGCCTTCCACCGCCAGTGCTGCCCACCCACTCGGCGGGCACCCAGGGCTGAGGGGCAGAGAGCTGAGGCTCTGGGGAGGTGGGGCAGGCCTGGGACGGACCCCAGCTCCCCTCCGGTTGGGGCATGTTAGCACCGCCCCTCTTGCTTCCTGGTTATGGTGTCAAACAAACAGGATGTTTTCTTTCTCTGGAGTCTCTGGGTCTCAGTTTTCCCATCAGAGAAATAGGGGTGACAACCCGGGTGGAGGTTGGACGTGGTCGTCTACCCTCTCCCGATGCCCACTCCCGGAGGGGATGGGTTTCTCTGGCTTCAGTCTCTGCTGCCCCTGTGCTTGGGTCAAGCCCCTTTGTGCATATTTGTTTGGTGAATGGATGGATGGATGGATGATGGATGGAAGGATTTGATGGGTGGGTGGGTGGGCAGATGGATGGAAAGTTGAGAGGGTGGACGGATGAATGACATGAACTAATGGCCGGAATGTGCTGAACACGAGGGGCTCATGCAGTGTGCAAGGCACACCACTGTGCTTTATCAGGGCACGCCCCCTTCACCTCCAGGCAGCCACTGCTCTCGGATGGCAAGTCCTCCCTGGATCTGTCAAGACATGGAGGGAGGAGGGGCTTAGGAACTCACCTGGAGACTGGTGGGGGAATCCTAGGCAGGGGCAGGGGAGGGGGGCTCACGAAACCATAAAGCCAATGTGGGTGTGCTCCCCAGCTGGAAGACTCTGCTCTGCCCCCCAAGGTAATGGTGCCCCCAAGCAAGAATGTGTGGAAATGCATTCTTGTCCCCAAGCAAGAATGTGTGGCTTAGGACACAGGGACACAGGGGGTCATGGTTGGGCTGGGCCTTGGTCCTCCCTGATCTCACTGCAGGGACCACAATTCCTGGGCCTGGCCGGCCCTGCAGAAGCCTGGGCATGTGTCCCCATGCTGGACCCTCACTCAGCTGGTAAGCCTGCCTTGCTCACCACCCACCTTGATGGAAATGAGGGAGATGCCTGGGTGGTCTGCTCCACAGTCAACACCAGGGTAACGCCACCCAGTAACCCTGTACTGCCTGCGGGGCTCCAAGACCCGCATCCCACCGCCTCATAGCCCTGGGTGCTCCCTTCAGTCGGGCTGAGGAAGCAGCCCACTGTGGTCCAGCTTGGATTCCCTTTCTCTCGGCCTCCTTCACCTCTGAGGAGCTAGAGATGCTGTCCGTTCTCGTGCCGGACACTCCCAAGGGTAAAGGCGCACAGGGCCTGCTGGCTGCAGGGAGAAGTCCCCAGCCATATCCTTCAAGCCCCCTTGTCCACCTGTTTCCAGAGCCCACAGCTCGGCCAGGGGGCAGGTATCCGAGAGGGAGAAGGGACAGTCAGGGATCTGGGCTGAGAGAGAGACTTTTAGAGCTTGAGGAGTCGTGGGGACCCCAGGGAAAGGGACAAATAGCAGAGCCTCCAGCCCTGGGGACCTGGGCAGTCAGCTGAGAGAGAGAGATGAGCGCTGGACCCATAGCCAGGAGCTCAGGCTCCAGTGCTGTGAAAGAGCATTCCCCGGGCCTGGCAGCTTGGAGGGGCAGCTCCGTGGCAGGGCCCCCTTGAAGGGTGGGGGCCAACCGGGCGCGGGTGAGAGGGTGCACCTGGAGAGTTGGTGCCGTGGGCTTGGTCGGTGTCCTGAAGGCACTTGGATGTGATGGTGGGTGATGGTGGCCCAGGAAGGGCCTTGAATGGGGGGTTCACACCCCCAAATCAGACCAGGTGCGTGAGCTGGTAGAACAGGGGCACTGTGGAGCTGGTCCTGGGGAGGGTGCTCCCACTCAGCCCCCCCACAGATCCCCTGCATCATCCCGGAAGGTGGGGCTGGCGGGCTTTCCACCCACATACAGCACTATCGTGAGGTTCAGCAGCTCTCTCGGTTGCAGGGAGGGAGCCCTGAAGCACACAGTTGTGATTTTGTAAAATGTTCTTCTCCTTGAGGTTTACCTTTGTCATTAACATCTTGTTACCATGGTTCCCTGCAGGTGCTGGTGGGGATAGGGGATAGTGCACTGAAACCAGTTCTTGACTCTGAGTGTGAGAGTGTGTGTGACTGTTTTTGTACCAGTGTGTGCAGGGAGGAGGGGAGGGGAGACGGGGGAGCCCAGACAAATTCCCACAGGTTAGAGGAGCTCGGACAGAATTCCACCCAGGAGGTGGACAAGCTAACCCTCTGCAGCACCCACGGTAGATTCAAATCAGTCCTACCTGGCAAGCTCCTACTCATCCTTCAGCACCCAGTCCAAACGCTCCTTCTCTGGGAAATCTTTCCAACACCCTGGGAAAAATGTAGTGTTTCTGAATGTGACCGTCCAACTCAGAAGGTAAAGAATCTACCTGCAATGCTGGAGACCCAGGTTTGATCCCTGGGTTGGGAAGATCCTCTGGAGAAGGGAATGGCTAACCTGCTCCAGTGTTCTTGCCTGGAGAATCCCAGAGACAGAGGAACCTGGCGAGCTACAGTCTGTGGGATTGCAAAGACTTGAACATGACTGAATGACTGACGATAATACATAACAACAGACTTAGCGCCCAGTAGGTGATTCTGTGGGCCTGCCTGTCTCCTTCTGCTCCTCTGAGACGCCCTGAGGGCAGCACCCACATGGCGCCTGGCAGTAGTGCTTGACACCACCCAAGATTCAGTGATAAATCAGACAGGCCATGTGCTCACACGTGCCCTGGGGCTCCAGCGGGCCAGGCCTGGGCTAAGGGCTGGAAAAGCTTGGCAGGCGCCGGCCCACACAAGCCTTGCATCTGCCCGCAGAGCAGGGCACACTGTGGTCCGTGTCACAGGTCTGAGGAAGCCAAGGGTCGGAGTCACTGCACCCTGCAGGCCTGTGGTAGAGTCAGGAGGACGTGCTACAGGGCTGGTGGGAGGCTGGGCAGTCGGCGGCCGTGGCCACTGGTCTAGTGGCCCAATTGGAGAGAGAGGAGGAAGAGGGAGGGAAGAAGGAGCCCATTTGTCCCTAAAAAGAGACCCAATATTGAAAGAACCAGGTGCTGTGTGCACAGAGCCACCACAGGACCGTGGCCACTGGTCCTGGTGTGGGGGCTCCTTGGCAGAGAGAACTTACCATGCTACCCCCAGAGGAACTCAAACCAAAGGCCTAGCTCCCGGTGCCCTGCCTGGGGGTGAGCCAGACCCTCGCTGGGTGCCGGGAGAACCCTGACCTCTCCCTGCCCCTTACTGTTTACTTGTCTTCCTCACAGACTTGCCAACTCCTCACCCCAACTCCCTGGGCCCCTGGGGAGTGGCGCTGGGCTGTCTGGGCTCAGGGTCCTGCAGAGGTGGTACCTTCTCCTCTGTCCATTTCCTGACCTTGCCCTCTCCTCTCACACTTGGTCACCTGCAGATGAGACGGCCCCTCTCCTGGGCCCATTCCCTCTTGGGCTTGTCCGGTGATAACCGAGGGCCCTCAAACCAGCGGAACCCTCCATGTCCTGGTGACAAGGGGGATGCACGCAGGACCGTGGGGCCGGGTCACAGCGGCTGGAAAGGGGCATCTTTCATTGCTGCTCCTGGTCCTGTGCCCGGGGCCAGCCATGGGGCCACCAAACTGCCCAGGGGGCCACGGACCGTGGCTGTGTCCAAGACAGAGAAGCAAGTACCCGGGAGCGCTGGCTGCCCCGGCTGGTCCCCAGGGTGTCCCCTCCGGTGTCTGTCTTCCCTCTCCTCCAGTTCTCGCCTCCCACAGGAGCACTGTGGGCTGCCCCGTGGCTCGGCGCGGCCGGCACGCTCACCGCCAAGGGATCCCAGCTTCACCTGGGTCCAAGTACCGCCACATAGTGCGAACACCGAGAACAGTAATCTCGGGCCGAACTGCGTGCCATGGAGCGGAGGGTAAGAGGTGCTCTTCAACCTCGCGGCCTGTGATCTTGCGGCCATTACAGGCTGAGAGCCCCAGAGGGCGCCAGGTTGTGACGCGGAGGTGGGGCCTTGGCTGGGTGTCAGGGACAGGCCTGGGCACCCAGAGCCTCCGAGGCCCCTTGGGACCTGCAGGTGCCCCTCCCCACCAGGGCCAGCGCCCCGCCCCCCGCCCCCCGTGGCTGAGGGAGAGAAGAGGTCGTCAGAGCAGCTGGCGTGGTCAGGACGGATGGCTATCCCTCAAGACTTCCCCATGCTAGGCGTCCTCGTCGAGAGGGCCTTCCCTGACCCTCAGCCCCCTTTCATTCTGCTCCTGTACAGCCTCCACCCATGTTCCCATGCACATCTGTGTGACTTGCAGCCCACCTGCCAAACAAACCACAAGCACTGCGACAAGGGCTGTGTCTTCACAAGGCTGCTAGGTGGGCCCCACTGTCACCGTCTTCCTTGGTTCAAGAGCCCAGATGGCTGCTGGGAACATAGTCCTTGGGAGGAAGACATTTCCTAGCCTCCTTTGCAACTACAAGTACCTGAAGGACCCAGTTCTGGCCAAGCGGGGCTGATGGTGTAAGCAGGTGTACAATATCTAGGAAGTGTCTTTAAAAGGATGGGATTGGGGATGAGTGACTTTCCACTGTCCAGATCTCCTTCTTGCTATTGAAAAGCAGATGTGATGGCTGGTGCTTATACAGCCACATTGTGCCATGAGGCAGAGGGCCTATTTTGAAGATCAGAGAAGCAACAAGATTAAACCAGTCTGGGATACTGATGATTGTGAGGGGCGCCCTCCCAGCCTTACAGCCTATTTGGGCTAGAATGTGTAATACTGAAAGTACACACCCATCTTATTTCAGTCACTGTTATTGGAATTTTTAAAGTCACTGTTATTGGAATTTTCTGTCATTAGCAACCACATCTAATTGTATGGCATCCCTAGGGCTTAGTATGTTGTCTGACATTGGAAATAAGATTGTTGAATGAATACGTGATGACAAACAGGATAAGATTTGGCAAGAAGAGTCTGGACGTTGTGCTAGGTAGCAAGCCTGGGTGGTGGATGTGGAACAGACAGATGGCTCCTTGGGGCGTGGAGATGCCTCCTCCCACAAGGATGGAGAAGAAGCAGGCTCTGCCACTTCCTAGGAGGGGCGGCAAACTCTTCCTTCACAGAGGATGTGATTAGCAAAGATGACACTCAAATGCTCCTGTTGGGATTTTCTTTTACTTTTTTTTTTTTGCCACTCCTGCTTGGTGATAAATACCTTGGGAGGCTGTTACGAGTTTCACACTGGAGTCATTTTTCTAAGAGCCTGGGGCTGTGATGAGACTGGTCTTGAATGGTTGGGGGCAAGATTCTTGGTCAGACCTCTGCGGGGTGCTGGGCCTGTGCCAGAATTTTCCCAGCACACATCCCCCTGTGACACTGCCCCCCACACAGGGGACAGGGGCTACATGGCATGCCCCCTCCCCCCAACCCTGCGCTCTGGCACTTTGCAGCCTCAGAGGCTCCCACATCAACGCTTTGGAAAATGTGCCCAGAGGAGGTGTCACTGCTCAACATCACCCAGCAACACAGGTGTAGGTGTGATGATAGAACAGACTAGGCTCTGTGGGGACACTGAGTGAACACTACGCCCCTGTGCGTGTCTGGGTCAGCTTTAGTGGGTGCTGTAGAGGGTACTCCAGAAGTGGGGCACAGGGGGAGGATGCGACTCACAGATATCTTGCGGGGTCTGCAGCAGCTTCCTCCCTCCGTTCTTCCTCTGGGGGTCTCTTAGACGTCCCCTTTACCCAACCTCCCTCCTGGTTCTCCCAGGGGGAGGTCCTGATGGACGGCCGGCGCTACTGCTTCTGGAGGGTGGGGTGGGACGCTAGAGGGCTTGCCCCAGATAAAGAGGAAGCAGCAGGTACTCAGCACTGGCTCTGGGCTGGCCCTGCTGGCACCAGACCAGGGTCCCCCAAACTCTGGGATCTAACGCCTGATGATCTGAGGTGGAGCTCATGTAATAATCATGGAAATAAAGTGCACAATAAATGCAACGCCCCAAACCATTCCCCTTTCTCCCCAAAAGTTGTCTTCCACGGGTCCCTGGTGCCAAAACAGCTTGGGACGCCGCTAGACTACCCTGTTGGGGGTTGGGGAGCTGGGTCGGCAGGAAGCACACTCTGCAGGCGGTCGTCCTGGAGGAGGTGTGGTCCGGTTTCCCCTCCTTCCCTCCACCCCCCAGCACGGGGCGTGGCCCCGCACCTTCAGCTCCAGAGCCGGGCGCTCTGGAGACCCGTCCCCATAAGGCCCTCCGCGGAAAGGCTTTGGTCTGCGCCCCGGCAGGTGCGGATCAAGGCGTGGCGTCCAGGGGCGCGGCTCCTCTCGGCAGTTTCCGTGGGCCGTCCTAGACCTGGGCGCCGACCCTTCTGTCCTCGGCTCTCGAGTCCAGGCCCTGCGTGGTCCCTGCGTCGCAGCGGCTCTGCCTCTCAGATCCTTGAGATCTGGTTGGGCCTCCGAAGCGAGTCCTCTCACTTCGTGTCTAAGTGACCCTGCTCCGCAGATGGGAAGACATAGCCTCGGAGAAGCGAGTAAGCCGGACCCGAGGCCGCTACTTGATGCGTGGTACTTCGTCCCTCTCGAGGACCACATATCCCGGCGACCGCAAGCGCGTCTGCGGGGCTCAAGCTTTCTGGCCCCGTCGGCCGCCGTCCCAGGCCGTTTCCGCCGCCCGCGCGGGGCCTTCTGGGACTTGTAGTTCCGAGTTGGACACCGCCCTCGGCGCGTCCGTTGCTCTGCGGCCATTGGCTGGCTTGAGGCGGCTGACGCGACGGGCGGGGGCGCCTCGCGGCCCTCGCCGCGCGGGAGGGTCGTCACGTGATATTTGGGTCCTGGCTCCGCCCCCTCCCTGCCCCGCCCGCCTAGAGCGCACGGAGCGCGCCCGCGAGCTACCCAGGCCCAGGTGAGGCGGCTGCGCGCGGCGGAGCCGGGCCGGCTGCGGCGGACCGGCGGGGCAAGGCTGGGTCGGCTCGGGGCCACGCTCCCCGAGGAGGGCCCGGCGCCGAAAGGGGCGCGCGGGGTCCGCCGGGCCCGCGGGGCCGGGGGCGGGGCGGGGCGCGCGCGGGGCGGGCGGGGCCTCCGGGAGGGGCGGGGCTGCCGTGGGCTGAGGTCTGGGGGCGGGACCGGGGGCGGGGCGGGCCTCGGGGGCGGGAGCGCTTGTCCAGGGGCCCCGGTGCCATCGCCGGTGAGTGGGAGGCAGCCGTCGAGGGAGAGCCCGGCCCCGCGTGCCTCCTCTCCGGGCCGTCCTTCCCTTCCTCCACGTTTGGCTTGAAACGTGCCACCTGGGCACGTAGGATGAGGGCTCTCCCGCCTGTCCACCTTCTGTTGACCTCGATCGGTGCTGCCTCAGTGGACGCCCTTTGGGGACCTCCTGTCGGCAGACTCAAGTCTCACTCATGTTCTCTGGGCTCCACGCGCGGCGTCCGCTGTGGCGGCCACTAGCTAGCGAGGCGCAGGCCTGGAACACTGCGGTCACGGCAGAAAGTTCTGAGGGTGAAGCAGCGGGACTAGAGGGGCCTCTGCCATGGCAACTACGCCCGGCTCTCTCCTCCCCTGCCCTCTTCCTGCCCACGGCTTGGTTCCTGGCTGGATGGCACCTCACCATCCTTCCAGTGGGTCTCAGCCCGCTTTCCTGACCACCCTTTCGGATCACTACCTTGGTTTAGGCCCCTTCCCTTTTCTTTCCCAGCGCTTCATGTTTTGTGTTTGTCACTTGTTTGCTTCTTTTCTGCTTTATCCTGGGTCCCCGTGAGGCAGGGGTTGTGATTGTTCCTCACTGTAGTCCCAGTGTGGACACAGTGTCAGGGTGAGAACCGGAGCAAGCATGTCAGTATTGGAGTGCTTTGGTCTATTTGGTGGTACTTCCTAGTGGCTCAGCCTCATACACTGCAGGTCCTCAGTAGAAACCTGGTTCAGCAAATACTTGCCTAGGAGTGGCTGTGGGAGAGTGGCAGTCCAGGAAGGCTTCCTGGAGGAGGTGGAGCTTCCTGGCCCCCTGCACATTTCTCTCCTCCTCTGTTGGGCTGTTTGCCCTGACTGTATCTCCGCTGCCTTCCCTGGGTGCTCTTCTGCAGGCCCTGAGGTGGGCGCCTAGGCACGGGCACTGCTGTTTGGGGGTTTTGGGTCTTGTGGGCAGACAGGAGTCCTTAAGTCCCCTCCTGTAAGGTGATGGTCGGTCGGGACCTGGTTCCTGCCTTCTGCTCCAGCCACATCTTCAATCACTCGCTTCGTGTGTCCCGCTAGGGCACAAGCTCTTACTTCGTGCACATCCCATGTCTTTTCTCACTGGTATGAGGCTGTCTGTGTCTTCCTCTTAGAATGCCTTGTACTCCGACTGTCCCCTGCCTCCCCTGGGTTGGTTCACCCATATCTGTGCCCATGGCTCACAGCACACAGCACCCTGCTTGTTACTGAGAATTTTCTTGCTCTCTGACTAGTGTTTGGACTAGTGTTTGGCAAAAGTGAACTGTTGTTTAGACCTTTTTTTTTTTTTTTTTTTAATGCGCACAGGCATGTCTGTGGTTGCTGGGTTTGTTTTGATTGTATTATTTGCTACAAGAGGAATTTAATCTGGGTGGCTCAGTCCAGCCGTAATTCTTTCTGTTATTTGAATTGTGATTTGTGACATCAGTAGTAATGATGGACTTGCTGGGCTGTGAAGGTAGTGGCCTCTGGGATTTGGCTGTTTTCTGCCAGAACACCCAGCACTGCCTGGCTCGTAAGTGTTTGCTGGATCCGTAAATGGAGGAGTGGGTGATAAAAGACTAAAGTGGAGGGAGAATGAACAGATCAGAGTGAAGGGGCCTGTTCTGCCTCCTCTAGCGATGTTGCCCTGGGGTGTTTGATGCTGGTCCTGCACTTGTCCCTGCTCTTTGCTCTGAATGTCCTTGTCCTGCGTGGGTGCCTTAGGGCAGAGGAGGCAAATACCACTCACAGATTTTCTTGAAGCCAGACATGAGAATCAGAGAAGAAATGTGGATAAAGTAACTGTGTAGGGCCGTCCCTGACACCACAAATATTAGTGCACACTATCATCTGGGAGACATAGTAGTGAGCCTGACAGATAACATTCCTGTTGCCGTAATAAATAGGACCGTTTTCAGTAGTGATAATTGTTATGCAGATAATTAAGTGGAGCGATAGAGAACTGAGCAGTAGTGATAGAAGGTGAATCGGAAGTGCCGTTGCCGAGGTGCGGGTGCCGAGGCCCTGGGAGGGGCTGTGGGGGTCAGGGAGTGCCCTAGAGGCTGGTGTGGCCGCCCCCTTCTGAGCAGCCCTCTGGCTCCAGAGAGCTGGCTCCGGCCTGCTTGTGCGGCACACTAGTGGGAACACAGGAGAACCGACCATTGTTACCCTCTTCGTATCGTAGCTGTGATGGTCACCACCGCTTATGGACCCTTGCGGTCTGCCAGGCAGCTGCTGGGTTCCTTATATTCCTAAGATCAGGACACTTCCTAGGGCTGGGTAGCTTATCCAGAGTCACAGGCCCGTAAGTGAGCGGCCGGGATTTGAACTCAGCCCGTTGGCTCCCGAGCCAGCTCACCACTCTGCCGCCCTGCCCGCCCAGCACTCCTGCTCTGCTGCCTCCCGGAGGACGGGTGGGAGGGTGCTTACACTCTGGAGGATGCCCTGTCCCTTGGAGGATGTCTATGGTGATGGTGGTGGCTACTCTGGTAAAGACTTAATCCTGAACTCCCCTCAGTGTTGAACCGATGTTCTCAAGCAGAGCCAGGCAAGGGTCGAGGGCATCAGGAGCCCAGGTCTGGAAGTGTGTTTTCAGTTGGAGTCGGGGGAGGCTGGCCTGGAACTTGGAGTTCTGGTTCCCAGTGCGGTGGATGAAAGGAGGTTAGAGTGAGCCCACCGTTGGCCACGGCTACTCTCCAGGTCCAGTGGAAAGGTGTCCAGTTGTCTAGTCAAGCATTTTTAGGGCTTTGGTACCAGGCGCTGTGCTCGGGCACCTGTCTGTCCGTGTCTGTCCTCTGATGCCCAAGCCAGACCCTGGATGTGGCCTCTGGGGGTGGGGGTGCAGATTGCACCTGCACCGACTTGGAAGCTGGATATTGGGGGTGCGAGGTGGCGGTGGGGGTGGGATGCTGCCTGAGGAGGACAGAGGGCAGGCCCCTTGGGAGATAAGGGGCCTCAGAGCTCTGATCAGGAGCCAGTGCCGGCCGAGGGCAGCCCCCCGCCTCCCGCCCAGCCACCTCTGGCTGCCCTCCACTGGGATCCATAATCCATTCCTGCCAAGTGTTTGGAAAGGGACTCATTTCACACCAGCAGCCCGTAATCAGTCCCTCCCACGGTAGCCCAGCAGCCTCCGCCTGGGCCTGGCTGTCCTCAGCACTGGCTCTCAGTGGCCGTGCTAACGAGGAGCTGGATCCCTGCCCCGGCCTGCCCTCCTTCTGCCAGGGTGCTAATGAGCTCGCGAGGGCAGGAGACGGGCCTGGGCTCCAGAGCCAGGGTCCAGAAAGGCTTCACTTGCAGAGCTGATGTCCCAGCTGGTCCCTGCACCCCTCCAGTCTCCTCTCAGTGTCCCGGCTCTTCTTGCCCAGGGGCCAGTCTGCAGCATCAGTCTGCCTGTTGCACTTGGCCTTTGCAGCTCTGGCAGTGTGACCTGGATGTATTTTCAGCCTCTGGTTGACCCGCTGGCCTGACTTCTTGGCTGCCCAAACCTGTCCTTTGGGGTCAGCTCTGCTGCCCCGCTGGCTGGAATGGCCGGGTGCCAACCCCACCTGGTCTTAGAGCTGTCGGTCAGAGCAGGGAGGCGGGGAGAGGGGATGTCTGTTTTCCCAAAGCCGCAAAGTGCAGGGCAGGCTGGGAGCAGGACCATGAGTCCAGCCCCAGAACCTGGGCTTTATCCACAGTGTCATCAGTGTGGGGTTGTGGAGAGCTGCCGGACCAGTGGAGGGGACCCTCCTGAACTGGAGGCTTCTAGTTACCCCAGCTGCCTGCTCCTTCTCCCTTCACTCAGAGCAGCTTTGGTCTCCTCCATTCTACGTGAACTCTCTGGGGATGATTGTGTTTGAAGAAAGGATCCTGCAGCTGGAAAGCTCTAAAGCTGGCTCTGCCCTCGTTTTACACTGTGGGGGGTGGTGGTTGAGGCCTGAGCCGCCTGCTGCTGTGGGGTGCAGCTTTGTCTGGCCTCCTGTCTGGCAGTGTGTGCTGCTGCCCACCTGTGGGAGGGCTTGGAGGCCCGTGGAGGAGGGGCCCCACAGGCAGCATATAAGCAGGGCTGTCTTAAGAGCATGGCGGCCATCTGGGCAAGAGTGAAGTCCGGCAGGCATGGGTGGGACTGGATGAGCGGAAGTCCTGGCAGTGTCAGGTAGGCCTTGCTGCAGCAGCGAGCACCCCCCAGGTGCCAGCAGTGGCAAGCCCCATGGCGGCTTGTGCCTTGGGAAGGTCGCCCTTCCTCCCCTTGTTTACCCTTTCCTCCTGGGACTGCCCTGTGCCCAGAGAGAGGGTGAGCCGTGCAGGGGCTCCCCTCCTATGGTCCCCATGTTCCAGGGGGCTGGCACTCAGGAGCCAGGCCAGGCTGAATGTGTCCTCTGTTCTGTCCACCTGGCGGCCTTGGCCATGGACGCCAGCAGCCCAGTGTCTTTTCTCTTTCCGTTATTAAGCTTTACATTTGGCCACGTTGTGCGCTCACGTTGTAGGAACTGATCCCGCACCTCCTGTGTGCCTTTACCCGGTTTCTCAGGAAGCTGTAGCACAGTCACACCCAGGACACCAGCGAGAGTGGAGTGGAGACACAGGCTGCTTCTGTCACCTGGCGTTACTCTGGTGGCCCTGCCCACCTTCCTGCCACCCTCGCCCTCCTGAATTCCTCGGAAGCCCCGGCCTGTCCTTCTTTTTCCTTATGTCATTTCATACAAATGGAATCAGACAGTATGTGGCCCTTGGGGACTGACTCTTTTCATTTGGTGTAATTCCCTGGAGGTTTTTCTTGCTTGTCACACGTATCTGTACTTTGCTTCTTTTTGCCCCTGGGTCTGCCGTGCTACGGTGTGAATGGACCACAGTCTAACGGTTCCAGTGCCTTGTGCTTTTTGAAAAGTTTATGTCATTCAAAAGTAAAAACGTATAAGGAAGGGACTTTTCTGGTTGCCCAGTGGCTAAGACTCCACACTCTCAACGCAGGGTCAGGGAACTTGATCCCACATGCCACATCTAAGAGTTTGTATGTCACGAATAAAGATTCCCCTATGCTGCAGCTAGGGCTTCCCAGGTGGCACAGAGGTAAAGATTCCAGCTGTCAATGCAGGAGATGCGGAGATGTGGGTTTTAGCCTTGGGTCTGGAAGATCCTCTGGAGGAGGAAATGGCAACCCACTCCAGTATTCTTCCCTGGAGAATCCCATGGTCAGAGGAGCCTGGTGGGCTACAGCCCACGGGGTCGCACAGAGTAACTGAAAGATTGTGCGTGGCGTGGCGAAGAGGGAGGATCCCGAGAGTCACAGCTGAAACCTGGTGCTGCCAGGTGAGTAACTGCATGAATCCAGAAACGCACATTAAAGAGACACACGAGGAAGCTTGCAGTAGAGAGGTAAAGGTCTCCCCGTCCGAGCGGGCCAGGTCCATGTCTCCACACATGACCTGCTGCTGGTCTCTTACCTGTCCTTCCACATATATAAGAATATGATTACCAACCGAGTAAGAAATGTAATGTGTGCCCCCCGCCAGCCTGGCCCCCTGCCACAAACCAAAAAGTCCTTGAGGTCTTCCCCCGTCAGTACAGAGAGCTTCTCTTTTCTTTGTCGACAACTACAGAATGGTTCAAATATGGATATTTCAGAATCAATTTAACATAGTCTTTTGTTGATAGAAATCACGACAGAACGAATGACTGGTTCGTATGTCATCTGACACGTGTATGTAGGATGTATGCTCCAGGTCGGAAGACTCAGACCTTCCTCGTTAGGACACACTGCCAGCTCCCCCACCAAAGTGGTGCCCCAATCCACACCCCCTCGGGAGTTGTGGGTGCCTGTCCCCCAGCCACTCCCACTCTGAGTGTGATTAGGCTTCAGAGGGGGACAGTCTGCCTTGCCTATGTGATGAATGAACATGGTACCTTTTTATGTATCAAAGAGCCATTTGTATTTCCCTTGTGAGCTTTCTGTTCCTTGACTTTGCTCGTGTTTTGAAAGCCGCGTGGTAATTCTGCTTTCCCTGTTGATTGTGGATGTGGGCTCTCTGAGCATCAGCTGGATTCAGGGCGTTTGCTGCTGCCGTTTGTTGTCCTCACTGTTCTGCCACTTTCATGCCATCATATCCGTCAGCTTTCATGTGTGGTGCTTGGATTTTGAGGTGTAGTTGATGAAGGCTTCTTTGCTTCAAGGGTAAAAAGAAATCCTGTGTTTTCTTCTCATTCTCGTTGATTTGCTTTTAAAGTTTTTATTCATTTGTATTTTATCCTGGCATATGGTGTGAGATACAGATCTGACCTTAATTTTTTCCAGATGATTTATCGATAGTCCTGTCCGGGTTATTAAAAAGTCCATTTCTTCCTCCATTGGTTTTAGGGGCTAGGTTAGCCATGCTCCAAACTGCCATTTGTGTTTAGAGTTTAAAATTATGTATTTATTGGGATAAGAGCACTTTACCTAAGACCTGCATGGCTGCATGGCACAGGAGCAGTGGAGAGGAGATACCCCACGTCCAAGGTCAGGAGCGGCGACCTGGAGAAGACACCCCATGTCCAAGGTCAGGAGCGGCGACCTGGAGGAGACACCCCACGTCCAAGGTCAGGAGTGGCGGCTGTGAGGAGATACCCCACGTCCAAGGTCAGGAGTGGCGACCTGGAGGAGATACCCCACGGCCAAGGTCAGGAGCGGTGACCTGGAGGAGACACCCCACGTCCGAGGTCAGGAGTGGCAACTGTGAGGAGATACCTCACTTCCAAGGTCAGGAGCAGCGACCGGGAGGAGACACCCCACGTCCAAGGTCAGGAGTGGCGGCTGTGAGGAGATACCTCACGTCCAAGGTCAGGAGTGGCGGCTGTGAGGAGATACCTCACGTCCAAGGTCAGGAGTGGTGGCTGTGAGGAGATACCTCATGTCCAAGGTCGGCTGTGAGGAGATACCTCACGTCCAAGGTCAGGAGCAGCGACCGGGAGGAGACACCCCACGTCCAAGGTCAGGAGTGGCGGCTGTGAGGAGATACCTCACGTCCAAGGTCAGGAGTGGCGGCTGTGAGGAGATACCTCACGTCCAAGGTCAGGAGTGGCGGCTGTGAGGAGATACCTCACGTCCAAGGTCAGGAGTGGCGGCTGTGAGGAGATACCTCACGTCCAAGGTCAGGAGTGGCGGCTGTGAGGAGACACCCCACGTTCAAGGTCAGGAGTGGCGGCTGTGAGGAGATACCTCACGTCCAAGGTCAGGAGTGGCGGCTGTGAGGAGATACCCCACGTCCAAGGTCAGGAGTGGCGACCTGGAGGAGACACCCCACGGCCAAGGTCAGGAGTGGCGACTGTGAGGAGATACCCCACGTCCAAGGTCAGGAGTGGCGACCTGGAGGAGATACCCCACGGCCAAGGTCAGGAGCAGTGACCTGGAGGAGACACCCCACGGCCAAGGTCAGGAGTGGCGACTGTGAGGAGATACCTCACTTCCAAGGTCAGGAGTGGCGACCTGGAGGAGATACCCCACGGCCAAGGTCAGGAGCGGCGACCTGGAGGAGATACCTCACTTCCAAGGTCAGGAGTGGCGACCGGGAGGAGATACCCCACGGCCAAGGTCAGGAGTGGCGGCTGTGAGGAGATACCTCACTTCCAAGGTCAGGAGCAGCGACTGGGAGGAGATACCCCATGGCCAAGGTCAGGAGCGGCGACCTGGAGGAGACACCCCACGGCCGAGGTCAGGAGTGGCGACCGTGAGGAGATACCTCACTTCCAAGATCAGGAGTGGCGACCTGGAGGAGATACCCCATGGCCAAGGTCAGGAGCGGCGACCGGGAGGAGATACTCCATGGCCGAGGTCAGGAGCAGCGACCTGGAGGAGATACCCCATGGCCAAGGTCAGGAGTGGCGACCGTGAGGAGATACCTCACTTCCAAGGTCAGGAGTGGCGACCTGGAGGAGATACCCCATGGCCAAGGTCAGGAGCGGCGACCGGGAGGAGATACCCCACGTCCGAGGTCAGGAGCGGCGACCTGGAGGAGACACCCCCACGTCCAAGGTCAGGAGCGGTGACCTGGAGGAGACACCCCACGGCCAAGGTCAGGAGTGGCGACCGTGAGGAGATACCTCACTTCCAAGGTCAGGAGTGGCGACCTGGAGGACATACCCCATGGCCAAGGTCAGGAGCGGCGACTGGGAGGAGATACCCCACGTCCGAGGTCAGGAGCGGCGACCTGGAGGAGATACCCCACGTCCGAGGTTAGGAGCGGCGACCTGGAGGAGATACCCCATGGCCGAGGTCAGGAGCGGCGACCTGGAGGAGATACCCCATGGCCAAGGTCAGGAGTGGCGACTGTGAGGAGATACCTCACTTCCAAGGTCAGGAGTGGCGACCTGGAGGAGATACCCCATGGCCAAGGTCAGGAGCGGCAACCGCGAGGAGATACCCCACGGCCGAGGTCAGGAGCAGCGACCTGGAGGAGACACCCCACGTCCGAGGTCAGGAGCGGCGACCTGGAGGAGATACCCCACGGCCGAGGTCAGGAGCAGCGACCTGGAGGAGACACCCCACGGCCGAGGTCAGGAGTGGCGACCGTGAGGAGATACCTCACTTCCAAGGTCAGGAGTGGCGACCTGGAGGAGATACCCCATGGCCAAGGTCAGGAGCGGTGACCGGGAGGAGATACCCCACGTCCGAGGTCAGGAGCGGCGACCTGGAGGAGATACCCCACGTCCGAGGTCAGGAGCGGCGACCTGGAGGAGACACCCCACGGCCGAGGTCAGGAGCGGCGACCTGGAGGAGACACCCCACGGCCGAGGTCAGGAGTGGCGACCGGGAGGAGATACCCCACGGCTGAGGTCAGGAGTGGCGACCTGGAGGAGATACCCCACGGCCAAGGTCAGGAGCGGCGACCGGGAGGAGATACCCCACGGCTGAGGTCAGGAGCAGCGACCTGGAGGAGACACCCCACGTCCGAGGTCAGGAGCGGCGACCTGGAGGAGACACCCCACGGCCGAGGTCAGGAGCAGCGACCTGGAGGAGACACCCCACGGCTGAGGTCAGGAGTGGCGACTGTGAGGAGATACCTCACTTCCAAGGTCAGGAGTGGCGACCTGGAGGAGATACCCCATGGCCAAGGTCAGGAGCGGCGACCAGGAGGAGATACCCCACGTCCGAGGTCAGGAGCGGCGACCTGGAGGAGATACCCCACGGCCGAGGTCAGGAGTGGCGACCTGGAGGAGATACCCCACGGCCGAGGTCAGAAGCCGCGACCTGGAGGAGACACCCCACGGCCGAGGTCAGGAGTGGCGACCGTGAGGAGATACCTCACTTCCAAGGTCAGGAGTGGCGACCTGGAGGAGATACCCCACGGCCAAGGTCAGGAGCGGCGACCGGGAGGAGATACCCCACGTCCGAGGTCAGGAGCGGCGACTTGGAGGAGACACCCCCACGTCCAAGGTCAGGAGCGGTGACCTGGAGGAGACACCCCACGGCCAAGGTCAGGAGTGGCGACTGTGAGTAGATACCTCACTTCTAAGGTCAGGAGCGGCGCCCGGGAGGAGATACCCCACAGCTAAAGTCAGGAGCGGTGACCTGGAGGAGACACCCCCACGTCCAAGGTCAGGAGCGGTGACCTAGAGGAGACACCCCACGGCCAAGGTCAGGAGTGGCGACTGTGAGTAGATACCTCACTTCCAAGGTCAGGAGCGGCGACCTGGAGGAGATACCCCATGGCCAAGGTCAGGAGCGGCGACCTGGAGGAGATACCTCACTTCCAAGGTCAGGAGCGGCGACCGGGAGGAGATACCCCACGGCCGAGGTCAGGAGCGGCGACCTGGAGGAGATACCCCACGGCCGAGGTCAGGAGCGGTGACCTGGAGGAGATACCCCACGGCTGAGGTCAGGAGTGGCGACCTGGAGGAGATGCCCCACGGCCGAGGTCAGGAGTGGCGACCTGGAGGAGATACCCAATGGCCGAGGTCAGGAGCGGTGACTGGGAGGAGATACCCTACGGCCAAGGTCAGGAGTGGTGGAGAGGAGATACCCCACGGCCAAGGTCAGGCGTGGCGGCCGTGAGGAGATACCTCACTTCCAAGGTAAGAGAAACCCAAGTAAGACAGTAAGCACTGAGAGAGGGCATCAGAGGGCAGACAGACTGAAACAACAATCACAGAAAACTAGCCAATCTGATCACACGGACTACAGCTTTACCTAACTCAATGAAAGTAAGCCATGCTGTGTGTGGCCACCCAAGATGGGAGGGTCATGGTGGAGAGGTCTGACAGAATGTGGTTCACTGGAGAAGGGAATGGCAAACCACTTCAGTATTCTTGCCTTGAGAACCTCATGAACAGTATGAAAAGGCAAAATGATAGGATACTGAAAGATGGAACTTCCCGGGTCGGTAGGTGCCCAATATGCTACTGGAGATCAGTGGAGAAATAACTCCAGAAAGAATGAAGGGATGGAGCTAAAGCAAAAACAACACCCAATTGTGGATGTGACTGGTGATAGAAGCAAGGTCTAAGGCTGTAAAGAGCAATATTGCATAGGAACCTGGAATGTTAGGTCCATAAATCAAGGCAAATTGAAAGTGGTCAAACAGGAGATGGCAAGAGTGAACGTTGACATTTTAGGAAGCAGCAAACCAAAATGGACTGGAATGGGTGAATTTAACTCAGATGACCATTATATCTACTACTCTGGGCAGGAATCCCTTAGAAGGAATGGAGTAGCCATCATAGTCAACAAAGAGTCCAAAATGCAGTACTTGGATGCAATCTCAAAAATGACAGAATGATCTCTGTTCGTTTTCAAGGCAAGCCATTCAATATCACTGTAATCCAAGTCTATGCCCTGACCAGTAATGCTGAAGAAGCTGAAGTTGAACAGTTCTATGAAGGCTTTCAAGACATTTTAGAACTAACACCCAAAAAAGATGTTCTTTTCATTATAGGGGACTGGTATGCAAAAGTAGGAAGTCAAGAAACACCTGGAGTAACAGGCAGATTTGGCCTTGGAGTACAGAATGAAGCAGGGCAAAGGCTAATAGAGTTTTGCCAAGAGAATGCACTGGTCATGGCAAACACCCTCTTCCAACAACACAAGAGAAGACTCTACACATGGACATCACCAGATGGTCTACACCGAAATCAGATTGATTATATTCTTCGCAGCCAAAGATGGAGAAGCTCTATACAGTCAGCAAAAACAAGACCGAGAGCTAACTGTGGCTCAGATCATGAACTCCTTATTGCCAAATTCAGACTTAAATTGAAGACATTGGGGAAAACCACTAGACCATTCAGGTATGACCTAAATCAAATCCCTTATGATTATACAGTGGAAGTGAGATAGATTTAAGGGACTAGATCTGATAGATAGAGTGCCTGATGAACTATGGACAGAGGTTCATGACGTTGTACAGGAGACAGGGATCAAGACCATCCCCAAGAAAAAGAAATGAAAAAAAGCAAAATGGCTGTCTGAGGAGGCCTTACAAATAGCTGTGAAAAGAAGAGAAGCGAAAAGCAAAGGAGGATAGGAAAGGTATACCCATTTGAGTGCAGAGTTCCAAAGAATAGCATGGAGAGATGAGAAAGCCTTCCTCAGAGATCAGTGCAAAGAAATAGAGGAAAACAATAGAACGGGGAAGACTAGAGCTCTCTTCAAGAAAATTAGAGATACCAAGGGAATATTTCATGCAAAGATGGGCTTGATAAAGGACAGAAATAATATGGACCTAACAGAAGCAGAAGATATTAAGAAGAGGTGGCAAGAATACACAGAAGAACTGTACAAAAAAGATCTTCATGACCCAGATAATCACAATGATATGATCACTCGCCTAGAGCCAGACATCCTGGAATGTGAAGTCAAGTGGGCCTTAGGAAGCATCACTACAAACAAAGCTAGTGGAGGTGATAGAATTCCAGTTGAGCTATTTCAAATCCTGAAAGGTGATGCTGAGAAAGTGCTCCACTCAATATGCCAGCAAATTTGGAAAACTCAGCAGTGGCCACAGGACTGGAAAAAGTCAGTCTTCATTCCAATTCTAAAGAAAGGCAATGCCAAAGAATGCTCAGACTATCGCACAATTGCACTCATCTCACACGCTAGTAAAGTCATGCTCAAAATTCTCCAAGCCAGGCTTTAGCAATACGTGAACCGTGAACTTCCTGATGTTTAAGCTGGTTTTAGAAAAGGCAGAGGAACCAGAGATCAAATTGCCAACATCCGCTGGATCATCGAAAAAGCAAAAGAGTTCCAGAAAAACATCTATATCTGCTTTATTGACTATGCCAAAACCTTTAACTTTGTGGATCACAATAAACTGGAAAATTCTGAAAGAGGTGGCAATACCAGAGCACCTGACCTGCCTCTTGAGAAAGCTGTATGCAAGTCAGGAAGCAACAGTTAGAACTGGACATGGAACAACAGACTGGTTCCAAATAGGAAAAGGAGTACATCAAGGCTGTATATTGTCACCCTGCTTATTTAACTTATATGCAGAGTACATCATGAGAAATGCTGGGCTGGATGAAGCACAAGCTGGAATCAAGATTGCAGGGAGAAATATCAATAACCTCAGATATGCAGATGACACCACCCTTATGGCAGAAAGTGAAGAAGAACTAAAGAGCCTCTTGATGAAAGTGAAAGAGGAGAGTGAAAAGTTGGCTTAAAACTCAGCATTCAGAAAACTAAGATCATGGCATCCGGTCCCATCACTTCATGGCAAATAGATGGGGAAACAGTGGCTGACTTTATTTTGAGGGGCTGCAAAATCACTGCAGATGGTGACTGCAGCCATGAAATTAAAAGATGCTTACTCATTGGAAGGAAAGTTATGACCAACCTAGACAGCATATTCAAAAGCACAGACATTACTTTGCCAGCAAAGGTCCATCTTAATCAAGGCTATGATTTTTCCAGTAGTCATGTATGAATGTGAGAATTGCACTATAAAAAAGCTGAGCACCAAAGAATTGATGCTTTTCAACTGTGATGTTGGAGAAGACTCTTGAGAGTCTCTTGGACTACAAGAGGATCCAACCAGTCCATCCTAAAGGAAATCAGTCTTGGGTGTTCACTGGAAGGACTGATGTTGAAGCTGAAACTCCAATACTTTGGCCACCTGATGCGAAGAGCTGACTCATTGGAAAAGACCCTGATGCTGGGAAAGATTGAGGGCAGGAGGAGAAGGGGACAACAGAGGATGAGGTGGTTGGATGGCATCACCGACTCAATGGAGATGAGTTTGGGTAAACTCTGGGAGTTGGTGATGGACAGGGAGGGCTAGTGTGCCACGGTTCATGGGGTCACAAAGAGTCAGAAACAACTGAGCAACTGAACCCTCTTCACAGATTGAAGTGCACAGTGCAGTACTGCATGCACAGTACAAGTGCTGCCTGCCCAGAACAGTACTATATACACAGTATAAGTACTGTGTGCACAGTACAGTACTGTATACACAGTACAAGTACTGCGTGCACAGTACGAGTGCCACATCCTGTTGTCCAGGTGCAGCATTGGCAGCCATGCTCTGGAGCTGCATTGTCTTGTTTCCCTGCAGCTTTCTTCCTGGTGATTAGCAGCTCCCCTCCTCCAGGGCCCCAGTCCCTGGCAACCACTGTTCTACTCAGTGGTTCTCTGAATGAGACTATTTTATTTATTTATTTTTAAAAATTTTATTAATTTATTATCTTTAGTGTTTTGGGCCTTAGTTGTGGCACCTGGGATCTTCTTTGGATCATTATGGATCTTTTCTGTGTGGCTTGCGGGCTTAGTTGCCCTGTGGCGTGTGGGATCTTAGTTCCCTGACCAGAGATTGAACCTGGGTCTCCTCCGTTACAAGGCAGATTTCTTAACCAGTGTACCTCCAGGCAAGTGCCTGGACTGTTTTGATGCCTTACACAGGTGGGGTCACGCAGCGTTTGTCCTTCTGTAACGGGCTTATTTCACTTTGCATAATGTCCTCAAGGTCCATATGTTGTCACACATGGCAGAATATGGTTGTTTTTAAAGTCTGAAGCATGTCCACCATGTGGACCTCATCTCCTTCATCTGCAGATGGGACTGAGGTTGTCTCCACGTCTGGGCTGCTGTGAGTGACCCTGCGGTGACCATGGGGGGCATCTGTCCGAGGTATTGATTTTAATTCTTTCAAATAAATGCTCAGAAATGGGATTACTGATTGGTATATGTTGTGTTGGAGAAGGCAATGGCACCCCACTCCAGTACTTTTGCCTGGAAAATCCCATGGACGGAGGAGCCTGGTGAGCTGCAGTCCATGGGGTCGCTAAGAGTCGGACATGACTGAGCGACTTCACTTTCTCTTTTCACTTTCATGCATTGGAGAAGGAAATGGCAACCCACTCCAGTGTTCTTGCCTGGAGAATCCCAGGGACGGGGAAGCCTGGTGGGCTACCGTCTATGGGGTCACACAGAGTCGGACACGACTGAAGTGACTTAGCATAGCATAGCATATGTTGTGTTAATTGCTCAGTTGTGTCTGACTCTTTGTGACCCTGTGGACTGTAGCCCACCAGGCTCCTCTGTCCGTGGAATTCTCTAGGCAAGAATACTGGAGCCGGTTGCCATTCCTTCTCCAGGAGATCCTCCTGGCCCAGGGGATGAACCTGGGGCTCCTGCACTGCAGGCAGATTCCCCACCAACTGAGTCGCCAGGGAAGCCCTTTGGTTTGGTTGCCAAGTTGTGTCTGACTCCCTGTGACCCCGTGGAGCATGGGTAGCCCACCATGCTCCCCTCTGTCCATGGGATTTCCCAGGCAAGAATACTGGAGTGAGTTGCCATTTTCTTCTCCAAATGCTCAGAAGTGGGATTGCTAAATCGTATGGTAGTTCTGTTTTTAGTTTTTGAGGAAGCTTCATGCTGTTTTCCGTATCAGCTGTCCATATTGCATCTCTGCTGTCCGTGTACCGGGTTCCAGGTTCTCCACATCCTCGCCAGCACTGACTCTCTCACGCTCTCTTGTTTTTGATCATGGCTGTTCTGCCAGGGGTGAGGTGACGTCTCACTGTGGTTTTGATCCACGTTTCCCTGATGATTAGTGACACTGAGCATCTTTTCATGCTCCTCTTGGCTGCTTGTATGTCTTCTTTAGAAAAATGTCTGTTCAAGTCCTCATCCCATTTTATAATTGGGCAATTTATTAGTTTTCTTTTTTTTAAGCTATTGAATTGTAAGAGTTCCTTATGTGTTTTGGAGATTAACCCCGTATTAGATACACATCATGCTTTACTTATGATGGTCTTAACAACTTTACAGTTTTTGACTTCACGATGTGAAAGTGATATGCATTCATGTTTCGAGTTCTGAATTTGGTCTTTTCCTGGACCATGGATGCTGGGTGGATGGTGCTCTCGTGATGCTGGGCAGTGGGCAGCACCCCGTCAGCCCTGAGAGCACAGGAGTGTACAGCTGGTGCCCTGGCAGTGTTCCATATTCATTTTCGGCAGTGTTCCGTCTGTTGCATGAGATGGTCCGTCTGTGCTTAGTTGCTCCGTCCTGTCTGACTCTGTGCGACCCCATGGACTGTTGTCCGCCAGGCTCCTCTGTCCATGGGATTCTCCAGGCAAGAATACTGGGGTGGGTTTCCACAGCCTCCTCCAGGGGATCTTCCCGACCCAGGGACTGAATCGACGTCTTCTGCATTGTAGGCGATCTTTACCAACTGAGCCATCAGGAAGAGACAGTCCATACTTTAGTATAAAATGGCTTTGTGCTAGGTGGTTTTGCCCACTTGTAGGCTAATGTGATTGTTCTGAGCATGTTTCAGGAAGGCCAAGCTAAGCTGTGACCTTTGCTGAGTTCGATGTATTAAATGCATTTTCAATTCATCTTCAATTTACAGTGAGTTTATCAGGATGTAACCCCATTGTGCGTCAAGGAAGATCTTCCTGTAAATACCTCCTCCAGTTCCGTGGATGCCTTTTCACGCCAATGATTACCTCCTTTGCTTTGCAGCAGCTTTTTTATTTGTTGTAGTCTCACTCAGCTGTTTTTTGTTTGTTTGTTTCTGTTACTTGGAGCTTTTGGTGTCATATCCATGAAATCTTTGTCAAAACCAACGTTTTGAGCCTTAGTCCCTGTGCTTTCGTCTCGGAGTTTCACAGTGTGGGGTCTTGTGTTTACGTCTCTAATTGAGTTATCGTGCGTTTGCGGTGTACGGTAGGATCCAAGCTCATCTTCCAGGTTCAGCTTCAGTTTCCTGGCATCGTTCATTGCGGAGACTGTCCTTTCCCTGTATGGGTTCCTGGCACCCTTGGCAGGCCCGTCTGCTGTCTGTGTGTGAGTGTGTTCTGGGCTCTCCATGCTGTCCCGTTGGTCTGCGTGTCTGTCTGTGTGTGAGTGTGTTCTGGGCTCTCCGTGCTGTCCCGTTGGTCTGCGTGTCTGTCTGTGTGTGAGCGTGTTCTGGGCTCTCCGTGCTGTCCCGTTGGTCTGCGTGTCTGTCTGTGTGTGAGTGTGTTCTGGGCTCTCCACGCTGTCCCATTGGTCTGTGTGTCTGTCTCTGTGTGAGCGTGTTCTGGGCTCTCCGCACTGTCCGTTGGTCTGCGTGTCTGTCTGCTGCCGGTGGCGCTCTGTTTCGGCGGCTGAAGTCAGGATGTGTGACACGTCCACCGTCACTGCCCTCTCAGGGTTGATGACGTTTGCTTATGAGCTGTTGCATTATCCCTGTGTGCAGCTGTAGTCTCTATTTTAATTATTAAGGCTTATGCTGTGTTTCCCTGGTAGCTCAGAGTTTAAAGCGTCTGCCTGCAATGTGGGAGACCTGGGCTCAATCCCTGGGGCGGGAAGAGCCCCTGGAGCTGGAAATGGCAACCCACTCCAGTATTCTTGCCTGGAGAATCCCATGGATGGAGGAGCCTGCTGGGCTACAGTCCACGGGGTCGCAAAGAAGTTGGACACGACTGAGCTTTGAATTAGCTTGCCTGTTCTTTACTCAGTCACTTCACCAGACACACACATACATATATTTGCATCCTTAAAACCTGATTGGCTTTGAATTGGATGGTGTTAAATGTACAAATTAGGGACAGTGACATCTTTATGACATTGAGTCTCGGCTTCTTAAAGTGTTGTACTTTCTCAGTTGCTTATTAGGTCTCCTCTTCTGTAATGCTTTCACATTTTATTTGCAGGAATTTTATCTATTATTATTATTATTTTTTGCTGTACTGCATTGCTTGAGGGATGTTAGTTTCCTGACCAGGGATTAAACCCATGTCCCCTGGAGTGGAAACAACGGAGGGAGTCTTAATTGCTGGACCACTGGGCGAGTACAACATCTTTTTAAATGTTATGGTTAGGAGTCTCCTCTGCATATCCTCCATTTATGTATGCACACGTGACTGCTCTTGATTGCGTCACGTTATTTTGTCCCGTGCTACTTTGCTGAATTCTGCTATTTTTTAGTTAATTTTCTTGGGTTCTCCAGGTATCTAATGTTAGCAGCTGCAAATAGTGATATTTAAATTTCCCTTCCAGTTGTTGTATCCTGAGGTCCTTCTTGTCCCTGCTCGTGTGAACAGATCCTCTAGCATTCTGGGGAGCGGTCATGCTGGTGTTGGGCATCTCTTGCCAGGCACCCCTGGGGTTTCCCCGTGGGGCACATGGGTTTGGAATGAGACACATGCCCTCCAGATGTCAGGGAAGAGCCTGTGCTGCCCATTTCATTGAGCATCTTGTTTGTAATAAAAATGGAGAATTATTGTTCAATTTGTTAGTTGTTGTTTTTTAAATCACCTATGGGATGATCATGTGACTTTTCTCCTTAGACATAATCATATGATGAACTATACTCACGGGAGTTGCTAATGCTGAGACATTCTTGAGTTCCTGGAATGTCCTTCACTTGGTCTGGCATGGAATTCCTTGAAGGTGCTGCTGGATACTTTATGCTGGTTAATTTAGCATCTGTATTGCTTTTCATAAGTAAGCTGGGTCTGTCATTTTTTTTTTGGTGTGTACTTTCTTTTCGGTTTTGGCATCAGGGTTGCACCTGCTTCATAGACATCATTTAGGTGTTTTCTTTCTGACGTGTTTGTAGAGTTGTTGAACAGTATTGAACTATATGGGGTTGCAAAGAGTCGAACTCAGCTGAGCGCCTGGCACACGGGCTCGCGCGTTTTGGTCTGTACGGCGTTGGCAGAGTTTCTGAGACTGTTGGGACCTGGTGCTCTTCTGTTTTGTTTCTGTTTGGAGGAAGAAAATCCTTTAATATTTTTCTTTCTTTTTTGGGGGTCAGTTATAGATATTTTATTTTCCTAGAAAATTATCAGTTTCATCCAGGTTGTTAGATTTATTCATGTAGATGGGAGTGCAGTTACTGCTTACTGTTCTCTTAATTTCCTTGGTTCCTGTGATTATTTCCTTTGTATTTGCTTTGTGTTTTTTTTTTTTTTCTTTTGGTTGGATTGGCTATTTGTTTGCACTGTAGGGTTTTTTCTTCTTCAAAGACTCACCTTTTGGATATTTTTATTAAATTGTCCTTGTTTTCTGCTTCTTAATGCATCGCTTTTTGCTTATAGTTAATTTCTTTTGCTCTCTCCCAGTTTATCTTATCATTCTTTTCTCTAGGTGTTTAGATGATTGATTAATTTGTTTCTGTTCTTTTCAAAAGTGTTTAATATTTAAAGGCTCTTCCTTAAGTTCTGTTGGTGTGTTTTCCTTATCAGTGCTGTCTGGAAGTGCTGACATTTTGGTTTGCAGTCTCTTTTCTGGTCCAGGAGTTGTTGAGGAGTAAGTCTTAAAAGCATCTTTTGATTTCTTGGTTTTGTTGTTACTCTAGTTTTAATTGCATTTTGGTCAGAGAATTTCAGTGGTTCTCTTTTGAACTTTTCGGGTTTCATGAGGTTCTTCGTGTGTTTCTAGCATGGAGTCAGTTTTCAGTTTTCCACAGGTGCTTGGGAAGGAGCCCTGCTAAGTCTTCTGGGTGTCAGCGGCCTACGCGTGTGCTTCAGTGGCACCAGCTGACGGTGTTGTGGGTCCCGTGTGTCTTAATTTTTGTCCACCTGCTCTGTCGTTGACAGAGAAGTGAGTTGCATTCCTGCCTGAGTCTGTCTCTGTCCGTTCCTCCTGTGTCTCCTGCGACTGCTGGTGACTGTGGACGAACACCATGTTTACCCTTAACCCCGCCCTTCGCCTCGTCTCCGTGCTCCCGGCTTTGGATCACAAAGTGCTGCCCGCCCCCCACCCCTCCACGCGCCTCGTGTGCCCACACAGTCCTGTCTGCCGCCTCCTGCTTCCTTCATGGATGCTTCTTACATGCACATGAGATTGGATTTGCTTTACCGTCCAACCTGAGAATCATTTTTTTCTTTGACTAGAGAAGTTGAACTCATTCACGTTGTTGTTCAGTTGTTAAGTCGTGCTTGACTCCTTGCCACCCCATGGACTGCAGCATATCAGCTTCCCCGTCCTTCACTATCTCCTGGAGTTTGCTCAAATCCACGTCCATTGAGGCAGTGATGCTGTCAAACCATCTCATTGTCTGTCTGCCTCTTCTCCTCCTGCTGTCATTCTTTCCCAGCATCAGGCCCTTTTCCAGTGAGTTGGCTCTTCGCATCAGATGGCCAAAGTATTGGAGCTTCAGCTTCAGCATCAGTCCTTCCAATTCAGGGTTGATTTACTATAACATTGACTGATTTTATCTCCTTGCAGTCCAAGGGACTCTCAAGAGTCTTCTCCAACACCACAATTGGAAAGCATCAGTCCTTCGGCACTCAGTCTTCTCTCTGGTCCAACTCCCACATCCCTATGTGACTACTGGAAAAACCATATCTTTGACTATACGGAGCTTTGTCAGCAAAGTGATATCTCTGCTTTTTAATATGCTGTGTAGGTTTGTCATAACTTTGCTTCCAAGGAGCAAGCGTCTTTTAATTTTGTGGCTGTAGTCACTGACTGCAGTGATTTTGGAGCCCAAGAAAATAAAATCTGTCACTGGTTCTACTTTTTCACCCTTGTATTTGCCGTGAAGTGATGGGATTGGATGTCATGACCTTACTAGTTTTTTGAATGTTGAATTTTAAGCCAGTTTTTCACTCGCCTCTTTCACCCCCATCAAAAGGCTCTTTAGTTCTTTGCTTTCTGCCATAAGGGTGGTGTCATCTGCATATTTGAGGTTGTTGATATTTCTCCTGGCAATCTTGATTCCAGCTTGTGATTCATCCAGCCTAGCGTTTTGCATGATGTACTCTGTATAGAAGTTAAATAAGCAGGGTGACAGTACACAGCCTTGATGTACTCCTTTCCCAATTTTAAACCAGTAAGTTGTTCCATGTAAGGTTTTAACTATTGCTTCTTCTCTTGCATTCAGATTTCTCAGGGACCAGGTAAGGTGGTTTGGTATTCCTATCTCTTTAAGAATTCCCAGTTTGTTGTGATACAGAGAGTCAGAGGCTTTTACGTAGTCAATGAAGCAGAAGTAATTTTTTGGAATTCCCTTGCTTTCTCTGTCATCCAGCGAATGTTGGCAATTTGATCTCTGGTTCCTGTGCCTTTTCTAAACCCAGCTTGAATATCTGAAAGTTCTTTGTTCACTACCATACTGCTGAAGCCTGGCTTGAAGGGTTTTGAGCATAACCTACTAGCATGCAAAATGAGCACAGTTGTGCTGTAGTTTCAACATTCTTTGGCATTGCTTTTCTTTGGGATTGGAATGAAAACTGACCTTTTCTAGTCTTGTGGCCACTGCAGAGTCTTCCAAATTTGCTGACATATTGAGTGCAGCACTTTAGTAGCATCAAATTTTAGGATTTTAAATAGCTCAGTTGGAATTCCATCACCTCCACTAGCTTTGTTTGCGGTAATGCTTCCTAAGGCTCACTTGACTTTACACTTCAGGATATCTGGCTCTAGGTTAGTGAACACAGCATCATGGTTATCCTGGTCATTAAGACTTTTTTTTTGGTATAGTTCCTCTGTGTATTCTCGCCACCTCTTCTTAATCTCTTCTGCTTCTTTTGGGTCCTTACTGTTTCTGTCATTTATCGTGCCCATCCTTACATGAAATATTCCCTTGATATCTCCAATTTTCTTGAAGAGATCTTTAATCTTTCCCCTTCTATTATTTAACATTATCATTGACATTAATTGACTTTAACTAACATTAGTTGCAGAGAAGGCGATGGCACCCCACTCCAGTACTCTTGCCTGGAAAATCCCATGGATGGAAGAGCCTGGTGGGCTGCAGTCCATGGGGTCGCTAAGAGTCGGACACAACTGAGCGACTTCATTTTCACTTTTCACTTTCATGCATTGGAGAGGGAAATGGCAACCCACTCCAGTGTTCTTTCCTGGAGAATCCCAGGGACAGGGGAGCCTGGTGGGCTGCCGTCTATGGGGTCGCACAGAGTCGGACATGACTGAAGCAACTTAGCAGCAGCAGCAGCAGCAACATTAGTTGAGGGCCAGCCAGACTGTCTCTGGGCCCGTTGTGCTCAGCACCACGGACAGCTCCACGAGGGGCTTGTCCTGCCAGCCCATCCTACCCATGGACGCCTCCTCCCTGTAGGCCTTGGGGCAGGTCGGGAGCCACCCGGCAGTCAGGGGAGGGGTTGCAGGGACTTGTTGTGGGTTAGGGCTTGAGGGCAAGCTCTCCTTTCCCCAGGAGCTCCTCCAGCTGGGTTTGCACTTTCAGCTCCTGGTTTGGGGGTCCAGCCCACGCCCCTGCCTGTCACTCTGGGCAGTGACACTTGTGATTTACCTTTGCCATCTGCAAAAGGGGGGACCCCCATCTTCCTGTTGCCACTCACCCCTCCTGTGGGAGGGGTCTTGTCCTCCTCAGCCAGTTAAGTTGCTGAAGCTTCTCCCATGAAAGCAGCTATCTCCCAGCCTCTGTCTCCTCAGCGTGGCTGCGTCCTGTTGTCTGTGAGGAGGGGGTGGCTGTGACCTGGGGGTTGCCATGGGGCTGGAGGCTCATGGAGGACACCCTGCTTCCATGAATGGAGGCTAGGGGTGGGGGAAGACGGGAGTTTCCTGTCTAGTCATGCTGCTGTTGGTGCTGCTCCTGAGGGTGGGTGATGTGACCATGGGTGGGTGGGTGAGGCTGGGAGGGAGCCACCCCCCGGGGCACTTAGGCAGCAATGGTGGTGATGGTGCTTCCAAGAGCACGCCCGGCTCCCAGCACGCTGAGCCCACGCCTCCCCACTCCCTCTTTGTGGTGGGGGCTTCCCCGTGGGGCCCCCACCTTCCCACACCAGGGGCCCTCCATGAGCTTAGCCAGTGTGTGCCTGTCTTCGCCCCGGACCGTAGGGGTCTCTCCCTCCCCACAGGGAGAAGGAGCATAAAGCCTCTGGCATTGGGATCGAGGTGGCAGGTATGTGCCTGCCCCGTTTCCCTGCAGCCGGTGGTGCCCTCAGCATGCCTGTCCTCAGGATGCCACCGTGGTCGGTGGCCCCCCACGAAGGGCTGGGGAGAGTCCTGGGGCTTTGGCTGTCTCGTCGGATGACCTTGGCTGTCCTTGCTTCGCTGGCCTCTGCTGGGGGAGCTGGGCTGAGACACCCAGGCCTGTCCTGAGCTCCGGTCTGATGTGTCCACTGCCATGGCCAAGTAGGGGGGTGGTGCAGCACAGGCTTTGTCTGGAGACAGACCTGGGTCTGGATCCCACCTTGTCTCATCTCAGGTCATTGGGCTTCCTGGGCAGGTTCCTTCCTGGGGAGGTTCCTAACCTGCCTGAGCCTCAGTCTCCTGTCTGTGATGTGTAACAGCAAAGGCTCCTTCCCCAAGGTTAAATGACATGGTGGCTGCGGGCTGCAAGTCCCGGGCCTGATGGGGACTTGTCCCCAGAAAGTGGGCTGGCTCCCCTCCCGAGCGGGCCTTGCCTGAGAGAATGGGGCCCCCAGCTCCTGCTTCCACCATGACCCTCATCCACCCCCACACCTCTCCCTGGAAGTCTGGGGTCTGCAGGGGGCATGACTTCTGGCCGCTGCAGCTGTGCCGTGGGCTGCCACCCCCGCCCTCGTGACTCAGGCCCGGTCTCCATGCTCCTTGCCCGCCTCCATCCTGGGTGAGGGCTTGGCTGACGGGCAGGCAGCAGGGTGGTGAGCAGAGCCAGGCCCCAAAGCTGGGCCTCCTGTGGCCTTTCCCAGGAGGGTGGGAGGAGGGGCTGGGGTGGGGGCGGAGGGGCAGGTGGGGCTGGGGAAGGGCTTGTGTGCCCAGCATCCCAACCACCCTTTGGTGCTGTCAGCAATCCCTGCTTCTCTGTGGCTGTTCTGGGCACCATTCTCGGGGTGCCTGGGGTGCCTGGCTGGCACTGTGTTTGACATGGAATCCAAGTTGCTATAGCAACACTCCACTGCATGTCACTGCAGCCCCCGGCCCCTCCTCTGCCTCTGCGCACACAGGCACACGTGCGTGGGGCCCTCGGGGTCTGGCCCAGGTGTGTGTGCATGCTGAGAGGTGGCCCGGCTGGCTCTGTGTCTCAGGGTCTCCCATCGGCGGTGGGTGCTGCAGGGCTGGGATGTGGACAGAGCAGTGAGCACGGCTGTGCAGCTGACATGCTGCCAGGAGTTAACTCAGGCACGTGGAGAAGTAGGTCTGTGGCCAAGTCTCCTGTCACAGGTGCCAGGAGGTGCAAGTTCTCTTAGCTAGGAGGTGATGAGCCGGGGACTCCTAGGTTGCAGGCTGGTCCGTGGCCAGGGTCAGGGGCCGTTGGGTGCCCTGGCCTGATCCATCTGCGGCCGGGTTGAGGGTCAGCCTGGGTTCCTCCTGGGCCAGGCTGGGGTTGGCTGGGAATGAAGCCCCATCTGTGGACGGCTGGGCCTTCAGCCTCCACCAGGCTGCAGAAATTAACAAAGTGACCTAAAGGCAAGTGGCCGTGCCCATTTGCTGAGGATCCTGGGCAGGCTCCTGGCTGTGTACTCTGCAGACATGGGTGTCACCGGGCAGCTCCCATGGCCCCAGGTGGCCGGGCGTGGCGTTGGCGTGCCATGGGTCCATATGCTGGCAGACTGCCTGAGGGTCTTCTGTGCGCTTGGGCAGCCTGGGCACAGTGGTGGCTGTGGCCGCGTGCCACTCCGGCCTGGTGGAGTGCCACCTGCCGGCCCATGAGTCCGGACCAGTGGTGCTAGCGTGTGTTTGCTGAGCTCAAGGACCATGTTTATGTTTCCTTCTCCTGATCGTAAAAGTGACATGTGGGCCTGGCAGAGAGCTTAGGAGGCCCTGGCCTGCACCCAGGCAGTTTGTCCGCCTGCAGCCTCCTGTGACCCACCACCCACCCTGGGCAGCTCTGTGATGGGACGCACGTGCCGTCTTACACGATAACAGAGTGTGCTTTAGCGACGTCCATTCTGGATGGTGTGCGGCCATCACCACCTGACTCCAGAAACCCTGCGCCCCCGGCGACCACCTGCCGCTCCCACCTCTGGTCTCCTGTGGCCGGGCCTCGTCCCATGACTGGGCTTGTCTCCCGTGGACGGGACCCGACCGCGTGCTCCTCCGTGGCAGCTCCCCCCGCCCCCGACCACGTGCTCCTCCGTGGCAGCTCCCCCTGCCCCCGACTGCGTGCTCCTCCGTGGCAGCTCCCCCCACCCCCGCCGTGGTGTTTCGAGGCCCTGTTGTGCGTCTCCATCGTCTCAGGGCATGTGTGTGTGCAGGTGGGTTGGCCGTGACCCCTGAGGTGCCGCGTGTCCCTTCTGCTGTTGCACAAATGCCGCTGCCCGCGGGCTCTGTCCTGCTTCTCGTGTTCCACGTGTGGGTCCTGTGCATCCTGTGCGCCACTCACGTGAGCAGCCCGAGCAGACGGAGGACTCCAGCGGGTCCCGGCCTTCTTGGTGTGTGTCTGGGCTGCCTTCAGGAATGGGTGATGATGGCCCAGGAGTGGGGTGACCTAGTGGCGGCTCCTCTGTCCCCATGGCCAGGACACGCACCCCTCAGGGTAACTCTGTGTCCTGTGCTTTTCTAGCATTATTTTTCCCCTTAGTGTCATGTGGGAGCATGTCCCCCACAACTGAATATACGCTTTTAACACTATTTAAATTCTCTGCGTCATACTCTATTTAGATACCTAACGCGATGTATTTAATTCTTTATTGCTGGCTATTTTGGTTGTTTCTGGCTTTGTGTTTTTATTTTGTGGTGTTTCTGGCTTCCCGAGTGCTTCCTGTCTGATTCCTCAGCGCAGAGCTCGGGTGGGTGCAGGGCGTGGTTTGCCCAGGCTGCTGCAGCCCTGCCTCTCTGCTCTCCCGGGGCACCAGGGGACCCTCGGGGCACAGGGCCTGCTCTCGGGGTGGTGGGAGGCACTCCGACTGTGCTGTGATTTTTTTTTTTTTTAAATGGCTATATCACCCATGTGCGGATTTCCTCAGCAGGGATGGAACCCATGCCTCCTGCAGCGGAAGCCCTGAGTCTTAATGTCCGGACCACCAGGGAAGTCCCGTTGCTGTGACTTTGGGCGGTGTCTTCCCACTCAGCCTATCACGTCCCTGGGGGCCGGGGACCGGGAGCTCTGGGTGTTTGGGCGCCTGAAGCTTCTGTCCTGCATGGGTCTGTCTCGCTGAGCCGTCTATTGGCGGGTGGCCCTCGAAAGAAAGTCTTGGGGCCCTCGCAGCCCGCCTGGGCTCGACCTCCCCCGATGCCAGGCCCCTCCCTGCCCCGCCTCCGCCTCAGTCCCTCCCTCCTTTTCTGGCGTTTTCATCTGCGAGAACCCTCCAGGGGCCTGTAATCCATGGATTTCCCACTCCTAAGTGACGTGCTCGGAGCCGAGTCCCCAGTGACTGAGCTCCGGTGTTCGGGGTCCCTGCAGTGTGTGCTGAGAGTCTCATGCAGGCCGCGCCTTCACAGGGGCGGGGGCGGCCAGGCGGCGCCTCCCGGCTGCCTTTCCGTCCGGTGGGGTTGTGTTCCTCCCTCCTCTCCCTTCTGTCTCCAGCCCCCTTCGTCTCCATCTGGGCGAGTCATGGTCCCTGCTGGACTCTCAGCTCAGGTTCTCGGACTGGAGCCTGGTGAGCTGAGGGCTGTCCTCCCTGCCCCGAACCCCATCCTGGGCTCCGCCCAGCTGCCTCTTGCCCAGCCTGTGGTCAGGAGCACAGGCCTGGGGCCCCTCCCTGTGTGGTGGGGGGACGACCTCTCCTCCGAGCCGGGTCAGTGCCTCTCTGCTGCCTGGTGGTCTTGGGGTCCCCACCCTCAGGGTTCCCCACCTATCACCCACCCAGGCTGCAGTGGCCTGGGGCAGGTCCTGAGGGGTGGCCGAGGGCCAGTGCAGGCCGTGCCCCAGGGCTGCCCTGGAGGATGCAGTGCTGAATTGTCTGTATCCTGGTTTCTTGGGCAAGTTGGAGGGGAGGTGTTGGGGCGGAGTCAGGTTGTCCCCGCCTCCTCGTGGGTGGGGTGTGAGCTCTGCCGCGCCAGGCCATCCGCTCACAGGCCTTTGAGATCGCCCAGCTGTCCTTAGAAGGTGCCTGTGCCTGGCCTGAGCCAGCTCCTGGGGCCTTGGGTCTGCGCCCTGCGGCTCCTTCAAAGACCAGATGGTTTCCTTCCCCAGGGCGTCCTGCTCAGTCCCCAGCCTGCTCTGTGTGCTCCTGCCCAGTTCTGGGGGCCTGCTGGCCTTTTCTCTGCGTCCCAGAGAAGGAGAGGTCTTAGTAGACTGGTGAGGGAGGGGGCTCCAGGGAAATGCTGGGGTCTGGATGTTGGGGGTGGGGAGAGCTGCCTGGAGGCGCAGGGGAAGGACCCAGACTGCAAGTGGCCTTGTTGCCAATGTGCACCCTTGACCCGGGGCAGGTGGGAGCACTACCCCACCTTGCACCTCCCCCGCGTGCGGGGTCCAATGTCATGGGGGCCTAGTTGTGGAGGGGGAGACCAGGTGGGGGGCTTGGGCAGGGCAGCGGGCGCAGTGTTTGGCTCTGAGTCCTCCCCAGGAAACTGTCCCTCACGTGGGTTCAAGAGAGCTTGTCTTTCCTCAGACTGTTCTCTCTCTCGCATGGCTGTTCTTTGGCGCAGGCTCTTCTCACTATGTTAGGCATGAACCACTCTTTTCCCACGCGGCTAACCAGATATCCCAGCACCATTTATTACAAATTCTATCTTAAATGTCCATATGTACGTGGGTCTCACTTTAGACTTACTTTTTCATTCTGTTCTGTGTTTTCCTGCCCAGTTTTAATCATAGAGACTTTCTAGCGTGTATTACTATCACGTCGTCCAGATAGAGCTCACGTTCCCTAAAGATCGCACCCCGACGTGTGTGCTCCAGTGGTTTTCAGGCTTCTCCCAGGACAACCGTCCATCACTGCCAGCAAAGCCTGGACCTCTGGTCACACTGGACCAAGCCCCACACCCGCGAGCAGTCACCTGCACAAAAGCCTGCACAGCAGGCTTTTGCAGACCCGCCTGTCGTGGGCGTTTCACAGAAACGGGGTCGTTGGTGTGTGGCCTCTGCGTCCGGCTCCCCTCAGTCAGTGTGCTGTTTCCAGATTCACCGTGTCGTAGCAGCGTTGGCCCTTCCTTCTCTGGTGCATCTTATCTGCTTGTTTCCGTGGTGTCTTCCCTTGTGGACGCTCTGGGCTGGCTGGGGTTTACCGGGAGGGGAGAACGACGTCTTTGTGAGCAGTGCCGTCCTGTCCGAGGACGAGGGTGCTGTCCAGGCGATGTGCTTCTCCTCGGTCGTCAGAGAGACCGCCGTCTCGTGTGGCCTTCGCTCCTGGCCCTGGCCTTGCTTGGGTTGCTCTGGTGACTGGGCTTCCCCTCCAGCCAGCACCGGTGAGTTGACGTGCTGCTGCTTTGCACAGCTCGTTACTTCTGGGAGCTTTAACTTGTGTCGGCATTTCAATCGCCGTTGTGCCATTGGTCCCCACCTCCGTTTGCCACGGAGCAAATGCTCGTTTTAGGATTAGCGGGTGTTTCCCGTTTTAAGAAATATTTTTGATTGTCTTCATCAGGAATTCTGTTGATGCTGTTTTTAGCGTCCGACTGTGGGAAAACTTGTAACCTTTCCCTTGGGTGGATGTGGTATCACGTTAATGGGTTCCTAAGGCCGAACGTGCCCCGCATCCCCAGAAAGATGAGCAGGTCAGGACTGAGTTTTGTCTCCTGGTGTGGCATTTAGTGTCTGGCAGCGTATGCGTGGCCAGCGCTGGTGTGTAACTTTCCTGAGTTCTGCACTGCGTTCATCAGGTTTCTGTATTGCTGTTACTGTATGTGCCTCACACAAGGGTCTGGAGGTTGCCCTGCTCCATCAGCACCCTGGGATAATGTATGGAGCTCTGGAAATGCTTGGCTTTGGAAATGTGGCAGGATCCCCCGCAAAGCCCTGCTGGCCCTGGCGTTTCGTGGGGTGGTTTTTATGAAAACTTTCTATTTCTTTTATCCAGATTTGTCTTTTGAAGCTTTCTGTCTCCAGGGGGTCACCTCTGGTGAGCTCCGTTTTCCTCAGATATTGTCCGTCCCGTCCATGTTTTACAGTTTCTGTGCATAGAGGCTTGAAAGCAGGGCCTTAAGGAGTCCCTCATGCATTAGTCTGGTGACCCACCACCCTTTTCATTGCTGATGCTGTGTCTCTGCGGTTTCTTCCCTCTTTTCTTTTAGCTCTTGGTGGTGTCTTTTGTTAGTACTTTATGGAAAACAGGATTTTAATTTGTAAATTAGTTCCATTGTTTTTCTGTTTCCTGCCTCATTAATATTATTAACTTTTGTTTATATTCTTCTTTCCCTGTGGTTACTTCTGACTTGAATGAAGTTCATTTGATTCCTTTTTTTTTAAATGCATGAAATATTGAGCATTTTGACTTTTTGTCTGGTAACTGCTTTAAACATGCTCTGCTGATTTTCATAAGTAATATTTTCACTATTTTTTAAAAGAATTTTTTCAGTTTAATTTTTTTTTCTTTCTTGAAGAGTTGTCTCATAGATTGTTTTTGAGATGGGAGGAACTTCTTAGTTTCAGAAAACATCTTAAGCATTTGTGTGTGTTATTTCACCGTCATTGCCGGCGTGTTAGAGCTGGTTCTCGCAGCTGTGGGGTCCCGGTGCCCTCCACGAGCTTGCTGTGGCCCCTCACTCATTTACGATTTCTTTACTTCTTTTAGTAGTGCGCGTTTTCAGTTTTCGATATACAGATCTTACACCTTTCTTGAATATGTTCCTTGGATTAAAAAATATTTTAGTAGAGTAATTAGTTTGTTTTGATCTTAAAGCTCCTGGACAAAGTAACGCTAGTTTTGAGAACAGTCACCGTATTAACAGGAAGCCTCTGTTCACCAGGTTCCGCACGTGTAGCCGTTGTCCCGTGCTTGCTCCCTCCCCTCCCCCTTTGTGTTCATGTGTTCCTCTGGACCGCTCGCTGAGCTGCAGACACGATACTCCTGACCCCCAAATGCAGACTCCCTGTGTAACCCCGGGGATGGCGTCAACAGCAGCATTAACCGCGGCCAGTACTCTGGCCTAAGGGTCTTCCTGGTGTTCCCGGGAGAGACCCTGTCAGTGAGCCCAGTGACACGTTTCTCCGCCAAATGAAATCCAGGGTCCCGTTTGGTTTTGGGGGTGCCGTCTCCTTGGCCTCCTTGAACCTGGACGGTCAGGTCCTCCGTCTCTCCTCGTCTGCGATGCTGGCACAGGAGAAGGCTGCAGGTCGGCTGTTCTGCGGCTGTCGCTCCGCCGGGCGTGTCTCCTGTCCCCGTGGTTTTTGGCTGGAGGGCCTGGAGAGGCTGCCGTCTCCCCCTCGGTGTCGGGTGGCAGGGGCACGTAAGGTCTGACCTGTCCCCCACCGCATGACCCAGGTCCTGGGGTTAAGCCGACGTCCGTGAAGTTTCTCCTCCGCAGAGCTGTTCTTCGTCTGCTTTTAATTAGTTTCTTGGGGAAGGTTCTTTGAGACTGTATGGATATCCTGCCGTTTATGGGACTCACACTCAGAAGTTCTCAGGCCCGCTGGACGTTCTTGCCGGAACGAGTTACTGTCATTCCTTGACCTGTCCTCTCCTGTGTTGTTCTGTGACTGGGGTTTTCCGTATGAGTCAGTCCTCGTAAGGATGTTGCTGATTCCATCCTTCCTTTCCTAGCTGTCAGCGTCTGCTCTGACAGAGCTTTTTCCTTTTTCCTTGTGTGTGTTGCAACCACGTGGACTCATGGACTTTCACTTTGCTTCTTATTACACGGCTGTGACAGGGACTTGCCTGGGCGCCCAGCGGCTAAGACTGAGCTCTCTGTGCAGGTGGCCTGGGCTCCACCCCGGTCAGGAAGCTACCGCAGCAAAGGTGGAAGACCCCTGTGCCGCCACCAAGACCTGGCGCAGCCAGATAGTCAGTCACGATAGGTGTTTAGAGGCTATAATACATAAAAGTTACAGTCTTGTACTACCATCGTCTTTTTTCACACTCAAATTGTTGCAGACTTGGCCAGCGGAAGGGAGCCTTTCGGGCTGGCCCCTGGGCCCTTTGGCGATGGCCCTGCCTTGCTTTGATCACTTCCTTGCTCTTTCATGTAACAGAATGATCTAGGCTTATCTTCTACTCTCTCTGCCCCAGTCCTGGGATCAGCCATTTCTCCAAGTAGCCTTAATTCCCGTCTGTGAAGAATGGTGTTTGTAACCGAGAAACGTGTGTTCCCGTTGCTCTGGAGCATCATGCCATCTTAGAGGACGAGGCCGGGAGGATGATCGTCATGCTCACAGCTGCGTGAGCGAGTGGCCCACACACGTCTGTGTGCAGTGCAGACCGCGGCCACACGCAGCCTGCCAGGTCCACTGGGCGGGTGGGTGCTCGCGGGGCCCGGTGGAGCGGGAGGTGTGGCCGTGGGCTGTGGGAGGACAGGCAGACAGCGCTGGGGCAGGCGTGGGGAGCGCTGCCGCCACGGAGGGAGCGCCTTGACCTCAGCCCATCTCTCTGTGAGACCGCGGGTGAGTCGCTTCCCCTCCCTGAGTTAGTTTTCTCATTTTAAAAATTACGGTCTCAGGGACTTCCCTGGTGGTCCAGTGGCTAAGACTCTGCACTCCAGATGTAGGGGGCCTGGGTTCAATCCCTGATCAGGGAACTAGATCCCACGCGTCCCAGTGGAGGTGGAGGATCCCACGTGCTGCAACTGAGGCCCTGTGGCCCCGACGTCTTCTCCCCAGGACACGGCAGGCGTGGGGCCCGGTGTACTGGGCAGCCTGGTCTCTTCGACACCCTGCTCTTCATCCTTGGGTCTCCTAGCTTCTCTGGCTCCAGAATACTCCCATCTGAAGCCACTCTGGAAGGCCCGGGGGTAGCGGTCAGTGGAGGGAGATGGGTCTGTGGGTAGCGGTCAGTGGAGGGAGATGGGTCTGTGGATAGCAGTCAGTGGAGGGAGGCGGGCCCATCCCGTGGGTAGCGGTCAGTGGAGGGAGGCCTGGGTCTAGCCCAGGGAGGGCTCTGCTGTCGGGTGGTTCACGGTGTCCTCTGGGCCCTCAGTGGGCAGCAGCCTGGGCCGCTGGGCCTGCCCCGCAGAGGTGTGGGCGGGACTGGGCATCGGTGTTGCTGCTGCTCTGTCCTCCCTGAGGGCAGTGCTTCGGTCTCTGAGCAGCGCAGCCTGGGGCCTCCTGCCTCCCTGGGGCCGCACCGCCGCCTGGGTGGAGTGGAGCACAGAAGGCAAGCAGGGCAGGGCTCCCCAGCAGCCTCCCCGCCAGCACGCCTGGGGCCAGGTGAGGGGAGGGCGTCTGGGTAGGGGGCAGGCCGTGGCTGGTTCGCCCTCTCACCGGCCCAGCCTGCAGAGCCTCTTCCTCCCCAGGCCTGCCTCCTCCAGGGAGCCTTCCCACATACCTCACACGGAGCGGGCCCCGCGAGGCCTGCGCCCACGTCAGGCGTTTAGTCCTGTTGCCCCGACCCTTTCTGCCTGTGTTGGTTCAGTGAATCGCAGCGACTCCACCGCACAGGGGAGTCACATCCCGTGGAGTCAGGCGGACGGACCTGCCGTCTCAGCCCCTCAGCCTGGCCCCGTGTCTGCGTCTCCAGGCCGGGCGTGGGCCAGAGGAAGTGTGGCCGTGTCTGGGGGGCGCTGGGCTGTGACAGTGAGCGGGCTGCGGCCCATGCCAAACCCTGGGTCCCGCGGTGCCACCACAGCTGGCTCCACCAGGGCTGTGTGTGCCGGGGAGGGGGAGCAGGACCGAGCCCTGTGGTTGCTTGGGGCTGGGCTGGGAGGGGAGACAGAGGAGGAAGGAGGGTGACCCCAGGGTACTGGGGTGGGGATCAGGGGCTCAGAGCCCTGAGCGCGGCCATGAAGGTGAGGTCCCGAGGGCTGTTGGCAGGGACACAGCTGGGGTTGGGTGGGAGCCGAGGTACTGGAGGAGGGGACTCCCTGAGTGGGTGCGTCAGGCCCCTGTCTCTGGCCTGGTGCTGAGAGCCCTCCTGGGGGTGCAGACAGGGTGACAGGAGGTTTGGGCTTGGTCGGGAGGAAGGCTGGACGCACCTCCTCTGCGGACCCGGGGGCCCCGCACCTTACCCAGCTCCCGGGGTTCCTCTGGACTGGGTGGTCTCAGGCCTCTCTCCCATGTGTCTGGGGCCACCGGCCCTGACACGGCTGACGCGGGGGCGGACAAGGCGAGGGAGGCTGGAAGCCCTCGCTGTCGGCCCTCTGGGGCCTGTGAGTGTTCAGGTGGGAGCAGGTGTGCAGGGGGCCCTCAGTGTGAGGACACGTGCCTTGAGGGTGGCCTCCCCCGCACGCCTCCTCTGGTTTGACTCGCCACCCTCTCTAGGGCTCTCTCCCTGGCACCTCCTATGGGGGGAGACTGGGTTCCGGCTCAGGATGGGGGCACCTGGCCAGGTGGGGCAGGCCGGGGACCCAACTGTGTGCTCTGCCAAGGCTGGAGGCGTCTGGGGCGGGGAGGATGCCTGCTGTGGTCAGGTCCATCACCACGCTGGGAGGACCTCACCAAGGCCGCAGCAGGAGTGAGACACTGGGCACGGTGCAGCCCTCTGGGGAGGTCAGTTCTCCCCCGCAGAGTTGCTGCGGGGGTCCCAGTGCCTTTTTCCTGCTCTGGGTCAGCTCAGGCCTCCGGAAGGCCGAGGGCAGGAGGGAGAGCCCATCCTTTTCCTCCCTGTCTGCCCCCGGGGCGCCCCCTCTGGCCTCCAGGCCTCGGCCTCCCACAGGGCTGCTGCTGTCCAGCGTCGCTGCAGGGCCCCGGCTCACAGAAGAGCTCCTGGAGATCTCTGACATGGCACCCTGACCCACCAAGGGCGGGCGTGCTGCCCCAGTTACAGAGGAGAAAGCTGGACCAGAGATGAGAGAGCGGCTCGTGCCGGGCTCCTCCGGGACCCGCTCTCCATCTTTGGGGGGTCCCTCCGGTGTAGTGCGGGGGCAGGGCCAATGCTGAGATGCCCCCATGTAGACAGTACCACTCCTTGTCTGTTGCCGGGAGGGTCAGCCCTGGTCTTGGGGGGCCCCTGGCCTCTGCGAGCCCCAGGCTGGCAAGAGAGAGCTGCACACAGAGGTCACGGGCAGAGCCCGCCCTACTGCGGCCTTAGCAGTGGCCTTGGAGCCGGGTCATTGGCCCCCAGCCTGGGCTGTGTCCGGTCGCCCCTTCCAGCCTGGCATCCTGTGGTGTCCTGCTGGCCGGCTGCTCCCTCCTCCAGGGCTTGGGGACTTTGTCCTGCTGGGGCGTTCTCTGGCAGCCCCACTTCCCCTGGTGCCCAGGGGGCAGGATCTGGGCAGTCCAGGGACAGACAGCTCCCTTCAGGCTGTTGCGGGGGTCTGACGTCCAGGGTACAGCCCGGCGCCACTGTGAGCCAGGGGCTTGAGGAAGAGGAGGCCGGCCACCCGGGTGGGTGGTCACGGAAGCTGCTCCGGAGGAGGCCTCCTGGGGAGTGGGCATTGCTCCCTGGAGTCTGGCCAGCAGTTTTGAGGCAGCCTGGGGCTCCTCCTGGGCACTTCGGCCTGGCCCTGCTGCAGCTTCCACCCGCCCGCTGGCTGCCCAGCAGCTCTGCTCCTCCCCCCGTGGCTGCCCGCTGCCTGCCCTCGTGGTGCGGACACCCTGGTGGAGAGAGAAGTCGGCTGTGAGCTGGCTATGTGGGTTGGGCGGGAACAGTGGACGGGAGCCAAGGGTGCAGCCTGGCGCAGGGCAGGTGGGGGGCGCGGGGGGAGCCCTGGGGGTCCGCGTGCCCAGGCCCTTGAGGCCCAGAGCCCTGCCAGGGGGCCCAGGCAGCAGGTGGAGGACACGTTCTGGGTGTCCTCCGGCCAGGCTGGCTCTGTGGTCCCTGCGGTGGGTGGCCTCCATCTCCCAGTCTCCAAGCAAAAGCACAGACCGTGGGAGACTGCAGGCTAGATGAGGGGCAGGCTGGGGGTCTTCCCTCCGTCTCAGACCAGGACTGCCCACGACCCCTCAGCTGCCTGGACATTGGTGGCAGCTTCTTGGCCTGTTTCTGCCCCTCAGGCAACCTGTGCTGTTGGCTGGTCACCGCAGTCCTGTCTTGCGATAGGTGCCGGGTCCACCCTCGGCCCGGCGGGTGCCTAGAGCTGCCCGCAGCCTCCACCTGTGGCTGAGGGACCGCCTCACACCGGGTGTCCCTCCTGTCTTCCCAGGGCTGCCCTGCCCCTTCCTCCAGGCTGCTTCTCGGAGGCTTGGCGCGTGCTCCCTGCTCCCGCTTGACCTCTGTGGACCCCCAGGGTCTCTGAGAGCTCCTGTGGGAGCCCTTGCCACCCACACGGCCAGGTCCCTGGGGCCAGCCCTCCTGCCCACGCTGGACGTGTGCCTGGCGCATGGCGGGTGCACGGCTGTCCTGGTCCTCGCCCACCCCGAGTCTCTTGGCCGCGCAGGACAATGCTGGGGACCCTGGGTCTTATCAGCTCAAGGCAGACACCCGTGCAGCTGTGTTTCCAGGCCGGGCCTTCTGGAGGAGGATTTCACTGGGATTTTGCAAATTAAGCTTTAATGTTTTAAAAGTTTCCACACCTGAAGTTTAGAGAGAGAAGGAGCGCCGCGTGGTTTATTCAGGGAGAAGTCCCCCACCCCTGCCAGTCGCCTTCCTCCCATCCCGTGGCTGCTCTGGGGCGTTTAGGACGCTCCTGTCGCTCTTCACTGCTCCATCTTGTTTCCACATTTAGACCTTAGTTGTTGACTTGCAAGGTGAGGTCGCAGGGGTCAGGCTGCCGGGCAGGGGGTGCGGAGCCGGAGTGAAACCTGAGTTCCAGCTCTGACCCCCCTCTCCCCACCCCGTGTTTTGTTTCCTCTGCAGGAAGGTGCGGCCCTGCATCCTGTGAGAAGATGTCTTATGGATCCATCGCAGGCAGCGGCGGCCTGGGGAGCCGCGGCCCTTTCGGGGGGCCCTCCCGACAAGGCTATCAGCCCCTAGGTAAGGGCAGCGCGGACGTGTGGGGGGCAGCCAGGGGTGGCAGGGGCTGCGTCTCCACTGTGTTACCTTGGTAACCATGGTAACCACAGACGGATTTTGTCCTTCTGACTGGCCCTGCCTTTGACCCCGGATCGGGGGTGACCTGGGCCCAGATGGGTTGTTGGCGTTGGATCAGCACCTGGGAAGAGCAGAGTGGGAGACGCCGCCCTGCTTGGGGGCAGGTCCAGGCGTCTGCGGTGTTTCGAGGAGTCTGCAGGTGCTGGGGTACTTGGTGGACAGCCTTGTAGGTGCCTGTGTGGACCAGGTGCTGCGTGTGGGGCACAGCGGGGCAACGGAGGCCCATGGGTGACAGGGGGCATCCTGGGCTCCACAGGGCGGGTCTGCTTCTGGTTTCCGGGTGCCGGCCCCCTTCCTGTGGGCTGGCTCTGCGGTCTGCTCACCCCCCAGCTCCCAACCCCCTACAGAGGGGTTTTCTGCCAGACCTGTGTCTGGGAAACTGACTCCAGGTTCTTAGGGGTCCTGGGCAGACCTGACACTCAGTGAGTGTGAGTTTGTGAGCATGTGTGAGTTTCAAGGCTCACAGACTTGAAATGTGACGCAGACTCCCGGGGCTGGGTCCCACCGCCTTCCCCACCCTGGGCTGTGGATGGCGGCTTCCCTTGAAATGTGAGGCAGACTCCTGGGGCTGGATCCCACCCCCTGCCCCACCCTGGGATGTGGATGGCGGCTTGTCCTTGTCCTGTCCTTGAGCAGACTCTGTGAGCGTGCGTGTGTCTCTTTGCAGGGTTGAATCAGCCTGCGACTTGCTGGTTTTGCCCCGAGTCACGGCCTGGTGGCCCTTCCCTCTGGCTGCTCTGGGGCTCAGTCACGTGCGAGGGCCGTGGCCGGCACAGTGGCTCCACAGGGGACGGGCCATCGGAGCGCCTGTCTTGGGCCCTGTGTTGGATGCTGGCGCTGTCGGGACGGCCCCCACAAGGGAGTGGCGGTGGGGTGGGCAGCTCAGTGCCTGGTGGTCGTGCTGACCTGGCCCTGTCTGGTGGGCACCGGAGGGCGGCGGCCTTGGCTGTCTGCCCGCCCTGGGCCTTGAGTGGCGTCTTCTGGTTTCAGTTTGTGCGTCCCTGGTGTCTGGTGGGATTGGTTTTCCCGCAGTCACTGGGCATTTGGGTCTCAGGTAACCCTGTGCGCTTTCCCTCCTGTTTTGTTCTTGTCAGTGGGCAAGGTCTCCATGTGTCGGGAGGTTCCGTGCCCACCGTGCCGGCTGTTTCTTGTGGTGCTGCTGATGAAAGCCGGTTTTTAACTACAGCACCTCTGTGTTTATCAGTCTTTCTTGTCAAAATGTGCATTTTTCCGTTTAATCAATTCTAGCACAAGGATAATGGTTTTGCCTTTACTTCCTCTGAAGCTTATACAATTTGTTTTTCATATTTAAGTCTTTCAATCACCTGGAGTTGATGTCTGTGTATGGGGAGGGTGGAGTGTAATATGCTACTTCTCGCTGTTGATATGACAGATTGTCCCCGGGCGCTGGACTGAAAATTCCCTCTCTACAGACCTGCGGTGCCAGCTGTGCGATAAGCGCGGTATCTGTGCAGATTCTCTGGGTCAGTTTTTCTATTTCTGTGTGGAGTCGCACCCTGATTTCCACAGTCATTCTAACTGTTGATACTGTTCAGGGCAGGTTGCTCCATTGCTGCCCCTTAGGTGCGGCCTGGGCACTCTGGCCTCTGTTGCTGCAACTTGAGAGCCCCGCCTGTCACTCGGGCTGAGACTGGCCCCCACCCCGTGTTACCGTGAGGCTCAGCCGTGCCATCCTCACCAGTCTTCTGCCCACGAGACTGTAGGCTTCTCTGTTGACGGCTCTTTAATGTCTTTCCACAGGTTTGTAATTTTCTCCATAAATATTTTACATATCTTTATTAAGTTAGATATGTAAAATACTTATGTAAATATGTAAAATATTTTAACAAAAATGAAAACTTTTTTTTTTGCTGCTTTTGTAAATAGTACCATTATTAATGGGACAGGTGCTTCCCAGCTGGCACCTGCCTGCCAATGCAGGAAACAGCAGAGATGTGGGTTCAGTCCTTAGGTGGGGAAGATCCACTAGAAGAGGAAATGGCAACCCTCTCCAGGATTCTTGCTGCCTGGAGAATCCCCATGGACAGAGGAGCCTGTCCATAGAGTCACAAAGAGGCGGACAGGGCGGAGGCGACTTAGCACACACGCGCATTAATGGAGCACGGTACCTGTTCCAAGTCTTTGTTGCTGGTGCTCACGTGCATGCACGACTGCTTGTTCTAGGAAGGAAAGTGCAGGTTTTACGTAATATTTGCGTCTTATTTTTAAACTTCTTGAATGTGGGAAATTCCAAAGAGAAGAGTAGACACGGTGGCGTCATGAACCCAGCACTGGCCCGTGGATGTGGGGGTCACGCCCCAGGCCGGCCCAGCGCCACCTGTGCGCTCGTGACCCCCTCCCCCAGACATCGGCACGTCTCCTTTGTGACCGTCTCAGCGCGGGCCTCCTTTCCGTGCCCAGGTGTCGTCCAGTTGCAACTGGGGCTTCCTCCCACCCCCGAGTTCCGGGAGGGCTCCCGACGAGAGGCACACGTCGCTGCTGATGGTGCCTTTCCGTCTCCCCAGGCCTCTGGTGCTCCCCTTTTAGTTTTCCTCTCTTTCTTTTGTCCCTGCATTTGAGCTTTTCCCTGTGGAACGTAGCTGAGTTCTGGCCACTGACAGTCACTGATGAAGGGTCCTGCCGTGTTGCCAAAGTCTTTCTATCAATTGTAATCATTTGTTGAGTCTTGAGTTTTCTGTATGCTGCTGCTGCTAAGTCACTTCAGTCGTGTCCGACTCCGCGTGACCCCATAGACGTCAGCCCACCAGGCTCTCCTGCCCCTGGGATTCTCCAGGCAAGAAAACTGGAGTGGGTTGCCATTTCCTTCTCCAATGCATGAAAGCGAAAAAGTGAAAGTGAAGTCGCTCAGTCGTGTCCGACTCTTAGTGACCCCATGGACTGCAGCCCACCAGGCTCCTCCATCCATGGAATATAGACAGTGTCATTTATGAATAATGACAGCGTTCACCTCTTCTGTGTCAACGCTTTTATCTTTTATGTGTTTTTCCTTCTGCCCTGAGCCCACCGGAAGCTCTAGTTCAACTCTGAGTAGAAATGGTGATTGTGGCCTTTCTTTTGTTATTGTTATTTTATTTTCTATTATCATTACTGTTATTTTATTTTCTATTATTTTTTCCAGGCTGCACTGTGCGGCTTGTGGGATCTTAGTCCCTTGAGCAGAGACAGAACCCATGCTCCCTGCACTGGGGGCACAGAGTCCTAACCACTGGCCTGCCAGGGAAGTCCCGGAGACTGTGTTCCCTTTCCTATTATTATTATTTTTTTTTAGGCTGTGTCGTGTGGCATGTGGGGTCTTAGTCCCGCTGATTGTGTTCTTTGTAAGTTTTTGGAAGAACGAGATTGCTCCTGTCTGGTGTCTGGGATTTCGCTGTAAAACAGCCTGCCCCGGGAGGGCCTGGAGCTCCTCTGTGGACGGCCCGTTACTCGTGCCATCCGTGACAGCTGTCCAGGCTCTCTGCTTCTTCTTCGGTCAGCTTGCTGTGTTTCTGTGGATGCGTGTCTGCTTTTCTGAACGTTCACATTGACTGAAGTAGCACCGTATGCAGTCGCATGTTACCCAGTGGGACCTGGGCAGCGTCACTGTGTGGCCAGGGCGCGGCCACGAGGGCAGCGGCCCTGGTTCTCACCACCTGCTCTGCCATGATCCAGCTGGCCCCGGCCACCGGAAAATGGACAGGGTTAGGCTCCCCTCTGGTGCGGGGGAGACGGAGCGAATTAACAGGCGGAGCTCTGCGCCTGTCCTTTCACTAGCGTCCTCGGCCCCTGGATCTCAGCCCCCTTGGCCCCCTCTTTTATTCCTAATGTTGTTTAATTGTTGCTCCCAATTTTCTTGTTTTGTCATCAACATCGACAGACTTGTGGCAGCTTTATAAACCCCTCCAGAGGGCTGACTTAATTTTCTGAATCTCTATTAAAAGGGAGGGGAAGTCGCTCAGTCGTGTCCGACTCTTCGCAACCCCATGGACTACAGCCCACCAGGCTCCTCCATCCGTGGGATTTTCCAGGCAAGAGTACTGGAGTGGGGTGCCATTGCCTTCTCCAATGTTGTCAGAAAATAATAATATGTAAAGCAGAATGCTGCTGCTAAGTTGCTTCAGTCGTGTCCGACTCTGTGTGACCCTGTAGACGGCAGCCCATCAGGCTCCTCTGTCCCTGGGATTCTCCAGGCAAGAATACCGGAGTGGGTTGCCATTTCCTTCTCTAATGCATGAAAGTGAAAAGTGAAAGTGAAGTCGCTCAGTCGTGTCTGACTCTTAGCGACCCCATGGACTGCAGCCCACCAGGCTCCTCTGTCCATGGGATTTTCCAGGCAAGAGTACTGGAGTGGGGTGCCATTGCCTTCTCTGTCTCTATTAAAACCCTGTTTTAAAATCTGATGGATTTCTTTCTGCCCACATTTTTACTGTTTTCCCCCTTCTTTCTTTGAGTTGATGCTGTTTCATTTTCCTAACTGCTAAGATCATTCATATCCAGTTTTTATTCATTTCTGATAAAAGCATTGCCATTATAAATGTCCAAATAGTCATGGTTTTAGTTGAATCTCACAATTCAAAAATATATAGCGTTTTAAAATTAATGTTTAGTTGTAAATATTTAATTTCCCTTGTGAATTCTTCTTTAACCCAGGATTTATTTAGAATTGTAGTTCATTTTCGAACATGTGTATTTCTTCCTAGTTCTCTTTGGAAACTGATTTCTATATTAATTGCATTTCTGTCAGAAAAGAATCTGCATTTGCTGACAGCTGTTGAGACTGGGGCTGCTTCTGGTGTGCTGGGTGTGATTCTGGGGATGACCAGCAGGGCTGCCAGGGAGGCAGGCTGGGGCTCCAGGCCAGGATGGAGGGGCTCCACTGAGACCCCAGGTGTGGGAGCAGCTGTGATCGCCACTGCCTGTCGCGTGCCAAGCCCTGTGTGTTACGGGTTACTCGGGGACCGTAAAGTTAATTATGCAGAGATTAGGGTGGGCTCTTGCCGTAAAGTCCCATCACAAATGCAGCAAAAAGCCACGTGGGAGGTTATCATGTAAAGAACTCACATAAATGGAAGGAAAGCTCCCAGATCTGCATACAGACAGGCCAAGTCTGTAAAGAGAGAGGGGTGGCTCACAGACCGTGAGAAGGTACCCGGAGAGTTGGATGTGAACTTGGCCCTTCTCCTGTGGCTCAGCGGCAAGGGGTGGGGGGTGGGCTCATTTGCGGGGGAGGGCACCCTGCTCCCTGCCTCCTCCGGACTCCCTCCTTCCCTCTGTCTCGGCCCTGCCACGCCTCTTTGTTAGGGAACCATCAAGGGATACTGGCAGAGATGTTTGCCACAGGGGATGTGAGGCAGAAACGCCGTTGCTCCCCAGCTCAGGGAGACAGTGTGAAGGGCTGTGGTCTGGAATGGGGTGTGAGGCCATCCTGTGGATCCTGGGAGAGTGCCGGGCACCCGCCCGCGTCCCAGTGGGATGGGATGGACATGGCAATTGAGGCAGGAGATCCCCCATCTTTGCTTCTCATTGCCTGAGACCTCACCCCTGAGTGCTGATAGAGTTTCCCTCGTGATGCGTGGTGGTAGATGATCTTTATTGTTTTCTGTAATAATTGCCTGCATTTGCATTTACATTGTGCCCCCAGAGATCAGAGTTCACATGATTCTGGAGAGCAGACCAGACTGGCTCTCCACGGGTGTCTGGGGACCTTGCTGGGCATTGGGGGGAGGTGGGCTGGGCCTGGACTTGTGCTGACCGGATGCCAGTGTGGTGAGGGCATCGAGCGCCTCTGGCCCCTTGCACCCTATGAAGCCGGTGGTGGCCCCGTGGCGGGGCCTGGGCCGCTGTGCCCCCTCCTTACATAGTGCTCTCCGGGCAGCAGTCCCCAGGGCTGGGCTGTCTGCCTGTAGGGGAGCCTGGGCAGGAGCCTGGGGTGAAGGCCCTGCCTGCAGGCTCTCCCGGAAGCCCTGGGGAAAGAGGGATGGACTTGTCAGGCCCTGCCCTCTGAAGAGCTGGGCTGTCCTGGACCCGCAGACACGCTCCATGGGAGGCCTTTTCTGCAAACAGGCTGCTGCTGCAAGAGCTCAGTGCTGAAGCTCTGGACCTCGCTTGCCCTCGACATGGGCAGACTTCTCCTCCAGGGCAGACTTCTGGACAGTGCAGCCCCTGCCGAGCGCCCGGGCTGTGGTACGTGGTCTCGGCCTGGCATCACCGCCTCTTTTGATTCTGAAGAGCTGTGCACAGGAAGCAGCTTGGTTCCAGAGGTGTCCATCTGTCTTAACGACACATGTCTTCGGGCTCAGGAATTCTAGCAAACCTGTCCAGGAAGTGTTTCTGAATAAATGAAAATTATCAGAGAGGAAACTGCGTCCTCCCTAGGGGCCCCCCATCGCTCCTCGGCTTGGCAGCGAGTATCAAGGGAACTGATTTTGTTTTCATTCTCACTTCTGATACACTGTGAATGATGATTTTATAAAATTCAGTGCCATGGCCCCGTGCTGGTGGTGCAGAGATGTCAAATTGCCGCGAGCGTTCCCAAGGCCTTATTCTCCATTTTTGCATGTTGCTCTGCACTGGTCAAAGTCCTGGCCTGGTTGGGGGCCACACCTGAGGCTCTACTGTAAGGAGTTTCGTACTGGCTTGGAATCACCTTTCAGAAGAACCTGGGTGCAGAAAAAGAATATCTGAAGTTCTGGACTTGGTGCTGGCTTTCAGCAAAAGGGGGTGTTTGGGGGGTGTGGCAGTCAGGGAGGGCTTCCTGGAGGAGGTGGGTCTGAGCAAGCTCTTGGTGTGGGTGCTTGGAGGGCCTGGCGCACCTGCTGTCCTGTGTGAGAGCCTTGCTCCACCAGAGGTGCCCCAAGCCGGGCAGGGGGGCTTAACCGAGACTGTCCCTTGCTGTCTGTAGAGTGCGCAAAGTGTTGGACCAAGTACGGAATCCGCCATTTCCCCTGCCCATCGCCAGAGAGCAGCCTGCAGGACCCCTGTGTGGGTGAGGATGGGGACGGTGACCTGGGGCCAGCTGGCACCCCCAGAGGCCCGAGGGCCAGGAAGCGAGGTACTTCTGCTGGGATGCTGGGTCTCGGGGTCCCAGGGAAGGCCATGCAGAAATGCCGAGCCCTAAGGTGGGAGGGTCAGTGGGTGGGGAATAGACTCCCAGGGGCTTCGGCCGGGGAGGCTGGGGAGCTGGAGCAGGAGTCCTGGCTTGTCTCCACCTTCACCTGCACTAGCCCTTTCCTTCCCTGAGGACAGCTGATGGTGTGGCGGGGCTGGACCAGGGATGTTGCCAGGCCGTCAGGGCCCTGTGGGCTCCAGGGAAGATGCTGGCGCTGCAGGACGGAGAGGCAAGGGCTGGCCCAACTCCTGTGGCCCCTGGGCCCAGAGCCTGCATCTGCCTTGCAGGGGTGGCTGGGGGGCTGGCAGGAGAGTGTAGGGGCCTTGGTGTGCCCTTCAGGGGGACCCTGTGTGGGAAGGGCAGCCATGGCTAGGACTCAGCCAGCTGGGCAGAGGTCAGCGGCACCCGAAGTCGTCTTCTTGGTCAGGACTTCTGGCATGTCAGCGGTTATTGCTGTCCCCGGGCCAGCCCTGGCCCTGGCCCCAGAGGGCCTGCTCCTTGTGATGGGATGGCTGCCCCACCTTCTCACACCTTGTACCTGACATCAGCTGCCGGAGGCAGTAGGGCCGGGGAGGGCCTTTCTGGAGACAGATGGGCACCAGGGCCCAGAAGCGAGGTCCCTCACAGCTCCGCACTCAGCCAGGCAGTGGCAGGGCCAGGACTCAGACCCACGCCTCTGGACACCCAGTAGGGAAGCAAGTACTGTTGTGAACTGGAAGCCAAAGAGGAAGCTCCCTGGGAGCCACCACCGCCCTCGCCAGGGCCTTAAACACCCGCCTTTTGGTGCCTTTCCAGGGCCAGGGGTCACGTCTGACGGCAGTGGGACACCAGAGCCCACCTTGCTGCCTGCTGGCCCGCAGAAGGAGCTGGCTACACGGGCCCGTGGCCATGTGGCCAGCACCACCCGGGCCAAGAAGAGGAAGCCCAACTTCTGCCCGCAGGAGACGGAGGTGCTGGTGGCCAAGGTCAGCAAGCACTACCAGCTGCTGTTCGGCACCGGGCTGCCGCGGGCTGAGCCCGCCCGCAGGTACCGCGTGTGGAGCCGCATCGTGCAGGCGGTCAACGCGCTGGGCTACTGCCGCCGCGACCTCGCGGACGTCAAGCACAAGTGGCGGGACCTGCGGGCCGTAGTGAGGCGCAAGCTGGGCGAGCTGCCGGGGGCGCCCCAGGCCCTGGCCCTCACGCCCCTGGAGCAAGCTGTGGCCAAGACCTTCTCCTGCCAGGCCCCGCCCTCAGAGGGCCTCGGCCCTGAGCCACACAGAGGTGAGTTCCTTGCCCAGCTCGGCTGGCAGGAAGCTCGTGGCCACCAGTGGCCGCCCCCCCCCCTTCCCCATGATCTCTGGATCCTTCTGTATTTCATCCTCGGCTCCTTCACTCCTGCTGCCCGATGGGCCCCTCGAAGCCCCAGGCACCCAAGGGCTCGTGCCTCCCTCAGGGTCGAAGAGGGGAGCCGGGCAGAGACAGGACGCAGCTCTCTCTGCAGGGCACTGAGTTCCTGCCTTCGGGTCATGACCCAGAGCAAGAAAGACGTGTTCTCCGGGCAGCATCCTAGCAGCGCTAACCCTGGTTCCTCCCTGGTTCTCTTCCTCTTGCTGGTTCGGCGTCCAGGAGAGGCCTCGCCCGGGCTGGGCTGGCCCCGAGGCATCAGGGTGGGCGGGTGGGGACCTGAGGCCCTGGTTACCTCCATCCTCCTGGGCAGACCCCACCCTGGCCTTTCCGGGGCATTGCTCTCGTTGGGCCCAGCACTTGGGGGCGGTGGCCGGCGTCAGGACAGGCCAGCCGCCTGGCGCCTAGAAAGCACTGGGGCTGCACTGCGTGTGGACGGGCACCATCCCGACTGCCTACGGCCCCCGCGGGATGGCCATGTGAGGCCGTTGGGGCTGCAGCCATGGGGCCAGGAGGGGCAGGGCGCCCAGACCCCGCGCCGGTCCCGCTGCGGTCACGTCTCCTGCCACCCTGGGGCTGGGCTGGCTGGAGCAGGGGCGGCGGCGGGTGCAGGCCCCCTCCAGACCGGCCAGCCCACTCTTGCCCCCAGCCTGTGTGAGGTTTGCGGGCTGCTGTCCTTCAGCGCCGGCTCCCTCCCTATGCCACTGTGCTCGAGGACTGACCAGAGGTGTGGGTGTTGGCAACTCGTCCTGCCCATGCTCAGGAGGGCATACTTGGCAATCCATGCCCTGTCCATTCTGGGGGCAGGCTCCTCTCCGGCGGAGGAAGAGCGTGGGAATGTCTCTGTGTGGATACGCAGCCTTGCTTTCTTGGGGGTTTGGATGAATTCCCGAGTCGGATTGCTGGTCCCATGTGAGAGTGAGTTCAGCTGTCAGCAGCTGCTGCCCCGTCGTCCACAGTGGTTGAATGAGCTCAGGCCTCTGCATCCTTGGTGGTGGTCACCCTGATTCCCGCCTCCCTGGGCTGATGGGGGAGGGCCCTTACTGCAGTGTCAGCCTGCTCCAGGCAGGGGCTCATCTTGCGCTTTCTATCCGTCCGTCTGACCTTCTTCCCAGCAGTGTCTGCTGACCCCCGCGTCCCTCTCCTGGCCTGTTGTGTGCTGCCACTCAGTCTTGATTCTGGAGGCGAGGGATCCACCAGACCCCTGTATTGTCTCGCTGTGGTCCTCGCTGCGTTTATGCTTGAGCCTGGTGGGTTTGGGGTCGAGGTTCCGTAGATATCCAGTCTGGCACTGTTGGAGGAATGTGGAATGAGCCAGCGCCCCGTTCTCGTGTTTTGATCCGTGTCACTGCTTTTTCAGCCCTTGCCGTCTGATTATGGAGACTATAAGTCAGTCTTGAAGTGAGTGGGTGATCATTTCCTCCTGTTTTCTGAAAGGGTTTCTGTAGAATTGGTATTCTCCCCTTAACTGTGTGGCCACCATCCGAGATGGCATTCTTTCTCTGTGGGAAGAGTGTCACCACGGTCCCTTTACCAGCCTGTGCCGCCTGCTCTGCTGCAGCGAGCTGCACGGTCGGGTGTCTTTCCGGGGCCTCGCCCGTTGATCTGAGTTGACAGAGGCGCTGGCCCCACTTGTTCCTGAAGGTCCTGTCATCCGAACACCTGTAGGACCTGTAGTGAGAGCTCCCCTTCACTTCCTGTTGTTGCTAATTGGTGTCTTTTCCATTTGTTCTCTGATCCGGCTGCAAGTCTTTTAGTTTTATTGATTGCTTCAAAGAGCCAGGTTTTGATATCATCAATTTTCTCTATTTACCCATGCCAATTTAATTGATTTCTGCTGACCTTTAATGTTTCCTTCCTACGTCGGGGTTAATCTGTTTCTGTCGGATCATTGACTGGGGACTTCTTTTCTAATGTAAATATTTATTGCTATAAATTAGGCTTGCCCCATAACTTTATTTACATGCATTTGTATATTACTATCTTTTCATTCAGTTTACAACATTTTCTAATTTTCTTGGTGAGTTTTTTCTTTTACTAAAAGCATCACTATGAACAAAGCTAGTGGAGGTGATGGAATTCCAGTGGAGCTATTTCAAATCCTAAAAGATGATGCTGTGAAAGTGCTGCATTCATATGCCAGCAAATTTGGAAAACTCAGCAGTGGCCACAGGACTGGAAAAGGTCAGTTTTCATTCCAATCCCAAAGAAAGGCAATGCCAAAGAATGCTCAGACTACTGCACAATTGCACTCATCTCACACGCTAGTAAAGTAATGCTCAAAATTCTCCAAGCCAGGCTTCAGTAATACGTGAACTGTGAACTTCCTGATGTTCAAGCTGGTTTTAGAAAAGGCAGAGGAATCAGAGATCAAATTGCCAACATCTGCTGGATCATCAAAAAAAGCAAAAGAGTTCCGGAAAAACATCTATTTCTGCTTTATTGACTATGCCAAAGCCTTTGACTGTGTGGAGTACAACAAACTGTGTAAAATTATGAAAGAGATGGGAATACCAGACCACCTGACCTGCCTCTTGAGAAATCTGTATGCAGGTCAGGAAGCAACAGTTAGAACTGGACATGGAACAACAGACTGGTTCCAAATAGGAAAAGGAGTACGTCAAGGCTGTATATTGTCACCCTGCTTACTTAACTTATATGCAGAGTACATCATGAGAAATGCTGGACTGGAAGAAACACAAGCTGGAATCAAGATTGCTGGGAGAAATATCAATAACCTCAGATACGCAGATGACACCACCCTTATGGTATAAAGTGAAGAGGAAAGCCTCTTGATGAAGGTGAAAGAGGAGAGAGAAAAAGTTGGCTTAAAGCTCAACATTCAGAAAACTAAGATCATGGCATCTGGTCCTATCACTTCATGGGAAATAGATGGGGAAACAGTGGAAACAGTGTCACACTTTATTTTTGGGGGCTCCAAAATCACTGCAGATGGTGACTGCAGCCATGAAATTAAAAGACGCTTATTCCTTGGAAGGAAAGTTATGACCAACCTAGATAGCATATTCAAAAGCAGAGACATTACTTTGCCAACAAACGTCCGTCTAGTCAAGGCTCTGGTTTTTCCTGTCGTCATGTATGGATGTGAGAGTTGGACTGTGAAGAAGGCTGAGCACCGAAGAATTGATGCTTTTGAACTGTGGTGTTGGAGAAAACTTTTGAGAGTCCCTTTGACTGCAAGGAGATCCAACCAGTCCATTCTGAAGGAGATCTGCCCTGGGATTTCTTTGGAAGGACTGATGCTGAGGCTGAAACTCCAGTACTTTGGCCACCTCATGTGAAGAGTTGACTCATTGAAAAAGACTCTGATGCTGGGAGGGATTGAGGGCAGGAGGAGAAGGGGACGACAGAGGATGAGGTGGCTGGATGGCATCACTGACTCGATGGACGTGAGTCTGAGTGAACTCCAGGAGTTGGTGATGGACAGGGAGGCCTGGCGTGCTGTGATTCATGGGGTCGCAAAGAGTCGGACACGACTGAACTGAACTGAATGGTTATTTGGAAGTGTGTTGTTTTTCAAATAATTGTCTATTTCCAGGTCTCTTTCTGCTGCTACTGCTGCTGCTGCTAAGTCGCTTCAGTCGTGTCCGACTCTATGCGACCCCACAGATGGAAGGTCATCAGGCTCCCCCGTCCCTGGGATTCTCCAGGCAAGAACACTGGAGTGGGTTGCCATTTCCTTCTCCAATGCATGAAAGTGAAAAGTGAAAGTGAAGTTGCTCAGTCGTGTCCAACTCTTAGCAACCCCATGGACTAGAGCCTACCTGGATCCTCCATCCATGGGATTTTCCAGGCAAAAGTACTGGGGTGGGGTGCCATTGCCTCTGCTATTGATTCCTAATTTTGTTGTGGTCAGAGAATATGTTGTGCATGATTCCAGCTGTTTTCAGCTCATTGGGAGTCGCTTTGTAGACCGAGGTATTGGCAGCCTCCGTGGGCTCTTTGTGCGTCTGATGAGAACGTGCGCTCAGCTAGGGGGGAATGTCCTAGAATGTCCTAGAACGTCATTCAGTTACGTTCCTGGAGAGCGCTGATGGACAGCCGCTCCGTCTGCTCCTCCTGCTCCCCGGGGAACGCCCGGCAGCCTCTGTTCCACCGATCTCTGCTCTGTGTTTTCAAGCTGTGACGTGAGGCGCACCCTGAGAGTCTTTTGTCGTCTTCATCAGTTGTCCCTGGTGTTGTAACAACGTCCACCTGGTCCCTGGTTGGACCTGTTGTCCTCTGTCTGATGTCAGTGTGGCCGCTCCAGCTGGCTCATGACTGCTGTCACGTGACACGCTGTCCACTCCTCTAATGTATAAGCCGTATCTTTCTGTACCTAATGTATGAGCCGTAACTTCCTGGAATGTGAAGTCAAGTGGGCCTTAGGAAGCATTGCTACATGAACAAAGCTAGTACAGACGATGGAATTCCAGTTGAGCTATTTCAAATACTGAAAGATGATGCTGTGAAAGTGCTGCATTCATATGCCAGCAAATTTGGAAAACTCAGCAGTGGCCACAGGACTGGAAAAGGTCAGTTTTCATTCCAATCCCAAAGAAAGGCAATGCCAAAGAATGTTCAAACTACTGCACAATTCTACTCATCTCACACGCTAGCAAAGTAATGCTCAAAATCCTCCAGGCCAGGCTTCAACAGTATGTGAGTTGTGAACTTCCAGATGTTCAATCTGGATTTAGAAAAGGCAGAGGAATCAGAGATCAAATTGCCAACATCTGCTGGATCATCAAAAAAAGCAAGAGAGTTCCAGAAAAACATCTATTTCTGCTTTATTGACTATGCCAAAGCCTTTGACTGTGTGTATCACAACAAACTGTGTAAAATTATGAAAGAGATGGGAATACCAGACCACCTGACCTGCCTCTTGAGAAATCTGTATGCAGGTCAGGAAGCAACAGTTAGAACTGGACATGGCACAACAGACTGGTTCCAAATAGGAAAAGGAGTGCGTCAAGGCTGTATATTGTCACCCTGTTTATTTAACTTATATGCAAAGTACATCATGAGAAATGCTGGGGTGGAAGAATCACAAGCTGGAATCAAGATTGCTGGGAGAAATATCAATAACTTCAGATATGCAAATGATACCATCCTTATAGCAGAAAGTGAAGAAGAACTAAAGAGCCTCTTGATGAAGGTGAAAGAGGAGAGTGAAAAGTTGGCTTGAGGCTCAACATTCAGAAAACTAAGATCATGGCATCTGGTCCCATCACTTCATGGAAAATAGATGGGGAAACAATGGAAGCAGTGTCAGACTTTATTTTTTTGGGCTCCAAAATCACTGCGGATGGTGACTGCAGCCATGAAATTAAAAGATACTTGCTCCTTGAAAGAAAAGTTATGACCAACCTAGACAGCATATTAAAAAGCAGAGACATTACTTTGCCAACAAAGGTCTGTCTAGTTAAAGCTGTGATTTTTCCAGTAGTCATGTATGGATGTGAGAGTTGGACTGTAAAGAAAGCTGAGTGCCGAAGAATTGATGCTTTTGAACTATGGTGTTGGAAAAGACTCTTGAGGGTCTCTTGGACTGCAAGGAGAGCCAACCAGTCCATCCTAAAGGAAATCAGTCCTGAATATTCATTGGAAGGACTGATGCTGAAGCTGAAATTGTAGTACTTTGGCCACCTGTTGAAGAACTGACTCCTTGGAAAAGACCCTGATGCTGGGAGGGATTGGGGGCAGGAGGAGAAGGGGACGACATAGAATGAGATGGCTGGATGGCATCCCCGACTCAATGGACATGAGTTTGAGTGAACTCTGGGAGCTGGCGATGGACAGGGAGGCTTGGGGTGCTGTGGTCTGTGGGGTCGCAGAGTCGGGCACGCCTGAGCAACTGCATTGAGCTGAGCTGGGCCTGTTGTGTCCGGCGTGCTCTCGAGTTTGCCTCTGTCCTATCTGACGTCTCTCCTGTGGACTGAGCGGGTCAGCAGAGCTGTCCTTGACCTTAAGGGGACGATGGAGTGGCTCTGAACCCGAGCTCCAGTGTGGTGCCTGCTGGCCACGTGGGGCCGTGGTGCATGGCCGGCTGTAGATGGCTTCTCTCTGGTGTTGAAACCTGTGTGTTTAGGGATGAATCTGCCACTTTGATGGTTGCTCTGTTTCCCCCGTGTTCTTGTTTCTTTTCTCTCTTGTCCGTCCTTTCTTGAGAGTGACCGAGCGTAGTGTAGTATTGTACGTGACCTCTGCTGTGGGCTCACAGGTGTTTCTGATGGCGGTGGCTTGCAGCGAGTGACAGGTGTTTTTAGCGTCCCCTCACGGAGCAGCCTTGCCTCCCCCAGGTGTGTGAGCGCCTCCCTGGGCTCCCATCTGCGCCCGCTGCACACACACTGGCTGACAAGGTGTTCCTGGCGGTCCCTGCCCCCTGACTAGACCAGGAACGAGACAGGATGTCTCTGCCTGCCTTGGGCTTACCCACCGCACCCTTCAGCTCCTCCCGCAGATCCAGGGCCCCTTTGACCTGACAGACTCCCTTTAACGTTTCCTGTCCTGCATCTCTTTCCAGCGGGAAGAGCTTCTCTCAGCATTTTTTGCCTGACAATCAATTTTATTTTGCCTCTGTTTTTCAAATGTATCTCCACTGGGTATAGAATTCGGGTTGACTGGTTTTTCCTTTCTTTCAGCACTTAGAGGTGTCATTCCATGGTCCTTCGGTTTCCATGGTTTCTGAGGCTTCCGTTTTTCTGGGGAGTGGGCTTGGTCTCTTTGTCTTTCCCTCCATCCCCCGCTGAGCATCGCAGCCCCTGTTCCATCTCTGAGGCTCTGCCAGACCCCTGGGGGACAGAGCTGGGAGGAGGTGACTCTGTGTGAGCACGGTGGCCCTGGACTCCTGTAGGCTGCACAATGAAGGTGTGACCCCCTCCCTGTCTCCTTGCAGCCACCCAGATGGACCCAAGTGACCTCCAGGAGCTGTTCCAAGAGACGTCGGCCAACATCTTCCAAATCAACTCCAACGGTGAGTCTGTGCCTGGGCCTTGCCCTGCCCTTATCCGGGCATCGCAAGTGTATTGCAGGGGGTCAGGGTGACATGGGGTGGTGGGTGAACCCGTTAAGGTGCCCTCTCCCAGCCTGGGTGACTCAGGACTGTAGGCGGGGTGCAGTGTGAGCCCAGTGCTGTGGTCTCCGGCCAGGCTGTGACCTTGGCAGGTACCCTCCTGCCCCCATCTTCCCTCCCGCATCACACGCCTGTGACCTGCCCGACCCCTGGGGGGCAGTGTGTCGGAACCTCCCTCAGACCAGCAGGGCCCACTCACAGGTCACCGGGGCTGGGGGTGGGGGCGAGAGCCACACCCCACGAGGCCTGGGCTTGTCCTCAACCCCCGAGGGACACAGAGATTTGGATGCGAGGCAGGCAGGGTTCCCCATGCCCTCGTGGCAGGCGTTGGTGTTTGCCCCGAGTCCTGAGCTCTACCAGGTCAGAGAGTGCTGACCCCGGGAGGACGGCAGCCCCCTCCCCAGACCCAGGGAGGCCTCCTGGAGGCAGCTCCACAGAGCCCCTGCGCCCTACGCGGGCCTGGGCCCTGGTCCCAGACTATCTGGGGAGAAGGCTGGCCTGGGCCCTGCTGGAGTGTGACTGATGCTGTAGGGGTGGCAGGCTTGAGGCCTTGGCATCCTGGCTCCAGCAGGTGCAGGGGCATTCCTAGCCTCGGCACCCACGTCCCTGGGAAGAGGCAGGGTGGGTGGAGCACCCGAGTGGGGACCACCTGGTGGAGCCCTGGCTGCCCCTGACCCCGGCCCCTTCTCCCGCAGTGACTTCCTTGGAGCAGAGCCTCCAGTCCCTGGGGACGCCGGGTGACACACAGGAGCTGCGGGACAGCTTGTGAGTGTGTGCAGTGCCCGTGGGTGTGCACGGGTGTGCCCTGCACTGCCCAGCACACCACCCTCTCCGCACACCAGCCCCTCAGCTGGGTGGGCGCACGGGTGTCATTCCAGCAGGGGCTCAGCCACGTCCCGTGACACCCGTGTGACACACCCGTGCACAGGTGTGCTTCCAGGTGGCGGGGCTCATCCCTCACTCACACTTGCATACAACACACCAGAGCACACAGAGGGCCGCACACTTGTGAACACCCTGTGGGGACGCTACATGACACAGGCTGCTGTCGGCATGGCCACTGTGCAGGTGGTGGGCACGCAGGCTGGACAGGATGGGGCTGTGTGCTTGGGGTGGCCTCTGGGGGCCCCCCGGCTCTTCTCTCAGGCTGGGTCGGGCTGCTCTGGGATGAGGTTCTCTCCCTCAGGGTCAGGGCTCTGGGAGAGAAGGCAGGTCTCTGCTGCGGTCCAGCATGGCCAAGGCTGCCAGGCCCTTCTCAGGGCACCCTGGAGGCTACCGTGGGGCCACCCTGGAGCCCTGTGGGCTGTGATCCCAGCGTGGCTTGGAGTGGGGGCTCCCTAAGGAGGAGGCCTGCGTCTGAGCCCTTGACCCCTTTTCCTGAGCCATCCTGCATGGGAAGGGGTGCTGGGGGTGGTGGACCGCAAGGGCCGGGAGGGGCGCAGGCTGCTGCCAGGACCGCGTGTCTCTTCCTGGCATCGGTGTCCACAGGAGAGGCCAGGGCCTCTCTTCCGAGCGGCCTCCATCTTAAACCTGTCCAGCCCAGAGGAGGCACTGGGGCCTCTAGGTACTGGGGAGGCTGGGTGCTTGGGCAGAGCTTAGCCTGGTGCCCCAGTGGAGGGATGTAAGGACCTATCCCCCAAGCACCATGCCCAGACCCAAGGACCTTCTCGGTCCCGTTCCATGGCCGTCCAGCTTTGGCAGCACCCCCCCCCCCCCACATACCACCACCCCCTGCTCTGCAGGACTCCTGGGATGGAGGCTGCCCTGTAGTCTGTGGGCCATGTGGTGACTCCCTGACACCCCCACCATTGCTGTTGGCCAGACGAGCAGTCTGGGGCCCCCAGAGGAGAACCTGTCCTGTGGTGACATGTTTGACGGCCAGTCCCCGGGAGCAGGAACCCCAGGGACCAGTGCCTGCAGATGCCTCCTTGTCGGGTCTCAGCAAGTGCCCACCTTCAGCAGCTGCCCCGACCTGCCCCATGTCCCTGAGATCCCTGGCCGGCCTCTCGCAGGGCGTCTTACGGTTGGGGGACCCCAGACGGGTGCTTGGCTGCACTCCGAGGTCTGGGCTGGTCACCTATGGGCTCAGTGTTTTCTGCCCTGGTGATTCCTGATGCTCCGGAGTTAGCAGTTATGGCAGCAGAACAGGACTTCCTCAGGGCAGGACTCAGACCTGTCCTCGGCTCCTTGCATCCTGCCAACACCCTGGGGGGAGGAGGGCAGGCAGTGTTCTTCCCATTTTATGGAGGAGCGCTCTGTGGCTGCGACCGGACACAGGGCCAGGCCGCGCCTCTCGGTGGGCCCCACGCACCCCACACACCTGCTGGACCTCTCGGTGGGCCCCACGCACCCACCCATCCTCCCTGCTGTCCTCCTGTCAGTCCGCCCGTCCTCCCTGCCGTCAGTCCACGCACGCGCCCCGCCCATGTCTGCCCGCCCACCTGCCCGCCCTTCCGTCCTCCCTTCGTCAGTCCTTCCGTCCTCCCTGCCATCCATCCACGCACGCGGGCTGGGACCGCCCCGCCCACTGTCTGCCCGCCCACCTGCCCGCCCTTCCATCCTCCCTTCCGTCAGTCCGCCTGTCCTCCCTGCTGTCCGTCCACGCACGCAGGCCGGGACCGCCCCGCCCAGTCTCGGGGTCCAGAGCGAGGCACTGAGGGCCCTTGGCAGATTTGTGTGCCGTTCTGTTGTAGATTAGTCTTAGAGTCTCCTTTTTGAAGTGGCCTGCATTGTTTCCCGATTGTGGAAGTAGCAGATGCTCCCTGTGGGGACTTGGACTCCTGGGACGTCGGAGGAAGCGCTGGGAGAGTGTTTTGGTGTTTCCTTCCAGCCTCTCATGGGGAAGGCAGTGGCACCCCACCCCAGTACTTTTGCCTGGAAAATCCCATGGATGGAGGATCTTGGTAGGCTCCAGTCCATGGGGTCGCTAAGAGTCGGACACGACTGAGCGGCTTCACTTTCACTTTTCATTTTCATGCATTGGGGAAGGAAATGGCAACCCACTCCAGTGTTCTGGCCTGGAGAATCCCAGGGATGGGGAAACCTGGTGGGCTTTCGTCTATGGGGTCGCACAGTCGGACACGACTGCAGTGACTTAGCAGCAGCAGCAGCTAGCCTCTCAAGTCCACAGGCGTTTTGTAGAATTGCATTTGAGTGAATAGTGTTCTAGATCCCACCTTTGACGCCAGGGATTGGGGGTGCGCGTGCCCCGTCGCACACGGGGCCCACGCCCCTCAGGGGCGCAGACTCACTGACTGGCGTGTGTGGTGCTGAGCTGAGGAGCTCGGGCTCCTCCATCTTCAGCGTCAGGAACCACCACGAGAAAGTGTGGGCCTCCTGTGCTGCCACCTGGGGGCCCCTGGGGTGGTGTCCCTGGGCTCAGGCGGGTGCTTTTCCCCACCCTGGCCCAGTGGCCGCAGGGTGTCGTCACCGGTGGTCTGGAGAGGGGCACAGGCCCATCTCTGGACACCCCCTGCTCTCCCCGCAGCCTCAGCTTCCAGGTCCCCAACCTGCTTCATGCCTTGGCCGCCTGCACCCCCAGGTCCCCTAGCCCTCTTACCCTTTCTCCCCACGGGCGGCCCCTGACCAGACTGCCTACCCCGCTGGTCCTGGCCTTCCAGAGCCTTCCATGACCCCTGCCCTGGGGGAACCTGTGTATCTTCTGGACCATTAGCATTTTCAGATGACTTGAGACCAGTGCAGGGTTTTCAAGTCTGTGTTTGCTCCACATTGACAATTGCCAGATCTTTTATTTGGCCAAGAAAGGACATTTAAAAAAAAAAAACAAGTACACTATCATCCATTGGCCATTAAAAAAAGGCATTTCAGTGGTTGGGATCTGATCACAGGAGGAAAGACAGTCTTTCATATTGAGTAAGTATAGATAGTTTCACAAGAGGCTTACAGGGTTGAACCTGTTTTCATCTTACATGAGACGGGTGGGCTTGGTCGTCCCTGTCGCCCACCATGAGTGGCCCCGTGCCGCCCCCAGCATGGGCTCCCAGACTGGCCAAGGTGGCCCGGTCAGTGACGGTGGGGCTTGTTGGCGTCAGCCCAAGGGTACTGCTGGGCCCCTCGGGAAGGGCTGCTGAGTGGATGGTCCTTCCTGCCCCGTGGCCTCAGCTCTCCGCCGGACCATGTTTAGCCACATGCTGAGTTCCTGCCTTCTGCTCCTCAGTGTGGCCTGGCTGGGCCCCTTCCTGGTCGGGGTCAGCTCCTGCACCTGAGCCTTCAGCCCTCCCTCCATAGCCGCCGCTGCCTGTCACCCACTTTGTGTGTGATGCCACTGCTGGCATGGCCTACCTACCCTGTCCTGGCTCCACCTGTAGCCAGCCCGCCCCTCCTCTCGCAGACGTGCCAGACTGGGGCACTGGGCCCTGGGCTGCCTGTGTATCCGGCCTCAGAGCCCCTCCCTGGATGCAGAGGGTGTGAAGTGGGAGTCGAGGCTGATACTCTTTAAATACGATTATGCCACTTCAAAGGGACCGACCTTTGAATACCTCAGCACCTTTTTCAGTGCTTACTCGAGCTCTCCATGTGAGTGCATCTGGGGAATTCTGTTTCATTTGTCGCTGTCCCGAGACAGCACTGTGTTGTCTCAGTCACTGAAGCTTGTGGAGTCTAACATCAGCGTGGGTGTCCTCCAGCACTGCCCGTCTTTTCTGAGGTTGCCTTGCATACTTGCGATTGACGGGTTCTCTGGAGTCTGTCCCTGGGGCCAGGCCGGGGCCCTGCCCTTGCTTGGGCCTGTGAGCCCACAGGATGCCTGTGGACGGGGTCTGCCCGGAGTCACTCTGTTCACAGGGCCCGAGGTCAGCCTGGTTTTTTCAGCCGTCTGAGGTCACACTCAGAATCTTAAACCGAGGGTCTGGCAGAGACTTTGGGCCAGGCTTCCGTGTTCCTGGATCTGGAGCTGGGCCTCTCACTGTGGCCCCCGGAGGGAGGAGCTCTCCTCAGCACTGGGCCCGGGGCTGTCTCTGCGGCCACCCTGCTTCCTGGCCTCAACCAGTGCTGACCCCAGGGGCCCCTGCATAGGGAGGGCTCACGGCTGGGCCCAGGGGGTGCAGGAGCTGCGGCTGTGTGCAGGGGCCCTGGGGCCTGGGGACGCTGGCCTAAGCTTATGGCGTAACGTCTTCCACGCCTCACCTGCCCCCTCGGGTTGCTCCCTCTCGTCCGCCCCTCCCTGGGCCCGTCCGCTCCGTCTCCTCTGCCTGGTTTCCCCCTCCCCCGACGAGCCCCTGCCCACCCTGCTGTCTGCTGTGTCGTTGCCCTTTCCTGCTGCCTCTCCCCCATCTTCTCCCCCTGCACCCCCCGTGCCCGCCCCCCCAGGCACACAGTGCAGCAGGAGACCAACCGCACGATCGCGGCCAGCGCCGGCACCCTGAAGCAGACGGCCGAGCTTCTGCGGGGCTGCCCCCAGGTACGTTCCCGGGGACTGGAGGGCGGTGGGGGCCTGGGCAGAGGGTGGGGCGAAGGATGCCGAACATGCGGCCGCTCGAGTAGAGAGCACGGGTTCCACCATTTGCTGGGCACCAGCTCAGGCTGGACAGTAGTGCGGGTGCCCGGTGGCCCCAGGCCACGTGCCCTCAGAGGGCAGGTCTTGCAGAGCTGGTCTCACCAACTGTGGCCGGCCTGCTGCTGCCCCTGCGGCTGCCCCTGCGGCTCCTTCCTGCCTCTAGACTTGCGTGGGGTGCATGGTGGCAGTGAAGGCTGGGTTTGGGACTGGAGATGCAGGGCCTGGGGAGTGTCGCGGCCCTCCCAGTAGCTGATGGGAGGCCCTGGGGCAGGAGGGGCCTGGGAGCCTGTGTCTGAGTCCTGGTTCGAGGGCCTGAGACTGACACGGCTCCGGTGGTGCCGATGCTGCCTGCTGAGAAGAGGGTGGGGGCTCCTGGTGGTCCGGCCATGCCAGGATCTAGGGCCTGCCTTCCTGTTCCCTCATTCATCCGTATGTCCTGAGCGCTGGCTCTGTGCCAGGAGTCATTCTGAAACTAGGGTGCAGAGGTGAACAGGAGACGAGGTCTCGTTCCATCGGGAGGGCAGAGGCCGTGTGTGAGTGCTGAGGTGCTGGGGGGTGGATGGCCGGTTTGCTGCCTGTAGTTCTGATGTGGGTGTGAGACGCAGCCTTACCTGCGGTTAGGTGCTTCAGGGCTCGGCTCCACCCCCCACATGACCTTCAGCTCGGGCCTGAGACCTCCTGAGCTGTCAGGTCAGGTCAGCTCTCAGGGTTGTAACACCTCTCCCCAGAGTGGTTTGTCCTCGGGACCGGACCGGCATAGCCTGTGAGAGCTGCAGACCGCGTGGTTAGTGTGGACAGGGTGTGTGTGTGTGTGTGTGTGTGTCCTCTTGGTTAGTGTGGACGGTGTGTATGTGTGTGTCTGTCCTCGTGGTTAGTGCGGATGGTGTGTGTGTGTGTCCTTGTGGTTAGTGTGGACGGTGTGTGTGTGTATGTGTGTGGGTGAGTGACAGGCATAGCATGTGAGAGCTACAGGCCTCGTGGTTAGTGTGGACAGGGTGTATGTGTGTGTGTGTGTCCTCGTGGTTAGTGCGGACGGTGTGTGTGTGTGTCCTCTTGGTTAGTGTGGACGGTGTGTGTGTGTCTGTCCTCGTGGTTAGTGTGGATGGTGTGTGTGTCGTGGTTAGTGTGGACGGTGTGTGTGTGTCCTCATGCGTAGTGTGGATGGTGTGTGTGTGTGTGTGTGTGTGTCCTCTTGCGTAGTGTGGACGGTGTGTGTGTGTCCTCATGCGGACAGTGTGTGTGTCCTCATGCGGACAGTGTGTGTGTGCGTCCTCGTGGTTAGTGTGGACGACGTGTGTGTGCGTCCTTGTGGTTAGTGCGGATGGTGTGTGTTCGTGTGTATCCTCGTGGTTAGTGCAGACGGTGTGTGTGTGTGTATGTGTCCTTGTGGTTAGTGTGGACGGTGTGTGTGTGTATGTGTCCTTGTGGTTAGTGTGGACGGTGTGTGTGTGTGTGTGTGTCCTCGTGGTTAGTGCAGATTGTGTGTGTGTCCTCGTGGTTAGTGTGGACGGTGTGTGTGTGTGTGTGTCCTCGTGGTTAGTGTGGATGATGTGTGTGTGTGCGTGTGCGTGTGTGTGTGTGTGTGGATTGGGTGGACATGGTGTCCGTGGTGATGCTGGCTCTGCCCCCAGAGCCTTTGCTGGCCTTCGAGAGGATGGAGGTGGTGGTAAGCCCAGCTCTAATGACGGAGGGAGTGGAGATGCCTGTGAGGCTGGGGGTAGATGTGGTACAGGTGCCAGGTGGGCCGGGAGGGGCCTGGGAGTGTGCCCAGGGCTGGAGGCACGGCAGGGATGGGACGTGGCCTCAGCCGACTGTTGAAGCTCCATTGTCTCTTTGCAGCAGGAGCGTCTTCAGCTAGACCGCCTGAAAACTCAGCTATCAGACGCCGTCCAGCGCTATGGAGTGGTGCAGAAGGTGAGGCCCCACATAGATGCCCTCAGCACCCGCCCTGGGCCAGTCCCATCCCCCAAAGCAGCGGGGGGCCGCCTTGCAGACCTTTGACGGTTACCAGGACCCGGCTGGTGTGACCTCAGTTTGTGTGCAGTGAGGGACATTTTCCTCTGGAGTGCTGCCCCGGAGGGTCCTTGCAAAAGCTCCCTGGAGGTGGGAAGACAGGTGTCTCTGTCCCTCCGCCCCCGCCCAAGTGTGTGGGAAGAGGCCGTCCAGCAGATTGTCCCCCTGGGGCCACCCAGCCAGGCTCCTGGTTTTCCAGAGTCCTTGGGCAGCTCCGTTCTCTCGGAGCTGAGAGTGCGCTTCACTGTTGGTCATTGTCCAGTATTTTGTGTTTATCTGACCATTTCTTCTCTCTTGCCCACCTTTTCTGTTCTCCCCATCTCCCTTCTCTTGTACTTTATCCAACAGAAAATTGCAGAGAAGTCCAGAGCACTGCTTCCCACGGCACAGAGGGGCGGCAAGCAGCAGGTAGGTGCTGAGTATTTACTGTGGTCAGTGGGTGTTAGGGGACAGCATAGAATCCATGCCCTTGGGACTCCAGGGAAGGGCAGGGAGGATCAAGGTCTTACTGTATAGCACAGAGAGCTATATTCTATTCATAGATTTAAATATGTATGTGAGAAAGGAAGTGTGAAAATCAGTGATCCAATTCTCAACCTCAAGTAGCTAGAATAACAACAAAAAATTAAATCCAAAGAAAATACGTAGGAAAAAGCAGAAACCAATGAAATATAAAATAGGTGCACAGTAGACAAACTCAACAAAGTGAAAGGTCAGTTCTTTACAATGAGTAATGAAATTAAGTCCTACAAGATTAATCAAAATAGAGAAAATACAAATTACTAGTATCAAGAATGAAAATACATATATTATTAAAGCTTCTAAAAATGAAAAAAGTAATAAGATAATATGAGCAACTTATGCCTATCCATTTAACAACTTAATGAAATACAAATTTTTAAAGAAAATGTAACTTACCAAGATGTGTAAAAAACATGGAAAGTGCAGTATTTATTAAAGAAATGGAATCCATAATTTAAAAACATCCTAGCAATGAAACTTCAGACCAGATGGCTTTAGTGATGAGTTCTCTCAAATGTTTGAAGAATAAGTAATACCAGTTTACACAAACACACACATAGAGTATAAAAAGAGAATACCTCTCACCTTGCTTTATGAGGCTAGTAAATTTTAATTCCAAATTCTTATGAAGACTTTGTAAGAAAGAAAACAAGATGTCTTATAAGCCTAGAAGCAAAGACTCCTAACCAAAATATTAAGAAAAAAATTCTTTATTTGGCGGCACTGGTCTTAGCTGTGGCCTGTGGGATCTTGTTCCCTGACCAGAGATTGATCCCAGGCCCACTGCATTGGCAGCGTGGAGTCTTGGCCATTGGATCACCAGGGAAGTCCCTGAACTGAAGTGTGAATAAACTAACTCTAGCAATGCATAAGGCAATGGCACCCCACTCCAGTACTCTTGCCTGGAAAATCCCATGGACGGAGGAGCCTGGTGGGCTGCAGTCCATGGGGTTGCTAGGAGTCGGACACGACTGAGCGACTTCACTTTCACTTTTCACTTTCACGCATTGGAGAAGGAAATGACAACCCATTCCAGTGTTCTTGCCTGGAGAATCCCAGGGACAGGGGAGCCTGGTGGGCTGCAGTCCATGGGGTTGCTAGGAGTCGGACACGACTGAGCGACTTCACTTTCACTTTTCACTTTCACGCATTGGAGAAGGAAATGGCAACCCACTCCAGTGTTCTTGCCTGGAGAATCCCAGGGACAGGGGAGCCTGGTGGGCTGCTGTCTCTGGGTTCGCACAGAGTCGGACACAACTGAAGTGACTTAGCAGTAGCAGCAGCAATGCATAGAAAGATAATACACCATTCTAAAGTAGGATTTATTCTAGGAGTGCAAGATTGGTTTACATTCAGAAATAATCAGAATAATTTATCGTGTTAATACAGTAAGTAAGAATATCTACTTGATCATCTCAATAGACATGGAAGAGCATTTGGTAAAATTCAACATCCACTTAGGGAGATGCAGAATTTTCCACAAACAAGTCCTAAATAGGAATGCCTTTAATCTGATAAAGTGTATCTTCAGAAGTCCAGCAGTCAGCAGTGCCCTTACTGGTGAGACACTGAAATCTTTGCTCCTGAGAGTGCGGGTGAGACATGGTGTCCAGCACTGTCGCTCCTGTTCTTCAGTGCACGGCGGGGAACGTCCACTGCAGTCAGACCAGAGAAAGAGAGGAAAGGTGCAGAAACCACAGGCAACATGGTTGTGTAACTGGAAAATCTGAATGAATCTGGCAAAACTTAGAATTAATAAGTGAATGTAACAGGATTTCTGTTACCATGTTACTGTGCAAGACAATATTGTGGATGCCAGCAAAGACAATTTGGAAATGATGTTAAAAAGAGACAGCACTTACCATAGCATCAAAACCAGGAAGAAGCGTATGACCCGTTGTTTAGGCCTCTGGATAGGAAACTGCAAAACATGGCTGGAGAGAGATTACAGAAGATTAAATGACGGAGGGGCACACTGTGTTGGTAGACTGGAAAGTTTGATGTACGAAAAAGTCGGTTCTCACTGAATGGGTCTACACGTTCAACACAATCCAGATTAAAAAGCCTAGCAGGTTTTGAATGTGTGTGTAAATTGTCAAGCTGGTTACAAAATGTACGTGGAAATATACAGGGCCCCAAATAATGAAGACAGTTTTGAAGAACAGAACTGGAGGATTTACACTCCCAGTTATCAGAACACAGCCTAGAGCTATAGATATTAAAACAGTGTGATATTTGCCGACGGCTAAGCTAAGCTAAGCTCCAGTGGGAGCAGAGCTGCGTGTAGAGGGAGACGCACACGTACGTGGTTGCCTGGGCGGCGTGAGGCGCACTGCCGCATAGTGGGAGATGCAGGATCTGCACAGGGCTTGATGCTGATTGGCCGATGGCTGAGCTGGGGAGGGTCCTGTCGAGCACTCGGCAAGTACAGGTCCAAATGGGCTGCCCTCTGGTCTCCGTGTCGGAGCTGGTGGGGAGCAGCGTGCAAGACAAGACATGCACAAAGGCAGCAGCCGGCCTAGGCCATGCGGACCTTCCAGGCCAGGGCCATTGCTCTGTGGCTGGAGAGGCACTGGAGGACTCTGGGCACCAGGCTGCCTCCCACAGCAGATCCTTCCCCTCAGCTCGCCCGGCTCAGACCGCCTTCTGGGATCACAGGTCTGGATACGAACAGTATGGCAGTGAAGTGTCTGGAGGCTGCCCTTGGAGGCTGTCGTCCTCTCTCACAGATGAAAACGCAGTTACTGTGAAGAAAAGTTGGTAAAGTTGACTTTGTTAAAGTCTGGACACCCCTGAGAGTGACGGCGGCCCGTAGAATGAGCAGAGGCACTCGCACAACGCACATCTGAGGAGGATTTACGTCCACAGAATGTACAGATCTCTTACAGATCACAGGTGCAGATGGCTGCATACCTAACAAAAGGGCCAACGCCTTGGGGGACACATTGCAAAGGGGACGTAGGAATGGCTGGTGAGCACTTGGACATGCTCAGCGTGTGTCGTTGGAAACACGCAGAGTGAACTCGTGGTGCTCCATCTCTGCACACCTTGCACCCACCAACACAGCTAAAAAGAACAGGTGAAAACGCAGAAGAAGGCCCCGTGCCAGGGAAGCTGCGGAGCAGCTGGAGATCTCACACACTAGATGGGAGTGTGCGTGGCTCCCCTACTCTGGTCGCTGAACATGTCTGTGGAGTGAAAGGTCTGCCTGCCTTGGCCTTGCAGCTCCTCCCAGGTGTGTACCCAGAGGAAAGTCACGTTAAAAAATGCTGAACACAGCACAACACGCAGTAGCTGACACCTGGGGGAGAGCCAGCCTAGAGCTTTTGTGCTGAGTCCGTGCGTGAAAGACTGGCAGCAGAAGGGATCGTGGCCAACAAGTCCTGGTGACCTCTCCGACACGCACTGAGTGCAGAGGACAGAGGTCCAAATGGGCCGAAGCAACAGGCAGAGTCGGAAGCCAGACAGTCCTTGCTTTGGGGCAGCGTCCTGAGTAGGGGCCTGGAATGTCTGTATCTTGACCTGGAAGTCTTTCCTTGGTTAAAGTTCACAGACCTGTCTACGTGTGATTTGTGCATTCAACTGCTCATGCCCTGTTTCAGTAGAATGTTTCCTAAAGGGGAAGAGAATGTCCAACAGTGCTTCCGAGAAGTTATGAAATGATTTCCAGAAATTTTCGCAAGCTATGGTGGATTAGCTGACACTGCAGATTCAGCCTGGGGATGCTATTGCGTTGATGCACCAGAGTTTGGGGCCGTCATCTGCAGGTGGTGGCAGGAGTGGTCCCGGCAGGAGTGAGGGGTGCCCGCCTGTTCTCCAAGCCGAGCGCCGGCATGGCTGGGAGCAGGTCGACTCCTTGGCTGTGTTGGCCGCCGCCTCAACTGGGTTCTGGCTCAGCCTCCAACCTGGGTCAGGCCCAGCCGGTGGGCAGCCCCTGGGGGCTCCTGGGCCGGCTGCTGTCCCTAGCCAGGGTGGAGCCTGTCCTGCGCCAGGAGTGCTCTCCAGTGTGCGTTGCCAGCGCCAGTGCGGCGTGCAGTCCCCGGAGTCCCGTGTCCCCAGGCTGCTGCAGAAGAGACCACCTCACCTGCACATCTGCGGGGAGCTCTTTAGTCGTGTGTCCCCCTCAGAGCCGCACCCCAACGGCGGCTCTGTTATTTAATACAGGGCCAGGGAAGGATTGAGTGTCTCGCCAGTCCTTTGTCCCGGGCTTTGCAGAGCTCCCAAAGATGTATGTCAGCTGACCACAGCCTTTGCTGTTTGGAGGAATGGACGACCAGTCTCAGGGCTGCTGCACAGAAGCTACGTTTCCCAAGAGCAAGAGCAGCTCTCGTCCTGACCCCTGCCCTCCTGCCCGGGTCACAGATACTCCACGCAGACCCCTGGGTCAGAATTTGCAAGACAGTGGCCTGTTTCCCAGAGCTCCTGAGAGCCCTGGGTCCTGCCTGGCCGCTCCCTGGCCTCCTCAAACCCTCACTGGGCTCCATCTCTTCTCACGGGAAACTGCCTGGCCCCCCTCCCACCCAGCAGTCACATTGGATTGTTAGATCATGGGCGTGAAACGGACATGTCAAGAGCAGGACCCAAGCCCTTGGCCTTGGAGCGAAGAGAAAGCCGCCTTTGTTGGCTGCCCGGTGAGCTGGAAAACCATCCCCGGCCGCGTCCTGAGCTGCGGCCCCAGCGCCCTGCCAGCAAACCCTAATCCTGGCTTCAGAGCTCAAGACCCAGACCAAGGCTTTGTAAGAAGACTGGGTGCTTTCTGATCATTCAAGAGGGGTCTGGGCAGGGCCAGCCGCCTCTCCTTCCCTGGTCCCTTGCCCTGAGCCACTCGGGGAGGGCGGGCCATACCTGTGGGGGCCAGGGCGCGCACCCACGCCTGCAGAGAGGCTGGCCCCCTCTCCTTGTGCTTTCCGGGGCCTTCCATGGAACCAGACTCCGGGCGGCCAGACGTGGCACCCTGCGCGCTTGCTCGCGTCGTGCATCTGAGTCACTGTTGCAGGCCCACCCACGCTCCTGGTTGTGCTCTCAGCCCATGCTGGCCAGGTTGTGCCCACTGCAGGGCTGCTGAGGGTGCGTCCATGCCTCAGTCACAGGGTGCATGCCCAGGGCTCTTCCCACAGGAGGTGCCCCAGGCCAGTGGAATCAGTGGAGCTCAGGGCCAGGTGCCCTGCTCTGGAGCAGCCTCTGCTGCAGGGAGGGGTGTACCTTCGGGGTCCCTTGCAGGCACAGGGCCCCATGTGCCTCATGACTCACTCGCATGGGGACTTCCGGCACCCCATGGCCCCTGCTAGGGCTTTCACACATGCTTGCTGGCGGGGCCTTGCCCTCATCCCCATCCACCCTGTCCATGGCTCTGGACACAGCCCACCACATGGACATGAAGGCTGAGGTGGGAGAAGTCAAGAATGAGCCAGGTCACACAGCTCATCAGCAGAGCTGAGCTCTCCCAGTCCCCTCACCTCGGGGGCCTGGGGCGTGCCATCTGTGAGGGGCCCCAGGTGCCGATCCCTCTGCGGGGAGTGCGGGTGTGCCCGGCAGGGGTGGGGTGGGCAGAGACCACAGCCCCGCGGTGGACACAGGCCACGGACCACAGGTGTGGGCCACTTTTCCTGTCTGGTGGAGGAGAAGGCCAAGGCTGAGTGCACATGACGGGCCTGGGCCTCCAGCGGGGCCAGTTCTGGGCCTGACCTGACACGCCCCACAGCCTAGGCGGGGCTGGGGCCGCAGAGAGGAGGAGGTGCGGGCATGCGGCTTGGCCCCGGCCAGCCCCCACCGGCTGCTGCCCGCCTGGAACTGCTCACTTCCTCCGCCCACAGTGGGAAGGGAGGTGATAATTGCCATCTTGGATGAGGAGTGCTCGTCAACAGAGTTTTTAGATCTTTTATTTTATATTCATCCATCCACGTGTTTGTTTATGTAAAGGCCTCCCTGGCTCTGGGGATAAGGTGAACACGTGGTCTGGAGGGAGCGCACTGGCTCTGGGAGGAGGATGGTTGCATGTGGACGTGCCCCCTGTGACCATGGGGTGCGTGCCCACCCTCCTGGGGCCCGCTGCAGCCAGGCGTGGGACGGCCCGAGCTGAGCACTGAGGCTGAGGGCAGGGGCCCGGTGTCTACCCCCATCACGGCGGCCCCAGCACCCTCGGCCCTGTGGGGCAGCCCCGACTGACGGGCTGGGGGCTCCTGGGTGCCTGGCGCGGGCCGGGCCTGGCCCGGTAGCAGTGGGCTGTGTGGTAATGGTGGTCTGTGTCTCGGCAGAGCCCCCAGGCCGCCTTTGCTGAGCTGGCTGACGACGAGAAGATCTTCAACGGGGGTGATGGTGTGTGGCCGGGCCACGAGCAGGCGCTGCTTCCCGAGATCACCGAGGAGGACCTGGAGGCCATCCGGCTGCGCGAGGAGGCCATCCTGCAGATTGAGGTGCGGCTGCGTGTATGGACGAGCATGCGCACACGGGATCCCCGAGTCCTGGCCGTGGCCACTCTCAGCGTGCCACCAGTGGGGGTTACGCTGGCCCGTGCCCAGCACACCAAGGCCTTCTCCCGTCTGAGCCCAGGGCGCGGGACCTCGGCTTGCTGGGCCTCGCCCGAGCCCGGCCACGCAGGCCACCCGTGGGGGGCACAGAGTCCGGGGAGCGTGTGTCTTGTCCCTGCCCTCCCGTGTTTACCAGCAGGGTTGGCCGTCTGACCTGGAGCCTGGGGCCCATGCCTGGTAGGCACAGCCAGTCCCCAGGGCTGCCTCCATCACTGCACACGGAGGTTTCCAGAGCGTGTTCTGCTCTGATGAGGTCCTTCAACGCCCACAACAGTTCCCCGAGGATAGTGTTTGAGTAGTTGAGCCAACTGCGGGAATTGAACCGGCGATTTGGTGGGGCTCTGAGCGGGTGGCGGTGGTGCTGGGGGTCTGACCTCGGGGCGGGGGGCGGGGCCGCTGGTTTCTTCCCCCAGTTGGTATGTGTGTAATGCACGCCACCAGCCGTTCCCCTCGCCAGGTGTGGTCTCTGACAGCTGCCAGAGGTGTGCAGGCCTCTGAGCGGGTGTGGGAGGGTATGAGTGGACGTGCAGGAGCAGGTGTGCAGGGGAGTGTGCAAGCTAGTGAGTGTGAGTGTGCACTGGGGCCTGTCTCCTGTTGTGGGAAGTGCGTTTATTAGAACATGGCTCTCGGGACGCTCGGTTCTCTTGGTGGTGGCCCCAAGCCCCTGAGTGTGTGTGTTCCCTCCTCACTCTGGGCCTCGGTTTTACCTGCAGGAGGAGGTGCTGGGGACCTGCCTGTCCCCCAGACCCCAGGAGCTGTGTTTCTAGAACAAAGTTTCCCTGAAGCAGCTTCTTTTAGAAAAATGGGAACTTGGGCTAGAAAACTTGAGTCACTGGCTGAGGACCTGTCACCGTGTCTGCAGTGGGCAGGTCTGCACTCCTGAGGGCGGTGGATGCCCCCCTTACTGCCACCCCTGCCCCACTCTGCCCAGCAGAGCTCCCCCTCCCCACACCACACTCCACTGCTAGAGAGGAAGGCGGCGCACGGCTGTCTCAGAAGGCAGGCCTCTCCTTGCCGAGCTGCTCCAGGAAGGACTGGACACACACACGTCTTCCCCTGCTCTTGGCACACGAGACCTGCTTTCCCCTAGAGCTCAGAACAGTCAGGGGTCCCTGCGCCACAGCTCGGGGGGCTGGCAGGCCTGTGACGAGAGGGACCGCTACTGCTTCAGCTCGAGAACTGAAGCCCTCTTAGGAAGACCCTCGGGTGCACCGAGGTCGGGCCACCTTGGTGGGACGAGGGGCTCCAGGGTTGACGTGGCCTCGGCTGGGCGTGCAGGGTGCAGAGGTGCAGGCTGCACCACAGGGCCTGGCTTGGGGACACAGGTGGGGTGGGGTGACCCCCTGGAAATGTGGGGAGCTCCGAGCAGGGGCGGGCTCCACTCTGAGATCCAAGGCCCAGCAGGTTGTGGGGTTGGTTTGCTCAGGGGGCTGCCTGTGCCTTGACGGCCTCTCACGGCTGACACGCTGCAGGAGGGGACCCCAGGGTGGGGTTAGGGAGGCCCAGGCGCTGCCAGCCCGTCCTTGTCTGAGCAGTGAGTACGGTGCGTTCACGAGGGCCGTGGACAGGACCTGAGGCCAGCCTCACCGTTCTGCTGTGTCCTCACCTGTGTGTGGGTGACGCCGTATGCAGCAGGCATCGGCTGGAGGGTGATGGCCTGGGGTCGCGGTCAGCATCCCTGGTCTCCTCCCTGCCTCCTTCGTCCTTCCTCCCCGCCCTCCACCCGCCCCGTCATCTTTGGAAATGGGAAAAATAGAGATTGTTGTTGGCCATCACATAGCACCCCCCAGGTGTGCAGCTGTCCTGATATCAGCATGCGGGTCTGGGAGGAGACTAGGCAGCTGGGTGCCTGCCTGTGGCAGCAGAAGCCCATCCCGGAGTGGGTGGCTGCCCAGGCTTCTTGAGGTTGTCCGTCCGGGTCTGCAGGGCCGGGCTGCCGTGAGCCGGCAGAGCCCTGGGGAGGGCCTGTGGGAGCAGTGTCGGGCCGACACGTGGGGCATTTCTCTCCCTGGCTGCCGCAGAGTGTTTCCATGTGGCCACTGCTTCCCACACCCCCACTCTGCCCCCACGTTCCCAGGGGCCGCTGCACATGTGTGGTTTATGCACGCACAGCGTCGCCGGATGGAGGGAGACCTGTGGTCCCAGAGCCCCTCGGAGGCCCTGGGCTGCCCTCAGGGACCTACCTATTGGCTGGGCTGTGGGGGTGTGGACAGATGGGGAAACTGAGGCCCGAAAAGTGGGATTATAGTCGTGGCCAGAGGCTCGCCGCCTCACGTCTCTTCACGTTCCTCTCTGTTTTCTGCCTCCTGGCCCATGATGGGTGTTTTCATGGCGGCTACCGGGCCAGGAACAGCCTGGCGCTGATGGGGGCAGACTGACGGGTTCACTCCCTGCCCCTCCTCCCCCAGGTCACCCTCTGGATAAAAAGGGGCTTCGGGTGCCTGGTCCTGACTTTAGGTTCAAATCTCCGCTAGCCGACTGGGTGACCTGGGTCTTGCTGCTTGCCTTGGTCGTTGCTTCTGTGAAATGGGTGGGTCAGGGCACCTGAGCTTGGGGCCAGGGGTCAGATGGTGAGTGGACAGGAGGCTGAGGGCTGCCGGGGCCGCTGTTGATTCTGGGCCCTTGCCTGGCTCAGGGGCTCCTGGACCTGCCCAGTTAGGTTTCAGATGAGGGTGTCTTGCTATTTGGGGGGGTGAGCACCTTGAGGACCTCCACCCAACCTCCCGGGGCAGCCCATCCCCTGGCAGCACCAAGTGTCCTCTGAGGCCCCTTAGGGACTCTCCGTCTGTGGGCGAATGAGATGCCCCCGCTGCCCTGTCCCCTCTTGCCCCGCAGGCCCCCCAACCCTGGTGCTGGGCTCCTGTGCCAGGCTGAGGGGAGCTCGGAGCCCACAGGAGCCAGGCCTGTGGGCGGGCCGCTGTGATGGGCAGGCACGCACAGGACCCTCTGGGGCGCCTCTGGGACTCCTCCTCCCGCCCTGACTCAGCTGCTCTCTGGCCTTCCGACCGAGGGCCCCTCCCTGACGCTGGTCCTGGGTGAGTCAGCACGTGGACCCCAAAAGTCCCAGGGCCCCGAGGGTCGGGGTATAGGTGTCACTGGGGGACACTCAGGTCACGGACTGGGGGTGCTTGGCAGACAAAGTGGGGCATCCCCGGTCCACTGTGGCAACCCCTGCAGCTCAGGCTGAGATGGGGGCTGGGAGACAGGGTGGGCCGCTCCCGAGGGGCAGGGGTGTGCCTGCCAGTCCCCTTTCCTGGGAGACCATCCTCCCAAAGGGTGGGGACAGGGCCTCCAGAATGGCCTTCTCCCGGGGGCAAGGACATCTCTGGCCAGCGGCTTGCCCAGTGTCCCCACCGCGGCAGCCAGCTTGCTTCATGGGCTTTCGGCACATTTGCTGTTGGCCAGATGCTAACGGGTCCCGCTCCGTCCCGCAAGGCTGCCCCCCGACTCTGCAGGCCCCACAGGGCGCTGTGCTCCTGGTGCCCTCCAGCTGGCTCTTGGGCACCTCCTCCCAGGTCCTCTGGGGGTGGCCCTCTCCAGCCCTGGAGCAGTGTGGCCCCGCCTCCCAGACCTGGGCTTCTCGCTGCCCCCTAAGTGGACTCCCTTGTCTGCCCCCGCTCAGTGGGGCCGAGCTCACTGGGCCAGGACCTGGCAGTGCGTCCCTCCGCCCCCGCCCCGAGCCTGGACCCTGCTGACACTTCAGCACCTTGTTCCCTTTTATTTTGAGGTTTTGGCTCAGATGTTCTGTATCTAAGGTTTCATTTTCCTGCTTTGTCTAGTGTGCTGTTTAATTAATTATCTTGTTAACCATTCCTTTTCCTGCAGGAGACTGTAAGCCCCATGGAGGCAGGGGTGTTGTCTGTCTTAGTCTGGCTGTGTTCCTGCATCTGCAGGATGCCTGGCACTGCCTGGGCACTCAGGGCCTTTCTCTGGGACAGACAGACGGAGGGGCTCAGGGGATGGATGGATGGATGGATGGTGGGGATGTGGATGGTGGGGATGGATGGATGGTGGGGGTGTGGATGATGGATGGATGGTCGGGGTGGATGATGGATGGTGGGGGTGTGGATGGATGGATGGATGGTGGGGGTGTGGATGGATGAATGGATGGTCGGGGTGGATGATGGATGGTGGGGGTGTGGATGGATGGTGGGGGTGTGGATGGATGGGTCGATGGTGGGGGTGGATGATTGTTGGGGGATGGATGGATGGATGGTGGGGGGGTGGATGGTGGTTGGTGGATGTGGATGGATGGATGGATGGTGGGGATGGGTGGATGGTGAGGGTAGATGATGGATGGGGATGGATGGATGGATGGATGGTGGGGATGTGGATGGATGAATGGATGGTCGGGGTGGATGATGGATGGTGGGGGATGGATGGATGGTGGGGGTGTGGATGGATGGGTCGATGGTGGGGGTGGATGATTGTTGGGGGATGGATGGATGGATGGTGGGGGGGTGGATGGTGGTTGGTGGATGTGGATGGATGGGTGGATGGTGAGGGTAGATGATGGATGGGGATGGATGGATGGATGGATGGTGGGGATGTGGATGGATGGATGGATGGTCGGGGTGGATGATGGATGGTGGGGGATGGATGGATGATGGGGGTGTGGATGGGTAGATGGATGGTGGGGGTGTGGATGGCTGGATGGATGGTGGGGGATGGATGGATGGTGGGGGGATGGATGGATGGTGGGGGGATGGATGGTGGTTGGTGGATGTGGATGGATGGATGGATGGTGGGGATGGGTGGATGGTGAGGGTAGATGATGGATGGGGATGGATGGTGGGGGAGGGTGGATGGTGGGTGTGGATGGTGGTTGGCGGATGTGGATGGATGGATGGTGGGGGATGGATGGATGGATGGCGGAAGAGGATGGGGGAGGGGTGGGTGGATGGTCGAGGGTGGGTGGGTGGCAGCTGAACGGATGAGAAGCTTTACGTGTTGGGACTCCACAGAAGATTTGTGTTTTAATAAGAGAGCTCTGTTGCCTGTACGTATGTGCGTCTGCAGCCCACACAGAAGCCTGGGAGCGCAAGCACCCCGTGCTCCAGCCTAGGTGGAGGCTGGGAGCAGGCGTGTCACTTGGCTGGGCCCGGCGGCTTGTTTGAGGCAGAGCCGGGACTGTGGCCAGTGCCCGGCTTGAGAGCAGAGCTGTCCTGACGGCAGTGCTCTGCCATCTCTTCCCGCCGGAGGGTGCGGCAGGGCCCCGAGGCTGCCTGTGTGGAGCTCAGAGCCCAGGAGTCTGCCTGTGAGGCCCAGCTCTGCTTCCCACATGGTCACTCAGTTCTGGTCGAGGGGGGTTCTTGCTCTCTGGAGGACAGGGCAGGGCTGAGTCTCCCCAGGGGTAGGAGGAGGTTGAATGAGACGGGCATGTGCCCCCAGCCACTGCCAGCGTGTAGCGGACTTGCCGAGGCACTGGTCTGGCCACCTGGCGTGGACCAGAGTCGCCTGTGGGCTCCCAGTAGGGTCTGCGGCGGCCTGCCCTGCCCCAGCCCCCTCTGCCCAGCCTGTCGCACCTGCGCTCACCTGCGCGGCCTGGCACTCCCACCCCCTCCTGGGCTGCTGAGTCACCTGACCCAGGTGTGCAGCTCCCTCACCAGCTGCTCTGTTGCCATGGCTACCTGGCAGGCGGAGGGAGCAGGCTGGGGTGAGGAGGGGGCCTGGCCACTGTCCTCATAGCTGGTGTGGTAAAGCCGAAACCCAGGGGGAGATTGATCTGGTCAGAATCTAGCTATAAATATGGGAATCAATCAATAAACAAAGTTTGGCTGTTCCATTAGCTGGAACAGTCGTCTCTGTAGGTGGATGGTTGCCAAGATCCTAATTATGAGGAGAGATTGCGTGGTAGAGAAAAATGCAGCGGTATTTTCTTTCCTTTCGTGGTTAAAAGTGGAGGGAACACACACGCACACACAGACACGCACGCGGAGGTTTTATTATGTCCTGTGCAAGGCTGTTATTCCTCAGTGCCAGTAAAAGAAGAGAGAAGATTCCGTGAGAGCTTTTAATGAGTTCTAGTTTTAGAAGCAATCAGGATAATAATTGCATGATTTAAACATTTACTAAGTTAAGGTGTTTTTTTCGTCTCTCCCGCTCCCTGGTGCCCACGCCTGGGCACACAGCTCCTGGTCCCTGCCGCCCTCGTGCGCTACAGCTGGGGCTGTCCCCGGGGGCTCCATCCCGGCGGCTCTGGGGGCTTCTGGGCTCCCAGCATGGCCCCCCGTAGCCCGCCTGGCCTTGAGATCAGACCCCGGGCCTGAGGTCTGGCCTTCTGCCTGGCTGCCTTTGGGGGCTCTATCCCGGCGGCTCTGGGGGCTTCTGGGCTCCCGGCATGGCCCCACGTGGCCTTCCGCCTGGCTCCTGGTGAGTGCGGGCTCTGGCATGTCCCACCTTTCCCTCAGCACCCTCCATCAGGAGCCGAGCCTGCTCAGGTGCCCAGCACGGTGACCATGTGTCCCTGCTGGTTGCCTGTGTCCTGACACTGCCGCTCAGCGTGCAGGCTGCTCCCTTGCGTGCCCACCGTCAGCTCCCCCAATAGGCATGCCCCGGGCTCCGGGAGTGGTCTGGAGGGGGAGCTGCGGGCTCAGGAGGCCTCGATGGGCAGAGGGGCTGGGGCTGGGGTGGGACTGTGGCCTCGGACCACCAAGGCCGGCTCTCTACTCTTGGGCCATTGTGGTGGGGCTCCTTGCCCCAGACCTCCTGGAGGCCGGGGGCTGTGTGCCCACAGGCTGATCTGCCTGGGAGCTGGGACCCTGAATTCCCATCCCTGAGCAGCGTCCTGGAGCCAGCCTGGTCGTCTCTGAGATCACCTAGGAGGCTGCTGCCTGGGCGTCCCAGAGGGGTCTGACCCCAGGTTCGCCTGCCACCCTCTCCCCACAGTCTGGCCTGCTCTGCCTGGAGGGTGCCCCCTGCTGACCCCTCACAGCGGCTTATGGCTGGGGGTCAGGCCTCAGGTTTGCCCGCGGGCCAGCCTGCTGCTGGGGCCGTGTCCCCCAAGTCCGCCCTTGCTCCCTCGGCCGCCAAGCTAGCGAAGACGGGCTGCAGCCCAGGGCCCTGGGACACCCCCACTCCCCTTATTCGCTCCAAGGTGGCTTCCTTATTTCTTGAGCAAGGGCTGGGGTTGCTTTTTATTCAAAAGGATAATTCCAGTGGTTGGGCGTTTCTTGAGCCAGGAGAACGCTGTGACAGACTTGTGAACCCTGGAGCGCTGGGACCCCCGCTCTCTTCTGCAGGGGCAGGGAGTGGGGAAGCAGAGTGGAAGGGCTCTGGCCTGGGGCATGTCCTGGCGGCCAGGGTTGTGAGAGGAGCCAGCTCAGACTTGGCCAGCATGCCTCCCATCCTGACGGGTCAGGGGGCTGGTCAGTGGCTAGTTCGGCTCACCACGGGAACACACAGAGCAGGTGTTAGGGGTGTGGGCCCCCTCAGCTGGGGGAGTTGGTGGCGGAGGCGAGTGGGGAAGGGGTCTCTGTAGTAGGCGGTTCCCGGGGCACAGAGAGGGGGCCAGGGGCCTAGCCTGAGTGTCTGTTCCAGAGGGTGGTTGGTTCATCCCTGGACAACTCAGAGGGTCACAGGCCTGAGGGCGAAGCAGGGCCCCAGGATGGCCTGCCGGGGATGTGGGCTGCCGTGCTCCTCAGTGTCCGCTGAGAGGTGGGCACAAGTCAGTGTCGGAGTCTCGGGCATTGTCAGAAGAGGGAAAGAAAAGAAAAGATAGCGCTAAGTCGTGTCTGACTCCTGCAGTCCCATGAACTGTAGCCCGCCAGGCTCCTCTGTCCATGGGATTCTCCAGGCAAGAATACTGGAGTGGGTTGCCATTCCCTTCTCCAAGGAGGGGAGCCGGGAACCAAGAAGGGTGCCAGTGTCAAAGGTCACATCCATGTCCAAGAGGCTGGTGAATGGAAACCTCCCTGGTGGCAGTCTTTTGACTATGACCTTCTGCAGACGAGATGCTGTGCCCTTGGCATGCTGTCTGGTCGGGAGGTGGGGGTTGTCACCCACACGAGGCTCCCCCAGTGCTGCTGCTCTGCATCTGGGGCGCTGGGGGCATCTCGATTCACGCCGGCGGGCCAGGTCAGTACTGCTCTGCTGGGCCAGCCAGGATCAGCCAGCACCCTGGCAGCAGCCACCTGGCTTCAGACTGACCCTGTGCATGCGCCGCCGGGCATGGCGGGTATGGAGGGCAGGTGGAGGGGCCCTGGGAGCAACCCCAGGCCCCAGATGGCCAGGCCAGCGCCGGCTCCTGGCCGCCATCTGCAGCCGCAGCCCTGATGATGTTGGGGGGGCTGCTTTCTACAGAAGCGTGGTGTGGGGAGGGACCCTGGAGGGGGTGGCCCCCCTGTGTCTGTAGCAGTTGGAGATTAGCCTTGGCCACTGCATATCCTGAAGTGGGAGGCCTCTCTTGAAGCCCTGAAGGGAGCTGGACTGGGGACCTGCGGTCCCACCCAGGCAGTCCCGGGTTCTTGGGGTCAGTGCTGCTCGGACAAGGAGTCGTGTGTCCCTGTCAGAGCCAGGCCATGGCTGTGTGCCACTGCTCCAGCTTCGGCCCCTACCCACCTGGGCAGGCAGCCAGAGGCCCAGGCTTGTGGCTCCTGCTCAGCCACCCCTCCCACCCTCTCCTTCCCTGAGACTCTGTCCCTGTGCCCGAGAGAAGGGGTCCACCACACACATGCTGAGTTCACCAACGGCTGGGGCACGAGGCCTCCTGGGAGTGAGCCCGCCTTCCCTGGTGCTGATTAGGGGTCTGGACTGCCGGGGCTGCTGTGCTCCTGGTGAGCGGGGGTGTCCCAGGAGAGCCCCTTAACCTCTGGTGCCGGCTTCCCTGCCTGCCCGGCGGTGACCTCATGCAGTGTGGGCTTTTGCCCATGGTGTGGGCTCAGTGGCCGAGGTCAAGGATGGCCGTCTGGATGCTTTGGGGCAGGGACCTGGAAGAGTGGGAAGGTGGGCTTATCTCCCTGAAGTCTGGCTGAGGCCGCGGCCGTCATGGGTGACCTCAGGGTCTGGACCTTCAGGTTGCACTTGAGTTCGGCCTTCCCACCGGCAGCCTCGTCCAGGGAGGGCCGTGGGGATGCAGATCCCAGAAGTGGGTCCAGGCCAGAGGCCGCCCGAGGCCCCGCACTCATCACCACCTTCCCGGCCGTGGGCCCGGTTCCCACAGAGCCGCCGCCTCCGCAGTGTGTAAGTCCAGTAATTGAATTGCGATTGATAGTACTTGTCAGTTTAAGATCATGCTAATTGCTTCATTTCCCAGAACACTCCTAAAAAGAAAATGAATCTCTCTGCGATGTTTAGCAGTGGGGTGGAATGACCCTGGTGGAAATGAATCCAGGGTCCTGATGAGCTGCAGGGTGGTGGACAGGGGGCAGGGGTGTGGAAGGACCTCCCCTCCTGGCTCTACCCTGGCCACGCGCCCGGCACCGAGGGAGGAGGCTTGGATTTCCTGGGTGGTAGGTGTGGGAACTGGACTCCTAGGTGAGCCGCTTTGCCCAGGGCCACCTGGCTGGCCAGTGGAGGAGCCATCTCTTGCAGGGAAGGGGCTCAAATCAGCGGGCATTGGTGCCAATCCGCGCCCTCCCCCTTTCTGAGGGGCCCTTCTTGAACCCCCATGACCTCAGTGCGCCCAGCACAGCCCCAGGCGTGTGCTCTGGAAGCGGCATGTCCACATCCTTCATCAACGTCACTTCTACTTTGTTGGGCCAGTGGAGTTAAGATAGAGAAGGGTGACAAGGAGAACTGCAAGCGGCCAGCATGATGAGTGGGGTGGGACGTGCCGCAGAGTCTCCAGGTCCAAGTTCTGCTTCTTACCCCACTCAGTAGCTTCAAGAAGTTGCTCAGTCTTCAGACAGCAGTGGGGCTTCCGTCCATCCACTGTCCACTGTTCTGTCCATCTGGCCATCTCCCCATCGATTTCGCTTCCATCCGCCATCGATCTGTCTATCCGCTATTCATCTCTCCGTTCACCCATCCATCCAGTTTAGCATCCATCCATCCATCCACTATCCGTCTACCCGCCGCCCAGCATCCACCTGCCCACCATCCGCTATTCATCTCTCCGTTCACCCACCCATCCAGTTTAGCATCCATCCATCCACTATCCGTCCACCCGCCGCCCAGCATCCACCTGCCCACCATCCCCTATTCATCCATCCACCATCCACCGCCCACGTGTGCCAGCCACGCTGGTGCTGGGTATACAGAGAGGGGCAGGTCGGCCCCTCAGTCGAGGAGCCGCAGGAGGGGACGAGGAGTGAGGTGTCTACAGGACTGAGGGGCCTGCAGGAGGTGCACTGAGCCCCCCGCTCTGGACACCCTCCTCTCCTCTGGTCAGGCCTGTAGGTCAGTGTTGGGGACGCCATCCTGCAGAAGACTGCACCCTTCCAGGGGCCAGCGCAGGGTCCTCTGCACCCAGGGAGGGTGCTTATGGCCCCGGGATACTCAGCGTGGCCTTTGACCTTCGCGTTGGGGAACAGTGCTTCAGATCCCAGCAGTGTCTTTGAGTTGAGGGGTCACCCTTGGCTCATTTCTGGTTATTGGCTGTGCCCTTGACCTCTGAACTGCGGCCCCAGGGACCTAACGGCTGTCCTTTTCTTTCCACAGAGCGACCTGTTAGATGTGAACCAGATCATCAAGGACTTGGCCTCCATGGTTTCGGAGCAAGGAGAGGCCATCGGTGGGTACCCACAGCATCCGCCAAGCCACCTGCCCTGCCCGCCCCAGGCCATCCTTGGGGGTGCCCTGTGTCTGGCTTTGACCCGAGTCCTTCCAGCAACTGCCCCAGGGAGGGATGGGCATGGTCTGGCGGGGTTGCCTGGCACACAGTGGGGCCTGGGCAGGTTCCGGCGGTCCAAGCCTCTGCTGGCTGCTCTCCTTGCCCTCCCCACCACCCCGGGTCGACCCAGCCCCTCAGGAAGGCCAGCCTGGGGAAGCCCCCTGAGGGGTGGGCCCCTCCTCCTGCTCCTGGGAGCGTCTGGGCCGCCTGCCCCTCACCCTGCGCCTTCGTCCCAGGAGCATGTGCAGTGGGGACTGGCCATGTGGGGAGAGCCGTCCTGCCCCTGCGGTGGCCCCGTTCCCTCCACACGAGGGCCCCCGCCCCAAGAGCCCGGCCGTCCAGCTGTGTGGCCGCAAGGTTTTCCTGCTCCTCCCCCTGTGCCTGGGTGCCCGGGGCGGTGCTGGGCCATAGCCCGCGGCCCTTAGGAGCGAGGTGGCTCCCAGTGCCCAGAGCCACTTGGTTAACAGGCAGCTTGCGGCGGGGCCCAGGCCTCTCCACACCCCTCTTCCACCCTGATCTTGGGCTGAGTCGTCGCCTCAATGGAGCCTGGAGGCTGGGGCATGCTGAGGCCCAGGCATGTATTGCTCCCCAAGAGGCAGCCCAGCCCCCCACCTCCGGTGTGTGCTGCATCCCCAGGAGCAGAGTGAATAAGGGGATTGGGCCATGCTGCCTGCCAGCCCCTCACTGGTCCGCAAGCCTAGGCACCCACGGGACCCCCGCTCCTGCTGTGGGCAGCTCTGGGCATCACCCGGCCCAGCTCACAGCACCTCTCTTGGGACCCTCCCTGTCTCCACGGGCTTGATCACCTCTGTGGGTGACCGTCTCAGGGTGGGTGTGCAGAATGCTTTGTACGCTCCAGATGGACACCCAGGTGTTTCCCAGATGGTCACCAGATGGTCACTCGGTCCCAACGATGGGCCAATGAGGAGGGCCTCTGCTCTCGCCGGGCGGGGGGCCAGCGAGGACTGACCTCCTCCAGTGCCGTGCCTGCTGGAGGGGTGGGCCCCAGTGCCCAGAGTAGCCACGGCCCAGGACCCCGCTGCGTGCCGGAGTGGGTGTCCCTGGGACGGCCAGTGTTGATGAGGCCCGCGTCCCCCCGCAGGGGTGGTGGGGCCAGCCTGCCACCCTCAGTCTCCGGTGCCTTTCCAGGGTCCAGCAGCAGCAAGGCCTCTTGCGGGCGCAGCTCCAGCCCTGAGCCGGCCGGGGCAGCCCTGCTGCCCCGGCCGGGCCCCCACTCGCGCACCAAGACGCGGAAGCCCAACTTCAGCCCCCAGGAGACGGAGGTGCTGGTGCAGAGAGTGATGCGCCACTACCCGCTGCTGTTCGGGGCGCTGCGGGGCCCGCCCGCCCGCAAACACCGGGTGTGGAGCAAGATCCTGCAGGCGGTGAACGCGCTGGGCTACTGCCGCCGGGACCTGGGCGACGTCAAGCACAAGTGGCGGGACCTGCGCGGGGTGGTACGCAGGAAGCTGGCCGAGTGCCCCCACACCTCCGCCATCCTCACACCTGTCGAGCGCATGGTGGCCGAGACCTTCGCGGCCCCAGGCGCCCCCGGGGAGGGCCGTGCGGCCAAGCCCCTGCCAAGTAAGTGGCCCCCCACAGCCCGCCCGGAGCCTCCAGCAAGGCCCGCTCTGCGTCCAGATGGGGAGGCCAAGGCTCCAGGCCAGGGAGGGGCGCCCCTTGCCCACGTCACTCAGCCGCAGGCCAGGCCAGGCAGCGTCAGGGGCCCTCAGCCTCCCAGGGCACGCTGACCCCAGAGCCCCAGGCCCACCGCCGGCCGCCTTTGCAGCCAATCCTGAGCCCGGCTGGGTCTTGGCCGCCGCCTCCAGCTCCTCCTCCTCCTGCTCTTCGTCTTCCTCCTCTCAAGACACCTCTGCAAGCCCGTCTCAGCGCTCTTCGCCACAGTAGCATTGGCTCCACTCACAGTTCCGCGGACCCTCACCTCCCCCTTCCTGGGGAGCTGCTGGAAGGACTTTAGGGAGAAGCTGGAAGCAGGACCACCTGCGTCCTGAGGGCTGCCGAGCGGACAGCAGGAGGGAGGGCCTGCAGGAGCAGCAGGGCCATCCACGCCCCAGCAGAGGCCCCAGTAGACCTTTTTAGGGGGTCTGCACCAAACAGGCAGGGGCAGGTCAGAGATGCACATGCACCCAGGACACAGCCGTGCCCTGAGCTGGACTGTCACAGACCTGGACGATGGGGCAGGGCCTGCCTGTTAGTCGTGGGGAGGCCTCCTGTTCTACCAGCAGAGCCAGACCCAGCTTTGGGATGCTGCAGGTGGGCACACTCTGAGGCTTAGGGGAGCTGGAGGGGGGGTGCCCTGTGTGCTCAGACCCGTCCTGCCGGCCCCCCGCCTGGGAGTGGGGCAGGAGCTCAGTGACCCAGTGTGTGACTCTTGGTTCTGCAAGTTCCGCCATGAGGCCCAGCTCAGCCCAGATGTCCCACCCGCCCTGGTGGGCCGGCACCCTGTCACCCATCCGCCGTGACCCTCAGGCTCTCGCCCATTGGGGCAGCCCTCAGTGCCTGGGCTGCACCTGTGTTTATGGGCGCCGTCTCTGCCTCAGGCCCTGGGTGGTCGAGGGAGATGTGTTCACTTCTGTTCAGTTGCTCTGCTGCTGCTGCGTCACTTCAGTCGTGTCCGACTCTGTGCGACCCCATAGACGGCAGCCAACCAGGCTTCCGGTCCCTGGGATTCTCCAGGCAAGAACACTGGAGTTGCTCAGTTGTGTCCAACTCTTTGTGACCCCGTGGACTACAGTACGTCAGGCCTCCCTGTCCATCACCAACTCCTGGAGTTTACTCAAACTCATGTCCATTGAGTCGGTGATGCCATCCAACCATCTCATCCTGTCGTCCCTTTCTCCTCCTGCCTTCAATCTTTGCCAGCATCAGGGGAGATGTGTGCATGTAGCCATTTCTACCTCTGAGTTTTCACCAAAATGCGTGAATTCAGAGGCTCGTCCTCTTTTCCTAAGAGTTGGCTCGATGCGTGTTTGCATCTGATGTGTCAGCCTACAGAGCCCTGGCTGATCTCTACTGAGGGCTGTGCCCACAGCTGTGGTCACTGCCCGCTTGTCTGGGCAGCACCAGGTCCTTCTTCTTGCGGGGAGAGAAAATAGCATAGAAGATTGTCCTGGTGCTCCCGGGGGTTCCAGCCCTGTTCCTACCGGGTTGAGGGCCCTGGTCCTGACTCACCCCTGCCCTGTGCCCACCAGCCTGGCCGTGCGTCGTCGCAGGGTAGGGTGGACTCGCGGGTGTTTTACGTGATACCGCCTTTTCACCCCCGGTGCCGCGGAGGGGTGTCTTCTGGTGTCCCAGGGTGGCTCAGCTGTGCTGCTGGGGTGACGTCTTGGGGGCTTTGCTGACACACCCAGCAGGCCCCTCCTTGAAGTCCCTGGTCCCCATGCAGAGCTGCACAGTCATCAGAACCTGCTGCGTGGTGCGGGGACGCCGGCGGCCGGCACATGCTAACGTCCTGGGGGGCAGTGGTGTTCCCAGACCCTGATGGCCGTCTTCACGGTGGTTCTCTGTGTGCAGAGCTGTTCCCGGGTTGGACTCATCTGTTCTGAGGGGCTGCCAGGCTCTCTGTCCTGACAATCAGGCGGGCCAGGGCCCATGCTGGGCGGGTGGGCGATGCCCATACCCGCAGCCTCTGATCTCGGGAGGCCGGACTCCCCGTTTGTGCCTCCCCCACCCCCGCTCCGGGTGACTGGAGGGTCTCCTCTCTGTAATTGCTTGTGTTGTCTTGATTTGCAGATAGTATTGAAGCCGGCCTTGAGGCTGCGTCCTCGCACACAGAGGCGGCCAGTGAGCTCCTCGCTGGAGCCAGCCGGCACCAAGTAAGTCAGTGTGAGGGCATGGCCCTCTGGCCCTGTCCGCGTCGGAGGGGCAGGCCTGCAGGGTCTTCTCTGCGCCCAAGCCGACTGCTGTGGGGGAGGGGAGAGGTAGGGGTGTGGGCCGCGTGCCCAGGGCGGTGAGCCTTGCCTGCCCAGTCTGCACCCCCACCGAGGCTGTGTCCCGGGCCTCTGCCCCCGGCTCAGCTCCCAGGGGCAGGTCTCGCTGCCATGGGCGCTGGCGGGCCTGCAGGTCCCCAGCCTGATGGGCAGCACCGGGCTGCCCCGACAGGAGGCCCTGTGGCTTCGGCTGTCCTGGAGCGGGAGCTATGGAGAGGGCTCCCTGTCTGCCCCGGGCCAGGTTCGGGGCTGGAGCTGGTGGGGCCTCGCCGCTTGGGATGTGTCGGCTGGCTCCGGGGCAGTGAGGACCAACGTCTGACCTTGGTTTTCTTGAGGCGAGGCATCAGGCAGCTCGGGGACACAGCTGTGACAGCCATGAGCCCCTGGCCGGGCCTGGGTCCAGCAGGAAGTGGGTGCCGCGAGCGTCCTCCGTCTGCCGCCCGTCCCCAGGCCCCCTGCTCCATGCCGGGCCCTTGCTCAGAGATGGAACCCCCAGGGCCTGTGTCCCCCAGGGCTCACTTCCTAGGGGTGGGGTGGCCGGATGGTGCAGTCCAGTGACATGGGGCCCTATTCCTGCTGAGGCAGGGAGGGCTTCCCAGGGCTTGCTGAGCAGGAGCCGGGGCAGAGGCCGAGGAAGGGGCTGCCCAGGCGGGCTCACGGTGCTGCAGCCAAGGGCTGGACCTGTGCGGGCCATGCCGCCGGGGCCAGGGATGGGCTGGGGAGGTGGTGGACGCTGTCTGTATTCCCTGGAGGCTTTAGGACGTCGGCACCGTGCTGGGGGAGGGACTCGGGGTGCCTCCGGGGAGGAGGGGCACAGGTTGGGTTTGGGGCCAGCCACAGGGGAGAGCGGCCCTTCCCAGCAGAGCCTCCGTCCCCAGGCCTCCCCCAATGGGGAGCCTGGAGGCCATTGGCCTCTGCAAGGGCGTGTGGTAGGGGCACCCGCTAGGCCCACTGCTGGCTGTCCCTTTTTTGCGTCGGGGCCCCTGACTCCTCGGCCAGGGCAAGGGTTGGGCGTGCGTGACAGCTGATGTGGCCGCCGGGGGTGGCCTGCGTCTGCAGGGTGGGGCGGGGCAGGGCTGCGGCGTCTGGTGGTGGCTCGGCGCCCCCTCTGCCCGCACAGCCCGCCTCCCAGAGAGAGGGCACTGCCGGAACTCACAAGCCCGGCGGGCTCCCCGGGCCTGGTCCCCCCGGGCCTGCAGAGAGGGCACCCCGAAACTGACAAGCACGGCGGGCTCCCCAGGCCCGGTCCCCCCGGGCCTGCAGAGAGAGGGCACCCTGGAACTGACAAGCCCGGCGGGCTCCCCGGGCCCGGTCCCCCCGGGCCTGCAGAGAGAGGGCACCCCGGAACTGATAAGCACGGTGGGCTCCCCGGGGCTGGTCCCCCCGGGCCTGCAGAGAGAGGGCACCGCCAGAACTGACAAGCACGGTGGGCTTGTCAGAAGCCCAGCCTGGCCTCTGCCGTGGGAATGTGAAGCTGGATGTTGCCCGCCGAGGGCCTCACTCCGAAGCCTCATCTCAGGAGAGAAGCAATGAGCTGGCAGGGCAGCTGGCTCCCCCTCAAGCCCCCAGGGGCCACCGGGTCAGAAGGATCGGCACGAGCCTGGACTGCGGAAGGAGGAGGAGGACGAGGAGGCGGTGGCAGGCATCCACCCGTGCCCGGGACACAGCAGGCTTGGAACCTGGCCTGCCTGTTGCCAGGGGCGCGTGGGCCTGGTGCTCTGGGGTGACGCTACCCTCCCAAGGTGGGACCCTGCCCTATAGGTGAGGCGAGGGGGGCTCTGCCCAGGAGGTGCAGCCCACGGCGGCCACTACGCAGGAAGCCCTCCGGCTCCCGCCCACTGCCTGAGTGTGCTGGGAAGTGTCAGCAGGACAGGCATCACGGCCTCCGGCCTTCCACGTGCAGACAGGGCTTTGAGACCCAGAGGAGAGAAGGGCGTCCCACAGTCACACGGCTCCCAAGAGGTGGAGCTGGTTTTGGAGCCCCGTGTGTAGGGGTCCAGGTCTCAGCTTCTCCTGGCAAAGTGCTGCTTTTATGTCCACTCCGCTTATCTTCCTGGTCTTCCACGTGGCAGAGGGCTGGCTGGACAGACAGATGAATGGAGGGTTGGGGAGATGGACGGATGGACTGAAGGGCTGGAAGGGGATTAGCACAAGCATGTGGCTGGACAGATGTGGGGATGGCTGGGTGTGTGGGCTGGCTTATGGATGGACGGCTGAGAGATGAAGTGGATGGACAGGAAGATGCGCACGGAGGATGGGTGGAAGGAAGGAAGGAGGTGGGCTGATGGAGGGACGGGTGGATGTTCGACCAGCAAACAGGCAGACAGATGAAGGGATGGACGTGTGGGTGGATATGTGTAGGTATACAGATGGACAGACAGGACAGTGGGTAGATGATGGCCAGCTTGAGTGAGCAGACAGACAGATGGCAACCTAGCTCTGGCACCTTAGCCTTGGAACTGCCAGGTTGGATTTTTATCTCAGCATCCCTGGAGGACGTCCTTTGCCCTCTGAGTCTCAGCGTCCTGTGAGGGTGCTGCTGGCGACCACGGTGGGGCCCCGAGAGAGGCCGAGATCTCTGTGTGTGCAGAAGGCCTCGTGCACTGAGGGCCCTCCCCGCACTGCCCGGGTCCTGGCTGGCGAAGGCTCACGTTTCCTGTCTCCCCCTGCTAGCTGACAAGGAGGACGAGGCCCCCAGCTGCCTGTGGCTCCCCCTGCGGACGCTGGATGGGCCGAGCCCGCCCGAAGCCGACCCCCTGGACCCCCGAGGAGCCTTCCCTGTGGCCGCCTCCTCACCCTCCCCGCCTGCCTCCCCGGGCTCAGCGGCCCCGGCGGCTGCGCTTCCTGGGCCCCCCCGGCCCTCGCCGCCCACCTCAGCAGGATCCCAGCCCTCTGGGAAGGCTGCAGCGGCGGAGGCCTCGGAGCTGGAGCGGCGGCTGCTGGATGCACAACGGCGGCAGGGTGCCCTGCTCAGCGCCTGGTCCCAGCAGCAGAGCACGCTGATGGCCCAGCAGAACCTGCTGCTGGAGCGGCTGGCTGAGCAGAGCCAGCGGCTGGCCGATGGTGTCGAGGCACTCACCCAGACCCTGGGGAGGCTGGTGGAGGCCCTCCCGGCCCGGGGCGCCTCGCCTGCCAGCCCTGACGGCTCCCCGGAGGGCGGGACCGTTTGCAGGCTGTCCAGAGCCTCCCAGGGCAGCCGCACCGGTCCAGAGGCCTTCTCAGGGATGATCCTGAAGGTGGAAGAGGAAACCTAGGGTCCGAGCCCCACGGGCCCTCGACGGAGTCAGAGAGGACACGGGACATCGCCAGCGTGCCCCTTCTGTCCTGCCATCGCCTGTGGGCCCAGCGGCCCCAGGAAGCGCAGGAACGAGGTCTGCTCAGGGACGATGTGGGGGATGGCAGAGCTCCACCCTCCCATCTGGCGCGTGCACGCAGGCACAGTGCCCTCAGACCACTGCCTGGCGCGTAGACCCTGGAAGTGTGCCTCAGCCGGGCACCCAGAAGACGCCCAGCGTGTGCCCTGAAGTGACTTCTGGGAGCCCCGCTGCTCTGCAGGTGTACAGACTGGGGTGGGGGCTGGGCCCCTGCGTCTGCTTGGTTTTGCCCCAAGGGGCCCACGCCTGAGGGCCTGCGGTCATTGTTTATGTCTATGATGTGAGATATATGTGTGCACAAATGTTCCTTGGTACTGGTCAGGGTGGGGTGCCATTTTATACCTACTGACTTTTTTGGAAAAATATTTTGCTTATATAAATATAAAATAACAATATTAAAAAAAAAAAAGCAAAGACAGTAATGAGGGTGATGCTGACAGAAAATGAGATGCAGCCGGTCTGACCTGGTGGTGGTCTGTCCCCTGTGCTTGCCCGCAGGCAGCCCTCAGCCCTCCCTGGGCTTGCAATCCGCCTCGCCTGTGACCCTAGGGCGGGGCGGCCCCAGGAGGCAGGCTCTTGGCCAGCCACGCGCTCCCGTGGCGGTTGGGGCTCTTGTGGCCCTGAGGCCGGACTCCGCTCCAGCTTCCTCTTTGCCTCCTTCTCCAGACTTGTGATAACAGCCTTTTCCGGAAGTAGGAAGCTGAGGTCCTGGCAGGAACCGGACAGCGAGCTGACCCCTGGGCTCCCGGGGCAGCCCGGCTCAGAAGGAGCTGAGAGCAGGGTGGAACCTACACAGAAGGAGGGATGTTTTGTGGTTTCACTGTTCCCCGCGGAGCCAGCGGCACGTCAGTAACTCTCATCCACAAAAGCGCCCAGGTTGCTTAGTGGCCCATCCAGCCCTCTGCAGCGTGGCCAGCGTCCTTCCAACCTCCTCGTCCCTGTGGTCAGACAACACTGGGTGTTCTCCAGGGTGGCCTTTCCTGCTGCCCTGCGAAGGTTGGGTGTATCTCAGGTCTGCTCTTGGTGGATAAACTGCAGGTTAGGGGTGGTTCAGACTGTAAAGAGTCTGCCAGCCATGCGGGAGACCTGGGTTCAGTCCCTGCTTTGGGAAGATCCCCTGGAGAAGGAAATGGCAGCCCACTCCAGTGCTCTAGCCTGGAAAATCCCATGGATGGAGGAGAGTGATAGGCTATAGTCCATGGGGTTACAAAGAGTAGGACACTACTGAGAGACTTTATTTTTACTGGGAGCCCACGCGGGAAACAGATTAATGTGGAAAAAGCTGTGGTTGTAAAGGCTTTGCTGGTTTGCAGGGAGAAGCGAAATAGCCCGGCTTGTCCCCTCCCTGCAACCCCCTCACCTCCCCAGTTAACCCAGCACTGAGCTGGAGGCATCTCAGAGGCCGGCCCTGAGATTGGGGTCCTGGCAGATGGGTCTCTCTGGGGGAGGGCCCCGCAGGCCTTTGGGGGACCCTCAGAGGGAGGAAGAAGCATCACATGAGCCCACGGGCAGCTGTCAACGTAGTCTGCAGGGGGCAGGAGGGCCAGCATCACAGAATAACAGGTTCAGGCCTCCCAGGTGCGGAGGTCTGCACCCCGGGACCTGAGCAGGTGACTATGTTAGAAGTTGAGGCTTTTAGAGGGGATCAAGGTGGAATAGGATCCCTGGGGTGACTTCCATCTCAGTGTGAAGAAGAAATGAGGACAGAGACGCATGCGGGGGGATGGCCGCGTGAGGACCCGGGAGGAGGCAGCCAGCCACACGCTGGGGGAGAGGCCTGCCCACCCTTGTCTCTGACCTCCCGCCTCCAGGACGAGGGTGGGCGGGGGTTGCATTTCTGTTAGAGCTGCCAAGTCTGTGTTATTTGATTCGGCAGGTAGCTGTAACTGGCCCGTGCAGACCCCAGAGGAATCTAGCAGATACCTAATGTAAGATAGTTTCTAAGGAATATTTTTAAAATGAGTTGGAGTCACAAAGATGAGTAGCAGTAACATGATCAGAAGTGACCCAGCGTGTCTGGAAAGGGCCACTGACAACTTTTAAGAACAAAGAACTCGGCGGGGAGCCTGGCGGCATCCTTGGTCACAGATGACATTTGAGGCTCAGTTGGAGAAATAGCAACACGACAGGGGACCTCAGAAGGTGGAAAGGGTGACAGAGAGATGAAAGGGTGCAGAGGACCAGAAATCCAGCCTGGGTCTGGCAGGGTCCCAGGAGAAGAAAATCGAATGAGGAAAGGTGGTGTGTGAACCCCTGCCTGACCCGCCATCCTGCAGACAGGTGTAGGGGGCACGCACAGCACCGGGTGGCTCCACGTGCTGGGAAACCTCGGCCCCTGAGCGGGAGGCTGGCTCAGGAAGGGGGACAGAGTGACAGCCCCACCCCCCAGCTCAGTCACAGGCTCAGCAGTGGAGGCTGTGGGGAGACCAGGCCCAGAGAGGGACTGTCACCTGGAATCAGGCCCCGGGCAAAGCCACCTCTCAGGATAAAGAGGACTGAAAGCCTGAGGGTCTGTTGCCAAGAGACTTTGACAAGAAGAGCCTCTGAAGGGCGGACTCCAGGATGGTCCCAGGAGGAAGGTCTGTGACACGGGCAGTGAGCCAGGAAGCTGGTCGATACAGGACTGATGATGAAACCATTTCATATTAAGCAGTGGACTTTGAGTGTACTGTCTGATTTGTCTGGGTCAATGTTTCGAAAAGACAGAACAGCAGTGGGACAATGGCAGTGTGTTGGTTGTAAAGGGTGATTACATTATTAATTGTGGTGCCTGTTAGTAGCTATATGTAGTTAAAAACTCAAGGATTCCTTCACTGAAATGAAAAACTTACACTCTGCAAATGACCCTGTTAATAGGATAAAAAGGCAAGCTACTCACTGGGAGAAAATGTTTGTATATCACATATCTGACATAGGACTTGTATCCTGAATATATTAAGAGCTCTCTAAATCCAGGAAGAAAACAAACACTTGAATTAGAAAATTTAGGCAAAAGATTTGAGCAGATCCTTCACCAAAGAAGATACGTAGTTAGGAAAAAAGGAATAAGAATTCAACAAAGCAGACAAAACTCATTACTGAATAAAAAAGGGGGGAAAAGAGAAATTAATACAGAAGAAGACAATAGGATAAATAGAAAACCCGCGGCAAACCTTTGGTATTGCGTCCAGTAAACAGGTTAACGTGGATGGACTCAATCAGATCAGATCAGATCAGTCGCTCAGTTGTGTCCAACTCTTTGCGACCCCATGAATCGCAGCATGCCAGGCCTCCCTGTCCATCATCAACCCCTGAGTTCACTGAGACTCACATCTATCGAGTCAGTGATGCCATCCAGCCATCTCATCCTCTGTCGTCCCCTTCTCCTCCTGCCTCCAATCCCTCCCAGCATCTGTCTTTTCCAATGAGTCAACTCTTCGCATGAGGTAGCCGAAGTACTGGAGTTTCAGCTTTAGCATCATTCAGATCAGATCAGTTGCTCAGTCGTGTCTGACTCTTTGCGACCCCATGAATCACAGCACGCCAGGCCGCCCTGTCCATCACCAACTCCTGAAGTTCACTGAGACTCATGTCCATCGAGTCAGTGATGCCATCCAGCCATCTCATCCTCTGTCATCCCTTTCTCCTCCTGCCCCCAATCCCTCCCAGCATCAGTGTCTTCTCCAATGAGTCAACTCTTTGCATGAGGTGGCCAAAGTACTGGAGTTTCAGCTTTAGCATCTTTGCTTCCAAAGAAATCCCAGGGCTGATCTCCTTCAGAATGGACTGGTTGGATCTCCTTGCAGTCCAAGGGACTCTCAAGAGTCTTCTCCAACACCACAGTTCAAAAGCATCAAATTCTTCGGCGCTCAGCCTTCTTCACAGTCCAACTCTCACATCCATACATGACCACAGGAAAAACCAGAGCCTTGACTAGACGAACTTGTTGGCAAAGTAATATCTCTGCTTTTGAATATGTGATCTAGGTTGGTCGTAACTTTCCTTCCAAGGAAAGCGTCTTTTAATTTCTTGGCTGCAGTCACCATTTGCAGTTTTTTTGGAGCCCAGAAAAAGAAAGTCTGACACTGTTTCCACTGTTTCCCCATCTATTTCCCATGAAGTGATGGGACCAGATGCCATGATCTTCATTTTCTGAATGTTGAACTTTAAGCCAACTTTTCCACTCTCTTTCACTTTAATCAAATGGCTTTTGAGTTCCTCTTCACTTTCTGCCATAAGGGTGGTGTCATCTGCCTATCTGAGGTTATTGATATTTCTCCCGGCAATCTTGATTCCAGCTTGTGTTTCTTCCACCCCAGCGTTTCTCATGATATACTCTGCATATAAGTTAAATAAACAGGAGTAGCCTTGACCTACTCCTTTTCCTATTTGGAACCAGTCTGTTGTTCCATGTCCAGTTCTAACTGTTGCTTCCTGACCTGCATATAGGTTTCTCAAGAGGCAGATCAGGTGGTCTGGTATTCCTATCTCTTTCAGAATTTTCCACATTTTATTGTGGTCCACACAGTCAAAGGCTTTGGCATAGTCAATAAAGCAGAAATAGATGTTTTTCTGGAACTCTCTTGCTTTTTCCATGATCCAGCGGATGTTGGCAATTTGGTCTCTGGTTCCTCTGCCTTTTCTAAAACCAGTTTGAACATCAGGAAGTTCATGGTTCACATATTGCTGAAGCCTGGCTTGGAGAATTTTGAGCATTACTTTACTAGCGTGTGAGATGAGTGCAATTGTGTAGTAGTTTGAGCATTCTTTGGCATTGCCTTTCTTTGGGATTGGAATGAAAGCTGACCTTTTCCAGTCCTGTGACCACTGCTGAGTTTTCCAAATTTGCTGGCAAGCCCATTAAATGTCGAGACTCAACAGAGTGTAGGACAAAACATCTCTTTGCCATTTAAAACTAATCCAGTAAAATGTAAGGACAAGAAGGTGAGAAAGTGTAGAGAAAGACCCGGCAGTCAGAGCTGGGAAGAGCGTGAGGGGCTAGCCCTATCAACATCACTCATATAAGTAAATGTCAATATATTCAATAGGGCAGCATGGCTGGTTCAGCTCTTCAGGAAGATGAAAAATCCTTCATCTCTGTAAACTTAAAACGAGCTCCAAATAGATGGGTAAAGCCGGAACTGCCTGCTTGCAGAGGGAGTCCATCCTGAGAATGGAAGGTGTCAGCATGGGCACAGAGCAGGAATTAGTTAAGATGGTGCTGGTTTCACTGATAACCAGCAGCTGACTCACCAGACTCTCAAACAAGTAACACGCAGCAGGTAACACCCAGTCTTTTCCAGGATGCCTGGATTTTGATCATGACTTAGGTCAAAGACCCAGTGTCAGCAAACTTCAAAGCATCAGTAAATGGGTGAAACACTGCAATTATTCAAAAAAGCAATTAGGAAAATCCTCTCATTAGATAGCATCAGCACAAAAATAAAGAAAATTTTCCTTGTATGTTGGGTAATATTTTAAACAGTTCTAAATAATTGGGAGGTCGAAGAAGACTAAATCATTAACGGATATGTAAAAATACATAATTGAATAATAATGAAAATACTGCATGTCAAAATCTGTGGGGGTACTTCAGAGGAAATTAATAGCCTTAAATGCTTATACAACAAAAAGAGAAAGGCTGGAAATTAATGAATTAAGATATTAAAAAGACATTAAATAAGTAAAATGACTGCAGAATAAACCCTGAGAAATTAGAAAGAAGAAGATTATAAAGACAAAGCAGAATTTATTACTGACACTCCAATACTTTGGCCACCTGATGTGAAGAGCTGACTCAGTGGAAAAGACCCTGATGCTGGAAAAAGCTGAGAGCAAGAGGAGATGGGGGCGGCAGAGGATGAGACACTTGGATGGAATTTGAGCAAACTCCAGGTCATAGTGAAGGACAGGGAAGCCTGGTGTGCTGCAGTCCATGTGGTCGCAAAGAGTTGGACATGACAGCGCAACTGAATGAGAACAAGAGCTGGTTCTTTGAAAAGACCATGAAGATGGACAAACCACGAGTAAGATTGAGTGCACACTGAAGGAACAGACATTCCAAAGTAAGGAGAGAATTCTGCGAGCAGGCCTAGGCCAACAAGTTTGAAAACAGGCAAATGGATCGATTTCTACAAAAGTACGATTTGTCGACACCAACTAAACGGTAAAAAGATTGGTGGTCCTTGTAACCATTAAAGAAATGGAATGGGTCAGGAAGACCCCCCTCCACTGTGGAGACTGGCCTTTGGTGTATGTTCTACCCAACTTTCAGAGCAGAGATCCAGTCTTGTACAAACGTTCCTGGACCACAGGAAAAAGGGAAATTCCTAAATATGTAACAGTAGGTTGAACCAGAGATGACCTACATTCAGGAGAAGGACATCACGGGCCCATCTGTCTCGTGGACACAGACCATTGGAGCGCAGCACGCGCTGCCCATGCTAAGCCCTGTGGCCTGCCTTTTGGTGGTTTAGCAGGAAACCCGGAAACACTGGCTTTGGGGAAAATAATGTCCTCCCACCCCCACCCTGGGTGCTGCTTCCGGGGGCAGATGACGGACGATGCTGAGCTGAGAACAGCCCCCTCGTCCCCCACCCTCGGGTGGCAGAAGACAGCAGGGATGCCCATCCTGGCTCCTGGGTGCTCAGCTGAGGTTGGCCTTCGCCCTTCCTCCTGTTCTGCGTGCTTTCCAGGTCCTCACTGCCCCTTCCCTGTAGGTCTTCACTCAGACACGTGCTCCTCAGGGAGGCATCCACGATCCCTCTCACCCTCCCAGCCACAACACCTGCCCACATGCCCTGGGAGTCCTTGTCCTCCTGGGCAGGTGACCTCCACGAGGCTGGGCTCTGGGTGCCCCGGCCCCCAGGACGGCGCTCAGCACGAGCCCGTGCTTGGTCAGCACACACCGCGTGGCTCCTGCACCTCCTGGCTGCCCTGGTGTGGATAAGGTGGGGGCATCAGAGGCATCGGAGGCAAAATGGGTGTGGTTCTGATCAGGGAGATTAGAGGTGCAGAAAGAAGGAATGTTTCCAGTGGGCCGGGCCCGGTGTCCGGTGCAAGCCTGAGTAGTGAGGGCACCTGAACTCATCCAAGTCCAGCAAAGGGCAGGACTTGCGAAGGGCCCCCGGAGCCTCCAGGGAGGACGAGGAGGGACTCCTCAGCTGGAGCCCTCCGTCCAGTCCGCAGTGACCTGAGAGCCGCGAGGCCTCGCCCGGGTGGTGGGTGTGAGCCCTGCTGCCCTGGCCAGGCTGGGAGCCTGCCCTGGGGAAGGGGAAGCTGCCTTTTAATTTGGAGGCAAGCTGGGTAAATAAGCAGCAATTGGATTTGCCAAGGCCCGAGCCCCTGGGTACCGAGAACACCGGAGAATCTCATTCTTGTGATCACATTGTAGATTCCCCCTGCCATCTGCTGAGAAATGTAAATGTGAGTTGGGTTCCAGGCGTGGGGAGGGACAGCTGGCGGGGCCACGGGGCGGGGGGCAGGAGGGTGACCCTCACTTGGGCCTTGAGCTGGGCCCCACCCTGCTCTGTTTGCTCCTCCAGTCCCTCTCGAAGTGATTGCCAGCAGAAACAACCCCAGCAAACATTTAAACCCGTCTGCTAATTACTGGGCTCGCTGCGCCTGGGTGGCTGGGCAGAGGTCACGAGCACAGCACAGAGAAACTGGGGAGCCCTGCACCGCGCTCTGCCGCACCTGCCCCGTGTCCTTGGCAACTTGGAGCAGCTTCAGGTTGGGTGGGTCTGCGTTCAAGCCTGCGGCCTAGCTTCAGTGTGACTCTGTGGGCTGTCCCTGCACCCCACCGAACCCCCCCCCCGCCCCGCCTCAGCTCTCCGGCAGGCATGGGGACCAGACCTGGGTGGGGGGCACTTGGAGCCCACAGGCAGCAGGGAGCAGCTCATTTCCTGGGGCCCAAGGTGGGCGACTGCAGTCGTGAGCTCCTGTGGGCCTCTCCCAGCGAGGCCCCCTCACCCTCTTTTGATCCGGGAAGAAGTCTGCTCAGGGGAGGTGAGCCTGCACTTGGGGGTGGGCTCAGCCCTGATTTGGGGCCCTCTCCCGAGTTCTTCCTGCTGCCCTAATCTCACAAGTAGAGCTCCCTTTGAGTGTGGGAGTCCAGCCGGGCACTGGTGGCCAGCCTGGCACATGCCCCCGATTTGTAGACCAGGGTCAGGGATGTCCTTGAGGCTTGAGAGGAAGTGCTACAGAGATGACTGAAATGCCAGCCCCGCGGGCCAGACCTGGATGGAGGATAAATCCCCACGGCCTCCCAAGGGGGAAGGAAGTGTCTAATGGAGGTGCGTGCATGCTCAGTCACTCAGTCATGTCTGACTCTTTGCAACCCCATGGACTGTAGCCCGTCGGGCTCTTCTGTCCCTGGAGTTCTCCAGGCAAGAATACTGGAGTGGGTTGCCATTTCCTTCTCCAGGGGATCTTCCTGATGCAGGGTTTGAGCCCATCTCTTTTGTCTCTTGTATTGGCAGGTGCATTCTTTGCCACTGAGCCACCTGGGAAGCCCTGAGGGGTGGTGGGACTGTCAAGCTAGAAGTGCCTGCCTCCTGCTTCCCTCCAACCCTGAGGGGTACCTTTGAGCCCCCAAGATGAGAAGAGTCTCAACCCTTGCTCAGATGAACCCCATGAGGCCAGACGGTGAAAACTTGTCCAAGACTCCGAGACACACGGCCAGCACTGCTCACAGCCCGGGAGGGGCAGGGGGTGGGCAGGCCCTCGAGTGGTGCCCGTTGTGTGCGTGTGCTCAGGCGTGTTGTGCTGCGCATGAAGTTTATGTGTGTTCACGTGTGTGTTGTATGTGCTTGTGCACTGGTGTGCAGAAGTGTGTGCCCCTAGCTTGCCTCCCGGGCAGAGTTGGGAGCCCGGAGATGGGTGTGGTCCACTTCCTGGATGGGGCGCCAGGTGTGCAGAAGAGCTCCGGGAGGCAGCTGGTCTGCAGGAGGCAGAAGAGAGAGCTGGACTCTGGGCAGAGGAAGGGCTGCCTGCCCGGGGCCAGGCCTCCAGCCTCTGCATTGCCCACCCTGCCCCGGGAGGAGGTGGGGCGCCGGCCTGCACCTCACAGTTCCCGGCCCCTGAGATGGGCCCTCGCCAGGGCAGGTCTGCAGAGAGCCTGGGCCCTGTCCACAGTGCCCCTGACCCCCAGCCTCCAGGCGGCCCTTCTCACAGAGCTTCCTCTTGGGCTGACAGTCCCAAGCTGAGCATCCCAAGGCAGGGTGGGCAGATGAGGGCTCAGGGGTCCTGCAGAAAGACGATGGTCTGGAGGAGGTAGGAGGCTCCCGGAGGCAGCGCCTGGTGTCCAGCCCAGTCCTGGTGTTGACTGACCGGCTGGCTGTCCGGGGTGCCGGGCTCAGAGGACTCCGGCTCATGCCATTGTCCCCAGCGTCTCCCCTGAAGGACTTTCCTGCCTGGCCCCTGCCCGCTCTGCCGTGGGGAGGGCTGTGGGGACCTGTGGCCCCCGGAGAGGAAGGAGGAAGGAGGCTAAGGCTGCTGTCACCCCTGGGCGGGGGCTGGGCTAGGAGTGGGGAATTGGCTCCTCCGGAGAGGTGACGAGGGGACACCGCCCCTTGGGGGGGTGACGGGGATGGCTGTGTGCGTGGGATGGTCCCTTTCAAGGCAGAAACAATGCAGTTTTGAAGTGGTAGGGAATTTGGGCTCATTTTCAGCAGCTGTATGCAAATTGAATGCAAATGAGCCTGCCTCCCTTCCAGTACCCGGGAGAGGCCCAGGGAAACGGGGGTCTGGAGAACCAGATCAGCCCAGCATCCTGTCCGCATCCATAGCAAGAACCCCCTTCTTCAGAAGCCGGGCTGAGTAGGGGACACTGCTGCTTCTGTAACATGTGAGGACGGTCCCTGGAGTCCGACAGACTGGGTTCTCGTCCCAGCTCTGCAGTGACTATCCATGTATGACTTTGAGCACATCACTGAGTCTCTCTGCTCTTTGTTTTCCTTTGCTGTGAAACAAACTGGTAATGCTGGTTGCCTGGGGAGCACTTAACACAGTGACTTGTTCCGATGGTGGTGGTAGTGATGGTGGTGATGGTAGTGGTGGTGGTGGTGGTGGTGGTGATGGTGGTGTGATGTGATAGTGATGATGATGGTGATGGTGGTGGTGGTGGTGGTGGTGGTGTGGACTATAGTATTTTGTTACAGGCACCTGAGCTGAGGTGTTGATGGTGGTGATAATGGTGATGATGGTGGTGGTGGTGAAAATGATAATGGTAAAGATGAAGACAATGATGGTGATGGTGGGGTGATAGTGATGGTGAAAATGGTGATGGTGGTGTTGTGATGGTGGTGATGGTGGTGATGGTGATGTGATAGTGGTGATGATGGTAATGGTGGTGATGGTGGTGGTGATGGTGGTGATGTGATAGTGGTGATGGTGGTGATGTGATAGTGGTGATTTGTGGTGGTGATGTGGTAGTGATGGTGGTGGTGGTAGTGGTGATGATGATAGTGGTGATGATGGTGATGGTGATGGTGGTGATGTGGTGGTGATGTGGTGGTGATGGTGGTGATGTGGTGGTGGTGGTGATGGTGATGATGTGATAGTGGTGATGGTGGTGATGGTGGTGATGTGATAGTGGTGATTTGGTGGTGGTGATGGTGGTGATGTGATAGTGATGGTGGTGGTGGTGGTGATGGTGGTGGTGGTGATGGTGGTGATGTGATAGTGGTGATGGTGGTGGTGGTGATGTGATAGTGGTGATGGTGATGTGATGGTGATGGTGGTGATGTGATAAGTGGTGATGGTGGTGATGTGGTAGTGGTGATTTGGTGGTGGTGATGGGTGGTGGTGGTAAGGGTGTGATAGTGGTGATGGTGGTGATGTGGTAGTGGTGATTTGGTGGTGGTGATGTGGTGATGGTGGTGATGTGATAGTGGTGATTTGGTGGTGGTGATGTGGTGGTAATGGTGGTGGTGGTGATGGTGGTGATGTGATAAGTGGTGATGGTGATGTGGTAGTGGTGATTTGGTGGTGGTGATGTGGTGGTGGTGGTGGTGGTGGTGATGTGATAGTGGTGATGGTGGTGATGTGGTAGTGGTGATTTGGTGGTGGTGATGTGGTGGTGGTGGTGATGTGATAGTGGTGATGGTGGTGATGTGGTAGTGGTGATTTGGTGGTGGTGATGTGGTGGTAATGGTGGTGGTGGTGATGGTGGTGATGTGATAGTGGTGATTTGGTGGTAGTGATGTGGTGGTGGTGGTGATGGTGATGTGGTGATGGTGGTGATGTGATAGTGGTGATTTGGTGGTGGTGATGGTGGTAATGGTGGTGGTGGTGATGGTGGTGATGTGATAGTGGTGATTTGGTGGTGATGTGGTGATGGTGGTGATGTGGTGGTGATGGTGGTGATGTGATAGTGGGGATGGTGGTGATTGTGGTGATGTGATAGTGATGATTTGGTGGTGATGATGTGATGATGGTGGTGATGGTGGTGATGTGATAGTGGTGGTGGTGGTGGTGATATGATAGTGGTGATGACAGTGGTGGTGGTGATGGTGGTGATGGTGGTGATGTGGTGGTGGTGATGGTGGTGATGTGGTGATGTGATAGTGGTGGTGATGGTGGTGATGGTGGTGATGTGGTGGTGATGGTGATGTGATAGTGGTGATGATGGTGATGGTGATGGTGGTGGTGATGGTGGTGATGTGGTGATGTGATAGTGGTGATGGTGATGGTGGTGATGTGGTGGTGGTGATAGTGATGGTGGTGATGTGATAGTGGTGATTTGGTGGTGGTGATGTAGTGGTGGTGGTGATGGTGGTGATGGTGGTGATGTGATAGTGGTTATGGTGGTGGTGGTGATGATGGTGGTGGTGGCAGTGGTGGTGATGATGGAGGTGGGGATCAGGCTCTGGTGGCGATTTGGGGATAAGAGCAAGTCCTCCACAACAGGTCTGGGACCGAAGCTGGGAGAAGGGAGAAGAAAGTGATCTCTGTCTGTGAGATGCTTGGATCGTCTGTGGAGGCCTCCCCGAGGTGCGGCTGACATCCTAACTTGTGTCCTTACCCTCCAACCCCCGGAGGCCTCTGTCCCTAGGAGCTCTGCTCTCCATGATGCCTCCACTGCCACATTGCCCTTCGGGGCTGCCACTGTGCCTGACTTAGGGCGTCTGTGACATTGGCCTGGGGACCTTCCTTTCCAGAGGCCCTGCTGTGCCAGGAGGGTGGCGCAGGTGGGGGTGGGGAGCGCAGGGAGGACGGCGTGCTCCTGGCCCTCTCCCTGCGCCCCCACCACAGGACACACCCTCTGTCCTGTGCAGCCCCAGGCCCCGCTGCTTCCTCTGCACCGCGGCGCCCCCACCCCCCTCCAGGACCTGCCTCCCCAGGCCTCCAGCGCCCTGGGCGGGCACGTGTGCGTCTCTACCCTCCTGGCCAACAGCACAGGCCAAGTGCAGCGTAACTGTCCGGGACCTGCCAGCGGAGCTGCTGCGCTCCCCACCGTGCAGTGAGGGTGGTCAGGGGATGGAGCTACAGCATGCAGAGCCCCAGAGCGTGGCTGATCCCCGTCCTGCCCTCATGACAAATACCCACTGTTGCCCGCTTTGTGGATGTGGGGCTGAAACTCGGGAAAAGCCGGCACTTGCCCCAAATCGTGCAGCTGGTGACAGGCGGGGTCAGAATTCGAATCCAGGTCTCTGATGCCCGGGCTTGCCCACACATCTCAGGATTTCTGACCGAACCATGCAAGTGTTGTGCTGGAAGGACCTGGCAATGGGAGGAACCGGGGGGCAGGGAATGACCACAGAGAGATGGGGTGCAAGGGTCCAGGGGGCAACCCCCACCCCACCCACCATGTGCAGACGGCTTCAGAGTGCTCTGGCAGCCCAGGGAATAATTGTCCTGTCCATCACCTCAAGCTGCTAGAGGTGGTCTGGAGAGGGTGGTGGGCTTGTCTGGGGGGAGCAGCTCCTCAGTGGAGGGAGGGGCAAGGCTGGGGCGAGGGGGAGGCCTCCAAGCCAGGCCTCGGAACACATGGGCCACTTGGAGGCTGGCCACAGCCCCAAGGCTTGGATCCCAGAGGAATCCAGCTGGCTGGGCCCTGCCTTCCGCAAACAGATACAGATTGTTTCATTGACAACCTCAGTGCTACCAGGCCCATGGGACCAGGCCTCAGCTCTCCTGTGCTTTCTGCTGGGAAAGAAAGGGAGAGGGAGGCAGAACTGTAGCCTCCTCAGTGAGAAGCCGGGAGTATCTGCGTGGAAATGATTGCTATCCCTGGAACAGGCTCAGCTCTTACTGCAGCCCCATCCCAGGCCAGCCTCAGGTCTGAAGGGGTGTGGGGGCCACGGGGATGAGGGATGGGTGGGCAGCCACGGTGGGGTGACCTGAGACTTCCTACCTGCCTCGCCCCCGGCCCTGTAGTTCGCATCCCTGCTGCCATTCCTGCCACATCACACGTGTGAAGTCAGAGCCGGCAGTGGCCAGGTAGGCACCCCTGTCATCCACCGCTGAAGCCCGTCCTGCCATGGAGTCTGTCCTTCCTGAGTCAGCATCACCTGACCGTCCAGTCTCCCCAAAATGCCACCTGCCCTGGGAGGGACTGGCATGGTCTGGGCTCCGTGTCTGTGTGAGGGCTCAGACACCATCCTCCAGGGCAGGAGGTGCAGAGCAGAGTGAAGGGGGCTTGTGTCCCAGCTCTGTGCATCCCCCCTCAGCCGATCCTCACATCTGCCGTCTGTGGGGCAGGCAGGAGGCAATGTGCCCACTGTACAGAAGAGACAGCCGGGGTGTGGGCAATGGCTGGGGGGCACCCAGTGCAAGGAAGATCCCCGAATGGGGATGCGATGCTGAGGCCGGCCCTGGGCCTGATGTGGGGGTGATGGTGGCAGTGATGACAGTAAGTGACGGGTGCCTGCAGGGCTGTCTGGTCCTGACCAGCTCCTCCCGGGGAAGGAACGGAGCTTAGAACTGGCCCAGCCTGAGTTCTGGCTGCGTTAGTTACTTGCTTTGTGACTTTGACGAGGCTTCATACAATCTCTGAGCCGTTCTTGTCTGGAGGAACCCCCTTGTCCAGGAAAACTGCCAGTAACGCCTGTCGGGAACCCAGCACAGGAAGAAGGCAGGCCTTCTTGCAGCGAGCTCTGTCTCCACCAGCACCGTCGTGGGGGTGGAGGGCAGGACCCCAGCCTCAGACTATCCATGAGGAGAGAAGAGGCCGAGAGAGGCTCAGTCTTGGCCTGGGTCACTCAGCCAGTCGCGGGCTCAGCCCAGATGGAAACCCTGGTGCCTGAGTCCTGGCCGTACTCCTCCACCTGCCACCAATGCATTATTAATCCGGCCCTCCTTGGAAGACAAGCAGCGTGTCTGTTTACCTCTTGACAGCAGAGATGGTGAACAACAAAATTAAACCAAACAAACCGCCCAGACATCAAACAAGCTCTCCCTCTGAGCGCGTGCTCTGCAGATGGAAGGATGGGCGTGGAGCGTGGCTGCTGGGACTGAGGACGTGGTCCCTCCGGTGAATCATGGGCCTCCCTGTCTCCAGAGTGGGAGTGCTCTGGCCTAACCAATGCTTTCAGCAGGCAGGGGTGCCAGGCAGCCTGCCCAGGGTGGGTAGGTGTCCTGATTGGCAGAAGCTGCTGGTCGGCTGTCCCGGACGCATGGGGCGGGGTGGGGTGTGAGCAGGACCCGTGGTCCCCACGCTCTGCCCCCAGCCTCCTGTTCTTCCCAAAAAGTGAGGCCCAGCTCTCCTCGACTGTGGCTTTTAGGGGGTTGGCTTCTCCTCAGTCCCAGCTGGTGGGAACCATGAGCCCAAGAAGCCCCAAGTGGGCACTGTTGGATGAGTCCGGGAGGTCTGGGGTCAGAATCTGACTGAGAGTGAGGTGAGAAGTCTGATGGGTCTGACCCCATCCCTGGCCCTCTGTGTGTGCCCGGGTCTTGGTATCCCCAGCCTGTGAACGGGCTGCAGCAGTGTCAGGCGAGAGCGTCAGCACCATGGACAGAGGCAGGGTGGCTGGATGCTGGGTCACCCTCTACAGGCTCAGACCCCAGGCCAGGGGCAGTGTCTCACATTCGTCAGGCTGCGGGGCCCTGGGAGGGAAAGGATGGTCACTGAGCACTGTCCCTCCCCTTAAGAGGCTCCACTTGTTTCCTGGTGTGCCTCCCTGAGGCCCCAGGGTTGGAGCTTTGTGCATATAGAAGTATCGGGGTGGCAGTTAGGCTAACCCCTGCCTGCACCACAAGCGCCCAGTGGCCCACCCGACTTCACACATCAGGAGGTCCTGGGTGCACCGACTCCGTGTTCCCCACTTCCTTCCCCCCACCTCCGCCCCGGTTCTTCACTGCGGCTTCAGGAACCTCTGATGACAGCTCATTAGTAATGCTGTCAACAGGGTTGACGAAAAGCCTCAGAAGAGGAGCCCAAAGCGAGGGGACGGCTCTGATCCTGGATTGTTAAGCCGTCCCGATGCTGTCACCGCGAGCAAGGCTTCTGCTGCGCAGACGTCCAGCGGCGTTGACGGCTGCTTCCCTTTCCGCTGGTCCAGGGGCTCCACCTTGGTGCCCTCACACCTGGGGGATTTCAGCTTGCTCTTGCCCTGGGGAGGGAGCCTCTCCCTGGCATGGTGTCAGCTGTGTAGAGCTCTCCTGTTCCCTGGGTTTGCATCTTCCTCAGAATGCTCTTGCTGCTGGCAGGAGAAGAGATGTGAAAACCAGAGAGGAGCTCGCGGCTGCGAGCCTGAGGGTTCCGGGTGGAGTTAGTCAACTCAGGGCCTGCCCGAATTACAGACCAGCACACATTCCTCACCGAGCTGCCAGCCTCGGCACCAGCTGGGCTGTGCCGTCCACTTTGGAGGACGTGAGAGGCTGGAGAGGCCTCAAGGGCCACCAAGAGTCACATGGCTGGCTAGCAGCAGGATTTCCAATCCCTTTGTTAAACAGAGCTTGTCCCGTTTCTCCCTGTATCAGTCAGCGCAGGCTGTTTGGCTGCAGTAATAAATGAGGCCAAGGCTGAGTTTGGTTCTTGCTTGTATTGCAAACCCATAGTGGGATGGAAGTACCTTTGCTCCTGTGTTTGACTGGAATCCAGACCAGTGGGCGGCCTCCCCTTGCCAGGCTCACGGCAGATGAGAGCAGTGGAAGAATTGAACAGAAGCTTTGAGGGTCTGCTTGGGAGCGGCAAGTGACCCTTTGCCATGGTGCACCCACTGGGCCCTTCACAGGCCAGAGCAGGGCTGGCTGGGCTGCAGTGGGTGGTCCTTCAGGGAGGGAGGGAGAGGCCCAAGAGAATGGCTGTACATTTTTGAGCAATGGTCCAAACCTCCCCCTGCTCAGAATCACACCCCTACCACCAGCAAGCCGTCTCCACCCCAAATTCCATTGTCTCCTCCTCTTGTGGCCTTGAGCCAGGCCTGCCCTCCCTAGGGGTCTGGGGACTGACCACCCTGCTCCTCCATTCCCTGGACTTGGGGACTTGTCACCACAGACACACACTAACCTCAGTGACCCCTCCGGGTTTGAACCTTCTCCCTTCTCACCTCCTGGACCTGCTCCCTTCTCACCCCTGGACTTGCTCCCTTCTCACCCCTGGACCTGCTCCCTTCTCACCCCTGTATCTGCTCTCCCTTCTCACCCCTGACCTGCTGACTCCTCACCCCTTGGACCTGCTCTCACTTCTCACCCCTGGACCTGCTCTCCCTGGTGGCTGGGTCTACCCCCAAGGGAGGATGTTGCCTAGTCTGGGCCCCTGGTCCCCAGGGTTTGGGGCACATCCAGGGGCCCCCCAGGCCCTCCTTGTACTTCTCTGCCTGGGAGCATCCAGCCTTCCTGCATCCCTATATCTTTGTCCCCCCAAAGCCCTCCCCTGGCCCCGACAGGTCTGGGGGAGGCCCTGAGTGCTGTGATGGCTACAGCTAGCTGGCTGCAGAGCCCTCGCCAGTCCCCATGCTGTCGTCCTTACAGCCTTTTTCTAATACAGTGACACTCGCACACGGTTGTACACCTCACACACTTAATGATAGAGAGTGTGACGATACGGTGGCTTTTCACCAGCCCCCTCAGCAGGCCACGGGGATGGCCCCTGTGCCCAGGGGGCAGCTCGGGCCCTGCCCAGCTCACCCGCTGCCCCTGAACTGCTCTGTGTGGATTGTCCAGTTGTGCTTGCTTTTTATCTCCATGAAAATCAAGCCAGACTCTCCTTCCTCCCCCCAAGACTGGCTGCCTTTTTGATCCAGCCTCATTTCCAGGACCCGCTGTGTGCTTGTGCATGGCTCTGGTCCACACGTCTCACTGGTCCCATGTGACACAGTGTGAGTGTTGTCACAGTCTGAGTGACCACTCTCCTCAGGAAGGAAAAGTGTCCCCTCGAGTGTGCGCTTAGTGGGGAAGGCTTTTTCTGGGTCACAGCGCAGGAGCAGGGCCGCTGGGTCACAGGCACGTGGATGGCTCAACTTGACCAGATGGGTGTTGACCACTGCACTCCCACCAGCGACGTGTGGGCTCTGCCCACAGTGTTGGATATCGTCAGCTTCTCTAATCTCGGCCAGTCTGGTGGGAGTGAGATCGTGTGTAATTGTGGTCCTCATTTGCATTTTCTTGATTACTAACGCAGTTGGAATTTTTGTATGTTTATATTTGTGTTTCCTTTGCTGTGAAGTCTGTTCATGCCTTTTGCCCATTTAAACACTTGGAGTGTTTGTTTTTGCTCCTTGGTGATTTGTGGAATGTACACACACGTGTGCGCGTTCCAACCTGGGCGACACTGCTCCGTGAGCCTGGCCCTGCCGCCAACATCACCACTCTCCCTGCCTCGTGGAATCTCCTGAGGATTCCGGGGGTCCATGCCCACTCCTGGGTCCCCCACACCCTGCGTCCGGGAGGTATTCTTTGTTTTTTTTTTTTTTTTTTTTTTTTCTGCAGACCTCCAACTGCCTCTTACTTTCCAGCTCTGGGGTTCAGTTGCCTTCACCACGTCTGAACACCCCTCCTCATGTCTCGGCCCTGCTCCCAGTCTGGCGCAGGCTCCACCCCTGCTCCCAGTCCCGTGCAGGCTCTGCATGGTCCCTTCTGGTCGTGCGGAGCCTCTTCCCGCATCATGGCCTCCCTGTGCTCATATCTCCACTTTTGTGCTTAGTGACTCTCTGGCAGGTGGACCCACCCTTATTATTTCTAGCACTGTCCTCGGTCTCCCTGGCCCTTTGCACTCCTGTGTATGTTTTGGAATCTCCTCGTCAGTTTCCATAAACAAACCAAGTCAGCAATTTTTATTGGAATTGTGTTGCACCTGTGGCTCCAGTTGTCAGGAACTGATACCCTCATGGTCTGGGGACTTCCTGTCTGTGCACACAGTGTATCTGAAAAAGCTGAAGTCGCTCAGTCGTGTCCGGCTCTTTGCAACCCCGTGGACTGAAGCCCACCAGGCTCCTCTGTCCATGGGATTCTCCAGACAGGAATACCAGAGTGGGTTGCCATTTCCTTCTCGGGGGAATCTTCCCGACCCAGGGATCGAACCCAGGTCTCCCACATTGCAGGCAGACGCTTTAACCTCTGACCCACCAGGGAAGCCCACAGTGTATCTATTTATGTCTTTTAAAGTGTTTTAAAATACATTTAAACAATGACTGTCTCCATATATGTATATATCATATCTTGTAAAAGGTATATGCCTAAACATATTTGTTTGCTTCTATAAATGGTACATGTACCAGCATGTTGCTGGTATGAAGAAACGTGTGTGATTTTTGTGAATTGAGTCTATGTTCAGCCAGATGTTAATGTCTAATTATTTCTCATACTTTGCCTAAGGATTCTGTTAGGTTTCCTTTGAAGATAATCCTGTTATTATCGATAATAACAGCTTTATTTCTTCCATCCTGATGCCTTTTAATTTCTCTTTCCTGATCGCTGTGTAGGCAGGGAGCCCTGGTGAGTCCTGACTTAGAAGGAGGGAAAATGGGCTTCCCTGTTTGGTTCCTAATTTTAAAAAGGAATGCTTCCAACCTTAGCCTGTGAAGAATGTTAATTTTAGATTTATCGTACTCTTTGTCAGATGAAGGATATTTGCTAAGGGCTCGACAAGAGCTTTTTTAGAAAAAGTAAGGGCTGGGTGTCCAATTACGTAGTGTATATATTTATCTGTTAAGATGATTATTTGTTTTTCTTTTAATCTGTTAACTTGGTGCGTGTCGCTCTTGTTGCGTTCTCAGCGGAGTGAGTGATACCAGCAGCTGATGGTGATGTGGGCTCCCTCTCGCTGCTGGTCTGTCTGGGACTGTCGCTCCTGTATGGCCTCTGCACACTCCTACTCGTGACGGTCTTGTCCCATCTTAGTGGCACGTCTGTGTCTGCTTCACATGAAGCTTAGGGGTGTGTTCTCGCCCCATCTCCTCTGTTCTCTGAGTTCTCGGAGTGCTCACAGACCATTCAGGTTCTTTCTTATTCTCGACTCTTTTGGTAAGCCACCTGTTTTAAGAGTCTATCCACTTGTCTCAGTTTTTCGGCGTGGAGGCTCCAGGTGCTAATAAGCTTGTTAATTACCGCACAGTGTCCGGTCCATCTGCGGTCTGTAGCTCTCTCATTCCTACCTTATCGGTCCAGTTCCTTTTTGCCCTGATGCTCTTCCCGGACGCTGGTCCTTTGTTCTCTCTTGTGCTCTTCCATCTCCTGGTTCTCTTTCTCTGCGTTGTGTGGCTGCTCTTCCTCCCAGTGTCTACAGCCTGGTGCTCAGCCCGTGCAGTTGCAGCCCTTCTCTTGTTTTCTGACATCAGCATTTTGAGTCTACAACCCCTCTTAAAGGGCCATGTTTACTGTGGCTCCACGTAGTGGTATATCATATATCCATTGTTGTTCAATTTAAAATAGTTTTTCTATTATGATTTTTTTCTCTGACCCCTGAGTTATTTAGAAATGAATGGTAGGATTTCTAAATGCATGGGGATTTTAAATTTGCTCTTTTCTGTTATCTTCTAATAGTCTCATTTTGTTTAGAGGATTTCTTTTATGTGAAATTTGTTAAGACTTTCTTTATGGCTTAGAGCTTTCCAATTCTGCAAATATTCCACGTGTATGAGAGAAGAATGTGCATTCTTTAAATACGCAGACATGGAAAGTTCTATTAGTGTCCAATAAACCAAGCTAGGTAATTCAGATCGTCTGTATCTTTCCCTTTTGTGGTCTGCCTGACATCATGAATTGAGAGAAATCTGTTGAAATCTTATACCACGTTGCTAGATTTGGAAATTTCTCCCTGTAGCTCTATAAATGTTTGCTTTATATATTCTATGGCTCTTTTTTTCTAGGTTGCATACGAGTTTAGGGTGGGTGTATCATCCTGGTAAATCGAAACTCAGCGTTACAAAGTGACCTTTCCTATCCCGCATGATGCCTTTTATCTTAAAACCCATTTCGTCTGCTCTCAATAGGTCTATTTCTGCTTTCTTTTGATTAATGCTTTCACAATATATTTTCCTATTCTTTCATGCTTTTGATATGTTGCTCGTAAATTATGTTGAGCTGGATTTGAAAATCCATAGTGACAGTCTAACTCTTGTCCTGACTAAGCTTCAGCCCTGGCTGGTGTATTAGCTCTTGTTTCTCTCATCTTACTTTTTGATTTCCACTTATCTTTATTTTTGAAAACTGCTTTTTTAGTTCTAAGTTGTAAACTTTTTATTTTGATAGAGATTTCAAATTTACATGAATGTTGCAGAGCTGGGACCCAGAGTTCCTGCATCTCTTTAAGCCACGCTCCCCAGTCTTTGGCACTTCTTTGTCCTGAGAATCACTTACACCTCAGTGTTGCTCCGTAATACCTCAATGTGGAATTACTGAAGGCCAGGCCATGCTTCTGCATAGCCATCAACCCAGTAAATCAACACTCATCAGATGTGACTGTCGAATCATTGCCTCCATTCAAGTGTCAGCGATGATTCCAATGATGTTCTTGGCATCCAGGATTCTGACCCAGTTTTGTTTGTTGGGTTTAGGCGCATTGCTTTAATCCCTGGAGTGTTTAGAAATTAGTTCCTTTTTTTTCTTGCAGTTTATTTCCATCTTTCATTTGTTTCCCTTGCGATCTGGCTGCAACGTCTAAAAGCAGACGTGACTGTTGCCCCTTCCTGATGGACACACGGAGCCCCTGGATGTGTGAGCCCAGGCCCCTGCCTTGGACCCCCGACATCCTCAGTTCTTTTTCACACAGACTCCCCCGTGGGATGCTGTGATTCCTGCAGCTGGTGTGAGTGAGGATCCACTGTGTCATGTACTGGGGCGCCAGTGGCTCTTTCTATCTCGGATTTTCTGGGCTCTTTCTCCTTCCTGAAGTCACTTTTTGGGCCCAGTCTTGGTGATCGTGTAGGCAGTTTCGTTTTTTTTTTTTTTTTAGCCACAAGGTATATGGGATCTTAGTTCCCAGACCAGGGATCAAAGCACTATCCCCTGCATTGGAAGCGCAGAGTCCTAACCGCTGGACCCTCAGGGAAGTTCCACGTGGACGGGTTCTGTTTGTCTTTGTTGCCGCGTTACCCACGTCTTCACACGGGGTGTTGCTCCATCAGGAGTTCCGTCCGGTGCTGGCTGGCTCCATTCGGCCACCGAGGCATTTCCTGACTCCTCCTGCCTTCTTCTTCTTCTTTTTGGAGATCTGTTTTTTTCTTCCCCCCTCTGGCCAGTTGAAGAGCTTGTCTTTGTATTTAGAGTTCTATGGTTTTCCCAAGGTACGTCCAGATATGGACTTTTCCCCTTCTGCTTTATGGCTGTTGGGTCAGTGGACGCCTGTGTGGACCCGTCCTGGGAGACCGCGGCCGTCACCCCTTACGTAGGCCTCTCCCCATGCTCCCCGCCGGCCCATTGTCAGCGGGGCCTGTGTTAGAGGCCTCCTGCCGTCTCTGTAGCTTGGACCATCTCCTTCCTGCTTTCCAGTCTGCTTGCCTCTTGGGATTACGGCTGGTTCACTCAGATGCGTCTCTCTGGTCTAGGCTGGGTCACGTCGTCTGCTGAACTTGTCAGCTAAGTCTTTCACTTCAAAAAACCGTGTTTCTTTCCAGAAGTTCATTTCTTTTCCAGATCTTCTGTTCGTTCTCAATAGTCCCTGGTTGCCTCTCAATGACTGTATCCTTCATTCTTTAGACGTTTACCCGTGCGTTGCCCTGGGTTTTTACAGTCTCGGTGGTCTAATCTGTTTCCTGATGCTGCTGCCTCCTTGTTTGATGATGTTTGATGCCGAGTCCATGGCTTGGCTGAGTTGGAGTTGGGAGTTTCTCATCTGGAGAGCATTGAATTCTACTTGCCCGCTGCCACGGCCCTACCGTATTGTTCGTAACCACGTTGGTGGGGTCTGGCCTCCCTCCTTGCAGGAGGTGGGGACCGAGCCAACTGCTGGACGTCTCAACCCTACTTATTTGATTCTCCTGCCCAGTTCTATGGGATCGCTCTCTGAAGCAGAGAGTTTCTGGCAGACCAGCCCCCCTCGGATGACTCAATGACTGCTCCTTCCCGGGTGCTGCTGGGGGAGGGAGCCCAGCTCACCAGTTCTGATGCGGGGTTGTGCAGGCATGGTGTGGGGCTCCATCCCCGGAGGTACTGGACTCAGCCTTCAGGTCAGGATGTGAGCCAGCTGGAGGGTGGACGCGGACGGTTCAGGCTCTAGAGGACAGGCCCATGTCCCGTGCAGGACCTTGCCTGGCGTGGGGACCTCAGCCTCTGCCAGAGCAGTGGACAAGTCGGGAGCTCTCAGGTTCCATCCTCGCGACGGGTGCCCCTGAGCCCCCGTCCTGAGACACAGAGTCCCCGAGTCAAAAGTCACAGTTCTGGAATTTCCCCCCAGCCGAGTGTTTCAATAATTACAGCATCTGTAATCCACTTAGAAAACACAGTGTTTGTGATGCTCACACTTAAGAAACGATCCGTTCCACGCCCATCCATCCAAATGGCTCCGATTTTGAATAATTCTTTTGAAATGGAGTCTAAATATATACAAATAGATGTTTCTGAAATGTCATGTATTCTGAATACATTTGCATGAGAAGCGGCTTCTGAGGAAGAGAGTAGGAGCCTGATGGCTTCTGAGGAGGAGATGCGGGGCTGTGGGTCAGACGGGAGGGGCAGGGGGTGAGGGCTGGAGACCGAGGACACAGATTATGGGCCCACCGTTCGTTTAAGGTCAGTAACTCAACTTTGACCATTCTCCTCGCTGGTGCGCCATCACCCTTCTCTGGGCTTCGTGCTCCCCAGGGCCTCGAGGACAGCCCCCCACCCCACCCCCCGTTCCCTGCAGCTGGTGTTGCGGGTGGGTGCAGAGTGCGTGTTGGTCCAACTGAGTCCCAAGCTGGCGATGCCCAAGTGCCCTGGGCCCTCCTCACCTGCCCCTCCCTCCTTCCTCCCTGCTCCCTCCTCCCCCACAGAGCCCCTGGCTGCTGGAGACGGGGGAGTCCAGGGCCCTGAGCCCTTCTGGCCCACTCATCAGGGGATGGTGAGCCCAGAAGGACCCAGAGGGCCAGGCTGCGGTCTCAGCACATGTGGGCCCTGGAAGAGGCTCGGGCTTCAGTGAGCACCTGCTGTGCATGGGCCCTGCTGGCCTGGGTCACCTGGGACAGGGGCTGCCCTTGAACTGGGGGCTTAGGGAGAGAGAAATGAGCCCTGCTGGTCCTGAAGGGGCGCACACATGCTGCCTGGAAGGGGCTTCGACAGGTGTGAGCTGCTTTACAGGGGTTGCGGCCTCCCTGGGCAGCTGGGGCTCCACCCTGAGCCCTGCTCTGATCCTCTGCTGCTGGGCCCTTCACTGGGCCTGGAGCCCCAGAGCCCAGGCACTCAGAGGACTCCTCCAGACAGCAGCCTGGTCCCTGGGGGTGGAGAGGGGCCTGGGGGCCTCGGGGCTCTAAGTCAGTGCCCTCCTCTCCTCAGGGGCCCTGTTTGCTGGGGCCGTGGGAGCTGGGGCCTCGCTTCTCACCGTGGCCGCACCCCTGCGCAGCCCCGGGGGTTCCTCCCCTCGCCCTGCTCAGGCCGGCCCACCCCCGACAACTAACCCCAGCCTAACCGCCTCACCCTTGCTGTCTCTCGCGAACGGCACACTCTGGATCTTCTTTCTTGTGGGTAAGGGGCAGGCAGAGGGTGGCAGCTCTGTGAGCCCGTTGGACTGACCAGCCAGTGTCCACCTTCCCTCACCGTGAACACGAGCCTGAGGCGGCCTTAGGGTGTGTCCGCAGAGCCCGTCCCAGGACCCTGAGGCTGGGGTGACTGATCTGCTCCTCTTGCTCATCCTGCTTTCGCTGAGTCCTGCCAACCTTGGGGCAGGGTCGTGGTCACCTTCAACAGCTGTAGCCAGAAGGAGGCAAGTTTTGAGCAGAGGGGAGCAGGGCTGGGGACCCCAGAGACAGCTCCTGGTGCAACCAGGGAGCACCTGGGCAGACATCCTGAAGGTGGTGATGCTGGAGGTGGGTTTTAAAGAGTGAATTGTTCTCTTAGTGAAGCGCCGTAGAGGGAGGGATACATAGGAAGGCCCTGTGGAGGGGGGCTGTCTGAGCAAGCCCCCTTCCCAGACCATCATGTGGCCACCCCCTCCCACAGGGTGAGTGGGCCGGGCCAGGCCAGGGCGGGGCGGGACGGCAGTGGGTGGGGTGGGGTGGGGTGGAAGCTGCACCTTCACTGAAGCTGTGGGAAGCCAGCCGGTGTCCCAGGCCTGGGCGGGGAGGTGCAGCCCTCCCCAGCCAGGGAATTAATTCAACAATTACTGCACCAGGACTGCTTCTGACCCCATGCGGCCAACACTAATTGGGCCCCAATCAAGAGCGTAATTCAGGTTAATTGGCTCCCCGCTGCCAGCCCCCATCAGACTCCTTCAGTGTGGGGCTGCCGTTTAAGAGTGATTAATCAGCTGACGCTGACAGCTAGGGCACCGGGAGCGTGGGGAGGCAGGGCGGGGGTCCCCCTACCGGCCTCACTTGTCCCATCCCCACAGCATGCTCTGCTGCTCCTTCCCTCCTGTATGGTCCCTGGGCAGCTCTGTCCCCAGCCACTACTGAGGGGCGTGGGCGAGCTGCTCTTCCCAAGCCTCAGTGTTTGCACCTCTGAAATAGGTGTGCTTGGGCCCCTTGCATGGCTGTCCTAAGGGTCATTGTCAGTGTGCAGCACCCAGCACCTCTCTGAGGGGACTGAGGCAGCAGCCACCAGGAAGGGGCTGCTCTGTGTCTTGGAAGCCTCTGTGTGGAGCCTATTCCCCAGGGGCCTCACGACTACCTCGTGGGAACAGGCCCCAGACGAAGGGTGGGGGCTCTGGGGAGCCCACCACCCTTGCTCCAGATGGTGACCTCTGGTCCTGGCTGCCTGGACGTGCCCAGCACAGAGCTCTCCACCTCCGGAGGCGTCCATAGCCCTATGAGCATCCTTGTTGAGGCCACCCCCTCCTGTGTAGGATGTGATGGACTTAAGAGACCTGCGGCCCCACTGGCCTTTGACCCCCATGTCCTAGGCCTGGCTCCTGGGGGGGCAGGAACAGGGCCCGAGGGTGCCCAGGGCAGTGAGGGCATCAGTGAGCAGGGTGGAGGTGCTCTTGTGGGGTGACCTAGGTGGGCCTGGATGAGGCCCAAGGTGCCACTGGATCCACGAGCTCTTTGTCTGAAGGCCTCTGGCAACTGGGGTGCAGCTGCTCCCCTGGGGTCGGTGGAGATGGATCAGGGCCTGGCCTGTGGTCAGTGCGGGCTGCCATAACCGACCCTACAGATGGGCAGTGGAAACAGTGGACATTTAGTCTCGAGACTCTGGAGACCGGAAGTGCGAGATCAGGATGTTGGCATGGCTGGCTGCTTCTGCCACCGGAGGGGGACTCCGCTCCAGGCCTCCCTCTTGGGCTGCAGATGGCCATCTGCGTGTTCACACGGCCTTCTCCCCCATGGAGCTGGTCAGAGGACCCTGCTCTAACCCGGTGGCCTCCATGAAAGCCGGTCTCCTGTTTAGGCCCCTCTCTGAGGTCCTGGACGCTGAGGTTCAGTGTCTCTCTTGGGGTCTCTCTTGGGAACTCAGCTTAGCCTGTAACCCTGGGCCTCCTAGGTCTGTGTCCTGGGGTCCCCGCAGCAGGGGGCCTGGGCAGTGCCCGCAGTGTGGGGTTATAAGAGCTTGGTGTGGACGAGGGTGCGCACCCCCCCAGCTTGGAGAGTAGGGGCTTGGGGGCCCTAGGCCCCTATGATCCTTCCCACAGCCTCTGCCTGGGTCCCTGGGCTCCTCCTGCCTTTAAAAATGGCTCTAGCTCCATGCAAAAAAGGTGTGCCAGTTCTTAGCACCTCGAGGGGCCCTTCCAGGCCCGTCTCCCTTGTCGGACACAGTGGTGTTAACAGGAAATCTCATCATGCCTCCTTAAGGACGTCTCCTCCACGCTTTACTGGAAGGTCATGGATGCTATCAGGACACCTCCACTGGGAGCCGGAAAGGTCAGCCCATCAGTCGAGGTTGTGTCCAGGGCGGCTTCCTGCTCCCCAGAGCTCCCGGAGGGGCTTTTGTCTCACTGGCTGCTCCTGGGGGAGCCCGGTGTGGCCTCTGTCCCTGGGCCAGCCCAGCCCTGCAGAAGCCGCCTCCATCCCTGTGGGTGAGGGTGCAGGTTCCCCGGGGCTGAGCAGAGGCTAGGGGGTGGCGGGGCTCTGCCTTGTGCCATGGGAGGGGGCTCCAGGGGCCGGGACTACAGAGGATTTCATCAAAGCCTGGCTCTGCTCCTCCATCTGTCTTTACCTGAGCATCTGGCGGCTCCCGGCCCACCTGTCATCGCCTGCCCGCCTCTTCCCCTTGAAGTTGGAGGAGAGGCCCAGCATGGTTCACTGCAGGGAGAGGAGGGACAGGAAGGGGCGGGCCTGGTGGAGGCTAGCAGGGCCTGGGGATGCTGCCTGCCGATCCTACTCCCGCCGGTGACCTGTCCTGCTGCTCTTGGGCCACTCTCCCTCCAGCCAGGCCCCTGGGCTGCTGGTGTGGCTCCCAGCTCCATTGCCTCCCTTCCCCTGCTTTGTTCGACGTGGCCGTGAGGTGTGGAGGGTGGACAAAGGGGGACCAGGGAGGCACGGGCCTGGCATAGATCATACCCACGCAGGCGCTCAGCTGCTATCCAGCTTGAGGTCAGCCTGAGGGTCCTGGGAAGGCTAACCTGGGCTGGGCTGGGCATGGACACTCCTCCTGTCTGTGGCGAGCATGAGGCCAGGCTGATCCCAGCTGGGCTGTGCCTGAGCCACATGGATGGGAGAGCTGGGACAGTGGCTTGCTGTGACCACCTGGGAGGCGGGCAGTGTGCCCCAGCCACACACAGTCAGGTCGTGGAAGCCAGTCCTGCCTGACCCTGGCAGCTGTGTTTCTCACGGGCTGCCAGATTCCCGCAGATGGTCCCCATCCGTGCTTGTGTGGGGGCCCGGGTGTGCGAGGAGTGCTGAGACCTCACAGGGCCCGTCGGCCCTTCTGTGGAGGATGTGGAGCGTACACACAGGCCTGCCACGGGCACCAGGTTGGAATCCTGACTGCAGCTCGTGAGCTGGCGGTTCTTTGTCTGCAGACGCGTTGACAGGACCCGCCGGTCAGTGTTGGGGAGAGGCTGAGTCCAGGCAGCCCGTGGGGGACACTGGGTGCTCACAAGTTTTCAAAAGAGGGGCTGTCCTGCTGCACACGGAGAGTGGGCGCTGTCCAGGGTCCTGCAGGGGCCCTGGCTTGGAGACCCTTTCCCTCGGAGCCCTCCCTGCCAGGAGGACTGTGGGTTTCCGACCTCCCCCACCCCCAGCTGTGGGCTCCCTGAAGGCTGTGTCTGATTCACTCTGGCCCCTCCCCCAAACAGCCGGCATGCCAGGGCAGCAGTGTGACTTGTGAAAGCTGGAAGCGGGGCAGAAAGGCCGAACCTCAGATGAGCACCACGCCATTTCTGAGGCCGGGGCAGGTCACTTAACCTCTCTGAGCTGAGTGCTGGCCCAGGACACGGCCTGACAGTACTTGTCTGCAGGCCTGGGAGGCAGGGCTGTTCTGATGATGGCTGGTCTTCAGCTGGAGTAACACTGAGGCAGTGAAGATGAGGGTGGAGTTGGTCATCCATCCGTCACCCAGCAGATCTGAGACACCGCCCTGAAGCAGAGTTCAGTCGTGCCTACTCCAGGGGCCCCGCCTACCCTGTCCCGGCTAGGCTCTTCCCTTCCCCATGGCTGAGTCAGCTTTCCACTCTAATGTCCACTGTAGAGACCAGAGCCACCTTGCGAGAGTGGAAGGGCAGAAAGGTGGATAGATGGGTGGATCGTCGGGTGTGTGTGTGTGTGTGTGTGAGATCACGTTCCTGGAGGGGTGGATGGGTGGGGGGATGGATGAGTGGATGAGCAGATGGAAGAATGGGTGTGTGGACTGGTAGGCAGGTGGGTCAGTGGAATGAATGGATGAGTGATGGGTGGAACAATGGAAGGAGTGCAGTAATGAATGGATGGATGCAGGGAGTACCCCAACATCAGCTTGATGGCTCAGGTGAGCTGTCGGGGGATTCATCCTTGACCTCTTTCCCTTCTCTTGAGTAGCCCGTCACAGCCAGGTTCTAAGGGTTCTCCTCCTGGTCTTGCTCCCATCCTCTCAGATTCCCCTTCTGCTTGAGGCCTTTGTCCTTCCAGGGATTGGTCTTCCTTCTCCTCCCCATCCTCCTAGTTACTTCCTAAGCCACTAACTCTTGTGAAGTTAGAGGGCTTGTCACCAACCCTCTTGAACTGCTTGGTGACCTCCCAGGCTATTTTAAGGTCTCGCTTTGCCCCAGGTTCCACCTTGGTCCCTTACCTCCCACCGGCTGGCGTGCCTAGGGAGTCACACCCCCTGCACTCAGGACCTGGAGAGTTAGAACCCTCCCTGATGAGTTCTCCAGCACCGATCTGTGTGTCTTCCCACCCTGAGGCCTTTGATGGTGGGCCCTCAAGTTGTAAATTTATAGTGACCACAAAAACATACAGGAATAAGAAAAGTGTCTGGGGAGGACTTCATGGCTGGCGTTTGTCAGACTCCATGGGGTGTACTTTCCATGCGTCATCTTATTAAGTCTTCCAAGTGGCTCCTGGAGTCCACGGCATCATCTTATCCTTGCAGAAGAATCCAAGGTCCCAGGAAGGGGCGTGGCTGAGGAGGAGGGCAAACCAGGAGCCACTCTCAGGCCTGGCTGCTTCTGGAGTGGCCGGCGCCTCACTGGCTCTCCTGCCTCCTTTCCAGGGCCAGCCCAGAGCAGCTCTTGGATGAGTATGTGCCATCTGAGGGCAGAGCCCCCCTGCAAGGGACAAGGTCTGTGTGGGCCTTGGCCTCGGGTGGGCCCAGCCCCCTGCAGTCACAGGCCCAGTGTCCCCCAGGATGGGAGGCCAGGTGCCCAACACATGACAGCAGCCTCTGTCTTTCTGTCCAGCTCCGGAGACGCAAGGTCAAGTACTTCCTCCTGGCGGCTGGCGTCACCATCCTGCTGGTCATCGTCCTCATCGTCGCCACTTCTGTCCGAAAGTGATGCCGCCCCGGGTAGGTGCCGTCCCTGCCCCCACGCCACCCGTCTGATCTTTGACCCACCCTCATCCACCACCCACCACTTATCCATCCACTCGTCTCCCCATCTCTGATCCACCCACCCATCCACTTATCCATCCGTTCATCCTCCGATGTGTCAGCCACAGCTGGGCCCTGCTGACCAGTGGTGAACAAGGCCGAGGGCAGCCCACGTGCCTGGAGCTCACAGCCCAGGGCAGGCTCTCCTGAAGACCCCTGTGTAAGCACTGACTTCCAGAAGGTCACGACTGAATAGTCCCCTGAGACAGTGGTGAGCAGAGTCAGGCAGTGGACCGTCCCCAGAGCTTCAGAGGGTCTAAGGCCCTGCTGCCCCTTGATTTTGGGTCCTGGCCTCCAGAGCTGGGAGAACACCCCACCCCATCTGTGGTCATCTGTGACCGCAGCCCAGGGCATAGATAGAGCTCCAGGTGTCACCCTTGGGGGCGACACGCCTGCTACTTGGGTCATTCTGCTCACAATGTTGGGACGGTCATCGTCAGCACCATCCAGCAGGGGAGACTGAGGCTCCAGCAGCCTTTCCACTCCTTCGGATTTCCCTACTGCCCTCCTTTGCCCCGAGGGGTGCCCAGACCTCCTACTTCCCCTCCCGCCCCACTGCACACCCAGCTGTGACCCCGGACCAGGGCTGGGCAATGCTGCACCCTGAACCCGTTCCACTGCGAGAGGGAACCCAAGGATGCATCCTCGGGCCAGGCACGCAGACCCCGAGGGAACAGCTGATCCACCTCCAGTGAGCTCCCTGGCTGGAGCGGACTGACCACAGCCCTGCCTGTCCCCTGGGAAGACGGAAGGCGAGGCTGAGACCCAGGCCACACGGCCGGACAGTAGCCTGTGGGCTCAGGGGGCAGGAGGGGTCTCCAGCTCCTAGCAGCTTATAGACGAACAGTGGGGAGGGCCTGGGGCTGGGACAGCTCAGACCCTGGTAGGACAAGCTGGGAGCCAGGCCCCAGGCCACCTGAAGGGGGGTCCGGGGGTGTGGGTGTCCCTGGGCACCGTGGGACCAGGGGAGCCCTGAGCCCATCCCTGTAGGGACACCTCATCTTTGGCGCATCACCAAGCCAGGAGAGACCCCAGCCCGCTGGGCTCAGGCGCCCTCTGTGACCCGCAGGCTGTGTGGCAGGGGGCCCGGGACCTGGAGGCCCACCTGCTCTGGGCACAGCTTCTGCAGAACCATGGGGCTGCTGTCTGCCTCTCTCTTGCTGCCAAGTTGCTCTGAGGACAAAGGCAGATAATGGCTAAATATAAACAGTGCTTTGAGGAAGGAAAAGGCTCTATTCAAATGCAGGGGGTTATTACTTCTGCAGAAAAAAACAAGCCTTGAGGGAGGGGCCCCCTGACACCCACAGCCTCACACGCCCGTTTCTGTGTTTGTGTGTCTGGTGAGGCCTTGCCCTCCAGGGGTCTCCCAAGGAGGGGGTGTGGCCCTGCATCACCCCCACCCCACTGTCCAGGCCACCCCCCAAGGGCCCCTGCTGACTCCCGGGGCTGCAACTCCCCTAGGCTCAGTTCTTCCCAGCTGCTGAGGTTTGTAGGCCCATCTCTGCCTGGTCCTTACGGGCTGGGGCTTGGGGGTGGGTGGGTGGGGCAGGTCAGGACCTGGAGCTCTCCAAAGTGGAAGGACCCCCTACCTAGCTCAGCAGGCCTCACTCACCTGTGAGCCCCTGTACTCAATTTACAACAGCATGAGGGCTTGTCTAGGACCAGGGTCAAGGCTCAGAGTGTGAGCAGGGTCAGGGCTCATAGTGTGAACAGGGTCAGGGCTCAGAGTGTGATCAGGGTCAGGCTCTGTGTGTGATCAGGGTCAGGGCTCAGAGTGTGATCAGGGTCAGGCTCTGTGTGTGACTAGGGTCAGGGCTCAGAGTGGGACCAGGGTCGGACTCAGTGTGTGACCAAGGTCAGGGCTCAGAGTGTGACCGGGGTCAGGGCTCAGAGTGGGACCAGGATCAGGGCTCAGAGTCAAGGCTCAGCATATGACCAGTTCAGGGCTCAGAGTGTGACTGGGATCAGCCTCATAGTGTGACCAGGGTCAGGGATCAGAGTGTGACTGGGTTGGCCTCATAGTGTGACCGGGGTGTGGACCAAGTCTGTGGTCCGGGTTGAGCCTCCTTAGCTCTGGTAAGAACCTTGGATGACACAGGAGCAGAAGCAAGGGTGCCTGTCCTGGTGAAGCCCAGCTCCTGCCCCAGCTCCTCATCTCATATCCGACCCCCTTGCCTTTCTGGAAAGTGCTGTTTCCAGAAGTACCTCCAAGCCCAGTTGCTTTAAGCAGATCTGAGAGATGAAGGTTTGGGGTCAACCTTGGTTTTCAGGGATGCGATCCCAGAAGCCAGGCAGAGGAAGCTATGGTGACTATGGGTCCCCAGCAGGGCCCAGGGCCCAGGCATGTACCCCTGTGATTTCTCGGGATGCGGGTCAGGGTGTCAGACTGCAGGGGGGCTGGTTTCCCAGTGTCCAGTGCAACTGGCTGGCAGCAGGATTGCCCAGGTCTGAGTCGTGGCTCCTAAGGGGAAGGAGCTGGTGGAACGGGTAGGAGGAGTTGAGTCCTTGGATCTGGGGGGCTTCCCCGTCCCTCTGTCCTCCTGGGCACCCACAACTTCAGCGCTTACACCCTCAGGATCTCTTTTCACGTTTAACTGTGATCTCTGTGGATCTGTCTGTGTGTCCCTGTGGGCTCTCTGGGTCCCAAGGCTTGGTGCAGGATGGGGGAGTGGCTGGAGGAGGGAGCAGGGGGTCAGGGCAAGCGGGGGCTTGTCCTCACCTGCTCCCGCTGGGGTCACAAGGCTGGGCCTCAGCAAATAGGAAATTCCAGTATCTGGGCAACAATCCATGAAGCATTTTTCACGAGCACAAAAATTTAAGGGGCTCAATGGAGGCTCATAGCAAATCATGTTTTTAATGTTTTCTGAAAGCCGTGGAATATCGACCTCAAAGCCATTGATTTCCATTTGGGAAGTGAGTGGTGGGGTCTTCATCTCCAGGCTCCTCTGTGCACGTGTGTGTCTGCAGCTCTGTGTGTGGGTGCGCTTCTGTTTGCATGTGTGTTGTGTGTGTTTCTGTGTGCATTTGCATGTGTGTCTGTGCACGCATGTGTCTCTGTGTGTACATGTATGTCTCTGTGTACACATGTATCTCTGTATGCGCATGTGTGTGTCTGCCTGTGTGTCTATGCGTGCGTGTGTCTCTGTGTGTCCATGTGTGTCTGTGTACACACATGCATGTGTGTACATGCCCCTCTGTGTACATGTGTGTACATGCATGTGCATCTCTGTGCATGCGTGTCTCTTTGTACATGTGTGTCTCTGTGTGTGCATGTATGTCTGTGTGTACACATGTATCTGTGTGTGTGTGTGCGTGTGCCTGCCTGTGCGTCTCTGTGTGCATGTGTATCTCTGTGTACTTGTGTGTCTCTGTGTGCATGTATGTCTGTGTGTACACGTGTATCTGTGTGTGCATGTGTGTCTCTGTGTGTACATGTGCGTCTGTGTACATGTGTGTGCATGCACATCTCTGTGTACTTGTGTGTCTCTGTGTGCATGTGTCTGTGTGTATACATGTATCTGTGTGTGCATGTGTGTCTCTGTGTGTACATGTGCGTCTGTGTACATGCATGTGCATGCACATCTCTGTGTACTTGTGTGTCTCTGTGTGCATGTGTGTCTCTCTGTGTGCATGTATGTCTGCGTGTGCACATGTGTATCTGTGTGCACGTGTGTGTCTGTGTACACGTGCGTCTGTGTACATGTGTGTGCATGTGCGTCTCTGTGTGCATGTGTGTCTCTGTGTACATGTGTCTCTCTGTGCATGTATGTCTGTGTGTACACATGTATCTGTGTATGTGTGTCTGCATGTGTGTGCACATGGGTGAGGTCAGGAGGAGGGACAGACCCCCCTTGAGCTGCCCACTCCCCCTCCCTGGAGGCTGTGGTGGTGGATGGAGTGTGGTGTCCGGGTGGGCAGGAGATGACTGTGCTCCATCAGTAGGAGCTTTACATGGGAGAACCTCACTTAATCCTCACCACAGCCCCATGAAGGAGCTGCTGGTGTAGAAAGCTGACACATGGAGAGATGAAGGGACTTACCCGGAGGGGACAGCACAGAGGGGTGAGCCTCCTGGGATTGGGAGTGCCAGGGAAACACTGCCCAGAAGGCCAAGTGGCTGTCCAGGATCACAGAGTGGGAGTGTGGGGCCAGGCTCCAGCTCAGGTCTGCATGACCCTGAGGTCTGGTGGTGCGGGGACTGCGGGTTGTCCACGTGGCCTGGTGGTCAGTGGCGCTGTCCTTGGGGTGTGCTCGTGAAGGTGGCTCAGATGACCGCTCTAGGCTGAGCCTGCAAAAGGCCTGGTGACCTGGTCACCTGCAGTCTGGTGACACTGGGCAGCCCTGCCAACCCTGCCTCAGTGGTAAGTGTGCCTGCCGGGGGTGCTGGGAGGGCTCCCTGAAGGTCATGTGGCTCCCTGGGTATTTATGCATGGAAATCTCCCCCAGGGACCCAGCGCCCACCTCCCAGAGCCCCCAGTCAGCAGGCAGGTGGGCAGAGACCCCTGGGCGAGGCTGGGGGCAGCAGGAGGCGGGGGAGGGGCTATGGCCCCCATCATGGCCCCGATTTATGAAGGGGCGTCCGTGCTGCCTCTGTAGTGACTGTGGGCATCGTGGAGAAGGCCAGGCCCAGAGGAGTCCCACCTCCGTGACAGGCAGGCTGTCTCCTCACCACGCTGTCACTGTCGCAGTGGTGTTGCTGTTGCCATGAGCCTGCTCTCATTCACGGAGATGGGACTCAGCTGGCCTTTCTCTCTGATGCTCCTGTGTGGTCCTCCAGCCAGCAGGAATGGGCCTTGTCCTCCCGGTCACCTCGGGCAGGACACATGGGCACAAGTCCGAGCAGCCCAGAGGTCGGTGATGCCTCTGTCTGATTCAGTGAACACCCCTGCCCCTGCTGGTGGGAAGCAGAGCCAGCACTGCTCCCGCAGGGGAGAGGCAGGCCCCTGAGGCCCTGACCTGTCAGGAGCAGAGTGGAAGCCGGAAGAGGTGCAGCTGTGCAGGGAGGGCTTCCTGGAGGAGGTGGTTCTTGAGAGCTGAGTATTGAGAGGTGGGCATGGAGTCCTCCATCAAACAAGAAGGTGGGCACTTGGGGCTGAGGGCAGGGACAGGCAAAGGCCTGGGGTCATTGTGGGTGGAGCACAGCAGCAAGAGCCAGGCCAGGCCACGTTCAGGAGGCCTCAGGCTTCCTGGGGCCGCATGTCAGGAGCAGCGTTCGCTCCCAGCAGGCCCCCTTCCCCTTGCACGTGATGGCCCCACTGCTCCGCACCCCCAGGCTGGACAGATGGCCACCTGAGGAGGGCTGGCCCAGCCAACTGGTGGGAATGCCCTCCACCAGGACAAAGGTGGAAAAGAACAGAAGCACGCCAGTGCTGGCGGCCGCACAGAAGTGAGAAGACGGGAGGTTTGAGGGACCGTGTGACGGCGTTTGCCAGCCGCTGGGCAGGGGCGAGATGGAATGGCCTGGAGCCTTTCGAGTCCCAGCCACCCTGGGTGCCCACGGGGACACGCAGGCTTCCTCTCCTGCAAGCTGGCCGCCGACCTGCCCGACCACACACCTCCCCAGAAGCAGGAGTTCGGGTTCCCCGATGACGCCTGTAACCCAGCCCCAGGCCTTTGCTCCCATCATGGCGGGTGGGGTGCTTAAGGCCTGTGTGCCCAGCTCCTGGGGAGGCGGCCATGGCCCTCTGTGTCTCTGGGGCAGCCCCCGCCCTCACCGTCCCCTTCTCCCCCGACCCCCACCCTTCCCCAGCTGGCACTGGCCTCAGATTTGGTTCTGTGACTCCGGGGTCTGGGTCCGCACCTGTCCAGGGGTCACACTGTCCCTGGACTGACCACTGGACACACAGAATCCCAGGCTGTGCCAGGGCCCTGGGCCCTCAGCGACATGAGGACAGGAGTGGGGAATACCTGATGATGCCAGCCGGGGCCCCTCTGAGCAGGGGAAGGCAAAGCTTGGTGCCACTCCCATCCCCCATGCCCACCTTGACCTCAGGGTCAGGCCACTGAGCCATCCAGTCCTATGTCCACTGTGATGACCCGACTCACCAGGTGGCAGGAAGACACATCGCCTGAGGCCAAGGGTCGGGTGAGAGCGTGTCTGTGCGGTGGCATGGCCCTGGGTTTGGGTCCCACCTGCTGTCTCCACCTGGGGCAGAGGGTGGGTCCCCAGCTCCTCACAGCTTTGGTATCAGACCCATGAGGGGGGACAGTCCCCGCCCCAACACAGGGCTGCGCGGTCATGGGGCCTCCTGCAGGAGCCCCGTCAATCAGCCCAGCGGGGTGGGTGAGGGCCTGGCCACTTTCCTCCCCTTGCTTCTCCAGAGCCATGCAGGAGGCGGCTGGTGGGGTCCTGCCCTTGGGGACCCCCTGAGAGGAGGGCTCCAGGCCCCACTTGCAGGGCAGGCACTTGGAAGGGAGCCGCCAGGCCTGACAGAGGACAGAGGGCTTTGCTGCAGAACGAGGACTTCAGGGGGCCAGGGGGAGCCCCTGGGCCAAAGTCTACGAAGCAAGCATTCTGACGGTCAGCTGCACTTCACAAGACGTCCCACCCTGCCCCACGACTGTTTCCCTGCTCAAAGCTAGCAGTTTTGCCTCTGGATACTTCTCAGTAATTGCAATAATAAATTGAATAATTAAGCTAAATCCACAGAAGAGAATTAAATATTAATTTCTAATAAGCTATTCAGAGAGTGTCACCAGGGAGGACCAGCAGACTGTATCTGTGCTGGGTGCTCTCCTGCTCAGCCCCCAAACTCTCCCTCCCAGGGCAGGGCTAACCCACATACAGCCTCGGTCTAGGGGGCAATGGTCACTGTGCCGTCAGTTGGCCTGTCAGTTGGCCAGCGGGCACATGAGACTGGCATCAGGCCCAGCAGTGGAGGAGGATGCCCAGGGGTCTGGGCCTGGGTCCTCATGGCAGCTGAAGTTGCCTGCCACCAAAGGGGTGGGCGTACCACTGGAAAAGTGGTGAGTGGATGAGAAATGACTCGTCTGAGGGACAGTGACAGTGACTTGAGGGATGGGAGCCAAGCCCAGCCTCTGTGGTGCCTGCACCTTGAGAAGGCCTCTCACCATCACCCCACAGCCCAGGGAGCTCACGGGTGATCTGAGCCCCAGACAGTCAAAGGACGGTGCTCCAGACGGACCCTGGGGCAGCCTGCTCCCACTCCTAGCCCTGACCCTGGTCACACACTGAGCCTTGAGCCTGGTCATACTCTGAGCCCTGACCCTGCTCACACCCTGAGCCCTGACCCTGCTCACACCCTGAGCCCTGACCCTGGTCACACTCAGATCCCTGACCCTGGTCCCACTCTGAGCCCTGACCCTGGTCCCACTCTGAGCCCTGACCCTGATCACACTCAGATCCCTGACCCTGGTCCCACTCTGAGCCCTGACCCTGCTCACACCCTGAGCCCTGACCCTGGTCACACCCTGAGTCCTGACCCTGGTCACACCCTGAGTCCTGACCCTGGTCACACCCTGAGCCGTGGTCACACTCTGAGCCCTGACCTTGGTCCCACCCTGAGCCCTGACCTTGGTCCCACCCTGAGCCCTGACCCTGGTCACACCCTGAGCCCTGACCCTGGTCCCACTCTGAGCCCTGACCCTGCTCACACCCTGAGTCCTGACCCTGCTCACGCCCTGAGCCCTGACCCTGGTCACGCCCTGAGCCCTGACCCTGGCACACCCTGAGCCCTGACCCTGGTCCCACCCTGAGCCCTGACCCTGGTCCCACCCTGAGCCCTGACCCTGGTCCCACTCTGAGCCCTGACCCTGCTCACACCCTGAGCCCTGACCCTGCTCACACCCTGAGCCCTGACCCTGCTCACACCCTGAGCCCTGACCCTGCTCACACCCTGAGCCCTGACCCTGCTCACACACCGAGCCCTGACCCTGCTCACACCCTGAGCCCTGACCCTGCTCACACCCTGAGCCCTGACCCTGGTCCCACCCTGAGCCCTGACCCTGGTCCCACCCTGAGCCCTGACCCTGGTCCCACTCTGAGCCCTGACCCTGCTCACACCCTGAGCCCTGACCCTGCTCACGCCCTGAGCCCTGACCCTGGTCACGCCCTGAGCCCTGACCCTGGCACACCCTGAGCCCTGACCCTGCTCACACCCTGAGCCCTGACCCTGCTCACACACACCCTGAGCCCTGACCCTGCTCACACACCGAGCCCTGACCCTGCTCACACCCTGAGCCCTGACCCTGGCACACCCTGAGCCCTGACCCTGGCACACCCTGAGCCGTGACCCTGCTCACACCCTGAGCCCTGACCCTGGGCACACCCTGAGCCCTGACCCTGGTCCCACTCTGAGCCCTGACCCTGCTCACACCCTGAGCCCTGACCCTGCTCACACCCTGAGCCCTGACCCTGGCACACCCTGAGCCCTGACCCTGGTCACACCCTGAGCCCTGACCCTGCTCACACCCTGAGCCCTGACCCTGCTCACACCCTGAGCCCTGACCCTGATCACACCCTGAGCCCTGACCCTGCTCACACCCTGAGCCCTGACCCTGCTCACACCCTGAGCCCTGACCCTGGTCACACCCTGAGCCCTGACCCTGCTCACACCCTGAGCCCTGACCCTGCTCACACCCTGAGCCCTGACCCTGCTCCCACTCTGAGGTCCCACCTTTGTCCTGCTCTGGTCATGTGATGGACCTGACTCTGAACCTGATCCTGGCTGTAGACCCAGCCCTTACCCTACTCTTAAGAGATGAGAAAGCACGGGGCAGGCAGAGTGTGTCTGCTGCATGAAGTTGATGGTGAGGTGGGGAAGGTGGTCAGTGCCGGTTATGGGCCTAAATCAATCCAGGGTCCCTGAGACCCTGGGGGTGTTTGGAGCTGGGCACCATCTTGATGGGGTGGGGGTGTGTGAAGCCCCTGTGGCCCCTACAGTGACACCGCCCTGAGGAGACGGGGACTGAGGAGGTTGGCCGGGGCAGGAAGAGGGCGCAGCAGGGATGGGGGCAGGGCAGGGCTGCAGGTCATGTGAAGCCCGGAAAGACAGCCCCCTCCAGCCCCAGCACCCTGAGAGCCAGTCTCCGCACCATGGACCTGTGGGTGCCCTCCCTGGAGGCCCTGCGGACCCCAGCCTGGGGGAGATTCCAGTGCCGGGGGCTCAGCCCTGCAGGCCGCAGCCTCCTGCCCCCAGTGCGTTTCAGATGCTGTCAGTGTCCCATCTGTTCAGATCCAAAGGTCTGCTCCGCAGCCTCGCGTCAGAACCGTGAGGCTGAGGCTCCGCCTGCAGAGCACGGGGCGGCAGGCGGGGCACTTGGGGTGGGGACTGTGTGCTGGGTGCAGGATTCCCCTACTTGAGTTCATTCATGCAGGTGGAGACGCACCTGCAGAGGGCCAGGTGGGGTCTGCACAGGCCTGGGAGTAGGGGTTGGCCGGGGGGTGCTGAGTCTTCACCGTCCTGCCACCCAGAGCCTGTGCCCAGGCTTCCAGGAAGGGCTAAGCCAGCTTGGGGGTACCAGCTGACTGTAGCCCCATTTTACCAACCAGGAGATGCAGCGTAGAGGCCCAGGCCTGCAGCTGGCTCTCGGGATGGGGTCTGCCGTGAAGCTGGCATTGAGAGGGCCTCCTGGGAGGGACCCTGGGGAGGAGGTGACAGGCGTGGAGGTGGGGTGCAGGGACAGGAAGGCGGATGAGGCCACAGAAGAGGCACACAGGTGCCAGGGGCTCTCTGGTGGGGGCTGCGGCAGGCGCAGCTCTGAAGGGCGCCCACGTGGGCTGAGCCTTGGTCACCCTTTTAGGCCTGCGTCTGGGGGCACATTGGGGAGCAACTGCGGCTCCCCTCCCTGCCCTCCCCTTCCTGGCACTCAGCACACCCTGAGTGGAGGGAGGAGGGTGGGCAAGCTTGCCCAGCAGGGAGGAAAGCACAGGCCAGCAGTGGTTCCTTGTGGTCCTCAGGTTTGCTACTGGGCCCTGGCTGGGGCAGAGGGGCTGTGGGGAGGCTAGGGAGGTGGCATGCGCCTGGAGACCTCCACGTGCAAGGGCCACCTGGGCCGGCGGAGGGTCCCGTTCCTCAGGGCCTTTGCTGGGGCCTGGCCAGTGCCTGCCATGGCAGGCTGTGATTTTCAACATGCACTCTGGGGCCTCCTTAAGAGGCACCGTTTGAGGAGCTGCCCTTCACCCGCTGGCTCGTGGCTCCAGGATGGTGCGGGGGGCCCCCAGCCTGTGCAGACATGCACGGCTGCAGTCCTTGTGGTTCTGAGGAGAACGTGTGGGCGGCGCTGTAGGAGAGAAGGAGGATGGGCGGTCAGCGGGGCTGCAGGGGCCGGCCAGCTGTGACGTCCCGGGAAGGGAGAGGCTGGGGGGCAGGAGATGCCGAGGACAGCTCCAGGCATGTGGCTTTGGAGGCAGGAGAGAGCAGGGCAGCCAGGCTGGACTCGCGGGTGAGGACGGGCTGGACAGGGATGGAGGGAGGGCAGCGGGATCTGAGGAAGCCTGACCTGGGCTGGCGGGGCGTCTATGCCAGCACCATGGCCACGGTGGCTCCCCTTCCAGGACCTCTGCCTTCTCATCTGTGAGATGGAGGCTGATCGCCAGGGCCCACCCTCCTCGCCACCTTGTGACTCACCGCCCAGCCTCCTGCCCCCAGGGTCGCAGGGACAGGGACCCCAGCTCCAACAGCCCTGCCCAAGAGAAGGCCCTCAGCTCCCCAAGGAGGCTGGTGTGCTAGGGAGACCCAGGCCTGGGAGCCGGCAGGACCCCTCACCCGCTGTTGGCTCCCTGGCCTCCTCCCTGCCTGCTCTTGCCGCAGTTGAGCTGGGCTCTCTCACCAGGAGCTGATGGAGCCTCTTGTGTTGCAGGCTGATGCTGTCGCCTGGCCTGCATGGACCCGCAGAGCTTTGCACCTGCCTGCCGCGTGCCGACCCCCTGCCTCTGTGCTGGCCCTTGGCTGAGCCACCCAATAAACTGCCATCATAGCAGCTACAGGGCCACCGGTCTCCATCTGTCATCTGTCAGCGGGAGGCAGCTTCCGGCTCTGGGACCCCAGAGATGGAGCCTGGGCTGCGTTGGGTGGGAGGGGTGGCGGGAGTGTGTGTGAGTGTGTGAGTGTGCGGGTGAGACGGCCATGTGGGCAGGAAATGCAAGATGGGGGAGGGCCTCCACCAACCGTGGGAGCCCAGTCTGGCCGCGGCCCGCCCCGTCCTCCCCGAGGACCAGCGGGCAGCCCGCTGCCCTGTCCCCCCACGCAGCTCTGAGGCCCCTCCATCTCCCGAAGTGATGTCACAGCTTTTATGCTTCTGGGCACCCAGCCGGGGGCTGGGCACAAAGAAGGGGGTCCCAGGTGGGAAGAGCCCAGCCCAGGCTGCCCGTGGGTCCCCCTCTTCTGCAGGAGTGAGGCGTGGGGGAGGCATTCCTACCCAGGATGGCCTGAAGCCAGAGAGGCCACTGGGAGTGCACGGCCTCTGCTGGTAGAAGAGGGCAGGAGATGCTCCTGCCTGCCGTGGGGAGGGGGTGCAGGCAGACCCCGACCCCTCACTGCAGGACTCGGCGTTGTCCTTCCCAGGCCCCCATAGAGCTCAGGACCTTGTGGGCTGGGGGCTGTACATGCCAGGCCCCAGGACAGGCAGAGTCCATGGCCTCAGAATTCTAGAAGGGTCTGCAGGAGGTTGCCTCCTGCTCAGTAGCCCCTCGTTCTCCAGCCCCCAACCCCCACCCCCCCAGTCCATCTTCCGCTGCAGAGGGTCTGAAGCATTCTGGACCCCAGCCTCTTTGCCCCAAAGACAGCTTCACGTTGAACGATCCTGCGAAGCTCTGTGTTTCTTGATACTTTCTTCCCCAGGGCCTGGGAAATGCGACCCTGCAGCAGTGTGGGCACGGCGGCAAGACAGGCTTGGGGGCCGAGGTGGTGGGCAGACCCCCGGGTGGGGATGGCAGCTGCGTCCTCAGCTTTGCAGCCGCGGGGCCGCTGGCTGCTCGAGCCCAGGGTGTCTGGAGGAGGTGTCGGCCGCAAATTGGATTTTACACCTCCAGCCGCAGGTGCGAGGCCTTGGGCCTTCAGGAGCCGGGAGGGCGGCATGTGTGAGTGCACAGCCCAGCTCTGCTGGCCAGGCTGGGGGTGGGCTGCAGAGGGGAGGCGCTTTGGGCAGGGAAGCCTGGGGTGGAGCCAGGCTGGACGTGGGGGCGGAGGGGCAGGACACAGCTAGCCAGTCCCCCACTCCCCGCCTGGACGCCTGAGCACGGGGGACCCCGGCTTGCCTGCACAGGCTCTGCACCTGCTCACTCTTGGCCACCCAACCCTGGAGCGTCTGGGGGTGTGGGGGTGCAGGAGGGGCTGCCGGGACCCTAGCACAGGGCTAGGAGGAAGGCACCCAGGGCAGGGCTGGTGGTGGCAGCAGCCACCGCCTGGCTGGACTCCGAGCCTCCTCGCTGGAGAGTAATGTGTCAGGGTGACCTTGGGCTCCTGCTGTCTGGGGCAGCAGGGAGGTCGAGAGCCAGGCCAGCTGTCTGGGTGCAGACAGCGAGCGGCCGGCCAGCAGGTGCCCATCTGGTGCCCACATAGAATGGGCTGGGGCTGTTATGACCGGCGGTACCCACTTGCCCTCCCGGAGCCGGCGGGATGGGGGGAGCACCCCCACTCTGTCCCTTCCTCTCTTGGGAAGGCCCAGAGAAAGACCAGGCTCCCTGAAGTCCCACAGCATGTGGCAGCAGAGCCAGACTTGGAACCAGTCTCACGTCTCCAGGCCAGACACGAGTCACGGGAAGCCAAAGGCTGGCTGCATTGAACTTTCCTTCTGGGGAGCGTGTGGGTGCTGGGAAGAACCTGGCTTCAGCACCGAGTTGGTGGAAGAGAGGTATTTGTTCAACGTCGGTCACAGCCCAGGGGCACTCACGGCTCCCTTCCCTGAGCCTCGGTTTCCCATCTGAAGAATGGGACCGTTAGAGTCTCCAGCGGGAGGGTGACGGGAGCCAGGCCTGCACAAGGCCGGGGCTCAGGCTCCACCCTGTGCCGGCTGTGCCCTGCCTGCTCCCTGCTTGCTGCAGAGGCCCGAGAGGACCCTGTTGTGGGGACCCCCTGCCCAGGATCCAGACCCGGCACTTTAGGGCCCCTCGGACTGTGAGCCACAAACCTGCAAGAGCCCCTGGCTGAGCCAGCCTTGGGTGGGCGGCCGCATCCAAGGGGTCCTTCCCACTCCGTGTGTACACTGTCAACCACATACAATCTCAGCAACTGCTCCATTTCACAGGGCACAACTCAGGCAGACAACCAAACACAACCAAACAAAACAGAGGACAAAAGTAAAGAAAGAGTGCCTTCCTCTCCCTAAGGGGATGTCAACCAGACACCGCTGCTCTCAGATGTTTTCTAGCGTTGTCGTGAAGCCATCGCCAAGTCCTGCGGTTTATGGACTCAGTAAGAAGCACAGCCTCCTCTAAGGCAGCCTGAGTGATATGGGGATGGGCGGGGGGTGAGGGGGGCGGGGAAAAACAGGGAGGGAACTCGTTAAACAGACAGCAGAGCGGGAGACTCGGCTAGTGTCTGTAGTAGTTGTCATGACCGTGGAACAAAACAGCCCCCGACAACGCCATTGACCCTCCGGTTAGGCCAGGGCCCTGCAGGGACAGCTCGTCCCTGGTCCTGGTTTGGAATCACCTGCAAGTTCGCTCAGCCGCAGGCCTGCTGATGAGTGCCGGGGGTCGACTGGGATATGAGCTGGGGTCGCCGGCCTCAAGCCAGCATATGGCCTCTCCCTGTGGCCCGGGCTTCCATGCAGCTGGCCGCTGGTGCCAGGGAGCAGCCCCAGAGGGAGAGCCCGGCAGAAATGGCATCCTAGTCTGAGACCTCATCTCCGAAGTCACACAGCATCACTGGGACTGCAGTGAGCAAGGCTGAGCCCGCCCAGGTTCATGGGCAGGGAGGGAGACGTCACCTCTTGGGAAGAGTGGCAACGTGGCAGCCTCACTGCAGCAGAGCCGGTGCTGAGACTGTCAGGGGAACAGTCCTCCTTGGTGCCGGCTCAGGCAGACCCTGGGGTGGACATGGTGTGACCCCGCGGGGGAGGTAACTTAGAGAGGCGTGACCTCCATAGGCTCCTGCAGATGCCCCGCCCCGCAGGAGTGCACCCCTCCTCATGGGCGCTGTTCCTGGAGGGGTCTTCCAGGGGTTGTTCATTGTGCTCAAGGCCAGCTGCTTCAGTCGACAGGGATACATGTAAATTCTCTAGGCAACAGGCATTGCTTTGCTCTGCAAACAGTTTCTTGGTTGGAAGTAAGAAAGGCTCTGGAGTAAGAAGGGCACTTCTCAACGAAGTGGCCACTTGTCTTGATTAGCTTAGAAACATCCAGCAGTCTTGCTAAGCTGTTCATGCATCTCTCTAGCCACTCTGCACCCACCCACCCACCCACCCACCCATCCATCCACCTACCTATCCATCTACCTATCCATCCACCCATCCATCCATTCACTCACCCATCCACCTATCTATCCATCTACCCATCCATCCATCGATCCATCCACCCATCCATCCACCTATCCATCTACCCACCCATCCATCCATCCACTCACCCATCCACCTACCCATCCATCTATCCATCCATCCATCCACCTACCTACCCATCCATCCACCTACATACCTATCTATCCACCCACCCTATCTATCCACCTACCTATCCATTTACCTATCTATCTATCCATCCATCCGCCCACCCACCCACCCATCCATTCACCTACCTATCCATCTATCTACCCATCCACCCATCCATCCATTCACTCACCCATCCACCTACCTATCCATCCACCCATCCATCCACCTATCCATCCATCCACCCACCCATTCATCCACTCACCCATCCACCTATCCATCCAGCCACCCCATGCATCCATCCACCCACCTATCTATCCATCTACCCATCCATCATCCATCCACCCATCCACCATCCACCCATCCATCCACCTATCCATCTACCCACCCATCCATCTATCCACCCACCCATCCACCTACCTATCCATCTACCCACCCATCCATCATCCATCCACCCATCCACCTACCTATCCATCTATCCATCCATCCATCTATCCACCCACCCATCCACCTATCCATCCACCCACCCATCTACCTGCCTGTCCATCTGTCCATCCATTCTTCCACCTGTCCATCCCCTCAGCCATTACTCACCCACTTATTCTCTCGACAACTGCATGGTCCAAGCACTGCCCTCTCACCTGGGCTTGGCTCAGGAAGTAAACCAGGACCCCTGCCCACTGGAAGCCCTTAGTGTGGAGGGAGATTCATCCAAGTGACAGAGAAGCCCCAGCTTTCTATGGGAAGCATGGGCAGAGGCAGAAGTACCTAGGAGCAAAGGTGGCCCAGAGCAGGTGGCCATGTGCTCTGGCTGGGGGCTAGGATGGCATCCCGAGGAGGTGACCCCCCAGCGGCAGGCAGGGCAGGAACGTGTCCCCTCCCTCCAGTGCAGAGTCGCCAGGCCAGCCAGCGCTGGAGACCCAGAGCCAACTTCGAGCTGAAGTTTTAGTTCTCCTTGAACCAAATCCCACTCCCTTCGCGGTGAATTTCCAATTTAAATACCCAAATTGTTTACTTGCTGAAATCAATTGACAAGGGACCAGCTTGTATTTGCGATTCAATTGACTATGATACACTGTATTACAATTACAGCTCGAATGGATTTCTTTTTAATTTATTTTTCCCCTCAACGTTCTCCTCCACCGGTAATTCTGAGACTAATTGTCCTCGCAATCCTCCTCCTTAGCTGTGGAAGGGTAGTGGATGGCCCTGGGCAGAGGCTGTGCTGGGCACTGCCAGCCCCCAGGGCTCTGGACCCAAAGGCTTCTGTCCCTTTCAGACCGCCCAGGCTGGGCCCGGAAGATCCCACAAAAGGCGTCTCCTGTGATCGCCAGGATGGGAGCTCAGGATGGGGCGCCCGGGAGCCGGAAGGTGTTCCCACCCGCTCCCTCCGTCTTCGATGGCTTTGCTCCTGCTGGGTGCTCCTGAACAAACCTCTGTTCCCCTTTGGGCCTCAGTTTCCCCACCTGTGAGAGGCTCCCTCTCTCCCCACCTCTCCACCCCTACTGTCCCCAGCCTCCTCCTTTCTAGTCCTGATGCACAGTCACAGGCTCCAGGGGGACCATCCACTCTGGGGTCTGTCCTGGGGACAACTTGTGGTGCAGGTGGGCACCCTGCCCCGCTTGCCAGGAGGGACATCAAAGCTCAGAGGGACCACGTGGGCTGTGAACTTGCCCAGTGCCCCCTCCCCCACCCCGGGCAGCGCTGGAGCAGGGGTTGGATCTTCTCCCACTGGGCCACCACCCGCCTGGGGACGCCTGCCTCTGCTTCCCCGGGGCTTGCCAGGCGGGCTGCTGGGGCAGGGGGAGACTTCCCAGAGCCCCTCACGCACTCTGTGCTGGCTGACTGAGCCTGAACACCTGCACCCTGCCCTCGCTGGAGGCAGCCAGGTGGTGACCTGCTGGTGAGGCCAGCAGGGCCTGAGAGGCCGTCACCCCATGCTTAGTCACCCAGTCATGTCTGACTCTTTGTGACCCTGTAGACTGTAGCTCACCAGGCTCCTCTGTCCATGGGCTTCTCCAGGCAAGAATACTGCAGCGGGTTACCATTTCCTTCTCCAGGGGATCTTCCTGACCCAGGGATCAAACCCACATTGGCGGTGGGGTCTTTACCGCTGGGCCACCTGGGAAGCTCCATGACCTCATGGCTACCCCCTTGAACATGCCAGCAGCCTCTGGGTGTGTGTGCGCATGGCTGTGTGTGCGCATGGCTGTGTGTCCATCCTCAGAGCCTGGGTCGGGGGCGTCCCGGCTCAGGCCCAGCCGGCCCGACTGGAGCCCGGAGCACTTATTTCCCTCCCTGTCCAGGCCTGTCTCTTATCTGTGATGTGCGATGTGGATGAGGGACGTCCGCGTGGCTTTTCACGGGTGACAGATGCTGTCTGACTCTCACCTGCGCGTGCAGTGGGGCCTAGTCCCCTGCCTGTGATAGACTCAGAGCTAAGGCTGGGGGCCCAGACCTGGCCTCCCGCCCCAGCATGCCCTCCGCCTCTGCAGTCCTGGCACTGGGGAGATGGACGGCTCCCCGTGCCTCGAGCCAGTTTGTTTGGCCGCCCTGGGAATGGAGATGCCCGTAGATCAGGTCCCTGTGGAAACCCAGCCCGACAGCCCCATTCTGCACCGCCTCTGCGGAGAAAGTCTCACACGATGGGGACTTGCTGCTCTTTTGGGGATATGTGAATCCTTGCAGAAGGCGGGACGCTCTTTCCATCAGGGAGCCACGTCTGTGAAAAGGAGAATCAGTAATAGAGAAGTGAGAAAGTGGGTGGGGAGGAGCAAGCCACTCTGAGCTCGGCCCTGGGAGGTCAGCTGCACAGGCTTCCAGAAAGGTCGGGTGCAGAGGGTGCCCAGCCTGCCGCCGTGGACGTCGCTGGAGCTGCCACCAGCCAGGGTGGCGGAGCCCCTGGGCTGGGCAATCAGCCGGATGGGTGGGCCAGAGTGGCAGGGGCACAGCTGGGCGTGGGGCAGGCTTGTGCCCAGTCACCGGGGTCTCTCTCCCCAGATAGGCCGCCCTGAGGGAAATGGCGCCCCCATTGCACACAAACCCCAGTGAAAAGCTCAGTCTCACTTCTGTGGGGGCCCACTGTCGCTCGGCCCTCTGCCTGCTGACCCCCTGGGGAAGATGGTCGGTGTCATCTCATTGCAGGTGGTCGGGGCCCGGCCGGGGGTCCTGGCATGGGCTCAGAGCCAGCTCTCACATGCCAGCCTGGGAAAGTCATTCTCAACCTTCGCATCCTTCTCTGCAAAACAGGAAGATAATACCTTTCTCTAAAAGTGTTGAGCAGCTGACGTTGGTGCATCGAGGAATGTACCTGATGAATGTGGCCCTGGGCCAGAGAGTGAGTGCCCATCATGGGGATAGGTATGAGACCCCAGGCCTGGGAGACTGGCAGAGGGGGCCCAGAGGCCTGCCCAGTGGGGATCAAAAGATAATGCAAGGAAGGCCCCCCAGGGATGGGAGTGACCCAGCTCGCTTAGGACTGTGGAAGTCCTCCTAAGGTCACACTTCGTTCCCGGGAGCTGGGGCCAGGAGGCTTTCGCCCCAGGCTGGGGGTGGGGGTGGGGGTGGCGATGGCTCCCGAGGGATGCGCAGAGTGTAGTGAGATGCCACAGAGCCTGGATTCAATTACACACCAGGTGTTATGTATGTGGCGCCCCGTGAACGCATTGATCCCTCAGGGTGACAGATCGGTTATGAATCGGGTAATAGACTAGCTTGTAAATGAAATATATTGGATCATGCAGACGGCTGGGCTGGGTGTCAGTTTGAGGGGAATGGGGCAGATTTATGAGCCTGGAAGGACTTGTTTCAGGCTGGGTGGCTGGGGCACCGGCTGTTCACCCAGCACCATTTCCACTCCTGGACTCACACCCGGGCCCCAGGGACCTGGGAGATTCCACGTCAGAGGGCTGCGTGTTCCAGGGATTTGCTGGGGGTCAGCTCACACCCAGCAGTCTGGTGGCACCATGATCCCACTCCTGGTGGGCAGGCCAGGATCAGAGAGGTCATGCGGCCTTCCCTGTGTAACACAGCGAAGGAGCAGACAAGGACTTCAAAGCCAGGCTGACTTGTACCCCTCTCTCTTCCTGGTCAGCTCCTCAGAGCTAGGTGAGGGCGACATGCAGGAGTGGGGCCCCTCGTGGTGGAGGGTCCCAGCTCAGCCCCAGTGCTTGGTCTCTGTGACCTTGGCCTTGGCATATTTCAGATCAGAAGAGGGACCCACACAGAGGGGCAGCGAGGAGAGACCCAGGAGCCAGGCTTGGCTTGCCTGAGGGCCTCACTCCCAGAGATGCAAAGACTGGAGGCCCCTGGGGTCGGAGCTGGGGACGGGAAGTGGGAGGCGAGGCGGGTCACTGCCCCCTGCTGAGACGTCTCGGGTCACTTGGCTGACCGTGGCTGTTCCCCAGCTGTCTCCCCCTGACCAACCTCCCCAAGGGCATGGAACCTTCTAGAGACAAGCTGAGCCAGCGTGCAGGGAGGGGCTGAGTGCATGAATGGGGCTGGGGTCAAGGAAGGTCTCCATCTCTGGGATGGAGACCTGCCTGGGAGAGAAACAAGGGGTCAGTGTGACCAGGGTCACGGTCGGAGTGGGACCAGGGTCAGGGTTCACTCTGCATCCGTGATTGCGGCCCAGAGCACAGCACGGAGACGGGATGCAGGGTCCTGGGCCACATGAGATTGAATTTCTAACCTCCTCGGTGCCTTTGCTCCACCTCTTAGCCAAATATTTGACTGAGAATTTTGTGAGATGCACAGGACTTTCTGGATCTGCCCAGGCCCCTCTGAGACTGGAGCCCTGGGCCCCTCTCCCGGCTGAGGCCTGTGCCACTGATGGAGGCCCCACGAGCATCTCTAATGAGCACCTCTGGCGGGGTGGGGGGTGCGGGGAGAGGAACGAGGGCCCATTCATCTCTCTTCATGTCTCTCCCTACAGCTCCACCAGCTTCTCAGCGATCTTTATGGGGTTCAATTATTATATCTTCAATTGATATGAGTGATCTCAATGGTTCTTAATGTTCCGTATTAAATCTCCTGTGTAAAATATCTTTAACGTTCAGCAGGAAGCCCCTAGTCATTGCCAGCAATGTCGCGGCGGCGGAGGCCTTGGCGGGGCCGCAGCCCCTCGGGGTGGCAGCTCAGTGTCCTCGCCCCTGGGCCCCCATGTCAGAGCAGGGGTCCCGCCCCAGACCCGCAGCTGGAGGAGTCTGTGATGAGACCTCAGGAAGAACAGAGTCGAGGTGTGAAGTTAGAAGCAAAGCACGGTGCTAGTTTTCTTGTTTCTGCTGTCACAAACCCCCAACTTGGCGACTAAAGACAATGTCTGTTCGTTTGTCATGGCTCTGGAGGTCAGGAATCCCTGATTCCTGAGCGAGTGGGTGTTACAGGTCTGGCGTCCGGGTACTGGCAGGGCTGGGTCCTCAGAGGCTCTGGGATGTTTGCTTGCATCTTCCAGCGCCGGGGGCCCTGCACCTTTGGGCCTTTGTGGCGTCAGTCTGTCTCTGCTTGCTGTCAGCCTGGCTCCTGCCTTCCCCTTGCAGGCCCTTGTGATTACAGGTTGGGGTGCCGGGTAGCCGGGCAATCACCCTTTTGAGCTTTCCCCACATGGCAGGCCGGGAGCTACCTACGAGGCGCCCGCCGGGCCTGGGTGCACAGCAGCGGGACAGCCTGTGGGTGGGGGCTCTGCCCTCTGGGTGAGGAGGCACCAGGGCTCCCTGTCCTGTCTCCCCCTTCGTGGGCTGGGGCACTGCCCCTTCCCTGGGCCCAGCGCCTGTGGCTAAGGGCAGCTTCCCTCCTGAGATTCCTGTGGCCCATGAGCGACCCCAAGATGGACGTTGAGGACCTCATCTTGGCAGCAGGCCCCGGACAGGCTCTGGCCCAGATGCCACACACTCTGTCACCCCAATGCCCTCTGATAGCCCTGCTCTGCTGCACACAGCCCTGCCCTCTCAATGTTCCACTGGGGTGCAATCCTCTTGCATCCATTTCCAAGGGGGAATTCCTGTTCATGCTTCAAGATGTGGTCTTGGTGTCTCCTCTTCCAGGAAGTCTCCCCAGGTTGTGCCCACCCTAGGCAGCTCTTCCCATCCCTTGCGGGGGGTGGGGGGTTGGTGGGGCTTCCTGTGAACTCCAGCCCTTGCCCAAGCCTGCTTTCCTTGCCCAGAGGAGCTGCCTGACCTCTTCTGGGGTGGGGGTGCTTTACCTGGTCCAGGTGGGGTGTTGCAGGCAAAGGACATCCTGCTTGCATGGCCCCATTTTCTCACGTGTCATTGATACTTCCCATCACTCTCCTGTCTTCTTGGAACAACTTCAGGGTTTATTGAATCTGGAAAGAAAGGAGCGAGAGAAGGAGAGAGCTGTGTGCCTTGCACAAATCAGTGGTTCTGACAGTTTTATTAAATAATGGGGCGGTCTGGTCACGCTGTAAAATAAGACTCCGGGGAAGGAGGCAGGGGCCAGGCTGGAGACATGGAAGGAGGAGTCTGGCTGCTTCCAGAGTCGCTCCTGGGGCTCCTTCATCGGTGGGAGGTGTGGATTCACTCAGGTCTCCCACTTGGCAGCTGGGTGACCATGAGCAGCTCCCAGTCCCCCAAGGCCTGGAGCCTCTCTCCTCTCTTTTTGGACTGTGTGGCCGCCGTGCTCCTGGCCTACTGCCCAGGGTCCCTGAGGAGTGCCGGGAAGGTGTGTGACTTGCAGCCTCTCATGGGAAGGAGCGCAGGGCAGAGGCCGAGGGGAGAAGGAGGAGGAGCCTGCATTTCCAGGGGCTCCGCCGTGTGCCCGAAGCCAGCCACTGGGCACTTGTGACCAGGAGCCCCTGGAGGCAGGGCCGCCCCCAGATCCCGGGAGAACGGGCAGCGTCCAGGCAGGGCGGCTCTGCTCAGGTGGTTGCTGGTGGAGCTGGCTGCTTGGCGTGTCTGTGGCTCGGCTTCCGTGGCCCTGCCTGGGGAAAGCAAAGCTCAGACATGCGGGGTCCGGGCCTGAGTCCAGGACACCGGCTGCCTGTACCCAGGAACCCGCGTAAAGCAGAGCCAAGCTCCCACCTTGAGGGCTGCCTGAAGCTGAGATGGACGAGCACAAGCATAGAAAGTTCTGGATCAAAGAACCTGGCCCGCGGGGAGCCTGTGCCAGTGGCACAAGGTTCCATGTGATGCATACCCGGGCCATGGTGATGGTTACGCAGGATGCCCAGTTTTTACACTGATCCTCACCCCAAGCCAGTGAAGCAGTGGAGCGGCCACAGTCAGTGGCCCAGAGAGGTTAGGACACTTTCCGGGACCACACAGCTCGGGAGAGTGAGAGCCTGGGCAGAGGCAGAGCCCACGGCCTCTCAGCTGGCAGTGCCCCTCTGGGGCCTGTAGCACCATCCACACTTCCCAGGGCCCCCCACCCCCCACCCGGCACCGTGAGCTCTCGGCTGGCGGGAGCATCGTTTGCTTCCTGCCTTGGCCAGCACCATCCGTCACGGCACCTCAGGCTTCTGACGCTGGTCCCTGGTCGGGGGAGGCAGAAACAAACCAATGGGGCATTGCGGACTCTAGCAGCATCCTGGGTATGTTGTCCATAAACCGGAAATAATTGATCTACAGGCTGGCAAGATAGCCAGCAGAATACAAAGGCATTTATGGCTTTTCTGCTTAATAACCCTTAACTCTTCTGGGCAGCTGAGGGGACCTGGGCTCTGGCTTGGTCTTTGCAGATGGGTGAAGTCCCAGGGGTCCGGGAGGGGGAGGGGAAGAGGAGGGGGATGGTGGGCTCCTCCTCCAGGAGCCCCAGGCCCCTGAGAGGCCAAGGCAGGAGCTGTGTTGTACGTATGTCGGGGACTGGGGTCACGGAGGTCAGCTCACCCCATCCATGGGCTGTGCAGGCGAGTTTCCACTGAGTCACAGCCAAAAAAAAAAAAAAAAATTGGAACAAAATAATGGTCAGTAGGAAGTGATTTCCTCACTCTCCTGACACGCAGGCAGCTCCTCAGTGTGGGGATGGGTTTGGACTGTGGCTCTGTGGAGAGGGAGCAGAGCATTTGGGGTGCTCCCGACGGAAACTGGGGCCCTGCCAGAGGGGACCCGGGAAGGCGGCTCCGCATGTGTCTGCCTCGGTTCCTGCTTCCTCCTCCAGGGCCTGCCTCTGGACTCAGGTTTCTTCTCCTCCCACTTGCTCGCTCCCGCTCCCGAGTGAGTCCCTGTCCTTGCTTCTCTGCTCCAGAGCCCAGGGAGCATTGAGGAGCCTGACGTCCACACCCACACCCAGGGCCTGCCATCCTGCCTGGGGCTTTGGGCCCAGCTCCCTGAGTCCCTCGTTAAGTCACTCAGCAAACACACACTTGCCCCTTTCTCAGGTGGGCCCTGTGTGGGAGGCGGAGGCTCCGTGGGGAAACCAGACACAGCCCCCAGGAAAAGCCCCAAGGGGCAGAGCCGGGGAGGGCAGGGCGAGGAGCCCCAAGGCAGGGGATTCCAGGTGGAGAGACCAAGCGGAGGCCCGGGTTGGGCTCCCTTCTGCTTCTTTAGAGCCCAACTCCCCCAGCCCGCGGTCAGACACCAAGGCCACCAGGACCTGGGTGTGCGGGTGGGCAGGGCCGCCCTGTCCTCCTGTGTTGGCTCTTGTGGAAGGGAGACGGCCCCCCTCCCGGGATAACTTTGCGTCTGTCTACTAAGACCTGCTCCCCTGCCCCGGGCCTCCAGGGAGGGGCGCTCTATGCTGCTGCGGGGACCAGGGGCTCTGCCTCCCTGCTAGGCTGACCTCCCACCTCTGACCCCTGACATGCTGGAGCAACGCCAGATGGACAAGTTACCCCCATGTGGCAAAGACCGGAGAAAAGTAAGTTGAACAAATCTTTGAGGAACTCCTCTCCCCCACCCCCATGCTGGCTCCCTTCCTCAGGCTGTCTTCTCTAAATAGACCAAAACATGGTAATTTTATGAACAAATCAAGCCATGCATTATACATTTTTATGTTCTTAAGTTAACAAAGTGACTTTGAATCTATAAAAGGCACCAAAGTAAGTATTCCATTTATTTTTGCCTCCTGAATGGCCCTCCCATCCCTTGCCTTCCCCCTACCCTCGGTGGCCCTGGCTGGCACTCAAGGCCCTGGGACTCAAGCACTCAAGGCCCACAAGGTTCAATCACCTCCCTCCAGTCCCATGTCCCCAAGTCCCCGCGTGAGTCTTGCCAATCCCTCTCCTCCTCAGATATCTGACACCTCTGTGGCCGCTCAACGTGCACCTCACCTGCCCTTCGGTCAGCTGGTGGACTCCTCCCCATCCTTCAAAACCCAGCTCAAATGACCCCTCCTCTGTGAGATCTCCTGTTAGAACACTAACAAGTGCCCACCATCCCTTCTTGAAACCCAAAGGACAGCTAAGACTGCTGGACCTGCAGAAGTGCAGACTGGGAAGGGAGGAGTTGGGGGCCGGGGGTGAGGGATCTGGGCTGTCTACAGAGGCTCGTTGTGAGCGGAGGCGGAGGGACAGACCGCAGCCTGGGGGTGAGGGGCCGCCCTGGGGTGGGGGGTGGCTGGAGTGTCCAGGCAGGGCCGGGGCCTGGAGTGGTCAGCTGAGAAGAGGTCATGGACATCCCATGCTATAGTGACAGCATCCTGTCACCACGGGGCGGGCCCCGTCTTTGGCCCGAGTGCCAGTCCACGCAGACCTGACTCTGGCCCGAGCCTGGCCCTGTGGCCCTCCATGGGTGTGCATGATGTCAGAGGCCTGGCCAGGTGACCGTGGCCAACGCTGTCCTTCTCCGGGTGGCCCCGGTGGGACAGTGTGTGGCTCGGAGTTCACAGACCAGCTGTGCCCTGCTGAGCATGTGGCCCTGGGCAGGACAGGCTATCAGACATAAGGCTGTGGGTATTTGGGGGTGATGCTGCCTTGGGGGAAAGCGAGGGGGTTCGTCCTGTGAGCCGAGGTTTTGCTCACGGCTGGCACCGGCCAGGCCACTGGACACTCACTCTTGGTTTGCTCCGACTCCTGCCGGAAAGTGAAGTCATAAGCCTGGCGGCGCGGTGCACTCACCCCGCGTCCAGGAGTCTGGGGCAAACGTCATCCCTTTGACCTCTGAGTGGAAGCACTTTTGCTAATGGGGGCGCTGACAGCAGGTGGTGTCTGGAGAGGAGGCCAGGTCTCCAGCCGTCTGGGATGGGGCTGGTATGCAAACGGGGTGAACGGCGGGTCACCAGGCTGCCAGCATCTGCTGCCCTGCGAGCTGGGCGCCAGCTGACAGTGCATGGGCGGCTGCACTCTCCCAACCCAGGTCGGCGCTGGCCAGCGGGAGGGCAGCTCAGAGTGGGACGGGCGACCGGGGCCAGCCCTCCCACCAGGACCAGGCCCCAAGCTCAGCACCTGGGGGCCTGCCCTGGTGCGTGTGTGCGCGAACGTGCTTGCACACATGTGTGAGCGAGCATGTGTGCACATATACGTGTGGCTCTGTGTGCGTGTGCACATGTGAGTCTGCACGTGAGTGTGAGTGTGCATGCCCATGAGTGTGCATTCAGTTAACCTGCCTAGTGCAGACGTGTGGTTCTGCCTGCCCGGCAGCCCAGCACCCACTCCGCCCTGACCGCAGCCGTGGTCCAGCTTCATCTAGAGTCTTCAGTGATCGCTCCTGTGGGAGGCAGGGCTGTGAGCCTGCAAGTTGATCTTCCAGTGGGGTTGGCCTCGTTGCCTCTCCTGGAGCAAGGTTGGGACAGGAGAGGGGTTAGAACAGGGACACTGAAGGCCTGTGGGGGCCCTTCCCATCCCATCTCACCCCCAGCCCCCCACCCAGAGGAGACAAGGAGGAGCCTGGTCTTCCAGTGGGCGAGTCTGTGAGGGGCGAGCCCCTGCCCTGATCAGGCCTCCGGGGCGTGGGGAGGGGCCTTTGACACTCAGCGGGCCATCAGCCGCAAGTCCTAAGCCGGGTGGGGGTCCTGGCACAAACCCAACCAAGCTCTGTGGGCCCTTTGCTGTCCCCTCGGGGAGCCCTCGTGGCGGGAGGGCCTGGGCACCATCTCTGGGGTCCTTGGCCTGGACACTGGCCGCTGCACACGCTGTGTCCTGCAGCTGTGTGGGGAGTTGCTGAGTGGTGAGAGCTTTGCTGAGTCCACGCTCTCACTGGCCGCGGATGAGCCACAGGGTGGACATGGCGAGGTGGGGGCGCCTCCAGGCTGCCCTGCACAGGGGTTGGTCCAGGGCCCCCATGGTCCAGCTCAGGTGGCCTCTGCCCTAGCCTCTTGCTAAGCTCCAGGTTCAGCCCCTTTCTGGAGACGCCCCCTGGGATGAGCCTGACACAGGCCCTCTGTGTCTGACTGCATTTCTGGAAACCCAGCCTAGCTGTCTCTGATTCCTGGGTCTGCATCCCAATGTTAGTATTTTTTTTTCTCCGTGAAAGACTTTATTTACTTGCTAAAAATACTCTTCTCCCTATGCCCCTAAGGAAGCTTTAGTAAATAATTGCTCCCACCTCCCAACAGAGAGCTGACCCCCAGCCACCCTGGGGAGATGCAGTGGACCCTAGCCAGCCCTGGGGGAGCCCAGCATCTGGCATAGGAAAGGAACAGATGGAGGCTGGGCCAGGCAGGGGCTGCCTGAGCTGGGCATGGGCCCACCCAGCCCCCACACTGTAGAACCTGGGCTGCCCCTGGGAGTCAGACCCCAGAGTGGAAGGGACTGTGAAAGGTGCCCAGCCCAATCCCAGTAGACGGTCCAGTCCCTCTCCCAAGTCTCCAAGTTAAACCCTCTTGAAGATGGGGGCCTCCGGGCTCCCTTCCCCCTCACCCCCTCCAGACGCTTGTGTTAATCCTGTGGTTTTCCCCCAGGGTCCCTGTCCATGTGCGGACTCTGCCCTCCTGGAACCGTAGGCAGCAGGAGCTCCCTGGCCTGGCCAGCAGTGCCCCGAGGGCCTGTACCCCTGGAGGGTGACCACGTGAGGGGCCCAGCCATCTGCCTTTCCTGTGCGGGAGGCAGGGAGCCGAGCTCCATCTCTGGCGTAGAGCTGTGAGCACATTCGGGCAACTGTCAATGAGCAGGCAGCCACGACCTCAGGGCGCAGAGATCCCCAGGAGCCCGTTGTCCCGCACCCCGGGACCAGGAGGAGGGCACCCCTGCCTCTGCGGAGTGCGCTGGCAGTGGGCTGAGGGTCTGCTGAGCTTTTCAGGCTGGGCCGCTGGGCACTGGGAAGCCCAGGCTGGGTTGGGGTTCCCTGCCTGGCCCACCAGTCCTTCTGATACTTCTCCCTGGCTGGGGCTCCCTTCCTTTTGCCAGAATCCCAGGTACCAGCACCCTTGCCCACCTCCACAGCCAGAAACACCCGCTCAGGGTGACACCATCCCTGCTGTGCTATGTCTGAGTACCCCCTCCACATCCACCCTGGGTCTGGGACGATTCAAGAGCTTCCCTCTGAGACTCAGTTTTCGATTCAGTTTTCACCTGCTGTGTGCAGGGTACACACTGGGTGACAACCAGCCCCATCGGCAGAGCCCACCTGGATGGCAGCAGACAAGGAGACAGGGGCGCTGGGCTGGGCGCAGAAAGTGGGGCTCAGTGGGGAGGAGGAGGTGGATCCTGCTCCCCCCACCTGGGGACTCCGAGGGGAAGAGGTGGGCTCCTGAAGGTCTGAGGAGGCTTTCAGAGCCTGGGCTTGAGGGTGGGCAGCAGAGCGGGGGTGGGGAGGGGTAGCCTGATAGTGACTCTGGTTCTGGGGTTTAGGGGAGTGGGGAGGTGCACTTAGGTGGAGAAAGGGCAGCTGTGGGTCAGGAGAACCTTGTTCCCATCCCGGCTCTGCAGCTCTCAGGGACGGGCTTGAGCCCTGGTTCCCCGGACACCCCCTCACTTTCCTCTCCTGTGAAGTGCGCTCCTTGGGCTGCTGCTCGCCTGAGGGAGTTGGGGAGGTGCTGGCGTCGGGGAGCTGGGGCTCCGCTGACCTGGGGCTCCCTGCTCCTTCTCCTCCGGGAAGGGTGGGGCAGGGAGGCAAGGCAGGCCTTCAGCCCAGATCAGCAATGGGACTTCTTACTTGTTCAATCATCCGTTCATTCTTTTATTAATTCCTTCATTTAAAAAATCTCGATTGAACATCTTTTGTCTGTGGTGTGGTGTTCTAGGTCCTGGGTTTTCTCCCCCTACTGGGACAAAGAGGCAAGAGGGTAGACAGAAAACAAGCCATCGAAGAGGTGCTGTGAATACACTGGAGTGGGTTAGAGACGCTTGAGGGGAGGGCCATGCTACTGAAGGTCTCAGGAGGCTTCTCTGAGGAGGGAGTCCTGGAGCTGGGTCCTGAATCCAGGCCTGTGAGGTTCTGGTGGGCCAGGCATCTGCAGGACTCACTGGTATGGCAACGATGGTGGTGATGAGGGTGATGAATATAACAGTGGTGATGGTCATAGAGTGAATGGTGATGGGTACGGTGATACCATGGTGATGACAGTGGTGATGATGGTGGTGATGAGGGTGATGAATATAACAGTGGTGATGGTCAGAGTGTGAATGGTGGTGGGTACGGTGATACCATGGTGATGATGATGGTGGTGATGAGGGTGATGAATGTAATAGTGGTGATGGTCATAGTGTGAATGGTGATGGGTACGGTGATACCATGGTGACGACGATGGTGGTGATGAGGGTGATGAATGTAATAGTGGTGATGGTCATAGAGTGAATGGTGATGGGTACGGTGATACCATGGTGATGACGGTGGTGGTGATGAGGGTGATGAATGTAATAGTGGTGATGGTCATAGAGTGAATGGTGGTGGGTACGGTGATACCATGGTGATGACAGTGGTGGTGACTGTGGTGACGATGATGGTGGTGATGAGGGTGAGGAATGTAACAGTGGTGATGGTCATAGTGTGAATGGTGGTGGGTACGGTGATACCATGGTGATGATGATGGTGGTGATGAATGTAACAGTGGTGATGGTCATAGAGTGAATGGTGGTGGGTACGGTGATACCATGGTGATGACGATGGTGGTGATGGTGGTGATGAATGTAACAGTGGTGATGGTCATAGTGTGAATGGTGGTGGGTACGGTGATACCATGGTGATGATGATGGTGGTGATGAGGGTGATGAATGTAACAGGGGTGATGGTCATAGAGTGAATGGTGATGGGTACGGTGATACCATGGTGATGACGATGGTGGTGATGAGGGTGATGAATGTAACAGTGGTAATGGTCATAGAGTGAATGGTGGTGGGTACGGTGATACCATGGTGATGACGATGGTGGTGATGAGGGTGACGTGTTGATGACGGTGATGATGGTAGTGGTGACGATGGTGATGATGTCGTGTGAATGGTGATGGCTATGGTGATGACTATCATGGTGGTGATGATGGTGATATGAAGAGAACGGTGAAAGTTAACATTCGTTGACCTTAAATAAACGGTGGCTCCAACACTTTGCCATGCATTATTAACTCATGTAATCCACACAATGAGACAGATGCTAGTATCTATCCATTTTACAGATGAAGAGACTGGGATCCAGAAGTGGGCAGTCACTTGTTCATGCATGGTTCCATGACTTCTAGTAGTGCTTGAGTCAGAGTTTGAACTTAGAAGGCTGACCTCGTAACACCTGCTTTTAACCCAAACTTCTGATAAACCACAGCTGCTCCCTTGCCTGCCGAGCTTGTTCTCTAGGAACGCCACCACCAGCGGCCTGTCTGTGCCATCCTTGTCATTACTGGGGATGGCTAGATTCATCTTTGTCAAGTTTGCACTTTCTCCCAAAGTTTGAATTAACCTCGACATTAATTTGCTGATGGAGAGCCTGCAGTGGGTCATATAGCATGAGCACCTGTAATATTCTAATACATTTCCAAGGAAATTATTGTAATACACTAAATGGGAGATTTAAAGGTTACTTGTTCCCCTGCAATCTATGAACTGTTTTATGAAAAAGTCATAACTGAAATAATTGAAGTGTCAGAAAGGAAAAAAAGGATAAGAGCCAATCAACAATTCTGTTATCACTTACCCATCATCCTGATTTTATGTGGTATTGTGGCAGCTCACCCACCTTTGAATATTGCTCTGGACAGCAAGAAAGAGCAAGAGGGAGGGACTTCAGGATCACAAGAGACACAGCTAGGGGCTTGGTTACCTGGGCTGAGCCTCTGACTTTATTCAGAGAGTGGGTTCCCCATCCCCAGAGGTGTGCAAACACCCCATGCGTGTCCTCCTGGATTAGATGCTGTTGCAAGATCCATGTCTTCTATGGTTGATGACCCAGGTGTTGACTTAAAAAATAGCCAGAACCTAAAAGTTGAGCGTTATGTTTTATTCAGTGGGAATTTTTAGGACTTCAAGCCCGGGAGACAGTATCTCAAGTGATCCTGAGGGAATTGCTGTGGGGAGGAGGCTGAGGAGGAGTCAGTTTACATAGACATTTTCAACAAAGGCAGGCAATGTGAACATCAAAAATATTTTGTGAATTAAAGAGAACCAGATATCTCCAGTTAAGGAGTTTAGCGCTTTTCTGTGTCTGGGAAGGTGCAAGAGTCTGAGCTTGCTGAAATCAGTCCACTCACACGCATCTCAGCTACCTGGGGCCAGCACCCCGTGTGTTATCACATCCTGAGTTCCCCGGGTCTCACCATAGGAGTGGCTGCAGCCTGGCGGCTGCTGGATCACACAGGCACCTTTCTCTTCTGGAGGAATTCACATTTGGAGGACCGCAGTGCTTGATGACTCTGGCATCCTTGTTTACTATATGGCAGGAAATACTCCACTCCCCGCTGGAGGGCCCCAGGGTTCCTCCCAACCCTGAGTTTCTGGGATTCTCAGAACTTAGGTCTGGTCCAGAGAAGCAAAGTCACTTTCCCATTGCCACACAGCAAATTCCAAACTGGAGTCCGGCTACTGGAAAGTCAGTCTTGGGTCTTTGTGGACAGAGTTCAGGGAGAGAAGTGGGGAAGGGTTGTGGTGGGTAGGGTGATGATGTGAGTGGGGGTCAAATGTGGATGGAGAGAGAGTGGGGACAAATGTTGAGTGCTCAGTGAGGCTGTGTGTGTGTGTCTAAGCTTTGAAGAGTGAGCTCTGCAATTCACGGGGGTGAATAATATATCAAAGGAATATTGCTGCTGCTGCTGCTGCTAAGTCGCTTCAGTCGTGTAGGAACATTAAGTGGCGTCAAAGCCAGAGATGATCTCTGGACAGGAGCCCAGACTCTTATCAACAGCCTGGCTTGGCCTGTGAGCCTGGTGGCCTGCGGGAGTGTCTAGGCCTGGGCAGAGCACCCTGACCTGAGGCTCGCCCTCTGAGCTGGGACTCCAGGTCGGTGGAGGAGGCCGCCGCTGGGTGTCATATTAGTTGATTCTGGGGCCCCTACCGAATCCCTGTTGCCAGACAGTACACCACTGGTAGGGCTTTGCAGGGGGCCGGTGGGGGTAAGTGCTCCCCTCCACAGCCCTGTCTGGGAGCTCTTCCAACCTGGGGCTCAGTGTTGCCCAAGGATCTGGTTAACAGGCAATTTTTCACCAGGCGAGCCTGGGTGAGCCTGAGGCCCCCAGGTGATGCTGGCCATCTGGTCCCCAGGCTGCCCGCTGCCTAGCCAGCTGATGAGGGGCCCAGCGGGTGGTACGGTTTTTCCTGACTCTCTGCCATGTTAGACTGCAGAGCGTGGGCAGTTTCTAAGCTGGGAAGAGTGGGCTCGGGTTTTAGGCGTCTGGGATTTGCAACGTGGAGTCTGAGACTGGGTTTTGCTTGGAGGGGCTTGCAGAGAGCCATGGGCTGGAGCTGTAGGTAGCAGCCCAGCCTCTCTTACTGTGTGCCTTGGGGCAAGTGAATTAACCTCCCCACACCACCCCTGTCTCATTTGCTCAGTGTGTGTAATACCCAACTGCAGTATCACCTGATACTATAGTGTAGTAATACCTGAGTGCAGTCAACGCATGGAGAAGTAAACGACAAAGAGAAAGTCCCTGGGAACCTAATGGTGAGGCGGAGAAGAGAAACCTTCCTATGGCTGCATTAGGAAGCACTCGAGGGAGGGCCTAGCAGGAAACGGGTGCAGAGCCTGGCACCGGGCCGGGTGTCCAGGTGGCATCTGGGCACGGTGGGAAGGCTGCTCTGGAGCTGGGGGAGCCCCCACGTCAACCCCCACACCCCGCAGGCTCCCTGCACAGGAGGGGCTGCCTCCTGGGAGCTGGGCCCCTGGGCTGGGCTTGGGAAGCAAACAGCTCAGGGCCCACCGTTCCAGGCTCACGTCTGGTCTCCCCGCTGCTCTCGGGGAAGCCCTACGGTGGGTGGATGGAGGGCCCACCTGCCCTGGAGTCTCCACAGATATGCACATAACCAAAAGGCTTTTCTTTTACCTGGAATGCTTGTGTTCTGGCTACAGTGGAAAGATTTTTTTTTTCTTCTCCATAAATAAATGGAAAGCTGTGAAACTTAACGCAGTGAGAAGAGCTGGAGTATTTTCTTCAGCTGAACACTGGGGTGTCCCAGCTGGAGGGCTGCTGGGAATATCCAGAAGATAAGGGGTGGAGAAAAGAAAAGGGAACTTCCTGAGGACTGGACTCAGGATGTTTAGGGTCACCTGGTGGTCATACTCTCCCCGGGGAGACCCCTCCCGTCCACACTGGCGGGTTCAGGAAAGTTCCCTGCCCCACAGCCCGAGAAGGCCTGGCCCCGTCCAGCAGCCCCCCTCCCTCTGTCTAACCTGCTGTTTATCCTGAGTGGCTGCACTGTCTTGACAGCAGCCCAGAAGTCACTTCCCCCGGGGACCGAAGGACCCGAAGGGCTGCTGGTTGTTCAGTCGCTCAGTCGAGTCTGACTGTTTGCTGCCCCATGGACTGTGGCACACTAGCTTCCCAGTCCTTCACTCTCTCCTGGAGTTTGTTCAAACTCATGTCCATCCAACTGTCTCATCCCCTGTCATCCCCTTGCCACAGAGACTCCATATTCACCCCTGAAGTTCCGGCGTCCACAGGTCCCTGGTCCGAGAGGCTGCTCCTCCCCTGACCTGTGGGCATTTGCTGGTTTCCTTTCCAGCAAACACTCATCTGTTTCCCTCCGCCCTCCACCACCAGATTGTGAGCTTCAGGGGGCAGGTCTCCATGCCGTTGGCTGCAGGGGGCTTGCCCAGAAGACGAGTGCACAGTGAAGTGAGTGAAGGGGGTCAGTGGACAGGACCCCCTGGGTGGGGAGATTTCTGCCAGTCCCACATTACCCTCAGCCTGTGCTTGGTGGGGGAGGGGTGTCACGGACCCCCGGGGCCCAGGAATCTGGGTGTGGGAGGGTCCAGGGCGGCTTTTCTGAGTTGACTGACCCCTGTCTCCCTGATCCTGCAGAGCTGCCTCCCCCTGACCCCGTGCCCACCCCGACCCCCCGGCCAGTGGCACAGTGCTCCTGACGGACAGGACACTGAACCAGCGGGACTGGGAGGTGTTCCCACCTCCCGGCAATGTCCCCCCCACCAGACAGGCCCCCAGGCCCCTTCATGAGGCAGGGCACTGTGCCACCCACTGAGTTCAGGGCCCCGATGTGAGCCTGGCCCAGCTGGGGGACAGGTCACGGGGATGGGAAGGCCCTTGGGAAGCCCCTACCCCGTTGCACCTGGGGCCCAGCCCCAGCCTGAAAATGGCCGCTGAGCTGTGGCCGCCATGAGGGTGGCGAGCGTACCAGCCAGGGGCTCACCTGCTGGTCCATCTTATGAGCAAGTCAAGACGGGGCCACCAGGACAGGGCCACACCCAGTGCGGACTCATGCCCCACAGCCTGTGGGCCACCAGTCGCTGGCCTCTGAGCTTGCAGTCAGACACGGCCCCGCAGAAGACTGGGGTCTGGGGCAGGGATGGCCCCTCCTAGGGTTCTATGGGTGGCCTGTGGTCAGGCCTGCTTCCTGGCTGAAGCAGATGAGGAGTTTCCTGTGGGAGGGGCTGAGCCTGAACCAAGGAAATCTGGGGGTAAAAGCATCGGGAGGGCCGTGGGGAGCAGCGGTGGAGGGGGTGGTGGGCCCTTCATGGAGCAGGCAGACTCTGGTGACCGACCCCTCTGCTGGGTCCTGGGGCTGGCCTTCCACTGCCTCCCGCAGAGCACAGCAGGCCAGGGCTTGGCCCTCTACCTGTAATCTCGGGGCCAGATCTGTGTGCTGTGCAGGGCCAGGTGGACCGGGGGTTGAACCCAGGTTTTGCTGCGTGAGTGTGGCCTGAGCCACATCCATGACTCAGAGTGTCAGCTTCCCATCCTACAGTGAGCGGTGTGTCGGCTGTCTGCTGTGTGACAAGTTCGCAGGTGCACGTGGGTTAGATGGCCAGCAGTTATCCCCTCATGGTGTTGGCAGGTCAGGAGCCCAGGTGCCAGGGCCCGTCACGAGGTGGTTGTCAAGCTGTGTGCCGGGGTTGTGGTCTCCTCTGAGGGCTGGATAGTGGGAGGGGGAGAGGGTTTTGGGGGCTGGACCGTGGGAGGCCTCCAAGCTCCCTCAAGTCGTGTTGGAGGGTTCAGTCCCTTGTCACGAGAGCCTCTGCCCAGCACTGCCTCCCAATAGGACAGGGGCTTCCCACGAAGAGCTAGAGAGAGCAATCTCAGGAGGGACACCCCATCTCCTCTGCCCATTCTGTTCCTTACAAATGTGGGGAGTCCTGCCTCGCAGAGGGAAGGGGGCTCAGGGCGTGGGCACCAGGAGCGGCCACCACTGCAGGGGGACCGTCCTCCCCAGGCAGCCCGCAGTGATTAAGGATTGTGCACCCATGAGATGGTCAGAGCGCTGGGTGTGCCGCAGAGCGAGGTGGCCCCTTCCGGAGCCTGGTCGGCCCCTTGCCACATCACAGCCTAATTCTTCAGCGGTGATGCCTCCGACGACTTCCCGAGATCGCGCTGGTGCTGCGGGAGACCAAGATGAATGCGATGAGGATCCTGCAGCCGAAATATGAGAAGACCAGGGTTTGCCGGGCAGGAGGCAGGGGAGGCACTCTGGGCCCGGTGCCCGTGCCCCCCGAAACCATCCACCTGCGGAGAACCGTTCTCTGCTCAGAGCCCCTCCGCTGCGTCCAGACTGAATCAGGCAATTAACCCCGTGCTTGGAGCTCCCCGGCCGTGGATTGAGCGCGGGCGAGTGAGTGTGTGGCGCCTTTAAATAAGCCTTATGTAACAAGGCGTCTTTGGAGCAGCTGACTCTCCGCACACGGGCCTCTTTTAAAATAGATTCTTGTCTTTATATAGCCGAATGCTTCTTGCTTCTGGCTCTGCCATCTTACAGAGGCACTGATGTAGGTCAGATATTGCTTGGTGAGAATTAATTAATCTATAATTTTATCAAAGGAGGGGGAAAAACAAGTAAGGACGCTCTTGAGTAACAAGTGAGTAAGCTCTCAGTGTGCTTGGCACAGCCTGGGAACCAGCGTTTAGCTCTGGGAAGGAGCCACCAGCATAGGGCTGCTCTTCCTAAGACCAGCCCCGCCCGGCCCGCGTGGGTCTCTACGGGAACTTCAGATCTGGGGTCCTGTCTGAGCTCTGTTCTCACCTCTGGGCAGCTTCAGACTCAGCCTGGCAGCCTGCCCCAGGCTGGCAGGGTGGTCACCTCCAGACCAGATCCACGTCAGCGGTGACCAGAGGCCTGGGCCCCTGCCTCAGCCCCGGGTCCCTGTTCCCGCCACCCTGTGCTCGGCCCTTCAGAGGCTCCCCGGGGCCTGTGTCCACCCAGGCCTCTCCAGAACTCCCACTTCCAGCTGTCGCCCTCTGTCCTGGGGTCACAGTCACCGGAGTTCAACGCGGGAAACCCTGAGCTCCGGAGCTCCTCCCATGGACTTTGTGACGGCCGCTGGCTGCTCTGCCCCCAGAGGCTCAGGGCTGGGCTGCTGGCCCCTCACCTCTGTCTGTTGGCAGAGGCTGTCCACCCCGTCTTCAGAGGAGACTGGAGTCTGGCCCTGCCCAGGTGTCCACGTGGCCTCTCTGGTCTCCCGTCACTGTGGGTTCTCAGCGCCCCCCAGGGTCCCACCAGCATCCAGGTCAGATCACATCCCCGTGTCCAGAACCCAGTGGCCCTAAAGTCCTGGCAGCACCTCCTTCCCCCTCCCCCACCTCCATCCCCCTCCTACTGTTTCACGTGTGGCCCCAGGTGGGGACAGCCCGGCACACAGGACAAGAGGCACCGCCCATGGAAATCCCACCAGCTCGCCTGCACTCGGCACTGAAGTCCCCTAGCCCTGTCCTCACCAGAGGGTCACTCTCCCTGAAATGTCATCCTTTCACAGCCGAGCCCAAGGATGTGCCCACGGGGCCGTCGGCTCCAGCCAGGACCAGAGCCTCTGCTACTGCTCAAGGCAGCGCGAGTGTGGGCTGGACCCGAGGCTCGGACTGAATGAGAGGCGTCCCCACATAGCCCAGGCCAGGAGGGGGTCAACCAGCAGCCTGAGCGCCTGCAGGGGAAGGAGGGCGGAGCCGGGCACTGGCCCCGCCTATCCCTGAGGGGGTCCCCACTCCCTCCTGGACGTGCGGAGCCTCTCCAGGCGGCTCTGATGGTCCCACGGGAGGGGCTGTCTGTGCTTCCCCATGGAGCTATCCTGGCCCAGGCCTCCCACCTGGGTCCAGGAAGAAGTACTTGATCATGAGCACCCAGTCTCCACTGAAAGACCCTCCTCATCTGGGGTCAGAGGGGTCAGGGCCTCTCACGGCAGTGCCCTGGTCCTCCCCGGGGTCCCCTGGGCTCAGCCTGTCACCTGCACTGAGACCAGCTTGAGGAAACCCTGGGTCCTGGAGGTTGAAGGCTGGAAATGGGGTGCAGACACTCAGCATCTAGACCAGCCCACCCTGTGCTCCGTGCCCATGGCCTCATTAACCCTTGAAGTGCTGCAGGGCGGCCCCGGCAGTCACCTCCTCTCACAGCTGAGAAAATGGAGGCCCAGAGAGGTGTGAGGGGCTACCCTAGGCTTTGGGAGAGGTTGACTGGCTGATCGGTGCCTGAGCACCTGCTGTGTGTGAGGTTCTTACGTCCTGATGCCTCGTTCAATCTGGGTTCCATCCTGGGGGCTCAGATACATGGAGACATACCCAAGCAAGTGTGGTGGGTAATGCACGTGCGTGGGTGTGTCTCCAGGTGTGAGTTTTGTGGGGGTGGGAGTAGCCAGATACTGGCCTTGTTCTCCAGTGGGTGACCGGCAACCACAACAGCTTCTTGTGGGGAGATGCCAAGGTGCTAGTGGAACAGAGAGGAAGGCTCCTGGCAGGCTGCCTGGAGGAAGTGACATCTGAGCAGAATCTTGGGAAGTGGGCAGTGGGTAGATATGGGGAATGTGAGTGTACTGGAGGGAGCCAAGGGGCCCGGAGGCTGACAGCACTGGGTCAGACTCCACCACAACGATGACAGGGTGCTGGGATTTGAACCCAGACAGTGTGATCCCAACGTCCCTGGGGCTAGCAGCCCCACCTTCAAAGGAGGAAAAGGAGGTTCTGAGAGGGGTGGACTGGACCCCATCGCTGAGTCAGGCTCATGGTATAAGGCTCTCTCTGTGAGAATTAAATCATACTAGAAACAGCTCAGCATTAAAAACACAAAAGCATGGGTCCCCCGCTGTCCTAAGCCCACTCAGGAAGTGTGGGGAGCGGCCCCCAGCTCCTGCACGGAGACATCTCCATGAATGCAATTAATCACTTTTCAATGAGTATTCTGACGCTTTGTGGGGACGTGAAGCAGGCCAGCTCCAGAAGGCAGCAGGCTTTAGATGCAGTTATGAATGTTGGGAGCAGAAATAGAACCTGGAGTCAGGCTGGCAGCGCCCCAAGAGGGGCCGAGAGTGCAGCAGAGATGGGGCGGAGAGCAGGGAGGGGCAGCCCCCTGCAAGCGCGCTGCGGAGGGGCCCCACGAGTGTTCCTGCTGCGGACCGTCCCTGGCAGGGATGCGGGTTTGTAGGTGGCTCTCTGGGCAGGTTTAGCGTCTCTGAAAGGCTGTTGAGGTGGCCTGGCCCCACCACTGCTGGGTGCTGCGTTTGGTGCTGCGTCCTGGAGCCAGCCAAGGGAGGTGGGTCTGGAGACCCCATGTTACAGGGGATGCAGAATTGGGGCCACTCTGGGGGGGCAGTTTGGTTCCGGGTGAGAAAGGGCGCCTGGAAATGTGGGCAGTGGGGCGGGCAGGCTGAGTGTAGCCGGGAGTCTGATGGCGGTCTGTTGCGGCTGGCTGTGTGACTGCAGGCCATCCCTCAGCCTCTCTTGGCCTGTTCATTTGCAAAAGAGGGATGAGGCCTCCCTGGCTGATGAAGAGCAAAGTGGCAGCCGCCTGAGGCCCCAGGTGCAGAGCAGGCTCTGATAAACTCGTGCCTTTCTCTGAGGGAGTGCCCTGTGCTGTGTCCCTGAAGCACTGGGTGGCATGTTGCGGAGGACAGGGTCATGACTCTGGTGGCATTTTGGACCAGGCTGTGTCAAGGATCTTTGTTCTGAGGATCAACCTGAGCACCGAAGAACTGATGCATTTGAATTGTGGTGCTGGAGAAGACCCTTGAGAGTCCCTTGAACAGCAAGGAGATCAAACCACTCAATCCTAAAGGAAATCAACTCTGAATATTCATTGGAAGGACTGATGCTGAAGCTAAAGCTCCAATACTTTGGCCACGTGACATGAAGAAGTGACTCATTAGAAAAGACCCTGATGCTGGGAAAGATTGAAGGCAGGAGGAGAAGGGGACGACAGAGGATGAGATGGTGGGATGGCATCACCAACTCAACGGACATGAGTTTGAGCGAACTCTGGGAGATAGTGAAGGACAGGGAGGCCTGGTGTGCTGCAGTCCACGGGGTCATGAAGAATCGGACACAGCTTTCTGACTGAACAACAGTTCAGTTCAGTTCAGTTGCTCAGTTGTGTCTGGCTCTTTGCGACCCCATGAATCGCAGCACGCCAGGCCTCCTTGTCTATCACTAACTCCCAGAGTTCACCCAGACTCACGTCCATCGAGTCAGTGATGCCATCCAGCCATCTCATCCTCTGTCGTCCCCTTCTCCTCCTGCTTCCAATCCCTCCCAGCATCAGGGTCTTTTCCAATGAGTCAACTCTTCACATGAGGTGGCCAAAGTACTGGAGTTTCAGCTTTAGCATCATTCTTTCCAAAGAAATCCCAGGGCTGATCTCCTTCAGAATGGACTGGTTGGATCTCCTTGCAGTCCAAAGGACTCCCAAGAGTCTTCTCCAACACCACAGTTCAAAAGCCTCAATTCTTCAGTGCTCAGCTTTCTTCACAGTCCAACTCTCACATCCATACATGACCACTGGAAAAACCATAGCCTTGACTAGATGGACCTTTGTTGGCAAAGTAATATCTCTGCTGTTTAATATGCTATCTAGGTTGGTCATAACTTTCCTTCCAAAGAGTAAGCATCTTTTAATTTCATGGCTGCAGTCACCATCTGCAATGATTTTGGAGCCCCCAAAAATAAAGTGTGACACTGTTTCCACTGTTTCCCCATCTATTTGCCATGAAGTGATGGGACCAAACGCCATGATCTTAGTTTTCTGAATGTTGAACTTTAAGCCAACTTTTTCACTCTCCTCTTTTCACTTTCATCAAGAGGCTTTTTAGTTCCTCTTCACTTTCTGCCGTAAGGGTGTGTCATCTGCATATCTGAGGTTATTGATATTTCTCCCGGTAATCTTAATTCCAGCTTTTGCTTCTTCCAGCCCAGCATTTCTCATGATGTACTCTGTATAGAAGTTAAATAAGCAGGGTGACAATATACAGCCTTAACGTACTCCTTTTCCTATTTGGAACCAGTCTGTTGTTCCATGTCCAGTTCTAACTGTTGCTTCCTGACCTGCATGTAAGTTTCTCAAGAGGCAGGTCAGGTGGTCTTGTATTCCCATCTCTTTCAGAATTTTCCACAGTTTGTTGTGATCCACACAGTCAAAGGCTTTGGCATAGTCAATAAAGCAGAAATAGATGTTTTTCTGGAACTCTCCTTGCTTTTTCAGTGATCCAGCAGATGGTGAACTAGCAATTTGATTTCTGGTTCCTCTGACTTTTCTAAAACCAGCTTGAACATCTGGAAGTTCATGGTTCATGTATTGCTGAAGCCTGGCTTGGAGAATTTTGAGCATTACTTTACTAGCGTGTGAGATGAGTGCAATTGTGTGGTAGTTTGAGCATTCTTTGGCATTGCCTTTCTTTGGGATTGGAAAGAAAACTGACCTTTTCCAGTCCTGTGGCCACTGCTGAGTTTTCCAAATTTGCTGGCATATTGAGTGCAGCACTTTCAGCATCATCTTTCAGGATTTGAAAGAGCTCCACTGGAATTCCATCACCTCCACTAGCTTTGTTTGTAGTGATGCTTTCTAAGGCCCACTTGACTTCACATTCCAGGATCTGGCTCTAGGTCAGTGATCATACCATCGTGAATATCTGGGTCATGAAGACCTTTTTTGTACAGTTCTTCTGTGTATTCTTGCCACCTCTTCTTAATATCTTCTGCTTCTGTTAGGTCCATACCATTTCTGTCCTTTATCGAGCCCATCTTTGCATGAAATATTCCCTTGGTATCTCTAATTTTCTTGAAGAGATCTCTAGTCTTTCCCATTCTGTTGTTTTCCTCTATTTCTTTGCATTGATCACTGAGGAAGACTTTCTTATCTCTTCTTGCTATTTTGGAACTCTGCATTCAGATGCTTATATCTTTCCTTTTCTCCTTTGCCTTTTCTATTCTCTTCTTTTCACAACTATTTGTAAGGCCTCCCCAGACAGCCATTTTGCTTTTTTGCATTTCTTTTCCATGGAGATGGTCTTGATCCCTGTCTCCTGTACAATGTCACAAACCTCCGTCCATAGTTCATCAGGTACTCTATCAGATCTAGTCCCTTAAATCTATTTCTCACTTCCACTGTATAATCATAAGGGATTTGATCTAGGTCATACTTGAATGGTCTAGTGGTTTTCCCTACTTTCTTCAATTTAAGTCTGAATTTGGCAATAAGGAGTTCATGATCTGAGCCACAGTCAGCTCCTGGTCTTGTTTTTGCTGACTGTATAGAGCTTCTCCATCTTTGGGTGCAAAGAATATAATCAATCTGATTTCGGTGTTGACCATCTGGTGATGTCTATGTGTAGAGTCTTCTCTTGTGTTGTTGGAAGAGGGTGTTTGCTATGACCAGTGCATTTTCTTGGCAAAACTCTATTAGCCTTTGTCCTTCTTCATTCGGTATTCCAAGGCCAAATTTGCCTGTTACTTCAGGTGTTTCTTGACTTCCTACTTTTGCATTCCAGTCCCCTATAATGAAAAGGACATCTTTTTTGGGTGTTAGTTTTAAAAGGTCTTGTAGGTCTTCATAGAACCATTCAACTTCAGCTTCTTCAGTGTTGCTGGTTAGGCAACAGCAACCCTTCAAATCAGTGTGCAAAAGTACAGCAATGAGTGAATGAGCCCCTGCCAGCGCTGCTGATGGCTTGGAATCGGGGTCCGAGTCTCCTCTGTCCGGGGGCCACGCCCATGCAGGGGCAGAGAGTGTGCAGCTCCTAGGTGTCCAGCTCAGGGTGGCCTCCCCACACCCCATGACTGTCAGCACCTCCTGAGGCTGTTTCCTGCTCTTAATGATGGTCAGGCTGCACCAGGGGGCCCTGCCCATGGGGTGTCCTGGACCGGATGGCATCCCCTCAAGGTTCATGTTGCAGCTTGAGTCCCCAGGACCTCAGAATGTGACTGTATTTGGAAACAGGGTCTTTACAGGAATAATTAGATGAGATGAGGTCACAGTGGCAGAGTGTGCCCTCATCCAGCATGACTGGGGTCCTTCTGAGAAGGGAAATTTGAACATAGACACGTTTGCCCCTTGAACACAAAGAGGCCAGGTGAGGCTTCTCCAAGCCAGGGAAGGCCACGGATGCTGGCACCACTGGACGCTGGGGGAGGGGCCTGGACACCTCTCCCTCCAGGCTTTGGAAGGAGTCGCCCTCCCCACACCTTGATCTCAGGTGTCCTGGCCTCCAGGGCCCTGAGACCATAGACGTCCATTGCTTGAGCTGCCCCTTGGGTGGGGCTTGGGTACGACCGCCCTGGGAGACTGAGATGGCGTGAGTTGGCCTTAGAGACCCGGTGGGGAGGGAGATGAGGAGGGGGAAGGCCTTGGAAGCAGAGTGGCCCCCAGAAATCAGACATGTCCAGCAGGAAGTGCCTCCATTTAGGTCAGGCCGAGCTCCAACCTGCCCCTGGCCTGGGACCAGCCCTCAGAAGCAGGGCTGTCAGAGGCAAACCCTTGGTTTACCAGCACTCCCGGTAGCTGGGAGTGAGGGGAGGAGGTGGCCCCCCGGCCAGTCTGGTTCCTCTCCCCCTGGCCCGTGGCGAAAGACCCAGGCCAGTTGGTCAAGTTTCCTGCTATTTCAGGAGTGTGCAGAGGCCCATGTGGCAAAGGGCTGGTGGGTCCCCACCTCAGAGCTCCTTGCACATCTGTGTTCCAAGGGTGGCGTCTGATCTTTTGTTCTAATAACTCCCTTCATCGGCCACGTTCCAGAACCACTGACAAGTCGTGTGGTCCTCTCCAGGCTGCGATGCCCGGGCCAGATGCATCTCCTGCCCTCCCCAGTCCCCGGAGCTCAGCCCGACTCCCCACATTAATTTCCTCATTGCCAGGAATCAGTTTGTAAACAGCAGAGGAGACGTCAAGGTCTTCGTCTTCTTAAGGGGACTCTTTATTCCCCACAGAAATTCTGATCAGGGAGCCGAGCAGTGTCCCCGCTGAATCTCATCCAATAGCACGCTCATGTCTCAATTATTAATTCTTTTATAAATAACTTGATCTTCATTACGGCCGCATATTTTTTATGATAACTGTTATATGATTTAGATGTCAACGGTTCTGTGTTAATTGCAGCTGCCGGCAGGAGCTGTCAGTGGCAGAGAGCATTGGACTCTCTTGTCTAGGTTCAAGGTGAGAACAGCCTTGGAAATCCTTTCTCCTCCTGCCCGGCCCCTGTTCTTTGCCCCTGGTGCCCACTTCTGGGTGGACCAGCCATGGACACTCAGCTGGCACCAGGCAGCAAGGAGGTCTTGCAGGGCTGGTCCTTGCTCTGCTGGGCGGTGGGGCTGCACGGGGCTGCTGGATCTACCTTTAGGTTTGTGGGGAGTGGGTGCCCTCTTGTTCCGAGGACACGGCCTATGGTGGGGGAATCGCACCCCCTCCCCCACTGTCCTCGTGGGCGTAACTGGTCCCAGCCCACCCCCTTGTCCCCACGCCATCCTCTCCATCACCAGAAGGATCTGTGAGTTCCACCGTCCTGGGCGCCAGCCACCAGCCACACGTGCCTCCTTAAATTGAAATTAATTCATTTTAAATTAAATTCGGAAGGGGGTGGTTGACAAGCGATGCCTGCATCCTGGCTCCACCCTGCCTTTGTGTGTCCTTTCTGACCCTTCCTCTCTCCCTGGTCATTTCCTCTAATATAAGCCTTGGCCCAGTGTAATGACCAGTCCAGGCTGTCATAAGAGCCACCACACTGGGCGGTGGAAACACAGAAACTCGCCGTCTCCTGGTTCTGAGGCTGGAAGTCCGAGATTGTGATGTCGGCAGGGCTGGGAGCCCCTGAGGCTGCTCCTCTTGGTGTGCAGACGACTGTCCCCTCCCCTGCGTCCTCAGGTGGACAGCCCCCTGTGTCCTGATCTCCTCTAACAAGGACGCTGGTCAGACTGGGTTAGTGCCGCCCTCATGAGCTGGCTTCCCTTAATTCCTGTGTCCACACACCGTCCCCTCCTGAGGTCCTGGGGTCAGGGGTTCAGCACAGGAATTTTGCGGGAGCTGGGTGATCTTTATGGGGAGGCAGTTCAGCCCTCAGCAGTCACGTGGCACTGTTTACAGGGCAGTGGCCCCACGGAGGTAAGTGACCAGAGCAGGCAGGTCTGTCTCCAAAGCGGGTGCTGTTTCCAGTGAGCTTCCTGCCTCCCTAAACTAAAAGCCCCAGGAAGTCACTGCGTGGCCCTGAGCCTGTTTTCTCACCTGTAAAGTGGACACATCATTAGTTTTGTTCTGGAGAGTAAATGAATGATTCACTCATTCATTTGAGGAGGTTCTGTTGAAGGGTGAGTGACTGGCCTAGGCGTCTGTCCTTCCTGTTGGCTCCTTCCCTCCCTCATTCATTCTGTGAACAGCGTCCCTGTGTTGTACATGACCATCCTGGCTGCAGGGACAGCAGGGGAGGTGGGGAGAGGGCAGGATGGTCAGGGGTTCTGCCCTCCAGGGATTCAGAGCTGAACCAGAGACAAGTGGGCACATAGTGACCGTGAGGGTGGAGGATAGTGCCCAGCCATTGGTTTTCACAGAAGCCAGGACACAAACAGGTCAGGGGCTTCCCAGAGGACTCCCTGTTATGCAGAATCCAGGCCTCCCTCTGCCCACGACATGCTGAATGTCACTCTGTGGGCCTGAGATGAGACTTTGAGGAGGAGGGTAAACCAGCCACTCTTGGTCCCTTGGCTGGTATGACCCCAGCCCGGGGGCAGCTTCTGGACGCCTGCAGGCCTCCCCTCCCTCTGCAGAGCCTCCCAGGCCCCCTGCCTTGCCCTCCCAAGTCATTTAAATAAATTTGCATACATTGTTTCGGATGAACCTTGATTGTTTCAGGAGCCAGACAATCTGAATCATAAGTATATTCACCCTCCCAGCCTTTTGTTGAAGAATTCCATAAATATCCCACCTGTTAGCTCCCAGCTAGCTTTGTCCTGCCCCCTCTTCCTACTTTTAATTTCTCATTATCATGCCACCAATGAGGGTGGGGGCTTCTATTTTTATTTCTCATTTCTTGCTTAGCAGCTTCCCTTCTGGGTGAATTCTGGCTTCCTGCCAGGCTTTGATGGCCCCTGGAAAAGAGCGGGGCTGGCTGGTGACATCTCGACGCCCCCTCCGACGGCAGGTGTCTCCCCCACGCAGCTGGCAGGCCTGTTCCGAGCCCTCCTTGGGAGCAGGGCTGGAGGGATCGCATGAGTCAGCCGCCTGCTTACTGGGTCCAACAGGCCTCTGGTCTGGTGCTGCCACTGGTGAGAAACTGAGGCTTGAAGCCCACCCTCCTGGAATCCCAGGATCTGGCTGCAGAGCTGTGGCCACCTCCCTGCACCATGAGCTCTAGGGAAGGGAAAACAGGGGTACTCATCTCAGCTAGAAGGGGCTGCCCCTGGTGCTGGATGGGGGCTGGGCCAGGCGAGAAGGTCCACAGGATGTGTCCACAGGGGCCACGGCCTCCAGTGTTGGGGAGAGGAGTGTTGGGGAGAGGCTGCCTATGTGGCTCTCTAGCTGCACCACCCTCAGAGGCTCCCTACTGCCAGCAAAGCCTCTGCTCCCCACTCAGCGCCCAAGGCCTTCCCCCAGGCTCCTCTCTGCCCTGCGGGGCTCCCGACGTGGACACTGAGTGGAGCTGGCCCCTGCCGCAGGGAGCTGGCCCTCAGGCATCTTCAATTCTCTCCCCGACCCTATGGTGTGGGTGCTATTGTCCCCATTGTACAGAGGAGAAAACTGAGGCTCAAAGAGCCACTGGGCTCAGCCAGGGTCACACAGCTAGAGGGTGGCAGGGCTGCAGGTGTGTCTGAACCCAGAGACTGTGTGCTGTCCACACCCTCACGTGCATCTGTCAAGACCCTGGTGGCCCCGCATGGCCCAGCACACAGAGGGTGCTCAGTTCACACTTACTGACACACGCACTTGTGTGATCAGTGCTCACAGGGCTTGTGTTTGGGGGTGGATGACGGAGCGGAATGGAGCCTGCGGATCTGGATCCCTCCTGTCTGAAGGGCCGGCTCCACGTCCTCCCCACCCCTGGCTTGAATGTATCTTCCTGCGTCTGTTCATTCACGGGTTCATCTCCCACAAGCATCTGTTGCACTTTGTGGGCGTGGGGAGGGAAGGTGCTGCTTCCCACAGAAGGCCAAGGCCTGACGCTGCCCGAGCAGGGGGCGCAGAGCCAGGCTCAGACAGTGGCAAGGACAGAGGCTTGCTCCGTTGACAGCGGGGCCTGGGGAGGAGGCCAGGCTGTCCCTGGCTGCCCACTCCTGCTCTGAGGAGCCTCCTGGGTCCAGGTGTGAGAGTTCATGGAACACACCTTTGTATTATTGTTGTGTCCCCGGGAAGTGGATGTGGGCTTCGGATGCTGAGATCTGGGGCAGCTCATTGGCTGCCCAGGAGGTCATGTCCTGCTGGGGGCTGCAGGAGGCAGACTCAGGTGGGCTCCTCTCGAGGGCCCCAAGCTTCTATGTCCGGAACTTTGGAGCCTTGAAGGAACTCAGGAGTGAGGTGTCACTCTCCTTCCCTGGATCCTCCAGAGTCTGTCCTTGCCTGCTGACCTTGGACGTTCCCTTGGGTTTTCCTTGTAATTTCTGTGAATGTATCTGTGTGGCAGGATGGCCAGATTCATTCTGTCTCTAAAAAAAAACAGACACACGCACATGACGTAGGTCTTCCCTCGTGGTTCAGATGGTAAAGAGTCTGCCTGCAATGCAAGAGACCTGGGTTCGATCCCTGGGTTGGGAAGATCCCCTGGAGAAGGGAATGGGAACCCACTCCAGTATTCTTGCCTGGAGAATCCCATGGGCAGAGGAGCCTGGCGGGCCACAGTCCATGGAGTCTCAAGAGTTGGACCCAACTGAGTGACTAACGCTTTTACTTCACTTCTCATACATGACACAGAAGTTGTATGCTTATCATATTTAAGCATGCACTTAACACACTCAAACACTAACACCATGGATACAATACGAGGCATGCTCACGCTGCCATGCAGCCCTCACGACCGTCACCGCCCTCCTCGGAGCTCTTTGTACTTTTGCAAAGTGAAACTCTGTCCCCCTTTACAATGACTCCCCAGCCCGCTCACCCAGCCCTGCCACCCACCCTTCCACTGTGTCGGGATGTGACTGCTCCAGGGATCTCACGGAAGTGGAATCATGCAGTGCTTGTCCTTTTGTGACTGTCTTATTTCACTTAACATAATGTCCTCAGGGCTTCCTTTGTGGCTGGCTGGTGAAGAATCCGCCTGCAGGCTGGGAAACCTGGGTTTGACTCCTGGGTAGGGAAGATCCCCTGGAGGAGAGAAAGGCTACCCACTCCAGTATTCTGGCCTGGAGAATGTTCTCAAGGCTCGTCCATGTTCTAACAGGTGTCGGAGCGTCCCTCCCTTTCAAGGCCGAGTAATATTCCATCGTGTTTATCCATCCATTCGTCAGTAGACACGTGCCTTGCTTCCATCTTATTATTATCATGCGTGATGCTGCTGTGAACGTGAGTATACGCATCTCTTTTCAAAACCCTGTTTTCCCTTCTTTTGGATATTTACTTGGGAGTGGAATTGCTGAATCACATGGTTATTCTGTGTAAACACAGAAGTTTTTGAGGAACCTCTGTGCTGTTTTCCACAGTGGCTGCCCCCTTTCATGTTCCCACCAAAGTGAACAAGGATTCCAATTTCTCCACATCCTCACCAGCACCAGCTGTTTTGTTTTTAGACATTTTTCTTCGTAGTAGCCATCAGTGGGTGTGAGACAGCCCCTCCCTGTGCTGTGATCTGCATCCCCTATTGATCCGTGATGCTGCGCATGTCTCGCTGAGCTTATGGCCATTTGCATGTCTTCCTGGGGGAACTCTGTTCAAATCCTCTGCTCAGTCTCTAACCGGCTATTTGTTTTTGGTTGAGCGGCAGTGGCTGGTGTCTTGGGTCCACTCTGTGACAGTCAGCCAGGCTGGAATGATGGACACCAGGCATATAGTCAGCTTGGGGGTGCTGGTGGAGGCAGTGACTGGGAGCGGGAGGCGCTGAGTTGGGGGCCACTGTTGACGAAGCTGATGGAGGGGGAGGTGATGGTAACAGGGCTACAACTGATCACGATGCACCCCGATTCACAGAGCAGAACTGATTCCACCACCCAATTCCTGGTTTCACAGAAGCTTCAGAGGGGGTGTGAGTGTGGGATTAAGGGCCTTACAGCTGTCCTCAAGGCAGGGGGACAGGGTGGTGAGCAGGGAGGCAGAGAGAGAGGAAATATTTGTTGAGTGATGGACTTAAAGAGCTGATCCCTCTGGCTTGGGAAGAAATTACAATCTACCCTATCAAGTGTCGTTACTGACTGAGGCTGGGACCGAATCTGACATTCATCCGCCTGCACTTGACATTAAAGAACAATCTGGCAACGGGATTTGCATAAGTCTCTGAGGGAAGAGGCAGCTGGGGAAAAACCAATAAGATTTGGGAGGGGGGCTCTTGGGGGCCCCCCACCAACCCCACAGGACGTCCTCTCCTGCAGGAGTGGCCGAGGTGGAGGCGTCAGGCATCCAGGGAGCCTCTGGAAACTGCACAGGGTGTCCAGGGCTGGGTGCCTGCTGGGGAAGGGAAGTCCCCACTGGGTGGTGGAGCCGGTACTGGACCCCCCGACAGTGTGGCAAGGGAGCTGTCCACTCAGCTGGGCGTGGAGGCCGGGGAGGCCCAGCCCCTGCTCTAGAGCGCTCGGTCCGAGGACGGGCAGACCCGTGGGCTCCCTGGGCCCCGCACAGGGTGGCCCAGAGCAGAGGCTTCTGGTATGACTGTGGGACCAGAGTGGCTGGCACCTGCCTCCTGCTGCCCTTCAGCCCGGGCCCTCCTCTGTGGAGCATGGCGCCCTCTGCCCACTCCCTCCCTCGAATTTGCAATTTCTGATGGTGTGGGTCTGACCCTTCCCTCCATGCCCAGATTGGGGGTGCTCATGAATGGAGAAGCCTGGTAGGCTGCAGTCCATGGGGTGGCTAAGAGTCGGACACGACTGAGCGACTTCACTTTCACTTTTCACTTTCATGCATTGGAGGAGGAAATAGCAACCCACTCCAGTGTTCTTGCCTGGAGAATCCCAGGGACGGCGGGGCCTGGTGGGCTGCTGTCGTCTATGGGGTCACACAGAGTCGGACACGACTGAAGCGACTTAGAAGCAGCAGCAGCAGAGGCAGGGCCAGGAGCCTCTTCTGTTCCTGCCTGTCCCCCAGTATGAGAGAGACCCCTGGGGAGGGGGCAGCTCCTCCCAGCCACACAGACTGGACCCCAGAGGCTCCGCCCCTGGCTCACCATGGGTGACCCCCCACCTCCACTAGCCAGACTCCGAGGGCAGGGCCATGCCATTACGCTCTCCCCAGAACTGAAGGCTCACCTGTGCGTTTCTCTGACAGCTCTGAACACAGCAGTGTGACCACTTTATAAAGCAGGAGGCATGAAGGCCGCTATCGATCAGGGGCCTCTGGGCTGCACTGGGCAGAAGAAAGTCAATTTTCCCCTTCAGTTCAGCTCAGCAAACATTTATTGAGCTCCTACTACAGCCAGGCCTGTGCTGGGTGCAGGGGGCGCTGGGCAGGAATCCAAAGCCTTCCTCGCCGCTCTCTACCCACTGTCCGTCCATCTGTCCATCCATCCATCCGGGAAGGCTGCATGGAGCTGGCATCCTGCAGATTTCATCTCCCCAAATCCTCCCACCCACCTGCTGGGGCTTGGGGAACTGGGAGGATCCGCCAAGACCAAGCAGTGAGAAAGATGTGCCCTGAGCATCAGCCAGCAGGGCCGGGGAAGGCAGTGCTGTTCACGCAGCACCAGGCCCTGCCGGGGGATCGCCCGGGGCAGGGACGTCTGGCAGGGGGACTGGGACACAGGGCCCCTGCATTCTGTGGTCCACGCTGCAGGGAGCCTCTGCCTGTCTGGGCCTTGTTTGTCTCGATGATAAATACGACGGCTGATGTTTTGGGCACCGAGGGAGTCAGGCTCTGTGTGGCAGGAAGGCCTGCATCTTGGCCACGTTACTGGTTGGGGGACTGGGCATCCCCAGACTACATGGCCAGGAAGACGTGAACAGAGAGGACTTGTGATTGGGCTCACCCATGGGTGCTGAGCACACAGTAAGTGTCAAATACACGCTAACAACCACACTGCTCTCTCCCGGGAGCCCTTTCAGCCCGAGAGCAGGACACGGCTCCTCCGTGCCCCTGTCTGCTCATTTGCTAAAGGGCTAATAGGTGGACACTGCCGTTGGTGAAGGTGCCCAGGCCCGCCTCTCTCTCCGATTCAGGGTATGTGCATTCCCAGAAGCTGGAGGAAGACCGGCCGGAAGGACCCTTCCTGGCCTGTGCACATTTGGGGCCACTGGGCCGTGTCCACTGCTGCCACCACCCCCATCGACTCAGAAACCACAGCCCACTGACCTTGGTAGCCCTTGGTGCACCCATGGACTGCGCACCTCACCCCACATGGGCAGTCGTGGATGGGCCCGACTCCCCAGGCTGGCCCCTAAATCCAGGATTCTGGCTGTTGGGGGGCAGGAGGGATGGGAAAAAGGCAGATGACCACGGGTCTGTGGTCCCCAGCACCCTGCACACTCCACTCAGGGTGAGAAACAACAGCAGAAGTAAGAAAGGAAGGAAGCAGCTACTCAGCAGCCAGGGTGCAGCTTCCGGCCCAGAAGTGGGGGGCCTGAGTCCCGAGGGCAATGAATTCCCTTCAGTTGGCGTCTGGGATGACAGCAGACAGGTTCAGGTTGATTTAAGGTGTTAGCAGTTTTCAAGCTCAGGAAGCAGTCGCCTTCTCAGTGTGCTGTGTCTGAGATTTGAAGACAAAGAAGCCTTCAATCTCTACACATCACCCCCTTCCTGGGAGAAGGCTCCCCACGCCGTTAACTTCCGGGGTGCTTGGTCCAGGCCTGTTTGCAGGGCGTGGAGACATCTCATCAGCGCCTTGTGACTGTTCATGTTTTCGGAATCCCGGGAAGCTGGGCAGGGGAGGCTCCTGACCCCCGTGCGGGCTCCTTCCTGGACGTCGGTCTCGGGGTGTATTGATTCCTGCCTGGTGGTCAGAAAAGAAAGCTGAGGGCCAAAGAACTGATGCTTTTGAACTGTGGTGTTGGACAAGACTCTTGAGAGTCCCTTGGACTGCAAGGAGATCCAACCAGTCCATTCTAAAGGAGATCAGTCTTGGGTGTTCATTGGAAGCATTGATGTTAAAGCTGAAACTCCAATACTTTGGCCACCTGATGTGAAGAGCTGACTCATTTGAAAAGACCCTGATGCTGGAAAAGATTGAGGGCAGGAGAAGGGGATGACGGAAGATGAGATGATTGGATGGCATAGCCAACTCAATGGACGTGGGTTTGGGTAGACTCTGGGAGCTGATGATGGACAGGGAGGCCTGGCGTGCTGCAGTCCATGGGGTCACAAAGAGTCAGAGACAACTGAGCCACTGAACTGACTGACTGACTGGTGGTCAGAGTCAGGCCTGGCCAGTGCAGAACAGGTCTGGGGTACCCCAGTCGCTCCCCTGAGTGGCATCCAAGACCCTGTGTGGCTCAGTCGCCCTGGTCACCACCCTCCACCTCATTTAGGACACTGTCACCTCGGGGCTCAGAGCCTTCCCTCGCCCCAGCCACCTGTCACCTCATGGCACTCACCAGCCCAGACACGGTAACACGACTGTGATGGTCAAGTACACCATCACCACCGTCACCTCTCGGTCACTGGAGGGAACCGGCCTCCTTTGTGGTCCAGGGGAGGCTGGAGGGGACGGGCCAGAAGCTCTAACACTAGGTCACTGGCAAGAAGAGAGGGTGATTTGAGCCTGAGAGTGGGTAAGGCTGTAGGATAGTCGCCAGGATGCCTGCCAGGACAGTCGGCCCTGAGGGGCTCCTCCCATCCCAGCCAACAACGTGGCTGCCTGGGTGAGCCAGCTGCCCTGAGCCGGCCAGGTTTGGGGAGGCGGCAGCCTGTGCAGGCCCTGAGGCCCCTCCAAGTGTTCAAAGGATCAGGAGCACCCACTGCCCAGCAACCCTGCTGGTAGAGCGGCCCCCCCGGAGGGTGACCATGAGCATGACCTGTCTTCCTATGTCCACCCAGGCCTGGCCTCATAGCTCAAGTCCTCCTGTCTGGCCTGGACTGGGAGCTTCTGAGAGCCCAGCTGTCATTGCTGGTTCCCTGCCTGCCGGGGCGGGGGTGGGGGCGGGCTGGGGGTGCCGAGACCACGCTGACCCAGAGATGCATGCATCTGCAGGGACCCGGCCCCAATGGCTTCCTGAGCGGCCCCGCCTGCGGGCTTCCCTCAGGGCACGCCGCAGGACCCTCACCCAGCGGGCCCTGGAGAACCCTGAGGTCTCCAGCTCTCCACTTGTCATTTCCAAATTAATACAGGTGAGTTTGTCAACCTGTAATAGAGGCAGATACAATAGGCCGGGAAAAACACCTTGGCCCCCCTCTCAGGGTGACTTCCTCTCCCGTTCTCGAGGGCAGACAATGCGTGTGTCGGCGACATGGGTCCTGACTCACCTCTGTTTGAATCCTCTGATCTCGTCAGGAAAGCCAGCTCACATGTCTGAGGCTGTAGCTAGGTATCATCATTTTCACAATGAGGGAGTATTCCGTGTCTGGATGTTTCAAAAAGAAGCTGAAATGCTGAGGATTACCCAGACGCCCTGCGTGTTTGATATGAAGGAAACTGCTCTTGTGACCAACACACCGGCGTGTGTGTCAACATGAAAGGTTTCGACGGAAGCTCTCCTTCTGGGAAAGGACTGAGGGGGAGGAGAGAGGGAGGGAGTCAGGAGGGCTCATCCCTAAGATTTTATTTCTTAAAGGAAATGAGATCGGAGGCAGAGGACAGACTGTTTAAGGGCCACGGCAGTGGCTTCCTGGTGTTTGGTGTGTGGTTTCTCCAATCTTGTTGAAAATACTTTATGTGTCGTTTTTTAGTCACTTCTTTCTGTCTCTCCCGCTTCGATTCCCGGGTTATGCAGTCATTCCCACGCGCGTCTTGGCTTGGGGGTGGGCAGGTGTGCCGCGTTACGGGACGGGCATTGACGTGCCCCCTTCTGTGCTCCCTGGGGGTGGCCTGTCCCCAGCCAGTGGCCGTGGGTCTACAGGGATGAGCTGTGTGGCGGATGCTGGGAGCGATTCACACACAGGACACGCAGGCAAACTGGAATTTCAGGTCAGCGACAGGCAAATTTTCAGAGAAAGAATGTCCCATGAACGGACTCCCTGGTGTGCGGTGGATTCTTAACCACCTGCCAATGTGGGCACACGGGTTCGATCCTTGGCCCAGAAAGACTTCACGTGCCGTGGGCCAGCGAAGCCCGTGCACCGTGACTATTGACGTGCTCTGAGGCCCGGGAGCTGCAACTGCTGAGCTCATGTGTCTAGAACCCAAGCTCTGCAACAAGAGAAGCCACCGCAATGAGAAGCCCGTATACTGTAAGAAGAGTCGCCCCGCTCACCGCAGTTGGCCCACATGCAAAAAAGACCCAGTGCAGCCAAAAAGAAAAAAAAAAAGAAAAAGAATGACCCATGCAATCTTTGGGAAGTAAATCTTATTTGTTATTTACGCAATAAAAGATTAAACTTGCCCCCCACCAACAGGTTTGGCCTTTGCCAGCTCCTTGGAGGTGACCTCTGAGCCCTTGAATGTCCTGCCTGATGAGAGTATCTCTGTTCCCAGGGGCCTTGGGCCACGGGACTGCTCTGTGCTAGTGAGGCAATTTTGGGGGGCCCTTGAGCCATAGAGTCTTAGCTCCGCCTCTGGAGCGGCTGGAGTTTGAGGTCAGTCATGCAGGTGTCCAGTGTACCCAGCGACCAACCCTGGTCAGCAGGGTCTCAGGGGCAGTGCTGGGGCCACGGTCACTGCTGGGAGAAGCAGGGAAGGATCCAGCAGAGGCAGTGGGATGCGCGGCTGGTCCGGCATCCAAGTCCTCAACTGAGGACAAAGCCCGCCGATTCTCCTGGGCATGTGAACGTGGGAGGGTCAGACCCCCAGGCCCAGTGCTGGCTGGAGCCTCTCCTGGGCAGCCTGGTTTCCGTGTAGTCTTGACACTGGACACACGGATTCCTTCCAGAAAAGGTTCTCTCGGGAAGGATTTAATTAAAGTCACCAAGGGATTTAATTAAATATAATTGCAAGATTTATTTTTTATTTTTTTTTTAAAGAAAAAACAATGCCTAGGAAAAAAGCCCCAAACTGCTAACAAAGTTATCCATTCTGCCTCTTGGTGTTTGACTTTTGTTGTTGTAAATAAGTACGTGGGAAAATGTTCAAGATAAGAAAGCATATTATTCGTTCACTTGTCCATAATTTCTTAAATCATTAGATGTTTGATGATCTCTTTTTTCCTCCCCATAACCTGGAAGATGAAAGAGGACAAGATACGCCTGGTGTGTCCAGGCAGGAGCAGCACAGCTGGGTGGGGGCAGGGAGAGCCCTGAGAGGATGCAGTCCTGGGCTGAGGGTCGTGTGTGGCGGGTCCCAGGCTGAGTAGGGTGGGAGTGCAGAGGTCTGCTGGCCACACCCTCGGGAACACGTGCTGTCAGGGTCTGAGTGTGTCCACTAGGCCCTTTGCCTCTGAGCCTCTGTCTCCTCCTTGAGCGGACGGCACGGAGACAGGAGGCCGGACCAGGGGTGTGGCTCCCACACCAGTACCCGCTGCTCCTCTGGGGAAGGCAGGAATCCAGGGGGCCCCCTTGATGTACCAACCTTGAAAAGCAGGAGCCCAGGGTGGAGCTTCTGGGAGGAGGTGACCTTGTGGGGCTGGGCGACCTTGAGCCTGTGGCTCACCCTCACCATAGCTTTCTTGTTGCTGGCTGGGTGCTGGGCAGAGAAGTGGACAAGGCTCGGCCCCTGCCCTCAGGGTCTCAGCGTCCGAGAGAAGCTGTAGGACCTGCCTCGCTGGCCATGGCCCGCGCTTCTCCGGCTCCCTCCGTGCCCTGGCCCCTCACCCCTACCCTGGTCTCTGCCTGGGGCTCCTAGGCTCTCCCTTCTGCCTGTACCAGCGGACCCCTGCCTAGGACCCGGCATGTGACTTGCGGTTGCCACGTCCTCACATGTGTGAAGGTCACAGCGTCTGAAGGCACTCCTCGGGCTCCTGCAGCTGTGAACCGGGAGGTGGTGGCTCGGGCCTTGCCCATGGGGCCCGTCACGGCGGGCTCCTGCGTGCCTGAACCCTGGATGGGCACAAGCTGGAGTGTGGTTCCGCCCTTCTCCTGCAGCCGGGAGGGCCCCGCCCCCCAGAGCCCCAGGACGGGCCAGCATCCGACTGCTTAATAGCATTAACTTAAACCGTAACAAAATAAGAAATAAAGAAAGCAAAGGGAAGACCAGTACATTTGTGTTGCTTGATCCATGAGGGAACAACACCTCGGGAACAATAGCATCTGCTGCAAACAGGAGCATCCGGGCAGCCGGCTCTGTTGCTCTGCTGCCCCCGGACGGTGACGAGTGTGACGCTGCCCCCAGACGGTGGAGAGTGTGATGCCGGCGCCTGAAGCCCGGCGGACGCCAGACGAAACAGGCCGCGGGGCAGGTCCTGGGAGAGCGCGGGCAGCTGCGGGCCCTCCTCCCAGGACCTTTGTCTTGGGACCACAGCGTCTTCCCAAGGGTCACCCTGGGAGCTCCACAAGGCCCAAGACCCTCGCACTCGCTGATGTGAATGGGGCCCATCCCTCGTTCCCATTTCCCAGCAGCAGACACTGAGGCTGGTGGGCGGAGGGGGCAGAGGCAGGGCTACGTCCTCATTCACTGGTCCCTTGCTGTCCTGCCAAGGTGGGAGAACCTCTCCCAAGCCAGCTGCCCCGGACTTCATGGGCCAAGAGTGGCCTCAGTGCTCAGAAAGGACTCAGATCCTGACCATCATCCCCAGAGCTCCAACTGGTGTGATTTCACAGGCGTCGTGAGTGATGGGCCCGGGGCTCCGGCGGGGCAGGAGAGGGACAGCCTGGTCGGCCCCACCTGCAGCCCGCCGGCCCCCCCCCGACTCCCCGGTCCTCCGCTTCCACCTCTGCAGAGACCCTGCTCGCAGACTGTGGAGGATCAGGAGGGAGCGAGTCATCACAGTGAGAGCCCTCTCCTTGAGCTTTGTCTGCATGTCCTAGTGGGGACCCTGGAGGTTGCCCCATTCCTTGCTGCAAGCCAGCCTCAGTTGCCACAGCCGGTGAGCCACCAGGGCCTGCGTCATCCGCTCATTTCGCAGGCCGAGGAGTGACCGCTCACCCTTGCCGTGCTCTGCCTCGTGTGGCTCCCCCTTCACACCCTCTGGCCCCAGTCCCTTCAGTCGGACCAGAGTCTGACCTCCTTCCTGCAGCTCACTGAGACCCTGACTAGGTTTGTGATTATTGTCTTCGATGTCATCACCAGTTTTCCATCATAATGATCAAACACGGCAGCTTGGAGACCCCCAGAGCCCTCCGGGGACACTCTTGCCTGAGGCCTCACCCTCCTTCAAGCTGGGGTGGCAGCGGGGGCCCGGGGGGCAGGGCTGGCTCCACCGCATGCGGCCAAGTCCAACCCGTCTGGCTAAGCTCGGGTCTATGCAGCCTGCCTCCCTCCCACAGGTCCTGGGGCCGGGACGCCCGTGGCTGTAGCCACCACCCACACCCGAGCTCGTTTCAGGGTGCTCCTTGCTCCTTGCTGCGGCTTCTGGACGACAGTGGGAGGCTGCTTGCTGAGAAGGTCTGGGCCCCATCTTGGAGGGGAAAGGGGATCGAGGGCCACACGTGACCCTGGGGGTCTGGCCGTGGGGAGCGTGGGCCGTGCTGCCCTGCAGGGGAGTGGCTGCTGTGCCCGCGGGTCTCTGGGCGTGCAGTTGTGCCAGCTGCCACACGCAGGAGGGGGCCGCACCAGGCTCGGTCTCTGTCCCCAGAGTGCTCTGTGTCCCCCTGACCCCGGGATCTGGAGGCACAGGACCGGGGAGCCAGGGCCAGGGCTCCTCACTGGCCGCCAGTGCCCGAGAAGTGATTAAACCCGAGGACCTCTCATCTCTAGGGCCTTAGAGTGCTTTTAAGAGGCGATTAGTCAGAATTTTGTAATTTCTGCTTCCTAAGTGCTCTCCCCTTGCCTGGCCCTGACCTCCATGAAATTATTTCCAGGCACCCGACTTGAAAGGGGCCGAGCATCCCAATATTCAGGCACCTCCAGCCTGGCCCTCTGCCCTGGGGGCTAAATGCACCCCAGATGCCCAGGAGAGTGGCCTCCCGCCTTACGGCTGGGGACTGCTTCGGGGAGCCTGCCCACCCCTAGCCCTGTCCCCACTGCTGGCACCTCTTCCTGCCCAGAGTGGTCCAGGTTGGGGAGGCCCATGAGGGAAGAAACCCCGAGGCTCTTGCCAGGAGCCCACTCAGTTCCCATTCCTGCTGCCTGGAGTCAAGGCCCGCAGCTGTCCCGGGGTGAAGTCGGGCCACTGCAGGCAGGCCATAGACGCCCCCCATGCCCGCTGCCCGCACCGATTCACTGCTGCGTGGTGATGCCTCTGCGGTTTCCCAAGGGCCCCCCATGGTCACCCCCGAGTCGGAGCCCCCAAGGGCAGGCTGTCCAGTGCTGGAGCTCAGAATGCAGGCATCACATGGTGTGAATTCAGACCAGCCTGAGTCCAGCTGATGTGACCTCGGTGTAGTGAGTCAGACAGCGGACCAGCTGTGTGGTGTGAGCTGAGCCAGGCTGATGCAGGGACGGAGGCAGGCTCTGGGAAGGGGAGGCTTACGTCCAAGGGAGAGGCCAGAGCTTGGGACGTGAGTCACGAGAGGGCCTGACTCCAGGCGCGGACCACGGTCGCTGTCTCCCCTCGGCCTGCGCCTCCATCACGCTGTAGTGACGCCTCTGTCTCTGGCCTCCCCTGTAGACGTGTCCTGCACTGCTTGCTACATCCACACTCTGCTTAAACACTGCCGCTTCCACTTCACAGGTGGGCTGACAGAGGCTTGGGAGGAATGAATCCCATAGAAGGCAAGTGGCAGAGCCCAGCTTGAGCTCCAGCCTCCACCTCTGAAGCCATGCTCTTTCCCCAGGACCACAGAATCCGTCTCTGTGAGGATCAGTCTGAATTGCTGCCTCCTCCAGGCAGCCTGCTCCGACTGCTTCTTTGCTTTTCTGAGTCAAGATTTATGTCCTGACGCGCATCCTTTGAGAGGTGACAGAGGCGGGTCTTCCCACATAAGCTGCAAATCCTGGGGAGAAGCAGCAGGAGATAAGTCTGCTGTGCTATTTCCTCCCCAGTCCCCGGTAGGCTGGGGCCCCTGTGAGCAGTCCTACTCATGGGTTGACAGCGGGCCCAGAGCACTGCCGGGTGCGGCCTAGAGCCCAAGGTCCTGCCTCAGTCTTTCGGGGTGGCCACAACCCTTGCTAGGGGCAGCCCAGGCTCACCGGACGAGTGGACCATGGCTGCAGGGTGGTTTTCATCTGGGCTGCAAATACTACCTCTTCTGGGCGGATGAGGCGGCCCCACACGCAGGCTCTGCACCTCCCCAGCAGCAGCATCACCCACTCAGTGTGGACAGTGGGCCTGTGGGGGCCCTCAGAATCCCCGCCGAGTGTGAGGACTCAGGAGCTCTGGAGTGAAGGGACTCTCCTGGGACCACCCTAGACTCTGGGGTGGGGGTCCAGGGCTCGGACCTATGGGGCAGTGTCCTGGGCTGAGCCTCTCCTGTTCTCTGTGTGGAATCAGGGAGAGGTGCCCCCATGAGGGGCCCAGGTGCCCGGGCACCCCCGTCTGGCGACATACCGTCCCCTCTCTCCTCGTGGGGGCTGCAGGGGTGCTCCCCACTGTCCCCTGCCTGCCTGTGTGTCACAGTAAACACTGTTTGGATCCAAAGCAAATTGGCTTTAATTAACCAGCCGCCAGATTACAGCTTGGAGGAGCCAGTGGAAAGGACAGTTCTTCCCAAGGGAGGGGAGTGGGGGCTTAATTAGTGTGGCAGCCAGGCCGGCCCCTCCACCAGACGCCCTGCCTGCTTCCTCCCCCACGGTCTCTTGCTATGAGCGCTTGCCCAAGCTGAAGACTTGTCTTGGCAAACTGTTCCGCTTGACGATGAGCAGGCTGTCAGCGGGATGGTGCTCGGGGATCCCCAGGTGGGAGGGAGAGCCCACTCACTGCCGGCCATGTTTCAGGGATCGAGAGGGACAGGACAGCATCTCCGTCATGGCAAAGGCCACCGACTTCTCTTGATGGTTGTCATGAGTACCGTCAATCCTGGGGGCGTCTCCAGAGCTGCTGTCACTCCCACCATCACCATGGTTACCAACACCCCCCTCGTCACCATGGTTACCAACACAACCCCCCCACCGTCACCATGGTTACTGTCACTGCCAGGTCCACCACCGTGGTTACCGCAACCTCCGCTGTCACCATGGTGGTCACCACCCCACCTCTGGGCTGGATGTTTCCCATCTGGCCCTTCAGGTCCACTCTCCTCTGGTCCTGTGTCTTGGGAGGCTGACCTTTATAGAATGCATCAAGGAGCTGCGTCCCCCTCCTTCTGTGGGTTCTGCCAACACTGGGGGGTGAGGAGGAGGAGGAGGAGGAGGAGGAGGAGGAGGAAGGGAAGGAAGACTCTAGGAGAAGGACGAAGGCTGTGGTCCTTGGAGGAGACTCAGTCAGAGCTGCCCCCTACCCTCTGGAGCTGGGGGAGACAGGAGATGCAGCCAAGGTCACATCAGACATCCTCATCCGGATAAACTATCCCTTGTTTGCTTGAAACTCAAGTTTAACCGGGCATCGCGTGTTTTAGCACCCTGTGTGCACAGGAGGATGTGAGCAGCAGAGTTCCATGGTCCCAGGGGCCCCTATTTCTCCAGCCGTCTAGTGTCCAGCCCGTCCTGCAGGCTGTGAGTGCAGGCGCCCCCTCCCGCCTCCATCCCCACCCCGACAGCATCTGGTAGGTCCCGCACGCCTGCAGTAACCCCAGAGCAGCACCCTAAATATCCCAGCATTGGTGCTTCCTGTTTTCCAGAGCTGGGGACTTGGAGGAGCAAGGTGGGGTGGATGAGGCTGGACCACGCTCTTCCCTGGACTCAGCCTCCTGGACTAGACCTGAGAGATGGGAAAGAGACCTGGAGAGACCATGGTGACAGAGGTGTGGCCTCTAGGAAGGCATCCCCCTTCTGGCCTCCAGACCAGGGGGACCGTCACGGCACACCTGGGAGGTGGGAGGGGTGGCAGAGGCCGGGTGGGTGTGGTTGACGAGGACCCCAGCTCCCGAGGCTGCAGGACTGGGATCTGACCCCCGAGTGTCTGGCCAAGCCTCCTTTCTCCTGCAACCACCTGCTGTCCAAGCCTGCCAGGCCCCCGGGAGAGCCCCAACCTGTGCGTCCAAACAGCAGCACACACGAAACCAGGAGCGACAATGTCTCCTCTGTCGGGTTAGGGCACTGAATTGAATTTTGGCTTCCATCATCACTGCTGGTATGGAGAGGCCTCGTCAGCAGGGGGCTGGGGGAGCGGAGGACTGATGAGGGGCCAGGCTGTGATGGGTGTTCACAACCACACAACTGTTACCTCGCCCAGTCGTTACACTCTTTACCTGGTAGCTGTCGTGTGCCTATACCCATTTCACAGCCAAGGAAGCTGAGGCAGGGATGGGTAAGGGGCCTCCAGGAAGGTCTCCCGCTGGGTGCAGAGCTGGTTCTCAGGGTTCTCTCTGACTTCAGAGTCTGCACTCTCCTGCTTCCTTGGGACCTGATAGTGACGGGGACCTCACTACCTCTCCAGTCTGTCCCTGTCTGACGCTGCCATCTGGGCCATTGCAGAACCAGACTGCTTCTTCTCTGAGTGACGAGGGTCAGATCTTCCCTCTCGGGGCTCCTGCCTGGTTCCCAGGGGTCCAGGCTGCCATCTAGGTGTCAACCTTACAAGGGAGGTTCGGAGGTGGCTGGGGAGCAGAAGGGCAGGGCTTGAATCTCTGGTGTGACTGGCCTTGCCACTCTGGATGTGACCTCAGGGAGGCCCCCTCTCCCCCTGGAGCCTCAGCCATTTGTCTATAAATGTGCAGGTGTGATGGGTCCCAGACGAGATGCTGTCTGTGAAAGCAGTGGATAATGTGGGGCTTCTCTGCCATCCCAGAGGCTGGGTTTTGGTGGGCAGAGGGGCAGGCTGCAGCCTCTGGCCCAGAGGTCAGCTCTGGATGGGGAGTCCCGCAGACATGGGCCTGGGCTGCCTCTCCCCTTCCACTCCTTCCTGAAGTGCCCACGACGTTGGTGAGCTTTGCTCTCTTTGTTACTTCCTTGAGGATCGGCTTATTATGAGTCTGAGCACCCGGCGATAGCAGTGCTTTGGCTTGTTTTATGCTGGCCCGCATAATGCATAAACATTTTAAATCTTCTTGGCTATGCATGAGTGTGTCCTAGAGAAGGAAAGAATAAACACGACTGGGGGCTGAGCTGCCCGTTTCATGCTGCAACATAGAATTTAAAATCACTTTCAAGGCTGGCAGCTGTCCTTCCTCCTGTGTTACCCCTGGCTGGGGCTGGGCAGGCCGGGCCTGGGCATGCACGGCGAGCCTGCAGGGACCCCGGGGTCCTTCTTGCCCGGAGCCGGGCCCCTGGACTCGGCCTCTCCACCTGTTCGCATTTGCTTTCTCTCTCTATGTTCCGTTCTCCAGCGTTAGGGACAGAAACAGCAGGAGTTCCTAGTAGGATGCTTCTTAAACATTTTGCGGGTGTGATGGGCATGCAGATTGGCCAGGCGGCCACTTGCCTGCTTTGCCTCTGGGGTGAGCCGTGCACACCTGTGGGCACAGGCCCACCTGCCTCCCCATGGGCAGGGCATGCGCCCATCCAGGTTGGCTCAGAGTTCAGATCCATGGCTCAGGCCTGGGGAGCCTTACACCCCTGCCCCAGGCTCTGCCCAGACAGCTGAATCAGTCTCTCCAGGGCAGGCCCGTGTCTGCGCTGTTAAGAAGTGCCCAGGAGATGCTCATCTGAGCTGGAGTGGAGGATCCTGACCCAGGTGGGCTCGGGAGGGTCTGGCAAGGAGGACGAGCGAGAATCAGGGGTCAGTGAGGACAAGGACCCTCCAGCCTCACAGACCCGAACTCCCTGGGACCCTCAGGAGGTGGCTGACCGGCCATCCCGCTACACTGGGAGTGAGAGGCGGTCCACAGCTCAGTGCCAAGCTGGGCTTCTGGCCTTTGATCAGAATGCTCATTCTGAAAGGTGAGGACAAAAGGGGCCCAGGCCACCGGCCCGCACCCCTGGCTCCAGTAGCCAGAGGGTGGCTGCACTCCCTGGAACTCAGGCATCCTCCTGTGCCTGGGGGTGTTTGGCAGTGGTGGCGGCAGCAACTCCAGATCGGCCCACCTCCTGGCTGCCCCTTTGCTTCACCCCGGCTGCCGAGGGGTCAGAGCAGAACCAGGCAGGTGAGGGGCATGGGGCGTGGACAGCTGCCACTCAGTTAGGGCAGTGGAGGCCACCGCTGGGAACTCTGAGGGCAGGGGGCAGGGGTGCCTGGTGCTGGGCTGTGTTGAAGGGACACTACCAGCCTGATTCTGCAGCTCAGACCCGCCTGGGACCTGATTTGCACCTGCCTGTGTCCTTCCCTTGTTGGGGCCTGAGTGGGTTGAATGGTGTCCCCGCAAATTCACATCCACTCAGAACCTTGGAAAGCACACTTACTTGGAATAGAGCCTTTGCAGATGTATTTACAGGCTTCCTCATGGCTCAGATGGTAAAGACTGCCTGCAATGCAGGAGACCCAGTTCCAATCCCTGGGTCAGGAAGACGCCCTGGAGAAGGGAATGGCAACCCACTCCAGTATTCTGGAGAATCCCATGGGCAGAGGAGCCTGGCAGGCTACAGTCCATGGGGTCACAGACGAAACCGAGGTGAAGCTCCCGAGATGAGGTCAGTCTGGATTAGGGTGACCCGTAGAAACCAGGGCACAGGTACCAGGGCCAGCGGCCTGGGCACATAGCATACCGTCTGCTCACCGATGGAGAGGGTGCAGGGAAGAATGTCCGCTGTGGGGCGGGGGCTGTGGGCTGGGCCAGACCCAAGCCTGGACATCGGGTGACGAGCCCACAGCCCCACGGCAGGCCACCCTCCATGAGGAGGGATGCAGAGGAGCACAGGGCCCTTTGAAGCCCTGGGAAGAGCTCGATGGGGCATGTGGCCCATTATGGGAGCCAAGGGACACGGGGCCAGGCCAGGAGGGCTTCGCAGCGGAGGTGATACCAGGGCTGAGCCCTAGGCTGGGTGGGAGTGGCCAGCAGAAGCAGGGTGGGCTCTGATCAGCGGGTCAGCGGGGCAGACTCCCAGGTGACTGTCCCTAGGGTGGCAGAGGAGCCCAGTCCTGCAGCTACTGAGGCCAGCAGCAGGAAAAGCAAGGCCCCAGAAGTGTGGCTGGGCCCGGAGGGTGCGTTCCTCTAGGAGGCAGGGTACAGGGTCAAGGATGGAGCAGGAGGCCCCGCGGACTGGACCATGGAGGGAGCAGGGGAGGGGCAGGGGCTCCACCAGGATGAGAGGGGCCTCTGAGGTGCTGGGAGAGCATGCAGCCCCAGTCTGTGTGTGTGTGTGTGCGCGTGTGTGTGTGCGTGTGCCCATATTTCCCAAGAGAACACAAGGCCCCAGTGCTTATGAGTGTGGGTACATATCTACCACTGTTGAGAATTCCGTAGTCCACGCCCCTTGCGAGGCTCAGTGACCGGATACCGTTCATTACACAGTCATCAGTTTAAGCCAGGTTCGCTGTGCCTCGGGCCCTCTGAGCTGGGTCTGCATCTGCTAGAGCGGCAGGGCCCCGCCATCCGGCCCCCGCTGGCCCCACCAGTTCCCGTGAATTCTTCGAGCCTTGCTTGGAGCCCCGGGATCAGCCTCTGTCCCCGTGCGAGCAGGCCCCCCAGAAGGTCCAGTAGTGGAGCTGGCCGGGGTGGTCTGGGCCGTTGGGACAGCACCCAGCCACGCGGGGGCCTCCTCCTGGCTCTTACCACTGCTCAGCCTGGAGCTCCAGTGCTTCTCTTTCCTCTGCCTGAATACTGTTGGCGCAGCCACAGCGAGGTGGGCTTGACTGCTGCTGTCTTTGCCTGCCTGCCTGGCAGTCACTGTACAGCCCCCGTATTATAAGGCAGGGCCCGGAGGAAGGCGGCTGTCTGTGACATGCAGGGCAGGCTGTACCCGGTCAGCAAAGACGTGTTGGGTCACATGAAGGTCGAGTGAATCCTGCTTGGTGACAGAACTCGAAGACATTGTGTGGAGACACATAGCCGCCCCACCCCCCAAGGTCCCCCACTGTCCCCAGGCTGGTGAGGCGCTGGGGGTGCCTGGCAGGCACCATCCCATCCCAGGTGGGCACCGTCGCCCCTGAGACAGAGTCCCTCCTGCCCAGCGGGGCACCTGTCAGACACAGGAGTATGACTTGGCCCTGTGCTCCCATCACTCAGGGAGGAGGGCCCCCCTTCAGAACCAAGGAGCCCCAGGAGAGGACAGCATCTCTGCCCAAGCTCTGGGACCATCAAGATGTCTCCACCAGTGGGCCAGCGGCTAAGTGGGGTCAGGGGTTGTGTCTCCCCCATTCTCCAAACCCCAAGGGTCTGTCCAGGCCCGAGTCTCACCAAACCCGCCCTTGGCCCCAGCTCAGGTTCCCCCACCCCACCCAGGCGCTCCTCACACCCTGTGTGGCCGTGCCTTCCATACTGACTGTGCCCCAGCCCACCACCGGCCCCTCGCAGGGTCAGAACAGAGCTCTTGCTTGACTTGGGGGGCCTGCAGGCTCAAGGATGGCCCGGAGCCCGTTCCCACCCGGGCTGATTTACCGAGCCTTTCTCATCACCCGTGTGTCCCTTCATCTCTGTGCTGAACGTTGGCTCAGTCCTGCAAGGGGGCTGTGATTAGTCCCTGCTTCAGGACTTCCCTGGTGGCTCAGACGGTAAAGCGTCTGCCTACAATGCGGGAGACCCGGGTTCAATCCCTGGGTCAGGAAGATCTCCTGGAGAGGGAAATGGCAACCCACTCTAGTATTCTTGCCTGGAGAATCCCATGGACGGAGAAGCCTGGTAGGCTACAGTCCATGGGGTCGCAAAGAGTCGGACACGACTGAGCGACTTCCTTCACTTCACTTCAGAGGAGGGGGCCAAGGCTTAGTGGGAGGCAGCGTCGGTCGAAGCTGGCTGGCTCTGGCCACTCCTGATGCCCATGGCTCCTCGGATGTCCGACGAGGGTCACGCAGCTTTCCAAGCCGGGTGTTGATGACGTTCAGCTGTCCCGGCTGCTGCACGAGGAGGTACCCCTCCAGCTGTGAGTGACTTATGTGCCATGTCAACACACCACCCAGGAGGACAGGGAAACCCCAGCCATGCCACTAATTACTCTTCTCACATGAGGTAATGATCGTTAATGTGCACTGGATCTCATTAATTAACTCCCTGACTTTAATTAACTTCTTGCCTATTTCACCTGACATAATATATTATCACAAATGTCAACTTTGCAGAGTGTTTGCCTCTTGGCACAAAGTGAGATGCGTCACACAGATGTGGTTTGAGCCTGTGTAGGACAGAGTCCTCTGTGTTGCGTGGACGTGCCACCGGTGGGACACAAAAATGTCTAGATAGAATACAGAGATCCCTAAACACCGACCAAGACTTCATCCCCATAATCGGATTTGTTCCCAGTCACACCACCGTGACTTTTTGTCCCCCAAACACAGCAGCAGAGCCCCTGAGCACAGACCAGCGTAATTTTGGGGGAAAGTTTTAAATTTCTACCACGGTGGCTCCTGGGTCCCTCTAGCGCGTGCCAGGCGTGGGAGGTGAAAACGGAGGACCATCGACTGAGAAAACTCCCTCTGCTTTTAAACTCATCGGGATGACAGATGCCCTATTGTTAATGGAGCCTGCAGGGAGAGGCAGAGGACGGGGTGCTGAGAACTCAAGGCTTTCTCTGCTATCACCGTGACCACCGTCACCACTTTCACCCCTCCAGCTGTGCTCTGCCATCACCATGACCACCGTCACTGCCTTCACCCTCCAGATCTGCTCTGCCATCACCATGACCAGCGTCACCACCTTCACCCCTCCTGCTCTGCCATCACCATGACCACCGTCACCACTGTCACCCTTCCAACTTTGCTGTGCTCTCACCATGACCACCATCACAGCCTTCACCCCTCCAGCTTTGCTGGGCCATCACCATGACCACCGTCACCACCTTCACCCTGCAGCTTTGCTGGGCCATCACCATGACCACTGTCACCAACTTCACCCCTCCAGCTTTGCTCTGCCATCACCATGACCACCGTCACCACCTTCACCCCTGCAGCTTTGCTCTGCCATCACCATGACCACCATCACCACCTTTACCCCTGCAGCTTTGCTCTGCCATCACCATGACCACCATCATCACCTTCACCCCTGCAGCTTTGCTCTGCCATCACCATGACCACCGTCACCAACTTCACCCCTCCAGCTTTGCTGTGCCATCACCATGACCACCGTCACCACCTTCACCCCTGCAGCTTTGCTCTGCCATCACCATGACCACCGTCACCACCTTCACCCCTGCAGCTTTGCTCTGCCATCACCATGACCATCATCACCAACTTCACCCCTCCAGCTTTGCTCTGCCATCACCATGACCTCCGTCACCACCTTCACCCCTCCAGCTTTGCTGTCCCGTGCTCATACCTCTGCACCGCCGTTCCTAATACAACGACCCTTAGCTTCGCCCTCGCAGTGCCCTCCTCTCAGAACCGCCCCACCTGTGTGCAGCACTGCAGCATCAGCGAGGCCATGTCCAGCCCCACCATCACCATTGTTCTACCTGTACTTCTGGACCACGCCAAGCACCCCCGTACTTCTGGACCATGCCCCCAGCACACCCCCGTCTGGGCGTGACTTGGGGCCCTTCATAGGCACTAAGGCTTGTGGAGGGGGGAAAGCTCACATCGGTGATGGTGGCCGGAGAAGCCCACAGTCCCTGAGTTCACCGACGATGCTCCATCCCCACTGCAGGTGCGTTATTGTAACACATATTATGTGATTGCTGCTTCGTGTTTGTTCATCACCTCAGCTCTGCCGCCCTCCCAGGACCACGGTTGCCCTCTCTTTTGGCTCCATAGCCACACCGCAGTACCTTGGCCACTCGGAGATGACTGAGCGTGGGTCTCTGAGGCTGCAGACTGGGTTTTCTCCACTGTGCATCTCAAATCCCCAACACAGGGTCCAACATATTCAGACGGAAATGGAAATTACATATGGGTTGGAGCTGGGCCCCGTCACATCAGAAATTGTCAACAACATGAATTCCGCGCAGCCAAGACGGCCATGAGACCCTTGGAGGGCAATGGAGGCTCCCGGCGATGAAGTCCACCTCATGAGGGTGGGGGTGGGGCAGTGAAGTGAGCAAGCCTTGTCCCCTGCAGCCTCAGTGCCAGTAATCAGTCCAGCTGAGTAGAAGCGTTTGACTTAATTTCATACCTCAGTAGGCATTCGGATAGAACATGGACTATCCGCCAGCCTTTTGTTTAGCTGAGCCCTGCAGTGTCACCCCTTAATTCATCTCTGCAGGGGACTTCTGACTGTTCAGATGCAAATGCACCCCTGACCCCTTCTCTCTGCACTACCTGTGCACACACACGTCACACACACACATGCATTGCACGCTGGCATCACAGTCACACACGCATCATACATACACACACAAACACACATCGCACACATATACACGTGTTATGCACTTGCACACACACCACGCGCCTGCACGGCAGAGCCTCCAAGGCCTCAGAACAGCGAGGAGAGAGCCTCAAAGGAGAGCTGTGCAGGAGGCAAAGGGCCCTGGGAGCCAGAAGACCTGCTCTGCCCTGAGCATTTAGCTGAAGAATTCCTTTTCTGGACCTGTTTCCGTATTTTTCCATTTTTCTAAAAATGCCTGTTAGGAGCCGGTTCAGTGCCAAGAGCACTGTGAGTGGGGCTGGGGGACATCTTCCCTCTTTATACAGGTCAGCTGGTTCCTCCTGCTTGGCTCCCACCCAGTGGGGCTGGCCAGATGTGGTTGTGAGGTGGGCTGAGGCAGGGCTGGACCAGAGGTGGGCCTGGTGTCAGAAGAGAGGGCACCATGCTCACCAGTAGAGGTGGAGAGTCTGAGCGTGGGTGGTGACACTGGCCCGTGGGGTCCTTCTGGGTGTGGCAGAGTGGACCCTGGGCATCAGGAGAGTGGAGGTCAAGCCCAGTGCATTCCCAGGGCCCTCGGGTCAGGGGATGAAAGGTCTTTGGAGCCAAGTGACGGGGAAGTGGACTGGCTGTGTCGTCAGAGTGGAATCAGCCTCTTGTCCCAGTTCTTTTCCTGCCTGTGTCTGGAATCATGGCCAGTTTGCCCTGCTCCAAACCAGCGCAGGAGTTAGTTTATCTGATCATTGCTGCTGGCTTGGCCATCGAGTGGCTTTGGCCATTGGATATTAGCAGACAGGACACAGGCTTGGACCCCGGGCTGTCATCTGCTGTGAGAAAGGTGCACCCAGTAGCCACGGGTCCCAGAGGCACGGAGCCGGCTGACCACACAGGGGCCAGGAGCAGTGCCCCCACCCTGCCTGCAGCCCTGAGAGCCAGGAAAAGGAGGGCTCCTCCTAAACCACCGGCTAGGAGGGCGGTTTGCTACAAAACATTATCACAGCAGAAACCTGACTCACACACAGGCTTTTATACTCCTGAGAAAATACTTCACCCTTTCTGAGCCCGATTGTCATTGCTCATAAAGGTAACAATATGAGTGTAGCTTTGTTGGGAAGTGTGTTAGTCACTCAGTTCTGTTGCGATCCCATGGACCCGCCAGGCTCCTCTTTCCATGGAATTGTCCAGGTAAGAATACTGGAGTGGGTTGCCATTTCCTTCTCTAGGGGATCTTCCCAATCCAGGGATTGAACCGGGGTCTCCTACACTGCAGGCAGATTCTTTATCATCTGAGCCACCAGGGAAGCCCAAAATTTCATGCGATTCTGTCTGAGCCTGACTCTGGAAGTGGCTCAGACCTCCTGGAGCTCTTGGCCAGCCGCTGCTTCTCCAGCCTCCAGCTTGGAGTTTGCAGACGGCTCCTCCAGCCTCCATCCTCACAAGGCTATGGCCCAGGCAGCCACCCTTGTGGCTGAGGAAATCAGGACCCAGTGGTCTGAGGGGAGGAGTCCACGTGGCGGGGGTGTCACACACCCAGGTTGCCAGCTGCTCCGTCATGGGCTGAAGCAGGTGCCTGTTACCAGCCGTGCTGGGATTCTGTGTTTCTCTCTCCAGCTGCCATAAATGAAGAGGTGTGCGGGGCCAGCCAGATGCACAGAATACCCTTGAGGTGCACTCCTAGTGCAATTCCCTGTGGGCTCGGGGTACCGGGCTTGTCCCAGGGGCTCTTGCCTGGCAGGCAGAGCTGCACTGCTGACCCTCCGCTGGGGATGTGGGAGGCCGTGTTCCAGCTGGGAAGGGCCACCCGTGCGTGTCTGTTAAAGAGGGGGCTTGCAGAGACGGGACCCGGCGGTGCCCCTCCACTGACCTTCTCCACTAGTACTGCCCTCCCCCGCAGGTCAGCTCAATCCAGCCACAGGGCGATTAAGTCAGGGTCCTGTCAGGCTGATGGATGAGCCAAAGGGACTGGGTGTTTGAACAGAGTCCAGTGAGGATGGGGCTGTGCACAGTTGCTAAGCGTGTGTGACCACCCTGTGGACCATCATTTCCTTCACAGCCTTTGACGTCCCCCACCCAGTGGTGGCCATGGCCCTGGAGACACATGTGTCCCTGCCCTCCTGGAGCCGGATGTCTGATTGGGGAGGGGCACAGAAAATCAACAGAGAAGCTCAGCAAGTGGCTGTAGGTGATGGTAATGCCACAAAGCTGGTACCAGGGGGTCTTGATGGCAGCAGACATGGATGGTGGGTCAGCTCAGCACACGTGGTCACTGAGCGTCCATGTGGGCCACTGAGTGTCCATGTGCATCACCAAGTGTCCACGTGGTCACTGAGCATCCACGTGGTCACTGAGCGTCCATGTGCATCACTGAGTGTCCACGTGGTCACTGAGCGTCCATGTGCATCACTGAGCATCCACGTGGTCACTGAGCATCCACGTGGTCACTGAGTGTCCACGTGGGTCACTGAGCGTCCATGTGCATCACCGAGTGTCCACGTGGTCACTGAGCATCCACATGTGTCACTGAGTGTCCACGTGGGTCACTGAGCATCCACGTGGTCACTGAGCATCCACGTGGTCATTGAGCATCCATGTGGTCACTGAGCGTCCACGTGCACCACCGAGTGTCCACATGGGTCACTGAGCATCCAGGTGGTCGACATGGTTACCGAGTGTCCACATGCGTCACTGCAGGCTGGACAGGGCTCACAGAGGATGCACACTCAGACTCATCCAGCGGAGCTCGGAGGCTGGGGGGTGGATGCAGTTGTGCATCCTTGCTTCCTGTAAGCTTGAGGGGGCAGCGACTGGCGGGGTCCGGGGTCACTGAAACAAGGCAGGCTGGCGGGGAGGGTGTCCGGAGCAAGGCGCCTGTGTGCTCAAGCCCAGGTGGGAGGGAGACGCTGCGTCCACCTGCCTGGGGATGGATGGGGTGTGCCTCTGGCAGCCCCCACCACCGCGTGCTCTGGGCTCAGGGAATAGCTCTGGTCTCTGCTGTCCACTGTGAAATGGGCAGCATGTGAGTGTGATCTCCTTCAAGGCCCCATTTGTCCCCAGAGTCTGACCTGTGGTGGTGAGGCGGGCAGTGGACACCAGGCCCTGTGGCAGCCCCCAGGGTCTGCAACTCGGCAGAAGGTGTTGTCCCCACACACCTGAGCACTCAGGTGAGGTGACCCCCCAGAGGCTGAGTCTCCTGAGGAAGGACCAGGGTCGTGATGCCAGCTCTCCCTAAATGCTGGGCAGCTTTGGCTGAGATGACGGACACTCAGCCATGGTCCTCAATGACCAAAGCTCGGGGTGCAGGATGGAGACCCTCATGTGAGCAGAGACTTCTGGCAGGAGCAGAGGGGTGCCCTGCCCTCTCTGCCAGCTGCCAGGTGGGTGTGTGGAGGGTGGGCCTGGCCTCGTGAGTCCCGTGGATGGAGGTGTACCAGGCCACAGTCACGCCCTGTGCTTGCCATGGCTTCTCTGGAGCTGTAGCTGCGGAACTGAACAGTTACTGCAAAGGAAGCCTTGCACAACTGGGAGCATTTCCTCTGTGGACCTTCACAGCAAACATGAAGGAGCCCTGGTCCTGGGAATATGAGCGTGGGGGGAGGAACAGGCTCCAGACGGGGTAGAGGAGGGGCTCGTCCACTTGGAGGAGCTGGGGTTGTGATTCCAGGGGTGGGCCAAGGACCCTAGGGAAGACTCTGTCCCACCCTGTCACACAGACTTGGTTGACGTGCTGTCTCCACAAGAGGACACTGGGCAGTGATTGCAGCCCACCCCGGCAGGTTCTGGAGCATTGGTGGCCCGGAGACCCCCGCACACCTGGAGGGAAGGTGCCACAGCGCAGTCAGGGCATGGAAGTTGCTCTTGAACACTACATGATTTGTGCTGAAATAAACATTCCAGAAGGAGAGATAAAGGCGAAGCCCCCCGAAAGAAGAGAAAGTGCTCCCAGCTGTCCTCTGACTTGTCCCAGCCACACCCTCCAGCTCACACGAGAGCCAAGTGCTCTGTTGGGCAGAGGCAGGCAGTGGTCTCTACCATTGCTGTCAGAGAAGGAAGCCGGCTCATCTTACTGAGGGGATCAGGGAAGCCTTCCTGGAGGAGGGGGGTATTAAACAGGGCATTGGTGTAGGGCTAGAATGTTGGTGGAGAAAGATGATAGGAGAAAGGGTGTCACAGAGAGAAGACACAGCGTGAGCAGTGGCTCTGAAGTAAGAAGGGCAGCAGGACTTTGAGGGACAGTGAGTGATCCGGTTTTGTTGTGAGACAGATTGGCCATAAAGTTGCTGTTAAGTGATGAGTTTGGACAGGAAGACCTGGGCCTGACAGTGGATGACTTCATCAGGCACACATGTTTGGTTTAATTTGACAAATAGGAAAACAATGTGCTCAGAGAGCATGGACCACCCCTTCTTTATCCTCAGTACCTGGTACATCAGGGCATATTAGGGGGCTTCATTAGCATGCACTTAGTGGATAGTGGATGGTTAGATGGCTGGATGAATGGATGGATGGTTGGATAGCTGGATGGATGGATGGTGGATGAATGGATGAATGGTGAGTGGATGGGTTGATGGGTGAATGGATGGGTGGATGAGTGGATGGATGGATGGGTGAATGGATGATGGATGGGTAGATGGATGATGGATGGGTGGATGGATGATGGATGAGTGGATGAGTGGATGGGTGGATGGGTAGATGGATGGATGGTGGGTGGATGGATGAATGGTGAGTGGATGGGTTGATGGGTGAATGGATGGGTAGATGAGTGGATAGGTGGATGGCTGGATGGATGATGGATGAGTGGATGGCTGGATGGCTGGCTGGATGGATAAAAGGTGAGTGAATGGATGATGGATGAGTGGATGGGTGAATGGGTGAATGAGTAGATGGATGGATGGTGGATGGATGGATGGATGAACGTGAGTGGATGGGTTGATGGGTGAATGGATGGGTGGATGAGTGGATGGGTGGATGGGTGAATGGGTGGATGGATGGATGGTGGATGGATGGATGAACGGTGAGTGGATGGGTTGATGGGTGAATGGATGGGTGGATGAGTGGATGGGTGGATGGCCAGATGGATGATGGATGAGCGGATGGCTGGATGGCTGCTGGATGGATGAATGGTGAGTGGATGGATGGATGGATGCGTGGATGGGTGGATGCATGGGTGGATGGGTGGATGATGATGGTGATGGTGATGAAAGTTGGGAAGCTGGAATGGGGAAATGGGTGGTGGATGATGGAAGATGAATGGACAGATGGTTGGAGGGACATATGAAGGACAGATACAGGCATGGAGGCATGCTGGGGTGAAAGGGCTGGAAGGCAGGCCGTGGGTGGGTGGAAGAACGAATAGACGGATGGGGGGATGGATGGATTAATGGGTAGATGGATGGGTGGGTGGGTGGATGATGAATGGGTGATGATGCACAGATGGACACATTGGCCTGTGGTGAGTGACAGATGGATGAATACATTAGTGTGGTTGGGTGGACGGGTGGGTGGATGGATGTACGTTGTGGATCCTGCAATTCCTGGAGCCAGCACAGATGAGGAAAGGGTGAGCTTGGGGGAGGGTGCTGTCACTTATCAGAGATAACCACGTCTCTTCCCACAAGAGGAGTCAGAGATCTTCCACTCAGATGCAGGCTTTCACCTCCACACTGTACTTTGAGGTCTAAGTTTCTTTGTAATCATGTCCTTAGTGTTTGAGATTAGTGTCCTAGGTCCATTGTTTTTAAATCATGGAAATGCTGTCAGGAACGTTACTTAAGACTTGTGTGTATGTTGAGGAGAGACAGAGATGGAGGGAGGGGGAAGGAGGGAGAGAGGTGGTGTGGGGTGGTGGGCAGCCCCACGATTTGCCTCCAGACTGTCAGTGGGGAACGGTTGGCCTGGCAGGCTGGCTCCCGATCTGTGACTCGGGGCTTGGACCTAGTGAGGCGTCTGTCTGAACAGGGCTGCCTGCCCACGTGCGAGCTCCCCGCCTCATCTGTGGGCCCTGGGCCTGTCCCTGGCTGTGGCCATGCCTCCCCCAGGGGCCCCGTCCCTGCTTGGTCTCTGGGTGGCTCAGGCAGTCAGCTTCCTCTCCGAGGACCTACTGTGTGACAAGCAAGCTGTGGCTGCTGTCCCCGGCATTTACTGTCTTCTGGGGGCAACCAGCCGCATCCTGATCCCAAGGTGGTGGGTGCCTGCAGAGGCGCCCATGTGGTGTGGTACTGAGGGGGTGGCACCGCGGGAGCTGGGACAGGTACTCCAGGATTAGGAGGGAGAGCCATCTGCGTGGGTGCTCATGGTCCCTGGGGAAGGCAGTGGGCATCCCAGGGGACAGAGGCTTGGTACCCACTTGAGTCTGAGGCCCAGCTGCACCTCTTTGAGCCAGGACCATCTCCTTTCTCTGCCCGGACGGCCTTGGCTCCCTACTCCCCAATCTGAGCCCAGGGCCTCTCTCCAAGCAGACTCACCATCATGCTTATAAGGCCGGACAGTCAGGGGACTGAGCGAGGACACAAATCACCGAGCCTGCAGGAAGGACCTTGAGGCTGCAGGCGCATGATGGAGACCTCCCGTACCCCGACGGTCTGCTTAAGTGTACTTCGAATTCTTATTGAATTATATATGAAGTTTTCTACAGCACTAATGGATGTACTCAATATGTTAACAGAGGGACCATCCTGACCTGTAATAATATCCAGTGAATTATGAGAAGTAACAGTTTAAATAAACTGTGTTTTTTAATCATAACAAGCAAGTTCCCACCCTCAGTAGCCCCGTGTCAGACCTCCCCTGCTTTCTGGAAGAGAGACCACGAGGACATGCCCCTTGGCCCCACGCCACTGGCTGCGGAGGACCAGAGGGTGGCACTTGGCACCACTGGTGACCAGGCTCCTCCCCCACGGCACCCTCCAGCCTCATCCTGTGGGCTTTCCCAGTGCCTGCCCTTCTGCCGAAGGCGTCTGGGGAGCAGGAGGCTAGCTGGCTATGAGCGGTCAGACCCTTCAATGTTTGATTTGCACGGGGCTGCTTGTCATTGTGTTAATTAAAGTTCAATGGTGTTGGCAGCAGCGAGCGTGTGGAGGGAGCGTGTCCAGTCTGGAGCAGTGACGCGTTGGACTTTGTGTGTCACTGGCTGACAAAGGTGAGTCTAGTCAAAGCTGCGGTTTTTCCAGTGGTCATGTATGGATATGAGAGCTAGACCATAAAGCTGAGCACCAACAAATTGATGCTTTTGAACTGTGGTGTTGAACAAGACTCTTGAGAGTCCCTTGGACTGCAAGAAGATCCAACCAGTCCATCCTAAAGGAAATCAGTCCTGAATATTCATTGGAAGGACTGATGCTAAAGCCGAAACTCCAATACTTTGGCCACCTGATGCTAAGAGCTGACTCATTTGAAAAGACCCTGAGGCTGGGAAAGACTGAAGGCAGGAGGAGAAGGGGACGACAGAGGATGAGATGGTTGGATGGCATCACTGACTCGATGGACATGGCTTTGAGTAAACTCCGGGAGTTGGTGGTGGACAGGGAGACCTGGGGTGCTGTGGTCCATGGGGTCACAAAGAGTTGGACATGACTGAGCCACTGAATTGAACTGTCACTGGCCGAGATCCTCCAGGAGGGAGTGGCGGTGGGAGGCGGGGACCGCTGTGCTTGGTTGCTGAGAAAGGAGCAAATGCAGCGTTTCTGCTAGCCGGTGGCCGGGAGGGGCGCCCATGAGCCTTCCCAGAGAACACTCCCCACCCCTGTCTGGGCCCATCAGGCCCATCCACACCTCCCGTCTCACCCCATGACCCTGCCGGCTTGTCCCTGAAACACAAGGCCCCTCCCTCAGCAGCGTGGCTCCTGCGGGGCCCTGCACACCTGGCTCCCACCGCCAGCCCTGAGCTTGAGTCCCGGGGTGGGGCCACCCAGGCTCTCAGCACACAGAGTCTCCTCAGAGTGGATCCCGCCTCCCCTGCCTGCAGTTCGCACCTTGGCCCTCTCACTGGATGGCGCGGGGGTGGCAGGTGGACCGTGCCTGTGGGCCAGTTGGAGAACAATGCCCGGAGCATGGGGTTGAGAGAGGTTCTGAGGCTGCATCTGGCTGCAGTCCCTTCCTGACCTCTGCCTTCTCCAGTCCCTTCCCAGGAGCCTTTGGAAGGGCCCCTGAGCCCAGCAGGCACTTCTGTTTGCAGAAGGACTGGCCCCCAGAGAGAGGAGAGGCAGCCCAGGCCTCCCGACATGGGCTCGAGGTGACAGGCAGGGAGGTTTCACTCCGATCGGGCCCTGCATGAGGCGGACATGCTTGAGTTCAATTTTATCTCGGACTTTCTCTCTGGTGTCTGGCCCAAGCCCTGAACACAAATGCTCACATCTGGAGGTTGACAGAAGGGGGATGCAAACCCTGCCCTGTGGCACAGCTATCTCTCCTCCCCACTCCCTCCCCTCTCCTTGGCCACCCCCGCTTCCTCTCTGTCCCCCACCCCCACCCCTCCCTCCAAGAAAGCCGCAGCCTGGCCATCCAAGGGCATCCCTGTGGACTGCAGTGACTTCACGGATTAACTTGTGGCTCCCAGGGTGTGGATTGAGAAGGTCTGCTTCGCTCTCCAGACTGATGGCAGGGGTCTGGATGTCCGTCCCCCAGTGTGACCCTGAAGGAACAGAGGAAGATTCAGTGAAGGACAGTAGGTACAGGAGGGCAGGCCCTGGAGAGGCACTGCCTGCGCTAGGCTGTAAACCACCCAGTGGAGGGGCCATGGGGAAGGACCCTTCCCCTCCAGGGTCAGCATGCGGCAGCCGGCCGGTGGTTCCAGGCCTTGGCTGACTTGTGTAGCCCAGAAACATCTGTTGAGGTCATAACTCCCAGAAGCTGTGAGTGCAACCTTATTTGAAAATAGCGACTTTGTAGCCATAATCAATCAGAGGAAGGGGAGGTCCTCCCAGAGTTGGGGAGGACCTAATGCAAAGACCTGAGAAGATGAAGCTTGGGCAGGCAGGCAGGGAGCCAGCGACACGTGCAGATGAGGCAGAGACTGGTGTGATGCACTGCTGCCCTAGGAGGGCCGGGGTCAGCCTGCTGTCCCTGGGAGCTGGGCCAGCCCTCCCCCAGGCCCCCAGGAGGAGCCCTGACTCCGGAATTTCGGCCTCAAGGCCCTGAGGGAGCGGACCTCTGTTGTTTAGAGCCGCCCAGCCTGTGGGAATTTGGTGGCAGCCCTAGGGACCGGTGCCAGCCCGGCCTTCACTGCTTGTGGTCTCTCTGACCGGCGGGACCGCTGTCCTCGCCGCAGCTGTCTCTGCCCCCATCCCCTCCCTCTCTCATGGGGTGACGGCGCTGGTGTTCTGTGCCCTGGGCTGGGCTCCAGTGATCCCTGTGGCAGCTTTGCAGCAAGGGATGACGGTCCCCATTTCCTGCTCCATCTAAATGGTAACACAGAGGTTATCCCGACTGCCTGGCCCTCCAGTTCCCTGCCTGCCATCTATCCCCAGTGGGACCCGCTCCCCTGTGCTGGGATGGTCGTGGTCGGATGCTGGGTGTGGGCCGCCGTGGGGTGACAGCATCCGTTTGCCGCGTCCTCTGTTCACAGGGGAGATACATGCCCAGATGTGACAGAGCAATGTCATCTCACTGGGCAGCTCTCGGATCCCCAGATAAGCTGTCGATCGGACGGCTCCTCCAGTCTCTCGCTATCTGGCTTTATTTCGCTGTAATAGCGGGGAAGATGCAGTTGGTAACGACCCGTGACAGTTGCTATATTGATATTCCGAGTCTTGGGGAGAGAGACAGGAAAAAAAAATAAACTCTTGATAAAAGTATGATTGAAGATTAATAGTTGTCTGGTGACGATTCACAATGAAACAGGCCGTAAAGAGATTACTTGTCTGCAGAGTCCAATTGCTCCCGGCTGCAGAGAAACTGACGTTCAGAGAGGGGGGCCGGCTGCCTCCGTGTGGGCCCTCGGGCCAGCCCCGGGGCTCGTGGCGGTTTTAGGAACTCTTGGCCAGTGGCTTGGAAGAGTCCCAGCTTGGGGAGGGCAGATGGAAATTGCTTTGGAGCTGTTTATTTATTTATATGCCAGCATGTTTCAGGAAGGATTTAAAGAGGCTTAGAAATTGCTTTGTCTAAGAAGCTCCTAGTAATCCTCAAGGCTCTTCCCCTGCGGTGCAGTGGATCCTGTGGCATCAGAGAGCCAGGTGGGGGAGGCTGGGCCAGGAATGAGACCCAGGCCCTTGTGCTGACAATAAGGAAGCTGCGGCCCCTTGGACGGCAGGGACCTCAGTGCCATGGGTGGAAAAGCCAGGACTGAACACAACTCACTGACTCATTCATTCATTCCCTCATTCATGTTTTCGCTGGAATCCTGCATCCCATGTGAAATTCTGTTCATCAGAAGAAACCAAGAGACTAGCTACAAACTGGGACAAGTTATCCCGCTGCAAACATAACCAAGGAAAGGTCCATGTCCTGAATACAGAGACACGGCTTGCACCTCCGCCCAGAGGAGACCCGCTTGGCCAGTGAGGACAGGAAGTGGCCTTGGTCACTGGCCGGCAGGGGGAGGAAGGTCCAAGTTCTGGAGGACGTGACGGTGCCTGTTAAACTGGCAAAAATTACAAATTGGAGATGAAAATCACCTGGATGGGGGAGCAAGGGAACGGGATGGAAGGACAAAGGGTTAAGCGTGGGCGGCTGCCGTGGCTGTGTTGCTGAGGAGTTTATGAGGGTTTATTGCATTTTACAAATAACAAAGTAAGTGTATTCGTTCCCCATGGCCACCAAACAAATTGACACAAACTAGACAGCTTAAAACAACAGGAATTCATTCTCTCCCAGCTCCAGAGGTCTGAAAGTGAGGTGTACCAGACACATTCCCCCAAAAGGCTCCAGAGAAAGGTCCTTCCCGCCTCTCCCAGCTTCTGGTGGCCCCCAGGGTTTCTCGGCAGTGGCAGCATCACTCCAGTCTGTGTTTCCGTCTTCACGTGGCCTCCCCGCTCCCGGGTGTCCCTCTGGGTCCGCCTCCTCTGTGTCTTATGAGGACAGCAACCATTGAAACAGGAGTCGGCCCTCAATTTAGGGTTATCTCATTTTGAGATCCTTAACTACATCTGAAAAGACCTCTTTTCTGAACAAGGCCCCACCCACAGTTTCTGGGGTTTGGGGCATGGGCATACCCTGGGGGGGTGCCGTTCTGTCCACTACAGGGCGTGGGTGAGGGAGCAGACCGGGTGGGTGTGAACAGGGACGGAAGCAGGTCATGTGGGGAGTGTCAGGCTTGACTGAAGTGAGGTGAAGTGAAGTCGTTCAGTCGTGTCTGACTCTTTGCGACCCCATGGACTGTAGCCTACCAGGCTCCTCCCTCCATGAGATTCTCCAGGCAAGAGTACTGGAGTGGGTTGCCATTCCCTTCTCCAGGGGATCTTCCCGACCCAGGGATTAAACCTGAGTCTCCCGCATTCCAGGCAGACGCTTTAACCTCAGGCTTGATCGGGGTCTCTTAAATTAGAACAGCCACGAAAGGCAGGCGGTCCATCTGTCTCCTGAGGTGTGTGTGTGAGAGGACAAGGTCCTTCTCCCAGGAGACCGCAGCCAAGCCTCCTGGCTCAAGACCACCGCCTGGCTGGGCCTGTGGGCCTCCAAATCTCAGGGCTTTTCTGCTAGACCGGGGTTCTCTGTGCAGAAAGCACACAGCCCCCTCTGGAGGCTTTGTCCTTCTGTGGGATGTGCTTGTGTGTGTGTGTGCATATGTGTTGTATATGTGTGTATTGTGTGTGCACGTGTGTATGTGTGTGGCATGTGTACATTTGTAGGTGTGAGTGTGGAGGTATAGCTGCATGCTGGGTGTGATATATGCATGTGAATATGCATGTCCATGTGTGCGTGTGTGTACGTATGCAAGCTTGTATTCACAGTGTATGTGTGTGATGGGTGCACGTGTATGCACACACAGGAACACGTGTGATGTGGAGCTCACAAGCATCAGCATCTCCAGCATGGTGGAACAGGCCCTGACCGGTGACCCGGGATCCTGGCAGTGTCCCCGGAGGCCGAGGCTTAGGGAGGCAGAGGGTGGCGGGGCGCCTGTGGGGCACAGGTTTCTCCTGGCCTGGGAAACCCTGCTTCCCTCTCCCAGACCCTCATTTATATTTCTTTGTTCTAGTTTATGAATCTTCATAAGCTGTCTTAAATCCTTTTTGAACAAGGCAGGGCATAAAGAGATAAATAAATAAAAACCCCATGCTTCCAATTTTAAAACATCTTTCCCAGGCCCCTCGTTCCGGGAACGATCCATTCATTACCTCTGACAACTCCCCATCCAGGCCCCAGGCACTTCAGGGCTCAGAAAAATGAGCTGGTTCAGAAGCAGCTTTCATCGTCCGCTAACATTTACCAAGTGTCTTCTGATGCCATGGAGGGAAGCGTCAGCAAGTGCTGGAGACGGGAGCTGGGGCTTAGGAGGTCCTGGGCTGACCAAGTGACTACACCACTCTGCCTCAGCTGACGCTGCAGCTGAAAGGCCATCAGAGACTCCAGGCAGGCATCACACCCCTGCCCCCAACAACTCAGTGCTTACTAAAAACCTACTCTGTGCAAGCCTGGAGGCTGGGTGCCCACAAGAACTGTGCTCTAGGAAATAGCTTTGAGTCCTGTCCTTCAGCTTCTCCAGTGCTGAGAGCCTCCAGAATGGGACTTGGTTTCACGTACTGGAGGCTGGCAGGGCTCCCGGCGCAGAGACGGTGTCAGTGAAGGTGTTTGCTGATTGGTTGACCTATTGATTTATTGGTTAAGAAACCAAGAAAGTCACACTGTTAAGTAGAGGCTGAACTGAGGTGAGCTGGTTTGTTTCTTCATCAGATAGACCAGGATGTGTGTGTGTGTGTGTGTGTGTGTGTGGACCAACATCTGGATCGGATCGTTTTTCCCCTTACACTGATGCTCTTTTTGGTGTCCCAGACAGAAATCAGTAGTCAGCTCCTTCCACTGTGAGCATAGAACACGTGTGAGTGTGTGTGACACTGTCTCAGTTCCACTGAGATTCAAGGTCATTCTCAGTGCATCCCTGATTATTTCAAATCCTGAAAGATGATGCTGTGAAAGTGTTGCACTCAATATGCCAGCAAATTTGGAAAACTCAGCAGCGGCCACAGGACTGGAAAAGGTCAGTTTTCATTCCAATCCCAAAGAAAGGCAATGCCAAAGAATGCTCAAACTACCGCACAATTGCACTCATCTCACACACTAGTAAAGTAATGTTCAAAATTCTCCAAGCCAGGCTTTAGCAATATGTGAACCGTGAACTTCCTGATGTTCAAGCTGGTTTTAGAAAAGGCAGAGGAACCAGAGATCAAATTGCCAACATCCGCTGGATCATTGAAAAAGCAAGAGAGTTCCAGAAAAACATCTATTTCTGCTTTATTGACTATGCCAAAGCCTTTGACTGTGTGGATCACAATAAACTGTGGAAAATTTTCAAAGAGATGGGAATACCAGACCACCTGATCTGTCTCTTGAGAAATCTGTATGCAGGTCAGGAAGCAACAGTTAGAACTGGACATGGAACAACAGACTGGTTCCAAATAGGAAAAGGAGTACCTCAAGGCTGTATATTATCACCCTGCTTATTTAACTTATATGCAGAGTACATCACGCTGGACTGAAAGAAACACAAGCTGGAATCAAGATTGCAGGGAGAAATATCAATCACCTCAGATATGCAGATGACACCACCCTTATGGCAGAAAGTGAAGAAGAACTCAAAAGCCTCTTGATGAAAGTGAAAGTGGAGAGTGAAAAAGTTGGCTTAAAGCTCAACATTCAGAAAACGAAGATCATGGCATCCGGTCCTATCACATCATGGCAAATAGATGGGGAAACAGTGGAAACAGTGGCAGACTTTATTTTTCTGGGCTCCAAAATCACTACAGATGGTGACTGCAGCCATGAAATTAAAAGACGCTTACTCCTTGGAAGGAAAGTTATGACCAACCTAGATAGCATTTTCAAAAGCAGAGACATTACTTTGCCAACAAAGGTCCGTCTAGCCAAAGCTATGGTTTTTCCTGTGGTCATGTATGGATGTGAGCGTTGAACTGTGAAGAAGGCTGAGCGCCGAAGAATTGATGCTTTTGAACTGTGGTGTTGGAGAAGACTCTTGAGAGTCCCTTGGACTGCAAGGAGATCCAACCAGTCCATTCTGAAGGAGATCAACCCTGGGATTTCTTTGGAGGGAATGATGCTAAAGCTGAAACTCCAGTACTTTGGCCACCTCACGCGAAGAGTTGACTCATTGTAAAAGACCCTGATGCTGGGAAATATTGAAGGCAGGAGGAGAAGGGGACGACAGAGGATGAGATGGTTGGATGGTATCACTGACTCGATGGACGCGAGTCTGAGTGAACTCCGGGAGTTGGTGATGGACAGGGAGACCTGGCTTGCTGAGATTCATGGGGTCGCAAAGAGTCAGACATGACTGAGTGACTGAACTGAACTGAACTGAAAGTCAGAATTGGGAGGCATTCTGAAATAAATCACAGTGCCCGAAGCCATTTCCCGAGATGAAGGACCTCTCCGAGGTGCAGGCATCATCCTCGCCCCGGCCCAAGCATTCAGTCTGCCATCAGAGGCTCTGGGTGAGTGACAGAGATCAGATACCAGGGACCTGTGAGCAGCTGGAGCTTGGCCGCCGTATTTCAGGCCCATCTGCACAATTTATTCAGTGGTTTATTAGGGGAAGCACACATTTTGGTTGTATTGTCCTCTGTTTCATGAGCCGGAACCATGATTGTTGGCTCTTCCATGACCAGACACATATGCAATTGTGCTTGGCTGAAGCTATTGGAGATGAGAGGTGAGATTCTCAAACTTTTGAGGCTTTGCTGAAGCACAGGTGCCGTGGATGTCCATTAAGAAAGTGAGTGAGATGTTGGGTATGTACGTGTATGCTGTTAAGTGGGTATGGGTTTTTGGTCCCTTGGGCTGCCCTTGAATTGACCTCAGGTGGGAGACAAACGATGCTGCAGGAAGCATGTAGGTGGCAATCAGGACTGGGCTTCGCTCGGCCCTGCCCCGTTTCTCAGCACGATATAATTGGCTTCTCTGTCCCTCGGTGTCCTCACCCGTGAAAACAGGGCTGTGGCCATTCCTGTCCAGTCCACCTAATGCCACTATTTCGAGGACTCTAAGTGCTGTGAAGCACCCACGCTACAGAAGTTCAGACAGGTAACGTGGGGCATTTTCTCCAAAGCTATGTCCAATCATCTTTTTTTTTTTTTTAAATACAGGATGAGGAATTATCAGTGCCAATTAAAAAACCCACAAGCATTTATCATATTGGCACACGAAACACTTTCGTGGCAAATGCAGGGGATGTGGTTGGCGGCTGGGCCGGTTACTAGTCGACAAGCCCTGAGGTAGCCGTGGACTCCAGCTTTCCTGTGAAGTGACGGCTGAAGCTCAGTGGCCTGAGTTCAGGCGTATCAAGCTTGCGGGGATCAGCGTTCTATTTTCCTCTCGTGGGGACAGTTGAATGAAGAACTTGGGGACTCTGGGCCCAGACACCCTCCAACCTGAACTCCAAGTCATCCTCTTAGACCTGCCTCTCCCAGGAGGCCCACAAGGCTAGTCGCTCTGCCCCAGTCCCCCCGCCTGGAGAAACAGGAGAGTAAATCTTCTTGGTGGGATGCTGAGTACAGAGCCTAAAATGTAGGAGTTGAGGCTGCAAACAGGCCTCTGCTCGTCTCCTATCAGCGATGACATGGTTGACAGGCCCTGGAGAAATGCAGAGACACCAGTGGTCCCATGGGGAGGAAGGGGCACAGGCAAAGGCCCGGGCAGTGGGTGAGGCTTGACCGAGTCCAGGCTGGGCCACTCATGAACAGCACAGCCTTTGGAAATTTTCCTGGACGCTCTGAGCCTTGGTTTCTTTGTCTCTACCATGGCTGTAGTGGTTGAAGTGTGTCCCCCTTCCTGAAACATCTAAATCCTCATCCCGGGTACCTGCGAGGGTGACCGTATTTGGAAGCAGGTCTCTGCAGATGATGAAGTTAAAGTGAGGTCACGGGAACGGGGCGGCCACCACCTGATGTGACCGTGCCATGGTCAGACAAGGGTGATGGGGACACAGACAGGCTCGGGGAGGCGGCTGCTGCAGACCAGGGGAAGGCTGGAAGGAGGCCTCCACTTCCCAAGGGCGCCGAGGATCCTGTCCACGCCAGTGGCTGGGGTGTGGGCCGGGAAACACTCTCCCCCAGAGCCCTCCGTAGGAGCCCAACTTGCTGACACCTTGATTTCAGACTTCTGGCCTCTGACTGCGAGAGAATAAACTTCTGTTGTTTCAAGCTGCCCCACTGGTGATATTTTGTTATGACAGTGCCAGGAAATCAGCACACAGGCTGCAACCCCAGCCTCCCCGTCGCGTTCAGCTGCTGACCCGGACCGGAGGGCCCCAGGAGTCCCTGCTGCCTCAGCAGCTGGTCCCACATCCTCTGGGTCTGCAGGCCACGGTGCTCGGCGGGGTGGTCCTCAGCAGGAGAACAGAGGGGTCCCAACCAGACCTCAGGCCCCTTCCCTCCTTAATGCTTCTTACTGGCATTTATCCACCATCATTTAATCACTCAAAAATTTACTAATACCAAGAGCAGGGAAGAGAAAGTGCTGCTGGGCATGCAGTCCAGTGGGGTCAGGAGACAGAAGCAGGTTACTATTGTATGTTGCGCCCAGTGCAGCCCACGAAATATGCAGGAGCCATCCCAAGAGCGGGAGCAGGGCTGTGGAGGTGAGCTGGACGCCGGGGCAGTGTCCTTGGAGGAGGGGAGAGCGTGGCAGGCCGTGGGCACCAGGAAAGGGCAGCCCTGGAGGCCAGCCTGTGACGAGGGAGACAGGACGCCAGGGCTGTGGGTTCCCAGGTGATGCCACGTTACGGAGGGAACTTCTTGGAGGGCTTCATGCCACGTGGAGGGCTGGAATCTATGCCCCGGACACCACTGGCATTGATGGGGTGGGGGTAGGGGCTCTGGAAATGCAGATTCTTGCTGCTCCCGAAACCAGTGGTGGGCCCCTGATGGGACAGACTGGTGCTGCTTGGACCGTGGAAAAGACACAGCCTGATGATGCCCCCTGGGATCTGAAAGATGTTCCCAAATCCCACGTGGGGCTTTCCACGCTGCTTCCTAACTGGTTTCTCCTGCCGTTTTTCCTGGCTCTCAGAGTTGCGATTTTCATTCTGTCACCATGTCCGGGAGCTGCTGTCTCCCTGCCACCTGTGCGACCCGGCCTTCCAAGCCGTGGATGGGATGGGGCCCGCAGTGCAGGGTCCACCAGGGGTCCCCAGGGGACGCTCAGCCCTGAGGCTCTCCCTGGTCCCACATGCAATGGTGAGGGAGGCAGGCAGGGGCGAGGCCTCTGGAGAAGGACCCAGCCATCAGGTCCAAGGGAAACTAGACTCAGATCCTCGTCGCCCCGCAGAGCCGGCAGAAGGCTGGCTACCAAGATTCCCCTGCAGCGCATGAGACGCCCTTGCCTCCCTTTAGGAAGGGACTGGGAGGAACAGCTGGAAGTTTCCTTCTGCAGGACAGATGCCACTTTTCAAGGGCTGGAGTGACAGGAAGGGGTCTGGGAAAACTGCCTCAGGGAAATTCTTTTTCCCACTCTCTAAGCAGAAGGTAACATTTGTTCATTCTACTCAGGTTAAATTACCGTATTAATTATTCAAGAGACTTAATGTGTTCAAACCAGAATCCGTGTACCGGATCCAAGGGGGAACCAGAAACAAAATCTATGGGTCCGAAGGCCTTGGCAGCTGATGAATAATTAAGTCTCTTCCCCCTTGAAGTGAGACTGGGAAATAAAGTTTACGTGATGTGCGGACAAGACAGATAATAGAGAGATAGACAGGTAGCAGGTAGATAATAGACTGGCAGATAGACAGACAGACAGATAGATGACAGATTGACAGAGGGGGAGAGAAGGAGACAGGTTGACAGCTGGATAGATGATAAATAAATAGAATGGTAGGCAGACAGATGACAGATAAAAGACAGACAGAAAGACAGGGAGGGGGTCTGGGATCAAGTCCAGCTGAGTCTCTGTCCTGAGACCCGGCCAGCTGTGTCTTCGGCGTCAGGAGTCACAGACCTAATTGGGCTTAGAAGTGACCGTGATTTCATGCGTCTTTCAGCGTGACCCCGAGGGAGGGGCCAGGCCCCTGCGGTACTGGGATGGGTTTCACGCCGTCTATTTATACCCAAATCAATTCTAAGTCGGTTGCAGGACTCTCTAATCGAATCTGTTGTCCTTCATCCGCAAGATGAGCTGCCTGGCTCTGTGCTCCTGGGGGACCAGGCCCTTCTCCTATGGTCGGGCCGCTCACCCAGGCAGCCAGTTTTCTGATCGGCTCAATCTGGGGTGGGCTTGCCCTCTGTACTTCTCTGATGGCCCAATATTTGTTCATGAACCATAGCGCAAAGAGCCCAGGCTGCCCAGACGCTGGGGAGACCTGAGGGTGCCCCACGCCACGGGATGTCCATCCTGTCACTAAACTCCTTGGAGGAGCCTGGGAGTCCTCGTGGAAAGTGGGAGTGCTAACATGCTCATGATATGTCCTCAGGGCCGGGAGGAAAGCAGGTGAGACACGCACGGCCTCTGAAGGGCAAATGGAGAGGCTGTTCCATCGGCTCAGAGCTGGACTGGAAAGCCAGGGCTCACAGAGGCCGGTCCCAGGACCTGCCAGGGACCTTTGGCATCCACCTTCCTCGTCAGAACCTTAGAGTGTGTGCCAAGCACCTAGTTCAGCACCGAGGGGAGCGACACGGCTCCTCAGGACCCCTTGGGCATCACGGGAGAAACCGCCGGCCTGAGCTGCAGAGTGGGCTGTCCCCAGGAGGGGCCCCTCCCTGCTCTGTCAGACCATCCCCTCCCCTTGGCCCTCCTGGGCCTCCCCCCAACTCCGCTTGTCATCTCTGCTGAGCTGCCCCCGGGACACCGCCTTGGCAGCTGGAGGCACGGACGTCTGCAGCCCCTGGGATTGTTTGGGACGTGGCTGGGGACTCACCGCCCTGGGCTCCAAAGCTGCATCCACGTGGCCTCCCGACTTCCCTTTTCTAACCCTCTGAGTCTTCATCTTTAACATGGAATAACACACGTGCTCACATAGGAGAGCTGTTGGGGGTCAAACGATGAAAGTGCGAATAAAATCTGCCAGGGCCTTAGCACAACCCTGGCCCAGAGGAGATGCCTGATAAGTGTTCAGTCACTAGTTCTTATCTCACAAGTATTAGTGAGTAATTTATCCAGGCTCGAGAATGTGCCTATTTGGGTTGTAAGATACCAAACTCACACCTGCTATGTACTCTCCTGTGACAGCTGGGGGGCAGCCACAATGGAGAAAACTAGCCATGTGATTAGATCTGGATCCAGTGTAGGGGGAGCCTGGGCCCCAGACCTGCCCGAGCAGTGGAATCACAGGATCACGAGGTTTTAGAAGCAGAGGGTTTACTCTCCTACCGGGAGCAGGAACACGAGCTCTGCATTCCCTCCCTGCACCTGGCGAGTGGGGAGGAACAGTCTGGAGAAGGGAACCACTTGCCCAGGTGATGGAGCTGGTCTGCGACCCATGGTCACAGGTACTGTGGGCAGAGGCCTCGCTCTTGAAACAAGCTCCATAGGTGGACTCTGGTCCTTGACAGAGTGCCCCAGGATGTGCGTCCATGGCCAGATGGCCAGTCCAGCAGCAGGCGGCGTCAGGGAGCACTCGAGGAAGGAGAAAGCCTGGACCTGCAGGACGGGAACTGGTGCCATGGTCTGCTGGGAACCATGAATCAGCAATTGTATTTCTCCAGTTCTGAGTTACATAAAGCAGCCTTCAGCCGTAACTGGAGCCTGCAGAACTCACCCATCATCCGTGGTAATGTTCTGTATTATTTCCATTTTAATTAGAAACAATTGATTATGCTTCTTGCTCACCCGTCCTCCTTACCCCTAGCACAGTGCTTTAGATAATGCTTTTCTTTAACGGCTGCCCCAGGGGGTGCTGAAGAGGACAGTCGCATCTCAACACGCAATTCCTGTGGCAGCAGGACAGTGAGGAAACTGGCAGGCATCAGAGGGCACTGGGAGCTTGCTGTGCCCCTGGGAGGAAGCAGGAGGCAGGGCATGGGGAGTTTACACCGTGTGGTCAAGGATGCCCTGTGCTTCCCCTTCTGTACATCACCAGATTTTTGATGAATGTCCTATGGGAGACTGCATGAAAAGCACATGTGTATTCTGACCAGTACTTGCCCTGGATGTCCTGACTTCAGGGGACTTGTTCTGTACAATTTAGGGAAAAAAAAAAAAAAGAAACCCTGCTGACCCGATTTTTCCTCTTTTCACCCGGCACCAGCCACACACTGCAGGTAAAAGATGCCCTGTAGCACAGACAGCTGCCCATTCACCAGCAACTTGCTTCCTCTCTTTCCAGGGCTTGATTAGATCATTCCCAGCTGCTTTTGGTGCCAGGTATGGCCAGGTTGACAGGTTGACTTCCCCGGTGGCACAGACGGTAAAGCATTTGCCTACAGTGTGGGAGACCCAGGTTCAATCCCTGGGTCAGGAAGATCCCCTGGAGAAGGAAATGGCAACCCGCTCCAGTACTCTTGCTTGGAGAATCCCATGGACAGAGGGCTACAGTCCATGGGGTCACAAGAGTAGGACATGACTGGGCGACTCCACTTTACTTTGTGGCCACATGGCCATGCTCTAGGCAGCGGGTGTGAGCAGAAGGGGTGAGCTTCACTTTAGGGTCTGGGGCCCAAGTTATCCTTTCTCCAGCTGGATGTGGATCCTGGATACCTGCTACCTGGGTAGCAGAGCCATGAGAAGGGAGGCTCCAGGGGACTCTCCCTGGATCCTGTGAAGCCTGCCTGCTCAGCTTGCCTCCAAGCACTACGTGAGAAGTCAGTTCCCACCAAGGTCCAGCCAGGGCACAGGTGGGTCTGTCTGTTCTCTGGTGTTTGTAGAGTCACTCCCACATGCCAGGCGTGGGCCCATGTGAGTGACTGCTGAGGCCAGGGGGTGGGGCCCTGCCCTCATGCAGGCATGGGCAGACAGGCAATGAGGAGTTACCCCCGGCAAGTGAACTGTCAGGAGGAGACGCAGGGACGGTGACGGTGCAGTGGGCCCGGAGGCGCGGAGCTGGTGAAGTGCCCCTGGAAAACGGGCCCTCCTGCTGAGGCCCGGGGATGCAGAGGAAGGCCCTGGAGGGTGGGTGGGAGGGCCCCCCCCAGAGCAGTGAACAGGCTGGAGGTGGGGACACGCTGGGCAAGCTCACGGGCCCGAGGGAGGGCAGTGTGGCGGCAGCCGGGAGGGACAGCGGGGGACCGATGGGACGGGGTGGCTGTGGTGCGGACCTCCTCTCAGGCCACAGTTTGGCATCGGCGAGTGCAGAGTCGGCCCCTCAGATGAGTGTCGGACTGGTGGGCTGCACACAGCGCGGTGCCCGGCCCTGGGCCGCCCGCTCCTTTCTTCCGGCCATCTGCTCCTGGGAGGGGCCCGGGGCATCTGTGACCCCCGCTTTTGCCTGAAGCAGTGGCCTGAGGACAACAGATGACTCCAATAATTGCCTCCTTTCCAGCCGCAGGCAGTGATGAATGGGCCCTGAATCCACGTGGTTTCAGGAATCGATACTGTAATATCTTTATACTGGCAGGGAGTGAGGTGAGGAAGTAGAGCATAGCCTTTGAATCTCCCCTCCAGGCCCGCAGAGGCCACGACCTCTGGGCACTTACAGGCGCGCGTCCCTGAGGGAGGGCGAGCAGACGCTGTGGGCGGGGTGCGAGACCTGGCGCCCAGGGCCAGCCCAGGCAGGGTCTCTCGTCCTGGACTCTCATCACGGACAATGTGAAGAGCTCTATGAAGTGCCAAGTGGCCAGCATGTGCATCCAGTAGTCGTGATGGCAGAGAGCTGAGTCCTGGGGACTGCGGAGTGCCAGTCCTGGGATGTGATCTGCAGCATCCCCATCTTCAGATGGTGAGGAGACCTCAGGCAGCTAACCTGGCCCCACTCTGACAGGTGACATCGCTGGCTCCTAAAAGATGAAGTTATAGACTCAAGGCCATGCCTTACGTTGGGATCAGAATAATTTTCCAGAACATTTGCTCTGAGCTTCACTTTGCCCACCAAGAGGGTTCAGGAAAGAGCAGCTTTGCTCTGAGTCAGCTCGGAAAGTGCTCTGCCCGTGGGACCAAGGAGCGGGGTGTGGGACAGGGGCCCACAGGTGGGGCTCTGCCCACATCCCATCTGTGTCTCCAAGAGGAAAACCGGAACACCCTCCTGTCATAGCAAACATCCATCCATCTCTGTTTCCTACCCCCCAGAGCACCTAGGGTGAGAAATTGACTTATTTGCCATTGCACCGAGACTAAAATAAATGACACCATTTCCTGCTCATCTTGTGAGCGATGTTTTCTTCTTTAAAAAAGAAGCATCACTGTCTCCTTCTGTTTGCTCAGCTGTGTGGGTTACTCATTTGTTCAGATAAGTCCTCCGAGAGCAGATGTCCCAAGCTCCTGGCCAATAGAGTGATCAGAGACCAGCACATCCATCTGCTGGTGAGTGACACACCCTTCATCACCCTCTGCGGAGAGAGCCTGAGCTCTGACAGAGGGAACTGTGTGCGCTGCCCTCCACTGAGAAGGAGGTACCCAGCTTGGTCATGAAGACACAGTTCCTGATCTCAGGGTGTCATCCAGTCTGATGGAGGAGGCGGTTCCTGATCTGCTGGACAGATGGAGGGGATACAGCCCCTGATCCATAGCCCCTGGCCTGATGCTCAGATGGGAGTGATATATTTCCTCATCTGCTGGTCAGATGCAGGACATACCACCTGCCAAATCTTATGGTCAGATGGGGGACCCTCTGCCTCTCTTTCTGCTGCTCAGATGTGGGAGATGTGATCTCTAGTCTTCATGGTTCCCTGGTTGGGGCAGAAAGGCAAGATTCTTTCTTCTGTGAGCCTGGCCTCCCAGGGAAACCACAGCCTCCAGGGGGCTGCACAGTCTTACAGAGGTTGGAGACCCCTTGGTCCCTGCCCACCAGATACCCTGCGGTCTGAAGAGGAGGGTCAGCACCTGCCCATGGAGAGGCAAAAGGATGGCATCAAGACAGGCAGATTGCTGCTCCAAAGACAACCAGCATCTGCCAGGGCTGAGGGGGTGGTTGCCTGGTTTGGTTTCATTTACTCTGGAGGGAGCCAAGAGGCACTTAGCCAACTGGTTGAAAAGGAAAAATCCAGATGTTCTCAGTCACACTCTTGCTGAGCAGCACACGTGGCAGATCTTGGGTGATGGACTCAGTGTCCTTCTGATTCTGACTCTGGGCTGTGGCTGGGGTCCCCAGGGTGGCTGGGCTGAAAGACTGCCCAGGAGGCACCATGAAGACTGTGATGCAAAACCCTGGGATTGGGTGGGGGTGGGGTTGAGGGGAGACCCATGTTATATCTTCAGGAAGAACTCAAGCCTTATCTGATGGGCTCTGCTTGAGGGTATCCCAGAACCCCTTAACCAGTGCCCCCACAGAACATCCATTCCTGGAGAGCTCAGGGCACAGATGCCCCTCTAGGACTGGAGAATGAGCCGTGACCTTCGTCCAATCTCGATGTCCAGGACTCTGACAGGTTTCTGGGTCAGACTCTTCAGAACCGCTGTAATTCCTGGACAGTCCAGGGCAGGAGAGGGGCAGAAAGAGAAGCTAAAGTCTATCTCCAGGAAAGCGGCTCCATGAGCTCTCCATGGTACTGAAACCATCTGCTTTCCCTGGCGCTGGGTCTGTGTTACAACTTCTCTCCCACCTGGGGCCACTGTGAGCCCGGATCAGAGTGGGTGGCTCTCGATCTGTGGTTGTAGGGCAGCCCTGTGGGACCTCCTGCCCAGAAGTACCTTCCCTATGGATCCTGAAGCCCCTCATGGGTGTCTGCACACTGGAATGTGAGGTCATTGGGTCAAAGACCCAGACCATTTTTTCTTTCCTGCACAGAAGTCTACACAGTGTCCTGAGTCCTTCAATACGTGGTCAACAGTTTTGGGTGTAGTGGGTGGAGATTACATAGAGCCCGCCTGATCCTTGGACCCGTTTCATTATCTAGCCCAGTGAGAGGTGAAGAAGGAGAAACAGCATGTAATAGACAAAAAGAGGACTCAGAAAGAGTTTTCCATGATCTAGTTTTACTTACAATTCACCTTTCTAATAGACTCTCCAGTCTTTGCCTTTATCAGAGTCCCCACGGCTTCCTGAGTGTGGTCTGAGGTCCACTGAGACCTGGTTGCCAGCCTTCCTCTGAAGATTAGAGCGTGCAGCTGACAGAAGCCAGTAACAAAGCCCAAACGCCTGCATCAGCGAGGGGCAGGGTTTCAAGAGCCAGCCTCAAGTATTCAGCTTCTCTCTATCGTTTTTGGCCCAAACTCATATTCAATAAACCCGCAGGCTGCCTTCCCCAGTCATCTGGCCCAACATCGATCCCCTCCTCCTGAGTGCCCATGGAATCTCGCTTTCTGGAGCATGTGTCTGAGTGCACTCTTTTCATATTTGTTGCATTCTCTAATTGCCTGAGTATTCATCTTTCTGCGAGATCAGTGTCTGATTCATCTTCATACCCTTCCTCACCTAGCACAGGAACCTGCTTGATCTTTTAAGAAGTTACTAAATGACTGAGCAGCTCCTGTGACTCCTGCTCCTGGTAATACTGATGACAAGAGTGTTGTGAGGTGCCAGGCCAAGTCCGTTTTAGCTTTATCACTTCTGCTTGTGCTCCAGAGACTGCCAAGAGGCCTAATGGAGAGTATTCTCAGTTTATACAGAGAGCACAGAGGAGTTAAGGAAGCTGCCTGAGGTCACACAGCCCAGGCAGTTTGTTCCCAGAGCCTGTGCTTCCCGAAAAGAAGCAAATGGAACCCAAGCACATTAATTGGTTTAGTGAGTATAGGTGAATGGAGCAGGAAATAAAGTCAGGCCTGTCTTCCTAATAGACTCTCATGGAAATGTGAGGCGTTATAGATCTTCTGGTCCAAAAGAACGATTTTATAAATGAGGCTTTGCACGAATGGGTGAAGAGGAATTATACTGCACTTGGCTACAAGCAAATCAGCCATGAACAGCGCCTGGACTGCTCCACTTGTCCCCTGGGACCTGCAGAGTCACAGCGCGTGGGTATTTGGGGAGCTGGAAGACTCCATGCACGTACAATGCCTTGGGTCACTGTGGTGCTTGTGTTTCTAAGATGAAGTGGTCGTAGTAGGTAATGGACCGCATTTGCAGAATGTGGTGGCATTTTTACAATTTTTACAAAAAGGTGTGTTCAGCCGGTGTATTTATTAGGCTATGGGTTTCTTTGTACATGATGGAAAATCTGAATTTTGAGCGAATTCAACACGTGTAAGTGCAGCAGAAGTGAGCCAAGGAAGCCCAGGGAGCAGGGCACGGGGCACGTTCAGGCGTGGCTCTCACTGAGCATGTCCACCCTTCAACGTGGGGGATACAAGGGCAGAGGGGTAGGTCTGGCCCCTCATTCATGGGCAAGACCTCTGCTCCCATCTGAGGACGTGAGTTAGTTCACAGGAGTGCTCTGAGCCACACAGGGAGACAACACGCCCTCTTGTTGGGTGGCAGGGACCCTGGAGAAAACTGGAGAGGAGCCGAGAGTGGGCACTGGGCGCAGCCTCCCCCACGAGCTGGCTAGTAGGGGCCTGTGCGGTCTCCCCATCGCTCTCGTCTGCCTTGTCTCTGCCTCACCTGCTATCCATGCTACGGTGTCAGATCCCGCAGCATCCTAGTAACCTGGGCAGGGCTGTGGCTGGTCCTCAGCCTCCAGATAAGGCAGTGGACATCCAGGGACTCTGGCCTGTCCCAGGTCAGTAGTAAGCCCTGGCTCCCAACTGCTAGTGTGCGTGCCCCCGTGAGCACAAGCAGTGCGTTCACCACTGGTCCTGGCCTCTCACTAGCCTTTGCAAAGCCTGATGAACTGACTCAAAGTGCAGAGTCTGCGCCTTGGCCCGAGGGCCAGCCTGCGGTTGGCGTGGGGGCAGTGGGTGAGGCAGGCACACGTGCTGGCTTGAAGCTGAAGGCAGCAGCTGTCTCGCCTCAGGGGCTGTCTCATTCTCATTGGCCCGTCCCTCCGCTCCTTGCCCAGCCCAGGTATCTCGTGGGCAGAGCCAGTCCTAGGCCTCTGCCAGGGTGGGAAAGGCAGCAGGATGGGGCATGGTGGGCTCAGGCCTCTGGAGACAGGGGGTGCGGGGGAGTAGGGCCTCTGGCAGAGAAGTCCGCATCGTCCTTCCAGGCCCAGCCCGCACACCCTCTGGCCATCCTTCTCACCCCACTGTGGGAGTAGGTGCAGCTCTCCCCACTTCTCGGTTACATCTGGGCACAAAACAGAGCCTGGCGTGGAGGCTCTGTCTGGGACTGAGTGAGGGAGCCGATCAATAAGTGATTAATGATAGCCTGGTCCAGGAGGACGTGTGGCTGGATGCTGACCGCTTAGACTCAGAGAGGGTCTCCATCTCCTGTGCGTTGTTTAGTGTTTCGACCTTCACAGTGGACTTCTCTTCCTTTTGAATTTAATTCCAAGTGCATTTGACTATAAATAAGAATTCAAATTTTAAAAATCGTCGGTTCTCCGGGGTGGTGTCTGTGGCTGGCCTCCTCTGGCCCTGATGGCTCACGGTCTCCTGACCAGCAGCCCACTCAGAAGGGAGCAGTGTATGTCCAGTGGTCAGGGCAGCTCTGGACTCAGGTGTGGCCGCGGTCCCAGCACTGGCCCTCCTGGCCCGGCCGCCACGGGCGAGGTCACGTCCTTTCTCCGCACCTCTGCTTTCTCATCTCAGATGTGGTCTGACCGAGCTGAAGCAGTGGAGGCCTGGGCCCGGCTCCAGGCAGCCCCAGACGGATTTGATTCCATCTCATAAACTCACCCTGAGGGCCCCTCCCCTGGGTGATGTGCTGAGGGGTGAGGGGCATGGGTCTCATGGGCCTTACTTCATCTCAGACACCCCGTGGCCTCACAGAGTCACCCCACAACACAGACACAGCCTGCTTGTCCCCTGCCAGGGGCCTGGGTGGGCAAGAGATGTGAGTGCTTAAGGAGATATTAAGTCACATGTCTCAAAGAGATGCTTCTGGTTAGTCCTGTGTCATTAAGCATCACTTAATTATTAAAAATTAATAACCTTACAACTGTGTGAGACACGTCTGATTACAGATACTTGAAGTCCGTAAATATCTTTAAAGGACCAATTATTGCTTCATTAAGGGACAACTGATGACAGATCATACCCTGGAGACCCTCAGAGCAGAGTGGATGCACGGCTGGGTCCCCTCCCCCGTCTTGCTCAGTCCTGCTCCCCCCGGGCACCCGCTGCCCTCAGATCGCATCCCCTGCAGGAGGAGCCTTCCAGGTGCGCCACACAGAGCATCTGGCTGTCCCATCTTCTCTCTTGGCCCACCCCCGACCCCAAGCGCTCTATCCTGGCTCCTCTCCTCCCCCTTTCTTTCTCGCCCCTTTCTTTTCTCCCCACCCAGCTTTATCGAGGTCTAATAGACAAATAAAAAGCGTGTATACTTATCGTCACATGACACATTTAAACATTGTGAAGTGGTCACACAACCAAGCTAATTAGCTCACCCAGCTCCTGACAGGGTCTCACCACTTCCTTCTTTTCCTCTTTTGTTTTGGTAAGAACAGTGAGGATCTGCTCTCTCAGCGACTTTCAAGCACACAATACAGTATTTCCAGCTCCGGTCATCTGTGCCTTAGAGCCCAGACTCACTCATCCCACACTAGGACCTGGTGCCTTGACCACCTCCCTGGCCCCCATCTCACCCCAGCCCCAGTGACCGGCAGCCTGCCCCCTGCTCCGGTGGGTTCGTGTATTTCAGATTCCACATCTAAGTAGTATTTGTTCGTCTCTGACTTCTCTCAATCTTAAAGTCAATCCTAAAGGAAATCCTAAAGGAATCCACTCAATACTAAAGGAAATCGGTCTTGAATATTCATTGGAAGGACTGATGCTGAATCTGAAACTCCAATACTTTGGCCACCTGATATGAAGAACTGACTCATTGGAAAAGACCCTGATGCTGGGAAAGATTGAAGGCAGGAAGAGAAGGGGATGACAGAGGATGAGATGGTTGGATGGCTTCACCGACTTGAAGGACATAAGTTTGAGCAAGCTCTGGGAGTTGGTGATCTACAGGGAGGCCTGGCGTGCTGCAGTCCATGGGGTTTCAAAGAGTCGGACATGACTGAGCAACTGAACTGACTGACTTCTCTCACTCAGCATGAAGTTCTCAAGGCCCATCCATGCTGATGCAAAAGCAGGATTTCCTTCCTTCTGAGGCTGAGCAACATCCCACTGTGACTCACATACTGCGTTTTCTAGTCTAGTTTTCGCGCATGAACACGTGGGTTTCCTGCACTTCTCGGCTCTCGTGGAAGACGTTGTTGTGGACATCCTCTCGGTCAGTCTGTCTGTCTTCCCTTTTTTCTTCCCCCTCCCCTCTCTCCCCGCATTAACCCCATGGTGCCATGGCAGGCACGTCTGTGGGCTCCGTGTGCAGTGCTGCTGGGCCCGGGGTCAGCCTCTGCAGCGTTCTGATGTTGGGCACTTGGGTAATTTCCACTTTGACCCAGATCTGCTGATGGGGAGGCTGAGACATGGCCCGGAGGCCCAGGCAGGTGAAGGGCCTGATCACAGTCATGTGAGTGGAGGGTAAAGACCCTGGGGGCTCGGAGCTCTGTGTTCCCCGAATCAGCCCAGGGCCCCCCTCAGGGCCAAAGCAGACCCCCTGTCAGCTCCGGGCCCCCCGTCAGGTCTCAGGGGTGGAGGACTCCGGCCACACTGTTTAGAGACACAGGTAGGTGGACTTGCAGGTAGGAAAAGGCACTGATGTATTTCTAACCCATGGGGTGGTCCATACACGTATACACACACATGTACACGTGCACCATGCATACACACTTACACACATAGGTACAACCCCACCCCCCACCCTATCCAGAGGCCTGGAGATGCTCAGCCAGAATGACTTCACTCCTTTCATGTTTGGAGTAAAATAGCTTCTCTCCCAAGGACTCTGGGACGCCAGCTTACCAAGCTTGGGCCCGTCCACTAGAGATGTCCTTGGGCCCTGTTGGGAGACCTTAACTAAATTCTTATGTGTGACAAGGACTTGTACTTGGTGTCTGTTCTGGGCAGGAGGGTGGCGGAAGGATGGGGCAAGTGGGGGAGCTGGGAGGGTGGGCTGCAGTCAGGAGGAGCCCCCGGGCCTTCAGGGGCATGCGTGGCTCCAGCTCGATCACGTCCCCTCCTGGGTGTGCGGTGGGCTGAGCGGCTGTTTGTGAGGTGGGGCTGGAGATCATGTGGGTGCTGGTCACGGGGGATGTGGGGGACTGGGGCAGCCCCTGTGGCACTCGGAGGCCAGTGGAGGGCAGGTGTTAGGTAACCCCTGGGGACAGAGCACAGAGAGACGCGGATGAGCCAACAAATGAGGCTATTTATGAAAATTTAAAATATGGACACAAGTCACGGTGTACATTTTGCCAAAACATAATCGTACAAAAAAAAAAATCCACCTTAAGCCCATTAGATGATGACCCGTAGGGTGGAAAGGGACAGACAAGGACAAGCAGCGGAGCGGTGGGGAGAAGGGCCCTGTGTGGACTCGCACGGCAGGCTGGGCTCCCCGAGACGCGTTGGCCGGGGCCGGAGGTCGGGGGGCAGTGACGGCCGCTGGTCCCTGGCTCCCTGCCTGCCAGGAGTTACTCAGCGGTCTCCCGCTGGGCAGCCTTTGCTTCGTGCTGACGGTCCTCTCCGGAGGCCAGGACTGGTGGGGCTTGCTCTCACTGCTCTTCATTCACTCTGTTTCCTGCTTTCTCTGTAAGTGCTGGACAGTGTCACCCTGAGTCAGGCTGTGTTGTGTGTCAGGGCCCAGGATGACAGGAGCTCCCCTGCCTGCCCAAGGAATTCAGAGGGGGCAGTTGAGCAGGCAGAGAGCACCTGGAAGACTGCCTGGAGGAGGTGGCACCAACAGAGTCCAAGCAGTGAGGCCGAAGGGCTGCCTGAGAACCCTGGCTGGGTGAGAGTCCAGGGCTGGGGGCTGAGACTCCACCCTCTCCTGGTTCTCGGGGGCTCATTAAAGAGCATAGGCCTCATGAGGATTACAGGAGGGAATGCCTAAGAGTCTGGTGCCTGGGGGCTTGCATGTTCCCCTCTGCTGCTGGGGTGGGGCTCCCAGGGTGCTCATCCTCTCTCCTCACACATTCTCTGAAGCAGCCAACCTCCTCTGTCTGCCTGCGAGCTGTAGTCTGCCTCTGCTCCCCTCGCAGGCCTCGCCCAGGGGACCCCATGGGCACACCCATAGGAGACACGCTGGGAGCCTCCCCTCCAGCAGCCCAGGCACGTGGTTCCTGGTCCTCAGGTGGAACTGGACCCAGAGCACAGAGACCTGCTTGTCTCCCCCACCCTTTCTCTCAGTCTCGTATCCAACAGGCCAGTAAGCCTGCATGGACCAACCCTACTGGCCTGCGTATGTCAGCCTGGACTGGACCATCCGAGTGGCCTTCTCACTGCGTGGCCTGTGGCCTGTTCACCCTGTGCTGATGTCCTTCCCAGTGGTCTGCCCCCATGGATGTCCGGAGCTGGACTCCAGCTCGGCCTGTGCCCGCCCCTCTGCACCTCTGTCTCCAGCAGTGTCAAGCGGCTCAAGGTTCTTCCATGAATGTACAGAACACAGTGGGGAGGATGTTACTTCCCTGAGCTTGTACGCCGTGGTTCCATTTTCCTTTTTTCTTATTTTTTTCCCTTGTCCCATTTTCTTGAATGGCTTTATGCCCCACCTGGCAAACTCCTATTCATCCCCTAAAACCCTGCTAACACATCCACCTGTTGTGATGCCCACAGACAGGCTTCAGTTCTCATGCCCTGTGCTCAGATGGCTTCATTTTCCCTGCATCCTAATTACTTGTTCACCTGCCTGTCCCCTCCATCAGATCAAGGGTTTCTAGAAGGCAAAGCCACACATGTGTTTCCTTAGCTGAGGTTGCCTCAGACCCCTGATGTACAGGCATGTCCCCAAGTGGAGGGAGCAGAGAGGCACTTGCAGTTCTGTGTGTGACTTGTCCTCATGGCAAGGCTGGAGCAGTCAAGGTCAGGCCTGCTGCACGTCACACTGACACCATCTCGGGGAAAAGGACAGTGTGTCTCTGGACTCACTGCCAGCTCAGTGACCCGCCAGGTTCAGGCAGGACAGCCACTCAAACTAGGTCAGAGGCCGGCCGCCCACCTGGTTCCAAGGAGCGTGCTTCATGATTGCAGGAAAGAGTTAAGCTTGCGTGTGATTATTTATCCATTTGGCTAATTAGATTTTAATAGGGCTGCACGCTGCACCCTGCAGCGCTGCAAGACGCATTTAAATGGGCTTTGCCAGGAAGCATGTTGGTGTTGGACACTGACCAGAGGCTGGAGCAGGGTGGAGGACAGAGAGGCGGGGCACAGGCTGCAGGGCCTCTGCCTCTTCCCGTCTCTTTCAGTCTCTTCCCGTCACCCTGAGGCCAGCGTTTATTACTTCCCACCCTCCTTCCTTCTTGGGGAGCCCCATGGGCCAGCTCTGAAGACAGTGGTGAGCCGACCTTCCCCTTGGGGGCACATTGTCTGATGATGTAGGAAGACACCAGTGATGAGTTGTATTCCACACAGAGGTCCCTTCCCGGGAGTACTGGACTTGTGTGAACTCATTAGATACTTTCCTCATCCCTTCCCACATCCTACACATCAGGAGATCAGGGCACAGAGAAGCTAAGAGCCTGGCCCAAGGTCACACAGCGACCAGCAGAAGAGCTAGGATTCTCGCTCAGGCTGCCTGCTGGCGGGGCTGTGTGCTTACCTGCCTGTCTTACTGCTTCTCCACGTCTGCCAGATGCACAGGGCTTGGTGGTGCTAGGGTTCAGAGAGAAGTTAGCAGGTGTCCAGATTTAGACTTGGGGCGAGTCAGGGGATGCTTAGACCAAGATTCAAATCTACAGGAAGCGTGTGCAGTCGAGGGGAAAGGAGGTGCAAAGGGCCTGAGGCGGGCGGCCCCTTGGTGAGAGGGTGGTGGGAGAAAGTGAGTAAAAGTCTCCCTGCACTGGGACGGGGGTGGGATCAGACCAGAGCAGGAGGCCTGGGATGAGGGGTGCAGAGGCCTGCAAGCAGGGTGCACAGTCCTTAGAAGGGAAGGACTGGGGTCCTGCTTACCTCTCTTTCTCTGGGAAGCCCCCTAGGTCTCACTTTTTGGAAGGAGAGGGGCTGAGCTGGCCTTTGGCGGCCTCTGTCTCTGCATTCCTGTCCCCGAGTCTCGGGCTGACTCTAGGCGTTGGTGCTTCGGCTTCCTGTGCTTGTGCCAGGGGTGTGTGCGCACCACTTCTGGCTGGGCCCAGCCACCCTTGTGACTTGGTGGGCCCGCCTCTCCCCCCGTGCCTCGTCGCAAACTCCACACTGTCACCTCCCAGTACACAGGGTCTGCCTTGTCTTGCGGCTCCCGCGTCTGGCCACCAGCACCGCAGCCTGGGCCTGCCAAGAGCCCCTTCCTGCTCTGTGCCCCCCAGAGCCAGGAGTCCGAATCGGGGCCTTCGCCTGGGTCTTACCACAGACGCTTGGCTCTGCAGTGTGGACCTGTTGTTTCGGATTTCTAGTTTCATTCCATTAGGATCTGAGGACCAGTCCTATATGATTTCTATCCTTTTAAACGTGTCAAGGTTGGTCTTATGGCACACGACGAGGCCAGTCTTGGTGAGAGTTCCGTGGGCGCTGGAGAGGAATATGTGCTCTGAGGTTGCTGATAGAGAGTTCAATCAGTGTCAACTAGGGCTGGTTGTGGACAGTGCTGTCTGATCTCACACATCCCTACTGATTTTCTGTCTGCTTGTTCTATCAATTACGCAGAGAGGAGGGTTGACGTCTGGACTTGAATTGTGGATTTCTCCTTTCAGTCCCATTAGTCCTGCCTCCGGAATTGTGAAATTCTGTCATTAGGCACGTCTGCCTTTGAACGGGGCCCTTTATTGTTACGTAATGTCCCTCTTTATCTCTGATTATCTTCCTTGTTCTGAATCCGCTTTGTGCGATGCTCATTTACCTGCTTCAGCCTCCCTTGTTTAGTGATTGCTGCTACCTTTCACTGTCCTTTTTCTCAAAAGTATCCACATCTTCATACTGAAACCTGGTCAGAATAGAGTTGGGTTTTGCTTTTTTTAAGATCAACTCTGACAATCTCTGTCTTTTAACTGCTGTGTTTAGACTATTCACGTTTAAAGTGATTACTAAGATGGATTAAAATCTGCCACTTTGACAGCTGTTTTCTATTTGTTCCCCTCTACTTCATTTCTCTTTCCCTCTCTTTCTGCTTTTCTGCATTTAATTGGACACATTTTATGATTCCATTTTATCCTGTCTGTTGTCTTACTATTTACCTCTCTTTAAAAAAGTACCAGTACTTTCCCTAGGGTTTACAACATATGTTTTTAAGGGAACTGAGTCAAATACTATTATTCAATTTCATGTGTACGGTAAAGATCTGATAACAGTAGTCCCAATCCCCTCTCACTTTTTTTCTGTTCTGTTTTTCTTTTGCAGATTCTATATGCACACAATACCTTGTTATTATTTTTTTCTTAGGCAGTTATCTTTCAGAACTGGGGTCAGTAAGCCATGACCAGTGGCTTGCTTTATAAACAAGGGTTTCTTGGCACACAACCCATTTATTTACATTTGGTGCTGCTTTCATGCTTATTTACATATTTACATATTTACAAGGGCAGAGTTGAGTGCACAGTCAGGTAGTTGAACAAAGAGCATCTGGCTCACAATACCTAAAATATTTACTATCTTTCTCTCTAAGAAAACATTTGCCGACTTCTAGTTTAGATCAGGGCTTCCGTGGTGGTTCAGATGGTAAAGAATCTGCCTGCAATGCAGGAGACCTGGGTTCAATCCCTGGGTTGGGAAGACCCCCTGGAGAAGGAAACGGCACCCATTCCAGTGTTCTTGCCTGGAGAATCCCACGGACAGAGGAGCCTGTAGTCTGGTGGGCTACAGTCCGTGGAGTCGCAGAGTCAGATGCAACCGAGCAACTAACGCACACACTGTTTAGATCAATTAAAACTAAAGAAAAAGTAAATTTTATTTTATCTCATTCATTTCATCTCTAACAAGCCTGTAAATACATTTTCTGACCGATCCATTCCTTCCATGAAGAATCTCCTTGATCACTTCTTAGAGACTCTGTGGGCAGTAAATTCCCTCAGGTTTCACTTGTCTGAGAAAAATCTGAATTTTCTCCTTCATTTATTCATGAACTCTTTTTTTTTTTAATTGTAAAAATTTAAAACCTGTTTAAAATTGGATGGGTGTTGTATAATGAACCCCAATATAATCATCTCCCACCTTTTACAATATCAATTCTGAACTCATCTTATGTCCTCCCTGGACATAAGATGCCACTCCCTCCTGGAAATCATGCACATGATATCTTCCATAAAATATTAGTGTGTGTGTGTGTGTGTGTAAAAGATAGTGACCATAAACCACCGAAGGTAAGGATTTAAAAATCCTAAAAAATGAGCAGAGTTGCCCATGAAAAATTAGCAATATTTTCTTAATATAAAATATTCAGACAGGTTCCAATTTCCCTAACTATTTCATGACAGTTTATTCCAGTTTTGAAGGACTTTTTGAAGAATATGGGGTTGACAGGCTTTGTCTTTCATCATTTTAAAGATTTTCCCCCATTGTCTCTTTGTATCCATTACTTCTGAAGAGAAGTTGACTGTAATTTTTATCTCAGCGCCTCCATAGGTAATGCATTTTCTCCCCTTCTTCAGTTCAGTTCAGTTGCTCAAGTCATATCCGACTCTTTGCAACCCCATGGACTGCAGCACGTCAGGCTTCCCTGTCCATAACCAACTCCCGGAGCTTACTCAAACTCAAGTTCATTGCCTCAGTGATGCCATTCAACCATCGCACCCTTTGCCATCCCCTTCTCCTCCTGCCTTCAATCTTTCTCAGCATTAGGGTCTTTTCCAGTGAGTCAGCTCTTTGTGTCAGGTGGCCAAAGTATTGGAGCTTCAGCTTCAGCATCAGTCCTTCCAATGAATATTCAGGACTGATATCCTTTAGGATGGACTGGTTGGATCTCCTTGCAGTCCAAGGGACTCTCAAGAGTCTTCTCCAACACCACAATTTAAAAGCATCAATTCTTCAGTGCTCAGCTTTCTTTATAGTCCAACTTTCACATCCACATATGACTACTGGAAAAACCATAGTTTTGACTAGATGGGCCTTTGTTGCTAAAGTAATGTCTCTGCTTTTTAATATGTGGTATAGGTTGGTTGTAACTTTTCTTCCAAGGAGCAAGTGTCTTTTAATTTCATGGCTGCAGTCACCATCTGCAGTGATTTTGGAGCCCCCGAAATAAAGTCTTTCACAGTTTCCATTGTTTCCCCATCTATTTGCCATGAAGTGATGGGACCAGATGCCATGATCTTAGTTTTCTGAATTCAACATTCAGAAATTCTGAATTCAAAATTCAGCCAACTTTTTCACTCTCCTCTTTCACTTTCATCAAGAGTCTCTTTAGTTCTTCTTCACTTTCTGCCATAAGGGTCATGTCATCTGCATATCTGAGGTGATTGATATTTCTCCTGGTAATCTTAATTCCAGCCTGTGCTTCATTCAGCCCAGCGTTTTGCATGACATACTCTGCATCTAAGTTAAATAAGCAGGTTGACAATATACAGCCTTGACATATTCCTTTCCCAATTTGGACCAGCCTGTTGTTCTATGTCCAGTTCTAACTGTTGCTTCCTGACCTGCATAAAGATGTCTCAGGATGCAGGTCAGGTGGTCTGGTATTCCCGTCTCTTTAAGAATTTTCCACGATTTGTTGTGATCCACACAATGGTTTTGGCATAGTCAATTAAGCAGAAGTAGATGTTTTTCTGGAACTCTCTTGCTTTTTTGATCATCCAGGAGATGTTGGCAATTTGGTCTTTGGTTCCTCTGCCTTTTCTAAATCCAGCTTGAACATCTGGAATTTAACCATTCACAAAGCCTGGCTCGGAGAATTTTGAGCGATACTTTGCTAGTGTGTGAGATGAGTGCAAAGGCAGAGGAACCAGAGATCAAATTGCCAACATCCGCTGGATCATGGAAAAAGCAAGAGAGTTCCAGAAAAACATCTATTTCTGCTTTATTGACTATGCCAAAGCCTTTGACTATGTGGATCACAACAAACTGCCTCTTGAGAAACCTATAAGAAAGGTCAGGAAGCAATAGTTCGAACTGGACATGGAACAACAGACTGGTTCCAAATAGGAAAAGGAGTACGTCAAGGCTGTATATTGTTACCCTGCTTATATAACTTGTATGCAGAGTACATCATGAGAAATGCTGGACTGGAAGAAACACAAGCTGGAATCAAGATTGCCGGGAGAAATATCAATAACCTCAGATATGCAGATGACAACACCTTTATGGCAGAAAGTGAAGAGGAACTAAAAAGCCTCTTGATGAAAGCGAAAGTGGAGAGTGAAAAGTTGGCTTAAAGCTCAACATTCAGAAAACGAAGATCATGGCATCTGGTCCCATCACTTCATGGGAATTAGATGGAGAAACAGTGGAAACAGTGTCAGACTTTATTTTTCTGGGCTCCAAAATCACTGCAGATGGTGACTGCAGCCATGAAATTAAAAGACGCTTACTCCTTGGAAGGAAAGTTATGACCAACCTAGACAGCATTTTCAAAAGCAGAGACATTACTTTGCCAACAAAGGTTCGTCTAGTCAAGGCTATGGTTTTTCCTGTGGTCATGTATGGATGTGAGAGTTGGACTGTGAAGAAGGCTGAGTGCCGAAGAATTGATGCTTTTGAACTGTGGTGTTGGAGAAGACTCTTGAGAGTCCCTTGGACTGCAAGGAGATCCAACCAGTCCATTCTAAAGGAGATCGGTCCTGGGTGTTCTTTGGAAGGAATGATGCTAAAGCTGAAACTCCAGTACTTTGGCCACTGCATGAGAAGAATTGACTCATTGGAAAAGACTCTGATGCTGGGAGGGATTAAGGGCAAGAGGAGAAGGGGACAACAGAGGATGAGATGGCTGGATGGCATCACTGACTCGATGGACGTGAGTCTGAGTGACCTCCGGGAGTTGGTGATGGACAGAGAGGCCTGGCGTGCTACGATTCATGGGATCACAAAGAGTCGGACACAACTGAGCGACTGAACTGAACTGAACTGAGATAAGTGCAATTGTGTGGTAGTTTGAACACTCTTTGGCATTGCCTTTTTCTGGGATTGGAATGAAAACTGACCTTTTCCAGTCCTGTGGCCACTGCTGAATTTTTCAGATTTGCTGGTATATTGAATGCAGCACTTCACAGCATCATCTTTTAGGATTTAAAATAGCTCAACTGGAATCCCATCACCTCTACTAGCTTTGTTTGTAGTGATGCTTCCTAAGGCCCACTTGACTTTGCATTCCAGGATCTCTGGCTCTAGGTGAGTGATCACATCATAATGGTTATCTGGGTCTTGAAGATCTTTTTTGCATAGTTCTTCTGTGTATTCTTGCCATTTCTTCTTAATATTTTCTGCTTCTGTGAGAAGAATGACAAAGAATGATCTCTGTTCGTTTCCAAGGCAAACCATTCAATATCACAGTAATCCAAGTCTATGCCTTGACCAATAATTCTGAAGAAGCTGAAGTTTAATGATTCTATGAAGACCTATAAGACTTTCTAGAACTAACACCCCCAAAAGATGTCCTTTTCATTATAAGGGACTGGAATGCAAAAGTAGGAAGTCAAGAGATGCCTGGAGTAACAGGCAAATCTGGCCTTGGAGTACAAAACGAAGCAGCTCAAAGGCTAACAGAATTTTGCCAAGAGAATGTACTGGTCATAGCAAACACCCTCCTCCAACAACACAAGAGAAGACTCTACACAAGGACATCACCAGATGGTCGACACCGAAATCAGATTGATTATATTCTTTGCAGCCAAAGATGGAGAAGCTCTATACAGTCAACAAAAACAAGACTGGGAGCTGACTGTGGCTCAGATCATGAACTTCTTATTGCCAAATTCAGACTTAAATTGAAGAAAGTAGGGAAAACCACTAGATCATTCAGGTATGACCTAAGTCAAATCCCTTATGATTATACAGTGGAAGTGACAAATAGATTCAAGGGATTAGATCTGATAGACAAGAGTGCCTGATGAACTGTGGACACAGGTTCATGACATTGTATAGGAGGCAGTGATCAAGACCATCCCCAAGAAAAAAGAAATGCAAAAAGGCAAAATGAGTCCTTAAAAATAGCTAAGAGAAGAAACTTAGCAAAAAGCTGCCTTTTTGCTAAATGCAAAGGAGACAAGGATAGATATATCCATTTGAATGCAGAGTTCTCCCCTTCTGGCTGCCGTCAATATTTTCTCAGTTTTAGTATTTTGAAGTTTGAATGTTTTGGGAGAGAAGAGTAGTGTATCCTGCTTACTGTTCTCTGAGTTTTTTGAATCTGTGTTTTGATGTCTTTCATTAATTTAAAAAAATGACCATTCATTCTTTACATGTTTCTTCTGAGCAGACTCTCTTCCCCTTTCAAGATTCCAATTGTGTGTATATTAACATATTTGATGTTGTTCCCATGGTTCTTGGGTGCTCTGTTCTGTCTTTCCCCTCCTGTGTCCCTATTTTTCTCTTTGTGCTTCTGATTAGATAACTTCTAGGAATGTATTTTCTGGCTCACTGATTCTTTTCTCAGGTTCGGTTCTACTGATGACACCATCAAAGGTGTTCTTCAACTGCCACAGTGCTTTCTATTTCCAGCATTTCAATTAGAATTTCCTCTCTCTGCTGTGATTACCTGTCTGATCTCGCATGTTCTATACTTTTTCCATTACAGCCTTTAGCACACGAATCATAGTTACTTCAGTTCCCCTGAAGAATAGTTAGAACCTCTGTGTCCTTCCCGAGTCTGGTTCCGACAATTGCTGTGTCTCTTGGGAATGTGTTTTGTCTTGCTTTCTACATACCTTCAAATTTTGGTTGGAAGCTGGATATATTGTTTAAAACAAGATACAGAGGTAAATATTTTTTATACTTAGGGATGCTTATGCTTTAGCTTCTGCTGGGCCTTTAGTGTGCGGGTCTGTGTCAATCTAGGCAGGAAGTGGGCTGGTATGGAGGTTTTCTATTGCTATGATTGCTCTTGGTACATTATGGGATGCAAATTCTGGGGGTGTGGTCTTCACAGGGTTCTTGCTCATCCTGCAGCTGTAGCTCTGGTCATAGCACATATTCCTGCAACACCCCCAGGGCTGGAGATTTTATTTTACTTTTTTCTCTTTTCTTCTCTTAGCTTCCATGGGTTTTCATCAGTGCCCTTGATGACAATTTATTTTTGGTCTCCCTCCCACAGATTTTGCACTTTTTTTCCTGTAGGGGAGGTAGCTGGATGGGTCCAAGCAGATTTTCAGCAGCGGCTGACATCTTTCTCCAGCCAGACTGCAGGGGAAGCTTTTCCAAGATCCCAGATCTTCCATGCAAGCACTGAGTGAAATTTATGGAAGAAAATTCTGCAAGAAGATACAACCCTCCATACCTCTGCAGCCCCTGGGGGTTCACACTCTCATGGTAGCCCACACTTGATCTCCACCAATTTATTACAGATTTTAGCCAAATCTTTTCACTAGCATATATAGTGTCTGTCTCAGGTCGGAAAGATCTTGGGTTCTGCTTCTCCCTGCAGATGCCTTTCTATTTCAGATTTCAAGTCACTTGGTTGTCTTATGACTTCTGTTCTCTGGTGGGCTCAACAAAAGTCACTGATCTGCAGTTTTCTAGTTTTTCTCTTTTTGTGAGAGAGGGAGTGAGGCACTTGCCTGCTCTCTACATCACTGACCTGAAACCAGCAGTCCTGCAGTGTCAATAAATGATGGAACAATCTAGAAAAATTAAGAAACCAGAGCAAAGTTTATGATTTGGAGTTATGGTGATACCTACTGGGGCTGCTGCTGCTGCTAAGTCGCTTCAGTCGTGTCCGACTCTGTGCGACCCCATAGGCGGCAGCCCACGAGGCTCCCCTGTCCCTGGGATTCTCCAGGCAAGAACACTGGAGTGGGTTGCCATTTCCTTCTCCAATGCATGAAAGTGAGAAGTGAAAATGAAGTCGCTCAGTCATGTCCGACTCTTAGCGACCCCATGGACTGTAGCCCACCGGGCTGAAAGAAAGGAATGTTTTAAAACTCAGAATGGCACCAGGCCCCTCACCCGTAAGATGCATTTTGGGGTAATCTTGGCACCAAATGGTTCATCGTGGGCCATAAAAAGATTAACTTGAATCTTGAAGAAGGTCAGATCACCATACAAATAGTTTCATTTACATAGATTAGGGGAACAATATCTGAGTATAACATACTGGTTTGTCAAGTGATACCCACTAGGAGCATTAAATCCTGAAATGGTTGGAAATATTGTCTCAGGAGACAAATGCAGGGGCATCTGAATGGGAAGGGTGTCTCTCTGCATCTTGTGTTCCTCTATGCTCTCTCTCTCTTTTTTTTTTTTTAATTAGAAGTAAGTCACAAACTTGTGTTGGTTTGCCAGGAACTGGTTTTACAAACACCATAGAAGTCTAAGGAAATAGCCAGATGAGTAGCAGGTAGATAAGGGTGGTCCATACAGAGGTCATTAAAGAAAAATGAACTTTCGTGAAGAAAGATTCTTGACTACAGAATGTCTCAGAGCCTTGAATCGGCCCCATGCAGTGACTCCTGAAGAGTCAATAAGTATGCTTGGTTTACCAGAACTGTTTAGTCTGAAATTCCTTTTCCTTTGGAATGTCTCCCAGAATTACTAATCAATCAAACACTCACTTTGAGAATGCCAATGAAAAAACTGTGTGCATGCATAGTGTTTCTCCGGATCCAATCACTCTGAGCCTCGGTCTTGTCATCTGTTAAGTGGGTTTTAAATGCCTTTGGTGATTGATGTAGGAGATAGGGAAGTAAAAAATGGGGAACCTGATGGGTGAAGCAGGTCTGCACATCCCAAGCTTCTGCCCTGATCAGCATGGATGTGAGATGGCAGCCCCACCTCCTTGCTCATAGGAGGTCCTTGGAGAGAAGCGTGGAGGCCAGGTCTTGCTGGTAGATCTGGACATAGAGTCTCTCCTGCATGTTAGTGGGGATGCTGAGCTGCTCAGTTGTGTCTGACTCTGTGACCTCAGGGACTATAGCCCGCCAGGCTCCTCTGTCCATAGGATTCTCCAGGTGAGAATACTGAAATGGGTTGCCATTTCCTTCTCCAGGGGATCTTCCTGGCCTAGGGGTCGAACCTGAATTTCCTGCATTGGCACTGGGCTACCTGCAGGCAAATTACTGTGGTGGGCACAGGGTCTGTGCAAACCATAGATTTTCTGGTTCATGCCCTCTCTTGAGCTCACATCTGGAGGTAGGGGGCAGAACTCAGAGCTGAGGCAATGGACTCTGGGAACTGGGTGCTCAGCTGAGAGCCTTCATGGCTGGCTTCTGACTCTGCCTCTGCTCTTAGGAGGAGGCTGCCCCATTCCTTGTCACCCCAGTGCAGCTGGGCTACCAGCCATATTTAACGGGCAGTGGGTCCCAGATACTACGTCTGCTGGTCGCGTTTGCCTTCCCGAGTACCCTTGGCACCTGCAGCTCGAGTACCATCTGCTCTGGAGCCTGGGCCTTGGCAGCCAAGGATGCATGATGGCAAGAGGGATGCAGATGGCGCTAGGAAGGCGCTCAGGATTCAGAGACCAGAGGCCTGCAGCTGCCGTGCCAGCCGCCCTGGGGAGAGTCATTCATCCACAGCGAGGAAGGAGAGGCTGGGGCAGCTGAGAGTGAAATTGTGCGGTGCACTTGAGCATTCTCTGGCTCATTGACTCCCCTGGAGCCGGCATCACTCCGTTCTGGTAGACAGCGAGCTTCCGGAAGGCCTAGCTTCCCAGAACAGCAAGACTGAGAATCACTCCAGATCCCAGGCTGCCCCCAGCCCATGTTGGCATCCTGCTGCCCTCCTGTCTTTGTGGAAGGAGCGGGATGAGGCGGGCAGAGGGGCTCCAGGAGTGATGCTACAGCTACATGATACAGACTCGATTTCAACAGTTTTCTCCCCGAGTGCCCTTTTCCATTTTCGGGGTGCAGTCCAAGGTCCACCGCACTCAGCTGCCAGCTTTCCAAGCCTCTCCCGTCCCATGGTTTCTCAGCCGCTCCTTGTTCGCAGCTTTGACACCTTTGAAGTGCAGCCCCCTCTCTGGGGAGCCGAATTAAGCGCACCTCCTGGAGGGAGCCACATCAAAGCGCTTGTGGACATATGTTAGAATAACACAGTAATTAATAAATACTCTGGAAGACATGCTTTGAGGCTTTGCAAATATCCCACTTCTTAACGCTGCCTTCTAATTTTAGCATTCATCGTGGTTATCGCCTAAAGCAATTGTCACCGTGGAGTTTTGGTGGAGGTTCTTTTTTATTCTTTCGTTTCCTCTGTATTTATTATCTGGACTTTGTTTTCTTATAGTTGAGGCTTGCCCGCTGCTGGCTGGGACAGCTGCATATCTGGGCTCTATGTGAATGCAGGACCACCTTTTCCTAGGATCTTGTCTGGTGGGTCTTTGTCTGACCTCAGCTAGTTTCTTTACACGTGTTCTTGGTTACACATGCCTAGGAGGCCTATGCTAAGTCACTTCAGTCGTATCCGACTCTGTGCGACCCCATAGATGGTAGCCCAGCAGGCTCCCCCGTCCCTGGGATTCTCCAGGCAAGAACACTGGAGTGGGTTGCCATTTCCTTCTCCAATGCATGAAAGTGAAAAGTGAAAGTGAAGTCGCTCAGTCGTGTCCGACTCTTAGCGACCTCATGGATTGCATACTACCAGGCTCCTCCATCCATGGGATTTTCCAAGCAAGAGTAGTGGAGTGGGGTGCCAAGGAGGCCTATGGAGACCCCCAGAGTGCTCTCTGGGCAGCTCTTCCCCACTCCACGGACCACTGTGGCTGCCACAGACCCACAGCACTGTCTGCTCATCTCATGGGTTCTGGGTTCAGCCTGGGTCTCCCTCCCACGACTGCCTGGATGCTCGGCCACAAAAGCAGACATTTGTCTCACTTGCCTCCCATTCCAGGGACCACAGGCCTCATTCTCTGGTTTCCAGTGTTTTGAAAACCTCTTGTTTTGCCTTTTTCTGTATTGCTTTGGACAGGAGGGTAAATCTGGTCCCCCTGCTCCATCTCAGCATGTCTTGGGTGCAGGTGTACACGGTGTTTCCCGGTCCAGAGTGCCTCCACACGCACCATCTGCACTGAGCCTCACAGCACCTCAACCGTGGGCAGCACCATTTCCCCCAATTTACTGCTGAAAACATTTCAGTGCACAGGATGAAGGTGACTTAGAGCTCAGAGTTCATATATCAGAGCTGGGGGACGTCCCTGGCGGTCCAGTGGCTAAGACTTTGCACTCCCAGGGGAGCTCAGAGGCCCTGGGTTCAATCCTTGGTCAGTGAACTGGATTCCACATGCCACAGCTAAGAGTTTCCATGCTGCAACTAAAGACCCTGCATTCTGAAAGTAAGACCTGGCACAAGCAAATAAATAAATAGTTTTTGGTAGAGTATATATATATGTAAGCCAGAGCAACTGACCTTGGGGATGAAAAAAGAACAGGGACTCATCCTTGGAGGGCAAGCCAGACAGTCAGGAGGGAGAGAGGAAGACCGCAGGAATTCATCGCCGAGTGACACACATCTTCTCCAGTTTTCACATGCCTTCTTGACCAACCTAGATAGCATATTCAAAAGCAGAGACATTACTTTGCCAACAAAGGTTCGTCTAGTCAAGGCTCTGGTGTTTCCTGTGGTCATGTATGGATGTGAGAGTTGGACTGTGAAGAAGGCTGAGCGCCGAAGAATTGATGCTTTTGAACTGTGGTGTTGGAGAAGACTCTTGAGAGTCCCTTGGACTGCAAGGAGATCCAACCAGTCCATTCTGAAGGAGATCAGCCCTGGGATTTCTTTGGAAGGAATGATGCTAAGGCTGAAACTCCAGTCCTGTGGCCACCTCATGTGAAGAGTTGACTCATTGGAGAAGACTCTGAAGCTGGGAGGGATTGGGGGCAAGAGGAGAAGGGGACCAGAGGATGAGATGGCTGGATGGTATCACTGACTCAATGGATGTGAGTCTGAGTGAACTCCGGGAGTTGGTGATGGACAGGGAGGCCTGGCGTGCTGCGATTCATGGGGTTGCAAAGAGTCGGACACGACTGAGCGACTGATCTGATCTGATCTACTCGCCAGGTGTGGGGGCTGGGTCTGTATCTCTCAGAATCTCAGACCAATGTCCCTAAGAGGTCAGAACTGGAAAGACCTGTAGTTCTGTGCTCCCTCCCATGTTGGGACAGGGAGGCCGGGTCAGAGCACTTGGGGCCCGGAGTCCAGTGGGGCCAGGGCATGGCTCTGCTCCAGGCTCACTCCATCCCTACACCATAGCTGGTTTGCATTCTTTTCCTGTGCACCCGTGTACTTATCCTTTATTTTTTGCCCCCAGCATGTGCATTTTTGTGCTATTAATGTACAATTAGACTCAGCTTCAGAGTTCTTCTTTTATCTGCAGGGCATATGTTTATTTTAGATCCCAAAGTGGCAAACAGAGAGAGAATGTTTGAACTGTAGAAACACTTAAGATTTTAGCCACAGGGCGGAGGAATCCATTAGGTATAAAATACGGCAATGTTAAATAAATCATATGAGTTGCTGCCACTTGTTGGCGGCCTCATCTCGGCAACTTGGGCTCAGAGCTGCTGCAGACCTTTGGTTCTTCAGGGTCTGCAGTCCCTGAAGGGGACCCGGGCCCTCTCCGTGACTGGGCTGTGTCACTTATCTTCATGTCCAGCTCCTAGTTCAGCGGAAGCAGTCCCCTGCTTCACGCCTGGTTCCCTCTTCCCAATTCCCCATCTCAGAATGTTCAGTTGGTGTTTTTTTGATCTGTAAACTTCCGGAGCCCAGGAGATAGCTCTGGAGGTCCTCGTAGGGTTCACCTCCCAGGGCTGCTCTCTCCTCCAACACCACAACCCTTGCTCTTCCTTCAAGAGCTGAGCCGAAGCCTTGCCCACTGCCCGCGTCTGCCCGCTGCCCACTGCTGTGACGCTGTGTGACGCACGCCCACGACTCCGCGGCTTCTAGCACCAGGCACCGGTTTCTGGCTCATAGGCCTGTGGGTGTCTGTGCTCTGGAGGGTTTGTTGTGCATCATGCGGGCTTGGTTCCAGGTTTGGCCCACAGGTCCCTTGTTCTAGAGCGGCTGCCAGGGCATATTCTCCTGCAGCCCATGATACAGAGGCACAAGAGGTCAAATCAAACAACGCAAATGCTTCCAAGACCTCCCTGGTACTGGACACCACAAACCCATGTGGCAGAGGGCGGGAGTGGACATGGGGGGCAGAGTCCAGTTTCCAGGCTCCCTGGTGCCTCTCTGAACCTGTACCTGCCTGACCTGGACCACGGCCTTGATTTCGAGAGTTCAGTCTCTTCCTGGGGAAGCAGCACCTGCTTCCTGGATTCCTGGGTGGGGGTGGGGGTGGGGCTACTTCCCAGCTCGTTTTTCTTTTTCTTTTGCTAATAATTCTCCCCTGTGTGTCACAGTGTACTTCTGGGTGACTCTCTCTGGAGATGCAGCCTGAGGTAGGATTGCCGTGGGAAGGAGAGGACAGACATCCTCAGATTCATTAAATATCACCAAATGGCTCTCACGGGGGCCGCACTGAATCACCACCCTCCCCCCACCCATTGGCTGCATGTCCCTCTGTTTTCTTCCCTAACTTGACATCATCAGCTTTACAGATTTTGCTCAATTCGTGGGTGTAAAAGGGTGAGATACTCCTGTTTTAATTGCACTTCCCTGATGAATAGTGAGGTTGAATGTTTAAAAATACATTTATTGGCTGTTCACATTCCCTCTTTTGTGACTTGTCCCCCCCACCCCCCTCCGCCCTTGCTTCTAAACTGCTCGGCTTTATCTCACTGGCTGGTAGGAGTTCACTACAGTGTCTCTTTTCTAATCCCTTGTCAGCCACATGCACTGTACATCTTTTCCCTGTATTTTTCCTTTGTTTATGGAATTTTTGTTGTAGAAGACGTTTGGATTTTAATTGAGTCAAAACGACTCTACATTGAAGGTCACGGGCTTTTTTATCTCTAATTAATTCTTTCCTCAGGTTTATAGAGATGCAATCTAACATTTTCTTTTGAAAGTCGTGTTCTTCACATTAGGGATTTACTCCACCTGGGATTTATTTTTGTGTCTGGTAATGAGTGAGGATCTAATTTTATTATATTATGGAGAACAGTTGTTTCCTGGCTATTCAGTGCAGAGCTAAGGTGTTCCACACGAAGCCAGCCCCTCCCCTGACATTTCTCAAACCCCCACCTGAAAAGAAGCTGGCTTCTGGTCCATTTTCTGTCTCAGGGACACATGGATGCAGCTGCCGTTGCTCCGACTTCTGATGGACACATCGGCCTTCTGAGTCTTGGCTGCTCTAGATCTTTCATGCTTCCGTATCCATTTCTTGATTGGCCAGGAAGGTCCGTGAAATGCCCACTAACAAACTATCTTGGGGGAAAGTCCTGCTGCAAAGGTCCTGAGTCTTTCTGTTCGGGGACACGGTGTGAGCGGTGGTCACTGGTGCTAGGCACTGGACATTCCTCCTCTCCCTTCCAGAAATGGGCATGTGGCACTTTGTGTCCCTCTGGGTGAGGCACCTTGGAGGGGAGTGTGTCCCTGCAGTGTTCCCTTCTCCCCTGGCAGGCACCGGGACCTCAGTACTAGAGGTGAGAGGGTACTGCAGCCCACAGCGGATCGGCAGGGAGGGCGAGCCGTGCATGGGTCGTGTACCAGCGTCAGCAGGTGCAGTTCAGGAGAGCCGGGGTTGAAGGATGTTGCTGGTTTAATTCATGGTGCTCTCTCAAAGTCCACCACTGTGGGGATATCCATACCACAGAAATATAAAAATGCAAGAAATCAGCACCTTTTTTTTTTTTTTTTCCCACCTGAAGAGCAAGGCTCTTTATTTTGCTTGAAAACCTTGTGGTTCTGGGATGTGTTAGTCTTGATGTCAGACTCTTTGTGACCCCATGGACTGTAGCCTGCCAGACTCCTCTGTCCGTGGGATTCTCCAGGCAAGAATACTGGAGTGGGTTGCCATTCCCTTCTCCAGGGGACCTTTCCTACCCAGGGATCAAAGCCAGTCTACTTTGCAGGCAGATTCTTTACCATCTGAGCCACTTTCTGGGGAGCCTGTTGCTAAGCATGGACCAGCACCGCCTGACCACGCTCTTCCTGGATGAAGCCCCTGAGATGCTGGAGTGGTTTTTGCTGCAGTGGGGCTCACCCACCCCCAGAAATGGTGCCTCTCCCTTCCATTCAGGCTTCTGGTGTCTTCTGAAACATTTTATGTGTTTAAAGACAGTCTGCCCCTGACTCCAGTGTCCCCACTGTCCCCACTCTCCTCCATGGACTCACGGTCGAAGCCTCGGGACCTTGTGCAAATGTTAAATCCTTGCGTTTCATGCCTCAGTTTCCTTCCTCTTCCATACAGGCAGCTCATGGCTTCCAAAGCTAGGGAAACAGCAATGTCCTTCTCAAAAGAATCAGCACCGCCACGTGAGTACATGGAGTGCTGATCTGAGGGCGGGGGCCAGGGCAGACCCCTCAGCTCCCCCCACCCTAGCCCAGGATCCTTGCCCTTGTCCTAGTGGGAGTTCCTACCACTCCTTCCATGTCAGCACACCCCTAAAGACGCTCGGTCGGCCAAGAGGTTTCCAAAAGTGAAGTCTGCCCAAGCTTTAGAAGGTTCTGGAACTCTGCCATGGAGGGAGCAGAGTCCCCTAGCCTCAGGCTTTATGCCCTGTGGGGCCACCTCAGGCAGGGACACTTCTCAGCTCTCAGACTTGGGCACGGGTCCCCCTGGGCCCAGAGCAATTTGTGCAAAGCAAATGTTCAGCCTCCAAGGGACGTTTGGAAGAGCCAGACTGCCAGCACCCATGAGAAGCTGAAAAGCCACGATGGACTAAAAAGGCCACGGCGTGGCTCAGGCCCCTTTTGTAGGACGATCATCTCTCTTCCCTCGATGTACAGCGTCTGGACTCGCAGGTCAACGGTGCTCTGTGCATGGGGAAAATACAGAGGCACTCTGCTGTTTCCTCGCAGCTTCTGAGTCTCCGTAAGAAGTGCCAGCAGCTCGTCTAATAAGAAATATAAATGCAAGCAACAAAAGGAGCCAGTAAACAACATTCTTGCTCAGTTTTTAGCTTCTCTAAACCTAGGAAGGGCTTCTGCTTCTCCCCAACTCACACACAGGGTAGAGGAGAAAGGACTGAGTGACAAAGAGATGCGAATCCAAGAGCCGCAAAAGGGGCCATGTAACGCGTGATGGGAGATGAGCCTGCCACTTCATTTACAGGCACAAAAAACTGACTCTTAACACACACAACTTAACATGTCCACAATCAGCGACAGCAAATACTCATTTTTAATGAAATAGCCTCTAACATATTATTACGGCAATTAGCTTGTTTTGGGCCAAATTATATTTGGCCACTTTCTTCTCGACCAAATTGGTTTTGGCCCAATTACATCCTCCTCGTGGTTTCCTGGTCTGTAAAGAAGAGATAATTGGATGTAGCTTCTAAGAATCAGCGAGGGAGATAAAGTCCGCATGCTACCTCCGGGCCTGGCGCACGGCCCGCGCCCGGCCACGCCGCCTCCCTCCACATGGGAAGATGGCTCTGGGCTCGCCTGGGATCCTCAGTCATCACCATGAACAGAGGTCCCCCGGCTCCCCTTCCACGTGGCTCCTGGGGCTGTCTGGGGTCACGCAACCCGGCCATGTCTCAGGCCCCACATTAGGAGGTTGCCCTCCACCCTCTAACCCCAGCCGCCAACGGCCCGATGATGGAACTCCTCCTGAAAAACCAGGTACTCACTGTGCTCTCCAGAGACAGGGGTGTTAACTCTTCATGAAAAATCTAATCTCTGTGAGCCGGGCACAGGGTGGGGGTGAGAAGGCGGGGTGGGGGGTGCCTGGCAGGGGGCCTGCAGGAGAGGCTCTGGGAGCAGTCCGGCAGAGCACCCTCGTGGAGGCCTGTGGGCTCAGTGAGGGGTGTGCATCTGGCCCCCACCCTGGGCCAGGCATGAGCATCTCCCAGCCCTCACCCCGCTGTGTCCTGGAGGCTGGGGGTTCATGGCATGGGCAGGCCTGTCTCCCCTGTGTCCTCACTTGATTGTCCCCATGTGTGTGTCCTGATCTCTTGTAAGGACACCGGTCACATTGGGTTAGGGCCGCCCTCTTGACCTTGTTTGCCTTAAACACCTCTTTGTAGGCCTGTCTCACACAGTCCCATTCTTAGGGGTCAGGGATGCAGCACCACCCCTCCCGCAGGGTCTGTCTGGTGGGCTCGGGCTGGCAGCTGGTGAGGGGAAGCCTGAATGAATCAGCTGAACCTTGGCTGTAGGGCAAGTCCCAGGGTAACGGGCTGATTGTGTCTTGGGAGCCCCAGCCCGGGGCCCAGCCCGGGGCCCAGCCCTCCCAGGCCCGGTCCACGGGTGCTGGTGGCGACCTCTCGGTCCGCCTTCTCCTGGGCAGCTTGTGGGCAGAGCCGGGAGGGCCAAGGCCCGGCCCCTGGAGCAGGTGGTGGCGGGGGCTCCTCTGTGTACTTCCCAGGCCCCTGGATGGCACGTGCTATACACACGCATGTATTTCCCAAGGACGAGCTGTCGCTGAAAGCTCCAGAAGCAAGTGAGAGACCGCAGGGATCCTTGCAGGGGCTGCAGCTGTGAAGCTGCCTCCTCTCTGCAGACCCAGGGACGACCCGTTTTCTGTGGCTCGAAGAGGCTGCTGTAACTGCAGCCCTGGAGCTGTCTTTGTCTAAGGCCTCGATGCAATATGTAATAATGGCCTGACTCTTCTTCTAACTCCCGTTTTAACTCAATGTGGATCTTGGGCTAGAGTGTTAAACCCCAAACTATAAAACTTCTATGAAAAAAACATAGGAGAGTATCTTCAGGATATTGAACTAGATAAAGAGTTCTTAGACTTGACACTAAAAACAAAATCTATAAAAGGAAAATATTGGTAAATTAAAGTTCATCCAAATTTAAAACCTGACTCTGTGAAAGTTCTCCTTGAGAAGATGAAAAGTGAAAATATTGTGTGGGAGATTATTTTTGAAAACAGCATTAACCAACCAACCAACGACTTGTGTCTAGAATATAGAAAAAACTGTCAGAACTCAAAACTAAAAAACAAGCCCCCAACCAATCCACGGACAAAGCAGGAAGAGACATTTCACAGACAGAGATATACAGATGGCAAATGAGCCCATAAAAAGATGCTCGACATAATTAGCCACTGGGGAAATGCAAATTAAAACCACTGTAAGATATCATCACGTACCTATCCAAAGTGGCGAAAATGAAGGAGTGAGGACATTAAATTCTGGAGCAGACGCCCGGATACCGAGTGATCCTACAGCCCCGGGGGTGGTGGAAGGTGGCAGCCGCTCTAGAAAACGGTTCGATTCTTTCCTTCAACATCCGAGCACCACCTAAGCCAGCGATGGATGGCACTTCTGGACATGCGCTGCAGAGACCCAGTGACTTTTGTTCACACAAAGCCTGCACGTGGATGTCGTAGTGGACGTGGGGGCTGAAAGCCCGAGTCTAGCCAGGTGTCCTTTGATGGGTGACATTCAGTCCACTCTGGTCCTTCCACGCCGTGGGTTGAAACTCAACAACATGGACAGAAAACAGATTAGCAGTCTCCAGGGGTTAAGGGGGTGGGGGCAGAAGGAAGGGGTGGTGCATAAAGGACTTCATGAAGGATGCTTCTGGGAAGGTCCTGAGTCCTGTTTCAGTGTGAACGTTCTGGGTATGACATTGTGCTGCCGTGTTGTAAGAGGATCCTGGCACACAGGGCCTCTGTGTGTATTATTTCCTACATGTGAACCTACAACTAGCCCCCAATACAACGCTCATTTAAAAAAAAGAAAAGGGCCAGTCATGGGCCAGCCTCCCTGGAATGGGGAAGATGTGGGATGTGAGGACCAGGAGAGCTCCAGGGGCCCCCTAGAGTCTGTCCAGCACAGGCAGGAGGCCCATGTGGGCAGACAGAGCTGCAGGGTCCCAGTAGGAGGGATCTACAGGAGCCTGGTTGGCATTGGGGAGCCCCTGGTGGACAGTCACAGGCGGGCTCGGCCGGAGAAGACGAAGCTCCGCAGGGTCTGCAGGTGCCCAGGTGAGGACACCTGGGAACCAGCACTGGAACCATGGCTCTGGTTCCTGTTCCTGCAGGGGTCCGGGCTTTCCCCCGCTGCCCGGGTTCTCTGCACCCTCCAAGGAGGTGGGGCAGAGCCCTGCGTGGTGGGAGGAGGGGCAGGGGTAAGGATGCTCCAGTTCCCCGGGGGCACAGCTGGCCTTGCGGGCTTCCGGGTCCCCAGGGCTCTCCTGCTGGACATGGATCTGTGCGTGGCCGTCCTGGTGTCCCCTGCTATCAGGCTCTGGGGCTGCTGTTACAAAGTGCCACACGCCGGGGGCGTAAAGCAGCAGAAATGCGTCCTCTCACAGCGCTGGAGGCCAGGTGTCTGAAGTCAGGGTGTCAGCAGGGCGGGCTCCCTGCAGAGGCTCCAGGGGAGGGTCCTCCTGCCCCTCTGGCTACGGAGGGTCCGTGTGGCTGCGGCCCATCATTCTGGTCTCTGCCCTGTCTCCACGTGACCCCCGCCCATGTCTGTGTGTCTCTCTTCTTCTTCTGAGGACACCAGTCACTGGGTTTGGAGCCCCCCCAGTCCCATCTTGGGATGTTACCTTATTTACATCTGCAATCACTCTGTACCCAAAAAGGTCACAATCTGAGGTTCTAGTGGACGTGGATTGGGGGAGACACTCTTCGACCCACTACATCCCTCCCACCAGCTTTTGGGGTCCCCGAGCCTTGGGGAGTCCCTCCTTCCTGCTGGTAGGAGCCTGGGGTAACTGGCTCATCTCCTCGCACTGGCACCCACCCCCCCGCCCCCCCCCCCGGGAACAGCGCCCATCTGAGCCCAGGGATGCTCGTACATCACGGAGCCGAACCACTTCTAGAGCCGATAAAATGTGAGGGCTGCGGAAAAGTGCACTTAGATGCCGCACAAGCAGTTTTTTTTAATATAAAGGAAAGCCCTCATAAAACCCCATAATTATCCTCTCCCCGCTGGCCTCTGTGCACTTTGGCTGGTGAATGCCTGCAGGGGAGGGATGTGGTCCCGGGAGCAAGCTCTCGGGGGAGTGGGCACACTTGCCTGTGAGCTGGGGGTGCGCCCTCCTTGGGCGGGGTGTGTCTGCACCTGGCCGTGTGTGTGTTTGCAGCCGTCGAGGTGCGTCCGAGAACCATGCTTCACTCACGCACCAGTTCATGCGCTCATTCAATGGCATCCCCTGTGGGGAGGGCCCCTGCGGATGTGGGCTGGAGGAAACGGAGGGAGGCCCTTGTCACAGGGCATGTACCCACCCGAGGGAGTGGGTGCTTTCATGAAGCGCACACCTGAGTTTTCACTTGTGTGCATGTGTGCTGGTGTGTGCATCGGCGTGGAATGATTTTACCAGCGCCTCCTGGGTACCAGGCTGGGTACCAGGCTTCTCACAGAGGTGTGAGCGGGCAGTCCCCTCCCTCCCCACCAGCGTCACAGGCACCGTCTGTGTCCCAGAGGCTCTCTCCTGCTCAAGCTCCTCACTGCCAGACCGCGTAGCTGCAGGGGGCTGGGACAGGGAGAGCCGGGGTAGCCCTTCCTGGGTGATGGGGTAGGGGGCAGGGGGCTCACACCCATCAGTCTTGCTGTGGCTCTCACCTAACCCTCACCACCTCCCTGAGCGGGCAACATTGTGCCCATTGCCCAGATGGGCAAAGCGAGCCTGCCTGGGGTCTCAGAGGCGAGTCCTAAGTGCCTCCGCCAGCCCTGTACCTTGGACCTGTGTCCCGCCTCCCACAACTCCCTACCTGGGCAGGGGAGGCAGGCAGCCATCCTGCTTCAGCTTCACCCCTCAGCCTTGGCCCCTAGCTCCTGGCCTTGAAGTTGTCGGTACTGTTGGGTTTAGGGTGAGGCCTTTGGACACACTTTCTGGGCACAGTGGCCCGTGGTCTTTGTGGTACAAGTGAGGAAGCTGAAGGCAGAGAATGGGAGCCGAGGTAGGCAGAGACCTCCCCAGAAGCCGGCTCTGTCTTTAGCCTCCAGGCTTGGGGGCCTCCCCGTGAGGTCCAGGCTGGGAGCCCAAGGCTGGCTGCCCAGTTTCAGAGGCGCCCATCCACCACCACCCACTGCTCCTGCATGGCGGCCGCAGTCAGCCCTCAGGCGGGGGAGCGGACGCCCACCCCGCATCCCTTGGCGGGGATCTATGCCCTGGGCACTTGGAGCAGACCCGGGCCTCTGCTCCGTCCAGGGGCCTCTCCTGGCTCCTAGCCAGGACAGGTTGTGGACACCGTGCGGCTGCAGGCCCGAGAGAACTTCCATCACTCGGCAGGGGTACGATAAGAGTCTCACTTCTCCCGTGGAGCCTGCAGCAGGGCTCTGGGGGGCTGACAAAGCTCCCCCCTTGTTCCTGGCCAGCCCTGGTGGACTTGGAACAGGAAAGCTGGTCTTCTGGGACATGAAGGGACATTTCATTCGTCTGGCAAAGTGACATATTGATGGGACGCGCTTCAGCGGCCATCAGGGAGATGAAGCCGGGTTGTCGCCTCTGAGCAGGCGGGAGCTGTGCGTTCTGAGATGTTCATGTAATTGCTCGTGTTCTCCTCAGGGTCCCCTCGGCCGCCTGGATCCAGCGCGGCTGTTGACAAATGCTGCACCGCTACTGGTCAGGCTGGTCTCTGGTCCCGCAGCCCTGTAGTGGCCCGGTGGTCCGCGCTCTGCACACCTGCTCAGACAGTGGCTCAGAGCTGTGGGCCATACCCCCAAGGCCCGGGGCTGGGCGGGCGTAGCCCAGTCATGGCTCTGACCGAGGGGCTGGGCTCCCAGCGGGGGTGGACAGGGGCAGCCCTGGGAACGCCAAGGCCCTTGTGAGGACAAGCAGGCTGGTGTCCTGCCCCCCAGCAAGTCCCCGCAAACCCACCCGCTGCCCTCCAGCCCTCCTCCAGGGCCCTGGGTATCTCTCTGCGTGGGGACCCCTGCTGGTCAGCCCTGCCCCGGCCACTGCCCGTGGGACTCCTTCCCCATCTTGCCCTTGGACTGCGGCCCCTCACCTCCCACCCACCGCCCCTGCTCTCAGGCCTGTCCTTCTGCCTTGAGGGTCTGAATGTGGAGGTCCCAACTCTCACAGGACCCCCGGGGGACCCCAGGGACACAAAAGGGCTTCAGAGTGCCAGGCGCTCCTGATGGAGCCCATCAGAGGCCCCCTGAGAAGGAGATTTGACAAGTACTGTACCTGCCCCCAACAGAGTGATTTGCAGACCAGGGACTGGCGGGGCTGCCCTGCCTCCTGTCTGCGGAGGGGTCTGTGCAGAGTGAGGCCAGCGCACAGTCGGAGACGAGCAGAGTACAGGAGCAGGGCCCGGGTGCCGAGGAGGTGCCCACGGCAGACGCTGTGGTGCCCCTGGCCAGCGCCCGTCACACAGGCGGACTGTGAGGCCCACCTGATGCAGACCAGGTGGGAAAGCCTGCCAGGACCGGGGAGGGAAGGGCTGCGGAGTGGGCTGAGCGGCTCTGCAATGACGGGGCGGCCACGCATCTCCACGGATCCTACAGGCGGGTAGAGGTCGTGGCAGGAGCAGGCCGGGCCTGGGGTTGACCTCTGAGGCGGCTGTGACAGCCGACCCTGCTCAGGCGCAGCCCGCACACCAGTGGGCCCATTCCTCCCAGCTCGGTAGGGGCCAGAATGCTCAGTAAATACGTGAACTGAGAAAGTTACCTTCCTCCTGTTTCCTTAACACAAGCTCCTGGAAGAAAGTCTGGAAAATCCAGGGAAGGGCCCTGGTGAGCGTGAGGTCTCACGACCCGGCTCCAGCACGTGCCCCGGGGGTTTGCACGTGGCAGCTGTGGTCACACGTGTCACAGGGTGCCTTCTTCAGGCTTCTTTTATTTATGAGCTTGTTTGTTTTTTATTTGTCGTAAAACACACATAACGCCAAAGTTACCACCTGAACGCTTCTAAGTGCACAGGTCCACGGCACTGAGCACCCCTGCGTTGCCGTGCAGCCGTCCCGCCCCGCCAACCTCCGCCCGTCTCTAGAGCTTTTCCATCTTCCCAGACTGAAGCTCTGCCTCCATAAGCACTGGCTTCCCACCCGCTCCCCGTCCTGCGTCTTGTCTCTATGAGCTTGTGGACTCTGGGCTCCTTGCGTAAGTGGAGCCGTGCAGTGTTTGTCCTGTGGCAACCGGCTTATCTCACCAGCCTAGTGTCCTTGAGGTCCATCCAAGTTGTGGCAGGGGACAGAGTCCCTCCTGTCGTGCCTGTCATGTGGCTGGACCGCGCTGGGACCCCACCCACCCGCTCGCTGATGGACACAGGCAGCGGCTCCACCTTTGGGCATCCGTGAGTCGTGCTGCTCTGAGCACGCTTGCACACAGCACACTCCTGTGCTTGGCCGCCCGCCCCATCCGCTCCCCTTGAGCCTGGTCCGAAGTCACCAGAGCCTGGCGGTGGCGCTGGGTCGATTCTCCCACGTTGTACGCGGTTGGGTTGGTGAGTTGCTCCCTGCGTTCCTGATTATGAGCAATTTGATGGGCAAATTTGTTCAAAAGCTTTGTTTGCATTTCAGACCATCTCCTCTGACAGAGTTGGCGGCGTAGAATTACTGGGTCAGCCCTTCTGATCAGGATGATGTCCGCGTGAACTGTCAAGTTGCTTCTGGGAAGAGGAGCGGACGGTCTGCACTCCCCCAGGGCCCAGCGGAATAATTAATCCACACTGCACTCGATAGGCAGAAGGGCATCTTGGTGCTGTTTCTATTTTCATTTCTTTCATGACTCGGGAGGATAACTGATTTATCTCCATGTGTGTGTCTGGCATTTGTGAGTCCTATTTTCTGGAGTGTCTTTTCATGCATTTTGCTCATTTTTCAGCATGGGACTTCGTATTTTTCTTATCGATTTCTAGGAGCTCTTTATATAATTACAAGTCAGCACTGCTGTAATTGCTACAAACGTTTCCTGTCCTTCATTCACCACGTAGTTTTTGGTTATGATTTTGACATATAGAAATGTAATTTCTGGTATCAGATCATGGGCTTTGTGGTCCTTCTTTGCCTGTAGGAAGCCCTTACAAGGGTGGAGGGAGCATATCTCATTCAAGTTTCTTTCTGGTTGATTCAGAGGCATCATCAAAATTCAGAGTGAACCTGGGCCAGGGAAAACACTCGGCCTTAATCCCCTCCTGGCTCCCAGTGGCCTGGCGTGGACAGGGTCCCTGTGTGATGTTCAGGGCTTTTCTGCAATTCTCTGTCCCACGGTCCCCTAACTCAGAAAACCTCCTGAACATCAGGCCTTTTTTCTCCCACGAGGACCGCTCGAATCCCCAGACACAGCTCCTGCCCGCCCCACCCTGGGCTAGGGCCAGACCTCTCACACTGCTACCCTTGAACTTCCTCAAGATCACCGCTTCTTAATGACTGACCTTTGCCAAGGCAGGGTCATGTGCCCATCCCTGGGTCTAGCACACAGTAGGTGCTTATAAGAAGCGGGGCCACACTGTGCCTTATGAGGGCTGTAAGCCCTCTTCACAGCCTGTCGTAACCGGGGCTTGTAAAAAAGCCTCATTTACTGTTGTTTTTGAGTCACAATTCTGAGAGTTCCCAGCAGATACACACCTGAATGGAATGTTGAACCTCGTCCTCTGGGCCCAGCTGATGAAGAAGGAGGGGAGACACTCAAAACTGCTTCCTTTCCGGTGTCCTAATACCCCCTGGAGTTGGTGATGGACAGGGAAGCCTGGCGTGCTGCAGTCCATAGGGTCACCAAGAGTCAGACATGACTGAGCGACTGAACTGAACTCAACACCTCCTGGATCACTGTCCTCCCAGGCGCGGAGTCCAGCTCCTGGACAGTGAGCAAGGTCTTCCTTTGTCAATCTCAACCCCCTCCCCAGATGTCTTTCCAAGTGTGAAAGAAAGTATTAGTTGCTCAGTCGTGTCTGACCCTTTGCAAGCACATGGACTGTTGCCTGCCAGGCTCCCCTGTCCATGGGATTCTCCAAGCAAGAATGCTGGAGAGGGTTGCCATTTCCTTCTCCAGGGGGTCTTTCCCAACCCAGGGATCAAACCTGTGTCTCTCACATTGCAGGTGGATTCTTCACCGTCTTGTCTGAGCCACCAGTGAAGCCCTGTCTTTCCAAGGCTGATTCTAAATGCATTGCCCCACCTCTGTTATTCAGTCGCTCAGACATGTCCAACTCTTTGCGACCCCACGGACTGCAGCACACCAGACTTCCCTGTCCTTTACCATCTCCGGGAGCTTGCTCAAACTCACATCCATTGAGTCGGTGATGCTATCCAACCACCTCATCCTCTGTCGTCCCCTTCTCCTCCTGCCTTCAATCTTTCCCAGCTTCAGGGTCTTTTCTAATGAGTCAGCTCTTTACATCAGGGGGCCAAAGTATTGGAGCTTCAGCATCAGTCCTTCCAATGAATATTTAGCATTGATTTCCTTTAGGATGAACTGGTTGGATCTCCTTGCAGTCCAAGGGGCTCTCAAGAGTCTTCTCCAACACCACAGTTCAAAAACATTAATTCTTCAGTGCTCAGCTTTCTTTATGGTCCAACTTTTACATCCATACATGACTACTGGAAAAACCCTAGCCTTGACTATACGGACCTTTGTTGGCAAAGTAATGTCTCTGCTTTTTAGTATGCTGTCTAGGTTGGTCATAGCTTTTCTTCCAAGAAGCAAGCATCTTTTAATTTCATGGTGGTAGTCACCATCTGCAGTGATTTTGGAGCCCAAGAAAATAAAGCCTCTCACTGTCTCCATCACCCTACCCTTAGCTGCCGCCAAACATGCACCCCCATTCCTCTCCATCCAGGCTGATTATTAAATATGATTCATCTGTCCAACACCCAGCCCTCCCCAAGACCTTGGGACCCAGAGCGCCTTTCAGGGGTCCAGCCGGTGCCCTTTTGGATGTCCCCCAAGCCTCGGGCTGGGCCTGAGCATAGCGGGGGCTTCCTGGCTGCTCCCCCTGGACACCTCCTCCCAGCTCCCAGCTAACCAGATGCTCTGGCTGTTTCTGGGGTCTCTGCTGTGATCGCTCTGGCCACCCCAGAGTCAGCGCCATCCTTGGCTCCACTGGCCTTTCTGTTCCAAGTCCAGTCTCCACCTACCTGGTTTCTTTCTGTGTCTCTTCAGCTCGTGTGGGCAAGAGGCCACTGGTCACTCACAGATTGGTGACCCCAGGTCAGAGATCTGCCTGTAGCAGTTAGCACCAGGTCCTACGTAGGCCACCTTCTCAGGTTCTCGGGGGCAGCTAGGGCAGGGGTGTGGCCGGATTCCCCAGGCAGGAGCAGGTGGGGAGACCATGGGGCTTTGAGCTCACCCTCCACCCTCTGGGCCCACCCGCTTGCCTGCTGCTCTGTCTTAGCGGCAAACCTGTGGCCTCCTGGCCTTTGGTCTTCTCTTCCCCTAGAGCAGTTGGGGAGACCATGGGGCTTTGAGCTCACCCTCCACCCTCCGTGTGCACCCGCTTGCCCACTGCTCTGTCTTAGCGGCACACCCATGGCCTCCTGGCCTTTGGTCTTATCTTCCCCTTGGTTTCTGAGTGACCGTCAGTCTTCATGACCAGCGTGGGGGCTGCCTCTTCAGGGGGCTGTCCTCACCTGGAGTCCCCTGTCGTGGGAAGCTCCTGCTTCCTCCAGGCCCTCAGCTCACAGCCACCAAAGCTTCAGGCTGCCTGCCTCCACTGGGCTTGCAGGGGACTCAGGCACTGTGGCAGCAGCTGCCTGAGGCTAAAAGGAGGGAAGAAAAGGCCAGTGGGGAAGAGACAGGATGTTCATCCCTGCCTGCAAGCTTGGAGACGTCCAGACGGCTGCTTGATGTCCCTCGGTCTGTCCTCTAAGGCTTAGACCACAGCCTCTATGAGATTACATGTGGGATGGCAGGGGGGATTTTCATATTTCTTGTCCCCCAGTTTCTTGTTCCCGGCAAGGGGGAGTTCCTTCCAGACGGGAACTGCTTCCTCCTGGAGGTGAGGGGCAGAGTCTGGGCCGCAGCTTCCTGTTCTGTGTGTTCTTGGACCTCGGCTCCAGACCCAAGGGTCACCTAGTACACTTCACCCTCGATCTCCGCTCCACAAATGCTGGTGGGGCACATTAGTCCTCATAACGAGCAGGAAATCTTCACTTGCCAAACATAATTTAGACAGAAATATAAAGTGGAGGTGAGCTAGTGAGTTTTGTATCACCGTGTTTACCTGACTCTTGACTAAAATCTGAGAGTTACAAGGTCTCCGTGTGTGCCTGCCTGTCTGTGTGTGTGTGTGTATATATATATATATATAGATTCATGAAATCTCATAAGAGAGCTCTGTTTCTGTTGACTTAGGGATAAGTAAGCATTTACATATAAATTAAATATTTCTGTAAGTCCCAGAAACATAAAAACTAACCTAGATGCTTTCCAAGTTTGTGATCTGGATAACCTTTGATTAATATAATTAGTTTAATATTGCTGGCTTAATAAAAGGTAGTATGTCTCCTGAATTATTACCATGAGCACACAGTTTTGTTCTATTTGGGTTTACTAGTTAGAGTAAGGGAATGTTAGGTACCTCAGATAGTAAAGAATCTACCTGCGATACGGGAGGCTTGGGTTCAATCCCTGGGTTGGGAAGATTCTCCGGAGGAGGGTATGGCAACCCACTCCAATGTTCTTGCCTGGAGAATCCCCATGGACAGAGGAGCCTGGTGGGCTACAGTCCCTAGGGTTGCAAAGAGGCGGACATGACTGAATGACTAAGCACAGCACAGGACCAGATATTTTAAATTATATACATTATAAATTCAGCTGAAGAACAAATGTATAAGTAAAGATGTCATAAAAATGAATTGCATGATGTACATTACTTCCTATGTATCAAGCATAGCAGTTAAAGGAAAAATAAAACATTCACTTTGTAAATTTTTGCTGTCTGATGCTTGTCTAAATGCATATGCTGTAAAAACAGTTAACAGGGGAAAAACTTAAGATGATGGTGAGCTATGTTTAATAACATGCTACGTCTGCCTGAAATAATGTCCCGATCATTCTACAGTGAGATGAACTACAGAAATATTCATTGCTGAGTAAAAATTTATGGCATTATCATTATGGGTTCTTATATGGTATTGAGAGACTAAATGTATCTGAATCTGTTAATAAACAAGCTCTTTTTGCCACTTTGAAAAAATTGTACTTTAATGAAGCACATGCCTATAAAGATTGTGAGATGATGTAGGATAAAATTTGCTTCTGCTACAGAATGCTGGTATGTGACAGGCAATTCACAACTGTTTGCCTCTTAGTTTTCTCTTTAATAGAAAGGTGACATGGTTAAAAAAGTATCCTCAATATATGTAAACAAAGCTACCAAAAATAGTGAGGGGGCACACCTTTGTATTCTAAGTATACAAAGAAAAATAGAATGTGCTTTGCTAATGAAAAAATGAGAGTAATTTTCTTGTAAAGTAAGATGACTGGCTGTTTCAAAATAAGAAATCATAAAAACATAGGCCAAAACCTGAATGGATATAGAAAGCTGTGTTAAGAGAAAATTTTTCAAAAAAGAATTTTATGTGTGTTCAAGCTGTGTTTGAATGAATTTGTTTATAAGGTTTTAAAAATAAACTCAATAGTCTACTGACTATAAAACTAGAGTTTGGTTTTCTTTGTTGTAACAACAATCTTATTTTGGATTACTGGTCTACCCTTCATAAGAGATTGTAAATGGTTTTTCTTTACATTTTGAGTAATTTCCATACTAAATAGATTCTAAGTCTTGTCAGAATCATTTCTGGTGTTTTGTTTTAACCTTGCTATGTCTTTGATTACTTAAGAGAAGCTACATATAATTTCATAGTTATCACAGGTCCTACTTAATTGTGTCCAAAACGTTTGGCCTTTTTGACAACTTTCCCAAATCAAATCCTAAGTGGAAATTTGACCTCAAACTGTCCTTGAGATTTTTCAACTGGTTTCCAAAATCTTGAAGGATCTGTTTGTCAACTTGTAAAGAAAGGAATTCATAAAAATAATTTGGTTTACTTATTATGTTGAATTGCATGAAAAAATTATCAAATAAGAAGACATGATTAACCTTCCCTAGGTTATGTTTGATGGGAAAATGTTATTAGCCTAGATCTTTCAGCAGTGACTGAAGTCCATAGAAAGGCCTCAACACTCTCGTTCTCTACCGTATTTCCAGTGTAATGGTATCAGTCATCATCCCAGCTGTCGTTTCAAACGTTGCATGCCACAGAAACAACCAAAGTTTCTCGTCAAATGAACTCTCCTTCGTTTAACAACCATTTTAGGTCTCCTGTCCTCCACAAATAGTTTTTGTTTTACTCTATATTCTCTGATAGCATTTGGAGTCAGAGTGCTCCATCTTCATAAAAAAGAACTGCCTCGGAGATCCAAGGAAAGAACCATGGCAGGTGTTCTGGTAGATAAGCTTTTGATATTATTACTTAAATAACTTTGAGATCAGCCCACTGGACTGAGTCTGGAGTTCCAGAAGTCTAGTGGAGAAGAAGATGGGCTTATAAAACTGCTAAGCCAAGAGCAAGCAGAATAAGAATTAATTACATGGGAGAAGGCAATGGCACCCCACTCCAATACTCTTGCCAGGAAAATCCCATGGACGGAGGAGCCTGGAAGGCTGTAGTCCATGGGGTTGCTGAGGGTCAGACACGACTGAGCGACTTCCCTTTCACTTTTCACTGTCATGCACTGGAGAAGGAAATGGCAACCCACTCCAGTGTTCTTGCCTGGAGAATCCCAGGGATGGGGGAGCCTGGTGGGCTGCCGTCTATGGGGTCGCACAGAGTCGGACACGACTGAAATGACTTAGCAGCAGCAGCAAGTGACCTGATAAAGGGTGGTTACAGTTCTTTGAGGGACACTGCTGGTTCTATCAGAGAAGGCAATGACACCCAATTCCAATACTCTTGCCTGGAAAATCCCATGGATGGAGGAGCCTGGTAGGCTGCAGTCCATGAGGTTGCTAAGAGTCAGACACGACTGAGTAACTTTACTTTGACTTTTCACTTTCATTCATTGGAGAAGGAAATGGCAACCCACTCCAGTATTCTTGCCTGGAGAATCCCAGGGACGGGGGAGCCTGGTGGGCTGCTCTCTGTGGGGTCGCACAGAATCGGACATGACTGAAGCGACTTAGCAGCAGCAGCAGCAGCTGGTTCTATGATGTTCTATTTTCTGGATATAAGAAATGAAACTTCTGTCCCGTATTTCTTATCTATACTTGTATCAATGAATAGATTATATTTTTGTAGACAGAGATAAAACATTTATCTTGTCTCCCTGCCTGACTCCTCCAGAATTCAAAGCTACTATTCAGTATATTTATTTTCATAGTCTTATAATTGTTTGTGAAAGTTCGGTAAGAATCTATCCTCCTTGAGATAGGACATAAGTAAAAATATTGGTTATATAACAAAGGCTTTGACTGGAAAGTAGTATCTGAAAACGATAGCCAAACAATTTTAAAGACCTAAAAGCTGACTTCATGGACCAATGGTTACAAAGCCCTCTTGGGTACCTGGAGTACACAGCTCCCAGGCTTGCAGATGAATAGCGAGGTCACTTCCTGGCAGACCCAGAAAACTGAAGATATTTTGGAGACCTTGAGAAGAGAAGAATTCACCCGAAGCTTTAGGCATCACAGGCAAAATCTAGTGATGGGTTCTCAGCTTGGCTTCCTAGACCTGAGAGACTTAAAAGTTCAATCTGAGATTCCTAATGTAAAGTTCTAGCAAAGCGCGCCAAAAAGGCTTTAGTGATCTGTTACCATTCTTGTACCATGGGCTTCCCCGATGGCTCAGACAGTATAGAATCTGCTTATAGTGCAGGAGACCCCGGGTTCGATCCCTGGGTTGGGAAGATCCCCTGGAGAAGGAAATGGCTGCCCACTCCAGTATTCTTGCCTGGAGAAGCCCATTGACAAAGGACCCTGGTGGGCTACAGTCCCTGGGGTCTCAGAGAGTCAGACAGGACTGAGCGACTCACACTACTTCTGTATCATCCTTCTAGTACCTTTGTAAATAATCTGGCCAAATCTAATGAAACTAGAATAATTTTGTAAACAAAAATGACATGACTCTGACTTGTGTTGTTCAGTTGCCCAGTCATGTCTGACTCCTTACGACCCCATGGACTGCAGCACGCCAGGCCTCCTTGTCCCTCACCATCTCCCAAAGTTTGCCCAAGTTCACGTTCACTGTGTTGGTGATGCCATCCAGCCATCTCATTCTCTGAGGCCCTCCTCTCCTTGTGCCCTCAATCCTTCTGACAAGTATTCGGGGTTGATTATCTTTGATCAAAAAGGCGGGTGACAGTAGAGATAAATTTTATGTTTCAGTAGAAAATGAATATTTGCACTGTGGGTTATTAGATTCTAATCCTACTCATTGCCTTTGAGCTACTTTCACCTTTTTGTAAACTGGATCCTGCCATCTTGCATATTTTCTCAGAAAATGACATTTCGTTTCCATTTTTTCTCCCATCCTCCCAAGTTGACATCACTGAGGACAAAAATTGCCCTTTTCTGGAAGCCCTGCATGCTGAAGCCAGGCGATTTGTTATAACATCTGAGGATTTATCACCGCACTGGACGGGCCACTCAGGAAGCTCGTGAGAACGTGGTGTCTCAAGCTAGGCAAGTAACTGATGTTATCTGCCACCCTCACGCCACTGCTAAGACGCTCTGAATCCCGCATCTGGAAACTGCGGGGCTGTTCTCTGGACTCAGGAAACAGTCCGTTCCAACCATTCATCTGCATTTTTCTCTTTTCATAGAAACTCCTCGTCTGAAGCCTGACTGCTCTCATCATCCAGCAAGCGTCCTCCACTACCAAGTGCTGACAGGGGTTCAACTGCCGCTCCACAAACAAAGGTGTTCCAATGAGAACTGGGCGTGCGTGGTACAGAACAAAGAAGGGGTCTGTTCCATCCTTGAACAAGTAGGGGGGCTCACAGAGACTCCCTCCTTGACCAGACTCTGGTCCATCTCCACAGAGCCCTTCTTTCACTAGGCAAGCGCTTTGCATGTCCTCAAGAGCCCAGGCGTAGGAAGAATTCTACAACAATCCTACAAACACGCTGGATTATCTAGCATCCCCTCCCTTGACATCTGGTCAAATCCCTGATCAGCTGTGATCAGGTCTGATCGGTCTCACACCAGGTCCGATCGCCTGGCCTGCCTTTAGCAAGAGGCCTGTTAGGTCTGTTTGAACAGAGACCACCTCCCATCATCCCTAAAGTTTCCTCTTAGTGAGTTTCCATCCACACCCCCACTTGCTCCTTGCCTTGCTTCTGCTGCATTCAGAGTTGAGTCTGATTCTGTACTGAAGTTTACTACAGAGAAAAACAAAAAATCTGTTTTTAACTCTTTGCCTTCCATCCAACTCTGATACAGGTGTTGGGAAGGGCTGGCCCTGAGCCTGATGTGCGGAAGGGACCGGCTCCAGGCAGGAAGCTCCAGGTGGGCACCAGAAAACCCAATACCTTGGCAGGCCGTCTGGTCCAGGGGTCCCATCACCCCATGGGGAAGACTTCTGGGCAGGATTTCATGGTGCTGTTCCCAGCCCTGGGCCATGGAGGGAGGGTCTCGGGTACAAGCTGGACCCTGGGGTGTTTGTTTCGTCATCTGCATGTGGGATGGGCAGGGCTTGTCTGAAGGCACATGGGGACAGGGACAGCCTGAGCGGGACTAGAAGCGGGAGACCACCCTCTGCCCGGCTGCAGCCGTGGCCCTCCTCCTGCGGGCTGGCTCCCCACTGCCCTCGGATGCTGAGGCTGTAGCTCCTCTGTCCTCAGGAAGCTGGCTCTGGGGCTCAGGGTGGGGGAGCAGCCTGGGACCTTTCCAGGCAGGAGTTTAGGCCAATATGCTTTCCTCGTAGCATCCCTTACTCTGGGCGGTTTTCTTGTTTACCTGTGGGGTGCAGGTGTCGACTGCCTGTCCCGCTCCCTGGAGAGTGCACCCCTGTGGTCACGGATCTCCAGCATCTTGCCTGCCCTGTGGACTTTCTGTTTCCAGGACAGGGCCTGATGTGTGTGGACAAGCAGTGATTAGATCTTTCCCTGAGGGCAGACCATGCAACTCTGTGATCCTCGGCAGGAGGTGGAGGGCATGCCTTCGTGGGGCCTCTGGGCACTGTGACTGGAGAGCTCGGGGCCGTGGGAGGGATGTTGCATCTGCTTTTGAGACAAATACAGTGTGCAGGAATGCTGTTTGTGTCCAGTCACATACTAATCACAAGTAATTCTCATCTTTCAGAATGGGGCCTGGAGGACCGCCTCCTAATGAGTTTGTTCTCCTGGGTTGTGTGACTTTCATGTTTCTACAGAATAACAAGGATTTGAAAGTTATACAATTTGCACTGGGTATCAACTCAGTCTGGCTTTGGAAAATGTCTCAATTAATTCTTGATAAATGCTCACCACCTGATACAAACAGCCAACTCATTGGTAAAGACCCCGATGCTAGGAAGGATTGAGGGCAGGAGGAGAAGGGGCCAACAGAGGATGAGATGATTGGATGGCATCACTGAATCATGGATGTGAACTTGGGCGAACTCCTGGAGATGGTAAGGGACAGGGAGGCCTGGCGTGCTGCCGTCCATGGGGTTGCAGAGTCGGACATGACTTAGCAACTGAACAACAAAATGTTCCCAAAGAACTGAAGAGGCGGCTAGCGGGTCAGGGGGGAGCATGTGAATTTCTGGTCTCCTTGTGCTTGTATTGAGGCATTTCTTTACCTACTCCTTCACCAGTGACTCTGCAAGTGTCAAGGTATGTAAGTGTACCATGGATGGGTACACAGGTTGTATACTGCCCAACTCAAGAAGTGCCAACTTAAGTGTTCACATAGGACACTGCGTGAATCACACTCCTTGGAGTTGAGCAGTAGAGGACTTGCACAACTGAGCACAGGGGTCCTTGTGCCTCCGGGGCCTGTCAGTCATTAGCCATTGCTAGACACTGGCCGCGCTGTCTGCTCTTTCCAAGGAACAGTCTAGGGTAGAGGCATGTGACGCAAGCCTTGCTCTAAGACTCTGGCTGGCATTGCTAGAAGATATCACCGACCACAATCCACAGTGCAACCCTTTGTGGGCCAGACAGAAGGACCTACGTGCCTTGCTGGGGCCACGTGAGATTCTCAGGCTGGCCTGGCCCCGCAGCTTGTCCTGGGTAGCTCAGCAGGTAAATGCTGAGCCCACGGACACCCTGGGGCTGCTCTTCCTTTTCCAGGCATTGCTGATAAATGTGGCTCCGGAGAAAGCCCAGGCAGGGGAGCCAGGATGAGAGATGTCACTTACCAGCCAAGTTTTCATGGGCTTATTTGAGTCTGCAGGCCTGGGAACAGGGACTGATGGATCCTTACAGACTCCTGCTGTGTTCATTTCCCACCAAAATGAGGTTCACATCCAGGGCTAAGCGATGCAAATAACTCTGTCTGTCTCCCTCTCTTTTTTGGTTCAGAGCAGAGAAAAGAGTTTATAGCCATGGGTCTGTTTTCACACTGATGGACGCGAATGAGGCATGCAGGCTGTGTCCACCCCCTGGAGCATGTGCACACACACCTGGACACGTAAGTGTGACACACACACGCACCATGGATATTCCCTCATACACGTGGGCATGAACTTCGTCATGCTGCCGGCGGCTTACATGTTGCATATCCCTGTGGCCAGGCTTCACATGCACTGGATAGGTGCACACACAAGCCCATGACCAGACAAGTGTGCTCACAGACGTCTGTTCACACTGGCCTCAGGCCACACGTGTCCTCCTGCAAAGAGAAACATATGGCCTGTGCGTGCACAAGCATGCGCTCATACCACCCTGCTCTCCAGCGGTCAAAGGCTCCCAGTGGTCGAAAGCCAGACACTAAAAGCATTCATAGAAGAACGCTGTCAGAAGTTCAGCAGCAACATTGATTTCTGTGGTTGTCAGAGTTGAGGAAATAAACCCCAAGAGGCATTTAACATGGGGTCAGCTCACAAAGGGCCAGTCCTGGTGAGGAGCAGAAACTGGTATTGCTTTTCAGTCTTCCTTAAAGTGGAGACAGCCAGGATGAAGGCAGTCTCAGAGCCTCCTAGCTCATCAGCTGGTTCCCTTTCAGGAACAGATGTTGCTCTGTTTCCAGGAAGCCCAACCAGAGCCAGTGAGGACCCTTGAGAGCACCCTGGCACAGGTGGTCCCTGCTCAGCCAGGTCAGGGGCCACAGAACCCACCATGGATGGCGGGGAAGCCTCCTTCCTACCCATACCCTCTGAAGTCTGCGTTCATCCTGAGTTCATGGTTTGCAACCTCTGGCCCTGATCGCCAACTGTGTCCCAGAATCCCTGTGCTGAAGACCTGACTCCAGGACCTCAGGATGGGGCTGTGTTTGGAGAACAGACCTTCCAAGGAGTGATTAAGGCTGAATGGGGTCATGAGGAAACGGCCACACTGGCCCAGTCTGACAGGCATCCTTATTGTAAGAGGAGATCAGGACCCAGACATGGACAGCGAGATGACTACTCAAGGTCACTGGGAGAAGATGGCATCTGCGTGCTAGGGAGGGAAGCCTCAGGGGTAACCAGCCCTGCTGATGCCATGACCCAGAACCGGGAGACGATACACACCTGTTGTTGAATTCCCCATCTGGGGGCTGTGTTATGCAGGCCCTGAGAAACTCTGACACCAGCAGCCGTCAACCCCAAGCTGACCTCCCACCACTGGCCCTTTACGGAGCCCAATGCCAGTCGTGGCTGACTGCCTGCCACCAGCCACACGTGGCCATGCCGTTGAATCTTTTAAAGAGACTTAAAGAAAGAAATCCTGTCCCTTTGCCCATGTAGTTTCCATTTTCGGGGCTCTTCACTCCTGTATCTGATTGATGTTCCCGTCTGGCATCTTTTTTCCTTCTGCCTTGAGGGCTCCCTTTAGCATTTCTCATACGGCGAGGCAGCAGGTGGTGACATTTTTGCTTTTTATGTCTGAAAAGGTCTGTTGTGCCTTTGTTTCTGAATGCTATTTTTGTTGGGTAGAGAATTTTCAGTTGATGGGTTTTTTATTTCAGTACCTTGAAGATGTAGTTCCGTGAGACTCTTATGCATCATTTCCAGTGAGAAATCTCCTACCATCCTTATCTTGGCTCCTTTATATAAAACATGCCTTTTTCTTTCCCCACATTTTCTCTCTAACACTAGTTTTGAGTAATCTGGTTCCGATGAGTCATGGTGAGTGTTTCTTCTCGTGTATGTGTGTTTTGTGTGCGCGTGTTTGTGTGTTTTTAACTTCTTGGATCTGTAGGTTTGTAGTTTCCATCACATTTGGGAAACTTGCAGCCTTTACTCTTTTGAATATGATTCCTGTTCTCCCTCCGTCTAGTCTGTCTCTCTCCCCTCTTCAGCACTGTGGACACATCCATCAGGCTGCTGGGAGGCCCTGGCTTGCTGCTGCTCTGCAAATTCTTGGACTCTGTGTCTTTCATTCTGGATAGCTTCTATTGCTTTGCCATCAAGGTCACTAACCTTTTCTACCCGATCCATCTTTAATCTGATCAATGTATTGTTCATCTTGGACATTGTGGTTTCAACTTGAGTTCGATTTGGGTTGCAACCTTGCACTGCCTGTAGTCCACCCCAAAGAGCTGCCCTGTCTTCAGCCAAGGGTCACATTTACAGTTGGCAGGAGGGGGGACCCCGGGGACAGGCAACCCCTCTGCCTATGTGTTCAGATGGAGCATTATCAGAGGCAACAGCAGGACTGGGGAGCTGCTGCAGGTTCCCAGGTGGAAGACTCAGCAGCAGAGGTGGTGAAACAAGCTTGATTTTCTATTTTAAAGTAGAGCTGGAAGGACTTTCAGACAGAGGGCAAGGGGGGCCGGGAGAAAGAAAGGCATTAACAGTGTCTGAGGACTGGAAATTAAATGATGGGTGGATATCAGCTTCTCATTCAGGCAGAGGGCCTCCTCGGGGCAAGGTGTTCTCATCTGCTCCCTGACTCCACTGGACTGGCTTCCCTGGCTTCTTAATAAAGGAAGACTCCTGGATTCACTGGGTGATCAGAGTTGGAGATGGATATGCAGACCCAAAGGTCAAGAGAAGAAGGATGTCTCCAGAAAGATTGAATTTTCTTCCTCAAGCTTTCAAAGAGATGACCAGACAGGGTGAGCTGCCAGGGTCTGAGAAGCAGGAGAGGGCTGTGGGCTCTCGGCGTCTGTCTGGCTTCTTCCTGGCCATCTGTCCTCCTTCTTCCCCCACCAACACAAGGGAAACTGGGATCCCTCCACCAGCCCTAGATTCCGGCTGGACACAGGAGGCCCCTCCATCTCTGGTTCTGTCCTCGAGACAGTGGTGAGTGCCCACTGGGGCCAGCCCTGGTCTGTCTGAAGGCTTAACTTCTACTCTGAGTCCCAGCCTGGACAACCTCCATTGCCACCAATGTTTACTGAGCACCTACTGTGATCTAGGGGCTCTTCAGTGATCCAGACAGACAGGAAGCCACCCTCAGGGGCCAAGGCTCAGAGTTGTTAGGTGGGCAGACACACAGATGTAGCTTCAGGGAGGGAACGAACCTGTAGCTGGACAGTGGCAGAGCGGGAACTGTCCCAGCCAGAAGGGTCTCTGGGACCCTGGACCTGCGGCCTGAATGGTGAGGAGTCGCCTGGGGGGACTGCTAGCAGCGCATCTTGTTGTCCAGGCCCTTGGTCAGTGGCAAATTCTGTCCCCAGGTCTGTAACCAGATGCTGGGCCCAATGAATGAGTGAGTGAATGAATGAGTGAACGAAGGCCTTGAATTAACTCCCTGGCTCTAAAAAGGAGAGAGTTACTACCCCATGTTCTCAGGTGAGGAACTGAGCCTGAACCTGAAGGTTCTGAGAGATCTGCATGGTCCTGAGTAAGGGCCCTGTGGGACCCCATGGATGTGCCAGCTACTCCCCGGGGTCTGGTTTGCCGTCACTCCAGAGCACCGTGCCACCTGCCAGCAGAGCAGATGGTGCCTGCCTGAGGCAGACGGCAGGCCTGGCACAGGTTCCGAGCTCAGCAGGTGGCCCAGGACTCAGCCTGGCTCCTGCCGTCACTTTGGGCGGCAGCAACGTGGCCGCTGGCCCGTGCCTGTCACTCTTGTCTGCTCAGGCTCTGTCCCCTGACTGGGCTGTGGCCACAGCCTCCTCAAGACAGAGCGGAGAGGGAACAGTTGTCATGCTGAAGCTCAGGCCACCCACGACTGCCCGGAGTCACACCCAAGAAGCTGTTCTGAACACGGTCCTGAATTCCTTGCAGCGGCTGGAAGTGTGAGGGTCAGACTGCGAGGCTGGATGGCAGGCTCCTCCCAGAAACCAGCCCGGGAGCCAGCCTGTGGGGGGCTGCCTAGGTGCCGTGTCCTCCAGTTGGGCCCTCAGCCCTGGGCAGCAAACCCTGCGGCCACCCGCCAGCGACGGGGCCCGGGGCTCCCCTCCCGCTGGCTCATTTTCCTGTGTGCGGTGGCTCTGTTGAATAAGTGAATGGGAATGTGTGAGCTCTGTGTGCCTGTGTTCATATTTGATGTTCAAAGAGAAATGTCAGTTGGGGATAGTGTTTGGGGACCATTGAGCTGGAGAGGGTAGTTGAAGCCAGAAAGTGCGACCATCTGTGTGAAAACATGCACTGAGGAAGCGGCTGAGGTTGCTCCTGGTGTTACTGGGTGAGGCCCACTGCACACACATGTGTGCACATGTCTGCACTAGTGCGCACACACGTGTGTATCCCTCCACGCATATGATACACATGGGCTCACACCTGCAACGCACATGGGTACCTAGTTACACAAACACACACGTGCACGTATAGGCACACAGGGACACGCACTTGGGCACACACATGAGCATTTGTGATGGACTTGCTCACGTGTGCATATACATATACAAACGCCCAGGCACAGATACATTCGTATGCATACAAGCATGCATGCACACAGGTATGTGTGTGTCCATGCTCACATGTGTGCACATACAAGCAGAAGCACGTGCACACAATGGCATACGCCCTGCATACTCCTGGGATAGCACAGAGGCTTTGCCCCTCACCCTGAACGCCGTCCAGCGAGGGTGCAGCCAGCACAGCCCAAGGAATCAGTTTCTGCTGACGCATTAACCTTGGTCCTCAGTTTCCTCCACTCCCACAGCAGAGCACGTGCTTAGGTCACTGTGGCAGCCAACCTCAAGTCTGCCCTTTGCTTGAAGTTCAGCCTCAAGCTGGTGGCACACTTTTGCCTGGCATGCCTGATCTCAGGGACTGTGGTGTGGGCTGACCTCAAGGGAGGATCCAAGCCGCTTTGAGAGGCTCCCTCTGCTCGGCAGAGGCAAGGAGGAACTGGGTCGGAGATGCTGACCATCGCCTGTGCCCCCAAGTCACCAGCGGGTAAGGTGGCTTCTGTCATTGCTCTCTGGCTGCTCTGAGGCCCCGAGGCTGGTGCACCCACAAGGCACTTCTCCCTGAGGGTGCCTGGGGTGTCACTGCTGAACCTCCTCTTCTGATCAAGGGCATCACCTCTCACTTAGGTGACATGTAGCCTGATGTCTCTTGGCTTTCAGCACACCCTCGGGGAGGGACACCTGGTCTGGAGGAGAGGGAAGAGGGGGTACCCTCAGGTCAGGGTTGACTCCCCTGGCCAGCAGTCTGCCTGAACTAGAAGGGGGGCTTCTGAACAGTGGGACCAGAGATGAACCCAGGGCACGTTCCGGCAAAAGTTCAGGCGGAGCTCGAGTCCTCTGGGCCGCCTTCCGAACAAAGATAAAGAAGAACGGAGCTGCGTGAGCTGCAGGGAGCTCAGCTGCCCACCTGCACAGCCCTCCAGGCTGCGTGCCCCCTGTGGTCCCTCACCAGTGGGCAGCTGGCAGATGAGCCCCGGGGGCTGACAGGGCAGGTAGTCCAGGGCCACTGGGCCTGCTGGTCGCCCTGCAGGCTGATCTGAGGCCAGCAGGCTGGCTGGGGAGGAATCAGAAGGGAGGGAGGCCCAGGTCAGGGAATCTGCATCTCAAAGAGATAAATGAAAGCTGGCTGTCAGCGTCCCTCCGCACCAGAGGAATTATTTGTCCCCGAGGAAGGGCAGACCACAGCAGAAATGCATTTCAAACATGAGCGGGAGAGATTGCAATCCTCCAGGAACTGTCTGGAAGGGCATTTCTGTGGTGCACTGACCTTCCCGTGAGTGGGTGGCCCCCACCTCGCAGACGGCCCCCCTGGGGCTCCCGCTGCCCACCTGCCTCCCAACCCATCCTCCAGCTCTGACCTGGGCTTCGCCAGGGACTGGGGAGCTTCACTGTGTCCTAACACAGAAGCGGCAGTGAGAGCCGGTGGGACAGAATGGGCTATTCCAACACTGGTAACTGCTCTTGTGAGCTCACAGGTGGCTCTGCCTGCGCCACCTGGGTCTGGTGCTTGCTTGAGCATCTGATCACTGGGGGTCTGGGGACAGTCACACGGTCAGTGCATGACTGGGCCAGTCCAGCTGACAAGCATCACCTCCGCCCAATCCCTGGACCCAACACCAGGTGTCCTGTCGTGAGGCCTCATTTCGGGTACCGAGCACCCATCCAGTGGCAAGCACTCATCTGGGCCCTTGTGACATCAGTGCATATGCCTGCATCACAGAGTGGACGAGGGACCAGGACTAGGGCACAGTGGTGTGGGAGGGGCTGCTGAGAGCCATGGGGTCTGGGGGTACAGGGCAGGAGCATCAGAGTATGAAATAGGGTGCGTGGGACAGGTGTCCTAGCCAGAGTCCTGTATTGGCCTTGACTCCATCACACGTGGTCTCCACCTGCAGGGGAGGAGGGGTTCCAGGGGAAACCGCATGTTAATAGCTCAGCGTCCGTGGTCAGGGCCCCGGCTCAGCCCGGCTGCGGCCTCTGCTCGGGCTCTCAGAGGCTACAGTCCAGGTGTCAGTGGGGCCGGCTCTCATCTGAGACCTGACCAGGAGGGTGGGTTAGGCCCACCTGGTGTTGGGAGGTCCGTTGCTCAGGTCTTCTTGGCCAAGGCCATCGCTCCTCCATGACCATGATGGAAGCTGCCCTCTGTTTCTTGGTGTGTGGTCTTCCCTCTGAGTGGTTTAGCCAGGAGGAGGGAGTCTGTCAGCTAGACAGAAGACCTGCTCTCCCGTGACCTAATCACAAAGCCATGCCCCGACAGGTTGCCCTGTTCTGCTGGTTGGTAGCAAGTCAAGCCGTGAGGCCAGGCCACACTCAATGGGAGGCTGCCAGGGTGCCCACTCTGGGAAGGGCTGACTGAGGGCTGACTCTGCCATCCCCAAAAGCAACTTGAGATGGAGGTTAACACAAGGGCAGCTTTTATTGGCAAGATGCCCAGGAGTGCAGGCCTCAGAGGCTGGGAGGGTGAAGGGCGGCAGGGGAGGGCTCACACGGACACGTGTCTTCCAGATGGACCCCATGTGGGCAGCTGGGGCTCCAGCCTGTGGCTTCTGAGGAGTCCTGGGGCAGGTGGCCCAGAGCTGTGCCCCGAGGAATGGCCCCTGCTCCTTGCAGGTCAGAGCCGCCACGCTCCTGGTAGGTCCAGCTCACGCGCACAGGGTGCAGGGGGCCCACCTCAGGGAACCTGGGTGGCCCTTGGGCCCCTAGAGCAGAAAGGGTGAGAAGAGATGGAGGCATTGTGGGAAGCCCAGCTCTGGGCACCAGGGGGGCTCTGAAGAAGAGGGGGTTCCTGTGGACAGTGAGGGGTGCTGGGCACCCCCAGGCCCCGAAGCAGGTGTCAGCCCCTCCTGTCTCCTGGGGACCTGAGGTCTCTACCGAGCTGGGATGGCAGAGCGGGCAGAGGGGGAGGGACCACCGGCCCTGACTTCAGGGACGTGCGGCCCCTGAAGGTGCCCGAGCAGTCAGCTGCATCACAGCGGGCCTGGCCACCCTGCACCTGGGGGCCACACAGGCATGTGGAAGGCGGAGTGGGAACTGGAGGGACCTGGCTTCAGCTCCAGGCGGGCCGGTGGGCGTGGGGTCTGGTGAGCAAATGTTTGTTGCAGCGGCAGCAGCTGTTAGCCATCCAGAGCACCAGCCCAGCTAGGCCCGGGGAGCCCAGGACTCAGCCAGCTGCCATTTGTGACCAGGAAACTGGAGACGCTCTCGGTGCCAGGGGCCCCAGGGAGGGGAGGTGGAAGTGTGGGGTGCTACCTCTGCCGGCACCTGTCCCGGACACGGAGAGCTGGCTCAGCCTGGTGCAGGCTGCAGCCGGGATGGACTCTTTACATGCCTGTCCCCTCCTCTGTGTGGGCCTGAGGCCTGGTCTCCTCAGTGCTGAGTGGCTTCTCTTGGGGGTGCAGAGCTCACAGAGGGGCCTCCAGGCTCCAGCTGGGAAGGGCTGGAGGTGGTGGGTCCCAAGCAGGGTGAGGAGTGCTGGGCTCGCAGTGCACTCGGCTCGGTGCCTGGGGCAGGGCCACACCAGCTCTGGGCTTCAGAAGCCAGTGCCAGCCTCTTCGTCAGCCCTGGGACCATCTTGTGGCCCGCCACCCTGAGCCTCTTGTCTCACCTCTTTCCTCCAGGGCACCTCCACACCCCCTACCTCTTAAACTGAAGGGCAATGGCTTGGCCCTGACAGTGGTGATGGTGATAATGGTGGTGACCACGGCGACCTTACATCCAGCAGAGTCTCATGGCATAAACGAATTCCTCCTATGTCTGGAGAGAGCCTGGAGCAGAGACACCCCCTCTCCCACACACATGCCTGAGTCTCCTGAGGCTGCCTGAGACGGCGTTGTTTGGTTTAAAACTCTCAGAACCCATTTCACAGATTCAAGTCTTGCAAAGAGGCAATGCCCAGAGGTCGGCCAACCCACTTCTTGTTCTCAATGAGGGGCTGGCTTGGCCAGGGTCACAGGGTCAAGGGGACCCAACGGTGGCCAGGGTTGAGATCCTGGCTCATCCCCCTCCCACCTACAGTTTCTGTGCGGGCTGCAGCAGCGAGGGTACCCGGGGACCCCAGCCCCCTGCATCAAGTGTTGCTCAGGTGGCGAGGGGAAGAGAGCGGCTTCAGACCAGGTGCAGGAGCCTGACACCTACTGCCCTGTGGGGCCCGCTCTGACCCTGATCAGGGCCTCTGCCCCATCCTCTCCCAGACAGGTGTCCTCGCCAGCGACTCAGGGCAGCAGAACAGGAGCAGGAGCTTCGTGGAGCAGGTAGAAGCCAGGCCAGGAAGGCATGAGCTTGCACCCGCCCATGGGGAGAGCACGCAACCAGGCCGTGGGAATGAAGGGGAGCAGGCCCATCTGCAGGAGATCACAAAGAGGGCAGCGAGAGTGGCTGTGTGTGGGCTATGTGCCCGGGCCAGGCTCAGCCCCCAGTCGCAGGGCCCAGCTGGGGAGTGCGGAGGATGCTGGCTGACCACATGCAGAGCAGCGCTCTCTTCAGAAGGATGATGCAAGAGCCCGGGAAGCCCAGGCACCAGCCCTTCTGTGCAACCCCTGGCAGAGAGGGCCTTTGTCTTGGGCTCAGAGCCGGCATGGCCAGAAGGAGAGCCGATGCCGGAGGCGTCTTCGGTTGTGGCAGGAGTGTGGCCTGAGAGGGTGGCCTGTGGGGCTGTGGGGACAGAGGGATGGGCCAGGCTGAGGCTGCAGGGGCTGCAACAGACGAGGTGGGCTGAGCGGAGGACAGGGGAGAGAGGCATTAGGGGTGACGCTGATCTATAATTGGGTGCCACCAAGGGAAGCGGGGAAGGAGCTGGGAGGAGGTGCTGGTTTGTGGAGAGAGATAATGAACGGGCCTTTGGGACCAGCTGGGACTAGAGCAATTAATCTACACAGAGTGGAGGGCGGCTTTGCTGGCTCCGTACCTGCGCTGCTTACTCTGAATGCTCCTCTAATCGGCTTACGGGTTTATGCAAATCTGGGTGTGCAGGCGCCCTGATTGGGTTGTGGAGGAATTGTCCAGGCCACCAGCCCTCATTTTCTCTGCAGCATCCCGGCTCCTGGCTCCTGCACTCTGATGAGATCTCCTGGCCAGGATGGGGGTTTTAAACATAATTAGGACTAGAGCCAAAGGGGATTTCCATAGGAAAAAGTGTGCAGGGCCAGAGACCAGGCCACCTTGGGACCAGAGCTAGAGGCAGAGGGAGGCTCCCAGAGTCGGAACAGTGGCCACAGCTGGGAGGCTGAGAGCCCTGCCCACGGGCCAGACCAAGCCCCAGTCTCAAGCTCACACTGTGCTCTGACCAGCACGGCTGTACACTGAGCCCTGACCCTGGTCACGTTATGAGCCTGGACCCTGGTCCCACTCTGACCTTTGACCCTGGTCGCACACTGACCCCTGAAACTGGTCACACTCTGAGCCCTGACCCTGATCCCACACCGACCCTTGACCCTGGTCACTCTCTGAGTCCTGACCCTGGTCCCACACTGAGCCCTGACCCTGGTCCCACACTGAGCCCTGCCCCTGGTCACATTCCTCTGAGGCCTGACTCTGGTTATACTCTGACCCCTGATTGGTCCCACCCTGACCCCAGACTCTGGTCACACTCAGACCTGATCCTGGTCACACACTCAGCCCTGACCCTCCAGAACAAGACTTTTAACTCATTAATGTTCACTCGTTAACTCCATAGACTTGTCCCAAACAGGTGCTCTGAGCCAGGCCCTGGGGATGTCACGTGAATAGATGGACACCAAGCCCGCCCTCTTGGCTCGTTGTCCACCTGAGAGGACACACTTGAACAGTGTGACAAAGAGTGATGGTCATGGGCGGTACAGTGACCTGCTGGCCTGGGCGTTCTGTGGTCCTCCGGTTTTATGACAAGGGCTACTTGTGAGCAGCATTTCCATCACGGCCGACATACGTGAGTCTGGAAGTCCCCAGGGGTGGCAGACAGACATCACTCTCTGTCACACTGTTTTTCAGGTGTGTGCCCGCTCAGGTGGACAACGAGCCAAGAGGGCGGGCTCGGTGTCCACTTGTCCCCAGGGCCTGGCTCAGAGCCCCTGTTTGGCACAAGTCTGTGGAGTTAAGAAGTGAGTGAATGAGTTGGTCGAATCCAAACCATGATTCCTTTGGTCAAGAGGCTGCTTTTCTCATATGGCGGAGGAAGCAGATACTGTCCTGGATCATCCAGGAGGCAAAGACGGGATCTGAGGGCAGGAGGCACATTGTGGGCAGTTATGTGTAGTCAGAAAGGCTTCCTAAGAAATAAGCCCCAAGCCACAGTCAGATGAGTAAGAGAGTGTGTGTGTGTGTGTGTGTGTGTGTGAGAGAGTCAGGCTGCTAGGGGTGTGGGGAGGGGCCTGGGGGCGGGCCCGGGTGGGCCTCTTCAGTGGGTGGCCAGTGAGGAAGGGACAGTACGCTTCCTACACGCTGAGCTGGCAGTCAGGTGGCGTCACTGCAGATCATCCTTCTCCTGGGCCACGTCTGAGCCTTTCCCCTCCGTGAAGCATCGGGGGCTCAGGACCCTGGAATCTCTGACTTCAGAGGGGCTGTGGAGGCCTGGGGGGCAGGAGGCAGAGGGACACTGAGAGGCATAGGCCGCTCTCAGGCCAGGCGGGTGCCGTCCTCAGCCTCCTCTGCCGGCAGCCAGGAGCAGCGAGCAGTCCTGGTTTGCTTCCAGTGCTTATTTTGCTCTGATAAGGAAATAGCGAACACTCGGGGCATAAATCTTAGAAAATGTTGAAAAGCGTAAGTGAAAACACAGCGGTGACTCAGAGTCCCAGTTCCACCTCAGAGTCACTATTTCAGGACTGCCCCGTGTGGCTGTGATGGTGCTCACTGCACAAGGGGCTGGGGGAGGAGGCAGTTGCAGCTTGTGGTTTGTTTAGCAGCCATGCGCCCTGAGGGCGGCTGCATCCCCCTGGCAGGATGGAGGCACGGGGGTGGCTTTCAGTTTCTGGGAGGATGCCATGTGGGCTGTGTTCATGCTGGTTCATCTCTCCCAGACTGTCTCCAACCAGAACACCCTACAGACACACAACACGCACACATCTCTGTGTCTTTGTAAATGTAGGAAGCTGCATCCACGCTGCTGCCGGCCACTTGCCGTCCTCCCTGTGAGATGCTTGTCTTCCTCCGGAGACGACCCTGGGTCTGTTCCCCCTCCCCCACTCCTAGGCATTGCATTGCTTCCTGGTGCTCATCTCCACCAAGGCTTTGGTGACAAACACCTCTGCACACGGGGGCTTTTGCCATCCCTGGAAGTGGGATTCCAACATGGGATGTTAGGGCTAATGACACCTGTCACCAGGTCACACGCTCTGGTGAGTCTGAAGTCTACAGGGCTGGCCAGTGGGCTGGAAACTCAGGCAGGACTCTTGTCCAAGATGAATTAATTCCCTTTTCTCCAGGAGACGTCCATTTTGCTCTTATGACCTTCAACTGATTAGATGAGGCCCGCCACACCACAGAGGGTCTCCTGCTTGACTCCAAGTCCACTGGTTGTGGCTACTGATCACATGTCCAAAATACCTTCACAGCCGTGCATAGAGTGGTGCTTGACCAAGTGCCTGGGCCTCATAGCCCAGCCCAGCCGAGAGGTGTGTTCACCTGAGTAGTCATGTTGAAGGGCGTTACCCGCACTGTACACCCAGGACAGTCACTCTTCATGTGTCTTCACCCGCACTGAGCGTCAGGGATTTGACAGTGAAATTAGGGTACATATAACAGCACCTCATGTCACTAGCAGAGAATCCAAGCTTCTTTTCACATATCTCTAGGTCATGAGATGTTTGAAATGGCCCAGTGTGGTCAGATCCCTGTGGGGTCCCTGGACTTGAGAAGAGAGGAGGGTCTTGAATAGTCTTGGGTGGGGTAGTGGGGGAGAAAACTCCCTGGGGCATGCGGAGCAGTGAAGGAGTGGGGGCGGACCAGGCACGGACAGACCTGTCACGCGTGGTCTGTTCACCCAGTCCTCCTCCCACTCCATCCTGACCATACCCTGGTGCTGAGACGTCTCCATGTCATGAATTTCAGACACTTAGGAACTGAAATACAGGTTCTGGCCTTGCTGGGTTGATAGGGGCCTGCAAAGTGGTGGCACGGGGCCCAGTCCAGACTGTGGGTGCCATACACATTGCTCATTGCTGGTGTTTTGCTGAGAGCATGAACGGGGCTGGCGCAAACAAGATGCCCAGCACGTAGTAGGGGCTCCGTAAGCCTGGGCCCCGTCTCCTTCCCGTTTTGTCTCGAGGCTCAGTTTGCAGTTAGAGCAGTTGAGAGAATTGGGTCAGCTCCTGTAATATCTTCTCACTGATTCCAATCACTCAGGCAATTGCTACATCATTAACCCAGATCATCACGCTCTTCAATCAACCACCAAGAATAGTGACACTCCAGGCGCCCAGCACGGCGCCCACAAAGCCACAGTGACTTGGTGCTTGCCAAGAGCCCACTTGAGACATCTGGGGTTCGAGGGACGGATGGCCCAGGGCACGCAGTGAGGACCCGATGGCCCAGACTGCTCTGCTCTCTGAGTGCGTATCCGCCCTGAAACGAGATGGTGAGACAATGACAGCCTAGTGGTTCTTGTCCAAGTCACTGCTGTATGCATGCGTGTGTGTGTGTGTGTGTGTGTGTGTGTACGCGCATGCGCCTGTATGTATGTGAGTGAGAGAGAAAGACAGCAAAGGTGGTGGGGAGGGAAGGAGCAGAAAGAGAGGAAGGGAGACCCAGAGGCACGGAGAGGGAGAGAGAAATAAGCACTGCTCGGCCTGGGGGAAAGGGTGCAGACCACGGCCCAGGACGTCCCTGGGGTAGCGGCGACCTTGGTGCGTCCTTGGCGCGTCTGTGCTCGAGGCCCCTCCCTGTAAGAGGCCCCAGGACTCACCTACAGGCTGCACCGGGATCAGACACATCAGGAAGCACTCGGGCGGAGCAGATGTGCGGAGAGTCTGCTGGGCTCCCTCCCCTGGCTCCTCACTCTCTTCCCACCTTCACAAGTCCCCATGGGCCAGAGCTGCTGGCGACCTTTGTGTGTTCAGGTCTAGGCACCGCACTGGACACACTGCCACGTGGCTTCTGCTGTCCTGAGCTCATTCCGGGCAGAGCCTAAGACTCGTCTGTTTCTTTTGGGAACTGCTGTGGAGCCCCCGGGGCGGCCAGGTCCTGTGCAGGCGTTTCAGCTGTGGCTGGCTGTCGTGGTGAGCACTGTGGTGACCACTGCGCTGCAGACATCCTCCTGGCTCACAGGGGCACCTCTACGGCTGTTGCCAAGCAGACTGCCCAAGTTCTGGGAGGCAGGTTGTCAGAGCAGCGGCTGCCATCAGGCCCTCCAAAGTCGCAGACAAGGTCACTCTTCTCATGCACCGTGTGGGTTGAGGCTGTGTCCCTGGACAGTGTCACTGTACCTAAGCACCCACGTGGAGTGAAAGTGTGAAAGTGTGAGTCTCTCAGTTGTGTCTAGCTCTTTGCAACCCCGTGGACTGCAGCCCAACAGGCTCCTGTGTCTGTGGGATTCTCCAGGCAATAATACTGGAGTGGGTAGGCATTCCCTCCTCCAGGGCATCTTCCCGACCCAGGGATTGAACCCTGGTCTCCTGCATGACAGGCAGTTTCTTTACCAATTGAGCCACCTGTCGAGCAAGTATTTATTTAATGAATGAAGGATGATGAATGGACGAAACTTTAACCTTGCTTTTTTCTTCATCAACGCAGCCAACACCCCACACCAAGGGCTGAGGATGAAGCATGTGATTGCACACACGTATGTACTGTGTCACTGCACGCATGGCCACGCCTCCTGCCAGGAAGGATGTACCCCAGTGAGAGCTCGGATCTGAAAAAAAAAAAAAAATCCTATTATTTCATTTTAAAGTAAATAAAGCACTCGGCAAACAGGAAGATGAAGCCCCTTGCCTGCTAGTAAGTGTTTTAGGATCTAACGCAGTTGTTTTCCCGTCCCCGGATCCAGGACATTAAACAGGTGATAATGATGTGGCCTGGGTTGGGTTAAACCAGCAGAACGCAACGCGCCAGCTTTATATCATCTGCGCTCCTTTCCAAAATGCCTCCTTCCCAGGGCGATGATTTAATGTTATGTCCTGGCTTTTATGGAAAGGATATAACAAGAAAGATCCATTTGAAGGACGTCCCCCTCTCTTTTGAAAAACTGTAATCTGAAATTCGTCCATGCTGCTAGCCAGAGCTCCTTCCAGGAAGGCACGAGGCATAAATTTCCCCTAATCATTCTGTTCTCCTGGATGCAGTGTGGGGCCCACTTAGATGGAACATTGCTGGCCTGAGACCCCAGGCCTGCCTGGACCTGTCCCACGTCCCTGGACTCCTCAGCTGCCAAGACAGAGGAGGTGGAGGGGACGGCCGGCAGCCAGGTGCCTCTGGTGGGGGATGGACGTGGACGTACGGTTCAGCTCAGTGACTCCCAGGAGTTGCTGGAGGAAGGTTTCAAGGCCTGGTCCCAGTTGTGTGACTATTGTGCCCTGCTGTCTCAGGGGGCCCTTCTCAGGCAATTTATTCTCTGACCACTCGTGAGAACTAATAACTCTGAGCCTCAATGAGACATGAAGCCCTGGAATGTCATCTGCACCAGAACCCATGTCAGGTCTTCCCAGGGTGTCTGGGGCGGTCAGGTCACGGGGGCCCTGCCCTGTTTCTGGGTCATTGCTGGCCCGGGGTCTCACTCTAGCCCATGTCCCAGTCTGGTTTCTGGACCACTTGAGTCAGACCTGGATTGATGGACAGTGGCAGCACGGCGCATCAGATGGACTCAGGGGACGTGGAGCCAGCCTTATCTGGAAAAGGGTCTTTGTAGATGTGATGAAGTCCAGGATCTCGAGATGAGATCTTTCTGGATCCAGGTGGGCCCTAAGTTCAGTAAGAGTGTCCTCAGAAGAGATGGTAAAGGAAACAGACAGGGACTCCCAGAGGCCAAGTGATGATTGAGGCAGAGATGGGAGGGACCATGGGTGCTTGGAGCCCTGGGAGCTGGAGGAGGCAGGTGGGACCCTCCCTGGGGCCTCAGAAGGAGACCCTGCCCACATTCTGATGTGAGATGCTGGCCTCCAGAACTGGGAGATAATCCATCCCTGTAGTGTGAAGCCCACCTGTTTGTGGTCACTTGTTTGAGCAGCCACAGGCCACTCACATAGGGTAAAAATGGGCCCTGGGGGCTCCTGCCATGGAGCCCATAGGTAGAGTGCTCTGAGCATCCTGAGAAATGGACAAGCTGCTAGGGCCACAGCCTGGAGGTGGGCACGCAGAGCCCACACAGCATGCCCAGGGCCTGAGGAGCTGGGGACAAGCCAGTCCCATGCAGAAGGGCCTGGGTCTCAGGCTGAGGGGCCCTGGGGAGCCCCAGCATTCAGAAGCAGGTCAGCCCCCAGGCCTCGTCAGGATAATGACTGCCCTCGTTGTTGAGTCAGGGACTCAGCTGAAGGAAGACCTCATTTAATTGTCACTCTGTGAGTGATTCCTGTTATTATCTGCCGCCTAGCGAATAGGCTCAGAGAGGTGCATTTGCTGGCTCTGATCACACAGCTGATGGGTGCCAGGGCTCAAGTTGGACAGGAAGCTGGGGTGGTACCCCCAAAGCTCTGCTGGGTTTGCTTCCTATGGTCTCCCCGGGGGAAAGGGCACAGTGGGCCGTGTGGGACAAGTTGAGCTCCATCCCTTCCGTCCCACTCAGATGGAGGGGGCAGGCCTGGGTGAAAGCTCCTGGAATGCCTTGGAGAACCTGCTCCCAAGGGTGGCACCATGGACACAGCATCTTCTGGATCCCCTGTATGTCCATGTCTTCAACTGTGGGTCCCAGATCACACCCTGGGCTTGAAGAGTAGCCCAGGCAACTTTGGGGTCAGTGGTGGTCTCTAGACTCACATGGGAAGGTAGGAATATCTGCTCTGAGAGGACGGGGGAGCTAACCCCAAGGAGGTGGGTTTGTGGTGATCTCTGGGAGGAACAGAGCAGGAGACCCCATTGCCCTGGCCCTTCCAGAGTTGAAGTTGCCACCCAGAAATCAGAGGAAGCTGTAAGTTTGTGCAACTTCCCACTCAGGAAAGCTGACACACACCGGGGAATCTGGCATGAAGGATGGGCCCCATGGGTGCTCTTGAGAGCCGCTGAGAGCACCAGAGCCAGGGGCCCTGGGCCAGCCTTGCTGCCGAGCAGACCACGGGCCTTTCCAGTTGGGCTGCCGCCACTCCAGCCTGGCCCGGTGTCCCTCACAGATGGGCTCCACAAATAGTGAGGATGGTAGGAGATAGGCGGGCACCACGTGTGAGTGATCGATGGCTTGCCCAGCAGCTATGGAGAACTCTCCAGGCGCCCGTCCTTAGCTGGGTGCTGGAGGCAGAGGCAGGCAAGGCACAGGTGCTCAGCAGCTCTAGGGGACCCGCACCGGCCAGCAGGATGCCCACCCATGCCGCTATCATGTCAGCACACCCTCTACACTGTCAGGACTGTCCAAGGGCTCTGCCCCCTCTGCCTTCTGACTCTGAGCTCAGACCAGAGCTCAGACTCCAGTGCTCCCCTCGCTGTGGAATCCTTCATTCCTGTCTCATTGGGAAACGCCCCAGTAGTCCCAACATATGGCGAGTCTTTAAACATTTGCTAACCTGAATTAAACTTAGGATGTGGTAACATGCTAGGTTAGTGGGCCCCAACTTCATATCCTCTGAAAAGTGAAACTGAAGTTGCTTAGTTGTGTCTGACTCTCTGCGACCCCATGGCTACCAAGCTTCTCTATCCATGGGATTTTTCCAGACGAGAATACTGGAAGGGGTTGCCATTTCCTTTTCCAGGATCATATCCTCTAGGAATCTCAAAATGTGACTGTATCTGGAGAAAAGATCTTTGCCAATGTCATTGGTCAAGATGAGGTTAAATTTGAACAGGGCAGCCCTTTGCCCAGTGACTGGAGTCCTTATAGAAGGAGACACAGAGACACCACAGAGGAAAGAAGACCTCATGAGGACAGCGGTGGACGTTGAATGATGCAAATGAGGGTCATTGAGGATGGTGGGCACGCACAGCACCTGGAAGAGAGGCCTGGGATGGACTCTTCCAGAGCCTCTGGAAAGAACCAGCACTGTCAACACGTTCAGCTCAGACTCTTGGCTCCCAGACCCATGAGCAACTGCATTTCCGTTTTAGACTGCCTGGTTTGTGGTGCTTTGCCCCAGCGGTGCCAGGAGATGGTAAGAAGACATGCCAACAGGAAGCCATATCTGTCAGACAGGCTGAGCTGAGCCAGGTAACAGTCCCCATGTGTCCATGGCCCCAAACCACCCTCGTTTGTTTCTCGGGCCCTTGAAGGTCAGTAGGATGTTTTGTCCATCCTGGCAACTTGGGTACCTAGGCTGATAGAATGGCTGACACTCCGAATATCCTGCTTGCTCCGGCTGAGGGCAGGGAGGGGAGGGCATCCCAGTCCACAAGCACACAGTCCCGTCTGTATGTGGCACAGATCCCTCTACACAATGCGTGTCCACCATGGTCAGTCATGTGGCTCCACCCAACCTCAGGGGGATGGGAAGAGGAGGCCACCCATGCCTGGAAGAGAGGAAACCCAGGAATCCATGAGGGAGTGCTAACATCTACCTCCATCACTGAGGACAGGCAGCCCAGCCTGGCCAGGACCACTCGGCAGTGACCACCGTGGTGCTCACCTCTCTGTCTCAAATCCAGACTGTTGAAGGGAGTGGAGTTGGAATCAAGTGATTCTGTTTTGAATTCTGGTCCTTATGAGACTTGTCACAACCCTTGGTACAAAGTGATCTAGATCTGATCTATCAGTTCTAATGAAGGGAAGAAGGATGGATGAGGGAAGTGTGATAGATGAGTGGATGGGTAGATGAGTAGATAGATGGTGGATAGATGGGTAGATGAGTGGAGAGATGGTAGATGAGTGGAGAGATGGTAGATGAGTGGATAGATGGGTAGATGAGTGGAGAGATGGTAGATGAGTGGAGAGATGGTAGATGAGTGGAGAGATGGGTAGATAAGTGGAGAGACAGTAAATGAGTGGAGAGATGGTAGTTGAATGGATGGGTGAGTAGATGAGTGGAGAGATGGTAGATGAGTGGAGAGATGGTAGATGAGTGGAGAGATGGTAGATGAGTGGAGAGATGGTAGATGAGTGGAGAGATGGTAGATGAGTGGAGAGATGGGTAGATAAGTGGAGAGACAGTAAATGAGTGGAGAGATGGTAGTTGAATGGATGGGTGAGTAGATGAGTGGAGAGATGGTAGATGAGTGGAGAGATGGTAGATGAGTGGAGAGATGGTAGATGAGTGGAGAGATGGTAGATGAGTGGAGAGATGGGTAGATAAGTGGAGAGACAGTAAATGAGTGGAGAGATGGTAGTTGAATGGATGGGTGAGTAGATGAGTGGAGAGATGGTAGATGAGTGGAGAGATGGGTAGATGAGTGGATGGGTGGATGATGGATGGATGGATGGGTGTATAGATCTATTGATTGTTTGCTCTGAACCAGATGCTTTTATGTATTAACCAATTTAATCCATATGCCTCCCCTATGTTGTCATACTCCCTAATGTACTTTCGAAGAAGTTTAACTCGAGATGCCTAGCTCATGTTTCCAGGGTCACATAGCCCAGCCCTGTCACTTTCCAGATCCAGGTGAGAAATTACCCCAAGGCAAGAGCAGAGGACTCACCTGAAGACCGTCCTTTTCCACCCACTCCCAGCTCCTGGGACTCGACCCATTTCCCAGAGCCCTCCGTCAGTCTAGGGAGAAAGGAGGCTGCAGTCCCTGGAGCCTCCAGGGCACGGCTGCTCCTGGGCGCCTGCAGGGGAATGATTATCCCCAGTCATACACCCGGGGTCTCAGAGCAGCTCAGCTCCCTCACCAACTCCTTCCATCCCTCTCGGGGTCTTTGTGCAAGCCAAACATTCTTCTTATGACTCCATTCTTTTTGATACAAAGAAAAAGTATTATAAAAAAGCCCAAAGCCACAGTGATTCGTCTCCAACTCATTTCAGAGTTTCAATTATCTAAATTATTGCTTTGCCCTGGCACAAAAGGAAGAAGCTCTATTTTTAAAGTCGCTGGGAGATCAGCACTGGCCTGCCTCCCCGTCAACAACGCACAATAATTTTGATCAGGCGCTCATCACGTTTCAATAGCAGCGACAATGGCATTGACTGGGGTCCCCGGGGATTTTATTTTTAGCCTGAAAATCACAGAGGAGGAGCCAGGAGGAGATTTCATGTGGCAGCCTGGGCTTTTGAATGTCTCCTCTGCAAGGCCAGCCAAAAATCATATTTGGCTCCCGGCAAACTGGGAGAGTCCGAGTGGGAGGGCCGCTTGGCTGGGAGCAGGACAAGCAGTCTGACACGGGGCTCGATGCATCTGTCTGATCCTTCAACAAACGGCTCCCGGGCCTGGTCGGGAAAAGAACGCTCCCATCAGCTGCTCTCGGCTGTGGGACACTTGGCCGGTGATTGTTGGCGGCTGTTTATTCCCCGAGTCATAAGTCAGTGCAGCTAATGATGTCATCGAATGACACTTTGTCAGTGGCCCCTGTGACCTGGGGAGTAGTGTCCAGCTGAAATGACAGGACATGTCCAGGAAAGGGCCCTGCAGGAGAGAGACACAGAGAACTATGAGGGGTCGGCGGGGAGACTTCCCTGGTGGTCCAATGGTTAAGGCTGTACACTTCCAACGCCAGAGCTGCCAGTTCAATCCCTGCTTAGGGAGCTAAGATCACGCATGCCATGAGGTGAGGCCAAAAGAATAAATAAATAAATAACAATAAACCAAGAAAGAAACAAAGAACGAAAAAGAAACACAAATATATAAAGACAAAAAGCTAGAGGACTTGAGGTGGGAGAGACAACCAGGGGAGGCTTCATGGAGGAGCCTGCAATCAGTCTGAGCCTGGAGAAGCAGAGCCAGTGCTGAAGACTGGAGGTGGGAGAGAGGGTGTTCTGGCAGAACAGCAAGAGCAATACCTCGAGGCCTGAAGGAGCAGGCCGCACGGGCGGTGCGGCACTGAGCCTGAGCCTACAGGGAGGGGGAGATGGGGAGGAGACAGGGTGGAGAGTGGAGGTGTCAGAGAGAAGGGGCGGCAAGAGGTTGAAGAGGTTCCAGGCCTGGGTCTCTGGGTCCCTCCTGATCCCCTGGTGGGTTCTGGTGTCACACACCGAGCACGCAGGGTCCCTGGTGCCATGGGGACATCCTGATGTCGATAAAGCTGGGGTCTCCCCTCCAGGCCCTTTCAGCCTCGAGATCTTTTGTCCCTGGCCCCAGAGTGATTCTCAGGATAAAGGATGATTCGGCCACTCTCAGCCGTGGGGCACTTGGCCGGTGATTGCGGCGGCTGTTTATTCCCTGGGTCAGAAGTCAGTGCAGCTAATGATGTCATTGAATGGCACTTTGTCAGCATTTCCCCCCACTTTTATTGAGGCGTAATTGACACATAACATTGGGTAAATTGAAGGTTTATGAAGCGTTGATTTGATACATTGATAAATTGCAAAACAATCGCACCAGGAGTATTTGCTACCTCCATCTCACCACATCGGTGTCATTTCTTTTTTGTACGCGTTGCAAACATTGATGAGCCTTTTTCCAAGCACAGTGCTGGGGGCACAGAGTTACTGCCCAGGGAAAGGGCTCAATGAGTGGTAGGGACTAGCTCCCCAAACTCCAGACACTCTGATTCACTCAGCATCTGCCACAGAGGAGGTGTTTGACTTGACCTTGAGTTGTGACTTGCGTGGATCACAGGGCTCTCAGGACCTCTTGTCCTCACCCCATTTGCCATGAAGAGCTGTGATGTGTGCCTCCCACAGCCCAGGACGCGGGTGAGATGGGTGTATGTGCCCACCGGGCTGAGGAAGACCAAGCCGCCTGCCCACAGGATGCCCGCTGTGAAGGGGAGACATGCTGGGGGCTCCGGGGAGCGTTCGACCTAGACCTCCACCCAGGTCCTCAGCTTCCTGGGCAGCAGGAAAGTGGGGGGAACTGTCTTTGCAAATAGGTTGGAGGTCCTGCCATATCAAAGTGGGTATGACACGTGGGGACACGTGATCCTGAGTCACTGATGTGCCCAGCATGTCCTTCCGCAGCTCCGGAGGGAGATGGCACTGACCGAGCACGCCCGAGGCCCAGCGATGAATAAACATGGAGACGGTTGCTCCCAAATTTAATCTTCCCGAGGAGTATACTACGGGGACAAATTAGGGCTGACAGGAGTGCAGTGTGAACCCAAACACGCATCCTCTTGCCCTCAGCCAGGCCTCTCTGCCTCTGCTGAGCTCAGGGCTCACTGCCAGCCTGGCCTGGTGCCCACCCCCACAATGTGCACAGAAGCTGAGGACAGAGTGGGCAGGCTGGTTTATGGGGCTCTTGGCCAGGAGGTGCGGGCCGGAGCCGGGCCAGCACCTTTATTCCACCTGGACCGCCTGGCCAGACACTCAGGGAGTGGTTCTCCGCTGAGTCAGAAGCGGTCTTTAGTCCACCAGGCTGGAGCTCAAGTGCTGGGTCTCTGACTCCCTAGCTGTGTGACCTTGGGGATGCAGCTGGCCACAAAGGCTGCTCTTCATCTAATCAAAGACACTGCAGATTTTGAGATGCACTCTTTTTCTCGGCATTACTAAAAAAGAAAAAGACGGACAACTGCATTGCAAGACGTCATTGGTGTGAGAAGCAGCCTATTTCAGAGCTGTTCATATGTGCTCCTTTGACTGATTAGATTGGGGAATAAACACTCAAATGTATTAGTTTCTGCGATGCATTAACATTTCACGGAGTTTGATGGGCAGATGAAGCCAATATGTTTTGTGGAGTCACCAAAGCCACAAGTAGGACTGAGAGGGTGAAGGTACAGGTAGGAAGCCCAGCTTGGTGGAGAAAAAAGTCTCTGGCAGTCAAAACAATTCACAGTGGAAAGGCAGGTTTCCAAGGGAGTGAGCTGCCCAAAGCCTGGGAGTGTTCAATCCAGACTCAGTGGATGCCTAAGAACTCAAGAACTGCGTAGACTGCCCTGAACACCCTCAAACATCCTCTCCATCTAAAGACTCAGGCTTAGAAATATGACTGGGATTAGGGAGGTGGGTAGACCAGATATCTCCCAAAGTGCCTTTTAGCCATGATTTCCCAGAGTATTCTTGCCTGGGAAATCCCATGGACGGAGGAGCCTGGTAGACTGCAGTCCATGGGATCGCTGGGAGTCAGACACGACTGAGTGACTTCACTTTCACTTTTCACTTTCATGCATTGGAGAAGGAAATGGCAACCCACTCCAGTGTTCTTGCCTGGAGAGTCCCAGGGACGGCAGAGCCTGGTGGACTGCTGTCTATGGGGTCGCACAGAGTTGGACACGACTGAAGTGACTTAGCTCCCAGAGTACAGAGCTGCCCTTTGGTATTCTTTGTTTGTCTTGCTATCAGCTGTTTTTAGGGGACTCAGTGAATGGATGACTAATGACAAGAGATGAGGGGACTTCCTGGGAAGTGACAGAGACAGCTATCTGTTCTGGGGACACAGCCGATAATTGCCAGCTGCAGTTGGCAGTCCACAGGGGACCACATTGAAGATAGCCAGGTGGAGAGATGGGGGGACCCTGGGGGAGGCTTCCCACAGGGAGCCTGGACCCTGGCTCTGTGGGGGCTTTGAGTGACCTTCAGGAGGGGCCAGACCACCCTCCCTGGTGCCCCTGTCTTGGGACAAGCCTGGGCGAGGCTGTGATGAAGCTGTTGGACCCACCTGGTCATCAGTTGATCCTGCCCTTTCCCCTAAGTTGACTTCAGTGGTTGTACTGGACCGGTCCGAGCTTCCTCCCCTACACCCGGCCCTGGTCCACAGTGCCCATCTCTGATCTGTCTACATGACCGGTACTCTCCTTCTGTGTGGCTCTTGTCACCACCTCCTCAGGCACGTGGTGGGCAGCTGCCATCAGATACCCAACACGCACTCTCGTGTTCATGAGGTCACAGAGAAGGGAAGCTGAGCATTCTCATCACGCAGAGCAGGAAGCCAGGGCTCAGAGCTTAAACAGCAGGGCTTCTGGCACACGTGGAGAGGCTCCCAGAGCCTGCAGTCCAGCCTACCGAGAGGGATCCTGGCTGGGGATGTGCTGTGTAGGACCACCAGGGGCCTCTGGGAGCCACACTCCCTGTCGTTCCTGTCGTGATCCCTCTCACGCTCTATCTTGCTTCTCTAAGTCCAGAGTGCTGGGAGCAGCTGCCCAGGCCCCTGTTGGAGGCCTCGGGTGAGGAATCCAGATGCAGCCCCTCTCCGGCCAGCCAGCTGGGGTGCCTGAGGCCCCCTCCTCCCTGGGGGCTGCACTGTTCCCCTCAGACCCTGGTGGAAATCACCACCTGCTGGAACCTCTCCTTGCCCCGTCCCCACTCAGGCTCTGTCCAATTGCAGGACAATTCCAACCTTGGTGGAAGGACAGGCTTTAATGGCCTGTCCTTCCAAAGGACCCCAAACATTCCATTACCTCAAAGATGCCTGAAATCTTCACCTAGATTAGGAGGGCGGCCTTTGGCATCACTCAGCTCATTGGACACGTGGCTCCAGTCTCCACCTCCATCAACCTTGGCCTTCTCCCTGCAGGTCTCCACATGACCTTCGTGTGTGGACACCTGTCCTTGGATGCACGGCCCACTCTATTGCAGGATGACCTCATCTTTGCTCCTCAGTTTTGTAAACACCCTGTTTCCGGAAAAGGTCACATTCTGAGGTTTGGGTGGATGTGAATTTTTGGGAGGACACTATTCAGTTCAGTGTACCCCAAGTGTCTGCCCTTCTGGGATTCTCAAACCCCTTCTCTTGGGCCTGTATGTGCTCTGACCCAGTTCTCAGGGACCCGATTCCCTACCAGCCCGCACACTACTGTCATGGCCCATCTTAGGAACGCTTTTTTCAGTCTGGGTGATCATCTGGGTCACCGGGACTCAGCCCCAGCACCGCATCCCACGGAGCAGGAGCTCTCAGAGCAGCGAGCTGGTGACAGGTATCTGAGTCATGGGGAGGTTTCCCTACCATCTGGCTGCCTGACAACATGACAAGGGGACAGCCAGGAACAGGTAAGCTCCCCCGCCTCCCAAGTTTCAAGCAGAAGCTGCAGGACTGGCTGCCGGCTGGGTAGGGCAGGTAGAGGGCAAGGGCTGCGGAAGGGACCTGCGAGTTTCCTGGGAAGCAGTGGGTGACTGCTGAGATGCGGGGACGCTTCAGACCAGACAGCCCCTGTAGCCCTATCTCCAGTGCCACCCTCTCCTGCCAGGCTAAGCCGTGCACACTGTGATCAGCACCAACAAGAGCAGCCTGGGATTCTGTGCACTTCTTCTCATTCTTGTCTCCTGTGATCCTGCCAACAGCCCACAGAGACAGGAATCTTCCAAGAGATGCTGCCCCTCCCCCACTGGCGCTCCTGTCTCACCTGTAGGCCCGGGATCCTGGGATCCTGGTATGGAGACTATCCCATGGGTGTTAGGTGAGGAACGGGGACTAGGGGCCTGAGCCTCTTACCTCTTGGTCTTCCAAGCCCAGCATGTTACCTCTCCTACTTCCTTGCTTCGGAGAGAAGATCTAAGTCAGTAATTACTTTCTGGTCAGTTGAGGGGGGAATAGAGACTGGGGAAGGCGTCTAAGACCACGAATCTTAGAGATGGACGCTTCACCCCAAATCAACCATGCAAACCCCTCCTCCGGGGGCAGCCAGGAGCCTCCGGGGCAGAAGCCGCATGGGCGCTAGAGTACAGCACCTCGGGAGAGAGAGCCTGAGCCGGCCTCTGCCAGAGCCGGGCTGGGCCTGCACACCGACCTGCCTCCTCCTGCTCCAGACGCGGCCCCCACAGAAGCCCGCATGCAAGGTTCCCTGAGGAGTCTTTGCCCGCCTGGTACACTCGTGCACCTGTGCTCATATGTGCACACACACACATACCACACACACACCCCCCTCCATACTTGGTCACAGAATGGTGAATCTTTCTCCTTTGCCTGAAGGGAAGCTAAGCAGCGAGGAGAGGAAATTAGGCATCACAGGACAGTGGTGTATTTTTTCCGGGTAATTACCCACACCTTGTACAATCTAATGAGCCTTCCAGAGGCCCGGATGGAACACTGAGGCGTGTTATTGGGTGTTTCCTCACAGTTTAGCTGTTTGGAGGAGTTAATTAATTTATAGGTGGAAACATGAGTGTGCATGTGAGCATACGAGAGTGTGCATGTGTGTGCTTTGTTAGTGTTCTCTCTGTGTGTAGAGCATGGCAGGGGAGCAGCCGTGGGCGGCCTGGGCTCTGTCGACGTAACCCTCATGGGGCAGAGGTATCAGGGCTGCTGGTCTCAGCTGCTTGAGTTAAGAGCCGAGATTCATCCACAGGGAGCGTGGGGTGTGCAGGGGTGAGCACGCGGGTGTGCAGACAGGTCAGCCCAGACACCAGGTGGGGACTTTTTTCCCATTCGACATCTCAGCATTTCTTAAACTCAGGTCATCTCAATGAGTTTGCTCTATTACCTTATTTTTACTTCAATTTATTTATATTTTTTGTTTAAATTAAGCATAGAAAGATATTGTATTACTATATAGTATCTGGGAAGTCACAGATCTGATGTAATTGCTGTGACACGCTTCTGGATGATCGCATCACCTTCTATTAGAACAGTACCTGGGTGACATACAACTTGTCTCCTTTAACCCTCCTGACATTTGAGACATGACAGCACTGGACACAGAGAGGTGAAGCCATTCTGCCCCAGGTGCACAGCTGGGGGTGGCAGGGACCCTGGAGGGCAGGGCTGGGAGGCCCTGGCCACAGGGGTGGGGCCCGCCCCGGTCCAGGGCCTGCCCTCCCCTTAGTGGTCTCCACTGGCTTCTACTTCCTCACTTCAATATCTCCCATGGCTGAAGCCGTGCACGGAGCGAAAGCACAGAGACGGGGGCCTCCCTCACCTGTGGGAGTTTGCTGGAAACCTCTCTTTCTCTTGTTGTGTTGTTCGAAGAGGGTGTTTGTTATGACCAGTGCATTTTCTTGGCAAAACTCTATTAGTCTTCGCCCTGCTTCATTCCGTATTCCAAGGCCAAATTTGCTTGTTACTCCAGGTGTTTCTTGACTTCCTACTTTTGCATTCCAGTCCCCTATAATGAAAAGGACATCTTTTTTGCGTGTTAGTTCTCACCCAAAGGTCTTGTAGGTCTTCATAGAACTGTTCAACATCAGCTTCTTCAGCGTTATTGGTTGGGGCATAGACTTGGATTACTGGGATATTGAATGGTTTGCCTTGGAAATGAACAGAGATCATTCTGTCATTTTTGAGATTGCATCCAAGTACTGCATTTCGGACTCTTTTGTTGACCATGATGGCCACTCCATTTCTTCTGAGGGATTCCTGCCCACAGTAGTAGGTATAATGGTCACCTGAGTTAAATTCACCCATTCCAGTCCATTTCAGTTCGCTGATTCATAGAATGTCGACATTCAATCTTGCCATCTCTTGTTTAACCACTTCCAATTTGCCTTGATTCATGGACCTGACATTCCAGGTTCCTATGCAATATTGCTCTTTACAGCATCAGATGTTGCTTCTATCACCAGACACATCCACAGCTGGGCATTCTTTTTGCTTTGGCTCTATCCCTTCATTCTTTCTGGAGTTATTTCTCCACTGATCTCCAGTAGCATATTGGGCACCTACTGACCTGGGGAGTTCCTCTTTCAATAATATATCATTTTGCCTTTTCATACTGTTAATGGGCTTCTCAAGGCAAGAATACTGAAGTGGTTTGCCATTCCCTTTTCCAGTGGACCACATCCTGTCAGATCTCTCCACTGAGACCCGCTCAGCTTGGGTTGCCCCACGGGCATGGCTTAGTTTCATTGAGTTAGACAAGGCTGTGGTCCCAGTGTGATTAGATTGACTAGTTTTCTGTGAGTATGGTTTCCGTGTGTTTGCCCTCTGATGCCCTCTTGCAACACCTACCGTCTTACTTGGGTTCCTCTTACCTTGGGCGTGGGGTATCTCTTCATGGCTGCTCCAGCAAAGCGCAGCCATTGCTCCTTACCTTGGATGAGGGGTATCTCCTCACCACCACCCTTCCTGACTTTCAACGTGGGATAGCTCCTCTAGGCCCTCCTGGGGTGATAAAGTGAATGAAGGATGAGGAGAGGTTCCCAAGAAGCCAAGGGTCATCTGCAGTGGACTGGATCTGCAATCAACAACCTAAGAGAGCAGAATCTTTTCTCGGATGAGCTCAACCATAGACTCCTCACAGCCAGTCAATGAGCTTAAAGATAGGTCTGTATTTCCCAAACGGTGCCAACAAATACAGCTTCTGCCATCAAACCTCTGGAGCTGGGCCACAACTAGGGGTCTTCTGCCCTCCACCAGATGGTCAACACTGAAATCAGATTGATTATATTCTTTGCAGCCAAAGATGGAGAAGCTCTATACAGTCAGCAAAAACAAGACCAGGAGCTGACTGTGGCTCAGACCATGAACTCCTTATTGCCAAATTCAGACTTAAATTGAAGAAAGTAGGGAAAACCACTAGACCATTCAGGTATGACCTAAATCAAATCCTTTATGATTATACAGTGGAAGTGAGAAATAGATTTAAGGGCCTAGATCTGATAGAGTGCTTGATGAACTATGGAATGAGGTTTGTGACATTGTACAGGAGACAGGGATCAAGACCATCCCCATGGAAAAGGAATGCAAAAAAGCAAAATGGCTGTTTGGGGAGGCCTTACAAATAGCTGTGAAAAGAAGAGAAGCAAAAAGCAAAGAAGAAAAGGAAAGATATGAACATCTGAATGCACAGTTCCAAATAATAGCAAGAAGAGATAAGAAAGCCTTCTTCAGCGATCAATGCAAAGAAATAGAGGAAAACAACAGAATGGGAAAGACTAGTGATCTCTTCAAGAAAATCAGAGATACCAAAGGAACATTTCATGCAAAGATGGGCTCGATAAAGGACAGAAATGGTATGGACCTAACAGAAGCAGAAGATATTAAGAAGAGGTGGAAAGAATACACAGAAGAACTGTACAAAAAAGATCTTCATGACCCAGATAATCATGATGGTGTGATCACTGACCTAGAGCCAGATATCCTGGAATGTGAAGTCAAGTGGGCCTTAGAAAGCATCACTATGAACAAAGCTAGTGGAAGTGATGGAATTCCAGTGGAGCTCTTTCAAATCCTGAAAGATGATGCTGAAAGTGCTGCACTCAATATGCCAGCAAATTTGGAAAACTCAGCAGTGGCCACAGGACTGGAAAAGGTCAGTTTTTATTCCAATCCCAAGGAAAGGCAATGCCAAAGAATGCTCAAACTACCACACAATTGCACTCATCTCACACGCTAGTAAAGTAAAGCTCAAAATTTTCCAAGCCAGTCTTTAGCAATATGTGAACTGTGAACTTCCTGATGTTCAAGCTGGTTTTAGAAAAGGCAGAGGAACCAAGATCAAATTGCCAACATCCTCTGGATCATAGAAAAAGCAAGAGAGTTCCAAAAAAACATCTATTTTCTGCTTTATTGACTATGCCAAAGCCTTTGACTGTGTGGATCACAATAAACTGTGGAAAATTCTGAAAGAGATGGGAATACCAGACCACCTGACCTGCCTCTTGAGAAATTTGTATGCAGGTCAGGAAGCAAGAGTTAGAACTGGACATGGAATAACAGACTGGTTCCAAAGAGGAAAAGGAGTACATCAAGGCTGTATATTGTCACCCTGTTTATTTAACTTATGTGCAGAGTACATCATGAGAAATGCTGAACTGGAAGAAACACAAATTGGAATCAAGGTTGCCAGGAGAAATATCAATAACCTCAGATATGCAGATGACACCACCCTTATGGCAGAAAGTGAAGAGGAACTAAAAAGCCTCTTGATGAAAGTGAAAGTGGAGAGTGAAAAAGTTGGCTTAAAGCTCAACATTCAGAAAACAAAGATCATGGCATCTGGTCCCATCACTTCATGGGAAATAGATGGGGAAAGAGTGGAAACAGTGTCAGACTTTATTTTTCTGGGCTCCAAAAAAACTGCAGATGGTGACTGCAACCATGAAATTAAAAGACACTTGGAAAGTTATGACCAACCTATATAGCATATTCAAAAGCAGAGACATTACTTTGACAACAAAGTTTCATCTAGTCAAGGCTATGGTTTTTCCAGTGGTCATGTATGGATGTGAGAGTTGGACTGTGAAGAAGGCTGAGCGCCGAAGAATTGATGTTTTTGAACTGTGGTGTTGGAGAAGACTCTTGAGAGTTCCTTGGACTGCAAGGAGATCCAACAAGTCCATTCTGAAGGAGATCAACCCTGGGATTTCTTTGGAAGGAATGATGCTAAAGCTGAAACTCCAGTACTCTGGCCACCTCATGCGAAGAGTTGACTCATTGGAGAAGACTCTGATGCTGGGAGGGATTGGAGGCAAGAGGAGAAGGGGACGACAGAGGATGAGATGGATGGATGTCATCACTGACTTGATGGACGTGAGTCTCAGTGAACTCCGGGAGTTGGTGATGGACAGGGAAGCCTGGCAAATTTGGCGTGCTGTGATTCATGGGGTCGCAAAGGGTTGGACACGACTGAGCAACTGATCTGATCTGATCTGATCTCTTTCTCTCTTGCAGGAAGAGACACACCTGAGGGCTGGGCCAGCTCTCTGCTGCTCTGAGTGGTCAGAAAAACACACCTGGTGAGGGGGAGGTGATATGACCCAAGATGTAAAATATTGGCCAGGATGGGACCTGTCATCCCCAGCCCCAAACCTTGATGCCCCATCACGCTGGAGGCAGCAAGCTGGGGTGGAGCCAAGGCCAGCCCGAGGGAGCTCTGAGAGGCCCAAAGGCACCCTCCGCTGGAGGTGTCACCCTGGAGGCCGTGGCCCGGGGGGACGGATGACGCGGGGGAGGTGGCCCTCTCGTGCCCCTTCCTGGCCCACTTCCAGATGTCGCTGAGCAGAAGCCCTGGAGCGCTCGCTCACTTGGGCCTCTCCCGAATCCCTGCTCTGATGGGGGAGCTCCAGCTCCGTCCTCCAGGCCGGGGGACAAGGCAGCTTGTTGGTAGAAAGGTCCTCACGGTCTCCTCCACACACATACGGGGCACAGCAGGCAGGCCACACTGGCTGTGTCCTCCCGGGGTCCTTTGCAGAGCCTCGGTTTCCTCCCTCGCCTGATGCTGAGAACTCAGTGAATCTCCGCAAGTGGAACCTTCTTCCAGTGGCTCCCCGAGGTGCAGATGCTCTATCCTGCTGGGCCTTCGGGGTCTGCCCCAGGGGCTCCCAAAGGTGTGCCACTCTGCCAGGCCAGCAGTCTCCTCTGAGATCTCCCAAAGCCACACCCTGAACAACTGATCTGGGTAATGGACCTGCACTTAGACTAGCCCACCTTCCCACAGCCATTGGCCCTCAGTCCTGACCTGCTTGGCAGCCTCAGCCTTTCTGTCCTTCTGTCTCCACTGTCGCCAGTCACCTCAGTCCCTCCTTTTAGTTGGCAGATTAAATGAAGGATGATTTGCATAGCAATAAAAAGGTAATTAAAATCACCAACACATGAAAAGCCCATTATAAGATTCCCTGGGAAAGACAGCTCCCCTGGCCAGGAAAGACCCGGGAAGAGGCTGGGGATGGCGAGCCAATTACCAGAGCATGTGAGTTGTCCATTATCAGCGCTGAGGATTGCAAATATAAATATTAATTGCTGCAGGGCCAAGTCGTTAACAGCCAACCAAACTCATAAATACCCTCTCACAGTTAATGGTGATGGAGTGCGTGTCCACGGCGGGGCTTCAGAAAGTGCAGGGAAGGCTGAGTCGGACGCCACAGCCTCTGTGTCCCCTCATTCATTCAGACGCAGCTGCAATTCCCGATATCTGATTGCCTTTCAAGGTCTGATTTACTGTGTGTTGGGGTATTGATTTATTCATTATTTATGACCACTTAGAGGGACTGTGTGTGTGTGTGTCCAGGTACACACACTGATATAATAAATGCATGTATCACATTATTGTTGAGTTGATAATGAAATTAGAGCTCTCCAGGCACTTAGCCAGCAGAAGTCCCTGGTGGCCATCTCCCTCTGAGCACGACAGCTGCTGTGTCATCGGCCATGAGTGGGCACTCAGCTTAGAAGCCAGGGTGCTGTGTGCTTGCACTTTGACGAATCTGATGGTGGGGTATTAGGTGTCCCTCCCCGCATGATTCTGCTATGGAAAACAGACAGATAAATGGCATGAGCTGGGGGGCTCTTTGGTCGAGCTGAACAGAAGACCCCCACGTCAAGCTGAATGAAACCCAGCCGGTACTGAAGGAACTGGCCCTGTCTTCCTCCATCCCTCCTCCAAGTGCCACACCTTTGACTCGAGGCCCAGACTCAGGCACCCCTAGAGGCTTGTCTCAGCCAGGAAGAGGCAACAGGAGGCGCAGGGTCCCTGAGATGTAAGTGTTTTTCTACTGGAACCTGGAACCATGATGTGTTCATCACCCTGGGCTGTGCTCTCTGACCTGCTTGCTCTCAGGAGGAACCTAGGCTAGAGCTCTCCCAACCTGCTTGAGCAAGATAGTTGTTCGTTCAATAATCCACTCCCTGGGTGACCATTTCCTGAGTGTGTATCACTTGTACCACATGGCAAGCCCTGCTGCTGCTACTGCTGCTAAGTCATCTCAGTCGTGTATGACTCTGTGTGACCCCATAGACGGCAGCCCACCAGGATCCCCTATCCCTGGGATTCTCCAGGCAAGAACACTGGAGTGGGTGGCAAGTCCTGAGAGGATGTGAAAAATGAGTCAGAGCTGGTCCCTGATGTCCAGCCAATACCGGAGATGCCCTGTACCAAAATTCATTCCTTTTTCCTTCCTTCCTCCCACTCCCCCAATCCTCCTTCCCTCCGTCCCTTCTCTCCTTCTCCCCCTTCTTTCCTTCCTTCTTCTCTCCTCTTTCTTTCTCTTTCTCCTCCTTCCTTCCTTGCTTTCTTCCCTTTCTTTCTTTCTATCAACAACTGTCAGGGCCCGTCTACTATTTCGAATACTGAGCATGGGGTAGTGAAATACGACAGACACTTTGCCCTCATGGAGGATGCACTCCAGTGAGGAAAGCAGACAATTAATAAGGAATGTGTCAATGATGGGGCTTCCCCAGTGGCGCAGCGGTAAAGAATCAGCCTGCAATACGGGAGACACGGGTATAATCCCTTTTGGGAAGATCCCCTGGAGGACGGCATGGCAACCCACTCCAGTATCCTTGCCTGGAGAATCCCATGGACAGAGGAGCCTGGCAGGCTATGGCCCATGGGGTCACAAAGAGTCAGACATGACTGAAGCGAATGAGCATGCCTGCATGCATGTCAAGTGGTGACAGGTGCTAAAGACAGAGAGAAGGGTTGTGGAAGGTGCTATTGTATGCATGGTGGCCAAACAAGGCATCTGACCAGGTGGCTTTTGAATGGTGTCTTTGAAGACAAAGAGGGACTCATGGCTGTACCAGGGGAAGGGCCTTCAGAGAGAGGGGCAACAGGGAACAGAAAATGAGGTGGAAGTGTGATGGGAGAGGAGTGGGAAATGGGAAGGTGATGGGTGTGGTGTGGAGACACTATGGGTAGAGGTGGGTGTTTCAGACCGTGTAGAACTTTGCTGGGAAAACCAGTGAAGGACACTGTGAAAGACTGACCAGCGAGGTCAGAGGAGACTGAGGCTGTGTGGTTTCTTGAAAGTGAAGTGGACAGGGAGCTGCTGGAGCAGGAGCACCTCAAGCACTAGCAGCAGGCTGAGTGAAGTGAGAGCTGAGATGACCACTGGGTTTAGCATCATGAAGACAGTACAAGCGCTGTTTAGTTAGATGGTGAGAGCAAACTCTGGAGTGATTACAGATATAAGGGAAGAAGAAGTGGAAACAAGCAGAGACAATTTGCCGAAGGGCACATACTATAAATGCAAGTAGAGAAAAGGACACAGCTCATAAAAATGTAGGGACAACGTGCATGTGTACATACACATGCACACACATAGGAAAGATATTTATATGTCTTTTACATACATGCACATTTCATACATAGGAAAGATATTTATCACAAAATTTTATGATTCAGTAGACTGGAGAAGTTTGATGATGTAAGAGAAGAAGGCAAGATATTGTGGAGTGACCCCAAAAAAGAGACAAATAAAAGGCTGAGAGAATTTCATTCAGCCCTGGCCCCAGGACCCACAATGTCCCTCAGTGCCCAGGTGGCTGTCCCTGGTGCTGAAAGTGACTTAGCGTCCAGCCGAGACTACACTCAGAGGGTAAAGGATCCGCCTGCCAAGCAGGTGATGCAGGTTCGATCCCTGAGTCGAAAGATCCCCTGGAGAGGGAAATGGCAATCACTCCACTATTCTTGCCTGGGAAATCCCATGGACAGAGGAGTCCTTGGAGTCGCAAAAGAGTCAGACACGGTTTAGCAACTAAGCAAGAACAGAACAAGAGCACACTCACACGTCCAGAGGCATTCAAACATGATTTGTGGTGTCAAATTTAACCACATCAGCCTATATATTTAATTGCTATTTTACTAGCCATAAGTCATAAACATCACTCAATTTATTGTATTTCATCTATACTGGAGAGGGTGGGATACAGAGGAAAGGGAAATAGGGTGGGAGAGGCTGGTTTTTTACACAGAACCCATGACATGCCAGGCACGTTTCTAAGCAGTGTTTATAGGTGATATCACATGATTCTCACGGCCACCTGGCAAGGTGAGTACTAGGAATGTTGTTTTTTCCCAGTGTGGCTCAGGAAAGTTTAGAGGGTGTCCAAGCGTGGACAGCTGGGAGAGGGAAGGGCAGGGTCAGTATTTGAATCCAGGTTTAACTACATGCCCTTGTCCACTTGCATGCTTAACCACCCACTGCCAGACATATCATTTCTCCCATCTCCTTCCTTAATGGTTTTCCTGCAGTCAACAGGGGACAAGACAAAGACAGGAGTCAGTCTGCCAGGCTGGAAGAGCTTAGAGAAGCTACAGCTTGTATGGCTAATGGGAAACACAGAAGGAGGTTTATGCAGGGCGTCAAATTCACATCCAAAGAATAAGTTTTCACACAGTGCACATAAGCTTAGTCCCTTTCCATACTAAATAGCACCAGTGATTTTTGCTTTGTTGCATTACTTCTGTCTAACCCAGTGATTTATATGCTGTGACAATCAGTGAGACCTTTCCAGGTACATGAAATGGTGGCCCTAACACATGCTGCTCCTGCCACAGGGACCACAGCTGACTGAAGGACCCCACAGAGGCTCTGCTGGTCCTACCACTGTGCTGGTACCAGGCCATCCAAGCCTCCCACCCCCGTATTTTTCTTTACAGGTGTCAAATCTGCAAGAGAGCTGAGGGGTCCACCTGCCTTCATCTTTTTCAATCTCCTTCCTTGATTCTTCACATTAATTTCCCCTACAAAAAAATGTCCTGCGCATTGAATCTCATCTTGGCAGATGCTTCTTAATGGATGGAACAAACTCAAGCAGGTAGAGCTAACCTGCAGAGGAGCTTCTACACCAGAGGTAGTTGGTCATCAAAGTCTCACCCAGTGGTATTGTGTGTGTGTGTGTGTGTGTGTGTGTGTGTGTACACATAGTACAACCTTGACCAATCAATCAGGGAACCTCATTCTAGATTGAGATTCTTTCAGTATCTATGATGCAGGCATTCCATGAGTTGCCACAATGGACGTCCCTGTCAACTGGCATGAATGGGTGATTCTAGTATATGTGCTTCTGAAGTGAGCACAGGATTGGGTGGTTCTAAGGGGAAGGATTTCTTGGCCCTCCCCCTTAGCTTTCTTTCCTCTTTCTCACACACACAAAAAAATGTTGCTCACAGCTTATCAGAGTTGTGTTAAGGTGTTAACTGCCTCATGACCAGACCCCTCTCTTTGCAAACTTATTTGGATAGAGAGAGAGATGAGGCCCCAGGGGCTAAGAGGGGAGGCAGCCTGGCCTCAGTGGGGCCTGTGTCTTTCTCTGTATCCACATTTATGAGAGAGGCCTGCAAGGTCTCCCTGCTTCTGTGGATTGAGCCCCATGAAACTGCCGTTCTGTGGGTCAAGGGCAGCTGACTGGTGATTTCATTCAGTCTGTGATGATAACTTCCTTGAGAATCTTGTTGGGTTGATGAGGAAGAGGTTGGCTGGATGAGGCTCACATACTCTTGGCCCCCAAACCAGCAAATGCCATCCAGCCCAATCTCTTCCAAATCAGGTTTGCATAAATCCTACCCACCCACGGAGGCGGAGACTCACCAGTAACTGCATTTCCTAAATTCTACTCACAAAAAGGACCAGATGTTTTCTAAAACAAAAGGGCATTTATGAGACTCCTGAGGACTGTCTTAACTAGGCCAGAAGGCAGTACCCAAAGGGACAAAATGAAGCCTGGATTCAGAGGAAAAAAAGAAGGAAACCCGTGGGGGCAGGATGGAACACATGAACGTGCCTCCTGCCCTGGGGGCCCAGGGCTGCTTGCCAAGATTCCAGTTTGTATTTCCATTGTCCTCGTTCTTCACCTGAAACTCCCAATCCCATCCGCTCCCGTCCACTTAGTGGCCCAAATCAGAAACCTGGGCCTCCTCCTTCTCCCTCATGCCTGCATCAGCCCCTCACTACATCACATCGACCTCTGAAATGTTTAAGGAATCCATCCACTTGTCTTCAGCCCGCTGCCTCCACCCTGGGCAAGGCCAGCCTGGACCCCATCCAGACCACGCTGACCACCTCCTCGCCACCCCCTCCTAACTCCAGTTTTATTCCCTTGAGCTTATCCCCTCCCCAAGGCCAGAGAGGCCTTTCAACTGCACATCTTATGCCAGCGTCACAGCTTAAAGGCCTTCAGTTTTTTTTTTCCCATTGCTTCTAGAACAAAACTTAAGCTAGGGATCTTGACAAGCAGGCTGTCCTCACCCACCAAGTTCATCTGACCCACACATCCCACCCCAGAGAGACTGTTTCCCAGGCACAATGAGCCCTCTCCTGCCTGACCATCGATTGCTTTTCCTAAAAAGCTCTCTCCCTCCCTGGCACCCTTCAGGAATGACACAGCCCAAGCTCCCCATCTCAGAATCCAGCTCAGTGGAGCCATCCCCAGGGTGTCAGCATGCCCTCTCTTCAATCAGCTCTTCCAGGGCAGGCAAGGCCAGGCCTTCTTGCTCCAGCTTCCCTGTAGCTCTGCTCAGGCTGAAGGTGGGCTCACTCAGACATTATGTGGTGAACGAGTGTTACTATCGTCGATGTGGCCTTTTCCCAGTGAGCGAGAGGAACGGCAGAATGCCAGGCATCGGGGGGCAGCTGGAGCCGTCACCGGTGGCCCTGCATTCCCAGGGCCCGAGGCTGGGGCTGACAGCGAGGGCAGAAAGGCTCATACAGGACCGGACTGCATGCCTCCTCCTTCTCACGCCAAGGTTGGAATCTGCCTTTTATTAATACGAAGAGAGCGAGATGCTGCGAGCTCCGGTCTGTCGCATGCAGAGAGGGTGGGCAGTGTCCTGGAGGAGAGACCACTGCAGTAGGGCTCCTGTGACACAGGCCAGGCGCCCTCCCTAGCCCTGAGACGCTGCTCCACCGGGAGGGGCACCATCAGCTCCTACCCCGCCCCGGGCAGCTCTGTCTGTCCCCTGAGCAGATGTTCTCCGTCTGCAGGGGGGATGGCAGTCACCGCATTGCAGCGTGGCTGCGAGGAGTTGGGGAGACAGCAACCTGGCTTCCTCACTTCCAAGGGCCTCGACATCCCCTGTGCAGTGTCGTGGTGGGGGCCAGAGCAACGTCCATCACACCCACACGTGATGGACCCAGGCCCCATGTCTCCGGGAGATTGCGACCTAAGCTCCTAGGTTGGATCACATCAGTCTCCTTCTCTGCCGCAGCCCAGGCCCTCGCCCACAAAGAGCAGCCCCCTAAGTGTTTACTGGACCCCCCGGAGCTGATCTGGTCTGATACACCCGTCTCTCAGAGGCACGTCCTCCCGGGCCCCCGCACCTCAGACGTGGGCATCTGCTGATGGCCTTCACTTCTAATTAGCTCTGCACGTCAGGCTGCAAATTGGCAAAACTGTCAGACAAGCGACAACAGAAAAAAAAAGTTTTTAATTAGTTCTTCATAGAGATCGGGAAACGTGGTAAAAGAAGAATGCTGGAATCTGCACGTGATTCTTTGAACTACAATTAGTGTGTTGGATGTAAAAGCTGTAAAAGCCCATTAGCTCCTGTGCGCACTGCAGAAAAGTGCGACAGCAAAGAGGTGTGGGAGAGGCGGCGTGCGGCCGTCGGCGTTCTCATCTGAAGGAGGCACGTCCCCCGCTACCGTAGCTGGGGTTCACCCTTTCCTCCATGTGCACATTGGAGAGCCTCAGAAATTCGTGTCCCCTGAGGCCTTCTCCTTCAGTCCTCAAATGAGGACAACAGCTCTGGGAACCTGGGTGCTTGGGGAGCAGAGAAGGAGAGACTTGACCCATGTCCTCCTCAGACCCCCTGAACCCTGGATGGTACCCTAACCCCTTGGGGCAGCAGTTTCTTCCGTGGAAAATGGGGACAGTTGTTTAGGGCTGGATGTCATATTGAGTCTTTGACTCTCTTGATGGGGGATCTTATTTAGGTAATGGGGCAGGGGGCTAGGGAGTGAACCAAAGAAGCCCTGATTCAACTGATGTAAGATGCTCCGGAGCATCTTAGGTACTTGTAGGTACTTCCCTGGTGGTTCAGATGATAAAAAGTCTGCCTACAATGCGGGAGGCCTGGGTTCGATCCCTGGGTCGCAAAGATCCCTTGGAGAAGGAAATGGCAACCCATTCCGGTATTTTTGCCTGGAAAACCCCATGGATGGAGGACCCTGGCAGGCTACAGTCCATGGAGTTGCAAAGAGTTGGACACAACTGAGTGACTTCACTTTCTTTCTTTCACGATACTCCAAAGCATGTTCATCCTGGCAAAGCCACCTGAAGCCCAGCCTCCCTGGGAATCAGTCCTCCTGCTGACGAGAATTTCCCTTCTCCAAGCTCCAGTATCAACTAATAATAGAAATATTCATAGTAGTTGCAACCAGATACATGGTGTGCTCTATGTGCTAAGTCTTAACTAATCTTTTCCTCACTTTACAGATGAGGAGACAGGACGGGGATGTCACATAACTTCCTCAAGGTCAGACTGCCATAAGTGGAGGAGTCTGGATTCAAACCTGGCTGTCTGACTCCGGAGCCCACGTTGACAACCAACGCTCAGCACCACTGATATTCTCTGCACATCTGCTGTAAACGAGGTCTTGAATCAGGTGCACAATTAGATCACCTATTAACTCCTAAACAACCCCATAATGGGGCAGAAGGACGGGGCCATCGAAGGTGAGGAAGCTGAAAAAGCTTCAGCGTGGTTTCAGCCTAGGACATGGCGGAGCTGGCATCTGAACTCAGATCTCCTGGTTTCAGCAGGTACACTGCCCCTCACGCGGCCCCAACACCGCACAGTTTGAATTCCGCTGTTGTCTACTTCATAACCCTCTCTGGCATTTTATGCAGGTAGAACACTCACTCAGAAAGATGCAGGAGTCATGAGTGGACAGGCTGATGAGACTTTACAGAGTTAACTCATCCAGGAAACCACCAGCCAGGTCGAGAAATAGATCCTCACAGTCTTCCCTCCCATTGCCACGCCTCAAAGACCACCCCACCATTCTAACTTCCAATACTGTACACCAGCCTAGAACTTTAGAACTTCATATAGATTGCATCATGTACTAGGTACTCTTTTGGGTCTGGCTCCTTCCAACATTATGTTTGTGAATCCTCCACGTTGTTGACGGTAGCAACATTCCTCTATTTATGCTGTATTACTTGTGTATGACTATATTAACGTTTATTATCCATTTTACAATTGATGGGCAATATGATCATTACTGATTTTTTGGTTATCATCATTCAGTTCAGTTCAGTTCAGTCGCTCAGTTGTGTCCGACTCTTTGTGACTCCATGAATTACAGCACTCCAGGCCTCCCTGCTGCTACTGCTGCTGCTAAGTCCATCATCAACTCCTGGAGTTCACGCAAACTCATGTTCATTGAGTCAGTGATGCCATCCAGCCATCTCATCCTCTGTTGTCCCCTTCTCCTCCTGCCCCCAATCCCTCCCAGCATCAGGGTCTTTTCCAATGAATCAACTCTTCACATGAGGTGGCCAAAGTATTGGAGTTTCAGCTTCAACATCAGTCCTTCCAATGAACACCCAGGACTGATCTCATTTAGGATGGACTGGCTGGATCTCCTTGCAGTCCAAGGGACTCTCAAGAGTCTTCTCCAATACCACAGTTCAAAAGCATCAATTTTTCAGCACTCAGCTTTCTTCACAGTCCAACTCTCACATCCATACATGACCACTGGAAAAACCATAGCCTTGACTAGACGGATCTTTGTTGGGAAAGTAATATCTCTGCTTTTGAATATGTGATCTAGGTTGGTCATAACTTTCCTTCCAAGGAGTAAGTGTCTTTTAATTTCATGGCTGCAATCACCATCTGCAGTGATTTTGGAGCCCCCCAAAATAAAGTCTGACACTGTTTCCACTGTTTATCTATTTCCCATGAAGCGATGGGACCAGATGCCATGATCTTAGTTTTCTGAATGTTGAGCTTTAAGCCAACTTTTTCACTCTCCTCTTTCACTTTCATCAAGAGGCTTTTTAGTTCCTCTTCACTTTCTGCCATAATGGTGGTGTCATCTGTGTATCTGAGGTTATTGATATTTTTCCTGGCAATCTTGATTCCAGCTTGTGCTTCTTCCAGCCCAGCATTTCTCATGATGGACTCTGCATATAAGTTAAATAAGCAGGGTGACAATATACAGCCTTGACATACTCCTTTTCCTCTTTGGAACCAGTCTGTTTCATGTCCAGTTCTAACGGTTGCTTCCTGACCTGCATATAGGTTTCTCAAGAGACAGGTCAGGTGGTCTGGTATTCCCATCTCTTTCAGAATTTTCCACAGTTTATTGTGATCGACACAGTCAAAGGCTTTGGCATAGTCAATAAAGCAGAAATAGATGTTTTTCTGGAACTCTCTTGCTTTATCCATGATCCAGCGGATGTTGGCAATTTGATCTCTGGTTCCTCTGCCTTTTCTAAAACCAGCTTGCACATCAGGAAGTTCACGGTTCACATGTTGCTGAAGCCTGGCTTGGAGAATTTTGAGCATTACTTTACTAGCGTGTGAGATGAGTACAATTGTGCGGTAGTTTGAGCATTCTTTGGCATTGCCTTTCTTTGGGATTGGGATGAAAACTGACCTTTTCCAGTCCTGTGGCTCCTGCTGAGTTATCATCATTAGAACTGTTACAAATCTCCATGTGCAGATCTTTGGATGAATACCTACAGCATATCTGCTGGGTCAGTGTCAAGGAGTGGAATTAATGGGTCATGAAAAGAGGGGTTAGACTCAACTTCATTGGATCCTGGTGAACACTGCTGCAACGTGGTTGTACCAATTTACACTCCCGCTGGCTGTGTGTTTTTAGTTACTTCACATCTTTGCTGACATTTAGCCTCTTCACATTATAAAAATTCAGCCGTTATGGGTGGGACTGCTGTTCTGTGATTTTAATGTACATTTTCTTGGGGCCTAATGAGATTAGGCACTCTTGTTTATGGCCCAATTCGGTATTATCCTTGCGAAGTTCCTGTTCAAGCTATTTGTCATTTAAAAAAATTGGATTGTTTCTATGTTCCCTGTTGATTTATGGAAGTTCTCTTTTAAATTTGTTCTGAGTCTTTTGATGGACGTAAATTCTTAATTCTAATCAAATAGCAACCACCTTGAGTTCTACAAGGAGGGGGCCTGTGTCATTTCCTGGCCTTTTTTGTTCTACTTTTCACAGTTAGGTCTAAAATCTAACTCTGAACTGGTGTTTTGAGTGGTTTTTGGATAACTTTGATGTAATGTGAGATGACGGCCAACTCTTTTTTTTTTCTTCGTGTGCTGCTGCTGCTGCTGCTAAGTTGCTTCAGTCATGTCCGACTCTGTGCAACCCCAGAGAGGAGGAGCCTGGTAGGCTGCAGTCCATGGGGTCCCTAGGAGTCGGGCACGACTGAGTGACTTCACTTTCACTTTTCACTTTCATGCACTGGAGAAGGAAATGGCAACCCACTCCAGTGTTCTTGCCTGGGGAATCCCAGGGATGGAGGAGCCTGGTGGGCTGCCATCTATGGGGTCGCACAGAGTTGGACAAGACTGAAGCGACTTAGTAGTAGCAGTATGCCCATTAGTTACTTGCTCTTCAGGCAACCATGGTTGCTTGTGTATTTAAAGAGGTTGTGAATTTGATCTAAGTTGTCATGCATTTATTGGAATAAAGTTTGTAAGATGTCCTCATTAACCTTTTAATATCTACTCAAACTGTAATGATGTCACCTTTGTCATTTCTGAAATTTATGGCGAACATCTTTTTTTCTATTCAATCTAGCTAGAGAATTACCAATTTTAATAATCTTCTGAAAAAACAGAAAACAAAAAAACCCAGCTTGCCTCGTTGATCTTCTCTAATGTTTTTCTCTCTATTGCATGACTTCTGCCCTGATCTTGAGGATCTCCTAGCCTGCTTAATTTCAGTTGTTTGCTCCTCTACTGACTCTTTAAGGTAAAAGCACAGAGCTCTGATTTGAAACTTCTTCTTTGAATAATGGTCCTTAACCCTCTAAATTTCTCCCAACCTACTGTTTTCGTGACATTTTACAAATTCTGATACATTCTATTTTAATTTTCATCCAGTTCAAAATACTTTCTAATTTCCTTTGGGTTTCTTTGTTGATGCATGGATCCACTTACAAGTATGTTATTTGGATTCTAAATATTTGGGGACTTTCCAGAAATCTTTTTCCTATTGATTTCCAGTTTAAATCTATTGTGGTCACAGAACACACTGTCTATGACCTGACTCCTTTTTAATGGATTGAGATCTTGTCTTAATGGCTGGAATACAGTCTGCCTTGGTAAAGTTCCACGTGCACTTGAAAAGAACGTGCTTCATAAACGTCAATCAGGTCACCTTGGTTAATAGTGCTGTTCAAAGCTTCTCACGTCCTTATATATGTATGACTGAGTCCTTTGGTTGTTCAGCTGAAACTATCACAACACTGTTAATTGGCTATACCCCAATACAAAATAAAACGTTAAAACAATTTTTTAAAGGGTTTAATGTCTTTACTGATTTGCTGCGCTTAATTCCATCAATTATTGAAAGACAGGTATTTAAGTCTCAACATTTTTGTGGTTTGTCTGTTTCCCTGTGTTTCTATTAGTTTTGGCTTCATGCATTCTGGGTTGCTGTTATTAAGTGAATTGACATTTAAGATTATTATGTTCTCATGATGAATCAAAACCTTTATCATTCAAGATGAATTTTTCATTCTTCACTCTGAAATCTGCTTTGTCTGATATTCTTGTAGCCCCTCCAGCCCCTCATGCCTCTTTTCTCCATAAAGCCTAGTTCAGTAGACCATTTTCTATCATTTTACTTTTGTCCTATTGTGTCTTTATATTTGGAGTGGGCTTTTGCAGACAGCATCAAGTTGGGTCTTTATTTCTGTATCCAACCTGAAAACCTCTGTCTTCTGATTGATGTGTTGAGAAAATTTAAATTTAAAGTAATTATTGATAACATTTGTGCTTATGTTGCTTCTTGATGTCTGTCTTCTAATCATCTTTTCATTGTTGTTTTTCCTTTTTTAAGTCTACATGCTGTGTATATGTCTAGAGGTTCAATTTGGGTCCTTTCACATTTTCCATGTCATTCCTTAATATGTTCCATCGTTATCTTTTTGAACATGTGGAATATAGTTCCAAGAGCCATTTCAGGTCCTTGCCTATCACTGCAACAATCTGTGTCAATTCTACATTGCTTTCTATAGAACACTTTTTCTCATCATCTTGGGTCATATTTTCCTGCTGCTTCACATGCCCAGGAAGTTGACTGGATAGCAAATACTGTGAATTTTATCTTGTTGGGTCCTAGATATTTTTGTGTTTCTAAAAGTGTTCTTGAGCATTACCATGGGATCTAATTGAGTTTCTTGGGAATATTTCTGCCCTTTTAGGATCTTTCCTAAGATTCATTAGGTTGGATCAGAGTCACCCTTAGGTGTGAGATAATTATTCCCTGAGCAATAATACTCCTGAGGCATAATAATAATTACTCCTGAGAAAGACTTTCTGAATACCCGAGCCCCTGCGTTATGAGATCTTCAGATCAGATCAGATCAGTCGCTCAGTTGTGTCCGACTCTTTGTGACCCCATGAATTGCAGCATGCTAGGCCTCCCTGTCCATCACCAATTCCAGGAGGTCACTGAGACTCATGTCCATGGAGTCAGTGATGCCATCCAGCCATCTCATCCTCTGTCGTCCCTTTCTCCTCTTGCCCTCAATCCCTCCCAGCATCAGAGTCTTCTCCAATGAGTCAACTCTTCGCATGAGGTGGCCAAAGTACTGGAGTTTCAGCTTCAGCGTCATTCCCTCCAAAGAAATCCCAGGGCTGATCTCCTTCAGAATGGACTGGTTGGATCTCCTTGCAGTCCAAGGGACTATCAAAAGTCTTCTCCAACACCACAGTTCAAAAGCATCAATTCTTCGGTGCTCAGCCTTCTTCACAGTCCAGCTCTCACATCCATACATGACCACAGGAAAAACCATAGCCTTGACTAGGCGGACCTTTGTTGGTAAAGTAATGTCTCTGCTTTTGAATATGTGATCTAGGTTGGTCATAACTTTCCTTCCAAGGAGTAAGCGTCTTTTAATTTCATGGCTGCAGTCACCGTCTGTAGTGATTTTGGAGCTCAGAAAAATAAAGTCTGACACTGTTTCCACCGTTTCCCCATCTATTTCCCATGAAGTGATGGGACCGGATGCCATGATCTTGCTGTCTGACTATTGAAATGGGAGGAGAGATGAGCCCAGTACCCCTGCCCTGTGTGAACATGGGGACTTGTTCTATTCTCAAGGGCCCTTCTTTCTCCAGCCTCAAGCAGCTCAGCAGTTCCCTCACTGCATTGTCAACTACAAATTGGCCATTTGTGGGCACTTGTCGTCTACCTACAAGGATTAAATCATGTGACGCTGCAGCTGCTGACTTCCAACACCCCAAAGGAGCTCAAGGAGGAGGGCAGGAATGAGGGAAGACAGGCAGGACAGGTCTTCAGATAGACATTCTCAGGAACTGATTTTATGAGCCCAATTCTTGTGTCTCTTCGTATCTAAAGCAACAAAATCCTTCATGGTGATGAGTGTTTCTGGTGACTAGCAGATGCTTCACAAGCTGCAGAAACGTTCTACAAAAGTATGTGCCTGATTGCCTGCACTCCCCCTTCACCGGAACGTATTACCCTCCCCGACCTGCCTCTTGGGAGCAGTCTCTCAGCACTCTCTCAGGTGCTGTCTCCCAGGCTGCACGCCTCATTTTGCCCCAGATAAAACTTAACTCCCAACCCACACATTGTGCGTTCTTTTTAAGTCGACGGCATGCATACACAGTCATCTTATTTCCACATACTTTTTATTTTTTTTTAATTAATTTATTTATTTATTTTGCTTAACTTTACAATATTGTATTGCTTTTACTATACATCAAGATGGATCCGCCACCAGTATACACGTGTTCCCCATCCTGAACCCTCCTCCCTCTCCCCTCCCCACACCATCCCTCCAGGTTGTCCCAGTGCTCCAGCCCCAGGCATTTGTTATCGGGTATTTAGGAGACAGCAAAAGAGACACTGATGTATAGAACAGACTTTTGGACTCTGGGACCGGGAGAGGGTGGGATGATTGGGGAGAATAGCATTGAAATATGTATAATATCATATCTGAAACGAGTCGTCAGTCCACATACTTTTTAAACCACCGGGCTTCCCTGGTGGCTCAGCGGGGAAAGAATCCGCCTGCAGTGCAGGAGACCTGGGTGTGACCTCTGGGTTGGGACGATCCCCTGGAGAAGGGAATGGCTCCCCACTCCAGTATTCTGGCCTAGAGAATCCCAGGGCCTGTATAGTCCATGGGGTCTCAAAGAGTCAGACGTGACCGAGTGACTTTCACTTTAAACCATCACGCTAAATTATTATTTTTGCTTCAAAGTGTTGATTTACTTTTAAAATACTTTTATATTTTAAAACTCAGAAACAAAAAAAATATCACATACATGATTTACAAAGTATTCCTAGGCAAACACCCCGATAACCACCCTGAGTTCAGGAAACAGAGCTCTGTTGCCCATCCTGGGAGCTCTGTCCGTAAGCCTCACCTCAACCAAAGCCCCTCTACTCCCCTCCACACCCCTACAAGTACCACTATCCTGATTTTCACTGCAATTACGTTTTTTAAATTAAAAAAAAAAGCTTTATCATTCAAATGTGAATCCCTGGACATTGCGGCTTACTTTTGCTCAATTTAAAAATATGACACGTCCTTTAAGTTTCTTTCATCCTGCAAGTCCCCCCTACTTCTTTCGGCTCCTCACCATTATCTATGGGGAAGCTGGGTTCCTTTGACTTGCAGACTTGCCGGCAGTCTGGATTTTGCCGATAGCATTCTCCATGTATTCCTCTGTCTTTATACTTTCTGCATATTGGCTGCTGGATCCAGAGGCTGGGTCAGACTCAAGCTTAATCCCTTTCGTAAGATGCTATTTGGTGTTTGGCCAGACAGCAAGAGGCACATTATTTCTGATTTTATCTCTTTGTCATGTGAACAGCCTTATTTCTAATGCTGAGCCCTCCTAACTCATCCAGGGGTGTGGAAGGTGATATTCTAACTCTGTCATCTCTTTTGACTATTATTTGTCAACCAGCTTTTCAAGAATTTAAGGGAAAAGTCATCTTCTTTACCCACATGCTTACCATTTCAGAGCTAGCATTTCTAATGCTCTATTTTTTTTTTTTTTTCCTTTTACGGGAGGAATATTTATTTTTTGTTCCAAGATAGGAGTACTGGTGAATTCTGTATTCGTTTCTATGGGAGTATCTTTCTTTGACCCTCATATTCAAGAGCATTTTGCTGCTTATAGAATTCCAGGTTGACTTTGAATGATGGCATTCCCTGGTCTTTCTGCCTCAGTGTTTCTGGGAGATATCAGCTGTTTTTCCCTCTCAATGCCTCAGGGAGTCTCCTTTAGCTGTGAGAGTCAGCAGTCTGGCTAGGGTGTGCCTGATTGTGCCTTTCTCTGTGTTTATTTTGGTTGATTTCACCGAGTTTCTTGGGTTAGTAGACCAAGGTCTTACTCACCTTTAGAAGATTTCAGATAAAGTGTATTTAAATACTTTTTCCTGCCTATTCTGTGTTACATGTGTGTTAGATCACTTATATTATTCCACAGATGAATGAAATTCAGTGTTTTTTCCTCCATGCTTTAATTTATTCCATCTCAAATAACCCGTCTTCAAGTACAATGCTCTTTTCTATTGTAGAGTCTAATGAGTTTTCCACTTGCTTTTAGAGTTTTGATAGCTCTCTCAAGCATTCCTTACCTCTTCACTCATTATATACATTTTTACTGATAGACACTTTAGCATAGTTATCATAGATATCGTGATGTCCTTTCCTTCTAATTTCATATCTGGATCTGTTTTTATGACTTTTTAAAAAATCTTGCCCAACAGATTTCTACTGCATCTCAGGTCTGATCATTTTTTGTTTCTGTTTTACTGAAATAGAATTGACATGTAACATTGTGCAATTTAAGAGGTACAACATGTTGACTCGACGCATTTATATATTGCAATATTATTACCACAGTAGTGTTAGCTAACACCCCTATCATGTCACGTAATTACCATTTATTTTTTGTGGCAGGAACAGTTAAGATCTTGTCTCTTAACAACTTGAATACAGTCTTGTTGACTATGATCACTGTGGTGTGTACTAGATCTCCAGGACTTATCATTATCTACTTTCAAGTTTGTGCCCTTGAACAAAGTCTCCTCAATTCCCCACCCTCCGTGGTAACTTCTGTCTTTGTAGCTGTTGGGTTCTCTGCTGCAGCCTTCCAGCCTTCTCGCTCACTCTTTGGCGAGGCTCCTGTTGCCTTGTGCTGTGTATGTGCAGTCTAGGAGTCAGATGGGAGCTCACAGTGTTGGGGTGTCTTCCTGGGCGGCTTCCTGCAATCCAGGACTTTCTCCTTCAGTTTCCAGCCTCCCTGGTGTTACTGAATTTGATATCTGACTTTCTAGCCCAGTAAGATTTCTGATTTCTTCTTGAGCTTTGATCCTACTGGACTCAGCTTGTGCCCTGCGGACTGGACAGGGAAAAAGCCAGGTGGACGGAGCACTCAGTCAGTTTACCCCTCTTATCCCGGGAATTGCATTTCCTCCAGCTTCTGCCTGCCTGATCTTTACTCCAGTCTGTTGCACCGCTGGGGCCTCTGCTCACAGAGTGAGGGTCCTTTCTCTCCAGTTGTTTTCTCCCAAGTTCTTTGAGACTCCAAAGCCCTCCTTGGCTTCAGAGCCCTGCTCAGTTGCTCTGGGCACGGTTTCTAGGTGTTTACAGTCACCTGGGGCTTGGGATTTGGCAAATTCTCCAAGTGAAATGTTTGTTCAAGATGGTGGAACCACATCTGTGCGATTCTCTTTTCCCACAGACTTTGGCCCCTCAAGTCCTGACTGCCTGGATGATCCTGAATTATCTGTGATCTTTCCAGACCCATGAGACATGCATTCTCTGCTTGGACTTTGTGCCCTGAACAGCAAATCACACATGTCCCCAGAGTGGGAGGCGTCCCCTTCCCGCCTCTGTTCCCTGCCCCCCTCCTCCTGGGGATGATCTTGGCTGTCTTGGGTGTATTTGATGCTTTCAAACAGCAGTTTCTCTTACGTGTTACCCAGCTTTACTGACCATTATTTGTGGGAGTGTTGCTCTGGCACAACATATTCTGTAAGTAGAAGGCATCTGCTTCATATAATTGATTTTTCCCCATAACCAGACTATAAGCTTCCATAGTCTGATTTTCCCCATATTTTCAATTTCACACAACCTAATTTTATCCTGAGCACACTCTTGGGGTCCAGCAAACACAGTTTTATGTAGAAACTAAAAACGGAAGCAATTACTTGGGTAATTTCAGTAAAAATCATCTGGGGTTATATTTATCTGGGCTGCCCATACAAAGTCCAGAGAAAACAAGGAGTAATTTGACAGGTTTTTGGAGTAGAGACAACATACAAAAATATTTGAGTTCTTTGAATAAGTGCTATTTGAGTCCTATCATGGCCTATGACGTTAGCCACATGAGTTCTGTTTCGTGTGGGTTTAGTTTTCCTAGGAAGATAAGCAAACCCCTTGTGTGTAAGCACCCTGGTCTCTCTAAACTTTGTTATTACCTGTGCTGGAACTTCCAAGAGGTGGTTTTGAGGAGAGGACAGTTTTCATCTCATAGCATCACCTTCCAAGTTGAGTGAGCCTGATCACAGATCCCCCAGGGCCCTTGGCATCACGTGATGGAGCTGTTCCAGAATCAGGCGCCAGTTTGGAATTCAGACCAAATTGTCTAGCTGTGGGATTCAGTTCTCATCTGAATGGCTCGTCGCAAGTCCACACTCCTCTAAGTTCAGCTTGTCACCATGCATAGGAGATTAGCATCCCCACCTCGCCATGAGATGAGGAGAGGTAACAGGGAGAAGGCAATGGCACCCCACTCCAGTACTCTTGCCTGGAAAATCCCATGGATGGAGGAGCCTGGTAGGCTGCAGTCCATGGGGTCGCTAAGAGTTGGACACACTTTCACTTTTCACTTTCATGCATTGGAGGAGGAAATGGCAACCCACTCCAGTGTTCTTGCCTGGAGAATCCCAGGGACGGCGGGGCCTGGTGGGCTGCCGTCTATGGGGTCGCACAGAGTCGGACACAACTGAAGCGACTTAGCAGCAGCAGCAGCTACAGGGTGGTGAAGCCCAGGTCCGCGGCCGGCGCAGAGATGGGGCCCAGCACACGTCACTTTGCTCCCCTTCTGTCTCCTGAGATCTCACCCAAGGAACCCCTGGCATGCTGCCGTCATGTCACCGCCCATTTCTGGAAGGCAGAGACTGGCCCCACCGTCTCGGGCAGAGGGTCTGCGGTGGGGCCGGGGGTAGTGCAGCAGGAGAGGGAGCTGAGCTGCCTTCCTGCACCTGTCATGACAATGGCATTCAGTGGGCCCCTGTCTGTGCTGGGGTGCAGAGACGCAAGGAAGAAGGCTGTGGACGCAGGCCCGTGAGCGCTCCAGGGGGCTGTGGTTACCATGGAAATGTGAAAAGAGCTCTACAGGAACTGACCGCTGTGCCGTGGAGGGAAGATCCCACATGCACTGAATGCTGAAACCAAGTGGTGCTGGAGCCTCTGTCCATGGACTGCACCCTGCTGATGGCCCTTCACAGGAAGGCCACTCTCCCTCCAGCTGAGGTCGCCCACCCACCCAGGACATGGGCGGCACATGGAGCAGAGGAGAGCAGAGCAGGGTGTCATGGACCACAGGATGTGGGGAACCAATGGCACTGCCATCCCCCGGACCTCTATCAGCACCTGCCCAGGCCCAGCCCACCCGCCTCTGCCCGGAGGACACTGCAGCTCTGTGTTGGACCAGTCGGTGTCCGGGACACAGAAGCCATCACTGAGTGAGGAGCTTAGCGCGCTCTGCCCGTGGGCCTGTGGGAAGGGCTTCTCTCCCGGCTCTCGCTCACCTCCACCTCCTGGGGGTGAGTCCTCCAATCACCTGGAAAGCACGCCTGGTTACCCCCAGCTGTGGCCGGACGCAGAGACCCGTGTCTGCCCTCAAGTCTGCTGCCAGAAGGAAGAGCCCAGATCCAAGGACTGAACTGAACCATGAAAAGGTCTCCCACCATCACCTGTCTTTCCTTCTCCCACTCTGACCCCCGAAGCTCCCCCCTGAGGCACACAGGCCAGGAGCCACCTCTAAGCAAACTGCCTTGGAGTGTTTGACCATCAGCTGGCTAGAACGCACAGGTCCACCAGGCGGGCACCTGCCCAGCTGCTTGAGCCACGACTGGGAGCTGCGTCCAGAGGGAGAGAAGGAGCAAGACCAAATAGCAAGGGTTCCCCTCTGCTGCTGGAGATAAAAGAAGAAACATCCCGAAGGCACATTTTATCAGGGATCACAGAGCTCAGAGCGTGCGCACCTTTGTCCCTGCTCAGGCCTGAGCCCTTCTGCTCAGGGAGCCCTTCTCCTCCCCAGAAAGCGCCGGGAGGGAGAAGATGGCTTCTGTGGGCTGGGCTGTGTCCGCCTCCCGTGTCTTCCAGGCACTGGTTCCCAGTTCTGACATTTCCAGCCACACAGGACCATTCTGCTCTTTCCGCTCCATTACTTCCTTTGAAACCTTGAAAATAGTGAGCATCACCCCCCCATCCTCCTAAAACCACACACACACACAAATACCACACACACACACACACACACACACCCCTATACATGGCCACACACACATACATACCCCATTACACACACCTGCTCCCTCACACCCCACACACACACCTCTACACATGCCCCCACACACGCCCCTACAGACGCCCTTACACACACACACACACACATCCCTACACATGGCCACACACACACAAACTCACACAGCCACACACACACACACATCCCCCTACACACGGCCACACACACACATATACCCCATTACACACATCCGCTCCCCCACACCCCCCCACACCTCTACACACACACCCCTACACACACACACACACACCCCTACACATGGCCACACACACACACAAACTCCTACACACAGACACACAGACACACACACACACACCCTTACGCACGTCCCTACACACTCCTACACACACCCACATGCCCCCACATCCCTACACACACATATACCCGAACCCACACACACATTCCCCCCCACACCCCTACACACACACACACACATATACCCCATTACACACACTTGCTCCCCCAAACCCCCCCACACACACCTGTACACACGCCCCTACAGATGCCTCTACACACACACATACCCACACATACCTTTATACACACCCCTGAACACACAGACTCCACACACACCCCTCCACATCCACACACCCACTCCCTACACACATACCCACACACAGACACTCCCTCCCACATAAACACACACTCACTCCCCACACACACCCACACCCACACACACACACACACACACACTCCTCCCCACCCACACACACACATACTCCCTACCACACACACACAGACCCCTCCCTGGATTTATAACTGACCTCTGAGCATCCCTATCCCTCCCCTCTACAGGCTGTTTCCTCTTCCCACGCTGGGATGCTGTCACTGCACCATGAATTATAGATTCATAAAGTGCCATAGATTTGGGACAGGCCTCTGGAAGGCTTTAGGTCAGGTGCCCTCATTTTGCACACAGGAGAGCTGGAGGCCCAGGGTTCATGCAGGCCATGCCAGGACATGCATCACACCTGCGGCAGAGTCAGCCCCAGAACTGATGTGGCCTGATTCCAGAAGCGAGCTCCTTCCCAGGGTCCAGACTCCACTCGGTCTGTTCATACTGTGCTCCTGGAAGCAGCTCCTGGAGCCGATGGAGCGATGTGGGGTCCCCGTGTTCAGTTTCTCTTGTGGAGGAGCTTGCGTTCCCCTCCAGATGCTGTCGCCAGGAGGCGAGCTTGCTGTTCAGGGGTTGTAGCAAGGAGGCTGTCCAGGCATCAGGGAGGGTCCCCAGGCAGGAGCCAGCCTGACAAGGGGGTCTGGCCTTCCCAAGAAGCATCTGCAGCAATTATAATGACATGAAATAGATCTGAGTAAATAAAGAGACTTTCCTTTGTGGAAAACAGGATGGCTGTTTTCAAGTCTTACCTCCTCCGATGGGGTTAGAGGCTTTGCACTCTGCCAAGGAAAGAGCCATCCAGAGATTTCCCCCACCTACTGAGACCAGGCTTGGCTGCCTTGACCACAGCTTGTGGGCAGAGCAATAGTAGCGGGGGGAGCCTTGTTCCTCTCACCTCCTCCATCCTCTCCTATTGGAACCCGCCCCCAAGTCATCCACTGGTCCAAAGAGAAGAGCTGAACCATGAAGCAGCTCTGGACCCATCCTTCAGCCAGCCCTGGATCACTCACACAGAGACACGAGTTCCCCGGCTCAGGGCTTGTTGTGGTAAGTTGCTGGGCTTTGGACCTGCTTGTTACGCATGGTTATTACAGCATTTGCTGACTGATACAGCTGTGCTCCCAAATGAGACAACAAAACGTTGTAAAGACGCCAACTTCTCCTAAATTAATGTATGAATTCAATACATTATCTAATCAAATTCTCCAAAGAAATTTTTAGAACTTGAAAAACGAATTCTAAATTATGTATGTAAATAACTCTATGAATAGCTTAGAACATTTTGAAAAAGATGAGCAAAGTTTTGGGCCTTGAGGGAAGCTCAGTGCTTCCTAGACTTTAAGAGCGAGGGGCATGAGCCTGTTGGGGGCACACAGACTGGGGGTGGTGGGCAGAGGCGTTGGGAAGGAGACCCCTGAGGATGTGTGTGGCTGATACATGGTAATACATAATTGGGGAAAAGGTAGATCACTTACTAAGTAGACAGGAAGTGTGGGCAGTGTTTGCAGAAATAAAATCAGCTTCCCACTCTCTGCTGTATTAGCTAAATTAACTCCAGAGGAATTCAGTACCTCAGTGAGAACAGTGCAACGATCAAGCTGGTTTTTAAAATGAAGAATGTCTTTGTGGCCTTGAGGTGGGGGGAAGGGCTTTCTAATCAAGACCTTGCTAGCAGAAGCATGAGGGGTTGGGTCCCTGGTAGACGTGATCACGTCAGAAAGAACTTTTCCTCCCAAGTGAAGGGAGAGACACAGGCCCAGCTGGGGTGAAAAGAATCTGCAGTGTTATGAAAGAAATGATGCTTTAGGGCACCCTGAAGAGCGAGAAGCAGCAGATACAAAACAGAGTCAAAAATGAGCACCAGGTGCCAGGAGGCAGTTCACAGAAGAGGGGACCCCAGTGACTGTCGTGGTGGGGGCATCCGTTCAGTAAACACTGTGAGCTGTTTCCGGTCTGAAACTCGACATGACATCGGTCTGGTTGGCGACACCCGACACGTGCTAGCTGAACATCTCGTGGTGTGGATTTTGGTGTTCGTTCTGCCTCTCTCACCAGATGAACGCCCGGTGTGTGCCGGGCTGCGAGCTGACACGTGGACTTCGCTGGGCTCTGGGCCTCTGGCTCCAGCTCTCTTCCCTCTGCCGAGGGCCTTCCAGGCAGCCACCACCGTGTCCCCGTGGGTGGTCCACGTGGCCTCCAACTAGACCAGCCTCTGAGTCCACCCCTCTTGCTGCTTCAAGGATGCAGCAAGGTCCTCTGGGCCAGTGAGGAGGCTCAGGACTCAAACTTTTGAGGGGAGAGACCTCCACTTACTTTTCTGTTGTATTTGAACTTGGGAGATAAAAAGGCAGGTAGCTGCTGGGGCCACCTTGCCCCTTTGGAGTCTCAAAATGGAGCAAGCAAGGAGGGGGAAAAAGAGGGGGCAAGACCAAATGACATCATCTGAGGGCCTGGATCCAGCCACGCCTGAAGCAGAGACATCTTTGACCTCTTAGCCAATGTCTGAGCCAACACATTCATTTTATCTTTTTTCTTTTTTTCCCTTTTTTTTTTTTTTCATGTAAAGCCTGTTTTAGTTTGGTTGCTATCTCTCACAACAGAGAGGGCCCTAACCAGGGAAATACAAATTCGTCTCCAGGACCTACATGGAGGCTCCTGTTTGAGTTCAGCCAGACCTCTGTTCCTTGGTCAGGCATCTTCAGACCACACTTGGGTGTCCAGGGCTCCCTTTTGAACCACCTACACCTTGTCCCTCCTGTTTTGTCCAGATGGGCGTGGCAGAAGGGCAGGTCTGTCCTAAGTGGACAAAACATTGGCTTAACGAAAGAAAGGCTCTTAGAGCCAAGGTGTCCGGGAGAGAGGATGCTTCCAGAGAGGTAGCTGGCCTGCCTCTGGAGAAGGGTTTCCATCGTGGCTGGGGTGACCCTCATCAGGATACACAGAGCTGGCTGCCTTGGGAAGAGGGAACGAGGTGGCCCTGAGGTCCCAAGCCTGTGCAATTCTAAGAAGCATTACAGCAAAGTGGATGTTCTGCACGTCCTTCCTGCGTTCTCTGGATTCCTCCACATGCAAATGAAGCTCCAGCGTGCCCACACTGGCCGGAATATGTCAAAATCAGATGGCTGGCAGCAACAACAGCCCACGAGGGTCCCCTGCTCGAGCTGGCATTTTGCAAAATGCTGATGTGGCTGAACGTCTGAATGCATGGCCGGCCGGCAGGATGCCTGAAGCAGGACAGATGGCTCTGGGCCAGGCCCGGGCTCACACTGGCTGCTCGGCCCCTCCTGCCATCTGCCGTGGCGGCTTTTCCAGGGCTCCTGGAGGCGGGGTCTGCTGGCCCCCATGGGGCAGGGACATGTGGTGGGGGTGGCGGCGTCAGTGGCGAGCCCTGATCCGTGCACGGCCCCTCACAGAGCGCGTGCGTCTGCTCTTCCTGTGAGAGCATATTGCAGCCCTGTTTCCAAGAGGATAAATGACACGAAGAAGCGGAGGAGCCAGGACTCTGATCCAGAGCTTCCTAAACCTCGCGATCTTGCCGCTCGCCGTGGACAGACGCCCGCGGCACCTGCGCTCCGCCGTCTGGGACGCGCACCTGTCACAGGAGCCGCTGCTGTGCTGGAAGGTGGATCCGGGGGTCAGCGCAGGGAACACGTCCCAAGGGAGCATGGGAGCACGGGATCCCGGCAGGGCCACAGTCTCGGCTGGAAACGGGCTTTGAGAGGAGGGAGAGGAGAGGCCCAGAGAAACCCAGTTGGGTTTCAGTGTCAGGAGAGCCTCGGGTCGGGTGAAGGCACTGTTTAGACTCGGGGGCTGTCTCTGCCGCCGTGACTGTCTGGGCAAGTCACTTCCCCATGCCAGACCTCCATTTTCCCTCTTCAAACACAGGGAGGCTAGAAGGATGATCTGTGGGGTCCACTCTGGGCAGGTCATGCCAGGGCAGAGCTTCTTCATCTCAGCCGCCAGCTGTGGACATCTGGACAGGATCGTTCCCTAGGGAGAGCTGCCCTGGGCATTGCAGGTGCTGAGCTGTGCCCCTGCCTCTGCCCAGGAGAGGCTAGGAGCATCCTTTTCCCTTGCTGTTGACAGTGTCACACGTCTGCTGGGGCAGTCGCCCTGGTTGAGAACCCATCTCCAAATGCTCTCTCGTGCCCTGCCTTAGGGCTCCCCAGGCCCGGATCTATATGCAAAACCTGGGCTTTGGACGCAGTCTTTGGAGGGAAGCGGGGTGTGTGCCCCCCAGCTGAGCGTGGAGGCTGGTGTGTCCTGGGAATGTGGCCTGGGCTTGACCTCTGGAGTCTTTACTCAGAGAAGTCGATGGAGGGCATTAGCTTCCTGGTGGGGAGCTGAGCCTTCCCTTGGGGCTCGATCATGTTTCTTAACCCCAGAACGTCTCTTGGTTTTCCTCCCTCCGACCATCCCTCATTCTCTTCAGAAAAAAAAATCTCTTCTGCAAACTGCCACTTTATCTGAATCGTTCCTATCGGGTGTCTAATCCCTGCTGATGGAAGAGGGCTATTCTGCATGCGATCGCCTGCATTTATTTACACATCAGCGGCAAGAGCAGGGCCTGATGCCTTCGTCTGGGTGACACAGCTGCTCTTTAAAAAAAAAGGGCATCTATTTAAAAGGCCGTTGCTGGGTACGAGCAGCAACATCTAATTGGCTTCTCGGGGACTTTTTTTTACTATTATTATTTGCTCGGGGAACTGTTCATTTGAGCAAACGATATTAAACGACTATTGTCTCGGTCTTTAAGGAATCATCAGCTGAAAAACAACGCCGAGATGGCTGCGGAGTGTGACAATGGTTCTGGCACAGCCTGGCCATGGACGGGGCCTGTCGCATTTCTGATCGATAATAAGCTGGTTCAGGAGCGATGCGCCAGCATCCCATGTGCTTGCAACCCACAATTAGTGCACAGATTGCCCCTCCCTGGAGCCGAGGAGCACGTGCAGTGAGTGCTCCCTCCTTGAAGTGGAGGCGTGGAGCCCTGGGGAGGGGCGGGCGGGGGGCACCTCTCCCTGGTCCCTGCAGGGGGGCCGCCCCTGGGCCCTTCCCAGACCCAGCGAAGCAGAAGGCCCAAAGGTGAGGCCTGCAGAGCTCGGGTAAAGTCTGGACGCATCAGCTCTGTGAAGTGGGATGAGGGTGACCCCGCCGGGCAGGGGCTGCCCTCAGTGTCACACATGTAAGTTACCTGGACAGGGCCTGGTGCAGGGCGGGGTCTGGTGCAGGGCAGGGGCCAGGTGTCGCCATCACCGCCACCTTCGCAGGTGGGCGCAGGCTCCTGGCTCTGGGGGCTGCGAACGCCTGCCAACACCAACCAGGAGGGCAAGCCGGGGGTCCCAATACAACTGTGTCCCGGGGGTGCCAGAGACATTCTCGGTTGTCACTTCTGGGCTGGGTGTGGCCGTGTCTCATCCCCCAGTGACAGGACGGCCCCTGACATCAGCAGGGTCGAGGGTGAGGACCCGGGGGAGGGGGCAGCAGACAGCAGGACCGAACGCAAGGGGAGGGGGTGGTCTCAGGGTCAGAGAGGGGAGGCTCCCTGGGACGACGGACGCTTTTGGGGTCTGGATCTCCACCTTTCCTGCCCCTCTCCGCTGTTACGCCCAGCCCACGTGGCCAGGCCCGCTGGGTGCCAGGCGCTCCACCCAGTGGCTGCCTAAGTCCCACGGGAGCCCCGGGAGGCCGGCGTCTGGGCGGCAGGGGAGAGATGCCTGCTTTTTGCACTGGGAGGTAAAGGCTCAGAGGGTCACCCCAAGATTCAGCTGACAGGCTGCGGTGACCTGGGCCTGTTGGCGTCGGTGCTGCTCTTTGTCCACTTCACCCCCTCGACCAGCCTTGCCAGGCCTCAGCTGCCCTGCTGGGGATCCTGGGGCACGGGGTCAGGAAGATGAGCAGACGCTGCCAGGGAGGGGCGGCGGGGAAAGCCACGCAGGCAGGCAGGTGTGCCCTGAGGGCTGCCCGCAGGAAACCCTGAGGCTTCTCTGCTCTTCCGTCTGCCCTTGTCTGTGAAGACGCGGCTTCAGCCACGCTCTGCAGAGAGCGCCGACCACTCTGGAGCTGGCTCTGTGGTTGAGGGACATCCAGTAGTGATGTCGCCAGTCTTGCTCATGACGACCAGAGGCTCACACACCCTGGGAGCCTGCACAACCTGCCCGTGAGCCGTCGGTGATCCCGCGCGGGTGAGCTGGGCCGGCTGGGCCCACCTGTGAAGGACCTGGGGCTCAGAGCCACGGCCAGGCCCATGGAGTAGCCCATACGCCACCCGTAGGTACCAGGTGGTGGGGGGAGCTGGGTCTGGTTCCCCCAGGGGGTGAGGATGGGGCTGAGCTGAGGGGCTGGAGCCCAGAGCTGAGACACCCCTATAGACAAGTGGGGGTGCGTCTCAGCTCCTTCCTGCTGGGCCTCCCGCTCCCCTGGCCTGAACACGGGGGAACCCTTCCCAGCCTCTGAGCCCGTCAGTGGAGCCTTTATTAGAGGCCCCCACAGGGGACATGCACACAGAGCAGCCCTAACTTCTCTGTAGCAATGTCTTTGGAGAGTGTGGGAAAGCCCCAGGGCGATTTTAATCACCATCCTTGGCGCCCACCGGCTGCCAGCTGCCCCTGGGAAGAACACCTGCCACGTGGGAGGCTGACAGCAGGTTGGGCCTGGGTGCTTCCCAAACACCTGGAGCAGCGGGACGGATGGAGGGGCCCGCCCTCTGGCGGGGGGAGGGGGGCAGGCAATGCTTGTCAATCAGAACCCCATGCCCCACCCTGCTCCCCACCCGCAGCTCAGGTCAGAAAGGGGCACTGCAGGTCGGATGCCTGGAGAAGCTTCCAGAACCGTAGACGGGTGCATGCATTCTGCAGAGTAGGTGATAAAGGTCAAGGAGGAGCTGAGCTGGAATGAGTCTTGTGGAATGAAAACATAACATTTCAGAGATAATTTTGTAAAAGGAGTCATCAGGCCAATATATCACCATGTCGATTTAACTGCAGGGTTGGAAATAACCTTTACTTTGATGCTTACTCAATTGTGGAAGCCACAGCCTCCCAAGAAAGGATCTAAATGTTACAGATGCGTCTGCCTCGGGTGGCCTGGGTCGTGCTGTCATGAATGGCTCTGGAGCCAACCCAAGGGCACCTAGGAAATGCAGGTGATGCAGACTGACCATCTTACACAGAGCCCTGGGACTCGGGTCCCAGAAGAGCCAACTCCAGGGGACCTCCTGGGATGCAGGCAACTGGGCACCAGCCATGCAGATTCCACTGGCCATTTTCTGAGCAGCTCCCATGTGTCTGGATGGAAGCTGGAGGCTAGAAGACAAGTCAGGAAAAGTTGGGCCATCGAGGGAGCCCAGGCCAGGAAGGAAGCCACATGGGAGGTGGGAATTGACCTTCATGCCTCCACTGTCCACCTGGTCACTCGCTCGCTTCCTTTCTCTGCCTGCCTTCATGCTCACACAGGCTGGACCTGCTTTGTCTACCGTGGCAGCCCGGGGCCCATGTGGGTATTGACCTTGTGTGGGCCCAGGCACCTCCCCCTGCCGAGACACACAGCAGGGGACGGGGTTCTGGATGTGGTTCTGGTCCAGTCACACACAGGGGCCTGGGAAAGGAGAGGAAATTTTTCACCCAAGGGCAGCCCTTGGAGGCTGGTCAAAGGACCCCACGAGGTGGGTGCCATCCTCACGTATGCTTCTGTTCCAGACGGTGGCTAGACAGAGCCTCAGGCTTCCAGGACTTGCTAGGCACGCAGGCCCTCCCCCTTCCAAGGACTGTTGGCCAGGCCTACCATGCCCCCCAGCAGGCAACCATCAGCATCTGGTGAGTTTGGAGTGTGGAGCCCAGTGTTCTGGGGAAGTACCCCATCTCTGGGTGCCCCTGAAGGCTGGCGGATATACTGCAGTGAATACCCAGCAGTGTGGCTGGTGGGAGGGCCAGGGTCTGGGGGCACACGAAAGAGAAATGTCTGCCAAGGAATGCAAGTGCTTGCAATTATGCAAAAATATGCAGAGGTGTGTATTGGTATAAAGAAGTTAAAGGTTTTAAATAAATTAACTCATCATCTTAAAGGTTTTATGATGTTGTTTGAGAAATTAGGGCAAATCCTGAGCTTAGGGTCTGTTTGTTGAAATAAGCAGAAAATACATATAAAGTTTTATCTCTAACAATGATTTCTCTCTGTACTAAATGGCCCTCGATCTAGTTTAAAAATCTGAGAGTAATATGGCAGTCTTTATGTAGTAGGATGTTACAGTCTTGTGCATGTCGTTTTATTTTATTGCATACATTACATCAAGAGTAACGTTTAACACCTCTGGACATCGGGTTTTCTGAAGCACCCTTGACTTGTTCTGCTTGTGGGAGCGTCTTGAGAAGGTCACCTTATCAGAGCAACTGGGTGACCCAGGGAGCCGTGGCAGACACAAGACGGGACGTGTCCCTGTGTGAGTCCTGATATCTTTCCACGGCAGAAGAGGGCAAGTTGTCACGGTCCTCAGTTAATGCATAATAATTCTTGAAAACATAGAAGTACGTCAATTAATATTATTTAGTGTTAAAACTTTAAAATAATTCTTAAAACTAGTGCTCAGCTGAACTTTCTGAGTGGCCAAGGGTCCCCTCTGCCCATCCCCTGAGCCACAAGGCTCAAGAAGGGGGGTTGATGTCCAGGCTCACCCTCCACCCCAGACGCAGTGAGTGTCCATCATTGTCCCTGGCCGCACATGCAGACCAGGCCCTCAGAGGGAAGGGACTTTGTGCGTCCGCGGTTTTCACAGTGGCCGTGAGTGTCCATGAGAGGCGTGGGGCCTGGAGCCCTCTGGGGTGGGCCTGGTTGGGGCTCCGCCACCCTCCGCTGGTCCTACTGGCAGACTTGGCCAAATCGGACCATTAGCTTCATTAAACCTGGCTCAGAACCAGAGTGCTTTAATTATTCTCCCAGGGGAAACTAGCACTCCCCTGCCCACCACAGGCCCTGCAGAGGACAGGCAAAAAAGAAAGTAAAATGAAACACTGCCAGTCCGTCAGGCTCCCAATGAAGACAGACTGCTGACACCAAGGGGAGCCCGGTGCGAGGAGGCGCTGAGTGTGGAACAGACTGGCTCAAATTAATTGCTTCAGCTGTGACCTCTGGGCCCTGAGAAAGGTTGGGAGTGTTGACTACACAGAGCAGAAAAACCCAGCCAAGTTCACACAGTAATTGGTGGTGAACTCAGCGCCACCTGGGTGGTCTGTGAGCAGAGCCTCCTGTGATGTCTGTCTGCTGAAGGGGGATCTGGGAGAACAGCCTCAGGGGCATGAACCATGGGGGGCTGGGGAGACATGGGGGGCTGGTAGGAACCACAGGGGAGGGTGGGCCATGGGGGGCTGGGGAGCCACAGGGGAAGGGGGGCACCACGGGGGGCTGGGGAGCCACAGGAGAATGGGGCACGATAGGGGGCCGGGGAGCCATGGGGGAAGGGCAGCTACAGGGGAAGGGGGAGCCACTGGGGGCTGGGGACCCACAGGGGAAGGGAGGTCACGGGGGGCTGGGGAGCCACAGGGGAAGGGGGTGCCATAGGGGGCTGGGGAGCCATGGGGGAAGGGCAGCTACAGGGGAAGGGGAGGCACCACCAGGGGCTGGGGAACCACAGGGGAAGGGGGGAACCACTGGGGGCTGGGGAGCAACAGGGGAAGGGGGGGTCACAGGGGGCTGGGGAGCCACAGGGGAAGGGGGCGCCATAGGGGGCTGGGGAGCCACGGGGGAAGGGGAGCCACAGGGGAAGGAGGGCACCACCAGGGGCTGGGGAGCCACAGGGGAAGGGGGAGCCATGGGGGGCTGGGGAGCCATGGGGGAAGGGCAGCTACAGGGGAGGGGGAGCCACAGGGGAAGGGGAGCCATGGGGGGGCTGGGGAGCCACAGGGGAAGGGGAGCCACTGGGAGCTGGGGAGCCACAGGGGAAGGAGGGGCCACGGGGGGCTGGGGAGCCACAGGGAAAGGGGGTGCCTTAGGGGGCTGGGGAGCCATGGGGGAAGGGGAGCCACAGGGGAAGGGGGAACCACAGGGGAAGGGGAGCCATGGGGGGCTGGGGAGCCACAGGGGAAGGAGGGGCCATGGTGAACTGGGGAGCCACAGGGGAGGGGGCACCACCGGGGGCTGGGGAGCACAGGGAAGGGGGCACCACGGGGGCTGGGGAGCCGTGCCCCCAGCGGGGTGCAGGCTGTGCCTGGGGCCCCTGATCGGCACGGCCATTCACCGGGTGGCCTCTCACACCAGCCACAGCGCCTGTGTGGCTGGGATGAAAGTGCACGCGGTCACTTTCTGGTGACACGCGTGCCAGTGTGATGACTGAGACAACTCTCAGGCCGCACTTGGTTTGGGGGCAGGTGGGATGAGTACTTCCTCCTGCTCTGGGAGTTTGGGGTCGGGGGCCTTCTCTGGCCTGGGGTCAAGGACAGAAGGCCTACTTGCCCTCCCTGCACACACAGGTGGTCCCATCCTGGCTATGGAGTGACTGCTTGGGCCTCCTATCAGTAACGAGGCCAGGAGGCCTGCTGGTGCCCACTCCTGTACCCGACTGCCTACGCAAAACCTACACCCGGACATGCAGGGTGCCCTCAACTCAAGCCCAAGATCAACATCAAGGCCCCCCTCCCACCCGCATGGGCTGGCCCCGCATCCCTGCCCCTGGTGAGGATGCCCAGCCCGCCTGGGAGCTCAGACCAGCACACCAGCTCCTGCCCTCCCTCACCACCGAGACCGTCGGGGCGGAGCTGATGGCGTTTGTCCTAAGTGCCAGTCTGATTTCTCGGGTCCACCCCCACCCTCCTCCCTGACCGCCCCTCGGGCCCCAGCACAGGCTGGCTCTCACCCTGTTCCCTGAAACACCGCTGCCCTCCTGGGCACTGACCCCGGCTCTCCCCTGTCTGGGAGCTCGGGGACACGCTGACAACCCCAGCGTCCACCCCACTCACCGTCTCCAGGCAGATTCCCAGCGTGTCCTGCCCAGAGCGCCTCCTCTGACCCATCTGGGGTCCTCACTCTTCATTCATCTCCCTTAGAAACCTTCCTTGAACCGTAGAATACATTTGCTTCAGACATCTGCGGTGTGCTCCCCGTGCCCGCCCGCCTTCATGGCTGCAAGCCCAGCCTTACCTTTGTCCCTTCGCAGTGTAATTTTTTTCTGACAGAATGCTGAAAGATGATGTATTCATTCTTGAAATAAAGCGAAACCTAACTGCCGGGCCTGGGGCACTTTCTCTGATTCAGTTTGGGGAAGGCTAAGCCCTTGTGACCTTTCTTCTCTTTTCTTTCTCTCTAGGAAAGCTATCTTCAATTGCATATTTGATAATTGCTCATGATCTGAGTTATCAGAGCTCTTCCTTAGAAACATTTCTATGTTTCAAAAGCTTGGATTTCTATTCTCTGTCCTCCCTAGCAAATCGCTTTTCATGTAAGATTCAGGTATTTGTAATTTTTTTGTTGTTGTAAATTGCAAGGAAGCCTCCCAAGGTGGCCCTGATCTGATTCTCCTCCATCTCATATCTTTTCCTCCCTGTTCCCACACAGTCCTTAACGCTGGGCTTCGGACTTCCCTGCAGCCTGAGTTGTCTCCCCTGCTCTTTCATTTCAGCTCATTCTCTTCCCGTGGCTGGCTGTCTCCCGACTTTGAGAGAGCCATGGCATTTGGCACCTGGCTGAGGTTGTCAGTTTTCTAGGATGTTTAATCTGTAACCCTTTCCCCAAAGTCTTCTCTCCTAGAAAACTTGGAAGAGGATGCCCTTTATTAATTAAAAGAACAATCACAACATGTATGCACAGAACATGCATGAAACACACACACACTTAAATAGCCACGACGAAGCGTGCACAGAACCACCATGGAGTTTAGGAGACAGAGCATCACTGGCCCCTTGCCGCTCCAGCTTCCCTCGACCCAGAGGTCACTACCGCCCTGGTTTTGTGAGCATCTTCCTTTAGTTTGATCATCTATGTGTATGTCCTAAACAACACACAACTTAATGTCACCAGCTTTGAAGTTTATATAAATGGAAGCCCACAACATGTAGTGCCTCCCTGGTAGCTCAGTTGATAAAAGAATCCACCTGCAATGCAGGAGACCTTGGTTTGATTCCTGGGTCAGGAAGATCCCCTGGAGAAGGGATAGGCTGCCTACTCCAGTATTCTTAGACTTACCTTGTGGCTCAGCTGGTAAAGAACCCACCTGCAAAGTGAGAGATCTGGGTTCGATCCCTGGGTTGGGAAGATCCCCTGGAGAAGAAAAAGGCTACCCACTCCAGTATTCTGGCCTGGAGAAATTCTATGGACTATAGTCCATGGGGTCACAAAGAGTCAGACACGACTGAACGGCTTTCACTTTTCACAGAACATGTATTCTTTTTGGACTTGCCTTTTACATCAACACTATGTCATGAGATTAATTTTCAGGATATTTACAGCTACAGTGTGAGCTCTTAGAGGATCCTTTGCATGAATTTGCCACATTGCGCATATTCTATTTATTTGGAAGTATAACCAGGTAGTCAGATGTGGGTCTGGTTCACCTGTCCCGTGTTCTAAGCTTAGAGACTCGGACATGGAATTGGCAAACCATAAGGTAGGGCCATGTTCAGATTTATCCAGGCTGTTTTGTAAGTTCAGTTCAGTCTCTCAGTCGTGTCTGACTCTTTACAACCCCAGGCTTCCCTGTCCATCGCCAGCTCCCAGAGCTTGCTCAAACTCATGTGCATCGAGTCAGTGAGGCCATCCAACCATCTCATCCTCTATCGTCCCCTTCTCAAACTGTCTTCAATCTTTTCCAACATCAGAGCCTTTTCCAATGAGTCAGTTCTCATCGGGTGGCCAAAGTATTGCAGTTTCAACTTCAGCATAATTCCTTCCAATGAAAATTCAGGACTGATTTCCTTTAGGATGGACTGGTTTGATCTCCTTGCAGTCCAAGAGATTCTCAAGAGTCTTCTCCAACACCACAGTTCAAAAGCGTCAATTCTTCAGCGTTCTGCTTTCTTTATGGTCCAACTCTCGCATCCATACATGACTACTGGAAAAAACCATAGCTTTGACTAGATGGACTTTTGTCAGCAAAGTAATGTCTCTGCTTTTTAATATGCTGTCTAGATTGATCATACTTAATTTAATTCATGGCTGCAGTCACCATCTGCAGTGATTTTGTAGCCCCCCAAAATAAAGTCTCTCAGTGTTTCCATTGTTTCTCCATTTGCCATGAAGTGATGAGACCAGATGCCATGATCTTGTTTTTTGAATGTTGAGTTTTAAGCCAACTTTTCCACTGTTTTGTAAACTGGTTGCTTTTTAAAACAGTGGGCAATTTTGGTGACTCCTCATTCCTATCATCTTTTGATGCTGTTTGACTTTTGATTTTTGCCAATCTACTGGATGTGCAGTGGCATCTCACTGAGATTTCGATTTGCTTCTTCCTGATTTCTAATCAAACTCAGCACATTTTCATATTTATAAGATTTGGGGATATTTTTGGTGAGATGTCTCAAAGTCTTTGCTCAGTCTTTTTATTTGAGAGGAGCTCTTTGTGTTAGAAATCACTAATTGGTTGGTTAAATACAATGAAAATCTCTTATCTTAGATTGTGGTTTATTTTTTAATTTAAAAATTCAATTTGAATTCAATTTGATTTAATAAATCAGAGTTCTTCAATTTTATGCAAACTAATAAGTCTTTTCCTTTGGGTTTGAACTTTTTTGTGTCTTATTTTAAAAATCTTAATGTTTTCCAATAGCGTTATAGTTTTGCATTCCTTAAGTCTTAAATCCATGTGAAATTATTTTGTGCATGTAGTATAAGATAGGGATTCAATTTCATTTCTTTTCTGCCTGGACACCCAATTTTCCCAGCTTGGTTTCTTGAAAAGCTCAATTTTTCCCCTCTAATCTTCAATAATCTTCAATATTCAGACATGTCTATAAACTTGTGGATCTGTTTCTGGGATGTGTTCTGTTTTCCTGGTGTAATTTTTTTGCTCCTGAACAATGATCACTCACTCTAATTAAGCGTACAAAAGTCTAGTCAACTGAGAGAACAAGTCCACCTACGTCATTAGCTTCCAGGAACTCAGTGATCTCTGGCCCTTTGCATTTCCATATGTATTTCTGAATCAGTTTATCATCAGATCAGATCAGTCGCTCAGTCATGTCCGACTCTTTGCGACCCCATGAACTGTAGCACGCCAGGCCTCCCTGTCCATCACCAGCTCTCGGAGGTCACTCAGACTCACATCCATCGAGTCAGTGATGCCATCCAGCCATCTCATCCTCTGTTGTCCCCTTCTCCTCCTGCCCCCAATCCCTCCCAGCATCAGAGTCTTCTCCAATGAGTCAACTCTTCTCATGAGGTGGCCAAAATACTAGAGTTTCAGCTTTAGCATCATTCCTTCCAAAGAAATCCCAGGGCTGATCTCCTTCAGAATGGACTGGTTGGATCTCCTTGTCACATCAAAAAGTTAAAAGGATTTGTATTATTGCATTGGATCAGTAAACTGGTTTTGGATAGCTGACGTTTTTCTGCACTCAGTCTTCCAATCCATGAAAACGCAATGCTATTTATTTAGATTTTCATTAACAGCTCACAATAAAATGATCTAATTTCCCCCCAAATGTAGATGGTTCTCCAGATTTTATCCACGAGGTCCTGTGCATGTTTTACTGTCTCGTCCCTCCGTCTCAGCCGTTCCTGCCCCCGTCTGCCGCGCAGCCGCTTGGTCTCGTCCCTCCGTCTCAGCCGTTCCTGCCCCCGTCTGCGGTGCAGCCGCTTGGTCTCGTCCCTCCGTCTCAGCCGTTCCTGCCCCTGTCTGCTGTGCAGCCGCTTGGTCTTGTCCCTCTGTCTCAGCCGTTCCTGCCCCCGTCTGCTGTGCAGCCACTTGGAAGCCATCACTCCCTGCGTGTGGCGCTCTTTTACATTGCTCTTCAGATGAGACCCTTCCTGGGACTCCGTGCATGGGGAGAGGAAGCCGCTCACCACTCTTCCCTGCAGCGCCGTCTGTGGCTCCCCCCACCTGCCGTCGCTGCTTCTTACCACCAGTCTCACCCAAGACCCGTTATTCTCATTAGTAGTGTGCAAAGGACCAGCTTCTGACTTTCCTGACCCTCTCTTACTTGTTTCTTTCCTAGTTCATCAACTTATCTTTTTGTCTCTATTATTGATTTTTTTTCATCCTATTGTTCTATACTGGGTTTATCTTGTTATTTTCCCCCTAACTTCTAAAAATGGATGCTCAAGTCATTAATCTTCAGCTTTTCTTTTATCCTCCTGAGGATTGCTTTAGTTGCATCCCACAGGATTTCCCTCAGAATATTTTTATTTTCATCAACTTCTAAACATTTTCCAAGTTTCATGGGACTTCCCTGGTGATCCAGTGGTTGGGACTCAGGAGGCTGGAGTTCCATGCCTAGTCAGGAAACTAAAATCCTAAAAGCCATGTGGTGTGACCTAAATAAATATTTTTCAAATTACATTATAGGCTTCCCAGACGGTGCTAGTTGTAAAGACTCCACCTGCCAGTGCAGGAGACTTAAGATCCTTGGGTTGGGAAGATCCCCTGGAGGATGGCACAGCAACCCACTCCAGTATTCTCACCTGGAGAATCCCATGGACAGAGGAGCCTGGTGGGATACAGCCTACAGGTTCTCAAAGACTCAGACACAACTGAAGTGACCCGGCGTGAACGCATGTGTGGATTTGCACACCCACTGTGCTCTCTGCAGGCCCATCAGCCTCTAGCCACAGGGCCGTGGAGCACTGTCCACTCTGATCAGAGCACAGCAAGCGTGTTTGTGCTTTTCCTCTCTCCTAGGTGGCCATCCTATGTCCTACCCAGACCCCACCATCCTTCAAAACTGTTCCACCCCCAGATCCCTAATTCCGGAACCCCAGGCTCAGAGTCCCCCACTCTGCCCAGTGCTTCCCATCTTCTCTGTCCCCCCCAGGTCTTCTTCATCCTGAAAAGACCCCTGTCCTCCTGACCCCTCTGCTTGGCTCTGTCCCCAGGCTCCCCTGAGCTGCCCCACGTCCTTCTGGGCTGATCCCCAGGAAGGAGCTGGGTGGAGAAGGGTCCTGGATCTGGGAGGAAGTCAACCAGCGCCGCCAGGCAGGGAGGAGCTGAGGGGGCACCAGCCAGCCTCTGGCTGCCACCGCTCTAATCACATCCAGCCAAGAGCTGGAGGCAGGGCATCCTTGGATGCAGTCCACACAGCATCCACAGTGAGGGCACAGCATGGTGGGAAGAGGGCAGAGGGTGTCCTGGGGGTAAAGAGAGCAGCCCCGGTTCCTGTGAGCCCACCACCTCGTGCTCAGGAGAGAGCCTGCCTTGGGCCTCCGTTTCCTTCACTCCCTCCATCCCTGGTCCAGGCAGCCTCTACCCCACCTGCCCTTTGAGACAGATGGCTCAGGCTGACTCCCCTGGGTCTGGAAGTGGATGACTTCCCTGGAGGCTGTTAAAATCAAATAGAACAAAGACCAGACTGGACAATCCCCCAAACAGACAAAACCATTTAAGCTGCATGAGCAAAACTGAATTGAGCTTATTTCTGGAACATAAGCAAAATGTAGGTTATTTGTTGTAAATGCCTCTGGTAATGATCCAAAGAAAACTGAAGTCTTCTTCCTAAAATGGTAGAAGATGGTCGCTTTCAACCAGCCCCCTGCCGCCTGGAAGCCCCATTGTGAAAACCCACCTTGGATTAATAGTCACCTCCTTTTCACTCCAGAGGCCACGCTGTAACCTCTGCCTCGGGCTCCGCTCAGCTCTAGACCTGGAGGCCCCCCTGTGCAAGGGTTCTGTGTAAACTCTTCCTAAAGACTAACTGATCTGGTTTCAGCTTCTCTGTTTCTGGATTTACGACAAGTCTCAGGCCTTCCCTGGCGGCTGGCTCAGGGTGCTCCAGGCCACTCCCTTGCTCCCTGGGACACTCCCACTCTCAGGGCTCTATGCATCCTTTCCAGAATCTTCTGTGTCTTCTGGGCTGGGTCTGCTCCATGTTCTGCCTGTTCAGGAGCACATGGTGGGGCCTCCCCCACCCTTCTCCACAATCTCTTCTCTGGAAGTCCCCGGATCTCCGGCTTTGTGGTTGTGTCTGTTCTGATGACCTCAAACACCTCTCCCCTGGGGTCAGCCGCAGACCAGGCCCCCCAGCGAGGCAGACGGCTGGCCAGTAGCTGCAAGAAACTGAGAGAATTAGTGCCCGAGAGAGCCATTTCTGCCATCTTCCCGGAGGCGTCAGGAAGGGAAGAGTGACCAGGACCGGCAAGAGGAAGCCAGTCTTCTGGGAGGAGTGTGTGACCCCCCCACGGCACGCAGGGCAGGAGAGGAACCAAGGCCCCAGCCCCGTCCTCTGCATCCCCAGCACCCCACCCATCAAGCACACCCCAGAGCTGGAGGGGGCAATGTGTCTGGCTGCCCAGGGCACAGAGGGTGGAGAGAGGCCAAGATAGGTCCGGGGGCAGTTGGGGGCGGAGCAGAGGACACAGAACAGAGGAGCCGCCCAGGGTGGACTTTGGACCTCACTTCCTGACTAGACTTGGAATTTTACCTCTCATTAGCTCTGTGACGTTGGTTAGGTCCCTTAACTTCTTCGTGCCTCAGTTTACTCATCTGTAAATTAGGATGGTGACCGTGAGGGTGAGATCCACTGCATGTGGATCAGTCAGAAAAGGACCCAGAACACAGAGCACGGGCTACGCTTTAGTTGTAATGAGGTGATTTCTCCCCTTGTCAGAGCTTCGGCCTCTCAAAGGCAGCCTGTCCCAACCCTGCTGAGGTTTCCCCAGTTCCCGGCCGCTCAATGTCTGCCACTCACTCATACTGCCATATATTTGATTGAACAGCTGTCTATTTCATTGTCCAAACCGAAGCATTTCTGAAACAGGGACAATTGACAGGGATGTCGTGAAAACACTTTTGAGCTGAGACACCTCGACAGACAAAGTACTGCCATTGCCCCGCCGTCCCCCTCCCACGCCAGCCGCCAGCGCTTGGCATAGACCTGCCTCTATCTTGCCACCACCTCCTGCAAGCTAGAGAAATCTCATTTCATCTCATTAAGTAGTTAGAACTTAATCAACATGATACCTTCATTTGTAAAATAGATAAGAAAGAAAGAGATGAGTTTCTAATAAAAATAGCCGCCCTTGACCATCTCTCTTTGCCCCCTCTCCCCACCTTGAGCTGACCTCCTGGAATCCTTTTAGCTGAATCTCCCAATAACTGCATTCATATTTCAAATACAATTCTTCTCTCTCGCTTTATAACCTTTGTTTTCAGTTTTACGCATTATCAGTTGACCTCTGACTGTAGGTGAGGATCTGGCTCATCCCCCGCCTCCCTCACCAGTCATGGCACCAGCATTTAATTTCTGTGGCTGAAGCTGTGTCTTTCCCACCAAATACAAAAGACCTGGACTGACTCCCTCACCAGAAAATGATGACCCCGCCCCCTTCCGAGCACCTGCCCTTTCTACCACTAGCATCCTTGGGGTTAAAGGTGGCACAGTTCACACGTGGCTGTAGTTAAGCTCCTGCACTTTGCCTCCAGGCTGCTTCTCAAATCTGAACATTTGAGAAAATGCACGTGGCGTGTTCACGGAGAGAAGTTTTTTTTTTTTTCCTCTAGAATTTCCATTTGCCTTTTCTTCTGTTACTGTTGACACATGTTCATCATCTTATGTTTTCAAAAATCTGCACCCATGAAAGGATTCTGTTGAGTCCCTGCCCCCTTATTTCTCCCTGGAGTCCTGCCTCCAGGGCTTCCCACCTCCCGCTGCATCTAAACAGTGGCCCTGGATGCCCACGGGGGCTCGGCGTCCTGGGGCCTGTCCTCTGATGTGACCGCCCCCCAGTGTGCCTGTGATCCTTCAGTCCCATTTGATTCCTTTGTTTTGCCGGAAAACATCCTCAAAAGTACAGGAAAGAGTGTACAGACACATTTCTAGAGATGTTAATACTTGAATATTCTAGGAAGTGAGAGTTGATTGAAAATCTGCGTGTTTCAACAATTTCTGTTTTCCACTTTCTGATATTGTGAATGACCACAGCTGGGAGCACGGACTGGCCGACAGCCCGGGGCCAAGCCTGGTGTGCCACCTGTCTTGTGAGTCAGGCTTCACTGGCACTCACTCACACCCACGTGTGGGGATCCTGGGTAGGCTGGCTTTTCTCCGCCCCCGTGGCGCAGGAGTTGTGACTGTCTGCATGATCTGCAATGCCTAAATACTGACCGTTTTGGCCCTGGCACTGAGCAGCACCAGGCAGAGAGCTGCCTGGATGAAGGGCGTGTCCTCTGTACTGGGCAGTACGAAGCTACGAGGACTTGTGATGTGCCCAGTGCCATCGAGGAAGCAGATCTTAATTGTAGGTAACCCTAGTGTTAGTGTTATTCACTTAGCTGTGCCCGACTTTGCAACCCCGTGGACTGTAGGCCTCTAGGCTCCTCTATCCATGGGATTCTCCAGGCAAGAACACTGCACTGCGTTGCCCTGCCCACCTCTTCCCAACCCAAGGATCAAACCTAGGTTTCCTGCATTGCAGGTGGATTCTTTACTGTCTGAGCCACTGGAAACAATTAACTCTACTTTAAGCCCCATGTCTGGCTAGTAGCTTCCACGCTGGACAGCTCTTTGGCTGGTTGAGGCTGGAGTCAGGCCTTCGGGAACAGGGCCATGGTGTGGTCTGCATGGACACAGGCTCTGAGGCAGCTTCACCAGGATGCGGGAACCCTCAAAGACAGGTGTGGACCCCTGTGACCACCCTGGAGATCCTTCTCCTGCCCAACCAGGGGACAGACAGCTCTGTCCTCCTCTCACACTGAGTGGAGACAAAAGGCAGGAAACCTGGGGTGTTCCTCTTCCCATCACTGCTGCTTTAGGGTTGAGGGTTGGTGCAGTGCTGTCAGACCGAAGTTCTGGGAAGAAGTTCTGTCCACCACCTGTTAGCACAGTGATCTGTGCAGGCCACTTCCTGTTCACTGCCTGTTAGCACACTGACCTACACAGGCCACTTCCTGACCACCACCTGTTAGCACAGTGACCTACACAGACCACTTCCTGTCCACCTCCTATTAGCACAATGACCTGTGCAAGCCACTTCCTGTCCACCTCCTGTTAGCACAGTGACCTACACAGGCCACTTCCTGTCCACCTCCTGTTAGCACAGTGACCTACACAGGCCACTTCTTGACCACCACCTGTTAGCACAGTGACCTACACAGGCCACTTCCTGTCCACTGCCTGTTAGCACAGTGACCTGTGCAAGCCACTTCCTGTCCACCGCCTGTTGGCACAGTGACCTGGGCAAGCCACTTCCTGTCCACCACCTGTTAGCACAGTGACCTTCGCAGGCCACTTCTTTGACCTCCAGTGTCCATCTCACCAGATAGAGAGGGCTCCCTCGGGGTTCCAGGGAAGGCCAGGTAAACTGCTGGACCTACAGTGCCGGCATTTAGTAAGTTTACAGTAAACCAGGGGTTCCTGGGCTGTATTTCCCAGAAGTCTTGCCTAGTGTGAGGTCTGTTTATGTTGCTGTAAAACTCAAGTTTAATAATGATGCTGTAGAAACGGTTTGTGAGGTGGAACTCAATGGATTCCTGAGAATATTTGATATGTAAGTGCATGGTGGTTAGTATTCAGTTAAAGGGATGTGTCTTTCCAGCTTCCCTCATTATGAAAGGATGCAGCCCTCTATCTTCGTGTGCTGTTCCCTAACCACCTTGTTACCAGGGGCCTAGTGTCAGCATGCATGCACATGCACACACATGCACACACGTGCACACACACAGTCCACTCCTCTGGGGCTCCTCCAGGGAACCCCTCTCCCGTGGTACACACCTGCTTCCCTCAGGGTCCACTGCCGGCCGAGCTGTGCTGAGGCTCATCCAGTGAGTCCCACCCATGACCCCCATTCCCTTTTTGCTTTTATGTCACTTGGGATGCGTGCAAAGGTAAGTGACAAGCATTTTGCTCTCCATTTCCAAGAAGAAGTGAAAAATGAAAAATGAATAAATACGTGGCAAAACTGACAAGGCATCTGTCCCTGGTGGGTTTGTCTGTAATTAAAAATCACCCAGTTTGAGTTTCACCCAATGCAGCTGCCTGCCCCCTGAAACTTTTACAGAGCGCCTGCGTGCTAATGAGAGCGCCAGTTAATTACTTGCAAAATGATTAAGAAATCATACTGGGACAATTGATGGGTCTCGGCAGGGAGCCCATCAGACGTCTCCCAGGCCTCCCATCCCGGGAGCTCCTTGCTGGCTGGCAGTCTCATTCCTGAAGGGTGGCAGTGACACGTCTGGCAGACGGCAGGCTGGGGCTCCGGGCTCAGCCATGGGGCATCAAAGGCCTGCAGAGGTCAAGGCTCCCTCCCCATCCCTGTAGGACCACCTCTGCTTATCCTGTTCCCAGCAAGTTCCCGGGCTGCGAGAGGGCCCCGGCACCTTGCTACCCCTCAGCCGCTTCCTGGGAGGGTGACCCCTGCCACTCCCCACCAGCCCTCCCCACAAGGCTATCTCCTGCTCTGCTGGGTAAGGGCTGCTGTCAGGGGCTCTGGCAGTGAAACAAGGCTATTTTCTGGGCCTGCCCCTTGAGCCTGCTCACGGGGGCCAGAGAGCACAGTTCTGGGTAGGGCACCGCCCAGACCTGCCCAGGAACGCCTGCCCACCTGCCCGGAGGCTGGGCTGCATCTGAGCTGTCTGGTGCTTGACAGTGAGGGGGGAAGGTAAAGGTGGGGAGGGGGCAGCCGCTGGAAGGAGAAAGAGCAGGTGGACTGTCGGCTTTGAATTGCACCTGGGGCTCTGCAGAGCTTACTTTGTCTCCTGCTTTGTTCCATATCACAGAGGGAGTGAGGGTCTTCCTGCTCCATTCTGCCCTGGGGCTGGTGGGGGGGCTTGTCCTCACTCCCCGACAGCAAGGCTCAAAGCCAGGCTCCCTGGAGGGAGACTTCCTGCCACCCCCTTCTTCCTGAAGACTCCCCTTGTTCTCCGGAGTGGCCCTGAGACTTGGACTTCTCTGGACGTGCCCTCTGCCCTGACGAGCTCTGCACCCTCTGCTGGAGGGAGTTAACAGCCACTCTGTACCCACCCACCATGTGCTGGGAGGGAGGCGGGTGGAGGGATCCTATTGTCTCCCAGCCCTGTCCCTCCTTCTCCAGTTGCTCCTTCTGTCCTGCGAGGTGACAGGAGCGTCCACTGAGATCCAGGCTCTGGGCAGGAGGCGAAGAGCCAAACGGGTCTCAAGCTGCAAGTCAATGACACTCAGCAGGTTTCCTGGGAGACACTCGGCTCTGGGACAACACCAGCAATTCTGGAGAAAATTCAAAGCCACGCGTGCACACGTGCACGCACACACACACACACACACACACTCGCACACTCACCTTTCTCTCTAATCAGCATCCCAGCTGACAAGCCCTGACGTGGGCTGATTTAAAACCTGCCCTGTTTGAAGCCATCGCTGCAGCAGTTTTCTTTGATTTTGCTTCTAATTATGAAGCCGCTCAGCAGGAGGCCTCCAGCTGTCCTGCTCGCCCTTCCCAGCTCTGAAAGGCTGTGGCTGTCACACGTCCCCACCCATGCCTGCCACTCCGGGGCCCAGGGAACAGAGCGGGGGGACCTGCCACAGGGAGCCCTCCAGCTGAGGGGAGCACAGTGACACCCCTCCCCCTGAGCCCGGCTCTGTCCTACATCCCAGTCACATCCTCTAGTCTTCCTGAAGATCACAGCAGGACACAACAGCACAGCCCTGCCTCCGGGGAGCTCCTGAGAGCGCTGGAAACGCCTGGCATGCGTCCCTCCTGTCCTGATTCAGGAGCTTACAGTTTGCAGAATGTGTACCAGCCATGATTCCACTTCACCCTCGCAGCATCTTCACTCACACTGCGCAGACAGGACACAGGGCACCAGGTCAAGAAGCTGCCAAATAATGAGCAAACCTGAGCTGTTCGGGGTCCAGACTCAGGAGTCTTCCCTGTCTCCTGCCCCACTGCCAAAGCTCACACTCACGAGCCCACCCCCCAAGTTCAGGCTCCAGACCTCCTTTGCTGGGGTGGAAGGGAAAAGGGATCAGCATGTCAGGAGGAATGAAGGCTGCCCAAACAAAGTGCTTCTGTATTTTTCTACAACTAACATTTAAAAAAAATTTTTTTTTAAATTTTGAAATCATTATGGATACATAGGAAGTTGCAAAGAGTCCAGAGAAGTCCCACGGGCCCTTTCTTCAGTTTCCTCGACACAGGCAGGATGATGAAGATGTAGAGTACTCCACCAGAGCCAGGAGCCTGACCCTGGAGCGGCGTGCGTGGAGCTTTACAACACCTAATCACACGTGTCCCCCCGTGAGAGCCCCACTGGGGTCAGGTTACAGGATGGCTCTCTGCCACCACACTGACCCTTGGCGACCACTAATCTGTTTCCCCATCTCTATGATTTTCAAGAATGCTCTGTTCTTCATGCAGTATGTAACCTTTAGAGGTCGGTTTATTTTTACTCAGCATAATGTCACTGGGATCCAGCCAAACTGTGGTGTGCCTCAGTAGTGTGCATCTTTTTATCCAAGTAGTGATTCGTGGAGTGGACCAGCCAGGCCAGAATTTGTTCTAAACTTTCTCTTACAGAGGGTCCTTTTGGTTGTTTCCAGTTTGGGGCACTTACGAACAAAACTGCTATAAACAATTGTATACAGGTATCTCAGTTCAGTTCAGTTCAGTCGCTCAGTCATGTCCGACTCTTTGTGTCCCCATGAATCGCAGCACGCCAGGCCTCCCTGTCCATCACCAGCTCCCGGAATTCACTCAGACTCACGTCCATCGAGTCAGTGATGCCATCCAGCCATCTCTTCCTCTTCGTCCCCTTCTCCTCCTGCCCCCAATCCCTCCCAGCATCAGAGTCTTTTCCAATAAGTCAACTCTTTGCATGAGGTGGCCAAAGTATTAGAGTTTCAGCTTCTATATGGACCCAAATTCTCAGTCTCTGGGATAAATGCCCAAGAGTGCAGTTGCTGGGTTGTATGGTCTGTGTTTGATTAGATTTTTAGGAACCATACTCCAGGATGTCTCTACCGTTTTACGTTCCCACCAGAAGGGTCTGAGACTCAGATGATCTCGCCGGCACTGTCTTCAGGTGTCCTCAGCAGTGTTTGGTCCTGTGTGTGTGTCTGCATTGTGTTTGGAGGGTCAGCTGCCCTAATAGGTGTACAGGGGTTTCTCACTGTGGCCTTAATTTGCATTTCCCCAGTGGCCAGTGACGTTGAACATCTCATGCGCTTTCCTTCCATCTGTATACCCTCTTGATGCTGCTGCTGCTAAGTCTCTTCAGCTGTGTCCAACTCTTGTGACCCTGTGGACTATAGCCCGCCATGCTCCTCTGTCCATGGCATTCTCTAGGCAAGAATACTGGAGTGCATTGCCATACCCTCCTCCAAGGGACCTTCTTGACCCAGGGATCGAACCCACATCTCTTATATCTCCTGCCTTGGCAGGCAAGTTTTTTACCACTAACGTCACCAGGGAAGCCCGTACACACTCTTTAGGGAATGGTTTCTTCACTTCCTTAGCCATTTTTTTATTTGACGTGTTGGTTTTCTTGCTGTTAAATTTTGAGAGTTTTTTGTATATTTTAGAAATGAGTACTGTGTTAGATATGAGTTTTTGCCTCCATCCATAGCTTATCTTTTCATTCCCTTGACTATGCCATTTGCAGAGCACAAGTTTTTAGTTTTGATGAGATCCACATATATTATTATTATTTTTTAATGGATCATACTTTCTGTGTCATGCCTAAGCACTCTTTACCAAGTCTGGAAAATTTTCTCCTATGTGTTCTTCAAAAAGTCTCACAGTTTTACACTTTGCATTTAAATCTATGATCATTTGGATTTGATTTTACGTAAGGTGTTAGGTGTCAGTTGAGGGCTCCCTGCTTTTTATCTGTGGATATCCAAGAGCTCTGGGACCATTATTTAAGAAACTGTCCTTCCCCGTGGAGTTGCTTTTGCTTTTTTGTCAAAAATCAGTTGAGTAATTTGAGAGAGTGTATTTCTGGGTTTCCTGTTCTGTTCCACTAATCTACGTGTCCCCTTCCTCTGCCAATACCACACAGTCTTGATTAAAACACAATAAGTCTTGAAATCAGGTAGGCTGATCCCTCTGGTTCGTTCTTCTCTTTCAAAATTGTTTTAGTTATTCTACTTTATCAGACTTTCCACACAAATTTGAGAATGAACTTGTTTACATCTATAGAAAGAACTTCCTGGGATTTTGATAGGAATTGTGCTAGACCTGCATATCAGTTTGGGGAAAATTAATGTTTTTAGCCTGTTGACTATTCCAATCCATGAACATGGTATTTGTCTCTATCTGCTTAGATCTTTTAAATTTCCTTCATCAGCATTTGTGTGGCTTTCAGCACACAGTTTCTGAACATGTCGTATTAGATTTACAACTACTTCATTTTTTGAGTAATTATAAATGGCTTTGTACTTTTAATCTCACTTTCCACATATTCACTGCCAGTATTTAAAATACATTTATTTTTGTATGTTGATCTTGTAGCCTATGACCTTGCTAAACACACTTACTAATTCTAGGGTTTTTTTTCCTTCTTCATGATCTTCTTTTTTCCCTTTTAAATTAGTCAATTCCTTGATATTCTACATTGACACTTTCCCATTACCTACATCTAGGTCCAGTTTTGTTTCTTCCTTCCCAGGGCATACGGCTTTCTGTTCCTTTCACTTGTCTTCTCTCTCTGGCTAGACCTTTGGCACCGTGTTGACCAGCAGTGGTGAGAGTGACCCTCACCTTATTCTCAGCTACCAGGGGAGGAGTACTCATTCTTCCACCACTAATTATGATGCTAACTGATGTAGGTGTTAGATGAAAACCTCAGGTTCCTTCCAGGGAAGGCATAGCGTCTGCTGGGAAAGCAAATGAAGGGCCTGCCTTAGGGTCGGGTTATGAGGCCTGGAAGACACCCGGGCTTGGATCTGAGGGAGAAGGAGGACCCACCCAGAAGGGATCAAGGGAGACAGCGTGTTGGTGAGGGAACTCGGGGTCTTTGAAGGGCCCTGGGGTGGGAGAGAGTGCAGGGCATGCGGGGGAAATGGAGGGCGGCCAGCACGGGAGGGTGTGGAAGAAGGGGAGCTTGACAGGCAGGTGAGGCCAGCCTCTGCCTCCATCCGAGACCACAGTAAAGGTAGAGCTTTATCCCAGGGACAGCAAGTGGGACAGGGCACAGAGCAGCAGCGGTGAGATCAGCTCACAGGTCACTGCCATTTCCAAGGTCAAAGGCAAAGGTGGCTCAAGATATGGAAGTGAGCAGTGGGAAGAAGACTGGATATAAAACCATTTAGAGGGTAAAGTCCACAAGCTGTGATGGATCAGAAGTTGGGGTGACAGCGAGGGAGGTGCTGTGAGCCTGCTCCTTTGATCAGCGCCCTGTTTCCCGAGAAGGTGGCATGTTAACCGTGCCGAGGAGCTTCTGGACCCAGCACCCTCCTCGTTCACAGCACCCACATGCCAAGCCCTGAATGGCACAGCACTCTGCAGCCTGGAGGGTTCTGGATGGCCATCACCCCTGGCCATCCTGCTCACGCTCCTCAGGGGCCCCCACAGCTAGCCTCCCTCCCCCCATCGCCGGCCCCAGCCCCCGACTTTTCAGGGAGTGGTTGTGCTCTCAGGGTTCCCTGAACCAGTCCCACTGGAGCAGGCTGCAGTGCCTCTCCCCGCACCATCCCACGCCTGGCCTGGCCTCCCTCAGGTCTCTGGGTGTCCAACTGTGGAGTCGGGCTTCGGATGCCCGTCCTCTGGATTACCTGGGTTCTTGCCATCAGAGAAGCAGAAGTCTTCAGGCACCGTCGTTTGATGTGCAGTATAGACTCCTGGGTGCTGCCGCTTTCATGCCTGTCTGCAGTGAGTCTGATGTCCCCAGGAGGTAAGCACCGCCACGTTCTTTTCTCAGCCCCCCACGGACACCACTAAGCTGCTCCCCCCGGCAAGTGAGTTTTTGCTAAACTGGAATTGAAGTGTGTGGTTCTGTAGAGCATCAGGCCCAGAGAAGCAGAAAAAAGACGGCTAGCTGAACCCGGGTTGGTGGAGAAGGTGGGTGGGCTCCCTGAAGCCTGGGGCGGGGGCGCAGATGAAGGGAAGCGTGGGAACCGACAAAATCAGAACCTGCTGGAATATGGTGGTGGCTGCACGTCAGCGGGATCCAGGTGCAGTAATCAGAGGGAGGCTGGTGTGGGGGTGCTTACCTGGTGTTGGAGGTTGAGGTGGCAGACGGAGGGAGGTGAGGTGACTCAGACGCAGTAGCTGCAGAGGCAGTGTGTTCCCTAGGCTGCTGGAGCTCAGAAGAGCTCAGAGAAGCGCCCGTGGGCTGGTGCTGAATCTTGCTCTGCAGAGCTGGAACAGCAGCTCCCAGCAGCCAGGCTCAACCCCTGGCCCTGTGGGTGCCCCTGCAGGGGGTGACTGTGCTGGGATAATGCGCCAAGGCCGGCAAAGAGCTCTGCAGTCCCTTGTCCCCACTGTGCCTCCCAGTCTCCCACTGGCAGCAGCAAAGAGCAGTCGGATGCCCAGGGCCTGGGGCTGGGGCTTGCCAATCCCAGGGCCCAGGGCCACAGAGCCCAGGGCCGCAGAGCAAAGCAGGGGAGTTTGGACTTGGAGCCAAGATTCAGGGAAATCAGCTCTGCACTGACAGGAAGGGAACTGGGGCTAGTTGATAGCTCTTTTTTTTTTTCTTTTTGCAGTGAATTAAAAACAAACACCCACATCTACCCACCCAAATTAATTTTTCCTCATTTCGCTCCAGATATTTAAAATATAAAGGAAATGAACAAGTCTGATCAGGCTGAAGTCTTCTTCACTGTCCTCAAGCTCAGAGGAGAATTCGTCTCTCAGCCGTGAGGATAAACTGCCGGCACTTTCTTTATATTAATGCTGTGACGTATGTATCAGTGAAAAACGCATGTTATTGCCATGGGGCTTTTAAAAAATCATATAAGAGTGAATTATAAATCAAGACTTACTATGAAGTCGTGGAAATTAACATTCTCCCCTGCTGTACGTATTCCGAAACATTTTTTTTCATTCAAAATGTGCCTTTGAAATCTAGCCACATCATTCATTATGTCTGTAGTTTACTAAGATCTTGTAGCTGTATCAGAATGTATTCAAATGGAACCCCTGATGTCCGGATTTATGCTTGACTTCCCCTGTTAGAAATAACGCCACAGTGAAAATTCCATGCGTTTATCTCAGCACTCTTTCGGATTTCCATAAGATTCTATATTCATCTAGGTAGATTTGATGAGTCAAATGTTAGAACAGCTACACTTTTATTTGCTTAAGTTTATTTTTAGTTTGCATACAGTAACATTCACTCTTTGTGTCCAGTTTAACAGATTTTGACAAATCCTCATCACATTTAGGAGCCTTATCAACCCCAAATTCCTGCTCCTGCTTCTCTGGGGTCCACCGCTCGCCGCATCTCTACCCCAGGCAACCACCGGTCTCTTCATCCATTTGCTTCTTCTCGAATGTCGTATAAATGGAATAGCAGAGCGTGTGGCATTTGGGGTTTGACTTCGTTCACTTGCATCCTGCCTCTGGAACTCACCCCAGTGCTCAAGAGCATCCAGCTCATTCCTGCTTGGTCCTGAAGAGGACCCTGCAGTGCAGAGAGACCCATTGTGTTCATTCCTCCATCCGAGAGAGGCTGTTCGGGGATTTCTGGTGATGGCAATAAACATTCACATATAGGTCTAGTGAAAATATCGGCTTTCATTTCTCTCGGGAGGAGGCCTACGAGTGGGATTGCTGGGTCACACTACAAGTGCACACTTGACTACTTAGGGAAATACCAAACTGTGTTTCCAAAGTTGAGATGCTGCTGCACCACTTTCACCCCCACCAGCGATGAATTCAGGAAGCCAGGTGCTCTGCATCCGTGCGAGAACTTGATGTTCTTGGGTAAATATAGTATATATACACACGCATACTAAGTCACTTCAGTCACGTCCAATTCTTAGCAACCCTATGGACTGTAGCCCCCCAGGCTCCTCTGTTGATGGGATTCTCCAGGCAAGAATACCCGAATGGGTTGCCATGCCCTCCTCCAAGGGATCTTCCCGACCCAGGGATCGAACTCATGTCTCTTATGTCTCCTGCATGGGCAGGCGGGTTCTTTACCACTGAGCCACCAGGGAGGGCCTGTATACACTCACACTTGTATAGATATGTATTGTTTACTTATAGTAATCTTAATTTGTATGTCTCTACTGATGACTAACGTTGAGTGTATTTTCTTCTGTTTATTTGTCACCAGTGTATTTTCTTAGGTAAAATGTTCATATCTTTGGCCCATTTTTATTGGTTTATTAGTTTTCTTCTTATTAAATTATGACAGTGCTTTATATGGGCCATGGTTGACTCCTAGCCTAACCCAAGGTCACAAGGATTTTTCTCTTACGTTTCCTTATAGAAGTTTTAAACTTTACGTTCACTTTTATGTCTGAAGTCCATGTTGAGTTAATTTGGGGGTAACATGTGAGTTAAGGGTCTAGATTCAATTTTTGCATAGCCATTGTTTCAGCACCATTTGTAGAAATTCTCCATTGCCAAGGCTAATGCTTTTGCACTTTCTAAAACTCACTAGACTATATTTGTATCGGTCAGTTTCTGGACTCTTCCCTCTGCGTCATTGTTCATTGCTTTAAGATGTTGTTTTCAGTATGTTATCCAGTTTTAGCAGAAAAGTTAGAAATAATTACTGAGCCCATTGTTACTGGAAGCAAAGGTCCCCCGAGTTTACGTATTTTCCCTATCATGGTCCATCACATGTGGTCGTTTTCCCGATGTTCACTGGCACAGACACTAAGCAGCCCAGTGCCTGGCCCCCTGTGCATACACCTGATGGGGGTCTTGGGCTCTGGTGCTCAGCGGGGCATTGCCACCCTTGTTATCACCCACAGGGGGCTTTCACATGCTTGGAATCAGAGTACAGGCATTGAGGGGTAGGGGCCAGGAGTGCTAGGTGTAGGGGTGACACTGCAATCTGGGGTCAGCACGCACTGGAAGGATTGCTCTGCAGCACACACAGCTTTCAGACGTCCCATCTAAGCACTCATGCTGGGGAATCTGTTTACACAATTTATTACCTAAATAAAAGGGGTTTTGGTAGAAAGAGTGGATATAAACTGAACACTTAATGTGGAGCTTGCCAGTAATGCAACTACCCTGTAAACACAGCTTGGATCAGAGGGCATTTTATTCATAACTTTACCAGAGTCCTTCACAGTTTCAGCCAGTCCTGTCACCAAAGGTGTTTGAGCAGTGCCACCATATTGGAGACTCTATATAATGTCAGGCCTGTGGGCTGTGCAGCCCATAGTCCTTCTCCTAGGCACCCACACAGTGCACCGGTACTAGTCCATGCTTACATCATTACTGACAGTGATTATACACATGCATTCATGCCAGAGTTTTTACTTAGCTTTATTTCAGAATGTTGTACGCATCAGAAAGTGTAGACGTTATTCAGCTAAATATTTCAAATACAACTTACTCAGTCTAAGAAAATAAAAGCATTTGACACCTTCATTGAGTCTCTCACTTCACTGTGCCTGAGCATGAATATATGGAATTACATACCGTTCTATTGTAAATTCCTCTCCTTTTATTTCTATTTCACATTATAGGTAGGGCATTATATTGATTTTTTAAAAATAATATGTGATGGTTAGGTTATAATGCCTATGATTTTCATGTCAAGAGAGTAGCGGGGTGTTATACAGTATTTATAATGAGAAGGGCTTGCTGGGTCTGGAGGAACAGAGGCAGAATTTCCGGCAAAAGGTACACCCACGTTTTCACCCTCACTGAGCTCGCCGGGCTGCTGTCCACGGTGCTGAAACAATGATGCTTCCTGCTGCACAGCAAGCTGCCTCCTTCCCAGAGTCCACATCCTCATTAGCCCTCGCACTGTTGTCTTGTTTTTGTAATGCTTATGCGTGGTATCTATTGTTTAATTTGCACGTCCCTAGTGCTGCTGAGTTTATACATCATTCCCCTCTGTTAACCTCCTGGGAATCCTCCTTGGTGACTTGAAGTTCACATCCTTTGTCCATTTTTCTACTGTATCACTTTGTTGTTGCTCAGTCATTAAGTCATGTTCAACTCTTTGTGACCACAGGGGCTGCAGCAGACCAGGCTTCTCTGTTCCTCACTATCTCCCAGAGTTTGCTCAAATTCGTGTCCGTTGAGTCAAAGATGCTATCTAACCCTCTCATTCTCTGCCACTCCCTTTTTTTTGCCTTCAATCTTTCCCAGCATCAACATCTTTTCCAATGACTCAAGTCTTCACATCAAGTGGTTAAAGTATTACTTTATTCTTAATTGATTGCCGCAGGTTATTTATCAATCCGGACACTAGTATTTTTCCCATGTGCTGCAAGTTGTTCCACACCTGCTGCTGCACTTCTGTCTGTTGGTTTATTGGGTATCAGAGTTTTTCATTTGTTGTAGTTACTTTCATTAATCTTTGCTTTGGGTATTGCTTTCTTTGGGTTTTGTCTAAGAAGTTATTTCTTATTCTTGGGTGGTAATAAAAATATTATATAATTCTTTTAAGGAGTTTTAAAGACTTTTTAAAAATTCTCATTTCTGTCTTTAACCATGTGGAATTCATTATATTGAGTAGAGTAAGGAGGGAATCTAATTATTTTCTTTTCTGATGAAAAGTTCCCATATTAAGCTGTCCATCCATTCTTCACTGACTTGTAACACTGCCTCTATAATTCATTAAATTCCCAAATGTACATCATCTTGTTTCAAAGCTATTCTGTAGGGCTTTTTCATTGTTGTTCCACTGATCCATTTGTGATATTTGTAATTTGCTGTACCAGTATAGTTCAGTTTTATTTTCTATGTTTTCATAATACTTTTGAACATCTGGTATTCAAGTCCTCCCTTTGTAAACTTATTTTCTTAAAGATTATTCTTGGACTTTTACTCCAAATGAATTTTGGAATTGGCTTGTCAATTTTCACTAATAGTACAATTGGAATTTTGATTGAGATACCACTGAATGTATTAATCAATTTGGAAAGAATTATAATTTTTACAATAGTAAGTCTACCCATCCATGAAAATCTATTTAATCAGGTCTTCTATTACATTCTTCAGTAAATTTTATAATTTCTTCATGAAAACTCTTATGTATCTTTTGTTACATTTATTCCTAGGTAACATAGTTTCTGTCATTATTGTGAATTGGACTTTTTTCTCTATCACATTTCTTTGCCAGCTTATTGCATGTGAGAATATTATGGATTCTTTAAATGCTAGTTCTATATTCAACTACTCTTTTTTTTTTTATATGTTGATTACTATATCCGGGAACTCTGATGATGTCTCTTCTGAGCTTTCATCAATTGTCCAGATTCCTGGACAATTGTGTAATTTGTAAATAACCACAATTTTAGCTCCTTCCATTGTCTATCTTTTTCCTTTTTGCAACACAGATTATAGCATCCAGGGAAATGCTGAATAGCAGCACTGATTGCCATCAACCATGCCTTGACTTAAACAGAAATGACTCTTGATTCTCCAGTTCAGCCATCTTAAATTTAATTTCACATGATATTAATGTTGCTAGAATGATTTTGTTATAATTAGTATTGTATGCTTTTGCTTTAACTTTCATATATATATATATATATATATTCATATAAATTCCATTTATGTTCCAACCTTATAATCTCTTTTGAATACATTTGCATTTATTGCAATTGATTACTATAATATTGTACTTATTTCTATCCTTTTATTTTGATTTTACTATCCTTTGCTTTTTTTCATCCTTTTTTGCTGTCTGTTGGATTTACAGATTTCTCTTTTCTATCTCAGCAGGCTTGGCAATGATTAGTTACATTTCAAATATTTTAGTGATTACTTGAAATTATAAACACATAATTAAATTTTAAAATTCTAGAAATTATAGAGAACTTCAGAATCTCCATCTTCTTTCTGTGAATGACCCAGATCTTCCCATACTTTAAGCACTGAATTCATTTTCTCTTTAATTATTCTGTAGGAATTTTTTTGCTCCTTTATGTAGGCATAAAAATTTAGTCAGATTATTAAATATGGTTAGTACTTCAATTATATTTACAAAGATATTTTATCAATCAATGCACCCTATTTGTTCCTTGAATTTTAACTCTTTTCCTCTGGGTTTTTTCCTCCTTGTTGAAGTCCATCAGGTGTTAGTTCCTTCAGTGAGGTTTGAGATCAATAATCCTTATACATCTGAACAGTCTTGACTTTTATCCTCCTTAGATGGTAGTCTGGCTGGGTATAGAATTCATGGTTGAACATTATTTTTCCTCAGCAATTTGAATGAATTATTATATTGTCCCAGGAACCCCTTGTGCCTGATAATAAGTTTGCCTTTATCTCTTCTCTCTTGTCCCTTTTAAGACTTTTTTCCTTGACATTTTGCCGTTTCGTTAAAATACGTCTTGTGCATCTGTTTGTATTCATCCTTCTTGGCATAAATTGTGCTTCTCTTATCTGAAGACATATCTTTCTCTGCTTCTAGAATATTTATAGCCGTAATATCCACGAATACTTCCTCTCCAATCCACTCTGTCTCCTTCTGAAACTCATATGAGACCATGTTTGATTGTCTTGCTCCATCTCTTTCTTATATAAAATGATCTCTTTTAAAAAGCTTTGAAATGTATTTATAACTGGGGGAGGGCTTCCATTTTAATCAATATTTAAACATGTTTGAAATGGGGAGGGAGATGTTCCTACTTCAATTCTGACTAACATATTGAACCTTGATTCTTCTGTCATGCCTCAGAAATGGTGCCTTTTCCTTCAGTTCAGGGATTTCCATGTACAAGTTCCTGAAATGAGAAAACTCAAATATGCAAAATGTTTGCATGGAATAGAAACAGTCCTTTGTCACCTGAAAGTTTTTCTCCAGCATTTTTAGTCACTGATATGGTCATTCCCCTGGCTCAGTTCCTGGGTCCAGAAGTTCCTCTGGAGAAGGGATAGGCTACCCACTCCAGTATCCTTGAGCTTCTCTGGTGGCTCAGATGGTAAAGAGCCTGCCTGCAATGAGGGAGACCTAGGTTCAACCCCTGAGTTGGGAAGATTACCCTGGAGGAGGGCATGACAACCCACTGCAGTATGCTTGCCTGGAGAATCCCCAGGGACAGAGGAGCCTGGTGGGCTGCAGTCCATGGGGTTGCAAAGACTTGGATGTGACTGAGGGACTAAACTCAGTACAGCACATGGTTGTTCCAGCCACTGGTAGAGGTGGAGCCTCTACCTCAGGTTCTAGGAGGACTGGTGTTACTAATAGTAGCAGTGGTAGTAATAGCGACCGGAGTGGCTGAGGCAGTAGTGACTGCACTGCTCCCCTGCTGGGTGACCAGCCCTGGGACACTGTGGGTCCTCAATCAACACTGAGTCCATAAGTGGGCTCCTGTCGGTCACTGTCCAGAGTGCTTCCTATGCATGTCTCATTTCATTCTCTCAGTGGCCTATGGGACGGCAGGCTGTTCATCCTCTAAGAATGATAAACTTAACACAGAGCAGCTAGGAGAGCAGCCAAGGTCACATGGACAGCAAGTGACAGAGGAGGGATTTGAAGTCACAACCTCAGACTCCAGGACTGAAGTATTTGACAATAACAGCTCACAAGCATCCCCAGAAAGAACCAGAAAGCAAGAAAACCAGGTACCTAGACTCTGAATGTATTAACTGAATATCTCTTTTTCTGGTAATGGTCATGGCCTGGTGCTGGTCATGGTCAGGAACCTGCCCTTGACAGATTCTCATTCTAAGAGGAAACTGATGTGAGAGCATATCAGAACAGCCCTGAGAGCTTGCCGAAGCCCAGGGTCCTTGAGCTGAGTCACAGGGATGAGGGGAATTACCCAGGCAAAGGGAGCAAGGTGTGGGTTCCAGGCAGAAGGCTCAGCACTGCGGAGGCTGAACAGGAAGCAGCGTCTACTGGGTATGAGTCACTGCAAAAAGCTCCAGTGTCATGGGAGGACAGAGTGAAGGGCCACGGCTGCAGACAAAGCCGGGCATGTGAGCAGCAAGGGCCTTTTCTTGCCACGTCAAGATCACTTGGATCTGCAGAAAAGGTGGGGGTGGGAGACAAAGGAGGTTGTCAGGTGTGCAGAGAGACCCTCAGACCAAGCTAACTAGGAGAGTCATTTTTACAGAGGTCTGGATCGTTAAATGTCCTGTAAGCAAAGGATTCTGGGTGAGAAAGGACCGTTAATATTCCATGTGAACATTCTGCATATTTCAACTTTCTCATTTCAGTAGCTGGTGCATGGAAACCCCTGAACTGTAGGAAAAGCTACCAATTCTGAGGCACAAGCCCTTCACTGTCTGCAGAGTCTCCTGGGGACTCAGGGGGCCCCTTTCATTTTTCAGCCATGTCCCAATTCACGGAGAGGGAAAATGGACCGCTGGTAGCAGCAGCTCCTCCCATGTGATGAGGAACAATATGAACGAGGGATTTAATTTGAAAAGAGATGTGGCTGTGATTTAATTTAAGCCAGCAGGTTAATGCATTTTCCCCCTAATTTCAGCCTTGGGTGCACCGCATTCATCGGCACTGGCCGCACGGCTCTCGGTCCCTGTTCTCAAGTCACTTTTGTACACGAAGCTGTTTACCCCTGACTAGATTAAGCCTGCGGGAGGCTGGGCTCTGCCATCTCCTCAGGACAGCGGTCTCCAGTGGGGCTGCAGCTCATCGTCAGATTAAGAGCTGCTTGGGACAGAGAACAGCCACCCACACATTTGGCAGCTCTTCATGGATGCCTGCTCTGCGCCGGGCACAGACAGGGCTGCAGATTCCAAACTGATATTGACTTGGCCCCGCCTTTGTGAGCAGGGGCTGTGATTGGTCCTGGGCCCAGACAGCAGTGGACAGAGAGTGATGGGCTTGGTGGGAGGCTTGGGGAGGATCTGGAAGGCTGGTAAGGGCTCTGGGCAGAGTCAGTGACTCAGGGAGGAAGGCAGTGAGTGGTTTACTCCACAGCATGAGCTGACTAGTCAAAAGGTGAGGGCAAGGGGGCTGGCTGGACAGTCACCTTTGTTAAAGGGGCCTGTACCTTCATTCATGAGGAAACAGGGAGAATTGAGCCATCAACAAGCAGGCAGATGTTGGCTTCTGAAACGAGAACTCCCCCAGATATAACCTGCAGACTCCTTGTCCGCGGGTGTGGGCGGGGCTGAGTCTGCATTTCTACCCAGGTGCCTACCAAAGTGACGCTGATGGAGTGCTCTGAGTGCTGGTGAGGACACAGCCACTCTGGGGGGCGAGGATGGCCTGGAGGCAGCAAGACTGGCAAGGAGCTGACCGCAGGCCCTGTTGGAATGGAGGTCAGTGCCTCTCCTTCTCTTCATCCCTGGAGCCTCCAGAGCAGGGAGCTAGGTGCTCCATTTCCCGCTCCCCCACTCCCACCTCACCTTCCGCTGCTTCCTTGGATTTGTCTCTTGATAGTTCATTCCTTCATTTAAAGGAAACACGAGGAAGGAAGCAGCAGACTGTTGGGGTGCTCCAGGCCCAGTTTGGGTGAACATCTGGCTGGCAGAGCAGAGCAAGGCCTGCAGCTCCTCCTTCCCCAGGAAGCCTACCCTGACTGCTCAGCCCCACCAGCACACCCTTCCCTCAGCTGTGACTATGTTTCATGTGCAGGCGGTACACGTTTCCCACTAAGTCCTAAGGTGTCTGTCAACAGCAACCATTTTCTCCCTTTGCTTCTCCCACAGGGAGATAACTCAGGGCCGGGCCTCAGTGGAAACTCCATCATGACCTTCCAATTTGGGAGGCAGGTCAGGAGAAGTGGTCAGACCTGCGCCAGACACTGGGGTCCCTTCTGATGAGTGAAGATTCCTTCTGATGAGGTCCCTTCTGATGAGCTTGGGCCACCGCAGGGGAGCAGCCAGAAGATGGGGACTTGCCCAGGTCCCCCAGCCCAGTTCCCCAAGAGAGGGGGTTGGCTACAGAGTAGGGAGGGGTGGGGGCAGCCTGGGAGAGAAGAGACTGCGGGCGGCGGGCAGCAGCTGCTGTGGGGTCTGGAGGAGCAACTTCACATCTCTGTCCTTCAAACCGAACCACAAAGACTGAGTTCCCGGGGAGGGGGTCCTTGAAAGGGAGGGAGGCCGCCTTGCTCCACGGAGCCATTCTCACTGCTTAACGATGCACAACTCAGTAATGAAGAGAGAGTCTACCAGACCCAATATAATCTGAAATTAAAGAAAAATGGAATGTATTAAAAATGCATTGCAGCTTTAATGGAGGATGTCAGCTTGATAGCCAAGCCGTGTGCATTTCGCTCGGCTTGGGGAGTGCGGCTCTGGGCTGCTGGCCCCAGGGCTCTGAACCACAGGAGGACCTAGGGCTGAGGCTGACCTGTCAGAGGAGGTGCCGATGTGCCCACTGCTTCCTCCGCCCCCACATTCCCCCGCTTCCCAGGGAGCCATCCATCACCCCCGGGTGCGTGCTGCCATCGGGAGCAGCCCCAGGCAGTTTGCCTCCTCCTCTGTCCTCAGGCACCTCCTCTGTGCCCACAAGCCCTCACCCTGACAACCAGGTCCTCTCCTTCCCACTTCCTGAATCCTACAGGCAGCTGCGCCTCGTTTCTTAAAGGGCTTCTCTGTTGGCCCCCACTTGAATTTCCTGGAAAGGTTTGTAGCAGAAACGTTAGACCCTGGACGGACCACTCCAGGCCCAAGGCTGAACAGCTGCAAAGGGCTCTGGGCAGCTCACAGAGGACGGACTCTCTGCGGCCTCTGCAGACACCACTCCGGGCTCGCTGTCCCCTTCCTCCTGAAACTTCAGCCCCTCTCTGCCCAGGTGATCTGTGGATGATGCCAGGGAGGACATGTGACTCAGGCCTTGGCAATCACAGGTCTGCCCCTCCTGGTCACATGACTGGCTCAGAGTGAGCATGTGACTCCAGTTTGTCTCCCAGTGTGGGTGACAGGCAGCACTGTATTTGGCCCTTGGAGAAGATTGTACTCTTCCCTAACGGGTGTGAGTCTGCAACCACTTTGTGACCATGAGGAATCTGGAGGTACTTCCATGGATCCCTGGAGGTGCTGAGTTATCTCAGGAAGCTAGAGGATGAAGCCATTGTGGCTGGTGGCAAAGCTGAGCGATGGGGGGAAACTGAGTCTTCCTGCCTCACTGGAGCCGAGAATCCCACAGTAACTGGACCACGGCAGGGCTTCCTGTTGCTTGGTCATAGAATCACACACACACAGACAATCTTTCCTTCCTTTGAGCTGGTTTGAAGGTGTCACTCTCCCCCCAGCACGCCCCATCTGTTGCAGAAGCAGGCTCCCTAGCTGTGACTGAGCTGGACCCACTCAGCCCCACCCCCATGCTATGGCCCACCATTCTGCCGACTGACCCCCAGGGCACAACAGAGTGGCCACTCTGCCACCTGACGAAAGGGACATGTGACATCTCAGAGGGCAGAGCTGCCCGGTGGCCAACAGTATGGGGGCAGGGCTGAGTGCCAGCTATGCCACCTCCTGGTGGTGTGGCCTTGGCCGTGAAACTTACCGTACTGAGCCAGGGGTCCTCAGTTTTGAAACGGAGCCAGTGGAAGTGATTGTTGGGGTGGGGGGGGGATTGCAGTCTAGGGTGTATCCTCTCCATGGCACTGAGCCAGAAGGAAGGAACGGCTGTCCCAGGGGGATACTGGGGAACATCGTGGACACTCGGTGGGGAGGGCAGCAGGGGCTAGGCATCCAGAAATGGACAGCAGTGGGAGAAGCCAACCTTCCTGGTCTGAAGCTGCCTCTGGGCACAGGGCCAAGGCTCTGGCCCCAGGGTAGGCAGCTTTGTGGGGGACAGAGCTCATAGCTCTTCTTCCTGCGGGGGATGGCTTGGAGAGGCCATACAGGTATTACTTTCTCTGCAGCATTGAGGCTTTTGGGGTGTTTTTTTCCTATCTTCACTTCTGGTCAATCAGCGTGTCTCCAGTTGGTGAAAACAAGAAGCACAAGAGAAAACAATTGCGGCAGAGCAGAGCAGCCCCGGGCACCCAGTCTGGAGCGGGCGGGGGTCCTGCCAAACACGGTTCTTGTGATTCCGTCTGGGCCTTTCCCCTCTTCTTCCCGTACCCAAGTAGCGACAGTGACCACGGGCCTCCCTCCTGGCCCAACGCGGGTTCTGTCTGCTGGGACCTGGCACCAGTCCGGGCGCTGCGAGCAGTGGGCCTGACGCCTCGTGCCACCCTTCCTCCCAATAAGCCCATTCACCGCCGGCCTCCCCGTGAGGCCTGGGAAGCTCTGGAGCTGGGTCAGGCGCAGGGCATCCAGGGGGTGGGACAGGGTGGGACACAAGGGAACCCAGAGAAGGGGGTTGGCATCTAGAAAGTGTCTCATTTGAGGGAAGCGTTTGGGACCCCTAAATTCCTCCCTCCCCTCCCACCTCCTGCCACCTCCCCACCCCGTGTCCTGCGTGTTTACAGAAGGGATGGGTGGGCAGTGCCCCCAGGGCAGAGCGGGGCATCCGTCCACCTCCAGCATCCCCACTTCTGTGCAGGCCTTCCTCTGCCCGAACCTTCCCCGCTCTCCCCTGCATCCTCACTTCCTGCTCCTGCTCCAGCCCTGCGGGTACCAGGATGGATGTCTGATCGGGGTAACAAGTGCAGCTGGCAGCCTGGGCTGCAATCCCTGATCTGTTCCCCGCTGGCGTTTGACAGCAGGCGGGTCGGTAACCTTCCCAGGGACACTCTGCTCATGTGCAACAGGTGTGCAACAGCCCGCAGCAGCCTGAGCCCGGCCACGTCGTGTGTCTGCACAGGGCGGCCATCCTGGAAAGGGGTCCTGTGGCCGTCTACACGACCTCAGCCTCGTGAGCCACGGCCCAGCCCCGGGTGACTGGCCTTATTACAGTGTGACCTGTCCACCCAGCCACCGCCCGCTCTCCGTGGCCTTGAGACATGTCTCATACCCCAGGCCTGACTGGCGGGAGCACTGTGAATGTATTCAGGAGACTTCAGATGGCCTGCTTAACTATAGCCTTGAGCAATTCCTTCCCAGGGCGTGGAGTCAAAGCCGAGGCGTCTTCTCTGGGCCGGTGCCCAAGGCACTCAGGCGCTCGTGTGATGTGCTTGGAGGCAGAGGCTCTGTCTGGAGAGAGGTGCGTCTCGTGCCAGAGCCCTGGAAGTGGGAACAGCCTCCCAGGGCCTCCAGGTTTCTCTTCCTGGAACTGTTCATGACACCCCTCTTGTCATCCAAGCTGGGACAAGACAGGGCCTCATCGAATCAGAGTTCCCTGCTCAGCCCTATGTTGCTTGTTAAGGGGTGCAGCTCCTACCTGCAGAGAGGAGGGTGAAGAGGCGCCTCCCACCTCCCCAGGACTCTGAGGACAGGGGACACAGGCTCCCGCTGCTGATGGTCAGGCAGTCACGTCCTCTGCAGTGAGGACTTTCTAGGGTGAGGAAGGGACCCGTTGGACCCGGTGTTTCTATTTCTTCTTCCATCATGCCTCCTGGGTGAGTCTTCCATCTCTGGGATTTGCACTTGGCAATTTTAATCCCAAGTCTGCTCAGGGAGGGGGTCGGGGACCCTGATTTGTCCCTGGTCAATGTGAGCTGACCGCTGTGCTAGGCTCTGTGCTGGTGGAGCAGAAAGCAGGAGGTTAGGGCAGCATGCTCCCGGCCATCAGAGCTGGGAGGTTGGAGAAAAGGGAACTAAGGGAAGTTGGTCCCCAAAATATGCAACCACAAGCCAAGGCGTGCCTGGAGCCCCCTGCCGCTGGAAGAGGCAGCAAGGTTCTTCCTCCCCACTGCCCAGAGGGAGTGCAGCATCTTACTTTGCACATCTGAACTGTGACAGAATACATATCTGTTTGATTTTTTTAAGCCATCCAGGTAGTGGCAGTTTATCATGGTGGCCTAGGAAACGAATCAGAGATCAATAACCAAATGCCTGCATGTCTGTAGAAAACCCCGCTGCCCTGAACGCACATCCTGCACAGGGGCTGTCAGGCCGGGGATGCAGCACCCGCCTCATTCTGAGACCAGCCACCTTCTGGGCACCAGCCTGGGGACCCCACGAAGAGACAGATCCAGGTGGGTCCTGGCCTAGATAGGTGGGGGTGGGCAGGAGCATCCAGTCCTTGTGGAGATACCAGGCCTGAGAGGTGGGACTAGCCCCTGGCCCACATGATGCACAGCCCTGGCTCTCCCAAGGAGGTCTGTGCTCCTTCTGTGGTCTCCTTCTGTGGTGCATGCCTACGTTCTTGAAGCAAGATATTTAGCCGAACAGGAGGAAAGAGAGCAAAGCAGAAATGTTCCTCTTGCACACCCTCCTCCTCCTGCCTCCTGCCCTCCTTGGAGAGACCCCTTCCACCTCCATGCTGGAACCGGTCTCACAGCACCCAAGCATAGCTGGCTGGTCCTCACAAATGCACACACATTCGAGGGGATTGTTTGCAAATCAGTAAAAAACATTTTGATGCTTTGCTGTATAGCTGTCTGCCTGCCTCAATATCCTGGTCATTTCCCCAGGACACGGGGTGGGTTCACCTCCCTTACTGATGAGCACGTGGGTGGTCTCCGATTCTCAAGAACGGTTCCTGTGTACATTGTGCACATTCACACGCGTTTCTTCGTGACAGGTCACTAGACGTGGGGTCACTGGTCAACCTCACTTTGGTAGATTGCGTCAGTTGTCTTTCAAGAGGCTGTGCTGGTTTATAGTCTCACTGGCAGTAGGAAGGTGCTGCTCCTGTGCACTCATTCTTGGGGAAGGTGAGTGTGTCGAGCCTACTGAGAGTCTGGGTTCCTCTGCCCTCAGCTGCTCACACTCTGTATGTAATTTACCTCTTGTTGCTGATCCATGGGTGCTCTTTATACATTACGGATATTAATCATTTCTATTCAAAGACCCAGCATTTATTTTCCCAAGTTGTTACTGTCTTTTTTAGCCCTGTTGATAGTGACTTCTTTTTAAAATCCAATACAGAAAGTTTTCTTTTTTATGGCCTCAAATATTTCAACATTTTCTTTATATCTTACAGGCTCAGGTCTTTTCTAGAGTTTTTTTCATATGTTCCAAAAGTTTTAGAAATGTCAATGTCCTATATTTTAAGGTCTTTATGCTTTTCTCAAACAATAAGTTCTTTTTTTTTAATTTGAGTAGAATTTATTTTTGAGTTGAACATGGAGGACGGACTTCCCTGGTGGCTTACCGATAGACTTCACCTGCCAATGCAGGAGAGGAGGATTCAGTCCCTTGGTGAGGAACCCCCTGGATAGGAAATGGCAACCTATTCCAGTATTCCTGCCTGGGAAATCTCACAGACAGAGGAGCCTGGCAGGCTAAGTCCATGGAGTTGCAAAGAGTCAGACATGATTTAGCAGCTAAGCAGCAACAACGCAGAATGGGATACATTTAACTTAACATTTTTTCTTTGTTACCAATCATTCAAAGACAAATTCTTGAATAATTCTCCCTGCCCTCAGTAATTAAGATAGCACTTCCTGCTACAGTGAATTCCCATGTATACAAGTCCTGTTTCTGGACTTTTATCCTTTCTCCTTCATCTGCTGCTCCATCACTGCTCTGCTGGAACCCCTGCAGCATCTTGTGGTGAAATTCCTCCACCTCTTCCTGTTAACCCCAGTCCTCTTGGGTCTCCGGGCCCTTCCCAGCTTCTGCCCCCCATTAGTACCACCTGCATGCCCCCTGGGAAGGCCCAGATTCACCCCACCTTGGTGCCATATAAAGAACCTGGGCAGGGACTCATAAGTGATGGATACTCCACCTGGGGATGAAATTCTGGAAAGAACAGCTCTGGTGGAATGTTACTCCTGATTTTATAACAAGGGCTCAGATCACATGGACAGCTTGTCCTCCGTCTCCAGCGTTGTGGTGCTGGGGCCAGGACCCAAATGTCCCCAAAGAAGAGAATCAGCAAATTCCATAGCCCAGCACAGCCCTCCTACAAGACACCTCCAGCCACTCCAGGCCTGCAGAGCTCTTTGTAGATGGTTCTCTTTGATAATCCCCACTTTACAGATGGGAAGATTGAGGCTCAGAGCAGGTGCATGGCTTTCCAAGGGTCCCAACTGGAAAACAATGCATTCAGATTCAAACCTGCAAATGTCAGATGTTTGAGGCTGGCTCTTGACCACTGGACAACACTTTATGGCATCAGGTCAAGGCCCAGGGGAGGCTGCCCAGCCCCTGACCCTGACCTGGTTGGGTGAGCAGAGCAAAGCACAGGTCTGTATAAACACACATGGGAGGGAGACTCAGGGGCTTGTGGTCACCCAGCCCAGCTGCCCACTGGGGTGGAAACGAGGCCCAGAGGACTGGCTGCTGCCGGGGCCCCTGCGGAGGGAGAGTTTGGGCCCCAGCCCGGTGCCTCTCCTTTGTCCATGGAATTGAGCATATCTTGGACCCATATGCCTGCAGCGCTGGCTTTGAACCATGAGGGCTAGGTCCTGGCCTGTCTGAAGGGCGTGGCTGCGCTCCTTGTCCATGCGGGCTCTGGGAGGCCGTGGACAGGTGTGTGACAAGTGACCAGGACAGAGTGTCCCCACTGCCCAGGGAGAGTGAGAGCATCTCCATGACCCCATGGGACTCTGGAGCACAAATGCACAGCGGTGTGTTGCCGTGCAATTGGTGGGGAGCAGGGCCGGCCCAGGAGACCTCTCTCTTGTTTCCTCCACCTCAGTACGCTGGCTCGCTGACAATCAGCAAGGACAGACCTCTGCGGTACCTTCTGGTGAAATCCAATGCAAACCCCAGCCCCTCTCTGCCAAGGAAGAGGCTTCACTCTTGCCCTGGCTAAGGTGTCTGCTCCAGCAATCAATTTTTCAGCTCCTGCACAGCCCCAAGCCTGAAGTAACAGGACTCTTATTGAATCATGCCCTCAGAATCACACTTATTGGATAAGTGGGAGCCAGACAACTCTCCCCGTCTGCTCTTTGCCTCACTCACAGAGGCTCCAGTTCAGATGTCACCCAGGGACTTGCTACACAGGGACAGCCCTGCCCACTGGCCAGGGGACCAGAGCATCTATGGCAGGGACCACTCAGTTCATCACTAATGTCACTGCTCAAACAGGCGTTACTGCCTGCATTGTGCTCAGTCTATGGCAAGATCACCACCACCACCCTCACCTGCCCACCACACCCCCCACTGCCCTCACCTGCCCACCCTCACCTGCCCACTGCACCGACTACCATGGCATGTGTGTGATCTCTACCCCACTGTCTATAGATCAGCTCTCACCTCTCCTCCCCTCCCTGTCTGTTACTCTTTTGTTATGATCTAACGGAGAAGGCGATGGCACCCCACTCCAGTACTCTTGCCTGGAAAATCCCATGGACGGAGGAGCCTGGTGGGCTGCAGTCCATGGGGTCGCTAGGAGTCGGACACGACTGAGCGACTTCACTTTCATTTTCACTTTCATGCATTGGAGAAGGAAGTGGCAACCCACTCCGATGTTCTTGCCTGGAGAATCTCAGGGATGGGGGAGCCTGGTGGGCTGCCATCTCTGGGGTTGCACAGAGTCAGACACGACTGAAGTGACTTAACAACAACAACAACAACATTATTTTGCATGTTTCTTAACTAAAGAATAGATAACAAAGTTGTGAGACATTCACACAATGGAATGTCCACAATGGCTGCTACTCAACAATAAAAAGAAACAAACTATTGATATCTTCAACAACAATAAAGGGGCCACAAAACATGTTGAACGAAAAGTCAGAGACACAAGAGAACTGATTCCATTTACATAAAGACCAGAACAGTTGCAACTGGTACATGGCAGCAGAAATCATGTCAGTGGTTGCTTCTGAGGGTGGAGGGGAAGTAAATGCCAATCAATATGACAGAGCCAGAGCCGTTAGAAAAGTTCTGTGTACAATCGTCAAATCTCCTCAAAGTGGACTCTTCAGGTTTCTATACTTTATTTTATATATCTTACACCTCAGTGATGATAATAAAACCAATCAATGCTGTCCTAAAAAAGCTCATGAGTTTGAGAAACTTGTGCATTTAACCATGATGGAGCAGGTGGTACAGGGTAACCCCTCTCACCACTGACAATCATAAAACTTGTCAGGTAAAAGAAAAAGGTCTTCTGGGCAGTGCAGCAAGCATTGCAGGAAGGGAGAGGAGGGACTCTTCTAAGATGAGGCCCAGCAGTCTGCCTGGGGATGGTTTCCAACCATAGCCTGGAGAGCTGGTTCTGAGTAGGGCATGAGTTCGTCTGAAGCCACTAGAATCTGTGGACCAGGGAGCTCTGTAAAGAGGGGACCCCAGGAATGCCACAACTCTGGGGCAAGGACCAAGCCCTACTCTAGACTCACCGGATACAGCCTGTAACAAGCCCCTGGACAGAGCTGCAAGGCTTACAGTTTATAGGTTATGTCCTTCCGAGGTAGAAGGACTTGAGATACATACACCATGTGTGTCCTTGGACTTGCACTACTGATTCACACAAGCAAGTTTGCACAGAGGTCAGGTCATCAGCCTGCAGCTGAATGCCTGCCAAGTGAGAGCCAAGTCTCAACTGAGACGGAAGACGGAACTGAAAGTCTCTGCCACCAAGAACCCGTAGTGGCTAAAATACAATCAGGAATCACTGGACAAAGCAAAGGAGTAGAAAAATGTGATTCCTGGTGAGTAAAAGTGAATCAGTCAGTGGAAGTTGAACTTGGAGACAGCCCAGGTGCTGGGTGCAGCAGATAAAGGGTTTAAGGCAATTATTATAAATTTATGCAGGAAGAAATCTTCAAAGAATTAAAGGAAATATAATCTTATGAGTGAACAGATAGGTAATCTCAGCAGAGAAATGGAAACTATATTAAAAAAAAAGAATCAAGGGAAATTCTTGAGCTGAAAGTTACAACTGCTGAAGTGAAAAATTAACTGAAAGGGCTTTAAAGGAGATTTTCGATGTCAGGAAAGTCAGTGAATTTGAGAACAGATCAATAGAAATTATCCAACCCGGAGAACAAAGGAGGGAAAACTGAAGAAATACGAACAGAGCCTCAAGGATATGTGGGATAATATCAAACAGTCTAACATAAAGGTGCAGAAATTAATACTTAGAGAAATGATGACCGAAAATTTCCAAAATTTGATGAACATATCATGAGTTTTAAAAAACTTACATTGGAGAGTTTGAAATGTCTAGAAGTAAACGGTAATAAAAATCATTCTGGGTAAACCTTAACTTTAAATGAATTTAAGCAAACAATGAAAATAATAAAAGTGAATTAAATTTTCAGCTCAAGAAACTAAAAGAACAATGGCAAAAATACAGAAAAAGGAGAATAATAAAGATAAAAGTGGATATTTAAAAACAGAAATCAAATAGCCAATGTTTTGCTTTGCCTTTTTTTTTTCTTCTGTAAAGAATAATAAGGTAGAACAATCTCTGGCAAATTGGATGAAGAAAAGAGAGTATACAGATGAATGTATTAGAAACACAAAAGAGGAAACGCTTTGAGTTATCTCATGCCAATAAACGTGAAAGCTTGCAGATGAAGTGAGTCATCATACAAAAACAAAACAGAAAAACTCTGTACAAACATACAGTGATAAGCCATCTTCTGGGAGGAAGCCCTATAATGCATAAAATCAATAAAATATTAGTCCTCATAGTATACAAAGAATTCCCATGTAGCTTTGAGGAAAAGGCAAAATATCCACCACCACCACCACCCCCAAATAATTAAAAACAAATCAGTTTCCCTGGTGGCTCAGACAAGAAAGAATCTGCCTGTAATGCAGGATATCCAGGTTCGATCCCTGGGTTGGGACTACCCCATGGAGAAGGGAATGGCTGTCCACTCCATTATTCTTTTCTGGAGAATCCCATGGGCTGAGGAGTCTGGCAAGCTACAGTCCATGGGGGTGCAAAAAGTCAGACACGACTAAGGGACTAAACATCCACCCCACCCCCCCAACACACACACACACAGTGTGGATTTCACAGGAAAGAAAATATACAAATGGCCAATAAACTACATCAAGTAACCCAATAAATGCAAGTTACAACAAGGAGATGCTATTCCATTCCCAACAGCCAGGCAGGAGTCACAGCATCCCACAGGAGTGTTGGTGAGATTGTAGGGAAGTGGTGACTTTCTGAGCTGTGGTGTGAATGTGAACGGATGCACACTTGGGGAAGAGCCATGCCATGAACCAAAGGTCTGCGTCCCCCCAAAACAACACATTGGAGTCCAACCTTCAATTAGGAGGCACAGCATTTGAGGGCCATGAGATCATGAGGGCGGGGCCCTCATGAATGAGATTAGTGCCCTTACATGAAGAATGCAGAAACCTCTCTCCCTCTCTGCCACTGCAAACCAGGCAGAGATTCCACCAGGAACCACGCGTGCCGGCACCTTGATCACAGACGTTCAGCCTCCAGAACTGTGAGAAATAACATCTGTTGTTCAACCCATGCAGTCTACAGTATCCTGTGATATCCACCCAAGCTAAGACATGCAAGTAAGAAAACAAGTAAGGTTGAAAGTGCATCTAGCCCCAAACCCAGCCAGTCCACACCCAGATAAATATAAGAGAAACTCACACACAGGTGCAGAAGGAGATGGCCCCAGGTCATTTCTTGTCTCATTCTATCAGAACGTGTGAAAGGAAAGAAGCAGAAAAGACCCCAAATTTATCAACAGGAGAATGGGCAGATCAACTGCAGCCTGTTCATGTACACGGGAGCTGCAAGGGGCAAAACAGAGCTGATACACGGCACATACACTGATCTTCCAAATGCAGCGTCGGGTGGGAAAATCAGAGAGCAGACTGGTGAGCATCGTATGATGCCGTTGATGTGAAGGTTAAAACCCTCCCAGTTCCTCATGTGAGCTGTTTACGGATATGTAGAGGGAAAGCAGGGAGGGGTCTCAGTGACTTCAGGGGTCAGTGACAGCCTCCAGAAGTGGCAGGAGGCAAGGTCATAATGAGACTCAAATGGTGAGAATTTAAAATGCCCGAGTGTGGGTGGTGGGGACAAAGGCGGTCATTGTTTCGTTCTGTGTTTTGCAGTGAAATCTTTTCCCAGTGTCCGCAGCAGCAGAGCCACTGCTTACAGGCAAACTGGGGGAGAGGAAAACCAGACACGGAGGACAAGAAGTGAGTCCTCCTTCAACCCACAGCCCGCAGGCAGCCTGGTGCCCTCTGGGGCGGGGCGAGGGAGCACTGCCGGGAGGGGCCAGTGAGCCCTGGGGGTGGGACGCAGCCTCTTGATCTGTGGGTACAAATGTAAAAATCCTCAGAGCAGCGCACTGAAGATTTTGCTCTGCCCGTCTCACCTAGCAGGAAATGTGAGGACTAAATGTAACTTGGTACCTGGCTGGGAGCCTGGAGCAGAGAAACACAGCTGGGAAAGATGGAGCAAGGGGACAGGCATCCGGACACAGCATGGACTTCAGTTGTTTGTTATTTATCAGCACTGGCTCCTTCCTAGGGACCAATGCACAGCACTAGCAGAAGATGCCAAAGCGGGTAGCGGGGTGAGGGTTCACAAGAAGACTCTAGATGATGCTCTAAACCTAAAACTGGCCCACAATTTAAAGTCGATTAGAAAATAAGAAGAATTGATGCTTTTGAACTGTGGTGGTGGAGAAGACTCCTGAGAGTTCCTTGGAGTAAAAGGAGATCCAACCTAAAGGAAATCAGTCCTGAATATTCATTGGAAGGACTGATGCTGAAGCTGAAACTCCAATACTTCGGCCACCTGATGCGAAGAACTAACTCCTTGGAAAAGACCCTGATGCTGGGCAAGATTGAAGGCAGGAGGAGAAGGGGACGACAGAGGATGAGATGGCTGGATGGCATCACTGACTCAATGGACATGAGTTTGAGTAAACTCTGGGAGTTGGTGATGGACAGGAAGGCCTCACACGCTATAGTCCATGGGGTTGCAAAGAGTCAGACATGACTGAGCTACTGAACTGAGAAAATAAGAAAGAAGTCAGCCTGTATCACTTCCTCTGGCATGGGAGGGAAAGCTCCAGGCACTCATGAGGTCCTGAGGTCCTGTGGGAGCAACTCCCCACTTGCCTGGTCCCCCACAGGCCCTCAGGTGGTCGTGCAAGCTCTCGGGGGCGCAAGGCCCACAGCACACAGCCTGGCCCCACAAGGAGTTGGTGCCCACAGCTGGAGGCTCTTCTGAGCACCAGCCATTGTTCCCTGTCATTCTCAGTCTGATATTCCTCGGGGTCCCCAGAGAGGCAGGGGGGCCCCTGAGAGCATGGCTGGGAGCAGGCACATGAGAGGCAGGGCTGGCCCTCTCTGGGTGGCAAGGAGGGGATCCAGCACGTCCAATGCTGACAATGACCGTGTCAGGACTTGCCGCTAGTGCCTCTGTGCTCACAATAGAAGGTTCCACCTCATTCTGCAGGGCCCTCCTCTGTAGCCCCGGAGGCCACAGGCGGAGGGTCAGGACTTCTCCCTGGATTCTTTCTCTAAGCCCCAGGCCATCCAGGCAGAGTGGGCCGCAACTGGGAGAGGGGGCAGCAAGCCTTGCTGATGGATGCAGGAGACCCCTGTGGCCACCCAGCCCTCCTGAGCACCGCCCCAGACAGGGTCTGGGGATATGGGTGGTCCTTTGGGCTCCCAGCGCAGCCATTAGGCCTGACACCCCGGTCCAGAGGCCCTGCGCTGCTTCTGTCTCAGGAAAGGCTGTGAGCTGGAGTCTTAATTAACACCAGGCAAGCATGATTTGTATTCCTGATGAGACCTGGAACTTTCTTCATGGAAATTTTTTTTGCTTTTGGGAAAAACTCTTCAACTGGCTAATACTTTTATTAATAGATATGTATGGCTGTTAAAAATATGGTTCTCTCCCCACCAGCAAGTGTGAGCAAGGGCAGGACAGGTGGCAGCCCACGAGTCAGCAGGGAGCCCCTGTGTGCACGCCTGTGCATCTGGACCTGCTGTTGATGAATCACAGACTCTGGTGGCAGCACATGAGGCTGGGGGTGGCTGGAGGCACAGGCCCAGGGTTGACCTCATGTGGGGTGGTTCTGGGGGTGCCCCGGACAGCACCCAGACTCACCCCCAGAGCTCTCTGCCTCTCCACTACACTGAGGATGCAGACAAAATTTGTCCCCACCTCTGGACCCTGAGGCTGCCTGCATAAAGCCTCAGAGTCTGGCTCATGTGTCCTCTACAAGGATTCTTTACCATCTGAGCCACCAGGGAAGCCCAGGTGATGTTTAGAACATCATTTACAGAGTCTTCCCGTGAACCCACCACGCCCATGGCCCCCACTAGCATCTTCTGTTAGTGCTGTGCACTCATCCCAACCTTGGCTGTGGCTGAGCAGCTTGGTTGGGACTGTCTTCTTGGAGGGGCTGGTTGAAAGTCCTCCGGTGGCCAACACTGACTGGAGCCCGGGTCTCAGACCCTGTCTAGTGCACTTGTGGGAGGTTCTGAGCCCAACGGAAGGACGGGCCAGCGGACGGATGACATGGGAACTTGAGTCTGTTTAAGGCCAGGGTCCTGCGGGCTGAGAGAAGCTCCAGGGGGACACCAGCTGGCACTTAGGCCCTGCTCCTGCGGGGGACAGTCCTGGCCCCGCTCAGCGGCTGCCGGCCCTGCCCATTGGCCCTCCTGGCCTGGCTCTCTATCGTCCTCTCCTGGATCCAGTGGGGTATCCAGAGTGACCCCGGGCTTCCCACCCAGCCAGCAGTTCTGAAAGTGGCCAAGCCGCTGCTGAGAAGGTGAGTTTTCAATTACTGCAGCTCCGAGGTGAGGATAATGCCTGAGCGATAATTAACAAGGTGTTTTCCTAGCAGGGAGCAGGCGCTCTGCCCTGGAAGGCCCTGGCTGGCAGTGGGTATCGAAAGCCGGCTGCTGCCCTCTGGTGAGTGCAGCTCCAACCCCCCTCTGTCCCCCTCCCTCCGTCCCCCTCCATCCCCCCTCCCTTCCCGACCTCCTCCGTTCCCCTCCCTCCGTCCCCCTCCCTCCATCCCCAGGGTTTAGGTGAGGATATGTGGTATGTATTATCAGGCCTCCCTGTGTGTGGAATTGAAACTCATTTCTTCTTCCTTCAGGAAGGCCACTGGCTTTCCCTCCTGTCGTCCAGAGCCCCTCTCCCCTTCTCCTGGCTGTGCCTGCAGACCCCTCCCCCATCTGACACTGTGGACCTCACTTCACTCCAGCCTGGGGCCATCTCCTCACAGCTCTACACACAGCTGTTAGCGCCCAATACCTGCCAGGCCCTGGCAGGGGCCTCTCCGTGGATGCATTTTGACACCTGCTCGTCAACTACATTTTCAGGCTTGTCCAGGCCTGTCCCCAGGCAGAGAAGGGAGGGACCAACTCCCAGCAAACAGCTGGAGGAGGCATGACATTTGATCCAAGCCAGGCAGAGTATCCCCAGGGAGGGAGCTGCAGGGAGAAGACCCAGACTGGGGAGAGCTGGACCGGCCTGGGATGGGGGCTCCTTCCCTCTGCCTGGCAGAGAAGCATGTGGACGCCTCCACCTCAGACCACCCAGCTCAGGTTGAGCGGCCGGCAGCGGCCTCCTGCGTCTTTTCTTCTCCAGCTCAGGGTGGGCAGAACAGAGGGGTCCTCCCCCGCACACTGATTGTCAACCTTGGCAATGTGGTGGGCAGTGCCTGGGCCCTGGCCCTGTGGGGTGCCCCCTGAGAAGGTGACCAGCACCCCAACCCCCTTCACCCGATGCCCGTGCCTGCACAAGCACAGTGATCCACCCTCTTCCCCAATGGGGACCAGGCAGGAGAGGGCCAGGGTCCTCCCCTAGGTCGTGTGGGAAGAGCAAATGAGGCCCAGGTCCAGGACACTAGCCAGCCAGGCTAGAGGAGATGCCCGGCGCCAGGGAGGGAGGAGCAAGACATGGGGGCAGAGAGAGGCAGTCCCATCATCTAAGCCCACCCATCCTCCAAAGAGACCGGACAGCCTGCGGCAGCTGGGCCAAAAGCCTCCTGACCTCACACAGCACAGCCTTGTCGGTCGGGTGGATGTGCTGGCTGGGAGATTTCACTCCCACAGGACACAGCTTAGGAACACTGCGAGTGTGGCAGGGGGCCAAACACTGAGGTTCAGACTTGGCAGTGCCAAGGCCTCGCCCTGGGAGCTGGGCAGCCTTGGCTGATGGCATCATTCCTCTCAAGTTTCAGTTCTTGCATCTGCGAAGTGGGCTCATAGCATGGCCCCTGAGCAGTGCCACCATCGAGGCTGTCGGTGACCTTGCACAGCTGGTTACTGAGGAGTCTGGGCTCTGCTGGCGGACGTGCCCTGCCGTGGGTTGCCCGAGTCCCCACCTGAGCACTGAGCAGCCCTAGAAAGTCACTGAGCCCCTCTGATCCTCAGATCCTTTTCCAATGTGACAGAAGGCTGTGCTGCTGCACAAGCCATGGCCGCGCGTCCCAGACGAGCGCCTGCACCAGCAGACGCTCGACCTCCTCTGGTCCCAGCTCCCAACCCGCCACCTCTTGTTCAGCTGGTTCCACGTGGGGACCTGAGTCACCCTCTCCTGGAAGAGAGAACAGTGGGGGAGGGAGAGAGTTAGGGAGGGTGGTTTGGGCTGGGGGCTGCCCGGGGACTGACACAAACTCAACCCCTACACCAAGGACCGAGTAGGGTCCACGTGAGAATACACCCCACCTTGTCCAAGTGCGCCCAGAGTGGAAATCCTGCTCCTCCCCATAGATCCGCTCCTTCTTTCCGCCCTCCCCCAGCCTCCCTGAGACAAGGACCAGGGCACGCAAGAGGCTGCACCTTCCACCCAGCCTCGGCAGGGGTGCTCCTGCAGCGCCGCTATCTGCTCCGTGCCTTTGAGGCCTAAATTACGGCAAACGGAGATGGATGGCAGGGCCTTCCTGGCTCAAATTGATTCTCCACTCGGCACTGGCGGCGTCTCCTCTCCCTGGTGATCATTGAAAAACGCTTTTTTCTCCATCTAATGGCCCAATTCACCAGCTCCTCGATAGGAAGCAAAGATATATATCTAATCATGGATTAATGGGGATGGAGTAGGAGATGGAGGCCAGTCCAGGGCCGGCCTGAGGCATGGGAAGGGGGCAGGGGGAACAGTGCTCTGCTAAGGGGCTCCCCCACCCCCTGCAGCCCTGGAGCCTCTCCCAGGAGAGGCTCCTGGAGGAGTCAGCAGACATCAGCAGGGCTGGGTCAAGCAGGAAGTCAGGGCATGAGTGTCTCCTGGGGGGACATGTGGCCTCACTGCTTTAATCAGGCAGGTGCAGTCCGTGAAGCGAATATGCTTAAACTGTGAATGCATGGAGATCTGCAGGGCTTGTCTGTTTCTCTCCTGGTTTTGCTTAGGTGAAATAGAGGCACAAATAATAAAAATTATCTTCTCAAGGTCACGTAATACGCAGGGAGTGGCAAGGAGCTGTGGCAGGAAGCCACCTTGGACTTCAGCTGATGCCACGCTGACGTTCCATTACCTGGAGCAAGTCACATACTCTTCTAGCTCACTGTGACCTCACCGCAGAGCAGAGGGACACTGAGGCCTCAAAGAGACTGGTCTCTGTGCAGCTGTTTCCAGAAGATGCGTATCAGGATCGGTTCAGTTGCTCAGTCGTGCCGACTCTTTGCGACCCCATGGACTACAGCATGCGAGGCTTCCCTGTCCATCACCAACTCCCAGAGCTTGCCCAAACTCATGTCCATCAAGTCGATGATGCCATCCAACCATCTCATCCTCTGTCGTCCCCTTCTCCTCCTGCCCTCAATCTTTCCCAGCATCAGGGTCTATTCCAATGAGTCAGTTCTTCACATTAGGTGGCCAAAGCATTGCAGTTTCAGCTTCAGCATCAGTCCTTCCCATGAATATTCAGGACAGATTTCCTTTAGGATGGACTGGGTGGATCTCCTTGCAGTCCAAGGGACTCTCAAGAGTCTTCTCCAACACCACAGTTCAAAAGCATCAATCCTCCGGCACTCAGCTTTCTTTATGGTCCAACTCTCATATCCATACATGACTGCTGGAAAAACCATAGCTTTGATTAGACAGATCTTTGTCAGCAAAGTAATGTCTCTGCTTTTTAATATGCTGTCTATGTTGGTCATAGCTTTTCTTCCAAAGAGCAAGCGTCTTTTAATTTCATGGCTACAGTCACCATCTGCAGTGATTTTGGAGCCCAAGAAAGAAAAAGTCTATCACTGTTTTCATTGTTTCCCCATCTGTTTACCATGGAGTGATGGGACTGTGTCATGATCTTCGTTTTTTAAATGTTGACTTTTAGGCCAGCTTTTTCACTCTCCTTTTTCACTTTCATCAAGAGGCTCTTTAGTTCTTCTTTGCTTTCTGCCATAAAGGTGGTATCATCTGTGTATCTGAGGTTATTATTGATATTTCTCCTGGCAATCTTGATTCCAGCTTGTGCTTCATCCAGCCCAGCGTTTCTCATGATGTACTCTGCATATAAGTTAAATAAGCAGGGTGACAATATACAGCCTTGACATACTCCTTTCCCGATTTGGAACCAGTCCATCGTTTCATGTCCAGTTTTAACTGTTGCTTCTTGACCTGCATACAGATTTCTCAGGAGGCAGGTCAGATGGTCTGGTATTCCCATCTCTTTAAGAATTTTCCACAGTTTGTTGTGTTCTACACAGTCAAAGGCTTTGGCATAGTCAATAGAGCAGAAGTAGATGTTTTTCTGGAACTCTCTTCCTATTTCTATGATCCAGTGGATGTTTGTAACTTGATCTCTGGTTCCTCTGCCTTTTCTAAATCCATCTGGAAGTTGTCAATTCATGTATTGTTGAAGCCTGGCTTGGAGGATTTTGAGCATTACTTTGCTAGCATGTGAGATGAATGCAATTGTGCAATAGTTTCAACACTCTTTGGCATTGCCTTTCTTTGGGATTGGAATGAAAACTGACCTTTTCCAGTCCTGTGGCCACTGCTGAGTTTTCCAAATCTGCTTCCACACTGAGTGCAGCACTTTCAGAGCATCATCTTTTAGGATTTGAAATAGCTCAACTGGAATTCCATCACCTCCACTGGCTTTGTTCGTAGTGATGCTTCCTAAGGCCCACTTGACTTCACATTCCAGGATGTCTGGCTTTAGGTGGGTGATCACATCATCGTGGTTATCTGAGTCATGAAGATCTTTTTGTACAATTCTTCTGTGTATTCTTGCCACCTCTTCTTAATATTTTCTGCTTCTGGTAGGTCCATACCATTTCTGTCCTTTATCGAGATCATCTTTCCATGAAATGTCCCCTTACTATCTCTAATTTTCTTGAAGCGATCTCTAGTGTTTCCCATTCTATTGTTTTCCTCAATTTCTTTGCCTTGATTACTGAGGAAGGCTTTCTTATCTCTCTTTGCTATTCGTTGGAACTCTGCATTCAGATGGATACATCTTTTCTTTTCTCCTTTGCCTTTAGTTTCTCTTCTTAGCTATTTGTAAGACCTCCTCAGACAACCATTTTGTCTTTTTGCATTTCCTTTTCCTAGGAATGGTCTTGATTACTGCCTCCTGTACAATGTCACAAACTTCCGCCCATAGTTCTTCAGGCACTCTGTCTATCAGATCTAATCCCTTGGATCTATTTGTCACTTCCACTGTATAATAGTAAGGCATTTGATTTAGGTCATTCCTGAATGGTCAGTGGTTTTCCCCACTTTCTTTAATTTAAGTCTGAATTTTCCAATAAGAAGTTCATGATCTGAGCCACAGTCAGCTCTGTCTTGTTTTTGCTGACTGTATAAAGCTTTTCTATCTTTGGCTGCAAAGAATATAATCAGTCTGATTTTGGTATTGTTCGTAGTGGTATCACTACGAACAAAACTAGTGGAGGTGATGGAATTCCAGTTGAGCTATTCCAAATCCTGAAAGATGATGCTGTGAAAGTGCTGCACTCAATATGCCAGCAAATTTGGAAAACTCAGCAGTGGCCACAAGATTGGAAAAGGTCAGTTTTCATCCCAATCCCAAAGAAAGGCAATGCCAAAGAGTGCTCAAACTACCGCACAATTGTACTCATCTCACACGCTAGTAAAGTAATGCTCAAAATTCCCCAAGCCAGGCTTCAGCAATATGTGAACCGTGAACTTCCTGATGTTCAAGCTGGTTTTAGAAAAGGCAGAGGAACCAGAGATCAAATTGCCAACATCCGCTGGATCATGGAAAAAGCAAGAGAGTTCCAGAAAAACATCTATTTCTGCTTTATTGACTATGCCAAAGCCTTTGACTGTATAGATCACAATAAACTGTGGAAAATTCTGAAAGAGATGGGAATACCAGACCACCTGATCTGCCTCTTGAGAAATCTGTATGCAGGTCAGGAAGCAACAGTTAGAACTGGTCATGGAACAACAGACTGGTTCCAAATAGGAAAAGGAGTACGTCAAGGCTGTATATTGTCACCATGTTTATTTAACTTCTATGCAGAGTACATCATGAGAAATGCTGGACTGGAAGAAACACAAGCTGGAATCAAGATTGCTGGGAGAAATATCAATAACCTCAGATATGCAGATGATACCACCCTTATGGCAGAAAATGAAGAGGAACTAAAAAGCCTCTTGGTGAAAGTGAAAGTGGAGAGTGAAAAGGTTGGCTTAAAGCTCAATATTCAGAAAACGAAGATCATGGCATCTGGTCCCATTACTACATGGGAAATAGATGGAGAAACAGTGGAAACAGTGTCAGACTTTATTTTTCTGGGCTCCAAAATCACTGCAGATGGTGACTGCAGCCATGAAATTAAAAGACGCTTGCTCCTTGGAAGGAAAGTTATGACCAACCTAGATAGCATATTCAAAAGCAGAGACATCACTTTGCCAACAAAGGTTCGCCTAGTCAAGGCTATGGTCTTTCCTGTGGTCATGTATGGATGTGAGAGCTGGACTGTGAAGAAGGCTGAGTGCCGAAGAATTGATGCTTTTGAACTGTGGTGTTGGAGAAGACTCGAGAGTCCCTTGGACTGCAAGGAGATCCAACCAGTCCATTCTGAAGGAGATCAATCCTGGGATTTCTTTGGAAGGAATGATGCTAAAGCTGAAACTCCAGTATTTTGGCCACCTCATGCGAAGAGTTGACTCATTGGAGAAGACTCTGATGCTGGGAGGGATTGGGGGCAGGAGGAGAAGGGGACGACAGAGGATGAGATGGCTGGATGGCATCACTGACTCGATGGATGTGAGTCTGAGTGACCTCCGGGAGTTGGTGATGGACAGGGAGGCCTGGCGTGCTGTGGTTCATGGGGTCACAAAGAGTCGGACACGACTGAGTGACTGATCTGATCTGACCTGATCTGATTTTGGTATTGACCATCTGGTGATGTTCATGTGTAGAGTCTTCTCTTGTGTTGTTGGAAGAGGGTGTTTGCTATGACCAGTGTGTTCTCTTGGCAAAACTCTGTTAGCCTTTGCCCTGCTTTATTTTGTACTCCAAGGCCAAACTTACCTGTTATGCCACATATCTCTTGACTTCCTATTTTTGCATTCCAGTCCCCTATGATGAAAAGGACATCTTCTTTTGGTGTTGCTTCTAGAAGATCTTGTAGGTCACCACAGAACCATTCAACTCCAGCTTCCTTGGCACTAGTGCCTGGGGCATAGACCTGGATTACTGTCTGTGAAGTAATGGGAGGATCATATAATTCCCAGTTTTAATAACAAGGATAGGATGGCGATGATGGTGATGATAGGATGATGGTGACAATAACGGTGGTGATAGTGGCGGTGACGATGGGTGAGGTTGGTGATGGCGCTGACAATGATAGTGGTGACAGTGATGTTGATGGTGGTGCTGATGGTGGGGATGATGGTAGCCATGGTGACGGTGATGAGGATGAGGGTGACTTTAATAATGGCAGCACTGACCGAGCACTTGGCTAGGCAATGTGCTAAATGTGTCATGTTCTCCGTCTCATTCAATCCTCATCTTCTACGGCATTCACTTACAATAGCCCCAGTTTCTAGATGCCAAAATGAACCCCCGGACTCACACGGCCCTTGGGCACAAGCTGGGGCAGGATTCATGCCCCTCTGTCCCGTTTCCAGAGCTCCCCCAGGTGTTCACTCCCCACCACCAGCACATGTCAGCCCTCTAACTAGCTCCCTTAAGAGCTGCCTGCTAATCTTGGTAGAGTGTTAGTGCCTTTCATTGTAGCCCCCGGCAAGCAGTGCTGCACATCTGCTAATTACATGTTTTATTGTCTAGTTTGCCATTAAATATTGCCTGCACCTACCATTAAGCAAATGCACCTCCTGCATGGATTTATCCTCTCCTGAACTCTGGCCTGCAGGAACCCTTTGGAGTTTGCAGTCGGGGGCCAGCCAGGGTCCCAGCCTTGGAGCGCACCTTCTCTCTGTGTCCTCTGGGCTAGGCCATCAGCTGCACCAGCCCCCAAGCCAGTCACATGACACCAGCCCACCCTCCTCACCCACCACCCCAGGCATCTTTAAACAGCAGACTGCTCATGCCACTCCCCTCTACAAAGCATCTTCAGGGTCACCACGACATCGGCCATACTCCCGGCATCCTAGCCCTTTTTACATGAGCTGACCCACCAGCATTTCCATCAGCATGGCTTCATCCTCTCAAGGCCAGCAGCTTGCCTGCTAGAATCTCTGCCCTTGATGCCTCTGGGGCCCAGGGCTGGGCCCGGACAGAAGCCCCCTGCCCCAGCACCCCAGGCTTCCATCACTCCCCATGGATCACCACTCAAACTGTCAGCCCCTCCTCCCCAGGACCCTCCTCATGACACGACCCCCAGAGTTTTCTGGTCTGCTCCCTGGAACTCACACATGGTAAAGAAATCACTTGCATTTTCAGACCTTGGCCTCTTGGGTGACAGGCCTCCTTGGACGGGCCCTGCTCACCTTCCCCGCCTGCCAATTGCCGAGGTTCATCCCAAGCAGAACAGTCCACTCCTCCCCTAACAACTCCTCACCTCCTCCTTGCCACCATCACCTCACTGACAGGAGGTCCTAACATCCGGGGCCCGAGTTTGTCTCCATTGAGCCTCCTGCCATCGTTGGGTGTATCTTTAGTGTCTAACTGGAGTGATCTCTGCCCCTCCTCTTCAGAGAAGGCAGCCTCGGTCACCTTCTCTGAAACCTCAGCTACGGGATCCCACCTCAGCCCTGGCCTCCCGGCCGCCAGCCCCTGGGTCCCATCCCTCCCGCACACCAGACTTGGAGTCTGACGACACCTCCCGGCTCTTGAGTCTTTGACTGTCTCCGACCCACCAGCCCTGGCTTGCTTCCTGGACCTCCCATGCCAGGACTGTGTCCACACATCTGCTGAACCTGACCTCGGCCACGGCCGGCCTGCCGGGGAACCCAAACCAAGCCTGGCCACTCCATCTGCCCCATGCCCCTGTCCCAGGGGAGTGCCCACAAGCTGGGCCGCTGCCCACGGAACCCTGCACCCTCCCAACCCTCCTCCAGGCCCCTCTGTCTTGCCCACAGTGGTGATTTTAAGTTCCTACATGCTGTTCACATTGCAGAAACTTCCATCTGAGACTTACAGCCACTGACATAGCCCTTCTTCCCAGTGAGAAAACGAGGTGAATAGCCACGCACCCTTGGATGTCCCCGTCCATACCCCCCAGACACAGCTCTGCAGCAGTAGGTCAGTGTGTCCTCCGCCTCAGGTCTCAGTCCCAGCCGTGGTTTGGCAACTCTCTTAATGTTTCCCTTAGGAAGGAAACTGCTAATCTGACGCGTGCTCCTTGCACGGCGTGGGAAGGAGAAATCCCACGCATCGACCCCACCCTCCTCACATCGGCCACATTGCAGGTTTCCTGTCATAAGGCTGAGAGCGAGCTGCGCTTGCCATTTCTCCACTTGGTTTTCTCGAATGATGACCCCCTAGCCCTGGGTTTGGGGGGCGTGGAGATGAGGCTTCCTTTGGGTTCTCTCTGCTGTATCTACAATTCAGAAAAACTAAAGGACCAAGTCGATGAAATGAGATCTCAAGAGGTACCCGCTCGTTTCTGTCCTCGGCCACTCCTATGCCTGTGCTCAGGCTGTCCAGGGAGCTTGGGTGCAGGAATGGCTTGAGTTATGGGGAAGTTCACGCTTCCGTGGGCAGCACTGTTTGCCAGCACTGTGGATGGGGCTGGTCCCCTTGGTACTGCCCGCGGTCTGCAGGGATGAAAGCAGGCGGCACCCTATTCCGGGCACGTCCTCTCCACCCCTGTGCAGCTGGGGTTCTTGTCTTCAAAGCAGCAGTGCCCTGTGCTAAGGAGCCAGGGGCCCCTGCCATCCGGTTCCCGTCCACTGCCCCAGCTCAGAGTCCCACTCTCTGGGCCTTGGATGTGCCTCTTCCTCCAGGCCAGCAGCCCCGCCCTGCACAGGCCCTCCCCACCATGCCCCGCTTCCACCCCTGGCCGGGAAGCCCGGGCTCCCCCTCCCACTGCCTCCTGGCCCCACCTCCTCAGGAAACCTTATCTTAGGGTCCGGCCCACAGCTCCCAGACCCCTTGCATCCCTCCCACCACCCCAGAGCCCCACAGGTCACGGCCCCACCCGGACTGGCTGGGTGAGTCTGGCTCAGCCTCCTGGCTCCCACAGGGAGCTCACAGCAGTCAGCAGGCTCCTGACCCCCATGGTCAGCACACCTGGAGGACAGGTGGGGTGACTCCGGCCCACCCACCGGGCGGGCATTTGAACTCAGTGAAGTGGGGGACTGGGAGTCTTTGCAAGCTGCCTTTATCTTTTTCATAACACATTTTTTTAAAATGACTAAGTCAATATTTGTTCAATGCAGAACACTTGGGAAACAAACAATGGAAGGAAAAATTACCCGTAATTGCACAGCGCAGAGATAAACACCGCTCGCTTCGGAGACAGCGTCTTCTCTCCTTCTGCCGCCTCCCTCACTCCCCTCTCCTCGCACATGTATCAAAAACAGGATCTTCTGTGTGCCTGCTCACACACAGACACACGCGCCACACTCACACGCACACGCACACACGGCTGCTCCATCCACCATGCTCCCCGCCTCCCCGCGGCAGCTGCGTGGCGGTTCTGTCCTTCCATCCGCCTTGGCCTCCGTCTCTTGGGCGTAGGCTGTGCTCCCCTCTCGTCCCTCTGCCCGGAGTCTCTGAACCACTCCTGCTTCCGTGGACCCCTCTGTAGCTCGCCCTCCTCCCGGAGGGAGCGACATGGCCAGTACCCTCCAGCGGTTCCTGTTGCTCCGCCATGAAGCCCAGCCCGCCCTCTCCACACACAGCCTTACTCTCTTGTGGGGCTCCTGCCAGCCCCCTCCCTCCACTGCCTTCGCTCAGCCCCCTGGTCCCCACTGTACTGTACCCCCCACACTCCCACGGGGCAGCTTGGAAGTCCCCTGGAGGCGACAGGGCCTTCATGTCCACTGGCCTTAGAGCTCTAGCCTGGATGCTCCGGTGACCCCTGACCTCAGGCTTACCGGGTTTTGGCTTCTGATGGAGCACTCTCTGCATTTTCTGAGTGAAGGACGAATCTGTGAATGAATGAATGAGTGAGTGAGTGAAATACCTGGAATCGGTCAGCATACTCCCAGGGGTCGTAGCAGGGGTCACCCCAATTCCCTCCAGAAACGCTAACGTCGTTTCTGTATCTACTGCCCCCGGACATGCCAGGCAGGCCAACCCGCACTTTCCACTGAGCAGAATCGCGTTTTCATGTCTGCGAGCTGTTGGGCAGGGTTTCGTGTGTCCCCACGGAAACGCATGGGCTTTCTGTAATCACTGATGGAGACCCTTTTATGTTTGCCTGCTGGCCATCCATATACCTTCACCCGTGACCTTCTGACTCACACTCCTGTCCGTCTCTGCTTGATGCCCTTCTTGCTGTTTATTTATGATAATAACTTAGGTCATTAGCTCACTCACCCTTTGAATAAACAGGGGTTGTGAAATAGTCCCCCTGCTGCTGTTTGTGTTTAATCGTGTTGAAGTTTTCGTTTGAGTAGTGACCACATAACACTTCATGGTTCTCTCAGTGAATTTCACTCTGGTGCTCCAGTTAGACCCCAGCTCAGGAGGAGATGGGCCAGAACCAGGCGAGCCAGCTGAACAAAGAAACCACGGACGGGATACATCTACCACGATCAGGCCAGTCTCTGGGAATTCTGTTTCATCTATATCTTTATAATGTCTCCTAAACTGTGCAAACATGTTCCTTTCTAACTTCGATTTTGTTTTTCCCCTCCCCTTTGGAAAAGCCGAGAGGCAGGCGTTCCAATTCATGAAGCCTCCTACACGTGTTTTAAATTTCATTTTCAAGATACAATCCAAATCAGAACACACATTCATTCAAATGCACTTTCCTACCCACTTCTTTCTCCGGCTTCCTGGGATTTTTAGTTCCGCCAATCCTGGAGACTTCTGGGATCAGAGAGTTCTCCAGGATATATGTATTCATTTACCATAACAGAGGCTTATGGACTGGACAGCTTAAACAATGGAAATTCATTTCTTCACCAGTTGTGGAGGCCAGAAGTCTGAGATCCAGGGCTGGTTTTCTCCTGGTCATCTCTCTTGGGCATCCAGCCAGCTGTCCTAGCTTCATGTCCTCATGTGACAATTGGGGTTTTCAGACAGAAGAATTATCCTTCCAGTTCATTAGAAGCTTTCCGAGAACACTTTTACTATATGTAATTATAAAACTGAGAAGACACACACTTTTTGTCTTCTTAGACCAACCATGAGCTATTGGCTCAACTGCGACTCTCCAGTCTACACCAGACTCCAGGAGCCAGTGGGAGGAGGGGTGGGTTTGGAGCCAGGGCAGGATTCTCCATGTCATTTGGGGTGTCTGTCTGTAAAGTGAGGTGATGATGACCCAGGGGCGGGGGCTGAATTGTGACTAGTTGGGGAGCTACTGGAAGCCACTGGTTTAGGGCCACAGAGGAGCCCAGCAAAGGCTATGTTCTTCCCAAGTAAGAATATTTTCATTTTGATTTAAGACATGTGCTCATTATAAGCAAACAATGCGGCCAGAACTCAAGAGTAGAGGAAGGGCCCCCAGATGCTCCCCTGGATCCCCAGAGGCAAGGACTGAAACCAGCTTCCCATGGATACCCGCTTGCCTGTCTGTGCCGCGGACCCTGGCAGAGCCCACCTCATCCTCCTGGGGACACAGCTAGAGGACATGTCACCTCCCCCTCACATGGCCAGTGGAATATGAGTGGCTGACATGTGCCTCCTGCACACCCAACCTTTCAAACCCTCCCCAGGAGCCCATTGCCTGTCACCAGGCATCTTCTGCCCTCTGGTTGAATGGCACGGACGAGGCAGCCCAGAGGAGGGGGAGCCCCAAAATGGAAGGAGCCCGGGTCCACCGTGCGGCACCTGGTCTGCTCAGCAGACACTGCGGGCGATTCACATCAAGGCGAGATAGACCTTAGTGAGATCTGGATGTCTTTGTTACAGCAGCTGACCTACCCTGACCAATACACCAGATGATATTTAAACAGAACTTTCTATCCTGTAACTTTTCTTTTTTAAAAACACATATTCATGTTGTTCTACTTTGGCAAGACAGTTTGCAACATTTATATAAAAAAAAAAAAATGGCTTCAGAGTAGGTATGTCAGTGACAGGTCCAGAGGAGGACTCTCACAGAGGCTGAAACGTAAGGGTCTCATCTCACTGATTAACAGACAGAGCTGTCCAGAGTTCACTCTGCAATTCAAACATGTGAGCAAGGACCCAAGACTTGTCTTTCCAAATTGACATCCTCAGATCTTTGGCCTTTGTCCTTGGCTCTTTTCCTTCTTTGTTAGATTCTAGGTCCTCATGTTGTCTTTCTTTTTGTAATTCACTTTCTCATTTACCTGGAGTACATCCTCAAGTCACTGCTCTTGAGGAGTCAAATGAAAACTTGCTTGCATGTATGAAAATGTCTCTTCCCACATGTCCACTAGTTTGGCTGTGACTAGCGCTGTATCAGAATCCTAGGGGCTTGGCTGTGTTTCTGAAAGGGGTGGCTGATCTGAGAGCAGGCAGGTTGTTTCATTTCTTTGCAGATGACGTGTTTCCCTTTCTGAAAATGTTGGGGATTTTTCTATCAACGGTGTTATGCAGGTTGATGGTAACCTGCCTCACTGTGGCTCTTTTTTGATTCATCCTGCTTGGTGCTGTGGGAGGCCCTTGGAGTGTTGAGGTTCTGTTTTCCTTGGAGCTCAGCGATTCCCTTGCATTATTGATTTGTTCTCCCCTCCCCTCCACTTCCTCCAGTTTTCTTTCCGGCTGTTGGCCTCCTGGAGGCTTTCTTCTCTGTCCTTTATCCATTTGCTCATAATTCCAGTCTCTCTTCTTGGCACTTTACTCACTCTGCTTTCTCATCCTCTGTTGTTTTTCTAGGGGTGCAATCGTACTTTAGACTCAGCTTGTTTGCATTTTCTGACCGTTCCCCTCTCAAAGCATGCTGATTTTTTATTTTGCAGTTATAATATCCTCTCAAATGTTTCTGCTTGTGTTAATTGGAGTTTTTCTAGTGTACTTATCACTTGACTTGCTGTTTCCTCTGGTCTTCGTTTCTTCGTGCGTCTATCTTCATCTTTGGCTCTGCTGCCTGCCTGGCAGTGCCATCTGCCTAGTCACGCGGTGAAGGGGGCAAGTGAGGGTGCTGGGTGGACCCCTCTGCTGTTGGCTAACAGGACTTGCTTTTCTACTCACCCCCACCCCCAGATAATAACTCTGACTTTGGGCTTTGGGGGGAGTGGGAGGACTGTGGCAGCTGACAGATTCTCTGCAGAGTGTGGAAGCCTGGACCCCCTCTTTCATTCTGGGGTTCGCTGTCCCTGTGGGGCTCACCCCATGGCCTCAGTGATGAGCCATCAGGTTGTCCCTCTGCCTATGCTTCTGCTCCCACGGGTGGGGAGGGCGAGGGTCTGCTGAGTGGGCTTGCCCTACTTATGACTCACCACAACCTCTGTTTTCAGCCTGGCTCCTCAACCCGGCCCACCCACACCTGCTGCCTCTGGGCCCCAGGCCCCTCCTCTGTCCCAGGGGAGGACTCTTAGCCACGCCTGCTGCCAGGATCCGGGCTCCAGCCCCCTCCTCTTTTATAGGTCCGCTCACACTCCTGCGAGTTCTGTCTCCTGGAATTTATTAAAATCTCTTAGTCATTGTTGTGAGGATTAAAATGCAATTATGTATGCAAAGCACATCATACAGTACCTGGCACATAAGGAGGACTGGATAAATGTTAGCAATTATTATCACAGTTGGTTAAGTGATTTCCCCAAGATGGTAAGACCTCTTCCTTCAAGGAGGCCACAGTTTAGACAGACAGAGGCTCAAGTATCACCAATAATAAGTCGCCCTAGCTCCCCCAGCACCAGCATCTTTGCATGTCAACTTGGTCCTTCCTTAGAGCTTCCTAGGAGGGCAGGGAGCACAGACGTCACCTTCTGTCCACTACTGGATTGAGATATGACCTTGCCTTGAGAGCCGGGCCACAGGAAGAGCACTGTGCCTGCTGCAGCACCCCTTCCGGTGAACACATCACAGGGCGGATGGTCCCCGGGCTCCAAGAAGCAAGTTCCTCCTCATGGAGACGGTAGTTCACAGCTGCCTCCAGGGAAACTTGAAGTCAAGATACAGAGCTCTCGAGGCAAGGTCATTCTCAAGGGCAGCTGCAGCTCTCTTAACCCCCAGAGTTCAGGGAGGAAGCGTGAAATGCACTGGCCCAGAGTGACCAGACCAATGCCTCCTCATTGTCTAAGATGGAAGCCTCTGGGCAGATCATGCCACCGGGTTTTTATATGCTCTCTTTCTGTTTTAAGCCAGCAGCAGAGTTGCAAGAACAACCACTGAGGCATCAGCATAGCTGCGCCATGGAGGAGCTAAGAGTGTAAGGGGAAGAGCCAGGAAGGTAGGGAACTAGAGCTCCCTGTGCATCTACTGCGCATCAGGAAGGTCGCCAGCACTCAGACTCAACACACATCTTCTCACTCTCACTGCGACACATCAATATGTGTTTTGCAACAGAAGAAACTGATGTTCAAAGATTGAAGGAATTTTCCCAAGGTCACACAGACTCAGCCTCGTCTCCCCATAGACTGTGTTCTGGTAACCATAAATCAGGGAGGAAAGGATAAGTATCAAAGCTATTTAAATAAGACAAGTCACTTGGCCTTGGACTCTTTTATCTTTATTGGCTAAATGCCTAGAGTCAAACCTACTTCTCAGAGCCTTTGTGAAAATTCAATGGTCCACCAAACATGAGTGCTTCAGCAAACATGCCTGATGTGCTTCAGCACACACAGTAGGTGCTTAGTCAATGTTTGTGAATCTGGTCTCAATGAGGGAAAACTAAACACTTTTTGAAACTATTAAAGTTTCAAATGGGATGGTTTTAACTAAAGAGAAGGGATCAGGAGTTGATAGAAATTTCTGAAATAGGTCTCATGGGGCAGTAGGGTTGGAGCAGGCTCTGTAAGCAGGAAAATACTATGTTTTCTCAAACAAGAGGCTCTCGAGCTGGAGTGGGTGGAGAAGATGGAGGATGCGCCCTAGAGCGGTCGCCTGCAGCGCCGTGCTGAGGCGCGGCCCACAGGTCCTGGGAACCAGGAAGGGGTTCTGAGCGCACGACGGCAGGAGGGCACCTTCTGCTTGGGTCATGCATGCTCTGGAGCTGCCTCACTTTTAGTGCCCTGCTGCTTATACCTCAGGCGATTTCCCAGTGATCCCAAATGATACAGTAAGCTTCGTCTCGAACCACATGCTTTTGTATATAACGTCCAGCAGCTTGGGGTGGAAGTAGGTCCTGGGATTTCCCTAGCGGTCCAGCAGTTAAGACTCTGCATTTCCACTTCAGGAAGCCAGGGTTTGACCCCTGGTGGGAGAACTAAGATTCCACCTGCTGTGTGAAGAAGGCTGAGAACTGAAGAACTGATGCTTTCGAATTGTGGTGCTGGAGAAGACTCTTGAGAGTCCCTTGGACAGCGAGGAGATCAAACCAGTCAGTCCTAAAGGAATCAACCCTGAATATGCACTGGAAAGACTGGTGCTGAAGCGCCAATACTTTGGCCTCCAGATATGAAGAGTTGACTCATTGGAAAAGACCCTGATACTAGGAAAGATTGCAGGCAAGAGGAAAAGGGAGCAACAGAGGATGAGATGGTTGGATGGCATCACCAACTCAATGGACATGAGTTTGATCAAACTCAGGAAGATAGTGAAGGACAGGGAAGTCTGGCATGCTGCAGTTCATGGTGTCACAAAGAACTGGACATGATGAGTGAGTGAACAACGACAGCAAACATTTGATGAAAGTTAACAGCGATGAATGATAAAAAGTTTCAATAGACTAACTACACAGAAATAAAATTCCTCAACCTGACGAAGTATGTGTGAACAACCTACAGCTAACATCATCTCCTAAAACTGGAAAAGGATGCCCACCCTGTGAAAATCCTTAGTAAGAAGGCAAGAAACAGGAATAAGAAATAAGAAATAAGAAACAAGCATACAGATTGGGAAGGAAGAAATAAAAACGTCTTTATTTGCAAATGGCATGATTATGAACAGAGAAAATCTAAAAGAATCTTAGTTCTTTTGGCAAAATCACAGAATACAAGGCCACTACACAAACGTCAGTTGTATTTCTACATACTAGTAGTGAATAAACTACTGTTGATTGTTATGAAAAAATGATTTTTTACAAAGAAGTCAAGTTAATTCAATGGAGGGAAGACTAGCCTTTTCAACAAATATTATAGAAACAATGACATATACGTATGGGAAAAAATGAAGCTTCAGGCCATTAAAAAGTTACTTGAAATGGATCATAAGCCTAAATGTAAGACCTAAAGCTACAAAGATTCTAGACAAAAATCATGGTAGAAAATATTTACTGCCTAGGGATAAGCAAAGATTTCTTAAGTAGGCTTTAGATAAGCACAAACTATGAAAGAGAATGTAGATAAATTGGACTTCATCAAAACTAAAACCTTCTGCTCTTTGAAAGACATTGTTAGGAAAATAAAAAGCAAGATATAGAATAAGAGAAAATATTCACAGTACACAGTATCTGACAAAGGCCTTATAATCAGGATATATAAAGCTTTTTTTAGTTTAAGAAGAAGAGACTCGGTACAAATGGGCAAAAGATTTGGATAATACATCACAAGGCAAGAAAGACACATGGCCAGTGAACACGGAAGGAGATGCTCAGTGTTACTGGACATCAGGAAAGTGTACACTGAACCACTCTGGGGACTCCATGCCCATCAGGGTGGTTAGATTTGAAGAGACTGACAACGTGAAGTGTGATGCTTGAGAGAGTCAGACCCTCACACGTCAGACGGGAGGGAACAGTGCTACAACCACTTGGGAAACTGTTGGGCGATTTCTTAAAAGCTAAACATACACTGAAGCTATTACCCACATGAAATGTATATTTAAAGTTTTTTTTTTTTTTTCATCTTGGGTGCCAGGAATATTAAAGAGAGAGAGAGAGCTGATATATTTAACCATAATGTACTATGATTCATCAAACAGCCCAAACTTCCATTTCATGGTGTTCATCTGTTGACGTTGATTTAAGTTATCATTCGTTTTATCATGTGGGAACATAAAAATATAAGGATCTTGAACTAATGTTGATACAAGCTGTATTGTCTTATCATATTGTTTTTAAAAGCACTGCCAGTTTAAAAGGAAAGCATTGTGTTTACAAATATGTTTTGAAGTGTTGGCCAAAATTTTGGTGGTATCTTTGAAAAAGATGCTTGTGTCCTGCAGCCAAAAATAAAGTCAAATATACATTTATCAAACAATCCAGAAATTTCAGATATTTACAAAAAATAAATTAATACACCTATCATCTTCATCTACTCACATCTTCACATTTATGGCTTTACTCATGATGGGTAAATCTCATAATGGGCTTCCCTTGTGGCTCAGTTGGTAAAGAATCTCCCCACAGTGCAGGAGATCCCAGTTTGATTTCTGGGTCGAGAAGATCTGCTGGAGAACAGATCGACTGCCCACTCCAGTACTCGGGCTTCTCTGGTGGCTCAGCTGGTAAAGAATCCACCTGCAATGTAGGAGACGTAGGTTTGATCCCTGGGTTGGGGAGATCTGCTGAAGAAGGGAATGGCTACCCACTCCGGTATTCTGCTCTGGAGAATTCCATGGACCGTCTAGTCCATGGGATCACAAAGAGTCAAACATCACTGAGAGACTTTCACTTACTCATAATAGTCCAGACTGGAACCACCCAATTATCCATGAAGATGTGAATGGATAAGCACACAGCAAGGACATTAATAGTCAAATGGGACTTGTCAAAATAGAAAACATTCACTATGTCTGCATCTCCCCTGCTGCCTTGTAAACAGGTTCATCAGAACTATCTTTCTAGACTCCACATATGTGCATTAATGTACAATATTTGCTTTTTTCTTTCTGACTTACTTCACTCCATATAACAGGTTGTATGTTCATCCACCTCATTAGGACTATTTTTTTTTTTTTATGCTGGACACAGTATAGGAAGGAGAGAGTGGGACGAATTGATAGAGTGGCATGGAAACATATACATTACTGTATGTGAAATAAATAGCCAGTGGGAATTTGCTGTATGACACAGAGAGCTCAAATCAGGTGTTCTAGAGAGGTGGGATGGGGTGGGAGCTGGGAGTTGGGAGGGAGGTTCAAGAGCAGGAGGACATATATATGCCTATGGCTAATTCATGTTGATGTATGGCAGAGACCAACACAATATGGTAAAGCAATTATCCTCCAATTAAAAATAAATTAAAAAAATTTTAAACTTCTGTGCTTCAAGGGACACTGTCAAGAAAGTGAAAAACTTACAGAATGTGAGAAAAATTTTTTCAAATCATATATTTGATGGGGTCTAGCATCAGAATTGGAGAAGGCAATGGCACCCCACTCCAGTACTCTTGCCTGGAAAATCCCATGGACAGAGAAGCCTGGTGGGCTGCAGTCCATGGGGTTGCTAAGAGTCGGACTCTACTGAGCGACTTCACTTTCACTTTTCACTTTCATGCATTGGAGGAGGAAATGGCAACCCACTCCAGTGTTCTTGCCTGGAGAATCCCAGGGACGGGGGAGCCTGGTAGGCTGCCATCTATGGGGTCGCACAGAGTTGGACACGACTGAAGCGACTTAGAAGCAGCAGCAGAATATATAAAGAACTCTTATAATTCAGTAATAAAAAGACAAACAACCCAACTTAAACACTGGACAAAGAATTTGAACTGCCATTTCTCTGAAAAAAATGATACACAAGTGTCTAATAGCACATGAAAAGATGCTCCATGTCATTAAACATCAGGGAAGCACAAATTAAACTCACAGTGAAATACCACCACACACGCACTAGGATGGTTATGATCCACAAAATGGACAATAACAAACGTGGAGTGTGGAGAAATTAGAACCTCGTACGTTGCTGCGAGGGATGGAAAATGATGCAGTCAGTTTGGAAAACAGTTTGGCAGTTCCTCAGAAAGTTAAACATAGAGTTATCATCAGTTTGACTCAACAGTTCTAATTCTGGGTATACACTCAAGAGAACCGAAAAAATGTGTTCATGCAAAAACTCACACACGGATGTTCATAGCAGCATTATTCATAAAAGTCAAAAGATGGAAAAACCCAAAAGTCCAGCAACTGGGGAATGGATAAGCAAATGTGGTCTATCCATAGAAAGGAATATTACTTGGCCATAAAGAGAAATGAAGTAATGACACGGGTTACAATGCAGCTGGACCTTGAAAACACTACGCTGAATGAAATAAAGCAGGAGTGAAAGGCTGCATATTGTATGATTTCATTTATTTAATATCTCCAGAATAGGCCAACCCATAAACAGGAAGAAGATTAGTGATTTTCAGGGGTTGGGGGGATGGGAGAGTGGGGGAGGGGTGACTGCAAATTTTTATCACTTCAGGAGTGGTGAAAGCTTTCTAAAATTAGTGCTGCTGGCTGTACAATTCCATAAATACTCTAGAAGCCACTGAATTGTACATTTCAAAAGAGTAAATTTTATGGTACGCGAATTATATCCCAACAAAGCTGTCATTAAAATGGAAAAAAGATAAACAGATAAGCAAATTATAGTATATTCATACTATGGAAATATAACACTAAAAATGGATAAAAGACTGAAATATATAAATACGTGGATGAATCTCAAAAACGTGCTGAGCTTAAGAATCCAGACACAAAAGAGTGGGCACTTTAGAATTCCATTTATGTGAGTCCCTGAAAAACAAATCTAATCTACAGTGACGGAGAGCAGAGTGGTGGTTGCCTGGGGCTGGGGCTGGGGGCACCGACTGGAGCAGAACACAGGGGAACTTTCTGGGCTGATGGAAATGTTCTTTATCCTTAAGCGGTGGTGGCCACACAGGTGTATAAATCTGTCCAAATTCATCCAAAGGCACGTCTAAGATGGGTGTATTTTGTTGTGTGTAATCTATCCCTCAATACAATTGACTTTTGAAAAGGAATGAAGCTTCCTCAAATGTGAATAAATATACGCAGTTCGTTAACAATTAGCCTAAGAAGCATGCAAATGTGCATTTAAAATATTTATTTCGAATAATAGTCTCTGTGGGTTCTGTCTGCACTCTGGTTCCCCTAGGCTAAGGAAGTTGTGAAGTTCAGTTAGTGCCCAGCTCTGAGCTGGGCACCAGGAGCAAAGGCTCAGAATAAGCAGTGTTCTGACACCACTGTGGCAGCGTTAGCGTCATGGAGCCAGGTATGCGAACAATACAGACATGAATAGCTTGCATCACGTAGGACGCTGAGTGCCTGTGTGTAGGACGAGGACCGACAGCCTCAGGGAGAAAATATCAGAGGACGAGATATTTACACGATGACCTGAAAATAAATCAGGTCAGATGCTGAAGGGGGTGGTAAAAGAACTTGTCAGACCAGCTATAGGGGACTCCCTGGCTGGGCAATTTCTTCACTTCTTCATCTGCGCCCTCGTGTGTTAGTCAGGAAAGGCTAGACGATGCTGCAGAAACAAATACAACTTCCTTCTATCACCTAACCGCCAACTAGGGCTCTGGGCTTCCCCTTCAGGGGCCCGGGGGCTCAGTCATCACGACAGATAGCTGTGCTGTGCCTGGCCTCCGTCACCTGGCGCTGTACCTCCTGCAAGGGAGGATGGGAAATGTAGTCCACCCACATCTCAAGCAGAGGAAATGGGGTGAAGACCGCATGGCCTTGGGGCTGCAAATGTATGGTCCTGGGTCACGTCCTTCTTCCTCTCTCCCACGGTGGTTCCGTTGTGAATGTCTCCCTAAGCATTTCAACAGTGAGCCCTAGACAACCTGTCCCTGTTATAACCACTCTCCCTGCTTCCCACAGGGCTGGCCATGAGGGCTGATTGTAGTGGAGATAATTAGATGATGTGTGTGCTTTCAGATGGGCCGCTTTTGTGACCTGCAGCCCTCAGACCATATTGCCCACCAGGTAGCTGCCAGCAAGGCAGACTGGGAGTGGCAGAGGCTCTGGGCTTCGGAAGGGTGGCTTCTAGCCCTGCTTCTGCTTGTCCATCACTGCAGGCCCTGTGTCAAATCGCCTCACCTGAGACCCAAGTTCATGTTCCTGTGCAGCAGCCAGGATTCAAACCCAGACTTGGGGATCCCAGACCAGCCCTCTGTTCATCCCCTACCCTCCACTCTCCTTTTCTGATTTGAGGGGCTCCCCTTCCTGCCATCTTTATGGGATGTGATGAGAACAGAAGAGGGTAACGGGGGAGGACATTCTAACATCTCAAGGTCACTGCCTTTGTTATTATTATTGTTGTTGTGGACGTGACTGTGTGGCTTCCTCCTGCAGGAAGCCCTCCCTCCTCTGGCCCCAGCACAGCTCTGCACTTCACTCTGGCTTGCTCGGCTTAAACAGTGTCTTCCTCCCTTCCTCTTAATGAGGAAAATATAAGTTTACGAGCTTGCAAATGGGCCCCGGGGCCATTTCTGGGGTGAGACCCAGCGCCGTCTGTGTGGAGACAGGTGAGGTTGGGTCTTTAACAGGGAAGATGGAGAGGAAAGCGGGCAGTCCTGAGAGGGCAGCCGTCATCAGCACCGAGAAGCTATAAACTGGGATTGTCTTCAAGATTGAACTTTTCCCCTCTCTCCAGCAGCTATTAAATAACTCCAAGGAAATTACTCTGAAGGAAAAGTGTTCAGCTCGGCTTTTATTTAGAGCAAGCTGACTCCTGGGAGCCTGTTGTCACGTGAGGGTCTGCAGGAAGTGTCGGGAAGACAGACCGCAGCACCCCTCCTTCCATCGTCCCCACTGTCAGATCTGGTGAGATGCCTTATCTTTTAGGGCACTCACCTCTCGTAGACTGAAGGTAATAGGAGGAGGACCAACATTTACTGTGTTCCCCGAAAATGCTGAGCCATCTTACATACATTATCTTTTTTAATTATAAAAATAATTCACAATATAGGTATTATACCCATTTTGCAGACATGAAAACCAAGATTCGGGGACTTGGTGTCACCGGGATTGCAAAAAGCCAGGATGAGAGCCCAAGGTCATAGTCGCTGTGACCTTGGTGCTACGACATACACTTAGAACAGGGTATTTGTCTCCATGCAGAAGAGCCTGTGAAGGGTAATTAGAGTTCAGTTCAATTTAACACATGTTAATAACACATTGCAAAGGAGATGAAGTGAGAGATGTTAAGTTCTTCACTTAACAGGGGATAGACATTCCTTGGTAAACAGCGGCAGCCTGTCAGATATGGATGGGCCTGAGAACCTGTAACAGGGACTTTGATTAAATGTGGTGGTTTGAACCCATGGGCTCAGAGAGCCCTGTTAAAATAACAGGAAAGGAAGTGAATAGACACAAAACCACGAGCACAAAGAGAATGTCAGGGACAAAACATCAGAATGTCAGCACAGTTGCCAAAGGCAAAAAAAGAGACAGACGGGAGGTGATGGGATGAACTCACTGGAGTCAGATGAACACAGAAGTCTGCCTGTAGGGAAAGTGGTCCATTCCTCAGACCCCTACATGGACAGCCTCCGGAATCAGAGCCTCGGTGTCCCTGAGGAGGGCGAGAGTGCAGGTGGGGTTGGGGAAACGGAAGCTGGCTTTAAAGCCTTTGTGAAAAGGAGACAGACGTCCACGCTCCTTCTCCTCCCTCCTGAGCATCAGGCAGCGGCACCACCTGCATCCAGCAGCAGACTTGAAATTCGCCTTCTGGAACTGTTGCTCTAGACGGCTTCTTGACTAGACAATGGGAAAATACGGGACAATGTGTTACTGGGGTGGCTTGTATTCATGTATTGATCAGTGTGACCTCAGCTCCCCTTCCACATTCTAAGACTTCTGGAAGCCAGGCTCACGCTCCCCAAGCAGAAGAGAGGCATCTTCTTTAGGAAAACTCACTGGCCCAGGAGGAAAGACCCACAGACACTGACAGTTGAGGCACCAGATTAAAAATGCAATGTGCCTCCGTATCACTGACGTTGAACCCTTTCCAGCCCCAGCACACAGAGTATCCAATTAATTTTCCATGATGGACTCACTAAAATGAGCAGTCTTCCATAGCTACTAAACCCTGACAGCTTCTAATGTGAAAGAGGGAAATCAAAACACACAGAAAGGAATGAACCAAAGCAAACTAAGTGAACTACAGAAAGTAATAAAAGGGGGTGGGAAGGACACCAGGAGCAGCACTGAATCCGTGTCTCCAGTGAAATTAGAGAAGATGGATCACCTTCATTCCAGTATGAGGATGCTCTGGGAAAGAAGTTCAGGACACACAAGAGTATCTATTCATTAAAAATATTTAAAAATTAGAGAGTGAGAAATTTTAATACAATAGAATATTTAGAAGATTAAAGGTTTTTCCTGAAAGTGAAACAAAATAACAAAGATAAAGAAAATAAAAAGGAATGTTAATGATCACCTCAAGAGGTTCAATACCCAAACAACGACACTTCCAGAAAAAGAGAAGAGAAAGTTATCCAAGAAACAATTCAAGAACATTGGCTTCCAGTTGAATGGGTCCACATTAGTCATAGTTCATATTATCTGGAATAAAGACAAGACTCTGAAGATCTGAGGGGAGAGAAAAGGTGTAAAACAAATTATCAGGCATAAGAATGGCATCAGTCTTCTCAAAAGCAGTGCTAGAAGCTAGAAGACAAGGCATCTCTGAATATTCTGAAGTAAAAATGAATTTTAAATGAGAATTGTAGATCCAACCAAATTACAAATCATGCTGATGACGCAATGAAGACTTCCTTCAAGGTCTGAGTGTGTTTTATTTTTCCTTCATTCTCATTCTCTGAAAGCTCCTGAAAAACACATCCTGCACAAACGAGAACTGAAACATCGAAAGAGGAAGTCATGGAATCCAGATGACAGGCGGCCCCATGTAGAGAGCAGGTGAAGGATCCAGGGAGGTGGAGGAGGGGAGGCCCTGGACAGCTGTCTAGAGAACAGTCCTTCCGTGTGGAAGCAGGGGGTGGAGGGCCTGGGAGGAGTGGCTCCAAGCAGGCAGAGAGGCTGATGGAGTATTCAACACGGCTCAGACATGTCAAGAGGAGCTCGTTTCTGCCAGAATGTCTAGCTAAGTTAGTGTACACACATAAATGAGTTAAATAATTTAGTAATTATTAGCTCCAGGAAAAACACACACACACACACACAAGAATAGACCTGTGACTGAGCTGCACAAACATCACAGTCTAAACCAGCTCATTGGAAAAGACCCTGATGCTGGAAAGGATTGAAGGCAAAAGGAGAAAAGGACCGCAGAGGATGAGGTGGTTAGATAGCATCACCAACTCAATGGACACGAATCTGAGCAAATTCCAGGAGATAGTGAAGGACAAGGAAGCCTGGAGTGCTGCAGTCCACGGGGTCACAAAGAGTCAGACATGACTTAGTGACTAAACAACAAAAATCCTCGAATGTTGACCAACTCCACTGAAAGGACAGAGAACAGGGATTACAGGCATACAAGTATTGGAGCTAAGAGAGATACACCCTTGCCACCTGTGACTGGAAGTCAGTAAACTTTGCATAAACCTGAAAAATCAAGAAATAGCAGGATAAGCATGTAATTTAGAAATATGGAGGTAAGTGCCAGAAGAAACAGGTATAAATGAGGAGATGGGTTTTTTTGGGGAAATGGAAATGATTAAGATTTTGAGACCTAAAGAGCATATTAAAAAGCAGAGGCATTACTTTGCTGACTAAGGTCTGTGTAGTCAAAGCTATGGTTTTTCCAGTAGTCATGTGTGGATGTGAGAGTTGGACTACAAAGAAAGCTGAGGGCTGAAGAATTGATGCTTTTGATCTGTGGTGTTGGAGAAGGCTCTTGAGGGTCCCTTGGATGGCAAGGAGATCCAACCAGTCTAGCCTAAAGGAGATCAGTCATAAATATTCATTGGAAGGACTGATGCTGAAGCTGAAACTTCAATACTTTGGCCACCTGATGTGGAGAACTCACTCATTGGAAAAGACCTTGATGTTGGGAAAGACTGAAGGCAGGAGGAGAAGGGGATGACAGAGGATGAATTTATTGGATGGCCTCACCGACTCGATGGACATGAGTTTTAGCAAGCTCTGGAAGTTGGTAATGGACAGGAAAGTGTGGTGTGCTGCAGTTGATGGGGTCCTGAAGAGTTGGACACAACTGAGTGACTGAATTGAACTGAACTGAAGATTTTGAGGGAGGCCAATTAACTTCCAGTGGTCATGTATGGATGTGAGAGTTGGACTGTGAAGAAAGCTGAGTGCCGAAGAATTGATGCTTTTGAACTGTGGTGTTGGAGAAGACTCTTGAGAGTCCCTTGGACTGCAAGGAGATCCAACCAGTCCATCCTAAAGGAGATCAGTCCTGGGTGTTCATTGGAAGAACTGATGCTGAAGCTGAAACTCTAATACTTTGGCCACCTCGTGCAAAGAGTTAACTCATTGGAAAAGACCCTGATGCTGGGAGGGACTGGGGGCAAGAGGAGAAGGGGACGACGGAGGATGAGATGGCTGGATGGCATCACTGACTCGATGGACGTGAGTTTGGGTGAACTCCAGGAGTTAGTGATGGACAGGGAGGCCTGGCGTGCTGCGATTCATGGGGGTCACAAAGAGTCGGGCATGACTGAGTGACTGAATTGAACTGAATTAACTAGTATCTTCTTCCTCAGTCAAGGTTTGAGCTAACTGAAAAAATATGACAAAGGAGCCAGTAGATGGAGGATAAATCAACTTTGTTACTAATAAAGGCTAAATTGGAGCAGGCCATTTGATGTGAAACCAAACTCAGCTTCTGCTCACTTCTTTTTCACTATCTGTATCACTCGCCTGGATCACTGGTCTAGACTCTGGAACCATCCAGAGGATGTTTAACTCTACAAAGCAGGATCCTTCCCAGGTTACTGTGTCCCACTGGTCCAAAAGGGGAAGTGTCACCACCAAGAAGGTGCTTCAATCCCACCTTCTGGGAAGGAAGAATCTTATATTTCCTGAAAAAATAAAGAGCGAGAGAGAGAAGAGGTGAGCAGCTGTCCCCTCTAGAAAGAGCTGGGAGCAGTCAGGATTAGAGCCAGTGGCTTATAAGTTTTATAAAACCATATGCATATATTATTTTGAAAAGAATAAAATTGAATGCTAGATATTGGTTTGGAAAAATATCATTTTAAAATGGAGGAAAATTTCAGTTGGTTCAGGCATAAGGAGGAGTTCTTCAAACCAAGATGTGGGGAAAGGTCTTTTCTCTGAAGAGCATGTGTCTGGATAGAGTGTGAAAGTATGGTTCTAATAGCTACGGCTCCCCAGAGGGATGATGTGAATGCACCATGTGGCTCCTGGGAGGCAGGGGAGAGACTCAAGATGGGGCTGGAGGAGTTGGAACCAGGTCAGGAAGGACTGTGTTTGCAGGACAAGCCACAGAGCTTGAATTCTAGTCACTCCATAATGTGAGTGTGTGTTTGTGTTTGTGTGTGTGTGTGTGTGTGTGTGTGTGTGTGTGTGGTGGGCATGTGTATAAAGCATGGTCAGATCTGGATTCTAGAAAGTGTGTTTTCCCATCATTACAGAGGATCAGAGGTACACAGGTAGAAGACAGGAAGACAAGTGAGCAGGGTGTGTAATCCCCCAGGAAAAAGAGGGTAATTTGTTCACAGCAGCTTGTCAATGGTCACAGCTGTTCACAGCATCTTCCAACTTCAGAATGTAGTTGGCTATCCTGAGCAGCATATGCTGAAGGCAAGTTGGTGCCAAGGAGTGGCTTTCTTCTCACAGTGCTGGCAGTCACAGGAAATGGCTTTGCACCTGGTCAGTACAGGCAGGGCAGTTCCAGACGTAAGAAGACCCAGGTGTACTGGGCCTGGCAGCTTACTGTGGGTGTGGCAGGCAACCGACTGACTATTCTTGCTGGAGGCTTTGTTTCTTGGGTCAGACTTTTGGGGACCACCTGGGAACGTTTATTCCTGGGAAAATTTCTCTGAAAAGAATGTAAAGACTGATCTAGGAATATCCAGAAAGATATCACAGTCACTCAATATTGGAGGATGAGTTTGGAGCAATGCTGAGGGAAGACGGGATGGAGTGTATGAAGACAAGGGTAGAAAGTTGGCATGAGAAAAGACGAGGAGCAAGGCCTTGGGACCCAGAGATAGTATGGAAATAAGCTGGAGAGAATTGTGAAGGTCCTTGAATGCCAGAATAAAGGAGTCTTTGAGAGATTTGAAGCAGTGGAGGGATACAGCCAAATTTGCATTTTATAAATTATTGGCCTGGAAGAAGTGTGAGGGATCTGGGAGAGAGGAAAGCCACCAGGGAGATATTGATCAGTCCAGGTGAGCGATGGTCCAGGCCTAAATCTGGGCAGTAACCATGCTCTGGGAGATGAAGGTTGGCAGGACAGATGGAGAAATGGATACCAGGGATAAACAGGACCTGATTAGGATACAGCTGGTAGTGTGAAAGGGGGATTGCTGGGGTCTTTGGGAGTGGGGAGACAGGATGTGGTTCAGGTAAAAGAAGTGGCTTGCTCAAGGTCAAACCTAGAACTATCAAAAGACCTCATTTAGGAGTCTCTGCCAGCTGACGCCTGAATCAGGAGAGCTTTCCATTTCCCCACTGCCAGGCAAAGAACCAAGCTGTTTCACTGTGTCTGAGCAGCACTGGAGTGATTAGTGTGGGTTGGGTTCTGGGAGCCTTATTTCATTACTGTTTGACATCTTCAAAGGACAGAAACTCCAGCCCAGACAACAGCCCAGGCTTATAAATTAGTCAATTTAGTTCCATTCCAGCTGAAGAAGGTGGCTTTTCTTAGCCTCCCATCCTCTCCAAAGTTGAAGAAGTAAGAAGAAATACTCTCTTAGCTTGGAGGAAATCACTAGCCAGAAGAAAATGAACTATTTTCAAGGTTCTATATGTCCTGATGTGATTTTGTGCATAGGAAAAACAATGAGCTCCTCACATTCTGTTATTCCCGGGGTTTGAAAAAGGCACCAATGAGCTGGTGTTCACTTTAAGGAAATCAATTCCTTTAGGAAAAATGCAAGAGGCTAAGTGAGGGTAACGTGCAAATATGTGCTACTGAATTAATACATTATCAGGGATTGTGTCATAAACCCATTGATTTGGAAGAGGAAGACAAAAGGAAGTATTTCTTGAGCACTCACTACACTTTAGGCATGAGAGACTATGGTTCATACGTAATATGTCACTTAATCCCGAGGAGGTGGATGTCAATGTCCTCGTTTCACCCAAGAGAAAGTTGAGTTACAGAAAGCTTGCTCAGTTTCAGAACTACTGATCTGCAAAATTGGAATACATCCCAGGCATACTCTGGGGACAGAAGCCTTGGGAAAAGGGAGGAAAATCTCAGAAATCTCAGGAATGTCCTCAAGATGCAGAGCACAGGAAAAGAAAGTTCTAGTGAGAGAAGGATGGATCAGGGAAGGTTTCCAGAATCACAGAAATGTAGCATACTGTGATCAGCATTCAGGAGCACCTTGGGGGTGGCTGCAGTTCTGCAAGGTGTGGGGATTACAGAATCACAGAATCTTAGTGATTGAATAGAATTATGCTGGCCATCTAGTCCTTGCTCAAAGAAAATCTAAAACCTTACCATACCACAGTCAAAGCTGGCATCTTGCCCCTCCTCCTTGTACACTGGCTGTTCTTGTAGATTCTGAGCAGCAGCTGCAGCCATTGAAACAGTGTTCATTTCCTCCCTTTGTGAGAGCTGCAATAGAAGTAGAGGATGAAGGAGAGTGGGAGTGGGTCCGACAAATGATTCACTGGGAAAGGCGAGTTCATAAATGGATTGGAATTAGGATACAAGATCCTTGAATCCCTCCTACTCGTTCACGGTTAATGTTGGAGTGCTGGGCTCTTGGCTTTATGCACTTGGCTTTGACGGCTGCGTTTATGAGTTGTAAATCTATTGGGGAAGAGTGACTTCAGAGCGACAGACGGTTGTAATACTTCCTCTGGTTAATGTGCTCAGAAACGGAGTATTCTGACATGTGTGCTCATAGCAAATTCTTGAATTTGTGGGAAGAACATAGTAAGGAGGTCAGGACCACGGACAGAGCCCCCAGTCCACAGGCGGCCAGGTCTGGGTAAGGATCCTGGGTCAACACCTTAGACAGAGCCCCTGAGAGTGGATTGTTGATTTGCGGATCTTGACTACAGTGGACTTGGGTGATGGTAGGAGATTGGAAGTGCATTGGGGGGTGGGGGGGAGGCGGGGGTAGGGGGCGGTGTTTGCTGTGTAGGTTGACGGAGGGTAGAGTAGAAGATTGGAAGCTTCATTTCTGTCCAAAATACCACGTCCTACTCAAATATCCTTTTTCCTTTGCCTTGATAGGGAGCTCCATTTTTATAAATGAAAATGATAACCCCTTACATCTACAAAATCAAATACAATTGAACACAGTCTTCACATCCTTTTTGCCATCAGCCCCTACTGCTGGCACTGTGAGACGGGCAGAGTCAGTGTCCGCATTCTTATCCAGAGCCACTCAGGGAATCAGAGGCAGAACAAGGACATGAACCCCAGTCTTAAACACGATACTTTCCCTCATCAAATGATGAGAGGACAAGCGTAGGGCTGGCAGGGAAGCTGGTTTAAGACATGACTGCCTTCTAAGCTTTCACAATGGGGAGTTTTGCATTAATAATGGAAAGCTTCTGCCAAAGGTATCTTTCTAAAACACAAATTTCATCATGTCACTCCTCGTATTTAAAGCCCTCTAAGGGCTCCCCCGTGGCCCACAGGATAAAGTCAAATAATCTTAGTAAGATGTTCAAAGCCCTTCAAAGTCTGACCCGCCGCCTCTCCAGCTATAGCGCCTGACACCCCGTCTCAAGCAGCTTAGATTCCAGTCCCAGGAAATTCATTATTGTTCCACAACAATCTCTTCTGGGGCTCTGGGACTCTGCCTACACTGTCCTTTCTGCCTAGACTGCTCTCCTATCCCTCCTCTGCCTTGGGTTGATGATGAGTGAACTCCGACTTATAACCAAAATTCACCACCAAAGTTTATCCTCTTTGAAGTTCATGGCAGTTCGGCAGGCAGAGTTTAACTTTCTGCTCTGTGCTTCTGCACAGCTTTGTTCTTACCCAATTATCACATTCATCACACTCTACTCTAATTATCTGGGCACATTACTTTCTTCCAAACTGAACTGTGAGTACCTCCAGGGCAGGGACTCCAGCGGTTCTGTCCCTGTTTACCCTGCCAGTTCTGCAGTGCAAACGCTCACAGGGAATGTTTGTGAAGTGAGAGCCCAGGACCAGGAAAACTAGTTTTCAAAGATGACATTATGACAGAGCACGCTGAACTTTAAACGAGTATTCCTGGAATGCTTGGAGGGATCTGGAATCTTCAAGGCCAATTTGAGAAGCTCCCAGTGCCAGCAGGAACCATTAGCTACTAGAACCATCTAACCATTCCCGTGTCCTGGCCCCTGGGATTGGGGTCGTTACCTCTAGTCATGGCTCCAGTTACCCAGTCCTCTCTTGTGTTCCTATCGGTGGGGCTGGGGCTCCCTGAGCATCTTACTGCTTTGTCTTGCCATGAGCACAGTCAATGTTGGCAGTGAGTCCAGATCCTCAGTTATAGCTGAGGCTCGTTCAGTCATTTTAAACCCTTTACTGAACACTTGCTAAGAGCTGAACCCTCTGCCAGGTGCAGCCTGTCCCTTCACAGAGAACACTGTAAGGCAGAACTGCGGAGCCTCGTGATCCTTATGGAAGACCCAGGGAGGCTACAGTTCAGTTTGGGGGCTTATAGAAAGCCCCCAAGAGGAAGGGATGTCTTGGTGCAGCATGGAGGTGAGGCTGAGCTCCCAAGCCCTGGTCTACTCTGGGGCTTCCTGCTCTCCAAGGACCACTAGGCTCCTCTGTGAGCCTCCCCCATCATCTATGGCTCTAACCAGATGGTTGTCAATGCTAACTTCGCTTTGAGGGGATTCTAAGAGGAAACTTGACTGGGGTCGGGAACACCAAAACAGAGAGGAGAGCTCATTAAACCAGACCCTACAGTCTCTGGGGTCTGATTCGAATTTCCATTGTTTCAGAGATGTCAGGCCATAGCACCCCCATCATGACTGGCTGCTGCTGCTAACGGGTGTGTGATCTGAGGGATAATGCAAAATCTGTTAACACTCAGGGCTCTGGGTGCGCTGCCAGCCAAGGGTGGATTGAGATTGGGTGCTATGCTGCCAACACTTCTTCCCCAAAGACTAATAAGCACCCGTAGGGTTGGGTGGACTGTCCCATTGTGCATGTGTGGTGCTGAACAGTTCCAGATGTCTTCTTTTCAAGGGAAATCACTCCATATCTGATCCTCATAAATCCCTCTTAGGGAAGTAGACCACACTTTGCTATTTCCACTTCATGGATGATGCAATGGAGGCTCAGAAAGATAAAGGTAATTTGGCCAGAATTGGGAGGGGGTCTGGAAAAGACTTATTTTCTCCTGGCTGACAGTGTGCGTGACCGTTCTTTGTATCCAGATGTTACTCGAGGAGGAACAGCCCTTCTCTGAGCAGCACGCTGTGCACCTCCATGGACTTGCTTGCTGAATGACTCTTGGACGTCAGCCTATCTGTTGGGGGCGGGGATTCTGCTGACTGTTTGTGTCTGCACACCAGGCACACAGCCTGGAGCATGCAGGGTCTCCGCAAGCATCTACGGATGATGAGTTCTAAGCAGACTGCAGTCCCAGAGCCCCCAACCAGCATGTGGCCGTGAGTTTGGCCTCCTCTGTGCCTCACTCCCCCCATCCAAAAGTAGGATGTGCCCCCAGGAAGTGCCGCCATGCTGGAAAATTCAGATTCCTGCCTCCCCACTTCTTGCTGTGTCACCATGGGCAGGTTGTCTAACATCCCTTCCTCCCCACCTGCATCCCAGAGAGAATGGATGGCAGGACTCCCACTGGGCGATCATGATAATCACATTAAAAGCAGCGTATACAAATTGCTCCACACGGTGCCTGACATCCCTGTTTGACAAATTTTCTTTACTTTTCACCTACAACAACCACCGCCTATTATAGAGAGGTCCGTGATTTCATGATTTCTCCTTTCAACTCTCGCTCACCTACTATGGGCTGGCGCTCTGGGTACGAGGAGATGAATAAGCCTCCCGCTGGGCACACGTTGACTTCAAGAGATAAGCAGCATCCACGAGCTCATCGCTCTCCCACTTGGCTTCCCTAACAAGCACCTGAACTGTAGAGATTGGGAGGGAAAAAAGGGATGAAGGAGAAAGACCAGGGAAGGAGATGTGAGGCCGTTATCACTGCTGCAAAAGAGGATGATTCAAGTCGAATGCGGTACTAATTTAAGTACCGAAATGACTGATGTATTTTCCATGGTGTTTTATTAATCAGCCTCAGATGGAGCACAATTTGCAAATTTCATGTGGCAGCTATTAAACATCTCCTACGTAAGTAAATGAAACGGATTTACTGATTCCAGCAGACACTTCGTGAATCAGTAATGGGAGCGAGAGCCTCTACACCAGCGGACACACTGACGCTGCTCAAAATGCAACCCGCGCTCAGACCCCAGCTAAATTGATTTAATCCCTCACACACGTTTGGAGCCCCAGCAGACTCGATCAATATTGATACAGTGGCGGAGGTCAGTGATCACCGGGTAGAGTCCAGGGTGCATGTTGATGCTCTGAGTTTCTGCCCAGGAGAGCGATCCTGGAGGGAGGGGCCAGGGCGGCAGCATCACCAAGTGGTGATTGGTGAGGCCCTGGGGCGAGGAGCTTTGTCTCCATCTGATGAAAGAGGAATTGGAGGCCTAAAGAGGTAAAGTGTTTTATCCCAGTTTGCGTGCTGAAGAGGAAGAGAGGCCTCTTGGCTCTACAGGGGGCAAGGAACCAAGGATACTGAACCAGGGGCCCTCTCGCACCCCTGGAAAGCTGAGACTCTGGGGTAGTGCAGAGAGCATCCATCTAGCATCCAGGATGCCCTGCCTGAGGCCCAGCTACACGACTTCCTGGCTTAAGACTTTCCCTCTATGGGCCAGGCTTGTGGATCTATAATGTGAGACCCTTGGAATCAGGCCCACGACTCAGATGATGAGCATCGTGGATTTCCCTCCAAGAGGAAGATCTTGTTGAAAGGACTGTAGGGATGGAGTGTGGAGGCAGGAACACATGAAGCTGCAGAGCCTCCTGAGTGGTCCAGCAGGCGTCCTGCTCTCCTGCTGTGACCCTCCGATGCTCCAGATACCGGGCTGTGAGTATGAGGTGGGTTGCTCCACACGTTCTTCTGTGTCTTTAACTGTGATCAGTTTTGATTCAGTCAAACTCAAGCTCATTCTGTGATTCCACAGGTATGTGCTTCACATCTGCCCTGTGCCAAACCATGAGGATGCTGGGGTTGAAGGAACTGGACAACATTCTCCCAACTCAATGATGGGGACAGAAATGCTGTGGGTGGAAAAGAGGACCTCTCTTGAACTAACTCAGCCACATCCAGGCCTGTTTTCATCATTCACACAACTCTTCCTTTTCCCATTTAAGTGCTTAAATGATTTAAAGTGGTTTAAATAGAATCCTTGAAAGACCCTGCCCTCCCCGTTTCTTCCTGAACAGCTCCTACACAGCCTTCAGTGCCTCGGTCAAGGGTTGCCCACTGAAGAACTTAGGCCTGCTGCTTCCTCCCATCCAAGAGGTAGAGCATCTCCTCGGTCAGCCCACAATACATCACACAAGTGTTTGGTGGAGCACAACAGTCATTGTTTTCATTTGCCTCTGAGCCCTTTGGGTGGAGCAAGGACATGGCTTCCTCATCATCACTGAATCCCAAGCCTGGAGTACTTACTGGCCCCAGTAATGTTTATTCCATGAATATTTTTTCTTATTGAGGTCTGACAGGAGAAAGGGCTGAGAAAAGGAACTGATACCCATCAAGCCTGCAGCACCTTCAGTTATAGGCCCAACGCCTGGCCAAGTTAGCATAAATCTCCACACTAAAGACCTCTTTACTTCCGTTCCTGAAGCCTGTACCACATGCCAGGCTTTCAACAAAAAATTACAAGGTCTGCCAGAAAGCAAGAAAAGACCGAAGCAAGAAAAGTCTGAACAGACAAAGCAAACATCACAACCAGACTCAGACATGACACAGATGTTAGAATTATCAGGCGGGGAATTTAAAATAACTATAATTAATATGTTAAGAACTCTGTGGAAATGTAGACCACATGCAAGACAGATGGGTAAAGTAAGCCGAGGTGGAAACTCTGAGAATCGAAAAGAAACGCTAGAAATCTAAACACCAGAACAGAGAAGAAGAATGTACTCCATGGGCTGCTCAGGAGACTGGACACGGCTGAGGAAAGGATCCGTGAGCTTGAACACAGGGTGATAAGAAGTGTTCAAACTGAAATCAGAGAGAAAAATGATAAAAGAATAACGAAGACAGAATGAAAGCATCCAAGAACTGTGGGGCTACAGCAAACAGGTGTAACATACACGTAAGTGCAACACTAGAAAGAGGAGGACAGAGCAGAAGCATCAGAGGTAATAACACCTGGCAATCTCCCCCAGTTAATGGGGGGAGATCCCAACACGGAACAGTTTATCCCAACACAGAACTGCAGTTGCAGGAAGCCCGAGGAACCCCTGGCAGGGTAAATAGCCAACAGCAACAGCTGAAGGGGGCTTGCAGAGGCCAGGGTACGGGGCGCCCAGGATTAGTGCCAGACTCTCTATTATCTGTACAATACCTCATGGCCGTGACTCACAGACCTTTCAGATGGTTCCCCCTGAATCACTAACCCCAGACTCTGCAGTAGCGAGCCCGGTGGCTGGAAACCCTGCTGGTGACACTGCTTGCTATTGGAATGGTTCAGCTGTGCCATCCGTGGCGATGCCTGGTGGCACAGCAGAAACTCTGCTGGTTGGGAGTTTGGTCAGTGTGGCACAACTCACTCAGGCACCAAAGGGGTTCATTGTACAGATTTGGGGCAACTCAAGAATCACCAGAAAGGGGATTTCCCTGGTACTTCCAATGCAGGGGGCAGGAATTCAATCCCTGATCAGGAAATCAAGATCCCATATGCCACCTGGCCCAGTGCCGCCCCCCCCCCACCACCAAAAAAGAAAGAAAGAAAGAAAAAATCACCAGGAAAGGAAGATCAAGAAATAGGCAGAAAAACCAATACAATATTGTAAAGTTAAAAATAAAATAAATTAAAAAAAAAAAAAACAAGATTTGGAAAAAAACAGGGCCAAAATTTTCTGGTAGTTATCTCTGGGTAATGCACTTGGATGTAAGTTTAATTTTTTTCTAAAGACATCTGTATAATTTTCAAAAATAAATGCAGAATACTTTTTAAATCAAAAAAAGAAAGGAAAGAAATAGGCAGCAGCAAAGAGAATTACATGGCCAGAAAGGAAAGTGTTAGTCACTTGGTCGTTCTCGACTCTTTGTGGTCCCACTGACTGTAGACCGCCGGGTCCCTCTGTCCATGGGATTCTCCAGGCAAGAATACTGGAGTGGGTTACCATTCCCTTCTCCAGGGGATCTTTCTGACCCAGGGATCAAACCTCGGTCTCCTGCATTGCAGGCAGATTCTTTTACCGTCTGAGCTACCAGGGAATAACTGTAAATCTAACCTAACCAGTGCGGAAGGATTCTTCCCCATGGCCATTCACAGCAGACACCCCCTCCCCACTCCGCTTGCCTGAGAATGCATATGCCAACACCACTGTGGAAAGAAGGCTCTCGCGCTCCTGCCCAGGCGAGCATCTGAGGCTGCCTGTTTATCTCCCACCAACCAGGTAAGCAGGGGGAGGACATGTGTGGATTTGTCTCCGATCCAAAGTTCAAACCCAAGAGTTCCACCATTTTCTTGCCAAAATTGTTAGAAGAATGCCATGCATCTTGAAGCAACCTGCTGCTCACAGAAAACATCTGCCATAAACTGGATGCTGTCTCTCCCTCAAATCCGTACACTGACCCCTTTGGGAGGGGATTAGGTCATGAGGGTGGGGCCCTTGTGACTGGTATTAGGGCCCTCAGAGCCCTCTCATCCTTCCACCAGGTGAGGAGGATGCAGGGAGGATACCACTGTTTGCAAGCCCTGAAGCTGGCCCTCATCAAACACCAAGTCTGCCTGCAGCTTGATCCTGGACTTCTAGCCTCCAGAACCAGGAGAGATGTAGCTATCATTTGTAAGCACCGCGCCCCCGCCCCGCCCGCACCCCCCACCCCCGCCCAAGTTCTGGTATAAGTTCTGGTACTCTGTGAAAAGACTGAGACAATGTCTAACCTTCATTTGACCTCATGATCACCCTGGGAAGAAGGTGCCCTACATCTCCATCCAACCGAGGAGGATTTGAGGTTCAGGGAGACTGCAGTGGCCTGGCCAGCACAGCCCAGTTTTTTCTGTGAGCAGGTCTTTGTTCTGTTTTCCTTTCCCTTGAGATGCTGGCTTTCTGGAACAATCAGGATAGGCAGGGTGGGGACTGCTGTAGAGCCGGGTCCCTGTTCCTCTCGATGTGCTTCCTTGTCTTACTAACTTGGCTGGCTGTCCCAGTTTACACTGATACAGCTCTCTCTGCCAAATGCCCTCCTGACGCCTGCATCACTTACCAGTTAGTATCACAAAAGTGATGTCTACACACCAACCATCCTCACTCTCCTGCAGTCTTCAAGGCACCAAGACCATTGCCAGCCCCACTTGCACCACTCTATGGGGGTCAACCTCTCCACTTCTGGCTCCACCATCCACACTTATTCATAACTTCTTTGGCCAAAACCTAATGTAACTGGCAGTAGAACAAAGACTCGGTTCATCACCAGCTTGTCCCGTGAAGATGAAGAACAGACAAAGGAGCTTTGTTATTTGCATATTAAATCCAAGCACGCCCTCCACCCTTCAAAGCCTCCTCTCTCCTGAGTCTAGCCCTCAATTTTATTTCATCTTCCCTGTTAGCGACTTGCCACGTCTGGGAGGGATCCTCTGATTTGCTCACTGTTCTCTGGCCCATTCCTGCATCTGCATTTTTCCTGGCTGCTCATTCTCCCCCTCCTTTCTCTTCCCCTACTAGCTACAGCCCTCCTGAAACATGGCTCACCCCTCATAAAGACCTTCTCTCTGTCCAGTCACCACTCCCATTGGGGAAGCCCAGAAAAGAGCTTGGGGACTGTTCTGCTCTCAATGAGGGGCGCCAAGGGCACAACAAGGGTGTGGAGCTAAGGATTCAGCTCCAGAGGGGCGGGTGCTGAGTGGCTGTGGATGGAGAGGGTGGATACCCAGAAGGTGGGTCTGGGAGAAAGGCTGCACCGTTTATGCAAATGGAGGGCTGCTTTGCATGAAGTACATCATATATTGACTAAGCTGGGTATGGGACATCTGTTGAGGGTACTCTATGCCTGGTGGGCTCACCCTTGAGAGGAGTCTGGGTCAAAGACTGGTGAGAAGAAGCATGTTTGTGTAGAACTCCTGCAACTGGAAGGGATGAGGTCTCCGGAAGAGAACTTACAGAGGAGAGAGGAGACCAACAAAAGGACCACATCCTCCTGACATAAAGACAATAAGTAGGACACAGAACAGGAAACTTCCCTGGAGGACTCGCTCTTAAACTCACCGGAAGCCACTTTTCTCATTTTCAAAATGGAAATAATAGTGCCTGCTTGGCCTCCCAGCTGAGCTATTCCACACGCACACACACCCTGATGAAGGGTCAGGAAATCCATCTGCAAAGTTCTGGGGAGGCTAGGCAGCATTATTCACAAAGGACGCTTCTGTATGCTTCCCTCGAAGACACAATTCCCCTTACAACATTTATGGGTTGACTCAATTACAGGATTTCATTTTGCACCCAATTTCAGGGGGGACCACAGCTGCGTCGTGTCTGCGCTCCTGGCTCCTTGTCCTTGTCACTTTCCTGAAGCTGCCAGGGCCAGCTTGGTCCTCCACCTCCCTCAGACCCCTCTTGCCTGTGCTGCTTTATCACCATCCATCACCCTTCATCCCAAGGGACCTTCTTCCCTACCCATCTCCCATGAGAGTTTCATTTCTACTGCCTGCCTCTTCCTCTGATCAGAATCCTGGGCTCCGGCTCCTGAGCTCAGTCTCCCTGGCGATTTCACCCATGCCAGGAGCCATCAACCACTGCCTGTGTCCAGGGAGAGTCAGGCCTGTGAGTCCAGTCCTGACATTCTTTAATGCTCCCATCTTCTGCTCAAACAAGTAACGCCCTGGAGGTGTTGCTCAGAATAACTAATAGTATTCACTGCATTTTCTTCCCAAAGTGACTCTGCTTCAGATCTCTGAGAATGGTGATAAGTAGTTTCAGCAGCCAGTCTCCAAAGCTCAAAACACCTCTGCCTTCCCCTCCCACCCCTGCAAACCCCACTAGGTGTATAAGACCCCCTCCCTCCCTCAATCAGCACTGGCTGGGAACTGGCTCCCTGTCAGTTACTGTGCCTCCCCAGAACTTTGCAGATGGATTTCCTGACCCTTTGTTAGGATGTGTGTGTGGAATAGCTCTGCCAGGAGGCCAGGCAGAGAGCAGAGACACAGTCCTTGTCCTGAAGCAGAGCTCCCCAACAGACATGTGGGGCCTTGGGGAGATCTCGGTCCCCCACCATCAGGGCTAATCAGCTCCAGCGAGAGCAGCCTTGTCTATTTCCACGTGCTGGACAAACCATCACATTTTCCCAACTTATCATGTCATGAAAAATGTCAGGAGGCCCCATCCTCCAGGAGCCTCATTTCATTTGAAAGAGAAAGATGTAAGCCATGAATCAGGGCTCTGCCTTTTCTGTATCAGGTTCTGGCTCCCTGGGTCAGTTCACACTCAAATCTCCGTGGAGCCTCGTGACGGTCCTGTCTACCTGCCATCTCCCAGGGTACGTTGGTCCTGCAATGATGTGTGGAGAAAAGGCAGGGAAAGATTTGCTGTCCCAGCTCTACCCTCGGCTTCACCAGCTTGGCTACTTCAAACCCAACAGGAGGCTGGTCAACATGCCCCCCTTGACTTTTGACAGCCTCCTGTCTGCCCCTGGGCACCCTGGCTACCTGGACATAGTCCTCACTGCCCGCTCACCAGCCCTGCTTTCCTCCCGTGGTCCCTGAGCATGTGGCCCCATCAAGGGAAACCTCATCTCCCTTGTTCCAGACCCCCAAGCACTGCTGGTCTCTCAATAGCCTCCCCAGGAAGGTTGAGGGGCATTTATACAGATGGCTCCTCTAGTAGTTCCCTGTGATTTCCCAGAACTCTCAGGGTAGGGGAGGCGGGGATGATGATGAGGATGGTGGGGATGGTGGCGATGGTGGCGATGGTGGGGATAGTGGTGGGGAGGATGGTGGGGGGGGTGGGGATGATCGTGGGGATGGTGGTGGGGATGATGGTGGGGGGGATCCGTGGGGATGATGGTGGAGATGGTGGTGGAGGGGATCTGTGGGGATGATGGTGGGGATGACGGTGGGATGGTGAGGATGATAATCGTAGGGATGACAGTGATGGGGATGGTGGTGGTGGGGATCTGTGGGGATGATGGTGGGGATAGTGGTGGAGGGGATCTGTGGAGATGATGGTGGGGATGGTGGGGATGATGGTGATGGTGGTGGGGATGATGGTGGGATGGTGATGGGGATCCATGGGGATGATAGTGAGGATGATGGGGATGATGGTGATGGTGGTGGGGATGATGGTGGGAATGGTGGTGGTGGGGATCTGTGGGGATGATAGTGGGGATGGTGGTGGTGGGGATCCGTGGGGATGATGTGGGGGATGATGGTGGGGATGGTGGGGATGATGGTGATGCTGGTGGGGATGATGGTGATGCTGGTGGGGATGATGGTGATGCTGGTGGGGATGATGGTGGGGATGGTGGTGGGGATGATGGTGGTGGTGGGGATGGTGGTGGGGATGATGGTGGTGGTGGGGATGGTGGTGGGGATGATGGTGGGGATGGTGGGGGAGATGGCAGTGCCAGTGATGAGACAGGTAGTGGCTGCTGTGTTTGCAGCCCTGGGCCCCGCTCGCCCTCTGGAAAGCCCATATGTTAGCATTCTGGAGCCCTCCTGAAGGAAAGAGGGCACATCAGGGGATTAATAGCCACAAATAAGCTAAACTCTCCTCCTCAAATGGCATCTAATTGTCTCATTAAGAAACCAAGATGGAGAGCTGGCTAATTGTAAACAGATTTCCCACCCTCTCTCCGCTCCTCCACCCGCTCCCTCCCCAGCACACACGTGCACACACATCCAGCCCTCCATCCGCTCTAACCTCAGCGAAGGATAACTACTTGCTGGAAATCACTGAGCTTTTAAGGCAAAGCTCTGGGGACTGAGGGAGCTAGACAAGGGCCCGGCTGGGGGCTGAGCCGGGATGGAGTCTCCAGGGGCCACTCCCCACATTTGGATGCTGGCTGTATCTGCCTTCTGAAGAGGGGAGAAGGGACTGGAGAGGGGACTGCAGGGCCAGGATTCCTCCTCAGGTGGGTGAGCACTCTCAGCCGCAATGCTGGAGAGACCTGGGCCTACGGCTTTCTCTGCAGGAGGCCACCCGTGGGTGCCGGGACGGTGGCGCCTTTGCAGTTCCGAGCTGTGAACAAGATTCACTCTTACAGTGGTCCCTCCTGCCCTGTGCTTCTCACAGCCCTCATCCAGTGACGGCTGTCCTTATGTAGGGGGAAGCTTAAGGGCAGACACAGACATGGGGAGCCAGCTGTGTGAACATGTAGATGGCCATCAACAAGCCAAGGAGCTGAGCCCTCCCTTAGAGTCTTAGGAGGAACCACCCTTGAAAGTGATGCCAATTTCTGAGAGTGTGGGGCACTCAATTCTGTTTCAGCTGCTGGTCAAAACACCCAGACAGGAGTACATGCAGAATCCTGCCGGGCGGGCAGGTGCCTATGACCGGCAACAACGAGGACGTCTCTGCCCCACAGGACACCAGGTGCCCAACAGGGTGTGAGAGCCAGGAATAAACCTGTTAGCCTTGCCCTCTTCCACCTCTCTGGGCAGCTCAGAGACACGTCTGGGAAGAGGGCCTCTTGTGGGGTCCCAGGTGGGTGAAGCCCAGGCCCACACAGGTAACCTGATCAGTTATGCACCCTTGGGTGGGTGTCGTCCACCCCCATTCCCCAGCCTCCGGCCTGCTTACCATGATCCCAGGCCCTGCTCTCCGGGAGTCAGAGGCTGAGACAGACAGGCAGCCCCTCCTCGGGGGTGGTGGAGGGGGAGGGGCTTGGATTGCAGTTGTCGTGGGGTCACACCTGCCTCAAGGACACGCCTTGTCTCTGCTCATGGTGGCTGTGGGGCCAGTGAGGACAAGCTCTTTCACATTGTTGGAAGAATTCAGTTCCGTGAGGTTGTAGGACTGGGGTTTCCTGCAGGTCACACCAGGCCGTCAGCTTTCCTCCAGGCAGGCAGGAGAGGTTCCCTCTTGGGCTGCACTGGGGTCTCATAACAGTTTAATCAAAGCATCGACCCCCTCACCATTTGCCACACGACACAACCTAGTCAGGGGCAAGGTTATTTCTTCATATAAAATCCCCACCTGTGTGCAAGGTGGGTGGGATTGTACAGAACAAGTCCACGGGAGGGGAGGAGGCCTTGGAATTCTGCCAACCGTACTACACTCCCCTCCTGCCAGGCTCTCCTGGATGGGACCCAGCTAAGAGAGGGTCCGCCCTGAACTTTCTGCTCTTTGCACCCTTGGGGTCCTCATGGTGACCCCGGGCACAGGGTTGAAGATCAACAACCCTGAGGACACATACTCCACATCTGCAGATCTGAGCCATTTGTCCCCTGGAGGCAGAAAGTGGAGGGGTGGAAGTGGGTCAGCACTCTCTTCACGTCTCCTCCCAGCCCCCTCCCATGGAGCCCCCACTAGGAACACAGAGCTGTGGCCTGAACCTCCCTGCGAGGAAGGCCGTGAGGCCGTGGGGACACGCAGGGGCATGTGCTGCTCTGTGCAGTCTCTGCTTCTTACAAAGTTAAGCACAGTCTTATGTCACATCCATTAATCATGCCCAGAGGTATTTACACAACGGAATTAGAAATCAGGTTCACACGAAGCCCTGCACACAGACATTTATAGTCTCACCCCCAACTGGAAGCAAGTAGCTGAAGGGGTAAACACCTGTAGGATATCCTGTAGGCTATCCAGACACAGAGCACCGTCCAGCAACAAAAGGGCGGGAGCCACTCAGCCACGCAAAGATATGAGGGAAACTTCGATGCACCTGGCTAAGTGAGAGAAGTCATTCTGAAGGGCTCCGTGTGCACGATCCGTCTATGTGACATCCTGGGAAATGCAGCTGTATGGAGATGGTACACAGTCCAGTGCTGGCCAGTCACCTGGGAGAGGCTTGAGTAGGGGAACTGCCGGGGATTTCTTGGGGGATGAAAGGGTTCTGTGTGATTCCGAGATGGCCGTTACAGGACACCGCACCTTAGTCAAAACCCATAGAACTTTACCAAGAGTGAACCATAATGGACACAAATTAAAAAAAAAAAATTAGAAGTTCAAAGATCTGTGGATGCAATGAAAAAAGAACCAAAACATCATGATTATATTACAAATGTGTGAAGTGCCTCACTGAAAGGGGATGGAGAAAGGAGCTACCCTAAGTAACATGGGAACACGGGACATGTGTGGGGCTAAAGGCAGAGGGGCTGAGCTCTGTGCTCCCAGGGTAAACTGTCCCCACAGGGCACTGGCCTGGAGCTCCGATTCCACTGCACGTGCAGACCCGGCTAGACAGTCGTGTGAGTGGGTGACGGGCAGTGGGAGCAGGGTTCTCCCTGTTGGAGAAGGGGAGGGGTCTGGGGTGTTCCCCGTGGGGATGGATTGGCACTGGAGACACCAGGATGAGTGCCCATCTAGCTGAATAGAGATACAGGTGGGCACACACAGAAACATCTGCACACGCGTGTGCACTGGGTTGGTGACACACACATGTGTCCCTGCTCTGTTGGCTGAGAGCCTGGAGCAGTGACACCCTGCAGCAGCAGGCACCCCCAGCACCCAGATGTTGGCTTCTAACCCCGTTCTCCAGGCGGGACTCCTTGGAGGAACAGCTGACTCTGGGATGGAGCAGGGCACACACGCGATGAGGCCAGGGCACCTGCTGGGTCAGAAAGGGAGGAAGTTCAACCAACAGCATCACCGGGGGGCATGTCAAGGTCAACAGGAAGAGCTCCTGGTGGTTGCGGCTGGAACAACTCCAGCAACAGAAATACTGTGGCCATGGATTATAAGTACAAAATTAATATCCATGAGGCTATATAGATATGAATAAATTATGGTGTAAACAAATAAGCAAAGGAGAATAGACAAAGCTCCTATTCCAAAGAATCCCAAATAACATATGTAGATACTTTGCTGGGCGGGGAGGGAGCAGGTCCCCAGCTCTGCAAATGTGGGCTCTGCAAAGGGAGTCCCTTCCACAGTGTCCAGAATGGAGGTGGGGGCTGCGGACAGACACTTTCCATCATGTCCTGTGCCCAGCAGCCGCCCGGGCACAGGGCATGTAGGCTTCTCCCCGCTGGTCCAGGCTCCTTAGGAATTCCAGTTCCCATCCCTGTTCCTCTACCAGCGCAGGGGCCCTGGGAGCCTGATTCCTGTAAGAGAACAGCTTGCCTTGCTGGCTTCTCCCGGACCATTGCTTTGTACCCCAAGCTGTCCTTGGCCTCTACTGAGAGGAGGTGTCTAGTCTATCTCCTCTGTCCATGGGATTCTTCAGGCAAGAATACTGGAGTGGGTTGCCATTCCCTTCTGCAAGGGATCTTCCCAACCCAGGGATCAAACCCGGGTCTTCACACTGCAGGCAGATTCTTTACCGTCTGAGCCACTAGGGAAGCCCCATATGGTCCCAAGTGAATTCCAAAGGTGACTGAATCCAGGAAGGACGAGGTCAAAAGAAGGCCCCTGGGGGAAGAAAGACTCACAGCCTTGTCTCCTCGTCTCCCAGTGGTCCAGTGGCTCTGAACACTGGGCAGTGGCTACTCAGATTATTAACGTCACCGAGAGCTTGGAGAATCAGATGAAGTGGATGGGCCCTCTGCAGAAAAGTGTGCAGACACACACAGTTCTGCTTACAATTCTCATGATTTTCAGGGTTCCTGGTCCCTCCTGCAACTGAGACCAGAGCCCATGGGACCAGGCTTAAAAAAGCACTGTCCCAGACCGTGCCACTAGAAGTAAGGAACAAATGACTGAGGAGACAAAATTACCTCATTGCAAACACAAAAATAAATTCCAGATGGATTAGAGACGTCAGTGGGAAATGCAAAACTGCAAAACATTTTTTAAAAGCACAAGAGAATGTTTTAATTGCATTTTAATGGGGTCAGTGCAATCAATGCACACATCAGAAGACGCTAAATGACCCGATAGAAAAATGGACAAAGCACAGGAACAGGCAATTCACAGGCGAGGGAGCCCAGTGAATTGTCCTCCATAAAGACTTGAGGACAAGCTTGTCCGAACCAACCTTCAGGGAAAAGCAAAGATATGAAGACACCCCACCTCATACCCCACAGTCCGAAAACACTGGCGAGTCTGATAACACCAAACAGTGGCAAGAATGTGGAGAAACAGGAACTTTTGCACATTGCCAGTGGGCAGGTGAGTTGCTTGAACCACTCTGGAAAGCAACTGGATATTTTCTAATGAAGCTGAAATTGCTCTGCTTCTAAATGACCCAGAGATTCCACTCCCTGGCAGCTCTTTGAGCCACCCCTGCACTTGTTCACAAAGCTTGTTTGTAGAGGGGTATCCATCATAGCAAAGTGAAAGTGAAAGTCGCTCAGTCCTGTCCAACTCTTTGCGACCCATAGTCCATGGAATTCTCCAGGACAGAATACTGGAGTGAGTAGCCTTTCCTTCTCTTCAGGGGATCTTCCCAACCCAGGGATTGAACCCAGGTCTCCCACATTGCAGGCGGATCCTTTACCAACTGAGCCACAAGAGAAGCCCATCAGAGTAAACTGTCCACCAAAAACTGATCTCCGATTGGGGAATTGGGATACATTGGTTATTCATGCAATGACAATTAAACAAGAGTTAAAATGAAGGGGTTAGATCTACAGACATCAGCATGGATAAATCTCCAAGACATAATGTTGAGTGAAAAGGAAAAAAAAAAAGTAATGAAGGATACATGCAGAATGAGACCTGTAAGTGATTTTTAAATGCATAAAATATTACCAAGTTTTATTGATGAGCACACTCTGACCTGGGGACAGTGGTTGCCTTGGGGGCAAGGGGGCACCTCCTCCATCTATAACATGCTCTTTCCCTAGTCGTGTCTGGGAGAAGGTTAAAGCAAATACCTTGAGCTGTGAGCACCTTTCTCAAGTGGAGCTCGTGTAAATGCCGATCATGTTACAGTTTGAACGAAATATTTCACTTGTCTTATTTTTGAAAACAATGCTTCACGGGTTTTGTGTTTTTTTTTTTACCTCCAGCTTTTGCAAACAACAGAGGATTGCTGAAGTAGCCAGGCTGCACCAGGCTTGGTGACTCCCAGGCTTCTCCTGGGCCATTGTTTCTTACCCAACTTCCTTTCCGTCCTGTCAGAGGAGGAGGGAGAGAGAGGGGAGACAGAAAAGCAAAGCAGGGCCCCCTTGTGCCGCCCATTCCTGCCAGCCCCAGGCCCAGCGTCGGGACTCCCCTCCTCTGCTATTTGCCCATGCACGTGGAAGGACTTTCTGTGATCACGTCGTAATGCGTGTCCTGGAGGGAGATAAAGCGGGTGCATCTCTCTGAGGACCTGACGTTTGAGCTGAGAACTAACGAGGAGAAAGATCCATTAATCTGGGACAATAATTCTTTTGTTTCAGGCAGAGAGAACACAAATAGCCCCTCCATCAGGGAAGCTTGGTGAACTCAGGATCACAAAGGAGGCCAGTGTGGGTGGAACAAAATCAGAGGACTTATAAAGCTGAGGAAGGTGCACACTGAGCCTGGTTCTGATACTGACTCCCGTTCACACCCTCAGCCCTGACCTTGGTGTCCCATGGAGCCCTCATCCCTCACACACTGAGCGCTGACCTGGCCACAGTCCGAGCGTGGACCCCCGTAACAAACCAAACTGGTCACAGGCTGAGCCCTGAGTCTGGCTCACATTCCAAGCCCTCCTTGCTCGTGGCTACAAAACGCTGCTCGGGGGGGGGGTCCAAAGGCCGACAGGGGCTGACCCCGCCTCGCGGGGACCCGCCTCACGGAGGATATGTCAGGCCTGCAGCTCGAGGCAGCCGCCTCTGCAAAGCCACCATTTGGTCTGCGATGCGACACTAATTGCTCTCAGTGGTGCCTGGTGCTTTGTTAAAAAATTTTAATGTTGATTTTATAGAAAAACAGAAATAGCACAACATATGCTCTGCCCATCTTCAGCGCTAACTGGCGCTGCAGCTGGGCCCCCTTTTACAGGCCCCCTTGGGGGTTTGCAGGAGTGCAGATGAGACAGCAGAGTCAGGGGTCTCCCCTCCCTAACAGGCTCCTGAGGGGCGGCGCCCAAGGGGAGAGGGCGGGGAGGGGCCTCTGCAGGTCCCCCGGACAGGTGAGGACTTCCGGGTACATCCTGTGACCCCACAGCAGACGTGGTCCAGGAAGCCTCTGCCTCCAGCCTCAACACTTGAGTGTGTCCACCTGGGAGCCCAGGTGCCAGGCCACCCAGTGATATGGTGACAGTGACCACTTCACTGAGTGTGCTGTTGATGCTGGGGATAGAACAGGGCAGCAGGTGTGGCCATGCTTGTGACTGTGACAGGTGTCAGATGACCCCTGTGCTTAGCATCAGGGCCAGTGCCTGGGTGGACGCACCGGGGCAAGATTGCCCAGGAACCCACTCAAAAAACCAGCAGGACAGGGCGCTCCAGCTGCCCTTCTCTCCCTAGCTCTGGCCCTCAGATCCTGGACCTACCAAGACCCTGTCCACACCGGGTCCATGCGATAGGTCTGTGGGTCCATGCGATGGTCGGAGGAGCACCTCTACCCTGCCCGCCTCACCCTCCAATCCCCAGACCTGTGAGTGCTGTGTGCTCTGTACTCCCCAGCCCAGGTCTTTGCACACACTCTTCCTCTGTCAGGAATGCCCTTCCCTCCCTGTGATGCTCTTGGATTCCCACACACTCCACAGGAGCCCATTAAAACACTGGTCCTCTGAGAAGCCGGTCCCACTCTGTTACCCAGACCCATGCCAGGCCCACTGGAGGAAGTTCACCTCCAGGGGTCACGGCCAGCACACTCCCTCCTCCACCCTCCACCCGAGGACATGGACACAGGGACGTCCTCCCCCACCTGTTTACCCCCACAGTGCCCGAGGCACAGTCAGGATCAGAAAACATTTGGTGAATAAAGGACTGATCAGCGGGCCAAGTGGGTGAATGGGCACGGGTGATGCTAAGGGGCCATGGCTCTGTCTGCAGAGGGCGCTGGGATAGGAGCTACCAGCCCACAGAGGCTGTGCACAGGTGTTACCCAGGCTTTTCCTGGCTCGGGACCGACCTCATCTGGGGCCTGGCTTTACGGCATGTCAGACACAGGACCTGGAGGAGGCCGGGGGCTTCCCAACCATCAGCACACTCTCCTGTGAGACGGGAGCACTGTCAGCCAGCTGCCAGCATCACAGCACCGATACGGACACCGAGACCAGGCACCAGTGACCACCGTGCTCACAGAGCTGGTGCACCAGGGAAGCCCTCTGCCCCACGCTTCCTGAAACAGTCACCCCTCATTTCACTACCTGGGATGTGTGTGGGTGTGTGCTAAGTTGCCTCTGTCATGTCCAACTCTTTGCGACCTTATGGACTGCAGCCTGCCAGGCTCCTCTGTCTATGGGACTTTCCAGGAGAGAATACTGGAGTGGGTTGCCATGCCCTCCTCCAGGGGACCTTCTCCACTTGGGTTTGAACCTGTGTCTCTTATGTCTCCTGCACTGGCAGGCAGGTTCTTTACCACTAGCACCACCTGGGAAGTCCCCTTGGGACACAGACACTAAAAAAGTTCTAAAACCAAAGGACACCTGATGACCTTTGTTCCGGGCTCAGAACATTGAGTAACCTGCGGCCTCCTGTGTCTGCAGTCACAGTGTGTGGCGGTGTGGGGGGCGGTGCACCAGCTGGGGTGTGGGGGACTCTCTACTCTGAGTACCCCCTCCGCGTCCACCCCAGAAGCCCTCACTCCAAGCGCCCTGATGGTTGAGCAAGGCGGCCAGGCTGCGGGGGACGTAAATCAGCCGGGCTGCAGAGCGAGGCTGCTCCATCAGAGCGCCTTCCAGGCCAGATGCAGACTCAGCCATAGAGCACCAGTGAGGGCCACGGGGCAGGGCGGCTCCCCGTCACCACAGGACACCTCGGCACATCCAGGGAGACCCAGTGACCAGACACCTTCCCCACTCGCTGGGGGTCTGTTGGGAGAATCAGGCTGGAAGCGGGAGGTGGGTGGCAGCCTCTGAAACACAGGGTTCTGCAGCCTAAGCACACACATCCAGGGAAGCGGCGGGGAGCCTGCCCAAGTCACAGCCCAGGGAGCGGCCAACAGGCCCCATTTTATTGGAAACACCGGCTCCGCTATCTCAGCAGGCACGCAAGGCAGGGACACCTCCAGCCGCCACTTCTGAGCCCCAGCCGTAGTTGGTGGACTCAGCCCCAGAAGGCAGGCTCGGCCATGAGGGGGAACGATGATCCCTCAGCCTCCTTTGTTCAAGGACGGGCAGTGGAACTAAGTTCTCCTTCATCCTGCCCTGGACACGACATAGACCCGAGGACCAAGGCTTGGTCCTCCTCAGACTTACGCCTCAGCAAACCCAAACCAGCACCCCTGCTCCAGCCTTCTCTACGGGGACCAGGACCCCTGCCCTCTCCGTTGCAGCCCTCGGTCCAAGCTCCACTCTGCCCTTCCCAGAGAGGTGCTCGGAGGACTAGCCGTGACCTTCCTGGTGCATGTGGCCAAGCAAGGGCAGAGCCACGGCTGGCTCCGGGCATGGCGCGGGAGTGCTGCCCGCAGGACAGCACCACAACCCCGCCCAATGCTTACACCTGATTCCCACCCATCTCCCTTGCAGGCAGCCCAGGGCCAACAGAGGTCAGGGTCACACACTCCAGACCAGCCTCTGTGCAAAGCTGTCAGCTGTTGGAAGGACAGGCTGAGCTCCTGTCCCCAACTGAGGTCAGACTGAGGTGGCCGGCGGCAGACAGCCAACTTCTTCGACAGTGTCGGTGGTCTGCCCAGACGGCCTCCCCGAGCCAGGGTCTAGGAACCAGGTGAGTGCATGCCCGGGGGCATCTAGGAGCCTCCATGGTCCCAGCAGACTTTCTGCATGCACCTTGGTCTTGCTCCCTTGACTTCAGGACAGAGGGGCTGCAGAGAAGGAGAGGAGGGAGCACCTTGCTTTATCTGGCTGGAAGCGGGGCTGCAAACAGCATGGTGGTGATGAGCCAGCGTCCTCCCACTTTCAAGACACGAGGGGCCCATCTGCCTATACGTCCAACACTGGGAAATGATCCCACCAAGCCTGAGGTCCCGGGGGGCATTCATCACAGAAGAGGGGCCTGTATACCCAAGGGACGTGGCTCCCACAGCAGGTTGGGTCCAGGCCAGCGGGTGCTGGGCAAGGGGTCAGGCTCCAAGCGGCCAGTCAGCAGGACCGAGGATGCAGAGCCTGTAGTAGTGGACATCCTCATGTCCTCAGTGCCACCAGGCGACAGGAACTCCCCAGAGTCACAAGGCCAGGCCACACAGACAGAAGGGAGGCTGCACCTCGGGGAGCAAGGCCAGTGCGCAGTCACCAGCCGTGACACTTGGGCCCCCTGGCAGGAGGGGACCACCAGGCACCGTCCGGCCTGGAGTGAGCCTGAACGCATAGTCCTCGCTTCTGGAGTTCACAGGACGCTCCTGATGTCCTTAAGGCCCTCCTGCCTGAGGCCAAGTCCAGGCTCAGGCCAAGGTCAAGAGACTCTACCTGGGGGGAGGAGAAACCAAAGAGGTTGGGAGACTCGGCCAGGAGGACCAGCTCAGGAGTGCAGCGACTGCTTCCCTCTCTGCTTTCCACCCTGGGAGAAAGAACCCTCCCCAGACCACCGCCCCTCCCCTCACAGCCCCTCCCCTCCCCTCCCAGCTCCTCCCCTCCTCCTCCCTTCTCCTCCACTCCCAGCCCCTCCCCTCCCCTCTTAACTCCCCCCTCCCCTCCCCTCCCCTCCCAGTTCCTCCCCCTCCCCTCCCCCTCCTAGCCCTTTCCCTCCCATCTCAGCCCCTCCTCTCCAGCCCTCTTCAGCTCCTTTGGAGCATGGGTCCTATAGGCAGAAGAGGAACCACAGCTCCCCTCCACCTGCACCCCCACTTAGCACACCCTGACATGTTCTGAGTACATTGAGTCCAGCACTAGAGTCTTTTCCCCTCTGTTTTATTGAGATATAATTGACATACAGCATCTTATGAATTTAAGATGTACGGCATGATGGTCTGATTTACATATATTGTGAATAGATTTAATTAACATCATCATCTCATATAGGTATAAAGATAAAGAAAAATGTGCTTTCTTTCGTGTGATGAGAACTCTTACGATCCACTGTCTGCAGCTCCCCTTTATTTCCTGAAGCAGTGTTAACCCTAGTCACCACATTGTCTATCCCCAGAGCTTACTCATTTATAACTCCTAGTCTGTGCCCTTTGACCACCTTCATCCAGTTCCCCTCCCAACACGCCCTCTGCTAAGTGCAAATCTCATCTCTTTTCCTATGAGTTTGGTCTGTATTTTATTCAGCTTCCACCTATAAGTCAGGGTGAAATCATAGACAGTATTTGTCTTTCTTGTCTGACTTATCTCACTTAGCATAATGCCACCAAGGTCCACCCAGCTTGTCACAAATGGCAGGATTTCCTCCTTTTCATGACTGAATAATGTTCCTTGGTGTACAAAGACCACTGCTGCTTCACCCATCCATCCGCACAGCTTAGGTTGTTTCCAAGTCTTGGTTACTGTGAATAATGCTAGCAATGGGGCCTTTTTCCTGGCATGGTCCCAGGCCCAGAGTTGGTGCTAAATGAGTAAGTGATCGAATGAATGAATAAATGAACGAGTGAGAGCACAGAGGCTCAGGACCCGCTCTGACACTCCCCATTTAAGACCAAGCCTGGAGAATCATCTCATCCACACCTGGAAAGTTGCCTGATCTGTCCTCCCCTCCTCCCCACCCCTCTGGCAGGAGCCGCCCAGGCCTGAGATCATGCAGAGGGCTCCCAGGGCAGGCTGCGTCGGGGGAGCTGCTGTGGGCTGAGGCTGCTCCCCCAGCTGCCTCTCTGCCAAGTGCTCACCCAAGGGGCCACCTTGCCAGTCTGGAGGACCGAGCGGGAGATCTCAGGGGAGATGTCTGGGGTTGGGGAGGGGGTGGTCCAGGGCTTCGTGTTGGGAGGTGGGGGCTTGAGCACAGGTGTGGAGGGGAGGACAGGGCTGAGCTCTATCCCTCGCCCATTTCTCTGAGGCTGGGACGACCCCCGGGTTTTTACACCTTGCTTTATTAATGCCTCTCTCTCCTCCTCCAGATTCCAATCGCCTCCCAGAAAGCAGCTGCTATTAGCTTCTCCCCCGAGGCTCCAAATCCCCAGCGCTCAGCAAAATTCCCCTCTGATTGAAGCAGCTGTGCCAGGAGCTCATCAAAGCCCCTCAAAGGGAAGATTAGCCCACATAGCCCATCCGCCCGGGCATTGTCACCATTCACGGGCACTGGCTGGGCCACGAAGAGCCCCGCCAAAGACACAGAATTAGGGAACGCGGGACTCTGAGCAGCACAGGCTTTCAGAAGCATGGCATCATAACGTCTTCCCCCCAAAGCAGCTTAGGGTTATAGCATTTGAAGGATGCCTCCTTTCAGAAGCTTACTCTTAGAAGTCACCTCAAATTTTACTCTGATTAAGTTTGGGGTAAAATAAGTAAATCTAATCTCTGGCGCTGTCTCAGGAGCCTAGCATCTGAGCCTGCTAAAAAGCATAGGCTTGCAACATCTGTGAGCCCCAGAAATCATGTAATCTGGGGGTCAGGGAGAGGGCAGACCCAGCAGCCTCAGCCTCTCATTCTGGTCCTCAGCAAGCCGGCGGGGGCCTGGGTGTCAGGACACAGGCCTGGGGTGGCCCCCTTCCCTGCCTCTCATGCTCGGGGCATTGGTCTCGGGGCCCCCAGTCCTCACCCAACCCCAGGCCAGATGGTCCCAGTGTGGGAGGGTGCTCTCCACCCCTGTGACTGATGACCTCAGGCCCCACCAGGGTTCCACGTGTGCTCACCCCTGCCCCACCTTCTGAGACCCCACCTGAGATCCTGAGAGACCCCCACCTGCAATGCTGGAATGAGCTTCAGCTTGAAACCATTTGTCCCAAGGACCCACAGTCACAGACAAATACGGCAGAAGTCAGCGTGTCCCCCGTGAGGTCAGGAGTCTGGTGGCCCCGAGCACAGCAGCATCTATGCTCACCACCCTGGGGGCCCCGAGGAGCCCGTGGTGACAGCGCAGCTCATGTGTCGTGGGGTCTCAGGGCCTGGAACCCCCCGCCCAAACATCACAGCCCCAGAGCAGACCACTGGCTCAGGAGGGACAGCACCCTGGACTCCAGGCAGGGGTCGCACACAGTCTGAGTGAGTCTCAGTTTCCTCGTCACCAGATGGGCCAGCAAACTGCTTCCTGGGATCCTTGTGAAGCAGACAGAGCGTCCAGCGGTGCAGAGGGTCAGAGGCCCCGAGAGCCCAGGCACCACGCCGCCCAGGAGGAGCAGGTGGGGTGGGGCCTTGGGACTGGCAGGAAGACTGCACAGAGTGGGGGCCTCCCCCTCTGGCCTCCCAGCTATAGGAGGAGAGGCCGGGGCTCCCTGGGTGGCGAAGGCCTCCTCTGTCAGCGGCAGGGCCCCGGCCACGCGGGTCTCCATGGCACCTGCCTTCTTCATTCCCACAGGAACGTGCTCACCGGCTGGTGGAAGCTCATTGTGGGAGCTCAGTCACTCAGCTGTGTCCAAGTCTTTATGATGCCATGGATTGTTTGCATGCCTGCCAGGCTCCTCTGTCCATGGGATTCTCCAGACAAGAATACTGCAGTGGGTTGCCGTTTCCTTCTCCAAGGGATCTTCCCTACCCAGAGATGGAACCTGAGTCTCTTATGTTTCCTGCACTGGCAGACAGGTTCTTTACCACCAGCGCCACCTGGGAAGCTGGGTAGAGGCTTTGGGACCCAGTTACTAGGGCCTAACTATTTTCCCCCATTGCCTAGGTGAGTGGGGCAGAGTGAGGAACCCCAGTTTGTCCCACAGCTGCCCACGAGGCCTGCAACCTGCCCTAGGGGGCTGTTCAGAAAGAGAGCCCCTCAGGGCAGAGCTGAGCGGTGAGTGGTGGGCGTTCGGGAGAGCAGGCTTCCATCTTCCGTACCCAGTAGCGGGCACCTTTGCCAAACTGACACAATTCTGAGTCTCGGACTCCCTGCAGGGACGCTTATCTCTGCTTGTCATGACTCCGTCGCATGTTTGCACGCTAGAGCTCGCCAAGGGCGATCTGCAAAACTCGCATCACAGCAGTGTCATGAGGGAACCCGCCCAAGGAGAGCAGGATGCTCAAGGCGGGCGGTGACCTCAGGAAGGCGGCTCAGACTGGGGGTCCTGCCATGGAGGTCTCCCGCAATGCCTCCTGAAAAGCACACTTGCCTTCCTGACATGTCCTGAAGGAGGTCCGGCATCCCGGGGGAGGCAGGAGCCTGGGCAGGGGACAGAGTCAGAAGCAGGGGGACAAGATTACAGAGGCAGGTCCCTCGGAGACCACAGCGGGGCCGCCCGGTGTTCTCTGGCGTGCAGGGCTCCCATCCCTAAGCCAACAGGCAGCCCCTGGCAGCCCGCACGCCTGGGCGCTGGACCACAGATGCGTCCAGCTATGCAGGGGTGGGGAAGGGGAGTCCTGGCACTAATGACAGACAGCTGTTCCTCCTGCCGGAGGCATTTGCACTTGGCGCTCAGGAGGTCCCCGCACGCCTGCTTGCCTGCCAGGGCCTCAGACCATCACAAGCCCATTTCGGGTGAGCCAAGCCGTAAGCCAGACTCCCAGGGTCTGCCCTGGAATGAGCACTCAATGCTGGTGAGGCCCCTTTCCAGGCCCAGGACTGAGGCTGCCACAGTGAGACTGCGACTGCATGTCAGGCTGAGCTCCCCATCCTCAGGCCAAAGCCATCGCCCACAAGTCACCTGCCAAGGCTGCTGTGGGGGTCAGGATGAGGGCTGTGCTCCTGACTGGGCCGAGTGACTCTGTACCATCCAGCTCAGCTCATGAGGGCTCCTCTGCCCAGTGAGCTCTGGCTCAGCCTGCAGGGCCCAGTGCCAGCACCACGTCCTTCAGGAAGCCCTCCCCGCCTGCCTGCCAAGACTGACTACTCCTGTGCCCCTTCTGTTACGTCTGGACTATTGCAGCTACATGGAGCTACCTCTCCCCAGCTACATTCTGCCTCCTGCTACAGACTGTTGTTCCCTTTGTGGGGTCCACTTTAAACTGTCACCTCCAAGACGGCAGCAGTGTGTAACCCTGGGCTTGGAGGCTGGTACTGGGAGCCCTGTTTCATAGCTGAGCAGTTGGAAGCTCAGGGAGAAGCGACCTTCCAAGCTTGAGGCAAATGCAGGGAGGAATGCCAGCCCAGTCTTCTGTCCCCGGGTCCCCCACAAAACACCCTGCTTGGTAGCTCCTGCTCACCCTCCTCCTCCCCCATCCCTAGCTGGGTTCTGCCTTGGTTTCCCCATCTGGGGCCCTGATTCCAGCCTCAGCCCTTGTGATCAGATCTGAGGCCTTGCCCAGACCCTGTCCACATGCACCCCCCAATGGGGTCAGCATATCTGGTCAATAAAAATACAAGACAGCCAGTTACATTGAATTCCAGATAAATAGTGCTTTTTTTAGTTAGATATATCCCCCACTATGTGAACTATAATTTTACTAGAAAATTGTTATCCATTACTTTGTCACCGACTCAATGGACATGGGTTTGGGTAGACTCCGGCAGTTGGTGATGGACAGGGAGGCCTGCCGTGCTGGGGTTCATGGGGTCGCAGAGTTGGACATGACTGAGCTGAACTGAACTGAACTGAATTTTGTTCAGTTTTAGCTGGGCATCCTGGTTTCCTCCAGCAGCTCTACCTCCAGCGTCAGTGACTGGTCCTCTCTGTCCTCACCGCTGGTGAGAATTGTTCTGGAAAGGATGGATCAGTGACTCCGAGTCTAGACCCGGCAGCCTGGCCCTGAAGCCCGCGTCCCAATGACAGTTCCCCAGGACGTGGAAACAGGAGCACATCCTCAGCCCCTGCGGACACTGCGTGGTACATTCCCTGCTCCTCTCCCCAGTGCTCTGTCCCCCCAGGACCGGTGGCCGGGACTGAGTGCCTTGGCCTGGGCGTGGCCTGAAGGAGGTTGTTCTGGCTGCCCCCGCCAGGACATCTGCCTCCCCAGCAAAGCTGTGGGCACCGGGACAACATTCCCACCTCCCACACACTCGCTGTGCACCAGGCACTCTGCCCACATGACTCAATTCAGCTCCAGGGATGCTGTGAAAGGGTTTCTGTGAGCCCATTTCACAGGTGAGAAAACTGAGGCCTAAGCAGGTTAAGTAACTTGAGCGTGGCTGCACCATCCATAAGTGAGAGAGGCAGGATCAGACTGGGCCCCTGCCCTCTCCGATCACCACCCACCTGCACTTACTCTCACTGTGAGCTGACGCTGTGTGTCTTCCCTGCTCCTTGCTCTCCCAACCTGGATGACAGCCATCACTCTCTGCTCCACCCACTCCCGTGGTCCTCCGGGATTGCCTTCACCTTCCAGACCCCCTCCCCTATCCTTTCTGGACAACTCCCCCCCGCCTCAGCCTGGCTACTGTCTCTCCTAGTTCTGGGTGGGCCTCGTGCAGGAAGACCTGCCAAGGTCCTGGTTCCCTCCCCAGAACTCCAGGAGTCCAGGCCACATGGACCCCTCACGGCTTCATGAAAGCTTGATGATGGCAATGGCGGCGATGATGCTGCCCAGATTCCTGCGTTAACCTATAAGAAGTATCATCCTTCATTTAGAAGCATTCCCATTACAGCGAAGAACGAGACGAGAAAGCCTATCTTATGTTCAATTTCACACTGAACTATAAATAGTACTTGATAGTTGACTAGACATATTGAAGACAGTAAAAATCCAGAACTGAAGATCTAAATGTGATAAACGAAACTTTAAAACAATTAAAGTACAGAAAAATATTCTGTGATTTCAGGGTAAAGAAGAATTTCTAAAAGAAGACAAAATGGAGACTTAGAGAGGAAAATGATCAACTTGGATATATCAGAATTTAAAACTTCTGTATGAAAAAGGACCATAATGTAAAGAGAAGTGACTGTCTGAGAAAAAGACTTCACAACACACAGCAGAAAACAGATCAATATCCAGATACGTAAAGAACATCTACAAGTCAATAAAAAGACAAATACCCAAGGGAAAAGTAGACAAAACCTACAAAGAGGCAATTCACCAAAGAGAAGATCTAAACCATGAATACATACTGTGGCATAGTCACCAATACGTGATGGTTAGGTCCGTATTCATTAGCTCAGCATTTCACGTCTATTTGAGATACAACCACTGGGGGCATCTAGTGGAATGGAGAATGGGCGAGTCCAAGGCCATTTCCGAGCATGCACGGGCCCTGCAGAAATGGAGGGGAGCCCGTCCGGCAGAGGCCCCAACCCTGACGGGCTTCCTGGGACGTCTCCTGACCTCTCAGCCCCAGACAAGTTGGGCACCCGCTCTGAACCTAGTTTCCTTCCCTGCAAAGTGCGCTCATCCCCTCCAGACATCACCGTGCAGATTCCAAGACAGACGTAACTGAAATTCCTAGGCCAGTGCATGACACCTAAAAGCCTGACAGATGACAGCATTTTCATTGGTGTCATTTCATTGACACCATCTGTAATAGAAAATACCAGAAACAAACCAAACCCCCTCAATTTAGAAGTGAATACACACTGGAATACTTTTGAATGACAGAGTATACGGTAGCACTTCAAAATATACAAAGTATACCTATATTATTGAAAAGGATGGACCTTAAAAACAAAATGTTGAGTAAAGAGAGAAATCCCAGAACATTACTTACACCATAATCCCATTGTGTAAATGTTTAAACACACAAAACAATGGGACATATTGTTTATGGTATGCATATGCCGAAAAGGTATAAAATGTGGACTAATTACTCTCCAATTTATGTCAGTTGGTTGCCTCCAGGAAGGAATTTTTTTTCACTTGGGGTGGCAGGGACATGAGGCTTTGAGAGGAAATCTTTTCTGGTTGTCTGAGATTTATTATTGTCAATATTCAAAGCAAAGCCCCTGGGAAGGATGCCCTCATGCTCAGAAGCATCATGGCCCAAAAGGCCAATCTACACTGGCCACAGCCTTGCACCAGCCAAGCTGGCCCCCTGGGGTCCCCTCCACTCATTGCTCCGTCCCCCTGGAAGGCGCAGGGCACCTTGAGCTCAGACGTCCAGCCTCCAGGCTTGGAGAACAGACTTCTGGCGTCTGTAAGCCCCGGTCCTCCATGTTCTGTGACGGGAGCCTGCACGGAGGCTGATGCACAGGCTCTCGTCTGACCTGCCCGGCCGCTCCGTCGGGCCGTCCCTCTTCCTCCCACCACATATGCCAGGGCCCCGAGTTCTCACCATTCCATCTGCAATTGGGGCCCTTCCCCGGGGAGGGCGCTTCCTCACAACAGGCCCAGAGTCTGTGATCTGCCTGTCTGTTTGCTGTCTTGCCTGCTTCCCTCTGCCCTCTGGACAGTCAGCTCTCCTAGGGCAGGAGCCGCGCCTGGTTCCCACCACGCTCTGCCAGGCTTGGCACACGCCGGCTCGTGGTTGCAGCTCCACACGCGTTTGCAGGTGTGTAAGTGTGTGGACTCGGGTCACAGCAGGGAGCTGGGGATGAACCTCAGCCCCTCTGTTCTCAGCTCCAGGCTACCCTGGGCCGCATCTTGTGTGGTTGGCACTAGGATGGGGCCATGAGTCTGAAGACAGGGATGGGGGGACGGCGGCGCTGGGAGCCCGCTCTGCCTGGATGCTCCTCCCTGAGGAATGCAGCCTGTGGACATGCTCTGGGCCTGTGCCCAGGCAGGACCCACGCTACCCTCACAGTCCAAGAATCATCTCAACCAGTCACAGCTCAGGAACTTCACCAGCACAGATCCAGCTCCCTCACCCAGTTACCAGACCTTCCCTGGGGAGATGCTCACACTTAAAAACCAGGGCCTTGGCTCTAAACCACAGGGGACCCAGCGCGTGTGAGCACAGGACCTCTGCCAGCCGGGCTGGGAGGCGGCTGCTCTCGTGCTAAGAGGGGCCGTGGCAGGTGCAACCAGCGGGTGACCTTACTCCCTGGCAAGGCCAGACCAGCCACACATACACTCAATATCCACGCTTCCCAGGCGGTCCTCTAGAAGAAAGGGCCTCTCCCAGTCATGGGCTGGCCAGACCCACATGGCCACTCCTGCTTGCACGGAGAGGGGACACAATCCAAAGTGAAATGAGACTAAAGCCGAGAGGAAGCAGTGAGCACGGTCATCGGGAGCCCTGTTTGCTGTCTCCCTGGTCCTTAGCCCCAGGCCTTGGCAGCTCCCTAGACCCCCAATGCAGACCCAGCCCTGAGTCTGGGAGCCAGCCCTCCAGACATGACTGGTGGTCTCCCCGAGCTGCCTGGGCCTCCCCCAGACATGGCCCCACATGTGTCCTCTGCTTCTCCGGCCTGTGCCCCGACCCGGGTCATTGCAGAGAGCAGCCCTTCAGCACAGCTTCTGTGTATCTGGCTGGCCTGCTCCTTTGGGTCCAGCTCTGCTCTGAATTGCGAGGGGGCCCTGGAACCCCTGCTCTGCCTACCACTTCCTCCTCGCGCTGACAGATGTCAAGAAGCTCCCCCGTGGATGATGGCCAAGGGCCCCACCTTGTGCCTGGGCTAATGGCTGATTAAGCTAAACTTCGCAGAACACAGAGAGGCCCTGAGATAAGGGCAGAGACTGGGGAGGGTCAGCAGTGCAGGGGGAGAGAGAGGCTGAAAACCAATTAATAGATAAGGATTCCCATCCTCCTGCTCCTGGGGCGTCCTTTTGCTGCTGGCGCAGTCAGAGCCTGCTCAGGAAATGAAAACTCCCACTAGGGAAGGGTGAGAGGGAAAGAGCCAGGAGCTGACAGAGCTCAGGGGTGCTGAATATCAGACACACATTGTGTCATCAACACAGTCTCCTCTACCAGCCCTGTCACCACCATTAGCACTGCCATCACCACCACCAACAATACTGCCACTACCACGGCCACCATCACCACCATTGAAGCACCTTCATCACCACCACCATCAGTACCATTATCACCATCATCAGCACCACCATCACTGTCATCTATATCACCAACATTACATCATCACCACCATCACCACCATCACCACCATGATGACCATCACCACCACCATCTCTACCATTATCACCATCATCATCACCACCATCACTATGATTACCATCCTCACCAAATCACTATCACTACCATCATCACCATCACCACCACCATCAGTACCATTATCACCATCATCATCACCACCATCACTGTCATCACCATCATCACCACCTTTAGTACCATTATCACCATCATCATCACCACCATCACTGTCATCACCATCGCCACCATCACTGTCATCATCACCATCACCACCACCATCTCTACCATTATCACCATCATCATCACCACAATCACTATGATTACCATCCTCACCACAATCACTATCACTACCATCATCACCATCACCACCAGCATCAGTACCATTATCACCATCTTCATCACCACCATCACTATCATCACCATCATCACCACCATCAGTACCATTGTCACCATCATCATCACCACCATCACTGTCATCACCATCATCACCACAATCAGTACCATTATCACCATCATCATCACCACCATCACTGTCATCACCATCATCACCACAATCAGTACCATTATCACCATCATCACCACCATCACTGTCATCACCATCATCACTACCATCAGTATCATTGTCACCATCATCATCACCACCATCACTGTCATCACCATCATCACCACAATCAGTACCATTATCACCATCATCATCACCACCATCACTGTCATCACCATCATCACTACCATCAGTATCATTATCACCATCACCACCATCATCAGTACCATTATCACCATCATCATCACCACCATCACTGTCATCACCATCATCACCACAATCAGTACCATTATCACCATCATCATCACCACCATCACTGTCATCACCATCACCACCACCATCAGTACCATTATCACCATCACCACCACCATCAGTACCATTATCACCATCATCATCACCACCATCACTGTCATCACCATCATCACTACCATCAGTATCATTGTCACCATCATCATCACCACCATCACTGTCATCACCATCATCACCACAATCAGTACCATTATCACCATCATCATCACCACCATCACTGTCATCACCATCATCACCACAATCAGTACCATTATCACCATCATCACCACCATCACTGTCATCACCATCATCACTACCATCAGTATCACTGTCACCATCATCATCACCACCATCACTGTCATCACCATCATCACCACAATCAGTACCATTATCACCATCATCATCACCACCATCACTGTCATCACCATCATCACTACCATCAGTATCATTATCACCATCATCATCACCACCATCACTGTCATCACCATCATCACTACCATCAGTATCACTGTCACCATCATCATCACCACCATCACTGTCATCACCATCATCACCACAATCAGTACCATTATCACCATCATCATCACCACCATCACTGTCATCACCATCACCACCACCATCAGTACCATTATCACCATCACCACCACCATCAGTACCATTATCACCATCATCATCACCACCATCACTGTCATCACCATCATCACTACCATCAGTATCATTGTCACCATCATCATCACCACCATCACTGTCATCACCATCATCACCACAATCAGTACCATTATCACCATCATCATCACCACCATCACTGTCATCACCATCATCACCACAATCAGTACCATTATCACCATCATCACCACCATCAGTACCATTATCACCATCATCATCACCACCATCACTGTCATCACCATCATCACTACCATCAGTATCACTGTCACCATCATCATCACCACCATCACTGTCATCACCATCATCACCACAATCAGTACCATTATCACCATCATCATCACCACCATCACTGTCATCACCATCATCACTACCATCAGTATCATTATCACCATCATCATCACCACCATCACTGTTATCACCATCATCACCACAATCAGTACCATTATCACCATCATCACCACCATCACTGCCATCACCATCACCACCACCATCAGTACCATTATCACCATCACCACCACCATCAGTACCATTATCACCATCATCATCACCACCATCACTATGCTTACCATCCTCACCGCAATCACTATCACTACCATCATCACCATCACCACCACCATCTCTACCATTATCACCATCATCATCACACCATCACTGTCATCACCATCATCACCACCATCAGTACCATTATCACCATCATCACCACCACCATCAGTACCATTATCACCATCACCACCACCATCAGTACCATTATCACCATCATCACCACCACCATCACTGTCATCACCATCATCACCACCATCAGTATCATTATCACCATCATCATAACCACCATCACTGTCATCACCATCACCACCACCATCAGTACCATTACCACCATCATCATCACCACCGTCACTGTTATCACCATCACCACCACCATCAGTACCATTATCACCATCATCACCACCACCATCACTGTCATCACCATCATCACCACCATCAGTATCATTATCACCATCATCATAACCACCATCACTGTCATCACCATCACCACCACCATCAGTACCATTATCACCATCATCATCACTGTTATCACCATCACCACCACCATCAGTACCATTATCACCATCATCACCACCACCATCACTGTCATCACCATCATCACCACCATCAGTATCATTATCACCATCATCATAACCACCATCACTGTCATCACCATCACCACCACCATCAGTATCATTATCACCATCATCATCACTGTTATCACCATCACCACCACCATCAGTACCATTATCACCATCATCATCACCACCATCACTATGCTTACCATCCTCACCACAATCACTATCACTACCATCATCACCATCACCACCACCATCTCTACCATTATCACCATCATCATCACACCATCACTGTCATCACCATCATCACCACCATCAGTACCATTATCACCATCATCATCACCACCATCACTGTCATCACCATCATCACCACCATCAGTACCATTATCACCATCATAATCACCACCATCACTGTCATCACCATCACCACCACCATCAGTACCATTATCACCATCACCACCATCAGTACCATTATCACCATCATCACCAGCATCATCACTATCATCACCATCACCATCATCACCACAATCACTATCATTACCATTGTCACCATCACCACCACCACTATCATTGTCACCATCACCATAACCACCATCACCACCATCCTATCACCACTACCCTCACAATCATCACCACCATCACCATCATCACCACAATCACTATCATCACTATTACCTCTACCATCACATCACCACCACTGTCTCTACCATTATCACCATTACCATCACCACCATCACTGTCATCACCATCACCATCACATCATTACCATCATCACCATTTCTACCACCATCACTATCATCATCACCATCAATACCACCTTCATCACCATCATCACCATCACCACCATCACCACCACCCCTATCATCACCATCATCACAATCACCACCACTACCACCATTATCACCATCACCACCATCACTGTCATCACCATCACCATCATCACATCATCATCACCATCATCACCATCACCGCCACCATCACTATCATTGTCACCATCATCACTATCACCATCTCTACCATTATCACCACCACCATCGCCATCATCACCATCACCACCACCACCATCATTATCACCATCATCACCACCACCATCTCTACCATTATCACCACCACCATCACCACCATCACCATCATCACCATCATCACCATCACCACCACCATCACTATCATTATCACCATCATCACCACCACCATCTCTACCATTATCACCACCACCATTACCATCAGCACCATCAGCACCACCACCATCACTATCATTATCACCACCATCACCATCATCACCACCATCACCATCATCACCACCATCACTGTCACCACCACCATCACCATCATCACCATCACCACCACCATCACTATCATTGTCACCATCATCACCACCACCATCTCTACCATTATCACCATCACCACCATCACTGTCATCACCATCACCATCATCACATCATCATCGCCATCATCACCATCAGCACCACCATCACTACCATTATCATCAACATCACCATCACCACCATCACCTCCATTACCACCATCACCTCCATCACCTCCATCATCTTGGCATCAGCAGGAGCACTGTCATATCACTAACTTCAGCACAACCATAACCATCATTAGAAACCTCAGCGCCACCCCCACATCCCAGCACCTAGCTCAGTTCCTGGCACATACCAGCTTCTCAGAAAGGTTGCATAAATGAGCTACCAAAACCTGCATCACCACCTTCAAATGACCAATAATCATTTCACTCTGAGCTGGAATCCCCTACCTGACCACACTCACACCCAGGCATTGGTCACAGCAGTCCTGCACAAACCCTTGACCGCTGGGGAGCTGGCTTGTCCCCAATCCCCACATGGCCCCTCGTGAGCTCTGAGACATGGAGATTTGGGGTGCAGTTTGCTTTGGGGAGAAGCTCTGCAGGCTTCCTGTGCTGGTGGGGACATCCCTGCCCTTGGTCCCGGGGGAGGCCCCTGATTGTTGAGGTGCACACCCGTGCACCATGGCCCCACCTGGGCACCCCACCTGGCCGTGGGGCCTGCCCCCCGCCTCCTGCCCCAGAGCCTCACTCCTTCCCCAACTCCACTCTCTGCCACCAAGCACAGCCCACCCCAAAGGGCCTGCAGTGGTTTCTAAGCCTGCCTACTTGACCCAATCCTGGCTCCCTGGCCCTTGGGGCCTCTGTGGTTTTCCTGTAAATAGAACCTTAGACTGGCTCCCCGAAAGAGTTTCTGAGATGGGTTTGTGTGCTGGCTGCGGCGTGCACCCTGGAAGAGGGTGAGGACAGTGAGTGGGGCCAGGCAGAGGGAGAGGCTGAGCCCCGCTCCACACGGAGCTGAGACCAGGCATTGCAACTGGACCAGCCATTCGATGGGGTCTCACCTCAGGGAGGGTGTGACCTAGTGAGCAGAATCCCTGTGGCCCGGGGGGCAAGGCCAGGAGGGGGTGCAGGAGTGAGCTGTGGACGGGGGACAGCTCACCACAGCACCCACAGCAGTCTGCTGGGCGCTGCCTCTGCTCACTGGCCACTGCAGGAGAAGCTGTTGTCTTCGTCTGGGACCTGAGGGCTCTATGTGCCCCGAGGGCAGCCGGTATAGAGGAGGGAGGACGCGGGGAGGTAGGGACCAGGGTCCAGGCCACAAGGAGCAGCACTGGGCCCCAGTAGCTCGTCTGTGAGAAGGAACATGATGGACGTGGTCACCAGCGTCACCCTGGCCGTGGAGGGCCCTCCTCTGCTTCTCTCAACGTCATGACGCCTTCAGAAATGCCCATATTATTATCATTTTCAGGGGACATCCTCCAGGTGTGTTGTCACCCCTTGGAGCCCAACAAGAACTGACAGCTTCCCTGGAGAGGATGCTGGACTCATCCAGCCACAATTCTCCACGAAATATGTTTCATTAGGATTCCAGCTGGGCAGGCAGGGAGTCACCGTCTACGGCTGCGAGCCCGTGAGTGGATGGAGGACCAGGCTGGGAGGGGGCGCCTTTCTGGCCCCCACACCCCCCGCTCCCCCATTGCAGGACCTGGGATGAGCCGGTGGAACCTGCTCTGGTCCGGTTTTCTCACCTGTAAAGAGACGGATAATTGGTGCTGAAGGCGGACACAGAGCGTGGCGAGGGCCCGGTCCTCCATGGGAGGGCCTGCTGGACTCTGCAGCTGTTGTGCTGCACCAGCCCTGACTGTAGTGCAGCTGCACCAGGGCAGCAGTCACTAAGGATCTGAGGACAAAACACACCCAAGACACTGACGCAGCCTCAACAGCAGCACCGGCAGCGGCCCTGGTGCCTGCAGACCCCACCGACCGTCACGCAGCAGGGCTTGTTTCGTGACACGAGCTGCACCAAGTGCGTTAAATACGTGATCCCCTTTGTCTCTGTGATAACCCTCTGTGGTGGGGTCTGTGATGGTCCCACTTGACACCTAGGAGCCTAAGGCACAGTGAGGTTAAGTAATAGGGCCAAGGCCACAGAGCTGAGAATGAAGGGATCCTAGTCACACACCAGCCGCCTCTGTCTGGGGCCAGGCTGTCTGCCTGGAGAACTGACTGCTTCCCAAGATGTGTGAAGCGTGCCCTCTGCCCTTTAAAGGCAGAGGAATAAGATAGGGGTAGAGGGTAATCTAAGGAAATCATGGCACATTGCCGGGTGGAGGTGACCCCTCAGCTGAGACTGAAGGAGGGTTCGCGTCTCTGGAGGGAGGCAGAGAGGTTCGCTACAGAGCACAACGTGAGTAAAGGCCAGGAGCCCGGCTTTTCCTGGGGGCAGTTTCCACCCCCTCCCTCTTTCCTTGTCTTCATCATCCCCATAAGCACCACCTCCTCAGGCTGCCAAAGGAGCAGCAGGTTATAGAGTGTGGGGTTCACACCTTTCCATGAAAATCCATTCTTCCTTTGGTGAAAGTGCCTAAAAATCCACCATTAAGTAAAATTTGAACCATACAGCAGCATTATAAAATATTAAAGTTATTTTTCTAAATGATCTAAAATAGATTTCTTCTCTCCCAAGTCTCATAGTCCACGAGAGGAGTCAGCCCCTTCAGACACTTCCTGGGGAATCAGGGGGCTCCTGAACCCCAAAAGGCCCTCCCCCTGCTGAGAGCAAGCAGAGTTCCTGGCAGGCAGGATAGAGGCAAATGCTTCCGGTTTTACTGCTCTTCCGTGAACTAGTCAGTTATGCTTTTCCTTTTCTTGGTAAAAGGGCTTCCCTGGTGGCTCAGACAGTAAAGAATCTGCCTGCAATGCAGGAATACCGGGTTCGATTCCTTGGTTGGGAAGATCCCCTGGAGAAGAGAACGGCTGCCCACTGCAGTATTCTTGCCTGAAGAATTCCATGGACAGAGGAGCCTGGTGGGCAAAGAGTGGGATATAACACTTTCCCTTTCCCCTCTATCCTTAAAACCTCCACACGCTGCTGAAAAAGCACCCTGGGAAGAGGGAACCCAGATCCCACCAGAATCCATCTCTCGCCATGTGTGCAGCCTCAGAGAGGAATGCTCTCTTCCTGGGCCTCCCTTCTCCTTCCGGCGCTCATCCATCTAGCACACAGCTTGTGTGGCTGTGTGTGCATCCAGGCCCGGGGTCACACGGGAGCCCGGCCAACACGACTCCCACCTGGCGGAGCATGTCTGCCTGCGGGGTCAGTTAGGCAGCTTCTCCTGCAGACAGAGACCTCCCTGACGCTCTGTGGCTGGCTGGGCTCTGAACACATGGTCTGTAGGCCCATCTGGGCCCGGCTGGAGAGGCTGGGGCCCTCCTGGTGGAGCACAGGCACCCAAGCGGGTGGGGGGAGACACCCAGTGCTTCCAGAGACCCCTCTCGGAGGCGGCCCAGCATCATTTCCAGCCATGTCCCCCAGGCAAACCCATAGCCAGTGAGGAGTCTGCACTCCCTCCTCTGAGAGGCAGCCCAAGTCCTCATCAGAGGGCACAGGCATGAGAGTTCAGCACGCCAGAGACAGAGGCCCATCTGCTGCAGGAGAAGACCACCGGAAGCATGGAAATCCCAGACTGTCAAGATTCTGAGGAAGGGGGAAGCAGGATGCAGGGCTGGGGGAGGCGATCTGCAGAGTGAGGGCCTGGATCCTCGCCACCACCGCCAACCTGGTGCCCGTGGGGCCCCCAGACCTGTGTGTCCTGAGGCAGAGGACCAGCAGAGGACCAGCACCATCTCCTGGGCCCTGGAGATGCTCTGTCAACCTGACCCAGGGGAAGGGAGCAGAACGCACTCACGACCGAGCACCATGCAAGGCCAGGACTGCGCCAACGCACCAGCCACACAGCTGGCATCCAGCGCTTTGCTCTTTGGTAGGTTGGGAGGCAGAGGCCCTCGGAGGCGACATAAGCTGGTCCCAGATCTGGTACTGAGGTGGGCAAAGTGGCACGTGGTCTGAGCTGCAGGCGGGCCGAGGGGCGGCGGGTGCTCTGACCCTGGGGGGTGCGCCCTGGGGGTGATGGCCCATTTCACAGAGGAAAACTTGAGGCTCAGTGAAGGGGGGCTGGGTCTCCTGCAGCATGTTGTCAGGGTCTTAACCCAGGTCCCTAAGGGGTAGACAGCATCACATCTTCCGAATTCAGATGCCTCCATCCCCATGATTTCAGGCTCCCTGGCAATCCCTCTCGGGCCAACTTCCAGGCAGCCCAGCCCACTGAACTTCATCCGCCCAGCTGGAGAATGGCCAGAGTGGGAGGCGCCTCCCAGGGCCTTACAAGGGGTCTGAGCAAACACACACGTCGCTTGACTTTCTTGAAAATGCAATTGAGTTTTATATGTCAGCATTTGGCCAGGAGGAAAAATAAATGCCATTGAAGGCCAAGTTATCATGCCCACGTTGCAATCATTTACTGGAGCTTAAACGCGGCCGCTTGCAGAGTGAAATAAGACAAATCCTGCGAGGAGGCGAGGCACAGAGAAAAATGGATGCTCACTCGCCCAGGAGCGGGGCGGCCCGACGAGAGAGTCAGTGCTTCTCCAGGCAGAAAAATGAACCTCCAGGCAGGCACAGCTGAATAGCACCAGCTCCTGTTCAGGACCTTGTGGCCTCTTTGTAGCAAATCTCTTGAACAGGCCGACCCTCCCCGTGTGAGGGTGCCCTCCACCATGGGATACTTTCCTGGGACGCGTGGCCAGGTCGGCCCGCCCACCCACACGCAGGGCCAGCACCTCTGCTCCTCCCTAGTCTCCAGCCATCTGTTTCCCCCGAGAGGATCCTATTCTTGGTCACATAGACCAAGGACCCCTTGCCTGGGTCCTCACCCCACAGTCCTCCTCCGGCCCCCTCAGTCCCACAAAGAACTGAATCTTGCCAACAACCAGGTAAGCCTGGAAGCAGGTCCCTTCCCAGTCGAGCCTCAGAGGAGATCCCCCGCCTCCCGCCTTGACCAACACCTGGACTGCTTCCTGTGAGACACTGGAGGCCTTGGGTGAGCTGCACCAGGCTGCTGACTGCAGACCCTGTATGTTTGAGGTACCGTGTTACAGGCAGCTGGCACCTGCTCTGTGATGTGCAGTGACCTCCTTGGGAGTCTGAAGAACAATAAGGGATCATCTCTGCTCTGGATTTCTCAGCCTAACAGGAAACACACAGGCAGGCGACAGCAATGACCCCTGTAAGGCATGTCGCAGGGGAGGGAGCACCAGGCCTTGGGAGGACGGAGACTGACTCCTGCCACCCTGCCTCCCAGTGGCTGTCAGGAGGGAAGGTTAGGAAGGAATGTCCACCCCAGCCTATAGCACACTCATGCTGTGGAGTCAAAGAATTTTCACATCGTGTTGCAGGACAGAGAATCCAGAGGAACAAACACACTTCATACAAAGGACTGAGAGGCAAAACGTCAGTGATCCCAACGCAAGGCTGGACCCAAAGAAAGGGCATGAGAATGCTCAGAGACTGGTTCCCATCCACACCCCATCCAGCCAAGAGACGGACTTAGTGTGAGGTTAGAATAAACGTGCTTGGGACCACCTTGGTGGTCCAGTAGCTGAAACTCCGCGCTTCCAATGCAGGCGGTGCGGGTTTGATCCCTGCTTTGGGGAACTAAGATCCCACGTGCCTGGAGGCACAGCCACAAATTGATAAACAGAGCATCATTCAAAAAAAGAGTCTGCTCCTCCCAAGGAGATCAGAGGTGCCTCCCACACACCCTCTCTGGAAGAATTTGCTCCACCAAAATGACTCCCTCTAAGTTGGAAGAAGGAGAGCCTTGCAGAACCCCGCGGCCAGACTGACGGGAAAAGGGGAACCAGAGGCCTGGGGTCCCTCGGACCAGCAGAGAGCCATTCCTGCAGACAGAAGAGCCAGGGAGCCCGTGTGTTTACATGACTGGGGGAGAATTTGACATGGATTTAGTGTTAAGTGTGCAGAAAACAAAGCAAATGGAAAAATAAGAGCATTATTAGCTCCAGGGGAACAAAATGTTGATGCAGGCAAAGGAAAGAAAGAATGTATTCTGGGTTCAGCTTTGAGGAATTTACAACATCGATCTGGCAGAAACAGTGTTATTCTTGTACTGGGCAGGTGGAGCAGGGGGCAGGCACGCGGGGTGAGGCAGGAAGGCGCCAGAGCCTCCCCCTCCGAGGCAGAAGCCTGTTGATAAAGCCGCAGACTGGAAAAGCAAGAAGCAATGTGTACTCAGAGATATGGAAGAAAAATATCACGCTTATCAGGAGAAGGAGATGAAGACATTTGCCTCTGTGGAGCTGGAAGTGAGGGGAGGGGCAGCAAGGGTGGGGGTGGCACGGCCAGCCTGGTACAGCCTGCACGTGCTGGGCCTCTGACTGTTCCTCGCGTTCCTGTATAATGGCCCTGGGGCAACCTCACGAATGACCACAAACCAGGGGGCTCCAAATGGCACAAATCTATTCTCTCCTAGCTCTTACAGCCAGAAATCCAAGGTCAAGGTGCTGGCAGGGCCATGCTCCATCTCGAGCCTCCACGAGGATCCCTCCTGCCTCTTCCCTCTTCCAGGGCCCCAGGCGTCCTTGGAGGTGGCTCCACCACTCCAGTCTCCGCTCAGTCTTCACGTGGCCTCTCCCTTCTCTGTGTCTCTCTGTGCGTCTCTTCTAAGGACACCTGTCATTGGATTTAGGGCCTGTCCAAATTATCCTCATCTCAAGATCCTTAACTCAGTTACATCTGCAAAGCCCTTTGCCCACGTAAGGTCACATTCACTGGGTCTGGGGGTCAAACTGTGGTCATATTTGGAGGGACAGAGTTCAGTCCGCTCTAATAACCTTGATAAAAACTGAAGATCTGTTACTCAGATTCCCTGCACAGCATCCCTGCCAGGTGGCCCTTCCTCCTGCTTGATTACCTCTGGAGACGGGAGGCTCACTGTGGTGCATTAGCAGACTGCTTGGTCGGAAGCCTGTCTTTACGATGAGCTAAACCTGCTCCCCAGAGGCCTCAGCCTATCAGCTCTAGGGCTGGCCCCTGTATCCCGCTACCCCCACCACCTCCACTGCAGCCTCCTCTATATCTCCCACCTGACACGTCCTCCCCTGGGCTCCTGAGTTCCCGCCCTCTACATGCCCTGTTGCCCCCCCAATTTCCAACACTGGCACTGCTCTTCGAAGCCTGGGAGTCAGCATGGAGCCCTGTCCAGATCCACTCCATCATCAGGTTCAACCCCGTCTTCCTCCCTTCATCCCACAGGCACCTAGAGCTCAAGCCTAACTCAGATCCCACTCCTTCTTAGCCCCCCACCATGGTCCAGAGCACCATGCCCAACAGAACCACCAGCAGTGCTGGAATGTTCTGTCTCTGACAAGCCACTTGACTATTTACCATTTGAAAAGCAATCAGTGTGATGGAAGAATCAGATTTTTAAACTGTACTTTGTTTTAATTCATTTAAATTTGAGCTGAAGGAACCACATGTTGCTGGAGGCTCCCCCAGGGGACAGTGCAGGTCTGAGGGCTCCACGACCTCACCTGGGAGCATCCCTCCCCACCAGCCCGCACATCCACCACACTCGCTGTTCCCCACCCCCAAACTCCTCATCGCGGGGCCTGTCCTCCCCACCCCGAGCAGGGAATCCCCCTCCCAGGTGGCAGCTAGCCAGGCTGTCCCCCTCTGTTCTCAGCTCTCAGCTAAATGTCACCTCAGAGACATCATCGCTGGACCGCCTCTGCAGGCAAGCTCTATTCCCACACACTCACAAGTGAGAAATTTCTAGCTGAAGTCTGATGTTGGCCTGTCCATCAGCTGTCTCCTCCTGTGGAGTATTTGTCTTCTAAGACTTGGAGCAGGACTTGGTGGCGCCTGCTGAAAGCTGCCTCCCCGGCACTCAGCAAGGATCCAATACGGATCGTTGGATAATGAATGGACCAGTGAATGAGTGAGTGAAAGACCTCAGGAGATCCCCATGGACAGGTGAAGTCTGCACACAGGAAAAGCAAGTCATAACTGACACCGTGAGGCTCTGAGGAGGGGACGCTGGGATGTCCAGGCAGAAGGCCTTCTCGGGAGGGAGGTGGGGAGGGCAGCGTCTCGCCCTGCACCAGCACCAAGAGGCGGGCAGGGGTGCAAACAGAGGGTGGATGAAGGTGGGCTTGTGTCCCCAGCAGAGGGGTCACCCACCAAGGGCATGGGGCAAGGTCAAGGAGAGGGGCCTGGAGTTGGGGAACAGGAAGAAAGTGGGAACTGGTCCTTCTGAGACAGGAAGAACAAAGGATGGAGATATGCAGGCAGGGTGGGGCTTGGGCTTGGGGCTGGGGCTTGGGCTTAGGGATGGGGTTTGGGCTTGGGGCAGGGTTTGGGTTTGGGGCAGGGTTTTGATGGAGTTTGACTCAGTGGTAGAAGGGGCTCTCAGCTCATCCAGACCCACCCACACATCCCTGATCCCAACATCCACACACCCTCAAGGTGTGAACCAGCCATGTCAAGAAAAATTACACACCCAGAAAAATTAGAAGAAAAATGACATTGGAAATTGACTATATACCCACTTCTAGAGAGTAAGGCAGTTTTTCAGGTTAGAAGTAATAGAAGACACAGCAAAGGAAAAATTGATTATTTGGGATTCACAAAACTGAACAACGATATTATGTCAGAAATAAACTCTAACTGAAATGAAAACCAGTATTCCATTCCAAGCAACAAAAAATGCATACTGAAAACTTGAGATAAATGTAGGTGCACACCAATATTTCCCTTATGTTTATCCATCTGAGACAGCACTCTCTCAAATAGAGAGGAGAAGTAACATCTTTTGACACAAAGATGTTAATTGCGGCATTTTATATCATATGAAAATATTGGAAATAATATGAATGGTCAGCCACAGAGGGGAAGTTGCGCAGTAAGAAGGATGAATTCTCACAATCAAATGGGAATCAATAAAAATTATTCTCAGGAAGATGCTTTAACGACATGGTGGGAAGTACTGGGTGTAGACAGAAGTCACGCCACAGACAGAAGCCTCTGGGTGGAGTGAAGAGCAGAAAGGAAGCTGACTCGGATTACAGCGGGGTTTACACACACCTGATGCAGATAACACCACCCTTATGGCAGAAAGTGAAGAGGAACTAAAAAGCCTCTTGATGAAAGTGAAAGAGGAGAGTGAAAAGGTTGGCTTAAAGCTCAACATTCAGAAAACTAAGATCATGGCATCTGGTCCCATCGCTTCATGGGAAATAGATGGGGAAACAGTGGAAACAGTGTATGACTTTATTTTGGGGGGCTCCAGAATCACTGCAGATGGTGACTGCAGCCATGAAATTAAAAGACGCTTACTCCTTGGAAGGAAAGTTATGACCAACCTAGACAGCATATTGAAAAGCAGACACAATACTTTGCCAACAAAGGTCCGTCTAGTCAAGGCTATGGTTTTTCCAGTGTTCATGTATGGGTGTGAGAGTTGGACTGTGAAGAAAGCTGAGCGCCGAAGAATTGATGCTTTTGAACTGTGATGTTGGAGAAGACTCCTGAGAGTCCCTTGGACTGCAAGGAGATCCAACTAGTCCATTCTAAAGGAGATCAGCCCTGGGCGTTCTTTGGAAGGAATGATGCTAAAGCTGAAACTCCAGTCCTGTGGCCACCTCATGTGAAGAGTTGATTCATTGGAAAAGACCCTGATGCTGGGAGGGATTGGGGGCAGGAGGAGAAGGGGACGACAGAGGATGAGATGGCTGGATCATATCACCGACTCGATGGACATGAGTTTGGGTGAACTCCAGGATTTGGTGATGGACAGGGAGGCCTGGTGTGCTGCGATTCATGGGATCGCAGAGAGTCAGACACGACTGAGCGACTGAACTGAACTGAACTGAGCAACTCTGGGCGCTGTCTCCCCATTTTTGACTTTCAAATTCTTCTTAATGACTATATACTCTGCTGCTGTTGCTGCTGCTAAGTCGTTTCAGTCGTGTCCGACTCTGTGCAATCCCATAGATGGCAGCCTACCAGGCTCCCCGTCCCTGGGCTTCTCCAGACAAGAACACTGGAGTGGGTTGCCATTTCCTTCTCCAATGCATGAAAGTGAAAAGTGAAGTCGCTCAGTCGTGTCCAACTCTTCGCGACCCCATGGACTGCAGCCTACCAGGCTCCTCCGCCCGTGGGATTTTCCAGGTAAGAGTACTGGAGTGGGGTGCCATTGCCTTCTCTGACTATATACTCGAGTGTACTAAAAATAATTGCCTGTATTTTTAGGGGAAGGAGAACCCAGGTTGTATGGTCTCTGCTTGCTCACTTTGACGGTACGACTTGGGGTCATGCAGAACTGAACAGAGTGAGCAGACGTGCACATGGTCGACTCTTCTGTCTCGTTGGACCTGGAACATGTCCTAAGTCCTCTCAGAGCCCAGAGGGATGCTTCCCCAGACCCCAACCCCACTGCCAAAAAGGAAAACTTGGGGGGAAAGGAGATGCAAGTCCCCAAGAGGAGATGGGTGGAGTCCAGTGCTAAGTGTGTTCTCTTGGTCTGCTGCTTCTCCCCGCTGCATCATCAGCTTCGGGGGGCTCTCAGCCCCCAGAGCAGGCCTGGCCCAAACAGGCTCTCAGAAAACACGTCCGAGCACGTGGTCACAGTGCAGCAGGGCCACGTCCGCTGGCTTCTGGGAAAGGAACCAGGCCTTCTCACCCCTCTCTAGGGGTGTCCCTGGTGGCTCAGTGCTAAAGAACCTGCCTGCGATGCAGGAGACGCAGGTTCGATTCCTGGGTCGGGAACATCCCCTGGAGAAGGGCATGGCAACCAATTCTGGTATTCTTGCCTGGAAAATCCCAGGCAGTCCATGGGGGTCACAAAGAGTTGGACACGACTGAGCGGGGGTGTCACTAGGGTGTCAGATTCGGCACACAGAAGCCCAAGACGCCCGCTGAAGTCTGAATTTCAGATACACAGTGAATTAGTGTTTAAGTATGCCCCATGTAATATTTGGGACGTAGTTTTAAAAGTATTCGTTGAGTTTCTAAAACTGAAAATTAAAGGGCCATCTTGCATCTTATCTGGAGACCCTGCCCCCACCCCGCAGGCCAGGCTCTGTGGTCCAGTCCCAAGAGGCCCAAAGCCTTGGGGAGCCAGGCCCCGAGCGGGGTTCTAATGGCCCTGCTGCCTAGGTGCAGGGGCCTCACAGCAGAGGAGGCCTTAGATGCAGGCGCAGAGGGGCAGGCGTCCTGGGGAAAGCCTGCCCACAGCTCTGGGGCCCCTGGGGAAGGCAGGGTGGGCAGGGGTGGGCCTGCTCCTGCTTCAGAACAGAGGGTCCCCTGGTCTTCTTGGAGATGGGGGCCTGGCTGCACCCAGGATGACCCCGGGAGTGAGGGCAGTGAGCAGGAGCCCCGGTGTCTTCTGAGGTCACTCAGGGGTGTTTCACGTGCCCACTGCTGGGCAAGGCCAGGAGTCTGGGCCCAGGACAAGGTGGGGGCAGGGTGGGGCCATGGGCAGCAGCTCTGCCTTGGGGCTTGAGGACCAACAACCACCCCACGGGTGAGTCCCCACCACCCCCTGCCTAGAGAGCCAGTGTGTCGCGGGACTGCCGGGCACTGACCAGGAAGCCCAGCCTGGGAAGGACTGGCTCACATCTCCAGGAGGCGCCAGGCACTGAGGGAGAGGAGGCCCCCTCCCTGCCAGCAGGGGGACGCGGGCTCCTTTCTGAGCTGATAAGCAGCTGGCGCGGCCACTCTACATATCTCACAGTCTTCCCCGCAAAGGGCGGTGGGCCGATGGGCACACTTCATCTCCCCATGCAAATTGATTTTCCTTTTCCCATCTTACTCTTTTCCTTTCAACAATTAGCGGTTGAAGAGGCTGTTTTAAATCAGGGAAATGAGACTTTGAGACTCAAAAGCTGACAAAGAGGCCAGTGCCGCCTCCCGGAGTCTGAGCCCTGCACTCTGTCTGCAGGGTACCCCCACCACATGGTGGGCACACGACAGGACCAGGGAACGAGCGCCCAGCCTCCCTCCCCAGTGGGGCTGGGGTCCCAGGCCAGGGAGCGAGGTGGGGGGCCTGAGAGCAGGGGGCGAGGATCAAACAGACGTTTCCCCAGGAAATGGGTCAACAGAGATGTACCGTCCTGTCTCTGCAGGGATGAGGGGGAGGGGGCCAGAGAGACACACACCCAGAGTGGAAGACAGACAGACAGACCTGACAGAAGCTGAGCCCCGGTACAGGGGAGGGCACAGAGGAGGCTGCCACCTAAGCTGCTATGTTCCGGGTGGTTTACTCAGCAGCAGCACACAGCAGTAGGGTAGGGGGACCCGAGAGGCCTTGGAGGGACAAGCAGGACTGGCACGTCCACAGTCGACAGCACACATGCGGCTGAGGTGGGAATAACACATCCGCAAAACACTAAAGCAGAGGTCCTGAGGCAGGCAGACAGGTGGAGACAGGGTGGTGACCCTGAGCACGGACCGCCAGCCCGTGAGTCCAGGCTGTCTCAGAGGTGCAGAACGGTCCAGCAGGAATAGACCCTCCAGTCTGATGCTCCTCGTGCCCAGAACAGAGCCTGCGGTCCGGGGCCCACCGGTCTGGCCACGGCACCAACCGACCAGAGTGAGAGTCAGAGTGAGGACTGAAGCCCTGCACGTGCCATCTTCAGCTCTGCCTCCCTGCTGAGGTGGAAAGAACCATGAACCTGACACCCGCCCCCCAAAAGTCTACTACGAGCCAGGAAGGATGCATTCTGATGCATCCTCCTAGCCAGGGACCCGGCCTCCTGCCCGCGCCATCCACATAGGCACGTCCACCCAGTGACCCCAGACACAGCCTCACCCCCTCCTCTAGCAGCCCGCCCGCTCGCATTCCTTGCCCAGTCCTCACCCACCTGTCCACACCCACCTGCCCTTCGAGACCAGCTGGAAGGCTGGTCTCTTCTGGACTCCTTCTCCCCAGCGCCACGCCCCTGAGGACTGCAGAGGGAATAGGTTTCCCAGCCCACCTCCTGATGCTCAGCTTTCCCTGCCCCTCTGCCTGTGGCCAGCTCAGAGATTCTCATGCACACAAACCTGCTCCTCCCTCCCCACCCTGCTCAGACCCAGAGTAGCGCAGGTTGGGGTGGGGCTGGGAGGCGGGTGCCCCTGGCTCCTTCTGCTCATCCCTCCCCAGCCTCCCGGAAGCGGCCAGGCTCACTGCACAGGGGTGACCATCTTGTGCCCTGGTCCTCCAATCCGGCTCTGGGAGGCCGGACCCGTTCCTGTATCTGCAGCTGTGCAAATCGGTGAGTAGATGCGCCTTGGGGGACGGGCCAGCTAGACCTGGGATTAATTCTCTGCTTTCACACTCCAGGAAGGTGATGCCCTTGAGTCGATGTCACAATCTTCCCTCTCCCCTAATTAAACAGACAGCGTGGCCGGCAAGCGCATGGGGCAGGGAGAAAATGAAGAGTTAAGGCATTGCCTGCAGAGGTCCAGCCGCGCCGGCTTTTCATTTAGCGTCTAAAAGCTTCCTCGCACGTCTGCTACCCAGAGATAGGGCAGCAAAGTAAACGGCAATTTCGCCCTTGCCCGTCTCTGCCTGCCACCCCCATGAGCGTGGGAGGGAGCCACGGAGGGAGGTCGAGGATATGAGCCAGAGTGCTCCTCAATGGCCTGAGAGGCCTGGAGGCTGGAGACGTCGAGAGAAAGGCTTTTGGTAACCATGACCGATCTTCGATTCCTCAGGGCCTAACCTTTCCCCTCCTGCAGGTGCAAACTGGCAGACATGAGGAGGCTGGGGGCCTGGGGAAGGGCCACCACCCCCCAGCCTGGGGACCGCTGGGCTCTTCCGGCTCAGCAGCCTGGGCCTACATGCCCCTGGAGGACTGGAGTTCTGTTTGGAGAACCGCATGGAGAGGGCTTGTGCAGCTGTTACTGTTTCACAGCCGGAGGAGCTGAGGTCAGACCACAGACCCTTGTTCCCCCTGAAGGCTTGGGTTTGAGCAGGGTCTTCAGATCCCAGGGCCAGACTGGAAATGTTAGGCACCACGCGCACCCCACAGGTCCTGCTGGGGAAGCTGGGAAGTACTCACAGGAAGGGGCTGCATGGGGAGAGTTGGACCCAGGGCATCCTGTGTCCTACGGAATCTTGGGACCGGAAGCGAGCAGGTAGAACTCAGACGGTTGTTTCTCTCTCCGTAAAGCCCAGGCCCCTGTGTGAGGGCCTTGAGAATGACCTTGGGGATGAAGGGGTCTGGCAGGGCAAGTCTCCCTCCAGTGAGGTCATCAGTGTTTACCACACCAGCGGGGCACTCCCAAGATGTGGCTCTATCCACCCTGGGCTTTCCGGGAAGGTTACTCTTCCCCTTTGTCACCATCCTCCCGTTTGTATTGATTGGGACTGTGGACTGGGGCCTGGGCCGAGCACGAGTGTGTAATTCCACAGATAGACTTGCGTTCTGAGCCAGCTGTGGGGATCCGCCGAAACCCCTTCATCCATGTCCCACGTGCCCTGCAGAAGCTAAGGGTCCATGGGCCTCCTGCAAGGAGGAGCAGCAGCCTCTGACACGGCACCTGACCTCTGCTGCATGGGGACGGCTCCTGAAGGGGCCTGAGCCCGGAACACTCTGTGGGCTGTTTGTCCAGCAGTCTTGACCCCACAGGGAGTCCTGCTGCCTCCACCCCCAGTTCTCACGCAGCAGACACCGTGCCACTCAGGGTCGGGAGGTATTAGGACTCGTGTCGGCTGTGAGGCCGGGACCTCAGCCCCTCCGATGGCTTGCCCCCTCCCTCCGGCAGACATGGCTCTGGGCCGGGGACCTTCCCTGTCCTGTCCTGACCCTCACACGCGCAAGCCCTGCCGAGGCTTGTCAACCTCCGGGCCGTTCGTCCACATCTCCAGCATGAGCGCCATGAAGGTGGGGTATATGCGGGGCGGGGCTGGTCCACAGAGGCCCTCGGGGCACAATGGCCTGGCTGCAGGACACGGGGCATTTGAGGGACGGGTGGTGACCTGAACTGCCCTGACAGACTCCCCTCAAACCTGAGCTGCTTCTCCCCGTTGTTGATGTTCAGTTGCTAAGTCGTGTCCGACTCTTTGGGACCGCATGGACTGTAGCCCACTAGGCTCCTCTGTCCGTGGGATTCCCTGGGCAAGGATACTGGAGAGGGCTACCATTTCCTTCTCCCTTAATTCTGAATTTTAGAAATTTTAGGAACCCCCTTGATGTTGATAGCTGTTTGGGATGGCCAAGACAGAGACCAGGACAAGGACAATAAGAACCTCCGGAGGAGAAGCAGGAGGGGAGCGGGGTGGAGACGCGCCCTTTGATGCGGCAGGGTGGGGTCAGCCAGGGCAGGGAAGAGCCAGGCTCTGCTGGCGGAGCTGAGATGGGCTCCCCTGACCGTGGGGTGGGTGGTGGGGGCGCGGGGGTGGTCCTTCCAGGTGCACAGCTGCTGGGGTGGCTGGGGAGGCAAGAACAGAGGAGGAGCCTTTGCCAGCCCGAGATGCCCCTCATTTGGTCCCACACAGCCCCCGCCCGGCATCCTTTATCCTACTTGTTGAAGGAGGCAAGAGGCTGGTTTGACCCAGGTCACCCCAGTGAGTGGCGATGCTGGGACTCCAGCCCTGCCCCACGACTTCCTCTTTCTCCACAAGGATGGGGGCTGGGACCTAGCCCGGCCTCCCTGCCCAGCCTGCCCCCCACCCCTCTTGGAGAAGCCAGCGAGCCAGGAGGCGCGGGGAGTCCCCTGGGTCCGGCTATCCTGCTGCAGGCTGTGTGCTGGTCGCCGTGGCCGCGGCCGGGTAACCACGGTAACCCTGACCTGCGCCCCAGCACTCCCCAGGGGCCAGCGTGGAGCAGGGTGACAGCAGAGCCTGGCGTGCCATCCAAATGCCACACGCTTATTAATCTCGCAGCGCAAGGCGCTCTGAAGTCATTACCCCCCTCCCTCCGGGTCCTTTGTCCGGGACATAATTGCCAGGCCCACCTCTCTACTTCTGTAATTAATTGCTTCAGGGAAGGCGGCTCGGCAGCTTAACTCCTTCCCTTCTGAGTCTTATCGCAAAATCAGGAGGCCCTCGTGGGCCAGCTCTGCCGCCCCCAGGCCTCAGGTCAGGACATGGGGCTCAAGGCCCCAACCCCACCACTAGCCGTGAGCCTCAGTTTCCCTGGTTCTCGGATACACACAAAGCCCCCTCCCTGGCTCCTGGCTAATTCATCTGCTCTGTTTAATTCAACTCCAAAGCTCTTGACAAGGATTAGACACATTCAAGCATATCTATCACGCTAGTCAGCTTGTATTGAGGTCTGTATTCATGGAGATGAATATATTGAAGAAGCGCAAAGGGGGATGGGGGGGAGGTGTGATAAAAAACAAGTTTTGTTTCCCCGAGTTGCTGCCTCGGCATCATTAGGACCCTGGTCACAGGAGCGTCGATGCTGAGATGAGGACCTGAGCTCACAAGGTTCCCCAAGATGCCCCCTACTTCTCCACGGGCCCCTTTTAAAGTTGCCGCTTGGAGTAAGCCTGTGAGATATTAGTGACCTCCACCCCAGCCACCTGATTGTGAGTGACGGGGGATTGCCACCCCACTGGCTCCCGACCCAGGTGCAGGCGGCCCCCACCCCCGCCGCCTCGTGGGTCCCCACCCCTTCTAGGTCTGTACTAAAACCCTGTGTCTGCTTCCTTCGTGGGTGTGTTGAAGCTACACCTTCCATCTAAACAGCCCTGGGGGCTTCACTTCCCCCAAGTGAGGGCTGAGGCACGGAGGGCGACCCCTCAATCATAGGGTCAGAATCCACATGTCCTTAATTCAAAGCACCAGCTCGGGCTTCTCAGCACCAGGGTGGGTGGGGGAGTCCCAGGGGGCAGGTCTGGCTGGGGCCTCCCAGGACAGGGCCTTGCGTGAGAGGGGGACAGCAGGCAGGCACTCAGCGGGGCTGCGGGGAAGAAGTGTAACACAGCTGCTAATGCCGATGCCCAGCATGGGTTCAAGGCTTCTGCTCTGCACGGCACACTCTGACGTGCTTGTGCTCCATCGCTCAGTCCTGCCCCAGCCTCCCCCTACCCACGGCACAGCCAGGGGACCCAAGAGCCTGCTGGGGAGTCAGCCGTCCTGGAGGGACCCCCGTGGCCCAGGGCACTCCCTCCAGCGTCCTACCAGCCGGCCCCCTTCACGCACACTGACGTGGCGGATCCTGTCCTGGGCAGCCCGATGGCCTGCCTGACCTCCCAGGCCTCGGAGTAGGGTGGGATGGGGGTTGGATGGGCTCGAGGCCAGGCAGAAGGCCTGCCTGCCCCAAAAGGATGGGGTATGGGGTGGATGATAAGGGTGGGGAGCGAGAAGAGGCAGAGGAGACAGGTGTTCTCAGTGCCTCCTCACATGACCTTGAATGGGACACTGACCCTCAGTCTCCCGATCTGGGAAACGGGTGGAAAGCGACAAGGAAAAAGTCACCACCCCTCTACAGGCACTAAGGCTGTGCAGCTTGGGGCCCACATTCCCGGGTCTGGGTGTGAGGCCCCGGGTAAAGAGTGTGGAAGCTCTGCCTGCACTGGCTGTAAAATGAGACAGTGACACTCTTGCTCCGAGGGCTGCTGAGAGCTGAAACACCATGTGTGCCCTGTGTGAGTGGCTACAGTCCAAGGATGCTGGGCGGTGGGCTCGCCGTGGCGATGGGAGGCGGTCACGGGCATGCGGTGCGGGGCTGACCAGAGGAGGCGCGGGGTGAATTTCCCAGGTGGGCCTTGAGCCAACCCAGGCCCGGCAGCCGGGGGAAAAGGAGGCCTTGAAGAGTGACTTTGCTGCTGCCACACTTTGCCCTGAGCACAGATCCTAAGAAGCAATCAGTCTTATATCTATCAAAAGTTAATAATAAATGAATTTCCTTGATCGTTTTGCTGACACTGAGATCTAACATGCGGTGTCCATGGCAATAATATATTGCAACAACAGATAACACCCTGAGTGACAGCTCAGCAGAAAAGACACCCAGGGGAGTCAGCATGCCCGCTGGGCTCCTTGGCTGCCCAGGAGAGTCCAGCTCCACACTGCTGGCCGATCGGTGGCACTGGTTCCAGGACACCTGGAATTTGGGGGTTAGAGTCCAGACCCCTGGGGTCCCATCCAGCTCTGCATTTGCTGGCCAGGATCCCAAGCACACCCACCCCTCAGGGAGCCCGAGCTGCCCTTTCTGTAACACACAGGGGTTAAGGCACCTGATGGTGAGCAAAGGCTGAAGCCGGCGTGTACAGCCATGAAGACGTGACCGAGGTCGTCGGAACCTGAGGAGCACCAGCTAGATGGCCACATGCACCCAGCGGAAAGGCAGTGTTGGGAGGAAGGGGACCGTGGTGTGGCATGCAGGACTCCTGCACTGCCATAGCGCCTCCGTGGGGCTGGGCACCCAATCCGGCCCCAGGGGCGAGAATCCCACAGGAGTCCAAGAGGCTGGAGGCCTGGAGGAAGCCCTTCAATGACCACCAGTCTGTGTGGCCTGGCCCCCAGGGCCACACTGCGTGGGTAGCAACCAGCAGCCCTGAGAGCACCAACAGTGAGCTTGACCGCCCCCAGGGGTCCAGGCGTCCTCTCTCTCCAGGAAATGCCCTCCATCCCCTGCTCGCATCAGCTTCTGCTCCAGGCCCCAGTCAATCGTCGCCTCCTCTGGGAAGCGCCCAGGTTCCATCTGGAGGTCTGGCCTCCAGGGATGCCTGGCGCTGGCCCGTCACAAAGAGGTGGCCCTGGAGGGGCCTGTGCCACTCTCCCAGTTCCCATCCCCCTCCACCCGCTGCCAGAGACAGCCCCTGGCAGGAAGTGGGTGAGTGTCATTTGCTCGCATTGTCTATCTTTACTGCATCTTTATGCCCCATAAACAATATATACTGCTCCTTGTAGGTTTAAAGCTTTACATCAACAGCCTGTTGAGCTGTGTGCCACTCTGCAACAAGGTGTCCCCACTCTATGCTTTCTGAGAGTTATCAGCATCCATGAGGGAGTTTCTGGTTCAAATCGTGAGTGCCCCTGCAGCAGGCCCTTTACTGACCTCATACAGCTGACATAATGTCCCCCGTGGATGGGCTGGTAGGCTGTTTGTGGCATCCCTGCAGGATGCCGCCACGAGCATTCCTGTAAACCTCTCTCTGTATGTATCTTGAGGAATTTTCTAGAAGCAGCACTGCTAGGTGCAGGCCATAAACACCTTCATCTTCACCCCTATACTTGCTCTCCAGAGTGTGGTGCAAGAGTCCTTTCATGGGCAGTGGGTCAGAAACCCTCTGTCCTATATCCTCGAATCACTTGCTGCCACACACTAGCCTTTGTCGATTTGCTGCGTATGAAATGATGTCTTTGAATTCACTGCCATTTCAGATGAATAACAGTGAGGTTGAACTTCTTTTCATGTATTTATTTGCCATTGTTTCCTCTTTTGTGAACTGTCAATTTAAAATTCTCTACCGACTTTTCCACAGTTTTTCTTATTGACTTGCAAATATGCTTTATGTTCTAGGTATTAATATTCTGTCTATTATATGCATGGAAACCACCTCTTTCCACCAGCAAGCAGTGTAGGGAAGTTTCAGTTTCCTTTTGTGTCTGGCTTTTTCCAACAGTATACTCATTGTGAGATTTATCCATACGGTTGCGTGTGTCAATAACTCACTCTTTCTTATTGCTGAGTTGGATTCCACCGGAGAGATGGAATATACAACAAAGTATGTATCCATCCATTCTTGTGATGATGGACAAATGGGCTATTTCCAGATCAGATCAGATCAGTCGCTCAGTCGTGTCCGACTCTTTGCGACCCCATGAATTGCAGCACGCCAGGCCTCCCTGTCCATCACCAACTCCCGGAGGTCACTCAGACTCACGTCCATCGAGCCAGTGATGCCATCCAGCCGTCTCATCCTCTGTCGTCCCCTTCTCCTCCTGCCCCCAATCCCTCCCAGCATCAGAGTCTTCTCCAATGATAAATAAAACTGCTGTGAACACTCGCATGCTGTCTTTCTTGGACACATGCTGTCTTTTCTCTTGGGGAGACTGGCTGGATCACATGGTGGTTGTGTGTTTAACTTTTAGGGAACATAGAATTACTGTTATGAAGTGGTTGTAGCAGTTTGCATTCCCACCAGCAGCATGAGTCCAGTCGCTCCACTGTCTTACCAACCCTTGGTATGGTCGGTTTTTTTAATTGTGACCATTCCAGGGGGGGTGTACATAGATCTCTCTGGGGTTGTAATTTGCATCTTCCTAAGGACCCCACCCCAGTACTCTTGCCTGGAAAATCCCATGGACAGAGGAGCCTGGTAGGCTCCAGTCCATGAGTCGTATCCGCTCAGAGTCGAATACGACTGAGCGACTTCACTTTCACTTTTCACTTTCATGCATTGGAGAAGGAAATGGCAACCCACTCCAGTACTCTTGCCTAGAGAATCCCAGGGATAGAGGAGCTTAGTGGGCTGCCGTCTATGGGATCGCACAGAGTCGGACAAGACTGAAGCGACTTAGCAGCAGCAGCAGCAGCAGCAAGGACTAATGCTATTAGAGCATCTTTCCTGGTGCTTATTTGCCATCCATGTATCTTTGAACTGTCCGTTCAAATATCTTGCCTTTTTTTTTTTTTTTACTAAGTTATTTGTGTTCTTATTACTGAATTTTGAGAGTTCTTCCTCTACTTATAAAAGCCCTTTGTTAGGTATCAGATCAGATCAGATCAGATCAGTCGCTCAGTCGTGTCCGACTCTTTGCGACCCCATGAACTGCAGCACACCAGGCCTCCCTGTCCATCACCAGCTCTCGGAGGTCACTCAGACTCACATTCATCGAGTCAGTGATGCCATCCAGCCATCTCATCCTCTGTCGTCCCCTTCTCCTCCTGCCCCCAATCCCTCCCAGCATCAGAGTCTTCTCCAATGAGTCAACTCTTCGCATGAGGTGGCCAAAATACTGGAGTTTCAGCTTTAGCATCATTCCTTCCAAAGAAATCCCAGGGCTGATCTCCTTCAGAATGGACTGTTTGGATCTCCTTGCAGTCCAAGGGACTCTCAAGAGTCTTCTCCAACACCACAGTTCAAAAGCATCAATTCTTCGGCACTCAGCCTTCTTCACAGTCCAGCTCTCACATCCATACATGACCACAGGAAAGACCATAGCTTTGACTAGGCGAACCTTTGTTGGCAAAGTGATGTCTCTGCTTTTGAATATGCTATCTAGGTTGGTCATAACTTTGCTTCCAAGGAGTAAGCGTCTTTTAATCTCATGGCTGCAGTCACCATCTGCAGTGATTTTGGAGCCCAGAAAAATAAAGTCTGACACTGTTTCCACTGTTTCTCCATCTATTTCCCATGTAGTGATGGGACCAAATGCCATGATCTTCGTTTTCTGAATGTTGAGCTTTAAGCCAACCTTTTCACTCTCCACTTTTCACCTTCATCAAGAGGCTTTTTAGTTCCTCTTCACTTTCTGCCATAAGGGTGGTATCATCTGCATATCTGAGGTTATTGATATTTCTCCCAGCAATCTTGATTCCAGCTTGTGTTTCTTCCAGTCCAGCATTTCTCATGATGTACTCTGCATATAAGTTAAATAAACATGGTGACAATATACAGCCTTGACGTACTCCTTTTCCTATTTGGAACCAGTCTGTTGTTCCATGACCAGTTCTAACTGTTAGGTATATGATGTAGCAATTATTTCTTTCAGCCTGTGGATTTCATTTTCATCCCTTTTACAATGTCTTTCAAAGAGCAAATGTTTAAAATCTTGATACAGTTAAGCTTCGTTTTTTATGTTTTTGCTCTTATGGCTAAGATAGCTTCGCCTAATGTAAGATTGCAGCCATGAAATTAAAAGATGCTTAGTCCTTGGAAGGAAAGTTATGACCAACCTAGATAGCATATTCAAAAGCAGAGACATTACTTTGCCAACAAAGGTCCGTCTAGTCAAGGCTATGGTTTTTCCAGTGGTCATGTATGGATGTGAGAGTTGGACTGTGAAGAAAGCTGAGTGCCGAAGAGTTGATGCTTTTGAACTGTGGTGTTGGAGAAGACTCTTGAGAGTCCCTTGGACTGCAAGGAGATCCAACCAGTCCATTCTAAAGGAGATCGATCCTGGGTGTTCTTTGGAAGGAATGATGCTAAAGCTGAAACTCCAATACTTTGGACACCTCATGTGAAGAGTTGACTCATTGGAGAAGACTCTGATGCTGGGAGGGGTTGGGGGCAGGAGGAGAAGGGGACGACAGAGGATGAGATGGCTGGATGGCATCACCGACTCGATGGACATGAGTCTGAGTGAACTCCAGGAGTTGGTGATGGACAGGGAGGCCTGGTGTGCTGCAATTCATGGGGTCGCAAAGAGTCAGACACGACTGAGCGACTGAACTAAATGTAAGATTACATAGATTTTTTTTGCCCTGAGTTTTCTTTTAGAAGTCGTATGTTTTGGCTTTGTATTTAGGACTACCATTAATTTTTAGTTAATTTTTATAAATGATACAAGGCATACATTGAGTTTCTTTTTTCTTTTTGGCAAACGGTGTTGCAGCACCTTTTGGAGAAAGATCATCCTTTCTCCACTAAGTTGCTTTTGTACCTTTGTTTCAAAATCATTAACCCATATGTGTATGAGTCTGTTTGGACAGTCTACTCTATTCCAGTACTATATTTGTCTAATTTTGTGTCTGTACCATGCTGTCTTAATTCCTATAGCTTTTTAATGCCTTGAAATCATAAATGCTAATAATCCAATACTCTTGTTTGTAAGTAGTTTTGCTTACTCTTGGATCGTTATATTCCCATAAAGATTTTAGAATATGTTGATCAATTTCTTTTTTTATAAAATTGCTTAGGTTTTGATTGAGACTTCACTGAATCTGCAGATGGATTGAGATAATTAATCCATTAACAATATTGCATCTTCTGTCACATAGACAGAGCATATCTCTCTATTTATTTAGATCCTGTCCGTTCAGCAGTGTTTTTATAGTTTTTCAACATAAAGTTGACCCTTGAACAACGCAGGTTTGAACTAAGAGGGTTCACTGGTATGCAGATGTTTTTCAATAACTCAGTACTACACAATCTGCTGTTGGCTGAATCCACAGTTAGGGAATCATGGATGCAGAGGACCAACTATAAGGTTCTTTGTAGATGTTCAGCTGGAGAGGGGTCAGCATGTCATTCAAGGGCCAGCTGTGCAGGTCTTTCAAGTTTTCTTTACCAGACTTGTTCCTAAGTATTTCATAGTTTTGATGCCATGATAAATAATATATTTAAATTCAATTTCCACTTGTTTCTTGCTGTTTAAATAGAAGTTCATTGTCGTGTATTGATCTTGTATTCGGCAACATTGCTAAACTCAGTTAGTACTAGTAAGTTTTTCTTTATGTAGATATCATTAGATCTGCTACCAAGAATTCATGAGTAAAGATACTTCTTTCCAGTCTCCATGACCCATTTTTTTTTTATCATGCTTTATTGAAGTGACTGGAACTTCTACCACATGTTAAATAGAAGTCTTGAAAGCAAATGTCATTATGTTGTTCTTAATCTTGGGAGAAAACATTCAGTCTTTTATCACTGAGAAAGATAGTAGTTGTGAGTGGCTCACTGATGATTTTTATCAGGTTGAGGAATTTTCCTTCTATACTTGCTGACAGTTTTATCATCACTGGGTGTTGAATTTTGCCAGATATTGGGATGATCATATGTTTTGCTTTTAGTTTGTTAATATGGTAAATTAAATTAACTGACTTTCAAATGTTAAATCAGTCTTGCATTCCTGGTGGATAATCTCCACATGACCATGAGTTATTATTCTTTTATATATTGTTGGATTTGATTTGATACAGTTATGTTTAAAACTTACATATCCACATGCATAAGAGTTATTAGTCTGTAGTTTTGTCGGGGGGGGGTTGCAATATCTTTGTCTGGTTTCAGTATCAGGGTAATGCTGGCCTCACAGAAAGAGTTGGGATTTATCTTAATTCATTTGGGCTGCGATGACAAAATACCAGTGACTGAGTGGCCCATACAGTTTATTTCTCACAGTTCTGGAGGCTAGCCACCCAAGATCAAGGCACCAACTGATTCCGTGTGTAACGATGGCCCGCTTTTTGGTTCACAGATGGTGCCTTCTCACTGTGTCATCACATGGGAAGGCGGTCCTTGTAAGGACGCTCCATGGAGTCTCGGCTATAAGGGCACTAACTGCATTCAGGAGGGCCTCACCCTCATGTCATCATCGTTTCCTAAAGACCTCATCCCCAAGGGCTCTCACCTTGGGCATTAAGCTTTACTATGTAAATTTGGGCAAATATCCAGTACATAGTAAAAAATATTCTCTCCATCCTTGAATTTTCTGGAAGGGTTTGTATAGAACTGATATTATTTCTTTCCTAAGTACTTGGTAGAATTCAGCAGTGAAGCCAATGAGGATTCTAGTTCTTTGTAGAGAAGTTCTTAACTCTAAATTCAATTTCTTTGATAAATATAGGGCTATTCTGGCTATCTGTTTCTTCTTGGATAAATTTATGTCTTTCATTCCCAAATTTCAAGTTGGAATTTTCCCGTTTTGTCAAAATCATCAAACTTATTGGTAAAAGTTGGTTCATGATATTACTTCATTACTGCTTCAATATTCATGGGGTCTTTGGTGAAGTCACCTTTCAAAATTCTGACATAGTAATCTGTGCCTTCTCTCATTTTTTTTCTAATTGTTCTGGTTAGAAGTTTATAAAAGTTATTCATCTTCACTAAGAACCAGCTGTTGATTCATTGATTTTCTCTTATTTTCATATTTCTTTGATTTTCAGTCTCTGATGCTTCTCATTTCATTTCTTCTGCTTATTTTGGTTTACTTTTCTCTTTCTAGTCTCTTAAAGTGAAATTTAAAGACATTAAGTTCAGGCATTTCTTATTTTCTAATGTAGTCGATTATTGCTATAAATTTCCTCCTGAGTACTGGTGTAAAGGCATCCCCCAGAATTCTTATATGGTGAATTTTCATGTTAATTTGCTTCAAAATACTTTCTAATTTCCCTTTTCCCCTTGACCCACGCATACCTTATATGTGTCTTATTTAATTTTTTAACATTTCAGATACATTTCTACTATTTATTTTCAGTTTAATTCCATTGTGATCTGAGTACGTATTTTATATGACTTGAATCCTTTGAAATGTATTGTGAATTGTTTTATGGTCTAGAATGTGATCCATCTATCTTGATAAATGCTTCATACACCCTTGAAGATACTGTGGGTCCCGCTGTTGGTGATGGAGGTTTCTATAAATGTCAGCCACATCGGGTTGGTTGATAGTTCAAATGTTCTGTGTACTTAGCGTTTTGCTGTGAGCTTGTTCTATCACTCATTGAGAGATGCCCATTAAAATTTCCAGCTATAATCGCGACTTTTTCTACTTCTCATTTCCACTCTCACCAGATTTTTCTTTGTGCATTTTAAAGCTCAGTTACCAGGTGCCTAAACAAGTAGGGTCATGTCTTCTTGATGACCTGATCACAACATGACTTCACTTGTTCCTGGTAATACTGTTTTCTGAAATCTAGTTTACCTTATATGAAGAAAGCCACTTTCAATCTGTAAATTAACAGAGCAATTCTGCACAAAATTGATCAGGGAGACAGAGGCCTCCCAGGTGCCCTCTCTCTGCATGCATTTCCCCAGGTATTGTTGCTGCTGCTGCTAAGTCGCTTCAGTCGTGTCCAGCTCTGTGCGACCCCATAGACGGCAGCCCACCAGGCTCCTCTGTCCATGGGATTCTCCAGGCAAGAACACTGGAGTGGGTTACCATTTCCTCCTCCAATGCATGAAAGTGAAAAGTCAAAGTGAAGTCGCTCAGTCGTGTCCGACTCTTAGCGACCCCATAGACGGCAGCCCACCAGGCTCCTCTGTCCATGGGATTCTCCAGGCAAGAACACTGGAGTGGGGTGCCATTGCCCTCTCCATCCCCAGGTACTAACAACTTGCATTAGTGTGGTACCTTTGTTGCACTTCACATATAAAACTGATGCACTAAATAGCAAACACTGATACACTAAGTATCATTAACATTAGCCCAGCATTTACATTAGGATTCATCGCTGGCCTACTCCCAGCCCTCCACACCCCCATACAAAACCATGACAGTAGTGGGGTATCTGCCCCTCACAGTCCCTCACAAACTCCAGAGCTGGGCTCCACTGAAAACCCCTCTGCCTCCTCCCACCTGCCCAGGTGGCCTCACTGGCCTTGTCTGTCTGTCTGCTGCTGCTTTTGCAGGTGGGGAGGAGTGAGGGGGGCAGGGGCAGCCCTGGCTCCACGCCCAGGGGCAGGCCCTGACCTGAGTCCCACCGAGACTTCAGTGCCATTCACCTGTGGGAACCGAGCGCCCAGCCCCCGCTGCCTGGTTCTGAACCGAGCCCAGTACACCTGCAGCTTCACTTCTGCTGCTTGCTTTGCACTTTTTTCCTATAAGAAATGTAACTAATGTCTCTGGCCGCCAGCCAGAAGCCAGCACACGTGGCCCGTGGGACGGCCCCTGCCCGTCTCTCACCCCACCCTAGCTCTTCCCAAGGCCTCTCACCAGCTGAACCCACCCCACCCTCACACCTTGCCTGCGCCTGTGCTCCCGTCACAACCCCAGCCCCACTCCAGCTCTTATGGCTCGGGTGGGCATCACCTCCTCCAGGAAGCCCCCCGGGTGTCTGTCGTCCGCAGGGCCTCCATTCACTGTCCACACTCAGTCACAGCTGCTCTTCCTCTGTCCCCTTGGCTGGCAGGCAGGGGTGCTTTCTTCATGGCTGCATGTCTGGCCCCAGCACGGCCTCAGCACAGAGCAGACACTTTGTAAGTGACATGGAAAACTTCATAACAGCCCTCAGCAGGTGCTGTGGGGACAAGACCCTGCTTGACTTTCAGTGGCCCCCAGCACAGCGCATCACAGGCACCCCTCAATCCGAGGTCCCCTCATGTCTCCTGTCTGTGTTTGCCTGTTCCCCTGGGAGGGATCATTCAAACAGCAGCCTCCACCATCCTGCCTGGACACCCAGGGGGCATCAGGGCAGAATCCTGGGCAGTCCAGCTTCAGCTCACCAGAGCGGAGGAGAGCTCGCCCCAGGAGCAGAAGGGAGACACGGGTCCTGAACAAGGGACAGGCTGGCTCAGGGCGAGGCCACGCCAGAGGCCAGGATGTCCAGTGAGCCCAGCATAGCAATGGCCCCTCTCCCCTAGATGCGGTCAGACACAACCCTGGACGGGCACTCTGTGCACTGGGGCCTCTCTCTCCAGCCAGGAGCAGAGTGAGTGCCCCTGTCCTCCAGACCCTCACGGTGAGAGGTAAGTAAAAAAGGAGAGGGTGACATTCAGAAAGAGATGGGAGCTGGTGGGGGGGTCTCATTGGCACAGGCTAGTGGTGGGGCATGAGGGTGTGGGCAAGGCCCCTGAGAAGGTGTTCTTTCTGCTGAGACCCTGCAGGGTGAAGAGCACGGTGCAGAGCTCCAGGGATGAGCATCCCTAAGTCCCAGAGGCGCATGAGCACCGTGGGCTAGGGGACGGGCTGAGGCGGCCTGAGCACAGAGGGAGCTCATGGGCGCAAGGCGGGGTCTGGTGTAGGAGTCCAGGGGGCCCTGCAGAGTGAGGGGCTGCAGTGCACCTTGGCCCCCTGGACGGCTCAGAAACCTGCAATGAGGCCGTTAAGTCTGAGGTGCCACGTGGGCCTCCAAGGAGCAGCCGGGACTGCAGAAGATTCAGAATGGAGTGAGAGGGAGCATGCCAAGGACACCGGGTCTGATCCTGACGCGAATGCCCAGCTGCATGTCCTAGTGGGCGGATGGGCCTGGAGGGCAGGGGCAGGGGCTGAGAGGGGTGACAGGTCAGGAACTCTGCACCAATGCTGACCAGACGGGGAGCAGACTGCAGAGGCAGGGGCAAGCACAGAGGGCTGTGGGGGTGTATTCAGGGCCACACATGGCAAGCGATCAAAGCCACTGGAGGCCTGGGGAGGGCGAGAGGATGGAGTGTAGCCCGAGCCCAGAGACCCTTTTCTGCCTGAGCCTGAGGGCTCGCCCCCTCAGGGGGCGCCCCCTCACTTGTCCCCCAGCCCAGGCATAGACTCTGCCTGTGGAAGCATCCACGCCTGCCCCAGGCTCTCCTCCCAATTGCCGTGAGCCCTTTAGTCCCTGCAATTGATCCCCAGGCTGGGGTCTAATTGTTGCCCGTCGCTGTGATCTCAGAAAAGGCTGCTGCCCATGGGGGAGCCGAGAGAGGCCGCCGCCTTCCCAAGATAAAATGAAGGAGATTTTCTCTTTCCTCCTTTGAATGGTCTGCAGGCAGGAAACCAGCAATTACCCATCAAAGAGCCCGCTCTCTGGGGCTGGGACTGTGGCAGAGGACTGGCTCAGGAGCACGGTCTCCACGTCATTGTTCTGGGGCTGGGGGGCGCTGGGGTGGCAAGTCCCGCCCCTGCTCTGCATCTGAGGCCCTGAGCCCCGGAAGCTGGCTGCGGCTGCAGCTGCCACCCCCACCTGCGGCGATTCCACCCACACCAGGAAACAAAGGACTCAGTGGCTGTGCATCTGACTCCTGGCTGGTAGCTGGGATAGGAGGCCCTCAGCAGACAGGAGGGGGCTTGTGAGGACCCTGGGAGGGGTGAAGACAGTGCCCAGGGGCGCTGATGGCAGCCAGGGGGTAAGCGCCTCCCATTTCAGGTGGCAGAGCCCAGAGCTGAAGTCTGTTTCTGAGCAGTCACCGCCACCTGCGAACAAAAGCCCAGGAGGAGCCTGCCCTGACTGGGAGCCTCCTGGCTCCTTCCTTCCCCCAGGAGCCAGCTGAAGGCTGCCTCCGCACACCACCAGGGCCACCAGGTCAGGGGCTGAGCTGGGCCAAGGTCCACGGAGAGCTGCAGCAGCGCTCCCCGGGCCCACGGCTCTCTTCAGCCTTCAGGGCAGGAGCCTGGGTTTGAAGAAGCTGTTTGCTAGTAGGCCTGCCTCCCCAGCAGACCCCAACCCCAACCCTCACCCTTCTCTCCAGGGCAAGACCCAGTCCCTGGCGCCCCTGCCCAGGGCCTTGTCAGTCCTCGGTCTATATAGGTCTTTGTCTGCATGCCTCCCAAGTCCTCTGAACTCCCCTTCTCAGGGAGGTAGTGGGGGACAAGGTGCAGGTGAAATGAGCCTGACCATGGAGGCACAGGGCTAACAAGGGCCATCGGTGACCAGGAGCAGGGCCCTGTCCCACACCAGCTACGGGACCCGAAGGAGCCACTCGTTGGGCCTCAGTTTACTCATCTGTGGGCGATAGCTGTGAAGCACCCATCCCGTGGGGCATGGGGGTGCCTAGCACTGCTCCAGCAGGGGATAAACACCCCCAAAGTCATGGCCCAGTTGTCCAAGAGCTGCCTGCAAGGACTGGGCCAGGCGGGGCGGGGAGCTCCTCAGATGGGTCCTGGCAGATGGAAAGGGACCCCTCCTGGCCCCAGCGACACCCCAAGTTCCCTTAGGCCCACAGAGACACTCCATTCCATTCTGGAGGGCCTCTCCCACATCACCCAGGGGAGGCCGTGAGGTCACTCACTCATGGGTGCTGGCCCTGGGGGTTTGGGGTGAGGACACCTGGCTGCCCACAGGGGCTCAGGACAGGCACAATGCACGTTCCAGGTGAAGGCTGATGCTGAGCCTGGCACTCCAGGGCCTGGGACCTGGGCCCCCGGTTTGGAGGCTGGTCCACTTCCCATCCCAGCCTGCACATGGGGCTTGTCCCTGCCACCTGCCCTACGCTGTCCATCAGGTTCCAGACCCCTGAGACCTCTGCTGCCTGCTAGCTGTGTGCCTGGGGTGGGGACCTGGCTGCTCTGAGCCTCACACCCAGGTGCCCTCCAGCCTTGGTGGAGTCGTCCCACCCCTTCCACATACATGGTCACTTTATACAGATGGTCCTCAAGGTCATCCCTGCCCTTGCTGAGCGTGTGGCAAACCGCTCCCGCCATCTCCCTGTGGAAGGCTCCAGAGGGAGAGTGACGGAGTGTGTGAAGGTCTCGTGCAGGGCGGCAGTGGAGTCAGAGTCTGGAGCTCCAAGGCCAGGCTCCAGCCACCAGCCTGACACTCTCCAGACTGGTAAGTGGGTCCTGGGACCAGGCCTCCCAGAGCCCAAGGTAGAACGACAGTCCTGGGCTTGGAGCCCCTGTCAGCCGGTCATTCATTTGTTCATCCTGATTCGTGCCCGATGCTGTCCTTCAGGAGCCGGGTTCCCCTGAGCCTCCCACCTCAGCCTCTGGGAGCTGCTTTCTCAGTATAATGTGGATTTATCAGAGCACCTCCATGGGGTTATTTTGAAATAAAAAGCAGGTGCATCCAGCCCCCGAGAACCCCGGCAGGTACACCTCTAACTGTCCTCCACCCACACGGGTGGAGATGGAACCTCAGAGAGGTGAAGCAGCTTGCCCAGAATCACACAGTGAGAAGAGCCAGAGTCTATACCAGTTCTGTGTGAGTCCAGAACCCCAGACTTGTTCACTCGTCCAGTCATCTGTCTGCTGAGTCCTGCTTCCACCAGCAGGCCCCACCAAGTGCTCGTGACCATCAGCCTTGCCCAGCACCCAGCCGTGCTCCCCCCACAGCGTTACCTCTGAACTGGCCTCAAGCTGGACCAGAGAGCTCAGGACCTGCAGCACAAGATGCCAACGTGCTTTACTCTTCACCCCAAAAGACTACCCTGGGGGTCCTGAAGGTGCCGGAGCCTCCATGCCCTTCTTCCATCTCAGCCCACAAATGGTGTCTACACATCTGAGCACAGAGGCTGCCCACCATGCTGCAGGTGGTGGGTCATCAGGACCACACCCGCATGCCCCTACCCCAGCATCCCACCCCTAGGAAGGGTGATGCCTGGATTAAAATTCCATTAATAATGGCATTCTTCTGGAATATTGTTCATGCTGGGAGAGGCCAGAGTTGGGGGCTATAGAGAGCTACTGTCGGCTGGAGGGACCACAGGGGCAGGCAGGGGCAGCAGAAGGTCCGTGGGGGAATGGCTCCCCCTTGCCAGAGTGAGAAGGAAAGAGCCCAGCGGTGGGCTTGGCTTCTTCCATGGTTCTCCAGAAGCCCACAGGTTTTCTGGGCCCCCGCTGAGGCAGACACGGCATGGATTTGGGCAGAAGAGAAGGGAAAGGGAGACGGTGACCAGTGGCCGTCTGGGCCCCAGTGACCCATCACACCCCTTCTGCCCTCCGCTGCCTCCATATACCCCACCAACATGCACCTTCCTCCTGGGTGTTTGGCTGACCTACAAGGACTGGAAGCTGAAGGACAGCCCTGATTCCAGGGGGCTCCCAAGATGGGTGCGGATTCTTCCCAGGAGCTCCCCATAACCTCCCCATGTGGCCCTTGTGCCTGACCAGGGTGGTGAAGCCAGCTGGTCACGGAACCACAGTAATAACACTGGTGGTGGCCGTGGCACCAGTGGTGTGCATGGTGTGGGGTGGGGGGATTTGGTTTGGGATGTGGTCACCTACAACCACGGGCCTTGGTGACGGAGCAACTGCTGGGAATGGAGAAACTGGAGACACGGTGACCCAAGTGTTTCGGGGCGCAGGCCCTGCAACGTCCAATGAAAACACAAAAGGGAGAGGAGGGGAGGAAGAGGGGAGGGGGAGGGGAGGATCACCCTGTGATCCGAAATCCTGTTTCTCCAAGAGGATCCTCTACCGGATCTGGGGCCGCACTAGGTCACCATCCACAGAACCACAGAGCCAAGGGGCGCTCATCACTGATTTATCCCTTGGAGTTTCCCGGATCTGAAGATAAACACTTTTAAAAATAGGGATGAGTCAAGAATTTTCTTTCCCCTCAAGCGAAGTCTCCTGGACAGATGGCGAGATCTCTGTGATGGATTAGATGCTCTGGCAGCTCCTCCCCGGCTCCTCACAGCCCAGCGAGATTCATCTTCTCCCGGCATTATTTCTTTCTTCTGAAGGTTATTTTTAGTGTTCTTGGAAAGATCTGATTGCAGACATGAGCACTGCACAGGCCCCAATCTGCTAAGCTGCTCTGTGTCTAGACCTAGACCTTCGAGTGGCGAGGGGAGCATCGGCCACGCACGGCTCCTTATGGTCAAATCTACGTAGCGAGGAATGAGACCAAAATTTCCTTCTCCCATCATACCCTCCACGGGCCAGGCGCACAGCCGCCTCACGTGGCCAGCAGCTACCCTGTCAGATGACCCAGAAAGAGAGCATTCCTCACCTCAGATGTTTCCATCATGGAGCTGTCATGGACACAGGACACAGGACCCCAGGCCTCCTGCAGGCTGAGGGTGCATCCTGGCCCGCTTGTCCATAGCCTCGAGGCTTTCCAGGGTGCGGAGAGAAGAGCAGAGTCTGGCCTGCCTACCGTGGGCGCTTCCCCCGGTCTCTGCAAACCTCCCCAAGCCTGTGCTTCTGTGGCCACGGCCCTTCCTTTCCAGCAGGACACCCTACGAGAAGCCAGTGTTCACCGTGGTATTAAGGGCAGGAGGGGAGAAACACATCAGCCAAACATGATTAATGCATTTGCTCTTTTAATGAGGGCTCTGGTGAGTGAACTCCAGGAGTGGGTGATGCACAGGGAGGCCTGGCGTGCTGCAATTCATGGGGTCGCAAAGAGTCGGACACAACTGAGCGACTGAACTGAATTGAACTGAACTGGTGTCTTAAACCAGGGTGAGACGCTCGGGAATGGGAAGTCATTCCAGGCACCAACAGGATAAATGGGATATTTGGGAACTCCTTCTCCACCTGCAGGTTTTGACTCTGGTTCTGGACTGATTATCTGAGTGCATCTTCGTGTCAGTTGCTCAGTCCTCTCCGACTCTTGTGACCCCATGAACCGTAGCCCACCAGGCTTCTCTGGCCTTGGGATTCTCCAGGCAACAACCCTGGAGCGGATTGTCGTTCCCTTCTCCAGAGGATCTTTCTGACCCAAGGATCAAAACCAGGTCTCCTGTATTGCAAGCAGATTCTTTATTGTCTGAGCCATCGGGGAAGCACATGTAGCGTCACCCCAAACGTCTCCTGCACAGACTGTTTTCCAGACTCTGTACCCAATGCCAGGGTACAACAAAGTGACACGGGACGTGGCCTCCAAACCCAGAAGTGCGATCAGGCACTGGCCTGGGGTGGGGGTTCTCCTCTCCCATTTCACAAGTGAAAAAGATGAAGGTCCTTAAGAAGAGGGGCAGACAAAGGGAGGCAGAGCCGGCTGAGGCAGAGAAAGCCACAGGGCGAGGGCTGAGGCTCAAGTCAGGACTCCATCAGCAAGCCCGTCTCAGGAGGCCCACGGGCACTGAGCGTCCAGTGTGCTTCCAGGCCCGTGCTGACACAATCCGTGACCTATTCCTGGGGCTGAGCAGGCGTCGGCCGAGCGCTGCTCCCACCCCCTCCAGAGGTCTGGACGTGAAAAATGACCCAGACACACACTCACACAACTCACAGGCCCACCCAGCACCTCTTCTGAGCACCTACTAAGCATGAGTGCTATGCTCTGCATTAATTGAGAAAAAATGCACAACCTAAATGTCAAGAGTTACATCTTATTTGGACTTTCTGAGGCCCCAAGTCTGGGAGGCTGAGAGTGACGCGGAGGCTCTTGGACGGCTGAGAGACTGTTCCGAAGAGGTAAGGGAGGAACCAAGTCATACAGCAATTTTGGAAGAAAAACCAGGTAGTTGGAACATCAAAAGATTACTGTTAACTAAAAAAAAAAAAAAAAAAACTACAGACAACTCAATTAATTTAGCACTTTTATATGTATGGGAAGATGCCAAGAGTCTGGGCTCCTTGAAATCACTTGTTTGATATGCGCCTTTATCTGGGGCTGGTATCCTGCAGTCAGGGATGGCTGCAGTATCCTTTGTTTCCTGACAGCAGGTGACATACTTTGTCCACAGTTGCACGATCGCATGTCACCTCGGTCACCAGGTAGCCCTTTGAGAACGACAGTGTATCAGCCATCTACTACTGTGTAACAGCGTAGCCCCGAATGGCCTCTGACTATCCCACAGACCCAGTGAATGGGATCTGGCTGTGCCGCTGCTGGGCCTCCCCAGGCTGCACTGAGGATGTCCACTGTGGCGAGTGTGCCTCCAGGCGCTCACGTGGTTGTGGACAGGAGGCTGTCCCTTGTGGACTTGGGCCTGGGGCCCTTCCCATCCACATGGCAGCTGGCTTCATTCCAACGGGTGATGACAAGAGAGGACAAAAGGGTCCAGGAACAGATGGCATCATGGTCTCTGTACCTACTCCTGAAAGTTCCACCCTCACGTCTACTGTTTTCTGTTGGTTAGAAGCAAGTCCTTGGGCCCAGTCCACCCTCAGAAAGAGTATGTGAAAACTGAGGGGTGGATGGGATGGGGCGGGGCGATCACTGGGGCCATGCTAGAAGCAGCTTCTGAAAGACATCATCCAGCCTCATGTTACACATGGGGAAACTGAAGCCCAGAGAGGTCAAGGGCCTTGTCTGCATCTGCACAGCTAGTCGCTGCAGATCTGAAACAGGAGCCCAGCCCAGGGCTGCTCGTCACCTCCAGATATCTGCGAGGCCTTGGTGGCGGCTTCAGCTGTCACTCCCGGAGCACAGATTCCCAACTTAAAATGAGTTGTGACATTTCCTAGTGCACACAGGGCCCTGGCAAAATGGAAAAAATTTCATAAATATGTAAATCGCTGTGTCCCGCTTCCCCAAGGAGGGCGGCTCAGCACCATCCTCCCCCTGCCTCCCTCACACCCCACTCCCTCGCAGATGCCGTAAGAGGATCAGCCACAGGCTTTGTAATGAAGTTAGAGTGGAGCAGGGAGCGTAATCCAACTGGAGTGGGTGGCTGCCCCGCCTCCTCCAGCCTTCCTGGAGGGCTGGGCAGCCATGCAGGAGGAGCTCAGGCCCACCCAGCCTCTGCCACGGCCCTGGGGGACACACTCAGCTCTGGGTCCCCAGAGAGAAGAGAGGGCTTGGACAGGACCCGCCCACCCTCCTGAGCTGACAGGTGATAAACTGAGGCCAGGGCGCCTTTCCCAAGGACAGACAGCTGCATAGGGGCACAGGGAGCCATGTCTATGGGTCCCTGTCCCCCTTGTCCTACATTGAAACAAGATGCTTTAACTCAGTAAAGGCCCAGGGCAAACCCTCCGGGCCTCAGACCACACCTCCACACCTGTGACACTGGCCATTCTGCACCATCCATGCTGGACAGTGAAGTGGAAAGTGTCACCTCTGCAACCATTGAAGGCACAGAGGCAGTGTGCTCTGCGCAGGAGCCAGGGCCCCTCTCTGGCCTGAATTATCTTCGTTGCCCCACCTTCTACAAGAAGCCCCTTTGGGTCTATTCCAACCCCCACCATCCTCTCCCATCCCCAGTCACCCCTGCAATAAGCCAGGATGTTGGGGGTGCAGGCATCATTACCAGGACTGCACAAGGTTGAGCACATGCAGTCTGAGACCCACACTTCTTCCTTCACGCTCTCATTCATCAGCTCAGCAGTATTTTTTGAGCACCTACTCTGTGTGGACTGCTGGGAAGTTGGAGATGAGCAAGGTAAATGTTGTCTCTGTCTCCAAGAAGCGTCCTTCCCATCCGCAGCAGAGGCATTCATCAGGTGAAGAAAGGCCCAATCCACCTCGGCTGCACAGCAGGAGGGGTAGGGACAGGCCAGGTGGGCTTCCTAGAGGAAGGAGCCTTGCAGGAACATCTGGAAAGTAGTCAGGAAGCACATCCCAGACGAGCAACAGTGAGCAAAGGCAAAGGCGGGGAAAGCAGGGTGATCGCAGGGCCCTGAAAGAAGTGTGCGATGGGCATGTTGCCCAAGGCAAGAGCCGCCAGAACAGCCCCGTGGGTGCCCAGGCACACTCAGCGATGTTCTCAGGAGGGCTGTGACCTGCAGAAAGAAACTCTACCTCTCTGAGCCTTGCTTCTCTCCTCCAGGAAATGGGGAGCTCTGGGCTGAGGAAAGGGAGATGTACTCTGCTCCAGGCACCTTCCTCGCACCTGGAGAACGCTTTCCAGTCCTTTCTGTGCTGGGCCCAGGGAAGGGAGCTCTCCAGAACCCAGGCCAGCCTCCCGGTCCTGCTGGCAGCCTCCAGTGCTTCCGAGAACCATCTGGAAGGCTCTCATCACAGAGCAGAGTGTTTCCCTCCAAACCAGTTGGCATCCAGGAGCCGCCATGGAGTTTAATCCTGGTCCAGAAATATGCACTGAATCTGGCTCAAGGCACGTCCCCAGCCGTGGAGCAAGCCTTGGCATTTCCAAATGACTGCGTTCATCGCCAGTCCCGTGTGACTGTGCGTCCAAATGGGTGGAGGACAGACGGAGGGGTTGGGGGTTCCACAACCAGCCCCGTGTCCCCAGCACGAGATGTGGGTGTGAATTCTGGCTCTGCCAGGGCAGACAACACAATGGGAGTCAGGCAGAGGCGACCGGGCTGGGCCCGGCTGACCTGCCCTCAAGCCTGGAATGGGGCTGGGCGACTAACATCACCTCCTGAACATTTTCTCTACCTGTAGAACAGGTAATAATACTCTACCTGCAATGTTGTTATAAGCTTTAAAATTAATAATATATGCAAAGGCTCTACAGCTCTGCAAAAGCAGCTAAAATCAGAGCCCTGT